>JABCMI010000012.1:1496660-2993321 GCA_026261945.1 Hirschfeldia incana
AAAATATAAAATTTATATGCAATATAATATTTATATAACTTATATATAGATAATTCCTTGTATATATATATATATATATATTCATATATAACATATCAGCTATCCGTCCCTAAAAATCTTAATATTATAATTCGATGTGTTTCTTATATACCAGTAATTGTTTTGTTTCGTAAAATTACCGATATCCAAACTTTCGGTTCAAATCGCAGCGGATATCAGATCAAATAAAACTGTACGATTATTCTGTCCAGCCCTGGTTTCAATATGTATCAAATTTGAAAAGAATAAACGGATCTTGACCAAAAAAAATTATAATAAACGGATGTATTTCTTTGTTTTTTTTTTGAAACACAAACGGAAAAATATTGAATAATATTACCAGCTATAAAGGCCCAGTGGGCCGAGCTAGCGGGGCCACAAAGTAGGGTGGGGGTGAGTAGGTGGGAGGTGGTGTGGACGTCGAGTCTTCTATTGCCGCTTCTGTTTTGTCCAATCACGTATTTTTTTTTGCGTATTATTGCATGTGGTTTTTGCTTTCTTTCTTTGTTTTTTTTTTTTTTTTGCATGTGATTTTTGTTTCTTAATCATATTATAATTCAAATATATCATATGGTCTAACGATATGGTTAGTGTGTGAGCGTATGATGGGGTTTGCTATATACTTAATTATATTAGATGTGGTGAGATAGATATAAACGCATGATGTTATCATGCACATTATATATCAATTGTTTTATTTTTATTAGTCGTGTTAATTATTTTATTAATACCTACCGCACATAGAATTTCTTGGAAGGAAATTTTAAGTCTTTGTGTTATTAGTTATGGAGTTGGAGTGTCCGATGAAACACTACAAGAAAACAGCGACATTCCGAGAGAATTCCGAGGGCAAATGATGGTCCTCGGAATTTTCTGAGGAAAAACCGAGGACATTTCGAAGATACCCGATTTCTGGGTTTTCTCGGAATGTCCTCGGAAATTTCTGAGGAAATTCCGAGGAAACACCATTTCCTCGGAAATTTCCGAGGACATACCGAGGAAGTGATGTCCGTGGGAAAAAACCGACGGATATTTCTTCAATTCCGAGGACTTTTTGTAGCCGTTAGAGAGCCGTTGGGAGAGCCGTTGTGTGATTTCAAATATTCCGAGGAAATACCGAGGAAATGTGAACTTTCCTCGGAATTTCCTCGGAATTCCGTCAGTATGTCGGTAGGAATTCTTCTATAAATACAGCCATCCCTCCTCCTCTTCATTCACCCCATTTCTTCTTCTTCTCTCCTAGTATCACGAATTTTAGATCAAAAAAACATGTCTTCTTCAAATTATTTTCGTTCTTGGATCGATCGACCTCATTTGGATCCGGAGACGAGATTGCTTACGAAAGAATACCAACAAGGTTTAACCGAATTCATGGCGTTATATCGCCGACAACCGGAAGCAGAAACAGGTAAGTTAAGATGTCCTTGCTCTAATTGTAAAAATAGAAAAGTTATTAAAGAGTGTGATGTTTGGACTCATTTATTTTTGAATGGGTTTACACGAAGTTACAAAATTTGGTATCATCATGGGGAAACTGGTTATGAACTTGGTAGTACTAGCGAACCTCAGCCGGCGGTTAGATTAGAAGAACCAATTAGAACGGATTTAGATTATGGTGTAGGTACTGAGCAGATGGTAAATGATCATTTTAGAGGGGAAGATTTACCCAATGCAGAAGCTAGGAGATTTTATGATATGTTGGATGCTGGAAAGCAACCTTTGTATGAAGGTTGCAGAGATGGTCATTCAGCTTTATCATCTGCTACAAGACTGATGGGCATTAAGACCGATTATAACTTGGCTGAAGTCTGTGTGGATGCGATAGCTGATTTTGTAAAAGGTATTCTACCTGAGGATAATGTAGCTCCAGGTTCATACTACGAGGTGCAGAAACTCGTATCCGGTGTTAGTTTACCGTATGAAGTAATAGATGTATGCAGCGATAACTGCATGATTTATTGGAGGGCGGATGAGCAGCGGATTACATGCAAATTTTGTGGGAAGCGTCGTTACAAAGATACGAGTGGAAGAGTTCCAGTGCCATATAAGAGGATGTGGTATTTGCCTTTGAAGGAAAGGTTGCAGAGGTTGTATCTTTCGGAACGCACAGCGCAACGAATGAGATGGCATGCGGAGCACTCAACAGATGGTGAGATTAGACATCCTTCTGATGCAAAAGCGTGGAAGCATTTCCAATCATTGTATCCCGACTTTGCATATGAGAGAAGAAATGTCTACCTTGGATTATGTACTGATGGTTTCAGCCCGTATGGGAAGAGTGGAAGACAATATTCTCTATGGCCAGTCATTGTTACACCATATAACTTACCCCCAAACTTGTGCTTGCGACGAGAGTTTTTGTTTCTCTCCATTCTCGTTCCCGGGCCAGAGCATCCTAAGAGATCACTTGATGTGTTTCTTCAGCCACTAATATATGAGTTGCAACAACTATGGGCTCACGGTGTTGAAACATACGATATTTCGTGTAAAGAAAACTTTCAAATGCGGGCAGTACTAATGTGGACAATAAGTGATTTTCCAGCATATGGTATGTTATCTGGATGGACAACGCATGGGAGGCTATCATGTCCATATTGTCAAGATGACACAGATGCTTTCCAACTAAAGAACGGAAGAAAAACGTGTTGGTTTGACTGTCACAGACGATTCCTACCACATGATCATCCATACCGTCGGAGTAAGAATTTGTTTAGGAAGAACAAACAGGTGTTTGATGGTCCACCTGAGGAAGTTATTGGAGAAGGTTTGAAGACACAACTAAGAGATTACGGTGCAGAAAGGACCCCAGACGTTGGTGGACATGAGCATTTTCCGGTAGATGCTGTTGGAGATCTCATAACTGGCATAAAAAAAGTATTTTCTTTGATTTGCCATACTGGGAGCATCATCTGCTAAGGCATAATTTAGATGTCATGCATATTGAGAAGAACTTTTTTGACAATCTCATGAACACGATCCTTAACGTTAAAGGTAAAACAAAGGATAATTTGAAGTCAAGACTGGATTTAGTCGATATATGTGCTCGTGCAGAACTTCATGTTGATGAGAATGGTAGGGCTCCTTTTCCCATATACCGATTGGATGGAGAGGGAAAAGATGCTTTCTTTGATTGGATTTCAAACGATGTGGAGTTTCCGGATGGTTACGCATCTAATTTGCGTAATTGTATCGACAGAAAGGAAGGAAAGTTTATTGGCTTGAAAAGTCACGATTGCCATGTGATGATGCAGCGCCTCCTTCCTTTTGCCTTCAAAGAACTATTACCACGAAAAGTTCATGAAGCAGTTGCAGGGATAAGTGCTTTCTTCCGCGATTTATGCAGCAGATCAGTGACTCTTGAAGGTATTACAAATTTGAAGACTAACATAGCCGTGATTCAGTGCAACCTTGAGAAGATATTTCCTCCCTCATTTTTTGATGTTATGGAGCATCTTGTTATTCACCTGGCAAGAGAATTGGAACTTGGTGGTCCTGTGCAGTATAGATGGATGTATCTGTATGAACGGTATATGTTCCATTTGAAGAAGATGGTGAAAAATTTTAGTAGGGTGGAAGGTTCTATAGTCGCACAGATGATCAATGAAGAGATTTCAAACTTTGCCGAGTACTACTTTCCAGCAGAAGTTCATACCAAAAACAGAAGACCTGCTCGGCATGATGATAGAGGCGAACGGGCAACATATCATGTTAAGGTTCCAGACATTTTCACAGATGTTGGACGACTTAGCGGAAAACCAAAGGACCGTCGACTTACTGACCAGGAGCGTAGTCATTTGCAAACATATTTGCTCACCAACTGCGAAGATGTTCTTCCATATGAGAGGTAAGTTTACTACTAATTTAAATTTTTTTAACAAATAAACATTTAAATTTTAATTAATAATATTATTGTTATCATATGTACAGGATTTTCATGGCAGAAAAGCGGTTCGAACATAGATACGCCACAGAGACGGAACTTGAAGAAATGAAGCAGAGAGAATTTGCTGGATGGATGTTTACTTATGTGAGTGCTTTAAACTTCATAAAATTTAATTTTTCACATTTTTATACTAATTCATATGTGCTATTACACAGGTGTCTGCTGGTTTGGCCAGAGGTGAAATATTTGACGATTGGATACGCGATATGGTGGTTGGCCCAATATGTGTTGTGAAGTCATATCCGAGATTTTGTACTCGAGGATATTCATTCACAACTGAAAAGAGGAGACGTTCGCGTACGACCTATGATGCTGGTGTTTGTTCTGCATCAGGAGATGATGTATACTACGGACACATACAAGAGATTATGGAAATCAAGTATTTGGGCATGCTTGGATTGCGATGTACTGTTTTCTATTGTGATTGGCACGACAACACTCCAGATCGAGGTGTCACAACAGATGCATTTGGTGTTACATCAGTACATTCGAGGCGGAAGCTGCAATATTATGATCCTTTCATTCTTGCTTCTCAGGCCGATCAGGTAAGTGAATGTAAATTATTCAGAATGATTGATCAAAATTTATATTTTTACTAATAATTTTTTAAATGTTACAGGTTTGTTATATCAAGTACCTCCGGGTAAGAAACAGAGATGATCCATGGGTTACAGTAACAAGAGTTAACCCGAGAGGCCGAGTTCAGGGAAGTTCTGAGCTGGAAGACCCACTACAACCAATCACAGCCGGTAACTTAAGTGCAGGAGAAGATGTAGCAGAAGGTGTTCTTGTAGTCGATTTGACCGACTTCGCAGAAGAAGCCGTCGTTCATGCAGAAGATGAACCGGTTATTGGAGAGTTTCACCAAGATCCAGATTCCGATTCATCTGGTGATGATGGCTCGGAATCAGAGTAGTTTTTTTTTTTTTTTTTTTTTTTTTTATTAAAAAACCGAGGAAATACCGAGGGCCAGTAGGGTTTCCTCGGTATTTACCTCTAGATTTAGGGATTTGATTATTTTGTGTTGTTCCTCGGTATTTCCTCGGAAGAAACCGAGGAAATACCGAGGAAATCCGTGATTTTCTCGGAAAATACCGAGGAAATACCGAGGAAGGCAATGATTTTCAATACTTTCCTCGGTATGTCCTCGGTATTTTCCGAGGAAATCCCGAGGAATTGGGTTTAGGGAACCGTAAACAACGTTTTACGGATTGAATAACACGTATATAGCCTTCATTAAGTGTCTTAACCATATTATGAAGTCATACTTAGGTGTTTTACACAATAACAAACACTTTTTACGATTGCTTGAACGAAAACCACATAGCATAAGATAAACACTTATACACTTTAACAAACGTGAAACGAGATACTTACAATCATTTCTGATATTTTGTTTTTTTATGGTTTATGTTCATCTATACAAAGAATCCTCAATGGTATGCGTTAAATTTGAATAAGAAATGAAAATCGGGAAAAAAAATTGGAATTTGAAACCCCAAATCCTTGTTTCCTCGGAATGTCCTCGGTATTTTCCGAGGAAATTTCGAGGAAGCTGTAGTCCTCGGAATTTTTTTATTCACCCGGGAAACCCCTAACCGCCAAACATTTCGTGAAATATCGAATATTCCAATACCGAGGGAATTCCGAGGACCTATTAAAAAATACCGAGGGAATTCCGACGGAAATAGTCCGTCGGACCCCTCATAAATTAGGGTAACCGCGATCTTCTTCCCCATTTCTCTCTTCCTCTCCTCTCTTCCTCTACGCGGCTCCTCCTTCTTCTCCATCGATTTCCGGCGATTCCCACCGTTTCTTTCCTCCATTTCTTTGCCAAATCTCTTCCCAATCATGTAAGAACTCTATATCTCTCTCTTTTCTTCCAAAATTGTGATTGATTAGGAATTATGGGATTAGAATTTCGAATTTTAGGGTGTTAGATGATAGTTTAGGATTGCATGAGTAGTTTAAGTTAGGATTGTGGGTTTGATTGTTGTTTTTCATTGATTTGGAATGGTTTTTTTTTTTTGGTTAAAATTCTAAACGTTTTTCTATTTTTAAAATGTTTTTTGATTTTTTAAAAACAATTTTCTAATTTTAAAAACGTTTTTTAAGTTTCCAGTAATAATAAAACGTTTTTAAAAATTTTTTAAAATTTTTAAAAAACTTTTATCTATTTTTTAAAGCAATTTATTAATTTTTTACACTCATATATATATATATATAAATCATGTAATCTAATAAATTATAATTTTAAAATTATTAAAACTTTTTTTTTAAATATATTAAAACTTTTTTTAAAAATTTTATAAATATATTAAACAATTTATAAATATATTAAAACTTTTTTATGTAATTTTATAAATATATTAAAACTTTTTTAAAAAAAATTTTCAAACTTATTTCTATTTTTTTAAACAATTTATTAATTTTTTATACTCATATATATAAATCATGTAATCTAATAAATTATAATTTTTTTTAATTTTAAATATATTAAAACTATTTTTCTTATATTAAAACTTTTTTAAATATATTAAAACTTTTTTTAAATATATTAAAACTTTTTTTAAAAAATTTTTCAAACTTATTTCTATTTTTTTAAACAATTTATTAATTTTTCATACTCATATAAATAAATCATGTAATCTAATAAATTATAAATTTTTCTTAATTTTAAATATATTAAAACTTTTTTTAAATATATTAAAACTTTTTTTTAAAATTTTTTCAAACTTATTTCTATTGTTTTTAAGAATTTATTAATTTTTTATACTCAGGTCTTATGACGATGATCAGACCCCGCCTCCTCGACAGCGTCGTGGTCGTGGTCGTGGCTCGGGGAGTGTCTCCGTTCAGGATTCCCAATCGCCCCGCAGCTCGCACCAAACATCTCCCTCTCCATTTCCCGAAGCTCCTACTGGCTCCAGTGCTGCACCCCCTATTCCTCCGACTTATGTGGGTCCTCCGGAACTGGTGAGGGTTGCGGAGTATGTTCGACAGCCGGGTCGTGAGCGGCTACCGTTTCTCACTCCGTATCCATCTGGACGGCATCAAACATGGTTCGACCGATCCGCGAACGGGATCAGCACATGGCTCAACCATATGATGTACTCGTCTTTGGACGAGGGACATCCGACTTTCTCGGACTTCTCTACCTGGAAGAAAGTCCTGTGGTTTCAACAATTTGCGGTAAATTTCTCAATTTTTTTTTTTTTTATATTTTTATTCTTAATATAATTTTTCTACTAATTATGTATTTTTTGCAGCAAGAGTTCAACTGGAATCCCGACCTTACGACGTTCATCTATTACCACTTCGTCCATAAAGTCATGACGAACTACTCGTATCAAATGCACGAGTGGAAGAAGAAGTGGCAAAAAGACAAGGTTTTTTTACTATTTTAAATATTTCTTAAATTTATTATTAAATTTTTTAACTTATCTAACAATTTTTTTTATAAAGGTCCCAAAGTCGATGAACATGACGGTCTGGGCGGATTTCTGTGTTCATTGGAGTAAGGATGAGACGAAGGCTACTTCTTCCACCAACTCCACGAACCGCAAAAGCGAGCGTCAAGGGAAGGGCGTCTTCAAGCACAACTTGGGTGCTCAGTTTCAAGCAACTCTCAGGGATCGCATGGTAATTTCATTTGTTTATTTTTCAAATTTTAAAAGTTTCAAATTTTTATTAATTTCTTCTACTTACTAATTTTTTGTTTAATTTATATTGATATCAAGGTGGAAGCAAATGACGGTCAGCCGGTTGATGATTTCGCCCTAATGAAGAGGGCGTATACCAACCAGAAGACCGGCGAGATTGATGATGGTCTTGCGAGAGATGTGGTCAACCTCATCAGCACTCAGCTTGAAGAAGCAGCGTCTCAGCTTCCAACCGACGATGACGATTCGACGGGTACCCAGTTGCCTCAGGATCGGATCAACGAAATCGTTCAATCGGTAAGTTTTTTTTTAAAAAAAATTTCATTTCATGCATCTTAGCTATTGTTTAACTTTGTCAACCTATTGTTTAACTTTGTCAATTTTCTATTTCAGACGGTTCCAAAGAGGAAGGGACGTTTGTTCGGTTTGTCTCGTCGGGCCCAGTCAGTTGCATCTTCAGCCGCACCACCGCCTTTTGTTGATACCGAAGTACTCCTTGGTCAGCTGCAATACAAGGATACTCGCATATCTGCGTTGGAGAACAAAATGGCGACTCAACAAGAGAGGTTCGAGGCTCAGCAAGCGGACTTCGAGGCACAGAAGAAGCTGAACGAGCAGATGATGGAGATGATGAGGACGTTGCACCCGAACGTGACCTTCCCGACTCTGCAGAACCCGAACCCCCAAAACCCAAACCCCAACCAGTAGTTTTTTTTTCTTGCAACTTTCGAATGTTTTTTTATTTGTAGTAATTTGAATTTGAATTTGAATTTTATATTTTCGAAATTAAATTTCTGAATTTTAATTTTCTATTTTCGAAATTTAATTTTTTAATTTTATATTTTCGATTTTAAATTTCTAATTTTCATTTTTTTAAAAAATTAAATTTTTCGAAAATTCCGAGGAAACAGTCTGTTTCCGACGAATATTGTCCTCGGAAAATTCCGAGGGACAGTTTCCTCGGAATATTCCGAGGGACTGCTTCCTCGGAATGTTTCTCGGTTTCTAATCCGTAATCCGATGATCGTTTTCCTCGGAAAGTCCTCGGTATATACCGACGACCCGTCCGACGAAATGTCGTGCTCGGAATGTTCTCGGAATTGTTGTTCCTCGGAATTGCCTCGGAAATTTCCGAGGAAATTCCGAGGACTTGCTAAATACCGAGGCCATTATTCCGAGGGAAGATATGCTCGGTATGTCGTCGGAATACCGTTATTCCGAGGACATTCCGACGATATTTTCCCTCGGTATTGGCCTGTTTTCTTGTAGTGAAAGCACCAAACTTTGAATAACGATTTTATCAACGGTTGGGATGGAATAAAGACAATTTTGTGGATCTTTAGCTATAAAACTTGTTTGATATAGTAAAGGAAGTAACACACACACATGTTTTACAAAATATATATATATATATATATATATATAGTAAAGGAAGTTATACTCTAATCTACATACATGTTTTACGTGATGTTGCCGTACGTGAGTAGTGAAAGTTTATCGATTTTTCTAAAAAAGATTGATATCAAGGACGAAGATCATTAAATGAAACTAAAGTTGAAAAGGAGAAAATGAAGAACTTGTTCTAAAATCTTTGGAAAAAGAACTTGTTCTAAAGGTTCCAGAGATCTTATAACCGCGATTTGGCGCCTCCCTTTTTTGTTTGTTTGTCAAACTTTCAGTCTCTCTTTTCATCAATATGGACTGAACATACGGGGGTGTGTTGAAAACTCATTGATTGGTTCCTGTAACACTGACGGCAGTTTTTGCAATTATAACTCTTTACAAAACTTGTAAGCATGTCTAATCATTAAAATACACGTGTCTTGAAGGAGTATCATCTAGTTCTTAATTCCAATTTGTCAAATTATTGTTATCATTACACCGACTATATATCATATCTACAGTCTCCTTTTTTTTTCTTGTCAACATCTACAGCCTCCTCTTATTTGTTTGGTATGGATTGCCGATTTTCATATACGTTTTTTAAGGTATACTCTTTTAGAAAGATGGGTTGATAAGTAATCCAAATATCACAATTGTAAATCACCCTAGTGCGAAATAGGCCATGCGATATATACATGTTTTTCAACGATTTATTTCGAGATATAGATTAGGTAATATCAAGTTAGTCAGAGCCGTGCAAATGTAAATTAGTGAATAAAATATGAAAACGGAAAGGCTAATGGTTTGGTGGGATGTATTTCCATGGTTCCACAAAATAACAAATTTATCAGACCTCGCGACTAATGCCAAATTCGCATCCACGTTTTATTTACTACAAAAGCATTTAGCTTTTTAAATTTATTATGTTTTCTCCTTTCGCAACTTTTTTTTGGTAATCATATTAAATTTTATACCATTTTCAAGAGTTTACATGTTGCATTAGCAACTTATTTGAGTGATCTATACACGGGGAAACAAAACAACCCAGGGAAGAAGAAGAAAAAAAAAAACCAATGAAGCAAACTAGAGAAGTTGTTATGTTTTCTCCATTCACAGTTATAGTTAATTAGTTATTGATATATAATTTTTGGGTGCTTATGCATATCTTATCGAAAATTATAATTCGTGTTAATAACATTGATACAAATCATGCATATCAATATAACTGTAGATCATTTAAAGAAAATAAAAGTGATATACTATTGCCCGCGATTTTGCGAAAGTAGTATTGTAAGAAGAAATATATATGTTATAATTTTGAAAAATAATTAGAAATATAGAATTTATAATTTTAACTACAGATAGTTTGATAATAAAAAAAAATACATATATATTTTTTGAAAAGTTGCGAGATTTAAGATAGTTCAACAAAATAAATTTAAATCACTACCAGTAATTTTATAATTAGTTGTAGAATATTATTTTTATTTCAATATGCGAAAAACGAAAAATACCTTAACATTCAAGAGAAATAAAACATTTTTGTGTAGATCCAAGAAAATAGTTGAAGGCTTCTGTAACATCTCAGCTTTTTAATTTCTTTTACTTATGTTTCTTTGATTTTGTTTGATTGATTCGGTTTATTTTAAAATTTATCAAAAACAAATTGTTCTTTTCATGGGGTTCATATAATCAAATTGGCAAAAACAATTTTTGGATATAATTTTAAATAATTACAATTTATTTTACTAATCACACTCTAATCATTCTGATAAATGAATTGCATAAGATGATACCGTAATAACATCGCAAAGGTTAAGAAAATGGGCGAGCCAAGAAGTGAGCATGCATGATACATCATTTAATTTGCCAATTGCCATTATTGTAAAGTTTTATGGGACCAATTATTTATGTTTTGTGTATCCTTTTGCTGCTACTGAACTATCGAGTTCATTTGTCAAATATATGAGCTTTTGGCATATAAGTTTTGAAATATCTATGAATAGAAATAAATAAACTAATTATATAGATTTGATTCCAATAAATGGCGTGATCGAGGAATGTGGTCCTCAAAGACACACACCATATGGTTTCTTAGCCTTTCCTTTTGGGACCATTTAATATCATGTAAACTGGACCACTCGTCTCAGATTTCACCTAATTGTTGTTCTAGTAGATTCATGGGCATCTTGTTATACAATAAAAATCTATTATAGCTTCCGACGACAAACAAACAAAAGATGTAATCGTTTCCTTTGCTATGTACTTCAAACACGGTCCTCGTAAAAGCCATACGAGCAAGAAGTATAAGCCTATCTTTGAATGTATTGTTTACATACATACCAATGATTAAGACAAGTGATTTATCTACTAAAGCCCGTATATACATTAACAGTTCTGTTTCAACAAGTTTTAAATACATACTTATGAGGAATATGCAATTTTGTACAGTAAAGCCCATTCGTACATACCTATGGACGTGTTGTTTAAATACATACCTATGAGGTATAGGAAAGCCCATTTACAGTTAAAAGAGACACACTTGGCCTAATTTAAAAGCCCACTTTCTGATTTGCCTTCGTCTATATGCAACATCGATTCTTTGCTTGCTTATTCGCTTTCGGAATCTGATTGAGAGAGCTTCTCCTTATTACTTTTTATTTATACAGATCAAAAGTTTTCTTGTGAAATTGGTTATCGAACGAAGAAGGGAAGATGACGATGCTCAGAGTCCGAAGCAGAGATGGATTGGAGCGAGTAACCGTCGAAGGATCTCACATCACAGTCTCCCAACTCAAAACCCTAATCCAAGACCAGCTACAGATCCCAATCCACAACCAGACCTTATCCACCGATCGCAACCTCCTCCTCGCCAAATCCCCCGACGATTTCCTCCGATTCACCGACATGACCGACCCCAACCTCCCAATCTCCTCCCTCGGCCTCTCCCACGGCTCCATGATCTACCTCGCCTACGAAGGCGAGCGCACGATCCGCGGCGGCCCCGCCGTGACTCCCGCCGGCTCCTTCGGGAGGAAGATGACCGTCGACGACCTGATCGCGCGCCAGATGCGCGTCTCCCGCCAGGAGAAGTCCCACTGCGACTCCGTCTCCTTCGACCGCGACTGCGCCAACGCGTTCCAGCACTACGTCAACGAGTCGCTTGCCTTCGCGGTCAAGCGCGGCGGGTTCATGTACGGTACCGTCTCGGAGGAAGGCGCGGTGGAGGTGAATTTCGTCTACGAGCCGCCGCAGCAGGGGATGGAGGACAGGCTGATCCTGATGAGGGATGCTGAGGAGGAGAAGCGCGTCGACGCGATCGCTCTTGGGCTGGGGATGAGGAAGGTAGGGTTTATATTCAACCAGACGGTTACTCAGGAGGGGAAGAAGGAGTACACGTTGTCCAACGTGGAGGTGTTGCTTGCGGCGGAGCTTCACGCGGAGAGCGAGATGAAGGAGTGGGTGACGGCGGTTGTGAAGCTGGAGGTTAATGAGGAGGAAGGTGGGGCTGATGTTCATTTCGAGGCGTTTCAGATGAGTGATATGTGTGTTAGGTTGTTTAAGGAAGGGTGGTTTGAGACGGAGATTGGGCCTGAGGATGATCCTAAGCTCTCTAAGATGAAGAAGGAGGTGGTTGTTGGTGTTAAGGATCTTAAAGAAGTTGATAATGATTTCTTCCTCGTTGTCGTTAAGATCTTGGATCATCAGGTTTCGTTTCTTTCTCTCTGTGCCCTTTAAGCTAGTTGTAGTGATAGGATGGTGAAGCTAAGTGTTCTTTTGGTAGAATTATAGAGCATATGATCAAGTCACTTGTGTTGTTAGTCTTTTTATAACGTTTGTGCGTGTTTGATTTTGCTTAATTGAGCAGGGACCGTTGTCATGTACCTTTCCGATAGAGAACCGGAACGTTGAAACAACAATGCGGGCTTTGAAAACCCATATGGATCGTGCAAGGAGCCTCCCGTTCGTGAAGAGGATCTCTGATTTTCATCTGCTTCTCTTTGTGGCTCGGTTCCTAGACGTTGGCTCAGATGTTCCTGCGTTAGCTGAGTGCGTACGTCTTCAGTCTAATGTCCCCGAGGGATATGAGTTGCTCATCGACTCAATGGCCAATACTTGTTAAAACATTTCGTAATAGATGTCTCTGTTTTTTTAATATATTTCTGTCTCCTTCAGGGTTTGTTTTATGTACAACGTTTTAGTTTTCTTTCTTTCAATAAATCGAAATCATGTACAACGTTTAGTTTTCTTTCTTCCAATAATCGAAATCATGTTTGACTCGGATGTTAAACGTAACAAGGACGGAGGTTAAGGAAACAATAAGGGTGTTAATGATAGTGTCTCGAGTTCCATTAACACCATATACCAGAACGATTGTTCCACTTCCAGAAAAGTACTTAAAAACAAAATAAATTGGAGATGCGGGGGATCGAACCCCGTGCCTCTCGCATGCAAAGCGAGCGCTCTACCATTTGAGCTACATCCCCATTTGAGAATATTGCTGCTGTGATATTATAAATTCGACTGGACTTGTGTTTACCTCAACCAAAAAAAACAAAGTTCAGGTGTTGTGGACGATTAATTTGGTCATGTCTGCCAATAACACTAGTGTCCAAAGGGAGAGGGTCCATGAGTTAAGGGCGGGGATGATGTCACTAGCCCAACATAGAACAGGTTTGTTAGTAGTGGCAATATTCGTAATTCTCTTGGCTGGGCGAGGACGCTCATGGAATTCGAAAGTTTAGTTCTCTAATAATAATAATCAAAAGAAAACAACACAACCCTTTTGTCGCCACCCACATGCCATGGCGTTGGTCGCACGCTGTATAAGTTTCTTTTGTCACCTTCCTCAAACCAATTCTATTTTATTTTATTTACGAGTTGCATTCAGGCATTTTTATATAATAATAATAATAATAATAATAATAATAAATAAAAGATACGAAAAACAAACAAAATAGCCTCTCTTTGTCCTTCACCTATCACAAATCACAACAATCAATGATAATCCAAGATCCCAAACTTTTATCTTTTTAAATAGTTCAAAGCTGCATTAGCATACTTGATTTTTTTTTACATCCCATACTTGACATATTATATCACTAGACGGTGAATGATCCTTAATTAAACTTTTATTTCTCACTCTTTTACTTTTTGAACTCCAGTATAGGCTAAAGCTCACGTATTGTCTTTATAGAAATGAAAAAATAGTCTTCCTCACCAAACGACAAAACTTAGTGTATGGTTTTTTTATCATACTAAGAGATATACTAGTAATTATTATACTAAAGGATATGCAAAATAACTCTTTGTTTCTCCCAGCTCACATGAGGGAAGGATTAACTAATCTGTTAACGAAAGGTTCAATACTGAAGCAGTAGCATTTTGACAACTATACGTGAAATAATAAAAACGAACTTGTCGGAAACTATATAAACATATCCGTATATTATAATAGTAGGTGGGGGAGAAAAAGAAATGAAGGGAAAACTGGAAGGGTGAAAAGGAGCACGTAATGAGAGAGCGTGTCGGGACTGGCGTGCCAGTAGCCAATCCTCTCTTCACATGACACCAAGGCCAATCTTTTTTTTTACTTTTATTATGGTAATTTTTATATATTTTTTTAATTTATAGTATTATCTTTTATACTTAATCTCAGCCGACTAAAATTAGTTGGTAAATTAGTTGCAGTAGGACTAGTAAATTACGACACACAGAACAGGGAAAAGTGGATTAGGCATGGGACCCACACGTCGAAACAGTATAACTCCGGTTCGTCCGGCCCATTTGTCACCGTCCGAGAGGTTATATCAGCACTAAAGACATCTCTCTCTCTCTCGTAGAAGAACAAGAACAAACTCTCTGCTTGTTGTACTTTGTTATCTCTCTAGTCTGTCTCATTTTTCTCCTTAAAAATCAATTTCATTTTTTTTTGGTAACTGAAAAATCTTTTCTTCCTTGTATCACTCAAATATTTATATTTTTTTCATTTGAAGTGACCAAGAAAAATGGTATGAGGCCGTTTCACTGATATCGAAACTCCCTGGAAAAATTCTTAGCACCACCTCGAGATAGATAGATATATTGTGTTTGTAGGAAAAAAAGTTTGTGAGGATGACTATGGCTGGTGGGAACGAAGTCAACCTAAACGAATGCAAGGTATTTTTTTTTTGTTAATTTCAATTATGTGTTCTTAATTCTTGGAATATAATTCTGAGCCTGTTTGAAGATTATCATCATCATAGATTCATACATTCATTCGTACGGAAAAAGGTTAAAATAAAAAAAAATCTAAGACGTCCCATCCATTTTGAAAGAAGTTCTGATTTTTGTTTATTAATGTAGAGAATAGTCCCACTCAACACATGGGTCCTCATTTCCAACTTCAAGCTCGCTTACACCCTCCTCCGCCGTCCCGACGGCTCCTTCAACCGTCAACTCGCCGAGTTTCTCGACCGCAAAGTCCCATCCAACTCTTTCCCCGTCGACGGTGTCTTCTCCTTCGACCACGTCGAAACCTCCGCCTCCACCAACCTTCTCACCAGAATCTACCTACCGGCTCCCCTCGACCGTTCCCGCTACGGCACCGTCGACCTTACGGAGCCTCTCAGCACGACGGAGATAGTCCCTGTTCTCATCTTCTTCCACGGAGGCAGCTTCACTCATTCCTCCGCCAACAGCGCCATCTACGACACTTTCTGCCGACGGCTAGTGACTATTTGCAGCGTTGTTGTTGTCTCCGTCGATTATCGGAGGTCGCCGGAGCATCGTTACCCTTGTGCTTACGACGATGGGTGGAGTGCTCTCAAATGGGTCAAGTCCAGAATCTGGCTTCGGAGTGGTAAAGACTCCGATGTTTATGTTTACTTGGCTGGTGATAGCTCTGGTGGAAACATAGCTCATAACGTTGCTGTGAGAGCTACCAATGAAGGAGTTAAAGTTCTGGGGAACATTCTTTTACATCCCATGTTCGGTGGAGTGGATAGGACTCGGTCTGAGAAGAGACTCGATGGTAAATACTTTGTGACTATTCAAGATCGATATTGGTATTGGAGGGCTTATCTACCTGAAGGTGAAGATAGAGATCATCCAGCTTGTAATCCCTTTGGCCCTCGTGGTCAGAGCCTTGAAGGTGTCAACTTCCCCAAGAGTCTTGTCGTTGTTGCTGGTTTGGACCTTGTTCAGGACTGGCAGTTGGCTTATGTCGATGGTCTCAAGAAGACTGGTCACCATGTTAACCTTTTGTATCTGAAGCAGGCGACCATTGGGTTTTACTTCTTGCCTAACAATGATCACTTTCATTGCCTTATGGACGAGTTAAAGAAGTTTGTGCACTCGGTAGAGGAGTGTAGCCGAAGCAAGTCAAGTCCTACTCTTCTGAGTCTATAGCAGCATGGAGGTCTAGTTCATGTTGCTGCAATATGCATATCTATGATGTTTTTTTTTTTGTACAGTTTTCCACAAGTAGTGTGGAGTGCTAAATCACGTTTTTATGTGTTCGTTAGTCTCCTGAAGCTTCCATAAATCTGGCTTATTGTGAGATGTTGTTGGTTGAGCCGAAGCAAAAAATAATAATTCGGTTGTCGGCATCTATCGGTTCAGGGCTAAACCGGGAGATTGTACTTTGCTTGGTGGTAGTACTAGGAGGTAGTCTTTAATTGGCTCTAAAGTACAGAGCGTAAATTTATAAGACGACTAACTTGTCTTCAATATGTTGTGAAAAAAAAACTTACCCTGGTACGGATTTGCATGTTTATATTTAACCATGCTTTTAATAGAAAGAACATGTATCTATAGTTCTAGTTTTTCACCTTCTTCATGCATTTAAGGTTTTTGCCTTACAAAAGACAAATCTTTCTTTAAATTTTTTTTCCCTTTGCAGTTTTCCAAATTCAGCCCACCAGACATTCAATCTATCTTTGCTATAATTGTAAACATGTACGAAAATAAAAATGAAAACATCTACAGAGAGAAAGATTCAACACATCTAAGTGAAAACCCTAGGGGGACATATGGCAATAGCGTTTTAAATGATGACAACGAGAGAAGGAAAGGGCAAATAAATGTGAGTGAAGAAAAAAAGACAAGCTTTGCGTGTGCACTTTAGACAAAAAGCTTCACAATGCCAAAACCTAACCCCATGTCCCCATCCACTCAGACGAGAGAAAAAAAGCTTACACAGCCAAACTTAAAATCAACAATACATTTTTCTTTTCTATTCCTTTGAAAAAATATTTTTTTTTAGTTTTCTTTGGCATATTTTGCTTAATGCATCTTCTATGTGCATCTATTAGAAGTTCTTTTTAGAATTTTTGGTGTTTCCTTGTAGTGGTTGTGGCTAAATGGTCCCCTCCTCTTAGAGAAAACAATCTCTTTAATTTGTCTGCATATGCTTGTTTCTAAAATATATATATTTTTTTAGTTTTCTTTGGCATATTTTGCTTAATGCATCTTCTATGTGCATCTATTAGAATTTCTTTTTAGAATTTTTGGTGTTTCCTTGTAGTGGTTGTGGCTATACATGGTCCCCTCCTCTTAGAGAAAACAATCTCTTTAATTTGTCTGCATATGTTTGTTTCTAAAATATACCATTTATAACCATGGCTTATGTGTGATTGTTTTTCATTATATACTTGCTTCTTTGGATGTTAGTGGTAACTGGTAGGGGTATCGAAAGCTTGACGAGAAAACAAGAAGAAGCGTTTCTTACTCATTTCTCTTTGATAGTTTTTAATTTTATTATATATAATGATGATACAAAAAATAAATACTAATATATAACAGCTAACTTATTACTTATGAATATAGTTTCATTTTTCGATTAACATTGACTTCTTAGTCCTAGCATCTTTCAAAGGTTAATTTTCTAGTGCCAATCTATTTTGTTTTTTTTTTTTCATTTTTGTCAGAATATTACTCTTATAAGTTATAGCCTAACTTTTGGCTTATCGATGCATCCTTGACAAAGACTCTCGTTTGTCTTGTAATGAAATAGTCTTGGCAATTATTTGGGGACATTATCTTTGTTTTAGTGCGAATGTTTACTAATGATAAATTAACTGTTTATTTTTGCTAAATGTCATGTTTTGAAAATATTGATTTTTATTTTTGTTGTGGTCGGTCTCATCTGGTTTTGTAGTCTTTAATTCTGACAAAAACCACTTGAACATTGTTTGGTGCTTTATAACCTCTTCTAGCTTTCCACGATTCATTATTTATTTTTTTTGCTAAACAAAGATCTTTTTTCTTTTTTTTTTCTTTTTTTTTCTTTTGTGACTTTGTCAATGGATTAGCATTTTGTCCTTTGCGGACTATATTCAGTGCTTTGGACCAAGTAACTTTGATCGGTTATAGATTTTCGGTGTTGGTAATTCTGTTTAACTGATTTGATGGCGATTGAGGTTTCGATCACATTTTTTAGAAAATAAAACAAATTGGATTGAATTTAGTTGTTGACCTGTAAGTTATAAAACATGTACAGAATATACATGCAGAGAGGGATCATAAGAGATAACTACATGTAGATTAAAACAAAGATATGTGTGTAAAGTATAAACTTATATATCAAACTCACAATAAACCACGTTGTAAAGATTTCAAAAATTATGTGGAAGGGCAAAGGGAAATAATCAGGGTATATAAACTAGGAAGAAGTTAAAGAGCTTAGCTACTTTGAATGGAAAATTTAATAGATGTGTAGCAGTGTTTTTAAAACCGGACCGGTTAGCGAATTAGAAATATTTTAAGTCATGGATCATTATGATTCGACTGGATACGAACCAGATTTGATTGAATTAAAATAAATTTAATATTATTTTGAATTTACATATTCTTATAAAGATATATCACACATCAAACAAAATATTTTAATAACCACAATACTTTGAAAAATTAAAGAGGTAACAAACTGAAATATAGTAAAAATAATAAAATAATTTAATAGTTCAATAAATGTGAAAAAGAACAAAAAGACAAGTGTTGCGTGTGCACTTTAGACTTTGCACCTTCAACTTCAGCCACTTCCTCCACTACATGATCTTTCTCACCGGCTTCTTCTTCCTCCACTGCGGCGGCAACAACGAGAACCACATGTGGAACTAACCGATAGTGAACAATCGCCACAAGACGGTTATGCTTGTGGTGGTGTGTTCTCCTCGTGAACACACCCTCCGCTAATTCCAAAGTGATCCTAATGTAGCCGATTCCTTCCCCTAGAGGTTTAGATCTGCAGTTTTTCCTATTCGGTTCCTCGACATCTCTCCAATTATAATGATCGCTAGAAAAGAGTTGGTGATACATAAATAGACATTCAGCGAACAGTGGCCCATGTCCAAAGCGACCCTCCGAAATGTTGAAAGGAGGACCCCTGTGGAAGTGCCGATGGTATAGCACCTACATATCCTCAAAGCGGAGCCACTCCTCTCTTGATATCTGAACGATCATATGCACTCTTTTTGCTCATTGTCATGTTTTGAAAATATTGATTTTCATTTCTGTAGTGGTCGGTCTCATCTGGTTTTGTAGTCTTTAAATCTGACAAAAACCACTTGAATATTGTTTGGTGCTTTATCAACATCTTCTAGCTTTCCACGATTCATTAATTTGTCATTTACACTAAGATCTACTTTTTATTTCTTTTGTGACTTTGTCAATGGATTAGCATTGTCCTTTGTGGACTATATTCAGTGCTTTGGACCAAGTAACTTTGATCGGTTATAGATTTTCGGTGTTGGTAATTCTGTTTAACTGATTGATGGTGATTGAGGTGTCGGTCACATGTTTTTTGAAAATAAAACAAATGGAATTGAATCCTTTCAAAAAAAAAAAACAAATGGAATTGAATTTAGCTGTTGCCTTGTTGGCCGGTGAGTTATAAAACATGTACAGAATATACATGCAGAGAGGGATCAACCACGTTGATATGTGTATTAACTATAAACTGGTATACTATTAAATTCACAATCAACCACACGTTGTAAGGATTAAAAAAATTATGTGGAAGGGTAATGGGAAATAATCAGATTAGGGCATGTGCATCAATGAACTCCCTCTTGGGGTTTATCTTTTCCATTTTTTATTATTAAATTTTTTTATTTTTTTTTTGATTTTGTTTTAAAAAAAAAAAAAAAAAAAAATATAGACCAATCGCGGGCCACCACGACATGTGGAGCCCGCGCTACAGTGATGAACTCATGAGAGAAGGATTCACCCAAGAGAACTTCATGAGAGAGAAGGTTCATGAGATTGTATTATTTTAATATATTTTTGGTTTGGGAAAATGTGCGAACTTGAGCATGTACTCTCAATGTACATGCTGTTATATAAAAGAAGTTAAAGAGCTTAGCTACTTTGAATGAAAAGTTTAATAGATGTGCAGAGATTTCATAGAAATGGAAGAAAATAGAAAAAATAGATAGGGGAAAGAAAAGACAAAAGTATTGAACAACAATGAATACTCTTTGTCTTTATTAGTCTATACCTAAGCCCTAGAGCTATAAAGAACAAGACACAGACCTTTCATCTTGAAATTCTCAAAATCTAAAACCCCACAAATCACGAATAACATCATCTCTCTCTCCCTCTCACAACTCACTTTTATCACTTGCGTTCATCATCAACTCGTCATCATGTTTTCATCTTTCTTGTCAGATCTTGTTGGTGACAATTCCAATAAGAAGAAAAAAGGTTGATTGCTGATGGTGGAATAACTATATGTCACAAACGGAGATATTGTGTACTTGACATGCATATTACTTATTTGCATGAGATATTGTGTACTTGACATGCATATTACTTATTTGCGACGTGCATAAATTATTGGAATCATCATCACATTTTCATGTAAATTGCAAAGATTCTCAAACCAGATAAGTTATAGGCAATTTTCGAGATAACTTGTAACAAAAATATGTAGGAAGTAGGAACTTACTCAGTGGTATGCCGTTTAATGTTGTAAACTACTACGATTTGTAAACCAGCGGGGTTGGTCTGGTGGTGTTGAGGGAGCTTCGGCCCCAATACGCACCCGGATTCGAACCGCTGGCCAGACAATTGGGATATCTAATTCTCCATAGTACCAAATGGTCCGCCTCGCGCCGAGGGGTTGACCCCTGGAGGGTGGAAGTCCCTCCAGGTTAAACAAAAAAAAAAAAAAAAAAAAAACTACTACAATTTGTATTACGTGCTCACAAGGACCCAGCATCCTCAGGAATATGGTCTCTTAGGGTCCAACTGGTAACCATATCGGGAACAATAGGAATGGATATGAAAGGAATGAATAGGAATACATTTATGGGAATGATGAGGAATAGTCATTCCATATCAAATTTAGTGAGGAACAAATTTGTTCTTTAATTCTCTACAATAAAAGGAATGAAAAGGAATAAGAAAGAATGACTATTCTTTATAAATGGTAAAAAAATTTAGGAATGTCAAGGAATGCATTATTCTCTTTCATTCCTTGGTCACCCGTTGGACCCTTAAAGTTTGAGGCTTTAACCAAAGTAAAGTAATGTGTTTCGCGAAAAAAATAAAGTTAGGAAGGGCTTTGATCTCCTTGTGGGCCGTGTAATGAAGATTGGTTTCTAAGCCCATAAAATATATGTATAGATATTGTGGAACTACCGTTAGAAGGCGTCAGTCATTTACAGACGACCGTTAGAAAGCTAAGGTGCTCCACGCTGGCACTGGACCCACAAAATGCTATATATATAATAGAAGAAAATTACCATGTTAGAGGGAAAGGGAGAGCGGTTATGGTAATCACGGCGTCATCCTCTACGATTCTCATCGGAGAAGAAGGCGCAGAGAGCGGGCCATCAGAGGACAGTACACCAACACATTCTCATCGACGACGCTGGAGCACTCCGATTGAATCTCTCGATGACAGGTTAACCTTCAGATCTCTAAAGGATCACGACGAGGGCAGAGGCGCCGACGATTTTTCTCTAAGGGGCGAAATATCAGTGTGGGGACCGTTTCGACCGCCGTTACTAAAACCGATCGCGCCGTCGTCCATTCCTCTTCCGAAGAGGACGGAAGCGGTTGTGGAATTGAGGAGAGGGAGAAGCGTGACGAGGAAGCGAGATCTGCCGCCGTATCTGACGACGCTGGATCGTAACGGACGGCCGAGATTTCATCACAGGAGGGTGAGAAGCGAAGGACGGTTAGAGATTGCCAGCGTGGCACTGAATATACCGGAGATCGTTAGCGTACGTGGAAGCGAAGGACTCAGAATCGGAACAGTTAGAATCAGTCAAGAGGAGGAAGATTAAACAGAATCACTAATCTTTTTTGCTAATTTCGCGGGCTTTACTTTTATCTCATTTTTTTATTACTTTAGGCCCATTTAAATGCTTAAAAACTGGGCCTGAAAGCCCAAAACCATTCGCTTGTCCAACAATTGAAAAAACTTGAAAGATGACGTGTCAGACGTAGATTTGTCTGTCACTGTTAATATCATCTCGAACGGGCCGTGGGATTAGCAGTGTCCGCAGGAAGGGTTTTTGAGCAAGTCAAGAGAAGCATTGAATAGACTTTGGTGTTTGGGAGAATAATAAAAAAGAAAGCTGAAAACTTTTCAATCGTCTTACCAAAAAAAAAGAAGAAATAAGCTGATGGAGGAGGAAGAGCTCGGCAAAGCAGCTACTCCAAGAGCCAAGGTTAGTACATCAGTCTTCCTCTTCTTCTGGTTCTCTTGTGCCAAAAGTGCACGCATTGTGTTGCATGTTTTTATCATCTCTGGGGATCTCAGATCTCTTTTTGTAGCTGCTAGGTTTCAGTTTTAGGTGTTTCAGACATATAAAGTTGAAAGCTTTTGTAGTAATTAGTAAACCGTTTAGTCTTCAAGAGCATTATCTAGGATGTAACTTGTTGTTGGGGTTTCCTTTTTGATTGTCACTCTCTTTGATATTTTTATAAGTTTTCAACTGTTTCCTGAATAAAAGCCGTCGTCTTTAAGTTGGATTTGCTTACCTATTTATACGCTAACAAAGCCTTTGTCTTTTTGTTTCACTGAGGCAACACTGTAGAAAGATCTTGCTCCAGGGAGGGTGGTAGATACCTATGCGGCACAATGCGAGACTTGTCACAAGTGGAGAGTGATTGATAGCCAGGAGGAGTACGAGGACATCAGGAGTAGAGTAGTGGAGGACCCTTTTACCTGCGGCAAGAAGAAACAAGTCTCTTGTGAAGACCCTGCTGATCTTGACTATGATTCCTCTCGAACCTGGGTCATCGACAAGCCTGGTCTTCCCAGAACCCCTAGAGGTTTCAAGAGGAGCCTTGTCCTCAGAAAAGACTACTCTAAGATGGATACTTACTACATTACTCAAGCTGGTAAGAAGCTGAGGAGTCGCAATGAAGTCGCATCATACATTAAAGATAATCCGGAGTTCAAGGATGCGCCTCTTGGAGACTTCACTTTCACTGTCCCAAAGGTCATGGAAGACACTTGTCCTCCTGATGCTAAGCTTGCCTCTCCTACGACTACTACTACTGATGGTGTTTAAGAGAAGAGCATCAAACCCAAGCCAATCAAAGGATGATATAAACGAATGCATTGCCAGTTTGTGTAGACTTGCTTTTCTTAACGTCGTTCTAAGCTTAGATACTTATTACTCTTAAGCTTTCTTGTGAAGAAGCTCTCTGACCTCTCTCTCTTAATTACGAACTAGTAGTTTTTTTAGAGGCAAAACAAAATGTTAATACTATTAGTTTTATTTTGATCCTTAGTCCTTACACAAAAACATTTATTACTTAGGAATCTCACTGGAGATTCTATTTCTCAAGTAGAACCAAGTCTAACAGCTCCGGGAGTACTCTCGTGGCAAACCCTGGTGCATCTTACAATGAGCGGTTTCTCTTGAAGGATGGTGCACGATGACTCGCAGATGACCTCGTTCTCCATCTTCTTCCCAGCCATGGACCTGAAGCATTGAGATATGCATCTTTTACCGGGTGTGTAAGAAGAAGTGCATTTCCTGCTGCATTTAGTCTGCAAAGGCCCATAACCTCTTCCTTCTTCCTGCTTCTCTGTGGCCATCATCTCTTGAATGGTACGAGAGCAAGCGGTCATGCAGCGTTGATGGATTCCTTCGTCGTCTTCTAAAAAGGGTTCCTCTTGGTCCATCATCATCATCTTTTTCTCGCACCTATCTTCACATTCTTTCATGTTGTGGAGATCATGTTTGCATTGGTTCTTACACTGAGCCACCACCAACAGATCTTTTGTTGCACTTGACAACACCAGCAGAAACGCCCAAAACAAAAAGCTGACTACTAACTTCGCTTGTTTAGGTCTCATGCGTCTACTCATGGCTACAAGACTATTGGTTACTATTGTTAATATTTGTGTTATATTATATAGAGGTGGGTGAAGGGGTCTACAACATGCAAGATATCTACGGGTGTTGTGGGTACGTGTAGATCAAGATTCTCTTACCATCCACTTGTACATCATGCTTCACCCATTTGTATTCCTGTCTCCAAACCCAACACAAGTTCCAGTGACTATAATATGTATTAATGAGATCCTTATATCAATTCTTATTCATGGCAGATCCATTGCGCAGTTGTACATCATCAACTACTCCCTCTGTTTCCAATTATAAGTAGTTTTGTCTAAAAGCACAAATATTTAGGAGTTACTTTTTTTAAAAAGAAAAATCATTTAATCAAATAATTTAGCCAATTATAAAATACCTAACATTATTTCATTGGTCACACAATATTCAATAAATGAAAAAGGTGCATTGAAAGATGTAAACTACTTATATTGTGAAACAGATTATTTTTGCTAAAACTATTTATAATAAAAAACAGAGGGAGTATAAAACACTGCAACACTTTTAGAATAACAATACTATAAATATAAACCTAAGATTACATTAATGAAATTCATGATTTGGATGAAGGCAGTATTGTTTTCGTAATAATTGATTGATGAAAAACATGCATAGCAATTTAGTAGACAATAATATATACTCCCTCGATAAAGATGATGTTTTAAGTGATTGTTGTTGTTTCATAATATATAATATTTTTTCACATATTTAGATAACTTTATCTTTATCAAAAACTGAGTAACTACTTGTGTTTTTATAATTTCTATTTATAATAAATAAATCATTTTTATTATATTTTCAATGATTTATTTTTAATAAAGTAAATTTTTTAATATGTGTGCAGATAGCCAAAACTTCCTATTATGAGACAGAGAAAGTATGAGATCTCAAAGAAAAGAAGGATAGTTGTGGTTTTGATGGAATCTTATGCAAAAGCATAGAGAAAAATGTTTGATGCTTTCATGTATCATTGGTTCTACATTTCTAGGCTATATATAGGCCTTTTCTCGCATCTTGTCAGTAAAATTCTGCACAATCAACCAATTGTATATAAAAAGCTGTTTTACGAATCATTGATAATTTTAACCAATTGCAATTCATGCAACCAATAAAATAAAAATTGGCCTTGTTCCTATCATCATTGATTACATTCTTTTGATACTTGATATATTAGCTTTGTTATATTTACTTCTTGTATTGGAGTTGTATAGGCGAGTGCATGAGAAGGAAAAGACGAGTGTGAGCTGCTAGCTAAGTTTACGTAGCCATGCGAGAAGCTACGTTTGTGCGCACTCACTTCAAAATATCTTTTTATTGTTTACCATCTACTTGTGATCTACATCAGGCACAAACTTAGTGGTTTAAAGCAGACAAACCTTCTAGTGCAAAAAAAAGGCAAACAAACCTTCTTTTCATACATATGGTTATATCGGCTGACACAAAAAAATGATACAAAGTAGACTGGATATCGCATTGATTGATCCGAATATGAATGCCTTTCGACTAATACCATGAATAGTCAGGTCGTTTGTAGTTGACTACCATGTAAATTATACGAACCGAAGTCAAGGCAATTACGTTGTCCCCAGGAAGAATGGAAACAAACCTAGATGATACTTAACTTTTGTTTCTTCTTTTCAACAAAGTAAAATTACATAGAAACTGGGAAGTTACATAGTGACACAATACACGTATATGAATGAGTACATAGACTATTTATCAATAACAAAGACCAATGACAAATACAGTATCTGTTTCGTAAAATAAAAAAAATGAATTTTATGGATAACAACAACATAATAGTATATGATTACCACCAGTAGTGTATCTCTGGTTCTAAGGAGAGGCTAAAGCCTTTTTCTCATCATCTCGAGTCTACTCTGGATAAAAGCATCTGATTTCTTATCAATATCAATCGAAACTGGCGTTGGTTGTGATCTTTTCCTCACATCTTCAGGCTTAGAGACCACCGCGGGAGGTCGCACAAAGCTAGCTTCACTTGCTATGCTCTTCACGTCACCACCATTAACCAGCATGATCACTCTCTCTCTCTCTGATCTAGAGCTAGTGTTGATGGCATTAGCAGCGTTATCTTCTCTTTCCTTGAAGTGAATTGTGATATCAGAGTTTGAACCCTTCTTGATCAGTTTCCTCTTCGCAGACTTCTCTTCTTTTTGACCCGACATGAGTTTAACCACCACGTACCTTATCAGCCGGCAACAAACGCCTCTGTTTTCATCACTAGTCTCTCTTCTATGCATCCTCTCTTGTGTTTACAACAAAATATCTTTGACGTTGTTGGTTTATATATATGTAAAACAAAAACATTAGTGGGAATTAGAGATTTTTTCCCCATTGGCTTTGCTTTGATTCTACGCTTTGGAGAAAAATGTCATCGTCTTTGTCTTTTATTAATCAAAAAAAAAGAAAGAAAACATAACTTATCTAATTTCTTCTGCATACACACTCTTGTGTTTGGTTAGCTTTATGTAAAAAAGCAATTAGCTTTGTACAAGTTTTTCTTCCATTTGAGCTGGAGATTCGCTTCTTTTGTTGGTTGAGTGGAAGGAAACTAGAAATTATTCTTCTTATCTACTCGGACTTTGTGATCTCTAATAGTACTTCTACACTATTATATCACTTTTGTTATTCTCACGTTTTGTGTGAATCACGTGTGTGTTAAGAAAGAGTCTAGAAACAACAAAAGAAATAAAAAGATGCTCCCATTGGAAACGTAAATAACTGTTTAAATCCTGTTTTAGAACCCCAAGTCTGTTTTGTTACAAACGGCCATGTAGTCGGAGGAGAGACCACATAATCTCCACAAACGCGTCTCAGCCGTTTGTGTCGCTCCAACCGCAACTCTCGTTTCCGAGGCCGCATCTCTGCAGAACAGTGTCCCGGGGACTTTCCTGGGTCAGAGCGTAGATTAAAGCCCATACGACCCATTCACTACGTATCCAATGACATTTGTGACTTCTGCTTATTCTCAGACATATATAGCACATGTTTCTCGAGACTCAATACCCGATGTGGGTGTTTTGCATGCTAGAAATCTTATCAACAGAAGTTTTTTGCGTGTTTTCTTCTCCAAACAAAGTAACCTTATTGACAGCTACCGTAAAGGATTTATTGAATAATTTCAACTGACTGTTTGATGGGCTGAGCCAGGCTTATGCAATAGTGCAACGCATAGGCGACTCGTGAAAGCCCAGTTAGCAAGCTAACTTAGCAGGCTTTCTCCCTTAAAAAATAGAGTTAATATCGTGAGACCCGATGGACATCATATCAGATATTAAACTGATAAGAACAGATACTACACTTGATCTTAGCCAAAAGGCCGAGAAAGGTATGAAGTGGAAGTAAGACATGGCCTCTCTATTTATAGCAGCACGAAGTGAGCAATGTTTTCTTAATAAACGATATGGGACAAAAGATAAGGCAACTTTGAAGCGTTAAACGAAAACCTATGTAATGTTATATTCTCTTTCACCTCTGTCTGATTCCACTGATGGTCTTTATACTTCTTGTGTATCACATATCTCATAGAAACATTGAGCTGATGATAATTGAAGCTCAATGAGATCATCATTTCTCATAAGATCATATGAACAAGCTTCAAATTCCATAAGGGACCTGTTAAGCATTATACATTTGTTTACACTCTTTCAGTTACATTCTTTTGATGCAAAGATGGTTCTCAAAGTCAAATGCAAGCCAAGTACGGACGATAATCAAAGGTTATTTTTGTTCATTGTTACAATAGAAATGTTAAGTCCAGATGTGAGAGCTGGTGAGAGTCTTTTTGGTCTTCAATTGCGGTAAATCTTCAAAATCCAATTCCCTGGTTGCCGGCAAATAGGACAAGGCTTCCCCTCCACCTTCAAAGAGCATGTTAAGCAGCAGCACATATGACCGCACCTACAAATCCGAAACAAAACAAAAGAAAAGGAATCAAAATCTACCATGGACTGATCAGTGAGACGAGGGTTTTTTCTTACGGAACAAAAGCGGCATCACACTTCCGCTCAAGGCAGACCACACAGCGATCTTGTTCATCACCATCTCTGCTTGTACCATTCTCCAATCCTGGTGATATATATAAAATCTGCAATCAGAGCAAACTCCCCAACCATATTCAGTAACAAAAAACATTCACACCAAGAAGTTACTGCAAACCTGTTTTGGCAGCAGCAGCAGCTGCATCAACAAGTTTCTTTCTCTTGGCAGCTGCATCAAGAACTCTGCGACAAACACCAACCGACCGCTTAATTTGGAATTAAAATAATTCATTCTGCACGTATCTGCCAGTGCCTTTAAGTTTAGCAGCTGACATACCTTTTCTCTAACAGTCGCCGCCGTCTTCTCTCTAGAAGATCTCCTGTTCTCACTAGAAGATCTCTGGTTCTCACTAGAATATATTTAAGCACAGGCTTTGAAATCAGAATCACACCAACAAGAGCTAAAACCATGGAGGCTTTTTTGAACCTCCTGCCACAAAGAAAAATACTATGTTTAGACTTTATTCCACATTAAAACTTTTGTAATATTCATGGAAGAGACGACCTTGACCACATCCCCATTTTAGAGATGAGCTGATCGAGCGGTATAGGTGAGACGTAGAAAGGCCCTTGATCGGGTTTTTGAATCCTCACATCCCAAACATCATCCTTCATAGTCTGTTGTTGTGTACATAAGAAAGCAAAGCACTAACAAAATGAGATCTAAGAAAGGTATCGTTGTTTGGTATATAAGAAGAAGACAAGTGAGAGATGAAGGCATACCTGACCAACAACAGTAAGCTGTGTACCGATTGGGAGAACACGCTCAATGCGTCTTATTCCAAGCATCTGCAAAAACAATTAACGTTACCACACAACTTAAAAAACATAAACAGAGCAAAGAAAGAAAGATGAGAAGAAAGGAAAAGAGACCTTGAGGCCACGGAGAAAATCTAATGTTCCACGAACAAGGGAAGACGGCTCTGGCTTTTCTAATACTTCACCTCCAGCCGTCAAGGCAAAGCCTATAGCACTCTGAGCTCCCTCTACGATCACGCGGCCTGTCCCATCGTCCTATATATCACACATAAAAAAACGAGAGTTCAAAGAGCATATAACACAGTTAAAAACACTCAAATTACAACAGAGCAGGCTTACCAGAAACCAAGGGACTTCCTTACACAAGGGAAGCATCAAAGCAGTGTCTTGAACCCATGAAAACTTCCAGTTACGTTTCAGAAAATGGTGTTCTTCCTAAAAGAGAATCAATGTTTTTTTTTAGTTCATAGTCAAAAAAGATGCACCTCGTTCCAAAATGGTAAAATCTAATAAACAAAACACATACTGTTTTCTCGAGAATAACACCGAGAATGTCACTATGCTCACACTTAATGGGTGTCTCAGAGCCAACTATTCCTGAAACTGCGATGATCGAAGGCAATACCGTGCTCTCTGCAAAAAAAAAGAGAGTTCCTTTGAGAACACATCAAAGTCAGTCGGAGAGAGAGAGAGAGCGAAACAGTATACCCAATTCCTTGAGCTGGTCAACCCTAGTGACCGATTTGAGAAAGTCAACATCCCTATTGCAGTCAAAAGAGGAAAATAACATTTTACACTACTACACACTTTGTTCACTTAACCAAACAAAAAAAATATAAAAAAGGGCACCACTTTCACAGAGAAGTAACCTGGCTGTTCGGCGGCTCAGAAGATAAAGAGCAGCGGCGCCTACGCAGCATAACCCGCTCCAAGGTTCCATCTTCTTCAAAAATCTTCGTCGGAGAGATAACAACAGAGAGCCGATCAATGCGGAGAAATATGATCAATCAAACGCCGTAAAGTTTACTTTTTTTCTTCTTTTTCTTTGTGTGAAAAGGACGATGAATATTGTAAAATACTCAAACGGACCCTTGTAAAATATTAAATAAACCGTTGAACTTTTAGTTTTATCAATTAAACCCAATTGATTATCTTTTTAGTAATTCGAGCTAACTTACGCATGTATGATAGCGCAGGTTATACAAGTCCTTTGGAAACTTGCAAACCCTACACCGACCACCTAGAGAGCCATTATCAATTTTTTGTTTTTTTTTTTTTGGTTAACACAAGGCTCCTCCTCCTCCTCTCAATCTTCTCTTCTCCCTTTTGGTTCCGTCTCCGAATCTTCTTCTTCCTCCCCCAATAGCGAATCGCGATTCGCTCCATTGATTAGGGTTTCACTAGACCAGTTTTCAATCTAGCATCTCCCTTCCTTCCGTCGATTGGGTTCGAATTTTTGAATGCCTGCTGCTTCTTTTCCTGAAGAATCTCTCACCCGAAAACCCTAGCAACTGCTAATCTCCCCCTTGCGGTTCTGGCTTCAGTTAGGGAGCTTGATTCCTCATCTTCTTCATCGTCTTTCCCCTGATGGCTCCCAGCCGCAAGAAAGGCGGTGCTAAGGCTGCCGCCGCTGCATCCGCACGGCGGCAGTGGAAGGTTGGCGATCTCGTGCTTGCCAAAGTCAAAGGCTTTCCTGCTTGGCCTGCCGCGGTTTGTGCCTTTCTCTTTCTCTTTTCCTTCCTTTTGCTATTGCCTAACTCTGCAATGGTTAGATAGTTAGGTGTTTGTAAAGTTGCATGTCTCGCTGCTCTTCTCTGCGCATAGTTAAGCTGAAAGTATCGTTTTTTGGTTTGATGTTTTTGTCGCTATTATTGACTGTCTTTTAGCAGATTACAGAGATTCCTGTGAGCAATGATTGTAGGTGTTAGTAGATCCATAGTTTTGTTTAGCAGTTTAATTAGGCTGATACATCTTCTGAAGTTGTGGTGGTCATTTGATTGATAACAGGAACATGAGCAAATTATTATACTTGTTACTAGACCATTGATCTATAGTTTCTTAGGATGATACAATCCATTGTGCTTTACAATTTGTATTTCTTTTTGGATCACTTGATCGTCTGCTTATTGCTGGATGCTACTGCAGGTTAGCGAACCAGAAAAGTGGGGCTACTCAGCGGATAAGAAGAAAGTATTGGTTCACTTCTTTGGCACACAGCAGATGTGAGTTTTCTTTCATCCTTTACTATTGCCCTCGTGTATATGTTTTGCTTTTTGTTCATGCTACCACTCCCGCCCCTGTTCCTATCTCCCCTGGTATACTTATTGGATTTCATTAATTTTGCGATACCATTTGAGCAGATTAGTTCATTTTATCATGATCCTCATTCGAGGAAATGAAGTTTGGTTTCTGTCTGGCTAGATTAAGAAGTACAAGCTGGTAGCTTCTCTATGACAGTACAATTTTAACTTCTCTTCTTGTTGAGGCATGGTATTCTTAACGTATGTATTTTCTCCAAGTTTAACTTGTTTTAGGATCAGAATTATTCTTTGTTCGGAATTCGAGGCTCACTTTAGTTAATGTTTATTGAGTTGAGTTTCTTCCTTCTAACGGATGCTGACTTTTGTTGGAAACATAGCTTCTCTTTTGTTCTTTTCGGATGGTGATTTTTGTTATCATTTATCTTCTTTAAGCTTTTGAATGTTGAATTCTCTGTATCTGTTTCATCACCTACTTTGCAGATTAGCATCAAAATTTAGTGATTGTTTGCTGCATCATTCATTCCCATCGATATGTGAATTCTGATGTATAATTATTATGAAGAGAGCATTTTAGCTCAGCTGCTCACTTATCAGATTAAATTGATTAAATGAATAAATTTAAGCTTATAAGCTGTGTTCACCTTTTGCTCTTCCCTCTGTATCAGTTGACTGTTCTTTACCCCCCTCGTTAGAGGTTCATCAACTACTTTGCAGATTAGCATCAACATTTAGTGATTGTGTGTTGCATCATTCATTCCCATCGTTATGTGAATTCTAATGTATAATTATTATGAAGAGAGCATTTTAGCACAGCTGCTCACTTATCAGATTAAATTGGTTAAGTGAATAAATTTAAGCTTGTAAGCTGTGTTTACGTTTTGCTCTTCCCTCTGTATCAGTTGACTGTTCTTTACCCCTCGTTTGCAGTTAGTAATATTTGTTGGTATATATGCAGAGCTTTCTGCAATCCTGCTGATGTTGAATCATTTACGGAGGAGAAGAAGCATTCGCTTTTGACAAAACGCCATGCGAAAGGTTCAGATTTTGTCCGTGCGGTTAAAGAGATCGCAGAGAGTTACGAGAAGCTGAAACAGCTGGACGAATCTAATGATCCTAAATCTGCTGAAGAAACAACTGTTGGAAGTTCTGGGAATACTATAGAGGTGCCTCAGACCAGTGAAAATCTAATTGGTACAAGACTTGATACACAAATAGAGTCAAATTCTAGTCATGGTAGAGATGAATCGACTCTTCTCAGTGAGGATGCTTCAGCTGCTGAACAAATGCTAGCTCTGCGCCATAACAGTCTAGCTAGTAATGGAGCCTGTGATAATGCAGCAGCCAAAGATCTGTGTGAGATAGCTACACATTCTTCAAGGAGAAGAAATGAACGGGCTCGGTCTCAGAAGTGTCCTCCACAGAAAATAGTATCACCGGTTCAGCAGTCTAAAATCTCGTCAAGGTTGGAATTCGATAGGCTTCAAAGGTCCATGCGTCAATGCAGTGATGGTGGCCATAGTGTAGATGATATAGATGATGGAACTATAAGAAAGAGAAAGAGGATCCGAAGGTCAGGTCATTCTGAATCAGATGATGTGGCTTCATCAGCTAAAAAATTGCACGGATCTGATGAAGAGAACGCCTCTGAAATTGCTACTGGTGAGTCTGACAATAATAGTAGGAATATGGGCAATGGTATGGATTCTGGTGCCAAAGTTGAGCATTCTGATGCTGTTGGTGAAGGGTGCGAAGGAGGTCATGAGCTCAGCAAAGGGCTTGATTTCCAAATTAGTACCATGGTAAAGAGGAAGAAGAGGAAGCCTACCAGAAAACGTGAGACCAGTGACCTTGTTGTCCCTCCAGCTAAAGTTGAAGCAGAAGAAGGTTTTGGGACCAAGGCGTGTGATAGCTGCCAGGGATCTCAAAGTTCTCATGAAACGCTGAATGAGAGGCCCTGTGCAGAGAATGGTGATGAACACTTGCCTCTGGTAAAACGAGCCAGAGTCCGAATGAGTAGAGCTTTTTATGCTGATGAAAAGGCCAATGCCTCTTCCCAGTTCGAAGAAAGATCATCCAAAGACACTCCAACAAGTGCAGCCATGCAAACAAGCCCCTCGGTTAATCATGATAATGATATTGTATCGCGTCATGATACTTCTGCGGCCAAAGAATTTAATAGCTTTGAGGTATCTGGTAAGCTCCCAGGTGATATGGTTGACGAAGTGCCTTCTCATATGGGCAAACCTTCTGGCAGAATATCTCCGTCTATGTCCTGTGTTCAGACTGTAGGAGATAAACAACCTGCTATGGAGTTCCATGAGAACGAATTTAGCATGAGACTAGATGATGAAGTAACGCGAGCACAGTCTAATCAACTTGGCAGTTCGCTAGAGGGGAACACTCGTGTATCTGAAGGTTTTCAGGGTTGGTCGGAGGAATCACAAACCATAACTTGTCTAAATGTCGAGTCCGATCCTATTGACATGCAATGCACACGTCAAAGTGAGAACAACGAAACCCCTTTGAATCTTGATACAGTGGACTCATCTGTAAACAATGCCCCGAGTTTACGTTCGGGTTTGGATATGACATCATCATGGGTGCCTGCTCAATCTCCTCACCAACACCAAAGCCAGGACAAAGATTCTTGTGACCTTTCATTGGTCGTTGTTGAAGATTCTTCCCTTAAAGAATCGACTCAGGTTGTTCAGTCCCAAGTTGTAGAACACTCTACACTGTTCTGTTCAGTGGTCAATAACCAGGAGGCTGAAAACATGCAGGAAACTGAAAACACTCTACTAGAAATAAAACAGGGAAATCTCGGCAAAGAACTTGATAGTGGCAAACAAGCTCAGATAACACAGAATCCAGCCCCCTCTGCTACTGAACGTCATATGATGGATAAAGAAGCGGAACCTCAGTATCAAACGGTTTATAGCCACTGTGAGGATGCTGTGGAGAACAAAGAGCTGGAAAAGAGGTGAGTCTACTGACTTTGTCCCTCTACTCATGTGCCAATATCTAATACCATGATGTCTCTGTTAGTTTTACTAATTAGAAAAACTTGTTGAAACTACAATAAGTTTTTTTTTTCAAAATGCATTAGAGTACTTGTTCGGAGTCTTCATATTTTCAGATTGATGTAGCTTATGAATAGGAATATTTCTATTTAGACTTTCACATACTGACCCATTTCCCTATTACTTTTACTTCTAGGTAGTAGTATTCATATACCTTTATGATTGAACATTCCTATTAAAATTTGCTCTTACGGTGAAAGTCTGTGTAGAGGATAAGCATGTTGAGTTTTAGATCAAGTCTCTTCAGACATTATCTTCATCCATTTTTTCCAGTTCCCAATACTGGTGACTAACAATATGGTATGTCCGTGTGCATTGGCAGCTGTGAGGCGGATGAGCAAAAAGAGCAGATACAGGCCACCAATTCTGCCTCAGTATCTGAAAACCTTTCACGCGAAAAAATGAGTCTATCTCCTAACTCTCCTGCAAGGGGGACTCCACATGACAACTCTGTTTGCCATATGTCTATTGTAGAAAGTGTTAATGGTATGCAGAACAATAGTAATTGTGACACCAGTGTTCAGTTTGGTGAGGAAAAAACTATTAGTGATGACACAGTCAAAGAAGAAAGGAAGGTTGAAATAGGTGTAACTCAGGAGAAGAAAATTGTTAGTTCTGGTGTGCAGTTCACTATTGAATCTTTTGAGACTGCACTTGCCTCCTTGGTGAGGACGAAAGAGACCATTGGCCGCGCAACTCGTTTAGCTATGGACTTGGTGAAATTTGGTATGTCGGCAAAGGTACGAGACGTTCTTCCTACTTGTGATATTATCTGTTTGTTGATCTCATGTGTTAGGTAGATGCTAAATTCAACTTTTCTGCTTTTTGGAGACAACATTCTTGTAGGTTGTTGATATCATAATAGCTGGATCTGACCTATGATAAAAAATAGTTAACATATCATCCAAATGTTAAGTGCTTTAATTAAACAATCGTATTTTCCAAACCAATTTTATGTATTAGTACGAATTATAAAAATCCCTTATATATATTGTTTGGTGTGCTGTTCTCGGATGCTGCATCCAGCTACTCTTGACAGACAAGCCTAGGAATAGGGAAAGCCTTCTAGTATCTACCTTTTACATGAGGAAAGGAACCTGTTTGCACTGTGCTTTTGTGCGATTAATAAAACACGATATTATGGATTTTGCCCTATGCTGTTAAAACTCGCTGTTTCTTGATTTAGGCCATGGAAATTCTTGCTCATACTTTGGAAAGCGAGTCAAATTTACAAAGGAGGGTGGACTTATTTTTCCTTGTGGATTCTATTGCTCAGTGCTCCAAAGGTCTGAGTGGTGAGTTACACATCTAGTGTTTTAGCTTAGTCGCATCATCGAGGTTCTCAGTGGCGAGTTAACTTTGTGGCTACTGTCTTTTTCTTTAGGTGATGCTGGCGGTGTTTATCTTTCATCCATTCAAGTAATGCTACCTCGCCTGTTGGCTGCTGCTGTCCCAGCTGGAGCTACCACACAAGAAAACCGGAGACAGTGCTTGAAGGTATGTGATAGATAATTCATTATTGTACTTGGCTCTTCTTTTTCTTATAAATATTTATTCTCACATTTTCTGCTCTTATATAGGTTTTGAGGCTTTGGCTGGAAAGAAGGATCCTTCCTGAGTCTATTGTTCGTCACCATATAAGAGAACTTGATTCACATAGTAACGCTCCTGCTTGCCTCTATTCTCGGCGCTCAGCTCGAACAGAAAGGGCGCTGGATGACCCCGTCAGAGACATGGAGGGTATGCTCGTGGATGAATATGGAAGGTGAGAGTTGGGTGTATTCAGTCTTGCGATCTTCATTTTTTTTAATCTCTAGCGTTATAGCTTAATTTATCTATGTGTATCAGTAATTCAACTCTCCAGCTTCATGGATTGTGCATGCCTGCAATGCTTAAGGTTGAAGACGAAGGAAGTGACTCGGATGGGGGTGAATTTGAGCCTGTCACTCCTGAACACGAGTCCAGAATTTTAGAAGAATATGTCACACCTTCCATTACTGAAAGGCATACTCGTATACTTGAAGATGTTGACGGCGAGCTTGAAATGGAAGACGTGGCTCCACCTTGGGAAGTTGGAAGTAGGGCAAACCCGACTGATCAAGCTGATAATACAAAGTCTGCATATTGTCAGCCTGTCTCGGGCACTTCACATCAGAATGTGACCTCGTTGTCTCCATTAGCTCCCCCTTCACAGAATGGCTTGGACTGCAGTGGATATCCCAGCATGCACGTGCGTCCTTTTTTCTTCTTGAAGAATGTTTTCAGTTAAACAGGATGATGACTGTGACATTTGCTCACTAACTTCATTTCTGGTTTATATTCCAGGGAGATCATCAGGCACGGATGAATCCGACTACGCATTACCGAAGTCCTGAATCATCTTATAGTTCCCGTACATCTTTGTCAAAAAGCATGCCACGCGGTGAGAACGACTTCCAGCATAGGCCTTATCCATCACCTAATCCCCCACCACCGCCTTCTCAACACTATTATTCATATATGGAACCGGACAACCATATGACAGAAGGTCCATCATACCCTCACGGATCTCATTACACACCGGATTTTGGTGAAAGGAATTATCATGATAGCCATGATAGCATGAGGCATGCACCATATGAGAGTCGAGACAATTGGAGATATCATCCGCCGCCTTCTCATGGTAGGGGGGCTCCTTTGACCTTTTTTATTATGCATGCATAGGCAAAGGACATACATATAGTAATGGATGGATGGATATACATACGCTAATAGCCATTGGATCCCTTTACTCGTATTTTGCAGGTCCACGATATCAGGACAGACACAAAGGCCATTATCAATCCAGTTCATATAATGGCCATCACCGTGACTCTGGAAGGTTTCAGAACAACAGGTGGAGTCATCATTCTCCGCGTGCATATAACAACAACAGACACTCTTTTCAGCATAAACCACATTCGGAAGGCCCTGTTCCAGTTCCAATGAGAGGTAATATGGAAATTTCATCCTTAATCTCTGTGAAGGAAAAAATAAAAGGCCCACTCTCTCCCACAAACTAGATCAGCCGTCTTAGTTAGCCGTACATAAAAATTATTATGCTGGAATTGTGCCTTAGGTTATAAGAAACCACATCCTTGTTACTCTAGATGAGCCATTTTCTTTTCACTGGGGATCTGATCTTAGGGCTCTGACAATTTGAGATGTTTTTTTTTGCTTGTAATCTTTCTGCTGCACTCATTTATGGCTGTCTTGTATTTATAGAAGTGAACTTGAATATCTTTTTTTTTGTATGTGTGGATTTGCAGATCCGCAGGGCACATGGCATCAGAGGTGAGTTACAGACATTACAGATGGAGATAGACGGGTAAGTCCTATTCGGGAGGTGCTTTGTCTGCTCTAATTTGAAGATATTGGGCTAAAGTAGGTTTAGGGAAGAAAGTGAGCTCGGCTGGAACATAACTTGGCCACTTGTGAGGGAGAGAGATGTATTCAAGGCTTTTGTTTAGTGACTTATATAGAGAAGAGAAGGAAAAAGGCACACTGTAAGTGTACATATGATGTTGGATGATGATGTCGTTGCTAAAACCTCATTGATATATTGAATTCAAAAAGCAGTGAGTTGGAGAAGATTGGTTAATCCAGTTGTGAAAATTTAGGTAGGCATTTAAATTTATTTTCTTACCGCTAATATTTATATTTATATAGATAGGAACTGTAGCGTAATGTCTCTTGGTTAGAAAAAGTGGAAAGACACCAGAAATTATTTTAGATTAAGCAAAATATGGTTAGAGGAACAAAAGCTCAAAACTATAATAGCAAGAAAGGTTGTTGTTACGTTGCCAGGTTGTGCTGCAGCTGCTGATAATATATAGTAAACATATTCATTCTTTCTTTTAAGGGAATAAAAGAACAGTAAATAAAAATTCATTCACCTTGAAACCCAAACCCAACTCTTAACAAATTACAAGGAGGCGTGTGTGGGTGGTTAAGACAGCAGCAGACACATATATCCCTTACGAGATGGGTGGTTCGTTATCAGCAGTGTCCGAAACATCCATCCATGAATTCACCGTCAAGGTTTCTTCTTCGTTTTCTTATTTGTTGTTTTATCGATTACGAGGATCAATGGTAAACACTATTTGATCTTATGAGCACATCGCCATAGAAGATGAAACGTTTCTGGTTTCCTTCTTTCTTTTTTAAAAAAAGTATGGCTTTTTTGTTGCGTGGGAATTAGGATTGTTCCGGCAAGGAGGTTGACCTTAGCATTTATCAAGGGAAAGTTCTCCTCGTCGTGAACGTTGCTTCAAAATGGTCCGTCTCTCTTTTTTTCCTTCTTTTTGTTTTTGTTGTTGGTATTGAGTTCCATGATGGGTAATACATTCATTTTATTTCTTCCTTGCGTTCCAATCAAAAACTTTTCAATAAATTTTACTGTGTTTTGTTTGGGTAACAGCGGTTTCACGGAATCCAATTACACCCAGCTAACGGAACTTTACCAGAGATACAAAGATCAAGGTCTCTCTCTCTATGATTCTAGGGTTTCATAACCTGTATCTAAATCCTCTGTTTGTTGGTTTATTTTAATCATATTATTGTTGTTGCTGTTAATTACATGTATGAGGTTAAAAAACTATAATCTTAAAAGGTTATGATGGGCTTCCGGTTTGTTCAGGGTTTGTGATATTGGCGTTTCCTTGCAACCAGTTTATGTACCAAGAGCCTGGAACAAGCCAAGATGCTCATGCATTTGCTTGTACAAGGTTTAAGGCCGAGTACCCAGTTTTCCAAAAGGTTATTAACCACCTTTTAAAGTGCCATAATCATTTCTTCCATCTCTTACCAAGAAAAAAAAACAGCTCAAGAAATGTTATAAGTTTGACGTTAATATGCTTGGTGAAATAGACATGAAGACTTTTACTTACTGATGCATCTCTGTAATTGTTTTTGCCTCTTTAATTAGGTGCGTGTAAATGGACAAAACGCAGCACCAGTCTACAAATTCCTCAAGTCAAAGAAACCAACTTTCTTCGGAACAAGGATCAAATGGAACTTCACCAAGTTCTTGGTCGACAAAGATGGTCAAGTCATTGATCGTTATGGCCTAACTGTTCCACCTCTCTCCATCGAGGTCTCTCTCTCTCTCTAGCTTTTTTATTCTTGAACTTATTTACAAATCTCTTGTTATCTATATATGTACATCTGTCTTAGCGGTAATTCATCATTGTCTTCTGCAAAAAAAATTATAACAATAGAAAGACATCATGAAAGCACTTGGAGATGAAGGAGATGTTTCCAAGAATTGAATCCTTGATGAAGACACAAGAGACTCTTGAAGTTGAACTGGCTTGTGTCTCAAGTTACCGAATGACATTATCACATGTAAAACCCCCTTTTATCTCTCTTTTTGAATATTTTTTTTGTGTGTGTGGAGGAGCATTAACCTCTAACTCTTCCGGTCTGACTTAGTGTGTCCCTACTATGGTAAAAGAGATGCATACACAAGTTTCCACATTTCCTTACCACCACCCTGTGTAGCTTCCATTTGGGCTTAGTTAGTATTGATCTTCCGAAGAAAATACCCCCAGTTATGCGATTAGTTATTTACTAATAAAAATGAAGTGGGAGATTGTGGGACAACAACAAAGCTAGCAATATATATATACACGACTTTTGATTTTATATATATATATGTACTACTCCCATAATCTTAAAGTTGAAGACGAAACAAATTGTTGTTGTGTTTTAGAAGAGCTCTTACAAGCATGAGAAGGGTTCCTACGTTAACAATTATAGAATACAAATTTGTGAACTTTTTTTGTTTTTGCAAAAATTTGTGATATTTTTCTAAAGGAAATAAAAAGTTAGGGTATTCCTGGTTGGATGATAAGAAAGACATTGTCTCTAACAAAATTGATTAAGATGTTCAAATCCAGATTTCCATTCAACTATACAATATTTGTTAAAAACTAATCTATCATATATCCTTCTCAGGCTTTTGGAGTTGGCAGCTATAGATATTTTTGTGATTAAAATTGTTTGTGGAATTTGGAAGAGGTTTGTGCCCAAAATGATACTATCCTGAAAGAAAGCTCTACAAACAAACTAGTGAAGTCACGCAAAGCAAATGAAATACTCTAACGAACACCTAAGATCCCGCCGCAAATAATCCTCGCATTCTCTTTGTGCCTCCTTTCACCTTAATTATATAACCAACACCAACCAAAGATATCTCTTCACAGACACACACACACACACACTCATAATGGAAACTCTTTTTCTTGTAGCTGTTCTACTTCTGGCTCTCTCCTCTTCCTCTTTCACACAAGGCCAGAGATTTCCACCGCCACGTCCATTATGCGTCTCTCAGTACGCTCTGGCTAACTACGCCTGCGCACGTGTCCCAGTGACCACTATCCTACCTGCTTCCCCCACTGTCCCACCTTCTCCGCATATCGATCCTACTCCTCCCGACCATGACCATGATGATGACCATCACCACCGTCACCATGATGATGATGATCATGACCACGGCGATGACCATGACCACGACCATGATGATGATGATGACCATGATCACGACCATGATGATGACGATGACCACGACCATGATGATGATGATGATGACGATGACCACGATCATGACGATGACGATGATCACGACCATGATGACGATGACGACGATGACGACCATGATGACGATGACGATGATCACCACCATGATGACGATGATCACCACCATGATGACGATGACCACGACCACAATCATGATGACCACGATCATGATCACGACGATGACCATGATCACGATGACGACGACGACCATCATCACCCACACGGAGATCAGACGTATGCTCAACAAGATTGCTGCAAGTGGTTGAGGCAAATAGACAACGAGTGCGTGTGCGACCTTCTGGTCACGCTTCCGCCATTGCTATCAAAACCTTCTCATAACTATACAGTCCTTGTGGATGACTCATGCATCGTCACATTCACCTGTGGAGGCAGACTTCTAAACTAATCGTCTCGTGTCTCTTCTCCTTGAAAGACCCTTTTGTTTATCCTTTTTATATATATTTCTTAGATGTACTACGTTTGTTTTATTTCACCCCCCTGAGTTCAACTGTTGTATGCTCACACTTGACCAGACAAAAGTCAACCAAAGAAAAAAAAGTAAGCGGCTTATCGTTGCGTGAGGTATACTCAATCAACACGCGCCTTATCTTCCATTGCATATGGGCCTGTCAGATTGTTGTAGGTCCATTATAAATTAGTATAGTCGTAAACCGCAATTTTATAAATTTACTTCAGGCCCCTATATCGTATTTACCCTGCAGTACTGGGTTAGAGTCAGGATTGTTGTTTGAATTTAATTGACTTTAAACCTAATTAACTCAAGAAAACTCAGAGAAAATCTCTACATTGACATAATTCAATTCGAATCCATTTCGTGCCATAACGCAGTTAAAATCGAGAAAAATGAGAACAATATAGTATATCATATAATACTAACTAACAAACAAAAATAAGAGATGTTTTATCAAACAAAAGAGGATAGAGAGATTCATGGAATCTTAACTCTTGTCAAAAGGCACCATTGATGGGACCAATAATAAATTTAATTCTTGGGTTATGTTCAAAAGAATTGATTCTTTTTACTCAACTTTTTTTATAATGCTATTTGTTCTTGTCTTCCACTTTGTTCCTTATATCTTATAGTTTTTCTTTCAAAAGCTTTTTCCTAATTGCTTCAAAGTCAAAACTATATAATATCATATGTGTGTGTATCGAGTGATTAGTGATAATTTCTGTTTCAGGAAAACATATATGCTTTGCTAAAGAAAATAAGAAATGTTAGTTGACCCACAAAAATATCAAGTAACGGTAGATAATAATATATTTAGCACTCGGCCAGCCGCATAGAGAGACGCCAATTGCACACGGGCAAAAGAGAATATATAAGAAACACGGATGGATTCCAATTAAGACCGCAACTAAGATAGATAGTGGGACATTTTGATCAAAAAAAAAGAAGATAGATAGTGGGACCTTTGATATAGAACAAATGCAACACACATTATTGTCAACGGCTTCTCTGTACGGCTTCGGCGTGTGGTACTACTGTTTCTTACATGTACGGCCTTTTTCATTTGCTACCAAAGAATTAAAAGAATCTACTACTACCCCCTAGTATCAGACTTCTCTGTTGTTGTTTTTCTCTTACCTTTTTTTCCTTTTCTTCTTATTTTCAGAGTCGAAACTTATCAACAACAGCCAAGAGTATTTTTTGAGTTATCCTGATAAATTACTGAATATTATTATTTGTTTTGAGTGGTTGCCGTTTATAGCTCAGTTTCATTTTCTTAACTTTGATATTATTATTTGTTTTGAGTGGTTGACGTTTATAGCTCAGTTTCATTTTCTTAACTTTGATATATATATATATATATATCTATGTGTGTGTGTGTGTGTGTGAAATATTTGTCCCACTTCTAGTCAATTATTTTGACTGTAAATCTCGTATTTGATAATGCCATTGTATACCGCAACTGAAAATTAGTTCATTATTAACCAGCTCGTTGATAATTGTCCGTATGTCTGCATTGAACATTTTACATTTAAAAGAAATCACATAAATATCGTTAAAGCATCCACTATGTAAAGATTATAAAAATTTCCAACTTTAAGCCCCACTCAGTTTAGTCGTTGTGTTATTAAAATCAAATAGTTAACAAGGCAAGCAATTCTCATTTCCAATGATAGCATTCCACTTACAGTCTCACTTGCATCCAAAAAAAGAGTAGATGATAATACTGAATAATAGTTATGCCAAAATTTCAGTATCTCACAATACTTACTAAATACGATATAAGCCGTGGGTATAACTTTTTATTTTCTAATATATTTTCTCCACTCATCGTAGTCTTGAATATTGCTGACCATTGCCACACCACCAAAATGACTTGGGCATATATTAAACCACATTTCCAAAATCCAGCATTATCTTTATGTGGTTATAGCCGATCATCACACCAATAGGCACCGCGACATCTCACGTTCCCTAGCCACCGCGGTTAATGCTTCCACCAGCGGTCGAGGACTGGCAAAGTCGAGCAGGAACCGTGACACAGCGTCGGTGCTTGGTCCAGCCACCAGCCTCTCCCACGCCACGTCAGCATCCACCTTTGACCTACGCCTTGTGAAAACCGGAGTCGCATCCAGTCTCTGGATACACCATTTCTTGATCTTTCTCAGCCGTTCTATTTTATTTCTCTGTTTGCAAGCTAATCCGAATGTGTTTCTCTTTATTTCATCCACCACTTTACTCAACAACTCTTCTCTGTCTCTCATGTTTAAGAACGGCTCATTCCTGAAAAACATGTCGAACTCTGGAACTCCGATTGCTTTCTTGATCCCTCTTGAGTAATCACAATCCGAATGGTCAAAAAGATCTCTAACTTCATCGACCATTCCATTTGCCACCATCTTATCAACTCTCTCATACACAAACCCGTGCAAAACGGGAAGTGCCACGTCAACCCATAGAAAACAACAATCGTACCTCGACCTAAACTTGTAGTCGTCGTCGTCTACTAGAGCCTCAACGTAAGAGTTGGAACCTCCAACGATGATTGGAAGCTTTCCACGACTAAGGACGCTTTCAACAGAGAGATTCGCCATGTGACGGAAGTTTACAGCAGTTAAGTCAGCTTCAGGAGGCAAGACACCTAGGAGATGGTGCGGTACCCCGCAACTCTCCTCGGTCGTGATCTTGTTTGTGACAATGTCGAGTCCTTGGTGAACTTGAATCTTGTCGGAGTTTATGATCTCTGCTGGAAAACGAGTTGCAAGATCAACGGAGAGGCGTGACTTGCCTGTCCCGGTAGCACCCATGATGACCACGACTTTATCCTTTGGACCGGATGGGCTTAGAGTTAGCATACTGGGACTAAAGTTTGCCGGGGGGAAGTTTAACGCCGTCGAAGGAGGCAATGGCTGTTTGCACATGGCCATAGATATCCTCATGATCATGATGATATATATTTTAAAAACTTTGCAATATGAACGTGGGACTTCAGGTGTTTTGTAATCTATATATATTTAGATATGTTTGGCGACTCTGTATGGACTTATGAAATGCTCAGGTGGATTTATATATATAAGGGTCACACTTGGGAAAAACTAACTGTGTACGAATAATGTTAATATAGGACAAGTTGGGTTGGCTTTTTTAATTGGTCAAAACCTATTATTTTTCTCTTTGCTTTACTTTATTCTCTTCTATTTGTTTTCTAGTCTAGCCGAACATTTGATACGCGTGCAGTGCAGATGATACATAACATAATGTCTCAATCAAATTTGAACTTCTATTACGTTTGATGTGAAGTTAAGATACGATTTTTTTTGGAAAATATTGATCAGAAGCACTTCCGTTTTTAGATATAAAAGAAGACGAAATATCTACATTATTTGAGTTGAGTAGAGGCTATATAATAGTCTCCTTTTTAGTTTTTATATGAAAGCTGGGTTATATAAGATTGAATTACTTTTGTTGCATGAAGTAAATTTAGCTTGGATGGATTTACACTTCACTAGCATCAACTTAAACTAAAACACATCAAAAAAAATTAGAGTTACTATGCTTTCGCTGATCGGCATACTAAATGTTAATTATATGTAGATACTCCATTTATATTCCCTGATTTTATGTGTTTTATATTTTTGATATGCTCATGATTCTTTTTATTTTTTGTTGAATAATATAAAGATTCTATTGGACCGTCCATTAATGAATCGGAGAGTCAAAATTGTTTGCCGACTTGCAATGGCCAAGATCTCCGCAACCTCTCTTTATTACTCTTCGTACAATCTTACAATAACTATAAAAAAAATTCTAGGTCACTCAAAAAAAATTTAAGACGGGAAAAGTGGAAAACCAACAAAAATACATATTATTTTTACATTATACTTATTCACATGATAAGATAAGAAACATAATGGTCTGAGAAAGGGACTTTAAAAAGATTATTCTTACAACGACAAGTCATAGCTATTTGCCTAATGGGATGTAATTTTGCTTGTGTGCGAACTTAGCAATGTGTGCATGCCCCTAAACGTCCATGTACGTATCTGATTCCTCCATTCCTAGCTATATGTACCAAAAATACATAATAATAAAATTACTGTTATTTTAACCTACATAATTAGGCATCGGCATTTCTGTTTAAATTCACTATTCAGTTTGTTTTGTTTTGGTATAGAAAACTTTAATAGAAGTTAACCTAAATTAGTTTGGTTTAATTTGTGTTCTATTTGCTTTGTATTTGGTTTTGTTTATATTTTTTAGTTTTGTTCAATAAAGTTAGTTTTTAGTTTTGTTCTAATTGTTACAAATACATAATTTATAAAATTTAAGTATCAGAATAAAATTTTTGAACATGTTATCTGATAATTCTATTTTTTTTTTGAAACACAAACTCATTTTATTCAAACTCAATCTTTTGCAGTACAATAAACAGAGGGAATTATTCATCCTCTTTGGTAGTAAACATAAGCTATAACAGATAAATAAACTAAGCAGGATAAGTCTTCAATCGAAGATGACAGCGAATTCAAAACGATGTTTGAATGCGTCGAAAAAGCTTTCACGACAAAGTCGTACAGCAGGAACATAGTCACATGTGATGTTAGGGTCCAGAGCTCATCAACGAGAACCACCGAAGTGATTTCGATGGCATCTTCAGGTTCCGTGGAGACCGTTACACAAGAATACAAACCGATGAGGAAACTGAAGCAGACACTCGGCATTGCTGCCAAGGAAACATCTCTTTCCATGGAAAAAGAAAATGGTGACGAGAGTTTCACTCCAAATGAGGAAAAAACTCGAAATAAGACTGATCCCGATGAACACATCGGTAAAGGCTTCACACAAGCAGAATGCATTAACATTTGCACAAAGAGGGGACCGGTGAATCCACCAGAAAACCTTAGCACCATATGCAAAACCTCGCTCAAATAATCTATGTTCACTACCTTAAGCTCTAACAGTTCTCGGTACAGATCTGAAGCCTTGGTCAACAGTGGAATCCCACTTACACATGGCTGTAGAGCACCAAGATCTAAAAGAGAGGAGAGCGGTGGCAATATGGAGCGACGACCGCACACTAGGAGCGGCAGAAGCTGAATGGATGGCGGACGGGTTGGTCGGAGAAACATAGATCCGGAGAAACTGCGGTTCAGATGAGGAGCACAGGGTTTGAAGCTGACAAGCACGGCGGAGCGGTGGGGAACCCCCCAGAAAATCACGGAGTCGGTGGTCAAGACTCTAGAACGGAAGCACGAACCTCCTCTTCTCACGGAGAGAGACATTCTCAAAAGAGACTCGCTGTCGCGAGGACCACCAAGAAGGGAGACGTCGAAGGATAGTGCAATAGATCGAGCAGGCGATGGTGAGGAACAAGAGCTGAGGAAGAGATCCCGACGCCGATAGCCAGAGACCTCACCGGCGTCGAGGAAGAGAGTGATCGACGGTGTCTCGATTCTCGTACCCGAGAGAGAAATTAGGCCGAACCCTTGTATATCTGATAATTCTATTTATTATTATTTTCATAGCATTTATTATTTGTATTTTTTTTGGGTTTTGATGATAGGGTATAAAATTCATATTCGCTTATTTTATTGTTAGTTGTGTCTCTTCTATTCATTTAGAAGTAACATCTAAAAAAAAAATATTGCACATGTTGGATGGCTAAATATCTTGAATCTTAATATTTTTCATATATTAATTACTAGGAAAATGATCATTTAAATCATAAACTTTTACTTTGGTTGAAAAAGATATGAACTTTACCATAGACCATTTAAATCATCAATTTATCGTGACTAGCAATTTAAGGCATCAACTAAGTTTGACGAAGCCAATTTTAATATGTCGTTAGTTTGACTAATAGAACGGCTAGACAAAGTTAATCGCCGTTATTATTTCTGTTAAATCCCAAACAATGTCCTTCTAAAATTAGAAAACCCCCAATTCATATATCATCAAAACGATACATCAAAATTGGCGTTGTCAAACTTAGTTGATGCCTTAAATTGCTAGTCACAATAAATTGATGTTTTAAATAGTTTATGGTAAAGTTCATGATTTTTTTTCAACCAAATTAAAAAGTTATGATTTAAATGACCATTTTCCCATTAATTAATATAATTAAATAACTATTTTGCTTTTTTTGTTAGGCTTGGTTTAAACCAAACAAACTAAACCATTTGGATTATTTAAATATTTAACTGAATGGTAGAGACATATATTTTGGTTTAGTTGGGTCGGTTTAGTTACGGCTGAGTCGATTCTGTCTGGTCTGGTTCAACTTTTTTATACCCACCCTATACATAATAACACACACACATATATCATATATATATATATATATGAAGATTAAACAAATTAAACTATATCTGATTTTGAAATATATATACAAATTTACTATAGCTATGTATGGTTTAATATCTTCACACTACACTTATCATAAACTCATTACCAAAATATAAGATATAAGATGAGTACCACTAACATTAAAAAGTTATATATGAGATGAGTTACGCTTGGCCTGTTTTGTTAATTTAAACAGGAGCTATAAATTTTATCTGTTCTTCTGAAAATATTTTTTCATTGGCCGTTACCCTATGTAGTTTAATATATACTAATCAATGTTGAGTTAAGCCAACGTTTCTATTAAATTCTAGCCTTTTGTTGTCTTGTCAGCTGATTAGTGCATCTTAGAATTTTGTTATGTTAGAAAAGTGTTGTTTGATTGCCAGTTGATAGTTGCAATCACACCTATCCCGATAAAGAATGAATACATCACCTAAAAATCAATATCAGCGGTACCCGTTAAATCTATGATAAGAATAAAAATGACACATTTGTTTGCAAAAAAAAGACACTAATTCCTTCATCTATATTTATTTGCTTTGATAGCTATCGATTGAATCATATCAGGTACCACATTTCTTTTTTTTTGTTTGGGAGCGGGGGTCTAAATCACTTACTACATATTGACAACAATCTAATCAGCTTGTTCTTTCATTTTGTACATCTAACAACAAATTTGGTGACGGCCTTAATACAAAAAGAAAGATTTGTGGCATCTTATATATATGCGTGCTAGCTCGTTTGTCTGAAGCCATAGGTGGCCACCAACTTTCGCAGTTCTTTAATTTATAATGTTCATGATACACACAAAGAAAATAATTCGGGATAAGAAGCTTAATGATTGATTGATGTTAACCCATCACCCACGTTCACATAAATATATACTAAATATTAATCTACCACTGATTAAAAAGTAAATCATACGACCAATAAGGCAGTCACGCCTACCTTGCGCATTAACTAACCTTTTATAAATCTATCTCTTTCAGTAATCATTTGCTCATTCGTTGTATCTGTTTTTATATCATTGCTCCAAATGTGGAAACTGTGTTGCAAGTAAACAATAAAAGAACGGCAAAATCGAATATATATATATATATATATATATATATATATATATATATGTGTGTGTGTGTGTGTGTGAAATTATGCGTAGCTATCCAGATTTAGAATATAGAACTAACTTGATTGTTTGATATTATTTAATTTAATTTAATTTCTTAACATGTAATTTATATAAATAAAAGGTTCATGTATTATGTATACTTCGAACGTCTTTTCAAGACATACACTAAAATATGTAAATAAATTTTCTATAAAGAACGATAGTTTATAAAAAGTAGGTTAGTAAGCTAAAGCCAAACCTTCACGCTTGATAAATTTGAACATATCTAATAAAATCCTAAGAGATTCATGATTATTCGCATGATCATTGATCATTATCGGAAAATCTTGCACATATGCGAGCTTTTCTTGGGTTCATCCTTATGAAGTGACACAAGAAAAATTCTTTAAGATTTAAACACAGTACATACACAAAATCCCACTTTTTTTTTCGAAAGTCAAAGTACCATAGACTTTTCAGTTTTCTATTTTTCATTTGTAGCTTCTTAATACTAAATGTAGCAACTGACGGGGAACTGCAGTCTATCTAGGGGTGGTCCTGAGCATAGCCAAGTAAGACATTGGGCTAGGACTTCCGATTTTTTTTTAAAATTTTCACTGAAAAAAGCCTCCGATTTTGTAAAAAAAAAATTTAAAAAGTCTTACTAGATTGTTTAGGGTCCCTGACATCTCAAGAACGCCCCTGAGTCTCCACCGGGTTATTATTATTATTTGTGTGTTTATTAGATTGTCCCACATCGTTTAGTGATGTGTTCCTTGGGCATTATGGCAATCTTCCGCTCATGAGCTAGCTTTTGAGTATGAGTTAAGCTCATCACTGATACGGTATCAGAACCAGGTTAAGCCCAGCAGATGATTTCCCATATAAATAGTTGTCTACCTATGTAGTAAAAATGATCTATCTTGCTGTGGTATTTCTGAGATGTTGGGCTTGGGCTGTTTCCGTTGGACCGTTTCCCACCCACATCTTGAGAGGGGCTATTAGATTGTCCTACATCATTTAGTGATGTGTTCCTTGGGCATTATATATGTGTATGGACAGTCCTCCACTCATGAGCTAGCTTTTGAGTGTGAGTTAGGCCTATCACTGATAGTGTTTTACCAAATGTATATTAATCATGCAAATTTGTTATTAGTATGGTAAATCCGTATCAATTTAATTTAATGATACGTACACATACACATGAGATCAAACTCGGGATGTGAAAATGCAATCGGAACTGCTGTAACAGAATGTGCGAAGAAGGCTAAAAAGAGCATGCTAAGATTAGTTGGAGATTAAAGCATAGTTAAGTCGATTAAAATCTATATTATATTAATTAGCGATTCTAGACAGTGTAAACACACACACACACACACACACACACACACATATATATATTGGTAGGGGTGAATCGACCCCCTAATCTTTCAATGTCTCTGCCACAATATATATATAATTGATTTATTTTTAAGGTTTGATCCCTTGCTGTTGTGAAATCTCTAATAGTTACATCATATGTATAATTTTGACTCCATTGAATTTTGTTTCGACCTCCGCTACTATATATATATATATCCCCTATATATTAATCCTGAAATATTACAACATGTTTTGTAGCCACGTGTCATCAATAGGATGATTCTTAGAAATTCTTAGAAAAAAATAAGTTCGTCCATACAAATATATAATATAGTTTTTAATAAATTAGTTATCACATTGATTCGTAATCTTAAATTATTTCCTTAAATAAAAGCTACTTAAGTTTCTTTCCTTAGATAAAAAATACGAAATTACCTAATATGATTAACGTATATATGACAATTAATGATTATAAATTATACATATTTGATAAAAAAATTATCCTCTACAATTTTTGTTAATTTTATATTATTAAAAAAAATTAAAGTTCACATTAAGCATCTTTAAAAATTGATTTTTTTCATATATGTTATATTTTGAATTTTTTAAAACGTCTATAAATTAAGAAAAATAGTAAGATGTTATTAAGTTGTTATTTTTAGAACAGAATCCGATCTGAAACAAAATATTTGGGATATCGAATATATCCAAACCAGAATTATATACTTAAATATATTAATTATTTTTAAAATTAACATCTAAAAGAATATACAAAATATATAAGATGTTATTAAGTTGTCTAAAATACTTGGAAATATATACAAATAGTTAAAAATACATGTTTAAAATAGTTAAATGATACTAAAAATACCAATACTTCAAATATCTATTGGTTTTTTGTCCGAATATTGAAGCTAAACAAAATTTTATGTTAAGTTTAAGTATTTTATCTTACATTATACACATTTATATTTATATAATATTGATTTTTAAATTTTGAGAAATTTAAAGTATATATGAATTTTATTTTATTTTTTAAAAATTAAATGAATTGTCTCAGTCCAAACCCAAACCGAACCCGCAGTTCCGAACATGATCGAACTCACAAAAAATCGGAACATAACTTAACCGAACCCGCAGTTCCGAACCGGATCAAACTCACAAAAAATCGGAACATAACTTAACCGAACCAAACCAAACCAAATGGTATCCGAATGTCCACCCAAATCAAATATAAAAAAAAATCTTGATAACAAAATATGTTCTAATTGTAATTTGTAATATTAAAATACAACATATTTTAAAGAATTCATTTCGCGCAAGGCGTGAATTATCATCTAGTATTTATATTATTAATATCGGACACTCTTGCGGTAATCGCCACAACATAAGAAATCAATAAATCTAGACGGTTCAAGGTTTGCTATATACAAAGATCTGTGGCTAATCTATATGTTCTTATGCAAGTTTGTTTTAGTGTTAGTATGTAAGTGTATAACATAAAGAACATATAAACATTTGTTAACATGGATTGTTTCCTACATTTTCGGTACCACGTCCATAACTCGTTTACTTGAAAATAGCGTAACAATTATTGTTATATGACGTCCATCACACATGCGTGTCTAACCACTCTAATCTAGATTTCGAACAAATCTCCAACGAGCATAATTCTTTACAACAAAACCACCAACAAATTTTTCAACCGTCTGGTGGGAAAACGCCCCATACATCCTTCCATGTGCACCTTTAATAAACTCGTTTCATGTTATCATCTCGTTATCTTTATATTCTAATCGAACAAACCCCAAAACCAAGTAATCATAGTTAGGCTTTTGCAAGTAAACAAGGTCCACATAATTCTTCTTAGTAATTCAACTCTTTCTTATCACCATGGTTCAATGCCACATCATCACACTGTACTCGAACCCAACTGCATATGTCCATGACATTCTCATACACCAGATCAGACGTTAGTGATCATGTGTAAAACATATCACCATCATCTGCTCTTCATCTGCGTCTGTTATTTCTTTTTGTTTCCGGAATGAATGAATGCATGGCCCTCGCTTTAAGCAACCAACCAAATAATGGGCTTTAAAACAGAAGCCCCCGATTTATCAATAAAGGCTATTATCATTGTTAGTGGGCTTTGAGTAAACCCTAAGCTTCATAGATTGGCCCACATTATTGCTCCTTATTCATTTTTACTTAATTTTGAAATTTGAAAAGGAATGATTGCCTCCAAAGCACAGGAACGCACGCGTCACAATGATTCGTTCTGCTTATAATTCACGCTTCTCCTCTGATCAAATTTAAAAAGAATAAAAACTCCTCCTTCTCGATTCGCCGTCTGTCGTCTTTATCGGAAACTAGATCAGATCCATTTGGAGAAGAAGAAGAAAGGTGAGTGAAACCCTTTGAATTGGCTATTCTCTTAGTATTCTCTGATTTTATCATCCTTATGTCGCATCTCCCTCCTCTCCAGTGTAGTATTATGACTTTTAAAACATTTTTTTTTAAATATAAGATTTGAGTAACTTTTTTCGTTTCCTTTGAAATTTTATTTACAGAAGCTAAATGGATCACTCTTCATTTAAAAAAACGACCCCAACTGTATTATCAGTAAAGATGTGGCCACCGAGCAAGACCACGCGCCAGATGCTCGTGGAACGCATGACCAACAACTTAACCGCACCTTCCATCTTCTCCCGTAAGTACGGTCTCTTGACTCCCCAACAGGCCGAGCAAGACGCCAAGCGCATCGAAGACCTCGCTTTCTCCTCCGCCAACAAACACTTCCAGAACCAGCCTGATGGCGTCGCCAACGACGACGGCACCTCCGCTGTTCAGATCTACGCTAAAGAATCCAGCAAGCTCATGCTCGAAGCCATCAAACAAGGTCCCATTCCCAAGGAGGTTCAAATTCAATCCACTACTAGGAGAGAGGATAGCTTGTTTGATTTATCTGGTGGACGTAGAGCCTTCATCGATGAAGCCCAGGCCCACGAGCTTTTAAAGCCTTTGACTGATCCAACTAACTCCTACACCAAGATCCGTTTTACAAACAGGAGCTTCGGCTCCGAAGCTGCTAAAGTTGCTGTTAACATTCTTTTTTCTATTAAAGATCACCTGACTGAAGTCGATCTTTCTGATTTCGTGGCGGGAAGGCCAGAGGCGGAAGCGCTAGAAGTCATGAGCATGTTCTCATCTGCTCTTGAAGGATCCAAGCTTAGGTGCTTGGATCTCTCAGACAATGCCTTGGGAGAGAAAGGGATCCGAGCGTTCGCTTCTCTCATCGAATCTCAGCGCGACTTGGAAGAGCTTTATCTGATGAACGACGGCATCTCGGAGGACGCTGCGAAGGCCGTCCGAGAGATGCTTCCTTCTACCGCAAGAATCAAGGTTCTTCAGTTTCATAACAACATGACTGGTGACGAAGGAGCGGTTGCGATTGCGGAGATTGTGAAGAAGTGTCCTTCTCTGGAAGATTTTCGGTGTTCTTCGACGAGGATTGGTGCTGATGGAGGTGTTGCGCTTGCTGAGGCGATTGAGTGTTGTAGACGATTGAAGAAGCTTGATCTACGTGATAATATGTTTGGAGTTGAAGGTGGGATTGCACTGGCGAAGAGTTTGTCTGTTTTGAATGAGTTGAGTGAGATTTATATGAGTTACTTGAACTTGGAGGATGAGGGAACAGAGGCGATCTCTGAAGCTTTGATTAAGTCTGCTCCTTCTTTACAAGTTCTTGAATTGGCGGGGAATGATATAACTGTTAAATCCGTTGGGAGATTGGCGGCTTGTATTGCGTCGAAACAGTGTCTTTCGAAGCTGAATTTATCTGAGAATGAGCTCAAAGACGAAGGGAGTATCTTAATCGCAAAGGCGATTGAAGAAGGTCATGACCAGCTGGTTGAAGTTGATATGAGCACCAACATGATGAGAAGAGCTGGGGCGAGAGCCTTGGCGCAGACTGTTTTGGAGAAACAGAGTTTCAAGGTTCTGAATATTAATGGGAACTTCATATCTGAGGAAGGTGTTGACGAGGTGAATGAAATGTTTAAGGACTCCCCAGAGAAGCTTGGTCTCTTGGATGATAATAACCCTGAAGGTGAAGATTTTGATGATGAAGAGGAAGAGGAAGAGGAAAAAGATAGTGAAATGGAAGCAAAGCTCGGAGGTATGAAAATCAAGCAAGAGGAGGAATAGGAAGATGATGCTCTTTGTTGCTATGTAGGTAGGTTTCAGTTTTATCTATCTTGTTGAAACATCAAACCTTTATCTTCAAGTTAACTAGAAGTGTTGCTGTTGTTGGTCTTTTGGTTATGAATTTAAATGGTCTTTTAGCTGAAATCATGTTTATCTCATATAAGCCGTGGGGAAAAAATAAAGAGAGTACATAATGGTAGTAGCATTAGAAGATACAAAGGAAGATAGTATATGATTAAGCGGCCACTGGAGTTTTGAGGGCTTCGAGAATCTTGTCATCTAACTCAAACTTCATCTCTTTCTTGTCTCTGCCAATCTTAACATACTCTTCATATCTCTCCTTGAGATCTTCAGGTAGATTCGTTTTACTTTCCCACCCCAATATATCCTTTGCTGCTCTTGGTTCCGCGTAGAAATGCTATCATCATACAACAAATGATAACAAAGGTTATATAAAACTAATCAATGATGGAGGAGGAGAAGAGCCATGTTTTTTCTATTGGATTTCTTTTAGTTTTACCATGTTTCTGAAAGGAAAAGCCTTCTTGGCGTCAACCCCGATGGCTTTAGGGTCGTAATGCACGATCTCAACGGTTTTACCAGCAGCAGCGGCGCAGAGCTTGGCCATACCGTCAAGAGTGACGGCTCTGTCACTAACGCAGTTGAAGATGTTGCAGGAGGCAGCCTCAGGGTTGGTCACAGCTGAAGTGAGCATGGAAGACAAGTCTCTGACATGAGATATGTTGGTTAGCTGCAATCCTGATCCTGGGATTGGCACTGGTCTATCCCTCACAATCCCTGTGGATGGTGAAAACACAGTTTGATCATCACTTGCTTTTTCGTATTTTTGTTAAATATGTGGGGCACTATTACTTACTGTCGAAGAACCATTCTTCGCAGTCTTTGTTGTTGCCAGAGCCGATCATGTACTGTGGTCGAAAGGAGGCCCAGTTGGAGAAGGTTTCAGCTAAGTACTTCTCCACTCCAACGTGACCTGCGTCGGCTTTCACTGCGTCCTACACAAATGGACATTATAATTAAGTAAATGGTGGTGAGCATTGATAAAGTGTATGTATGCTTATTATGATTATTCACCCCTTCAACGTGAGGAGGTTCTTCGGTGGACTTGTAGATCCCTGCGCTGCTTATGAACAAGAACTGCTTCACGCCGGAGCTTTTAGCCCAATCCGCAACTGGCCTGTTCCATCCAAAAAGACATGATCATCCATGAAAATCCTTAAAAAAGGCATATTGGCTTTTAGTAAGTAAAAATAAAGCAGACCTGACAGCATCCAAGTCCTTGCCATTGTTGTCAAGAACAACGTCGAATGTTTCACCTCCGACCACAGTCGCAACATCAGCCGGGTTGCCCCACACCGTCTTTCCTCCGCCGCTTACAATTTCCTGTAAGGCAGATCATTTAGGAAACCTGAGAACTCAAAAGTGTGGAGGATTCATGAAACTTACGGAGAAACGGCTGAAGGGAGTTTTCTTCATCTTGTCAGAAGATTCTTCTCCGACAGTCATGATGGTGACGCTGTGGCCGGCGGAGAGAAGCTCTTTGGCAAAGTAAAAGCCAATGACGGCGTGACCGCCGCTGTTGGTGTTGACTATAAGCACATTCTTCTTCTCAGCCTTAACGGTGAATACCTGAGGAGTTGATCTTCGGGAACTCTTCAGAGAGTGTGCAGAGAAGAGAGAAGCAGAAGAAGAAGAGAGAGAGGAAAAGGAAGAAGATGATGAGGGAAGAGAGAAACGGTGGACAGACTGCGGGGTGAGGAGATTGTTGATCGGAATAGCTGTTTTGGATGAGAAAAACAGAGAGGATGATGATAAAGCTGCCATGCTTGTTCCCTCACTGCTCTGCTCTGACTTGTTCTGTCTTTGAGTTTAATATGATTGGATATGATCAAAGCAGTATGTAAGGCTGTTATTGTTCTACAAGATAAACATCTAACGGTCGGTCCATTTTCATTTCGCTTCTTTTTTTTTTTGTGGTTTAAATCTTAAACCATCTTTTAAGATTGGGCTACATGTTATCTTACAAGATAACGGTTGGTCCATCGTTTAGCTTACTTTTATATGATTGTCTTAACCATCTTTATTTGAAATACAATGCAATTACAGTATATGCATGCATTAATAAAAATGGTGGTGTCAAAAAAAAAAAAAAAAAAAAAAATGGTCGTTCTGTATGTTATATCATCAACCAGTCCGACGATACATTGTACACTATTAAGGAAAACAAAAAAAAGTTAATAAAGATGCAAAGGTTTACACTGGTTCTTGGAAGATTAGCCAATCAAATTAAACCCAAAACACCCCAAATAAGAAGAAAAAAAATAGAGATCACACCACACTTGCGCGCATAATGGTCTTGACAACAAATCAAAAGAGAGGAGATTACCTTTATGTCTCTATAAAATTTCAAAATTACGGAGATATGAAGAAACCATCATTATCTATGATGTCTCTTTAGCTCTTCAAGCATTCTTCCTTGCTGAATATGCACGGTAGGCCGCCAATCCGGCGAAACCAAGAGCTGTACCCACTGCCCATTTGAAACGTTATGATTACTAGTTGGCTTTACTTAGGTGTTTCTTCAAATATTTGTGAATAAAAAAAACAAGAAGAAGAACCTGAGACGAATAGAAGTGAGCTATTAACGACTTGGCGTATATTCTTGCTTCTTCTTCCTGACTCTGTCTCCGGCACGCTCATGTGAGGGTTCTCAGCTGTACTCACTATTTTCCTGAACAGACTATTCCTTTCATCATCTTTCATGCTTACCGACACTGGTATGTCTATTCCTAATTCCATGCAAACCTGTTTGCGTTTACAAATACTTCAATTATATCATATCCACTCATCATATGCTATTAACAGGTTAAGGTGGTGATGCTTTTTACCCTATCAGACTCTTGCACCGACATTGGATACGCATCCAAATCATCTTTTGCCGCAACCAGAACACAAGGTGTCCCATAGCCGCTCTCTTCTCCCTTCCTTGCTATCTCCATCAACATTTCTCTCGCTTTTCTCCATGAGTATACATCCGAACTGCAACATATACGTATATCCCAATTTTCTTCATTGATCACCTCCATCCGCACCTAGCTAAGAAGTGCAAAGAAGAGTTCCTGAGAGCTAACCTGTCGTAGACAACCACAGCTACATCACACGCTGCCAACGATTCCTTATTCGCCAGAAACTTTTTCACTCTGTCTTCTGGTATTTCCCTCAATATGAGCGTTTTCTTACATCCCTTGACACAAATTGCAACCAACACTAATAAACATCCACATGTGACAAGGAACATAAGAGTTCAGACTATCGCCACTTACCCCAGGCTGATCAACGACGTTTGCTGCATATCGTTCACCCACTGTTGCCTTATAGCCGTCCGCAAATTTCCTGGAGTTTAAACACGGCTTAGAGAATATAAAGCGAGCAAACACATATAAACAATCAAGGCCAGTACTAAGACAGGATACCTAGCAATGTTAGAAACTAGTTTTACCTCCCTGTGAAAGAATCGAGGAGCGCAGACTTTCCAGACTTCTTAGGGCCAAATACAAAGCACTGAAACACATTCCTTTCTGTACGCTGCTTCTTACGATCCACTGATCTTTTCCTAGTAACAGAAAATGTTGAAGCTGGATCGTGACCATATCCGATATATATCAGGTTTGCCAAAGTTTTCCGAGGATCTAGTAGCGTCATTAAAGCCCACTGCATTAACACATAAAACAGAGCATAATTAGTCATGGTAAAGAATGTTGTATCTGATAGTAAACATCATTCTAATTTAGCGTCAACACGATAGCAAGCATACAAACCTGAGACAGAAACCCATTGATTGTCAACTTTCCGTCCGGTGTTTTCTCCGCGGCATCTTTGTAGGGAGCCTCAAGCCAAGGACTGAAATTGTAAAATCATATTGTAAAGGTAAACGAAACTAGGACGGAAACAATATATATATATATACTCATGTACGAGAGCACTCAAGGCACTGGCAGTAAAGTTCACCTAACTGAACAAACATTGAAAGTAACAGTTGATAAACATACAAAATTAGCAACGAATTACGCAAAGAGTAAGCACCAGAAAACTACCTATCTGGAGCTGTTTGAAACAAATCATCTAGCTCATCTGGCCGTAAAGCTCCATCCTAAATAGCAGTAAAAGGACGAAGCATTATAGAACTATCACTGCTCCTTAAGGATTAAATAAGCTTTTAGGTGATAAAAAAAAAAGAACATAAATCAAGATAAAATAATCAGAGGAACAATCATACACACATTATCAAGGTCATACAACTGGAAGAATCCCCTCAGAAAGTCCATAGTTTCATTTGTTAGCTCGATGCTCTGCAAGTCAATAGAATGCAAGAATTATTTAAATGCAGGCCAGCCAGTTTATCACATTCAGAAAATAACAGAACAAGTTAGAGATAATTTAGTAGTTATATACTAATATATAAAACACATACACACCTGATCAGGAGAATGCTTTGCTGGAACAGGTATTAACTCGGTGTTAAGTTCCAAAGAATCATTGTAACCAAATTTCCGCAGGATCGCCCATGCTGTCTCAGGGCGACCTCTCTCAATAAATAGAGAAAAAAGGAAAAGGAAACCCGGAAGTGTAAGACCAAGATCAGTTACTCCATCAGGTTGTCTCTCTTGTACCACTCTCTTAACTCCCATGAGCTCAACAGGGTCAAGTGGCGCGCCAAAACAATTGACCTGAATTCGCAGCATAAATAATAATAGAGAGATGAGGATTTTTCATGAGCGCAATAGGCAGTGGGTAACAGAGAGAAAGGGAACCTGAAAATCATTTAACTCAGCGTCGCTAAGGGCACCATCCAAATCTTGATCGCAAAAGTTGAATATTCTTTGTACAGCCCTGCGGAGGCGAGGTTTCAAACATTGCTTTTCTTGATCGAACAAAGGAAATGTTGGATGAAGTACTGCTTTCAATGCATAGTAGAAGACATCAGGGGCCTGTAAAAATAAATAATAACAATGATGCTTAAGTGGCACTCAATGACAAACTCTCTGAGCATGGTTTAAACTTTTGTTGTTGTGACATTGTACCTCTTTGCTAAAAGATAGGATCCAAATATTAAAAACAAAGGTAGAGAGAAGATGGATACCTGAATAAGGGTTAATGCAGAACATTCAATGCAGGTTTCAATCTCTCGGTACTCCTTCATGATTGGCGCCATAATATCCTCAAGTCTCACAGGAGAGCGTTCATCTCGTAAATCAAGCTTGCAACCCACTACAATCACTGGTGCTTTGATCTAAGACACATATATAATATGTACAAAATGAATTCACTGGTGTTTTGATCTAAGATACAAAACCAATGCATACTTATAAAAAATGGAATTTAAGGTTTTGTGAAGGAGAAACCATAAAAAATAACAACTTTCGACAAACCTGTAAGCGGCGGAGCTCAGGGAGCCAGTAAGAGCTCAAGCGATCAAGAGTTGAAGGTTGGTCACAAGCATAAGTCAGAATCACAACATCAGCCTTCCTGAATTCCTCAATGAGCTTTATCCTATTGTCAATACTTAATTCAATAGCAAACAAACATCACATCTTATCAGCAGATTGACGATTCAGATTTTAAACCGTTTCCACCATTGACAATTTAAAGCAGACCTTGAGGGAGTATCAATGATGGTGATAGGTATATAGTCAGGGTACGCGTCTGCGGGGAGAGTAGTCGGAGGAAGGACGCGCGGGACGTTATCCGGGAATGTTTCGGAGGCGACGGCAGAGATCAGGCTCGATTTCCCGGTTCCTTTGTCGCCAGCGACGGCGACTCGAAGGCTTTTACGGCCTCCTCCGGAAGACGACTTTCCTCCAAATCCACCTAGCATGATCGGAGAAACTGAGAGATGATGATGATGACGATGAAGAGAGAAAATGACGTTAAATCATGTTTGCTGGAGATTTGATTCTACGAATGGCCGGCCTCAACTGAAGTGGGTGGATAGCTCCAGACCCGATACTTTCCCAGCAAGCTTATTATCTTCGGCCTCACGGATTTTTTTTTAATGGGCTTGAAAGGCTTTTTAAAAACTAATAAAGCCCAAACTAGGGATTGTATAGCAACGTGTCAACAATGCAGCAGTTATTGCCGCTGAGTCATATCAATGGTGTGTTGAGTTGAGTGTTTTAATGAGAGTGTAATAATAATCAGAAAAACAAAAGAGAGAGTCAACTAACATCCAACTAACACGAAGACGATGGTTTCGTTTCGCTTCCCTTTCTCGTTTTCTCAGCCCTCACTCCCCAAACCACCGCGTTCCACTTCTTCATCATCTTCCAGATTCTCTGTTTCTGCTGTCGCCGTTACACTCACCGTTGGCGCCGCAGCTGCCGGAGCTGCGGTAGCGGCGTCGCGGAATACCGGGAATCCGATTCTGGATTGGATCTTCTCGTCTCACCGTACGTCTCTGTTACCATGGGGATCTATGACTCTAGCTGATGCTAGCTCCGAATCCGTTGCTGAGCCTAAGACAGGTTTCTCGTTCCCGGCAACAATCGGAGATTCCCGGAGATTGCTCGGAGTTGGGCTGAGGAAGAAGAGCGTGCTGGGGTTGAAGAACATTGATGTCTACGCATTCGGTAAATTCAAACCGATCTACTTTCGGAACTGTTGCATTGGTTTGTCGGTTATATATTAAGTTTGATTGGTAAGCTCCTTTTTACGCGTCTGTATATGTTACTTAGGCATATATGCTGACTGTGATGATGTGAAGAAGCTTGTGGGTGAGAAATACTCGAGTCTTGCAGCTTCTGAGCTCAGGGGAAACAAGGCTTTCATCGATCAACTCACGGAAGCCGACATTAAGATGACTATAAGGCTGCAGATTGTTTACGGCAAACTCAACATCCGTTCCGTCCGCAATGCTTTCCAAGAATCTGTCGGTAACAGACTCAAGAAATTTGGTGGCTTAGACAACGATGAGTTGCTCCAAAGGTTAACTAACACACAACAAATTGATTGATTCTGAGTTTATTCATTTTTTTTTATAACTTTGATGCTGTCAATTTTGTAGCTTTACTAGTCTCTTCAAAGATGAGTATAAAATTCCGAGAAGTTCCATAATTGATTTGACACAAGAACCAGGCCATGTTCTAAGCGTAGCGAGTAAGGCATTCTCATCTTTATGACTTTTCAAGTAAACCGTCTCTCAAAAGTGTCTGACATTCTTTTGCTTTTCAGTTGAAGGAAACCATGTTGGGAGTGTGAAGAGCAAACTCTTGTGTAGGTCAATATTTGACTTGTACATTGGTGAAGACCCGTTTGACAAGAATGCACGAGAAGATTTTCTAGACAATGTGGCTTCCCTAGCCGTACACAAGTAGCTCATTGAGATTCATTAGATCAAATAGCAGAAACAAGTGTGTGGTCTTTGTTATCGGATTCTCTATAAATACTGTCGAGTTATTTTCAATGAAATAAAATGCTTGAGGGTTTTGTCAAGTCTATGGAATGTACACTACACCGATCATAAATAAGATGAAAATCTACTACCCCATAAAACACATTAAACAATCTAAAGAAACCTTATAAGAAGAAGATACCGACCCAAAGTAGATGTACTGTCACTAACCATTAGGGTATTGTTACCTCATCTGGGTTTTTATATATTAGCTTAATTCAGAAGATAGACACTGCAAAAATGGCCACTTCTTACGTCCAGCTTCGATAAAACTAGTACTTTAGCTCAGAAAGGTGGCCAGGGCAAGAAGTTATGATCGGTGGCACGTTCCTCCCACAAACTGGAGAGTTTTTTTGGGTCGATCCAGAAGCTGAATTCTCTGCCTGGTCCTGTGCGTGTGTAGCTGAAGAAGGAACAGGTGATAACGGCATGGCTTTGCTGTTGTTGCTGACCTTAGGGTTTCCTGATTTTTCATGTGGAGCAGACCATGTGACTGCAGAAGAAGAGCCACCACCAGATCTTCCTAGTTGCGACTTTGATGGTACTTCAAAAGAAATCTGAGTCTGTCCGTGTGTTCTTGTCTGCTGCTGAGACTTGAACTGCTTGAGGTTTAAGGAGTTGCACGACGTGAGAGACGAGGCTGCAGGGTTTTTCCGCTGGGATGACGTGGTGGTAACTGAGTCAGCCAGAGATTGAGTCATCATTTTACTCCCACCAGATTGCTGCTGCCTCTGCGTAAGATGATGGGTAGACACCGAAGGATCTCCACTCATCGTTGTTGCTGCAGGAGGAGGCCAAGTACCAGAGACAAAATTGAGGGTTCTCGATGGATTGTCAAAAACCAGCGTCTGTCCATTCATAGCTGGAGTCCTCTCGGTAAGAGTCTTTTTCGGGTCCTCGGCATGACTGCTTCGACCTCGCGTCTTTGAGTCACTTGCCTGAAGGTTTTTCTGGTGAACAACGGGAGCTGCAGATACGTACTGGTAACCACTGGTAGAGAAATTCAAATTTGCAGGGGCAGAACCACCAGCGAAAGAGGCAAATGACATGGAAAAGTTTTGTGGCTGCATAGGAGCAGTCATGATCTGGCCATATGGCCCTCCTTTATGAGCGTGGCTACCCCTTGAATCTGAGTTATCTCCAGCAGCCGCTTTGGCCTCAGACTTTTGAGATTGTTGACGGTGTTTCTGAACATTAGCTTGGCTTGAAACGCTATTCACACTAACTTGCGGTTGCAGTTGCCTATGGGATGATGAGGAACAGCTTGCTGCCTTTGTCTCTCTCTGGCCTTGAGTCTGATTCTGAAGAAGCTGGGAAGGTTGGAACGTTTGCGGCGAATAAAAGGACCCATTGTAGAAAGGCAACGCTTGGCTTGGAGTCCCACCTCTGACGGTTGAAGTCAGTTGAAAGGAATATGCATTGTTTGGAAGAACTGTAAAGTATGGAGAAGAAGCTTCGCAGGCTGATGAACTTGGATGGTTAAAATTAACAGAAGTTGTACCAACTGCCACACTTGGATTATTATTTGTTGGACGAGATGACTTCGAAGGTAAAATGATCGGTTGTAAATGGTGGTTTGTTGGGAAGATGAAAGCTTGAGCAGGCTGCGTCAAAAGAGAAAAATGAATTTATTCAGGAAAACTAGATAGCACTTTGACAGTTTTAACCAAAACGCAACGGTATAAACACAAATTGGTGAAAAGACAAAGAAGCCAGGGAAAGACATACCACCATACTACTAGATGCAGAGGGTGGTTGAGGTTTTTTCTGTCTGGTTGAAGTAAAATGACTACTTTCAGAGGCTTTAACCACGAATCTATCTTGCGCCTGCTGTGAGTTTAAACTGAGAATAGAAGGGCTTCCTACCAAGGATGGGTTTCCAGCGGTTAGCCTGAAGTCACCACCTTTTAGATATACAGAATCTTTGTTTGGCTGAGGAAGATGGTTTGATTTGACAAAGTGCTGATGTAGCTGAATGTTCCGGGCAATAAAAAGATGTGTGGCGCACCTTTTAGGCCTAGGCTGCAAAGCAGAAAATGAAACACCCTGCATTTGTTAAGAAATCATGGTCCAAACCCAGCAGAAGAAACAATGAGCAGCTTCTATATGAAGAGCAAATGCAAGTACAACAGCATATACCTGCAGACATGTATAAGATTCACCACCCACAGTTTTACCCTTTTGCGCCAGTGGTACATACCTGCCAATGTTTTTTTTATAAAACATCAGGGTCTGACCATTAGGCTAGCACAAGACAACGTAGAACATATGCGGGATTTCAGAACTCACCCCTGATGAGGAAGGCCACTAGGCAAGCCTCCTACAGCTACAGTCAAAGGTAAGACTGAACTTTGCTGAGCTGAAATTGAGATAAACATTGGTTAGGAAAGGTAAATCTATGTATCCTAGAAAAAGAAACATCAACTTGGAAGCGCCAAAACTTGCATAGTGAATCATAACCATATTCAAGGTTGAATACCTAATTTAGACTGCTGAGGTTGGGTCCAACCCAAATTTTGAAATCTAAGGTTAGAATCTCTGCCGGTGGTTTCTTGGCTCAGTCTCTCTAAATCATGTTTCTCAAGAATAATCTTCTCTTTGATCTTGACAGAACTATCTTGCTGTATATGGTAAAAGAGAAACAAAAATATTATAAACCACCTAGTGGGGCACAACATAAGTAAAACTACACTTGCCTTGCAACAATCTTTAGTAGGAATAGAATGAGAGGCCAAAGGAAGAAGAGGAAGTCTTTCTGGTGAGGAAGGAACTGTTGGAGGAACCTATTGACAGATAAAAAAAAAACGATCTTTAGCTTAAGCTTGGGGGCAACATTGAGAATCTCGGAAGCTAAAAAAAATCCTAAGCGAATAGAAATCTCACCATTAGATCAATCTGGAGCTTACTAGCACAATTACTCTCGTCTCTGCAGTCCCAAAAAATAGAAAAACAGACACATTAGGAGTTCAGAACATGGGAAAGATGAAAATTCAGTAATCTAACTGTTGATCTATTGTTCACCCTTTCGACGCGGCAGAATCTTGGTTCTGTTTTTCTAGAACGCCATCCAATACGTTGGGTGTTTCTCGCCTTACTTCTTTCTCCTTGTGAACATCGGGGACTGGAGACGACGTTCCGTTGGTGGACTTATCAACGTTGGCTGAGATCTCAGCTTCCATACAACCGTGGGAAGAATCATCAGCACTTTTTGTTTCCAAATCTGCAAAATCAAGCATCTATAAATATGTATATTTTGCATTGGATGAGAACGAACAAGTGTGTACATACCTTTAACCTCCGATGATATAAGGAGGGGATTCTCCGAATCGTCATGTATCTTAGAGCGGTGAGGATGTTGTTGCTTCAGTCCCGATAGAACCTCAGCAATTTCAAACTCCAAGTCGTCCTCCATCTCCATCGTACCCGAGGATCTCGGCGGCTTCGGTATCCCGGATTTGGGTCCGTTACCATTTTGTGATGAACGGAGAACCTTCTTCTTCTTCTGCTTGACGGAAACAGTTGAAGAAGACGGTGAGGCCACTTCGAAGCCCGGAGAAGCCGGAGGTCCGCGGCGGTCTTCTCCATATCCTCCTCCACCACCGCTTCCCGACGATGTCCGGCAGTCATGCGACGACCTCTTTATACATGCTGCAACCGCCAGATCAAAAAAATAAATTAATTAATTAAATAAGAAAAGGATTTTGAATATCAGAGAGACAGAAAAAAAAAGAGATTAATTATAAAAAATGAAATAAACCTGAACGAGCCTTTCTCGGGACAGGTACGCCGATCATTCCATCGGCGATACGACTTGACGACGGGAACCTCTTCCTTTCATAACTATCCTTTACCTCGTCATCGTCTCTCATACTCTCATCCGAGCTAACTTCTTCTTCTTCCTCTACATCTCTCCGCGCGAACCTTTCACTTCGTCTCCTCTTACTCCGATTCACCGGCTCCTGATCTCGCTCTTTCTTCTCCGTTTGATCTCTCACCTCCGTTCGACTACTCTCTGTCGCACATCAACAAATCAAACAACAAAACTCATCAGAAAACCGGAAAATAACGAGGAAGATGAAGAAGAATGAGCAATACCTGAGAATCGTTGTCTCCGTTTTGTAACACCATTCGAAGCAGCCATGGCCGTTGATGATGATCTTCGAGCTTCCCTTGAATTATCCATTCATGCAAGCTAACCTCCCATCAACTGATTCTCACTGTAAATCCTTTCTCTCCGTCGAGACTTTTTGTGAGGGATGAAAACCAATCCGGTGCTCTCCTCTCCTCCTATATCCCTTCTTCTGTGCAAAAGAGAACGGTTCAGATCTTCAAATGACGACACTCTCTCAATCTTAACCGTTGGTCACACAGTTAATCTGGACGGCCACGATCTCGAGGAGCCAGCATGGCAGAAACGTCACTTTCTCATGGAATAAAGCCCACTGCTCAATGTTTAGTCACACATTTGTTAATTATCATATTCATTTATTCTATGACTTTGCTTCCTTATTTCCCTTTTTTATTCAAATCCAGTCCACCATACTATATTGTATAAATTTTCTCGTGCCCACCCAAACACACATCATTAAAATAAACTATATGGTCATGGCTTTTCTATTTAATATGATTTCGCTCCTTGATAGTATCCCGTATATTATTATATATTTAAAGAGTGCACATTTACAAAAATAAATGATTCAAAATTTGTCATTTATTTACATGACATTATGTATAAACAGCTGTCTGGATGTCACACGTATCATAATGTCAAATATTTTAGTTTTATTCTAAAGACATCTAACATTTAAAAATTTAAATGGTGCTTCAAAAGAAAGATGGTAGTGTTAATCTAATCGTAATGGGATATACTTGGAAGCTGGTTCGCTCTACTGTGGGATGGCCTCACCTATATAGTATACTAACCACATTGCTATAGTTTGATTCCCACTTCTATATTATATAATGCTAGACTTGGTCCAAACATTGTATCCTATCAAAACGAGGTTTATTAAATAAAAATAAGATGACAAGATAAAACAAATTCAAAATTGTTTGAATAAAATATGGCTGGAAGATAGTGCAAACGAAACAAACGTAGCAAGATAAACGTAAAGTATTCGTAGAGCAGCATGATGGGTGATGGTGGTAGACCAATAACTAAATTAATCATCGAAAAGTGCTGACTGGGCGAACCGTGTCTTATGCAGTTAAATGAAGGGAGAACCAAATTAACTATTCTAATCATGTTTATTACTATGAAACTATTTTTAATAATGTTTTGACCCCAACCTATATTTATAATGGTATAGTAACACTTAAATTAACACTAGTGGACGAAAAAATAAAAGTACATTGTAAAGACAAATTAATAATTGAAAAATTGAAAGCACAAATTAACGAAAGTTTCGTTGGAGTTCCGATGTAAGGAATCCAACATCTCAGCCACTTGACATATTCTAGTATATGTTTACAATGCTTTTTGTTTAAAATTAGTATAATATTCAGTGAAATAAAATATTTTATAATGCCAACAGACAAATTAAAATATACTCTTCCCATCAACCCTACTAATTATATATTTATCTTGGTGTATGGACTAACCTATTTAATTTATTTTAATTAACCGTTTGAAGAACTGTATTCAAATAACACACCACTACCAATGCATGCATGTCTTACAAGTTACAACCATGAATAAACTAATCAAAATTCATATTTTTAATTCTTTTATAGCAAGATCCGTATCCGTTCGCTATTGAACGTGAAATTAATACACCTTCAAAATTCAGAATTCATAACATATTATATAATCATGTGGAACTGTTCGATCGCAATTTAAAATCAATATGTATCTATTTTGAAAATTAGAGAATTATTAACGAATACATTAATTGCTAATATATAAAAAGGGCTCTAGGGAAGAAAAAACGAATACATTAATTGTGTAAAGGTACAAAGAAGTCAAATTCGCCGCCTATGTTTCAGTTTTAGCCGGTGTATAGGTTCATCCACGATTAAAAAAAATCCCTATGATTTTGTGCTCTTTCTTTTATAAAAGATCTTAACTCCCAAATTCAACTTCTACTAACGCAGTTGAAAACCCTAATTCAAAACGGAGGGAGAGAATTCTAGGAATGTAGAAAATAAATGTGTTACTGCAAGCAGGAAATAAAGTTAACAAGAGTTTGCTGTACAAAGAGGGAACACTTGAAGAACTGAAAATAGACTTAAAACAGAGTTACTCTTCAATCCCAGAGGCATTCTTGTACCCCAAGAAACAACAGATTTTTCCGATGAAAGATAAGTAGTAAAAGCGGTAAAAGGAGATGGGAACATGGGGGATTTTACCAGTTACGTCGCCTAAAATCCATTCCAGTTACACCTTCAACAATTCCTGTGGATTCATATATTGTGCAAGCTTTTTAGCTATCTAGTGATTAATGGCGACTCTACTTATAGATGGATATCAAAGACAAAAGTAGCCATGTACTAAAAAAAAGAATAACGAGTAGATGGAGATACCTTCTCTTTCTGTTTGGCAAGCTCCTCTACCTTCTTCATGTATGTGTCAATTAGTTTCTGTCATCATTACCCAATAACATACAAGTTCTATCAGAGCCAATAACACACACTTAAACCCTTAGGACTTCTCTCCCTATATAATGTCCTCGCCTTTTTCCATTTTTCAAGATTGAACAAACACTTGTGGTTGGATCGGATGATTACCTGCAAATCGCTTGACAAATCCTTCACGTTGTCTTCTGACAGTTTCTTCTCCTGTTAAAATAATGCTTGTTTAATTTTTTTTTAAATGACAAACGAAGAGGAACATAAGGAAAAATGAAGAATAAAAAAAGAGTTTAACCTTCTCGAGTTTATCATAAGACTTCAAGGCATCTCTCCTTATGTTTCTCAGTGCAACCTATAACAAATACAAAATTCAAATAAAGAGACAGGCAGGTAATGATAAACGAACATGAAGAGTTTTAGAGCATCATTATCCCCCATTAAGAAAACATTACATACCTTCCCTTCTTCAGACTGTTTGGCTACAACCTTTGTAAGTTCCTGCAGTGGTAAGAAAATAAAACACATAAGCGGCATAGAAAACACAGACAGATCCATATGTTGAAAAGTTCATTAGGAGAGTGATATGGCATATGGTTTAGAACAAGAGTCATGGTTTTAATGATTTTATGATTTACGTTAGATTAAGATTTAGGTGTTTTCCTTTTAATTAAGCTTATAAGTATTTTCCTTTTTTTATTTAGGTTATGATATGTCAAAACCTATATAATGGTTTTCTATGATTAATAAAGATTCAACTTCCAACAATTAACCTTAATCTCCAAGAGAGCTTAGGGTTAAAGGAAGCTTAGCTATTCATCTTTCTCTTCTTAACGTAAAGACGGCACCAGTTACGAGATCACAAACGGCTCGTATCAGAGAGATACCTTTCTTCGCTCCGAAGTGAGGGGAGGCAAGGACAAGCGAATGACATCACCATCGTTATTAGGAGTGACTCCAAGATCGGAATTGACAATGGCCTTCTCTATAGACTTCAAGCTATAGAAATCATTTTGGGATGATGTATCATGAACCAAACCAAGAGAAGTAGAGAAACAAACAAAAAAAGAAGAAGACATGTACCTAGATTTGTCATAAGGCTGGAGCAAAAGAGAAGTCCCGTCGGGGGTACTGATTTGGGCAATGCTTTTCAGACTCACTGGACTCCCATAGTATTCCACCTGGAAACCCAAAAAAAATATTAAAAACATCCAAGTTTACATAATAAAAAGACATATCTATTCTCAAAGTTTAGCTTTTACACCTCAATCTTGTCAAGCATAGCAACATTGGCTCTCCCGGTCCTTATGGAATTGAAACTAGTCCTAAGCGTTTCAATCGTCTTCTCCATCTTTGTTTTCTGAATTTGCACAAACAAAAGAAAAAATAATCATACTTGGACTAATCAATAACCAAATAAAAAAAAAAGGATACGTACAACATCCTTCTCAATAGCAGATTTCTCGGCTTCAATTTCTTCAATAGTTGCAGACCTTATCACCACTCTGCAATGGGAGCTTTCAGACAGATTTAGCAAAAAAAAACTATCATCACTACGCACATTTGTTTTAAAATATAGAACTAATAAAACCCGCCTTTTCTGTAGTGACCGCTTGACAACGGGGCCGCCACCGGAGAGCTTAACTCCCGCACCGAGCCAAGGATTGTCGCTCCTTAAAGAACACGCAATTGTCCGTGCAGAGGAAGCCCTGTCCGAAGCCATAACCCTCAAACATGAACCTAAACCAAGGTGATTTAAAAAAAAAAACATTAGTTCGAAGCCAAATAAATAAAACAGGGAGTCAGATTCCCCCCCCCCCCAGTGAACCAAGGCGAGAGCGGAGACGTACCTGGGAGAGAGACGAGGGACTTGGAATCATTGGCTCTGAATCGAAGAATCGGTATGGTGTTAGCAGTGGAAGAGAGTGAAGCCGCCATAGCAGTCAGTGAGACTAGAGTAGAAAAAATCTTCTTTGTTTCGTCAATGAAAGGAGAGACTGCCTTTGTTCGGGATAAGGAAACGCTTCGGGTCCTTGGAGCGAGCACATGAACTCTAATCCCATTCAGAGTTATCCTTTTTTTTCTAGTAGGGCTTCTATAGATGGGCCTAAAATATTAAAGCCCATTACTCAGATGAAAATGAGGCTACATAGAAAACATTATGCAACTCCAATCTAAGAAAGTGATCAACTCGGCCTGAGTCTAAAAACCAATTATATTTGCCTATATTTATGCCAAGATTATTTATTACTAGTATTTTATTTAGTACTAATTGAAACAAAAATGGTGAAAATCAATTATAATAAAGGCTGATTATAATTATTGTCATCTAGGGTTTATTAAATGTTTATCTCGTGGGTCCTTTGATATCATGAACAATAAAATTTGCTGGTTTCATTTATTATGCATCAATAAATAAAAAGAGATTAGTAGGATTTAGGAAGGTAAATGGAGTACTAAATAGCAGCTGGCAAATTTATAACGGAATCGGAAGCCGAGCCGGTAATGCAGCCGAGGTTTGCGCTTACCCCCTTGACCTACAAATTTAATATGCCTACTCACACGTGCGAGCATAGTCCTACTCTTACCAAATTTATTTCTCTTTTTTTTTCCTGATTTACGTCATAAGTAAAAGAATATAGTAATAAGACCTACACTATAGTAGTACACTTTTCTAGCGGAAAAAAAAAACAGCAAACTGTGAAGTACATGTCTAGGTTTGTAAGACTATCGAATGTAAATTTTCACTATTCAGGTATTTTTTAACAAGAATATAGTTATAATACTGTATTGAAATGTATAGTATACATACACTTTGGCATATAATGAAAAAAAAAATGACACTTAGCTAGTAACTATATAAGTCATCGGATGATGCCAAAAACTATATTGCCATGGGATGATACCAAAAATTATATTGCCAAGGAATACATAATAATAAAAGGGGGTGGGGGGGGGGGGGGGGGGAGAGGCTTTACCCATTTTCAATATATGTGAATAACTCCATAATCAATTTTTCTTATGGATTTAAATCATTTTTGAGCAAGGAAAAAAAAGAAATATCCTCCCTATTTCGTAGACGGTGCAAATAAAAGAAATAAAAATTAAAAAAAATGAGGAGAAAGAAACAAACAATGCACCGTCAGTGGGAGTATATAACTACCACCACCCACTAACAAACCAACCCGGAACTATCTCTCAATCACTAAACCCTTTCTTCTTCTCTTACAAAACCACTCACTCCAAGAGAGAGACTAGTAAACACACAGTCTATTAGAGAGAGCATTCCCTCCATTAATGCCTCCCTGCAACAAAGCGTGATATAAAGAAAGAGAATCATAACTCTTTACAGTCTCGAATTAAAAACAAACTTGTGTGTTTGCTCTTTGGATTTTTTCAAACTATTTGATAGATTATGGAGATGGATCTGAGCAAGGTTACTCTAGACATTTTCACCAAGCTCGAACAGAAATGGCTCTCCCACTGCGACACCACCAGGAAGACACGCATCCTTAGCATCGACGGCGGTGGAACAACCGCCATTGTCGCCGGAGCTTCTATCATCCACCTCGAAGACCAGATCCGCCTCCAGACCGGCGATCCTCACGCTCAGATCTCCGATTTCTTCGACATTGTCGCCGGAACCGGAATCGGAGGCATACTCGCCGCCCTCCTCGTCGCCGACGACGGCTCCGGTAGGCCGATGTTCACCGCAAGAGAAGCTGTGAAGTTCATCGAGGAGAAGAACTCGGAGCTCTTCGAGATCAGGCGCACCGGAGTCTTCAGGAGGAGCCGGAGATACTCCGGGAGCAGCATGGACAGGGTGCTGCAGGCGGCGTTTCGTAGGGAGGACGACGGCAAGGCGCTGACGATGAAGGACACGTGTAAGCCTCTCCTCGTCCCCTGCTACGACCTCAAAACCTCCGCTCCTTTCGTTTTCTCACGCGCCGGCGCATCGGAGTCGGCGAGCTTCGACTTCGAGCTCTGGAGAGTGTGCCGCGCCACGTCGGCGACTCCCGGCATGTTCAAGCCGGTCGATGTGGTGTCGGTGGACGGGAAGACGTCATGCTCGGCCGTTGACGGCGGTTTGGTGATGAACAATCCGAGTGCGGCTGCCGTCACGCACGTGCTACACAACAAACGGGATTTTCCGTCGGTTAACGGCGTCGATGACTTGCTCGTGTTGTCGTTAGGAAACGGTTCGTCCTCGGCTCAAGGAAGGAAGCTTCAGCGTAATGGGGAGTGTTCCACGTCATGCGTTGTGGACATTGTGCTTGACGGAGTTTCCGATACTGTGGACCAGATGCTTGGGAACGCTTTCTGCTGGAACCGTGCGGACTACGTTAGAATCCAGGTTTGTTAATTTCTCCAATAAAAAAAAACATTACAAACAAAAATATGAAAGAAAAGTGAAAAAGAGGATTAAAAGTGGATGTGCATGCAGGTGAGCGGTTTGACTAGCGGCGGAGATGGAATTGTGGGGCCGAGGAAAACGGCGGAGGAGTTGTTGAAAGAGAGAGGTGTGGAAACGGCACCGTTCGGAGGGAAACGGTTACTAACGGAAACAAACGGAGAAAGAATCGAGGGTTTCGTGCAACGCCTTGTTGCTTCTAGCCTCCCTCCAAGTCCTTGCAAGGAATCTGCCGTTAATCCTCTCGCTGACGGCCGTTAAGTGTGTTTTAATCGTTATTTATTTAGGATCTAAGCATAATGTAATCCCGTGATGTGCGGTTTGTAAGCAAACCCAGGGTTAATTATTAACCCCGCATCTTTTTTTTTATTATCTCCCGAGTTAATTAGCTTTTCTTAAATGACTTAATAATGAATGATAATCTACTTATTATGTACACTGGTGGAAAGAAATTAAACAGATATTCTTTCCTTGGATAGCCAGCACCAGAGTGTTCCAAATCCATAACTTGTCATTTTCATGCGATAGCAATGGCACAATGCGTATAATAATAAAAATAAAAATAAAATACAGCTCGATATAAGAGTGAGAGCAATGTGATCATTAAGTAGTCAACCATAGTAGTGGGGCGTGGTTCTTCTATCCAACACATCCATCGCCTTTCTCCATTCATTTTTACTGTTTTCATACCAAATTGGACCGTCGTTGTAACTAACTTCTGCTGTTTTTTCTTTCTAGCTATTTTCACTAAAACATCAGTTATAGAATTGAAACTCATTTGGTGTCAATTCTAATAAATAAATGAAAAAATTATGCGAGATTGTACTCTATTAGAGTGTGATTGGATATCACAATCTATACTATTATTTGAGAAGTGATTTGGCTTATGTGTCAGCTTCTCCATATTTTTAGATTTTTTGGCTTATTTGTCAGGTGCTCCATGATTTTAGACTTAATCAATGATTTTCATAAATAGTTTTTATATATTTTAATAATAAAAATATTTGAAAACATGATAATTACAATTTTTCACTATACCAATATTTAATATTATCTTATTTATTCATTGAACTTTTGATATATTTAGTGATTAATTCTTTATTTAACTGATTACAAATTAATAAAATTATCTTGAAAAAATAATAAAACGTGTTTGAAAAAAGAAATATAATCTCATAACTTTATCTTGCGTTATTCTACAATTATTTTTTAAATTTATATGCACATATGATATTTAGATTTATTATTATACTAAAATATTAAAAATAGTTTAAAAAAATAGAAATAATTTTATTTATATTTTTGTAAACGTATATATCAAGGAAAATATTCTTATAAACATATTAATTTTATTAAAGAGGTTTATAAGCTATAACAGTAAATTTGATTTATATTTTTTGATAATGTGACTTTGTAGTGTTTTTAATTATTATTACAGTTGAAAAATAACATTTATTTGTTATTTAAGTTGAAAATTAATGTTTATTTATTTTTATTTTTTTAAGAGAATCACATTTAAAAATCTTTATAAAATATCACTCTAAAAGATAAATTTTCAAAATATTATTATTTTTATTTACAATATGTACCTTATATTATATAATTAATTATGTTTACTTTTAATTTCTTTCAAGAGTTTCACAGAGTTATGACTTTGTTTTAATTAATTTTTTTTAGAAGACTATTATATTTAAAAATGCGTGAATCTATATTTTATAACAAAATATTTCCAAAATAATTTGTTTTAGTTATATTTAATAAATTTTGAAAGTTAAATACCACTACTTGAAAATAAAAAAAAATATTATTTAACAATAAATCAATATCATTTTATAGAAAGTAGCAATTTCTATTTTAGAGTAAAAAATATAGATTGATTATAATTTATTTTTCTTTATTATAACATTTAGAAATTAAAATAACAATAGATATGAAATGTTTTTTTATCTTATACATAACATATTAATGTTTTGTTTGTCAATATGGTCTGTTTGCATGTTTATTCAACTATTATGAGAGGTATTTTAGAATATAACTATAATCAATATTTTAATTAACAATGATTCATATAATATGTAAAGTTGGGTCATTGTGTTTTTTGCTTTATTTTGAGATTTTGATAACTTCAAAAATTTGGCTTGAAAACATCAATTTTTATCAACAATTATGTATTTGTTTATTTAATTAGATATAGGTTTTTAAATTAATATAGTAAAAAATGATTAAATATAAAAATATATTTTAAAATAAATATTATTTTTGATATTTAACTAATAGTACATTTACTAATAAATATCTATAAAATAATTATTCCCGCAAATGCATATGATTATTGAAAATATTTATAAGACTTTACTATATTATTATGATGATGATATGTTTTACATGTGTAATAACAAAAATTATATTTTCTGATTAATTTAATATTTGAAACTAATTAAATAATTTAGATTGATTTTTTTAGATTGTTAAAATTAAAATTAGTTAGATATATATTAATCCGCACAAGTGTGCGGACCACCATCTAGTTAGCAAATATATTTTGAGAGGAAATATCATTCACTCTCATTTCAGTTTTTACTGTGTCAAATAAATGTAAACAATTTAATTTCTTTTACTCTAATTATTGTTGAGTAGAGTAAAACAGCTTCTACTTTTTTCGTTTATGCAAAGAAACAAGTTGCTGGTTTCAATTTAAAATTTTGCTGTTTTCTTTTGCTTATTTTTACAACAAATAAACTAATCTACTGAGAAACAACCAGATCGGAAAACCAAACCGAATGTATGGAATCAACATATAACGTAGCTGAAAAAGAACTCTTCACACCACGTGTAAGTTTGTCCGACATTATATTTTGTGCCCTTAGAATATGTCGAATCTATAGTTTTCTTACTCTATAGTTTTTATTTAAACTGCTCTCATTTATTCCAACACTTACCAATCACACTTTTTTGATGCTGCTACAACCAATTCATTGGTTGGTGGACAGACATGATCTTTACAACTGCAATAGTAGCTATGCGTTTCCTTGGTCGATATATATACATCTATTGACAAGTGCATTTGTAACTCACTCGACTTATTTGTTGATTTATCGGTAACTCATGAGATTATAAATCTTACTAAAACTCACTCCACTCTCTCAAAATACTGCTTATTGCATTCATTGTTTCACTAAGAGCAAATGACTTTTATAGCACAAAATAGATGATGAAATTAGCACACAAAAAGAAAAATAACTAAATTAACACTAACTAAAAGATACAATAACTAAATTATTTTAAACCTTAAATCTTTATTATAACTTGGCCCCTTAAACACTAAACTTAAACGCTAATCACTGAACCAAAACCTAAATATAAATAAAAAATGTATTTTTACTTTTTTTGGTCAGCAGTGTATTTTTACTTTTAATTAATATTATTTTAGTTTTTTTTCCTTGTATACTAGTTTAGGATAATAAATTATTTGACTGTTACTGTAAGGTATTTTTCTCTAACTAGCTAATGAATATAAAAGACCATATTTTGTGATTGTAAATGTAAAAACTTGGTTAGCTACAGAACTTTTTTTTTTGAGCAAAAGCTACAAGAACCATAAGATGTCTAAAAACAACAAATATCGGAAATGGTATGACAGACCATTCGGATGGCATAGATACTTGATGTCGTACGCGCTGCCAACTAAAAATAATTGCGTCGAATTGGGAAATATATAAAACAATCTTGGGGGGGAAATTACAAGAGATCTTCCCTTCGTCTAGCTGAATTATTGATGTTCAATGCATTTTTCCCATCTTTTTTTTTGTTCTGTAGTCGCCAAAACACAATAAGGAAAATACTCGTATGTATATTAACAAATTATCTGACGATATCGTATCTTAACCCAAACCAAATTGTTAAACCAATACGGTCGTTTGATTGAATAATTATTTATTTTAAAAACAAAATAAAAGTCTCTCTCCTACCGGTTACGCCATCCAAGAGACAAGCCAAGTATTTGATACTTTGATTACATAATCTGTACGCATGATTGACAAACATCAAACAAAATCTATGTACGTATATTAATCAAACAATATAGTTTTGTAAGCTTGATGCAATGAATTATCAAAGGTACCAGACAAATAATGAAAGAAAAGGATGCAAAAACTATATACTTGTACTATATGCAGTTGACAATATCAATTAATAAGATCATGAGAAATACTACATCCCTTCGATTCTTTCGTTTATACTCATCCCTTCAATTTTATATTGGCTAAAGCATATAGATTTATGCTTATTGTATGACGAAGCCTGTCTATGCTTTCATAAAGCATTCTAGTTCGTTGGCTCACGTCTTGCCCATCCCATTCATTTAAATTAGTATTGGCATATATCAAAATTATCCTTACCCACCTAATTTGAATTTTTAAAACGAGAATGGCTGATTAGCCGGTAGTTAAAAGATTTGAGTGGATGGTAGAGCCACTATGACCTCGATAGATTGAATGTACAGCAACATCATAAACCATACACATAAATCAAACTTTAACTATAGTGCTCAGACACAAACCTTAAGTCTTAACTTGTCGGTTTATACAGAAATGCATCCTACCTAGAAGCAAATATAAATAACAAATCCAGGAAAAAAAATTAGTTATATTCATAAAGTAGTTGGTGGGAGACACTGTTCATTCTTTGATGATGACCACGTAATTATTGAAAAATTTAAGCTAATGAATTAATATCAGTGTCACCTCGTGGGCCTTTTGTTTTCTTTTTATATCCATTACCGACAACTCCGTTTATAAATACTCGTTGGTAAATGCAGCAATATCTTTAAAGAAACTGAAGCAAACTATAAAGTCGTCTAAAATTCTGGCGGTGAGTTTGATTTATAAGTAAATTGTATACCAAAAGTCGACTGGATAATTGTCCACGAACGGGGGAATATACAAGATATTCTGACTTTGTTAGCATTAAAAAGCTTTTAAAACAACAAAAATATTCCAACCATACAATTTTAAGATTTTTTTTACTCCAAAATAATTGACATTCTCGCTAATTTTAAGTATAATTTAATATTAATTGAATTTTGTAACTTATAAAATATTATACTTGTTTTTTACTGGCTAAACTAGTTTTATTTAATGATATTTTTATGTTATCAAAATAAACTACGTAAAATATTATTTTATGTATTTTTAATCTACGTGCAAAAATCTTAAAACTCATTTATATTCTAACAGAGGGAGTAGCACTGAAAATTGAAAGCGTAAACAAAATTTGGAGTGGAGGTTATTAAATTCTTCCGTTTCGAATTAAATGTCGTTTTCGAACAAAATTTTTGTTTCAAAATAAGTGTCGTTTTATGATTTCAATGTAAAATTTATTGACTTTTTAGCATAATCTATTTTTCTGTTGGTTGAAATATGATTATGTATATTGGTAATGATGTTTGTTTCTAGTAAATATACAAAATAAAATCTTCTTATATATTAAAAAGAAGAGCATTGTAATTAATGCTTTCACACCAAGTTGGACACGTGTCGATTGGAGAGACACTCTTCCAAATTTATTTTCTGATTTTCCATTCTTTTGAGTTTTTGTTTTAATTTGTTTGTTCATTTCTTTCGTAAAAAGTTTAACCGTGATTTAGTTTTTTATTATTTCCGTCAAGAGTTTTCACATAACGTTATCTCTTGAACGTGACGTCTTTTTCTAACATTGTTCTTGAATGTGTCAAATTACGAACATGATTAAACTATAAATATGTTAAAAGAAGAACAAGTCCTAAGAAGAGAAATGAAAAGAGTAGTCCGAGAGAAACACTAACCCGAAAGTACAAACCTCTTATATACTCTCAAATCTCTCAATCTCCTAATCTTTATCTTTGAATCGCTCAAAAAAATTTTCTGTTACTCGCGAGAACATAACAGAGAAGATGATGACGTCTCTTCAGCATAACATTATTCTTGAACGTGACTTCTTCTTCTCACATAATGTTGTTTTTGAATGTGTCAAACTATGATCATAGTTAAACTATAAATATGTTACAAAAAGAAGAAGTTTTATGAAGAAATAAGAAAAGAGAAGTCCGATAAAAACACTAACCCGAAATACAAACCTTTTCTAAACTCTTTTATCTCTCATTCTCCTAATTTTTGTCTCTGGATCGCTTAAGAAGTTCTCTGTACTCGCAAGAACAGAACGGAGAAGATGATGACGTCTCTTCATCATAATGTTGTTCGTAAATGTGACTTCTTCTTCTCACATAATGTTGTTTTTGAATGTGTCAACGTATGAGCACGGTTGAACTAGAAATCTTATTATATAAAGCATAGTTTTCAAAGTTACTAATTAACATGATTGTGACATGTGTCATTAGATTTATTAAGATGGTCACATGTGTCAAAAATATGATAAATTCTTTTTTTTTTGTTTATGATTTAAAAGATATTTAAAAAAGGAAAATCTCATTACAAAATATTACTTTAAGTTCTTTTTCTAGGATTTTAGAAAAGAAAACTACTATTACATAGTCTTTTACATTTCTTTTATAGAATTTTAGAAAAAAAACTGTAAGATTGTTAAAATATTTCATAGTAATTTTCAATTTTAAAAAACAATCTACACAAAAATAATTTTTAAAAAGTAAATTTTAATTTGTTACTATTTTAAAACATATTGTGACATATTTTATCTTTCTTTTTATTTAAAGAGATTTAGAAAAGGAAAGTTTTCATTACAAAATAGCCTTTTATATCTTTTAAAAAATATTCGAAAAAATTACTCTTGCATAATCTTTTACAATTATATATTGTTAAAATATTTGATAGTAATGTTTTTAAAAGTCGAAACAAAAATAATTGTAAGAAGCTACCAGCAAATAATTAGTTTTTGTTTTTAGAAAAAAAATATAATGTTTGTTTCTAAGAATACCAAAGAAATGGATTGTAAAAAAATACTAAACAAAAACGAATTGTAAAATTCTACAAGTATAATAAATTATTTAACAAAAAACATGAAAAAGAACTAACTATGAAATAAATAATATTCCTTATTTAAAAGCCAAATTAAAAGAAAATTGTAAAAGTACTATTATTATTTTCTTATAAGTAACTAACTTTCCGTTTTAATAGGTAATTTTATTTTTAAAAATTATGACCAAAAGTAGCTGCAAATATTTCACATCTATATTTAGGTTTAATCTTCCATATTATTCTTACATACACACAATAGTATTTACATGAAAATTTTTACCTTAGTATTTTCTTAACCAATTAATATTTTTATTTATTTTTTAAATCTTGACCAGAGATAATTGAAAAATTATATTAAAAGTAATTTTTACTTCAAAAAATTAATGATAAACATGATACTAACAATGATTTAATTAAGAAAAAAAATTAAAAATATTAGTGATACTGGCAATAAAATAATTTTGAAAATGACAATTTTTAAAAATACTTAATATAACTGGAAATAGTTATTTCATAGAAATTTTAATTTTCTAAATTCTAAAATATATTTGTGAAAGATTACGTAATATTAATTTCCTTTTCTAAAATCTTAAAAACTATAAAATAATGCTTGATAGTTTTTTCCCTTTTTTACAAAACAAAATCCTAAACAAAAGAAATTTATATCATAGTTTTACTTCCTAACCAAAAGAGAATTGTAAAAGTTTATTTGATAATGTTTTAAGAGAGTATTTGATGATTAACATGATACTAAAAATTATTTAATTAACAAAATAAATGTAAAGTTAGTATTGATACAAATTTTAAAATAGCAATTTTAAATTTATTTATTAATTAATAAAAATAATTCTTCGCTATGAATTTATTTTCTTCTGAAATTTTAAAGAGAGGATAATTGTAATATGTTATATGAAAGTAATTTCCTTTTCTAAAATATTAAACAAAAATGTAAAAGAGTATTTATTGTTATTTTTATTTTAATTGTAAATAAAAAGGAGATTTATCAAAGAAAATGTTTTCTTAAAAATATCCTAGCGAAATAAAATTTCAAAAAATTATTTAATAAAACATCAAATAAGTACATAAAAATGTGTATAATGTTTTCATTGATTCCATTGACGTATTTGACTTTTTTTTTACTTTTAATTCAATTTTTTATTTTAAATTATGTTCAATTTAAACGTTTAAGTATAGTGTTTTTTTTTAATCGTAACTACAAATGTTATATCAAATCATCTATATACCATAATCATAAAATATAAATTTTAACTTGAACTTACATGTTAAACATGATTTAATTATTAAATAAATCTCATACAAAATATATAAAAAGAAAAATTATTAAACTATAATAAAATAATATATTATTTTAGATTTTTATTAAATTAAAACATCAAACAAAACCCGTTGCAACGCAACGGGCTCATATCTAGTATGTTATAAGAAGAACATGTCCCAAGAAAGATAAAAAAGAGCAGTCTGAAAGAAATACTAACCCGAAAGTATAAACATCTTCTATACTCTCTAATCTCTCAATCTCCTAATCTTTTTCTTTGAATTGCTTAAGAAGTTATATGTTACTCACAAGAACAGAATGGAGAAGATGATGATGTCTCTTCATTTTTCTTAAAATTTAGTGTTTTAGTTATAAAACTTATTTTACAATATTCTTCATTATTAATCTTCAGTGCTTTTGTGTGTTTTCAATCTCTTTTTTTGCTCGAAAAAAGTTTAAACTGAATAGAAATCTTATGATACTTATATATATATATATATGTCCCTCTACAAGTAAGTTGTAGACAATAAAAAATTTACAAAAACAAACATAAAATCAAATCAATATCCACATTAAACACAATTATTATCTTCTTATTTTTTCAAATAACAAAATTAATAATCTCACTCCGTTAGCACGGATTATCACTTAGTATTTTATTAATATGTGTATCGAAGTTTAGAACGACAAATAAAATGAGACGGAGAGAGTAAGTCTCAAGCGCTTCTCCGTGGTTCTAGTGTACAATTACGGCTAAAGTAACTGAATGATAGGTTGGACCAATTTATATGTTCGTATTTAGTAGCTTTTCTTTTTAATTATTGGACAAAGTAAATAATATAATAAATGAAGAGGATAATACGATTATATGAATAGAACACCAAATAATTAGGACCGGACCATATTCGTCCACCAATACCATGCTTTATTTTTATTCTTGTTTCAAATCACCATTATGCGTTGTGCCTCCAATTTAACCTAAAGCTCGACCACTTTTCTTTTTAGAATTCGTGATTTTTTTTTTTTTGCAAAGCCACTATAGCGATATTGGGAGGGATGTCTTTGAAGATAACATATACCGTTCGGGATATTTACTTTAACGCAATTTTATAATATAAAAACAAAAATCTGTAATCTATAATAAGAAGATAAGCTTTACGTTTTCGGTTTATTATTTTTTCTTTTTGTAAAATACGTTTTCGGTTTATATCTCATCAATGGCGTGGAACCACCACATTCCTTGTGTAATTAACACTACAATAAATTAATTTGATTATCCATTTACTTCTATTTTCTTTTCCTCTCTTATATTGTACCAAGTACCAACATCAGGTAATTAAATTATGGTTTGAAAGATGTGTCTGCTTGGGGACAAATAATGGTTTTTTGCCAACCAACTAAAGATTAAAACTTGTAAATTAAATAGAATTACTTCCATTGTATAAGCTTCGTTCACAAAGAGGATTCAAGTTTTTAAATATTTTGATACGTACGTCAGTCCGTGCATTTTATATTTATTCGTTATACAGTATGTTGAAACTGGCGATCCAAAGTCTTGTAAACTATTTTACAACTATTTTTTTGTAAACGACTATTTTACAAATATGTTTAAATAATTTTATAATTATTTTCCGCCATTTTTTAATTCTCTATACGTTTAATAATAGAATTTTCACTGTAACCAGCTCTACTGAAGGCTATTTATTAACATTTTCTGAACATTAATACGTATTATACCAATATTTAATATGTTATACACTTTCGAATAACAAATAGAACTGACACTGTTAGAGCATGCGCAGCGGTGACTTCCTCATTCCCGAATCCAATGTTTTTTTTATTATTTTAATATTTTTTTATTTCGTTTGACTTTTTCTTAAGAGAAATATATATAACTAACTTATCGCGGACCGTCATATATCGTGGGACCTGCGAAACAGTCAAAATCCGAGTTTACTACGGTGATGCGCCAAGATCCGAATTCACTGCCGAACTATTATTGTACTCTTTTTTTTTTAAAACCGTGTGACCCCTCCCTCCCTCCCCCCCCCTCCCTCAAAGTCACCGATGCGCTTGCTCTTACAAACTATTTATCTTCCAAATATTTACTCATATTTATATATGATAATTTTATTATTCTAGAAACCTTGAAACAAATATATTAATATTTAAATAACCCGTTACTAACTTACAAATACAGAAAAATTAACTAAAAAAATTACAAATACATGTATGACCTGGGCGTCTGATTTGTTTGAACGTACGGTACGACTATAGTAACCCATGCAATTGTCAACTGATATAATGGCTACGAAATATTTATCAAGTGACTTAAGGTCGGTTAGCCACAACTATTTCAAGTATTGAGTCGAATTGCTCTCTCATGGCTGCGATCTCGCGCGTATAAAAGTCTCAATCCTGCGGAATCTAGAGGCTCAAGCTACAAAATTTTTTTGGTAAACAGTTTTTTTTACTTAAGGTACGATTTTCTTCATCTATGGAAACCGTAAACAATGTGTTACAGTCTTACAGAACCAAACGTTCTTGCCGCCAAATGCTATGTTTCATGCCTTTGCTAGGAAAGTGAGACACCCAATATATTTGGCTGTGATGATTTGAATGAATGTATATTCCATCTGTCGTATTTCTTTGGCCACTCTGTTTTCCCTTTTTTCTGCCAGAGCGAGCGTTGTGGACTTAAAATTCTACTTATGTAATCCTTCTCGTTATTAACACGATATTTACAGTTTAGCAAAAAACGACAATATTAAGTCGAATGTTAGATGGATCCAATAATGCAAGTTCTAGACCATATAATGCGAGAAACTTTTGCTCTTTCAAAAAAAAAAAGGCAAGAACGTCCATATTTTATATCATTTATTATATTCGAACAACTTTTTTTGTTGGATGTGAACCTATATAGTCTTATACTACAATTTTTTTATACGAAGCGAAAAATGGGCACCAGTAAAGTTAACAAAGGCTAAAATATTACATAACCGTAAACAATAAATAATGTTCAAGAGTCGAGACTGAAAGTATTTTTTACTGAAACTGATAATTTATTGATATCATGAACTAAACTATTTGGTAGCCTACTATTCGGTACCATTTGTATTTGTTTTGATGAGAATGCATATTTTAAAAGTAAAGAATAATCGTACGTCACACCATTAGATAATATCTGTTGGTATTAGACCATAAGTTAAAATAAAATCGAGATATCACAGTGAGTCAGTGACTAGCATGTAAATGTCTTATATTGTACCTTATTGGATATCTATTTATGCAGTCTCAATACTGAAGATACTCCTAGGGCAACTCACATTGATGTATAACAATTATAACATTCTAATATCAATGAGTACATTAACCTTTTCTCACGAGCCATTGCTTATCTTTTTTTTTGTTATTTGATAGATTAATATTGATTTTCAACACCAAATTACACACAAAGTCGGCTGGGAATACATTCTCACCGGAGTCAAGAGCTGACAAAGACCTAGATCCCTCCAGAATTAAGTTCAAACACAGCAACAAATGCCTAACTAGAAACAACAAAAGACCAGCTTTAGTACATGTAAAGCCAAAGAAAACCAGAGCTCGGGTGAAACACAATCAAACTCGACCTCAACAACACACAAAGCCTACAAAACGATAGCTCAAAACCAATGAAAACCAACTGAAGGAGATCAAATAAAGCACACATTACGAACATCACCAAAGCATAGAATGAATCCAGAGAAGTTAAACTCTTTAACCGTTGTTGTAACGCCCTTCGATTCCAACTAGGGCTTGCCATTGGACTTTGATCGGACTCGCCATTTCTTGAAGTCTCTTTATTAAAACAGCCGGTAGCTGAAGATTAACTACTCTAAATCCACAAAACAATTAGCAACAAGGAGACAATCTACAAACCAAAAGAGCACAAGCTCCCAAGACCCAGTCCTAAACATCGCCAATAATCCTTTCAAAACACAAGATGAGCTCACCGTAGGTCAAAGCTCTGGCCATCAAGACTCACCCGCAGAAACAAAGCAAACTGAGAGACTATTTGAAAGGGAAACATCAAATCGACTCATGAAAATCCTTAGATTCGACCATCACCACCAGAAACCCCTCCTACAACCTCGCTGTGGAGCCAAAGACACCAGAAACACCACTGGAAACGAAGTCCCTAGCGAGAGGAGCTGTCACCGAAACTATCCCAAAAACCAGAACCACAAGCATGTCAGAGGAGGAGAGGAGACAGAGCGGGGGCAAAGGAAAAGACAATGAAAGGGGAGAAGGAGTGCCTCCGACGCTGTCACTCACGCTCACGCGCTCACCGAACGTCGGAGCGGACGCGAATCTCAGATTAAAGCGAGGAGAGAGGAGAGAGTGTTTGTCGGCGTCACCTTCTTTTGATTGTGACAGACCATTGCTATATACTCGTATTTTTTTGCATTATAAATATGTTGACTACACCCAGAGTTTTAGTTTTGAAAAGGATGGGTGGATACTAGATCATCTTGCTATCAATCAAGCCCGTACAAAAAAAACAAGCCCGTACAAACCACTATTCCAAAAAAAGGAGATGATATTTTCCAAAACCACTAGTTTTGAAAGGATGGCATCTTATAAAAAAAAAAAGAAACCTTGACTCAAACAAAACGAAATGATATTTTAACCCCTATTCCAAAATAAAGAGTTTCTGATATTAAAAAGAAAAGCATGGCATTGATTGAATTTAGAACTCAAAAAGACAAGAGAGCAAAAAAAATAATAACAGAAGTGGTTGACAAAAGAACAGCAAATACAGGTGAATCGATATCGTCACCGTCATGTGTATAGAGACCTGACTGCACACGTCTGGCCTTGTGTACTTCTCAGTTTTTCCCTTTAAATGAATTACTTTTCTTAAAGATATAAAGTCGAATATGTAATTTTAAAGGGAAGTCAGTGGCTCAAATATAAAAACATTACATGGATCTTGCTAAGATCTTGTCTTCTTTATTTTCTTTTTCTTTCTACAAGACAATTTGTATTCATTTTATTTTTTATTACAATTAAAAGGCAATTTGTGTGTTAGTGTTTATTTACTGCGAAAAAGGAGTTTTGTCGTGTAGCGACAACAATGGACATAATAACTTAATAAGGACGAAGCTCTGGCCGAAACCTTCCCACTAGGGGCCATCTCTACATTGAAAGACCTGTTTTTCTTTATAAGCATAAAATACACTCTTCTTTATAACAATGGCGACATGTTTTACAACGGATCTTTTTTTTTTTTTTTTTTTTTTTTTTTTGATAATCCAGGCTTCCCCGCTTCGCGGGTCATTGTCTGGGCCCGGTCAGGCAGCGGTCCACTTCACCCGGGAGGGCTTTACCTGGGCCGTGGCCCAGTACCGCATTTTTAATGACACAGAAGAGCAGTTCGCCTCAGCCGGGTTTCGAACTCGCGGGCATGACAATTGGCCAACAGAGTCGAAACCGGTTGAGCTGTCTCATCCGGTCTTTACAACGGATCTTATCATCAAAATATTCACTATTCCCTTTATCAGTGAAAATTTTACTTTGACAGTTATGTTTTGCATGTATATTTTACGAAGCACTTAATTCACAATAAACAGTACTCCCTCTATTTTAATACTCCATCTGTTTCAAAAAGATGAATGTTTTAAAATTTTCATATTTTTAATAACATATTAAAACTTAGCTATAAATGCATTGTTTTCTATAATTTTATATTTTCTATACTCTTAAACCAATAAAATATTACAAATGGCAATTAATGTTTTTGAACTTCATAATTTTTTATTATTAGTTGACAAAAATTGTATTGAAAATATAAAATATATATTTTTTGAAACAACATTTTTCTTAGAAAGTCTATTTTTTAGAAACGGAAAGAGTATATTTTAATATGATATACTTCATCCATTTTATTTTAAATGTAATATTAAACTTGTGTACACGGATAAAAAAATATTTAATTTTGTATATTTTCTATATAAAAATATTCACAATTCATCTACTAATAGTAAATAAACTAAAAAATAAAGTTAGTAAATTATGGGTTGAATTGCTAAAATACACTTATTTCGTAACAATTTTTTTTCTCTATAACAACAATTACTATGAAACGAAAGGGGTAGTATATTTTAAAACTTTTACACATAATAAGAAAACATAAGAAATTTGAAGCCAATGCACTATTCTTGTGGTAAAGTTTAATCAATATGAAGTTTGAGAAAGTAATAAGTTCAGTAACATGTACGGAGAAAATCAATTAATATGAAGTCATTCGAAATAGTTTCACGAACTGGGCCTCTTATTGTGGAATATGTACTCTATATTTCTTTAATATTATTTATTACTAGATCTAGATCTGTGTGTTGCACGGGTTTTGGTTGATATTTCAATTTCATAACAAACATAAAAATTAAAAAATTTTCTATTGCAATGTATCATTTTTAAATAATATTTTTATTTTGTAATTATCATAAACTCACATTTTAAAATTAATTTATTAATAATTATTTATATAGAAATAAATACTTTTCCTTTTTTACGACTTTAAAAAAGTAAAACAAACTATTTAACTTCTCTTAATTTAAGTTAAAAAATTGTTTCCTTTTTTACGACTTTAAAAAAGTAAAACAAACTATTTAACTTCTCTTAATTTAAGTTAAAAAATTGTTGTTTGAGATATATGATAATCTTAAATATATAATTACCATGTGCATGATTATGCTTATTAAAAACTTTGAGTACCAAACTTTATATAACAAAAACTCATCTTGTAATTATTTATTTTACTAAAAAAATATTTTCTGAAACCAATGTTTACTGATTTTGTAATTAACTTAAATCTATATATTTTATTCAAACTTAAAAAAATAAGGTTTTTAAAAAAGGAATACTACAATTAATTTAAACTTGAAAACTTTGAAGAGTCAAGTTTTCTATAAGAAAAAACTTTTTTTTAAAATATTTTAATTTGTAAAGAAACATTTTTAATATTATAATTATTTTAAACCCACTGTTAAAAAAATTATTAAAAATTATTTATATCGAAATATTTGTCTCTTATAGTTTTTTTGTTTAAGACTTTTTGAAAAAAAAAACTAACTTTTAAAATTATTTTGGTTTATTTTATTTTAAAATAGAATTATTATTTAATACATGTTATATTAATGTCTTAATTTCATTGTATGATTTTGTATGTACTGTGTGAAAATTATTCAAGGTATAAAAATTATTTTTCTCACATAAGTTTTGGCTAATACTCTTGTTTTAACAATTATGTTGCATAAGTGAAGTGAGTTATTAGCAACTTTATATATAAGGTTAGAGAAAAGAGCTATTCTCGAAAATTCAAATCAAAATCAACATAAAGAAATTCGAAATAAAGAAAAATACAAAGAATTTAAAAGCTGAATCAAACCAATTGAGTTGAAGACAATGTTCTACACTTTCTTAAACTTTTAGTTTAATGCATGTTTGTATTAATTTTCGGTGCTATTTTTCATAAAGACAACGTCATACATATTTTAATCTTCCATAACAATTTAGTAATGTTTTGTGTGCATTCGTTAGCATTTATATATTTTGGTTTGTATGGTTAATTCATCTTAAAAATATATCAAGTTCTTAGTTTATTGCATGTTTGTATTAATTTTATGTGATATTTTTCTTAAAGACAACGTCATACATATTTTAATGCTTCCATAACAATTTATTAATGTTTTGTGTTGTTATTGTAATATCTCGAATTTCTGTGTGCATGCGTTAGCATTTATATCTTTTGGTTTGTATGGTTTATTCATCTTAAAAATATATCAAGTTTTCAGCTCTATATACTGTATTTCTCTATTTTTTCTCATAAATGAGAATCTCTCCATTTTATGATTCAGATATAGAGTTTCTATATTTTTAAGGAAAAAAATGTAATGGAATGACATTTTATATTTTTATTTATAAACAAAAATATCACATCTCTATATTTTCCTCTAAAAGTAAATGAACTCTATTGCATAATCACACATTGGAGCAAATTCATTTCTATAAAATAATTTATCTATTTTAAAAGAGAATATAGATATAAATAATAATTTTTAATGTTTTATCAATAAATAACTTTATAGGTCAACATTTTATCATGCAATTAGAGGTAAGAAAACTATTTATACTTTATACAGTTTGATACTAATTTGATTTTTGTGATATGTGTATGTTAAAGATCATGTTTCTGAATCTCAATTGTGAGAATAACTGTTTATAAAAATAATATGTAGTACATGTTGTAATTGGCATGAAATTGTAACAAATAAAATGTATAAGATGTATTAGTATAATTTTCCTTTTTAAAGAAATTTTAATTTTTCCATTTTAATAGTTTAATTTTTTTTAACGGATTATAAAAACCTGATAATACAACTGACTATTTATAAAAATCTAAATATTTTTCTTATTAGAATTCTAAGCAAAAGAGAGTTGTAAAAATGAATTATTTTCGTATAACATTTTTAATTTTCTTTTTTTGGATATAAAAAACGAAAATAATATCAAATAATTACTTGTATGAAGTTGTTTTTCTAGTATATTTGTAAAAAAAAAAATTATTTTTTATAAATTTTACTATTTTCTTTTTTTTAATATAAAAAACGAAAATAGTATCAAATAATTACTTGTATGAACATTTTTTGTTTAGAATATTTTGTTTTAAACTTAAAAAGGAAAAATACTATTAAATTTGTATGAATATATTTTTGTTTACAATATTTTGTTTAAAAGGAAAAATACTATTAATTAAATATTTATGTAAAGATTAATTACTTAACACATGTCACAATTCTAAGTTTTTTTTCCTTATTAGAATTCTAAGCAAAATAAAGTTGTAAAAAAGAGTTATTTTCTTATAACTTTTACAATTTTCTTTTTTTGGATATAAAACACGAAAATAATATCAAATGATTACTTGTATGATTTTTTTTTGTTTAGAATATTTTGTAAAAAAAGAATTTTTTTCTTATAACTTTTGCATTTTTTCGATATAAAAACGAAAATAATATCAAATAATTATTTTCTTTTAATTTTTACAATTTTCTTTTTTTTGGATATAAAAAACGAAAATAATATCAAATAATTACTTGTATGAAATTGTTTTTTGTTTAGAATATTTTGTTTTAAACTTAAAAAGGAAAATTATTATTAAATTTGTATGAAATTATTTTTGTTTACAATATTTTGTTTAAAACTTTAAAGGAAAAATACTATTAATTAACTATTTATGGAAAGATTAATTATTTAACACATGTCACAATCTTAAATACACAATTGATATGTGTTGCAATCTTGTTAATTAGTAACTTTGAAAACCAAGCTTTATATAATAAGATATTTTCTTATAATTTTTACAATTTTCTCTTTTTTGGATATAAAAATGAAAATAATATCAAATACTTACTTGTATGAAATTGTTTTTTGTTTAGAATATTTTCTTTTAAACTTAAAAAGGAAAAATATTATTAAATTTGTCTGAAATTATTTTTTGTTTACAATATTTTGTTTAAAACTTAAAAGGAAAAATACTATTAATTAACTATTTATGTAAAGATTAATTTTTTAATACATGTCACAATCTTAAATACACAATTGACATGTGTTTTAATATTTTTAATTAGTAATATTGAAAACCAAGATTTATATATAAGATATTTCTATAATATTATTTGAAAAATCGGTTTTTTATGTGACGTGTTTACGTTGATTCTAATGACGGTTAACTACAGCGGTACTCTTAGTAAATAAAATAGACTCGATTACTTTAATTAAATTTTTAATTTTTAATTTTAATTTTACTTTATTATATTTAGATTTCCTTTTTATTTATATATTTTTAAATAATTTAACAATAAAGGAAATTTATAAAATTTAAAAAATAATATATTTTATATATTGTCATTCATGAAAGGAAAGTTCAAAAAATAATCTTGATTTTAAAATAAATAAAATTCATTTTAAAATTAAATCAAACTTCATAATATATATTTAAATCAATATACTCGTCAAATTGTTACAAAAATAATTTTAATAACATAAACTAAGACATATTTAGTGAATTTTTTTCAATATTTTTTTATTAAAATATTTCCTTTTTAGATTTTCCAAATAACATATATAATGAATCAACATTTATAAAATTTAATGCAAAAATAATTTTTATATATAATGTGTTCAAAAAAAGAAAGTGTTGAAAAAATATTCTTGGTATTAAATTATAGAAATAATATTCAATTTTTAAATTTATAGGATTTATTTTATGAAACTTCGTACTGATCATCACTTTATTTTATTTTTTTACTTTTTTAACTAACATATACCCAATTATTACAAAAATAAAAGTATACTTACACTTCTAATATGAAGAACCAAACTAATAAAATGAATACAGCTAGTTTGATTTGGCTTAATGAAATTAAAAAAAATTGTTGTACTTTAATTTGAAAGAGTATATGTAACACAATAGATAAATTACTTAAAATACCATAATTTGGATACCACTTTCAAAAATACACTCAAATTGAAAATTAACATAACATTTGGTATCCAAATTCATGCGTATAATTATATAGCATAATATCATTTAAAATAAATCATACATATTAACTACAATATAAGGTACAAAATTATTCAAAAAAAAAAAAATTAATAAATTATTACAAATATTCATGAACACTGAAAATCTAATCTATTAATTTAGGGATTGGTTTGAAAATTACCTTGGCATATTTTAAATTTGGACTTATTGAATATGTTATGGCTAATTATATATACATATCATTACATTACTAACACGACATATTAAGTAACATTTATAACTAATTTTTAAAACTAAACGTGCACCAATTTCTATTAACAATTATATCTAACTTATTAATTTAATTTTACCAGATCAACGATTTCCCTTACACTAATCATCCTGGGTTGATTTCATCAAACACAACCCATATACACCTAATCATCCCACGGATGATTTCATCAAACATAACCCTATGTTTTAACAGTTTATCGAACTTGACATATTATATCCTTTTAGCTTTCTGATCATAACAAAAATTGCTTTATAGCTTTTAAAAGAACAAAAAAAATACAAAATAAGTTGATTCCCACACTGAATGATTAATATATTGAGATTCAATTATGCCAGGCTATTTTGGTTTGAATTGTTTGTTCATATATCAAGAGCTTCTTCAAGCTTTTCATTGTCTATATCAGCAGGCGTAGAAGATGATATAGTTTACATTGAATGAATATTCTCATTTCAAATTGTAAATTTTAGTTTTCTATTTATCATAATAGCCACAACATTTTTTATAACAAATATTTTAAAAACTGAAAATTCGTTATATAAGACATTCTTCCATTGATGATCAGATATAAGTGTAACTAAATCTGTATATCTAAACTTTAAATATCTGAATCGTTTTTAATATCTTATGATAAGGATTTTAAAATATTAATTAAAAATAAAGTCTTAATAAAAAAATATTACAGTAATGGAGTAGATACATGCAACTAAATTCGGGTATAACATTAAATACCTGAATTTTTTTTTTGTATCTACCACTAACGAATTTTAAGTATTAATAAAGATATTCTCAACAAACAAAATATTCTTAACAATATGACATCGATTTATGGTCAAAAAAAAAAAAAAAAAAAAATATGACATCGATTTATGTAACAAAATATATTAGTCAAGATCTTCATACTTTAAAAAACGGATACCCTACACCCGTTCGAACACTAAACATATTCTAATAATGTAGGGGGGTGTATTCAACTGAGAATTTTAGATGATCTATTATATTAAAACAGAAGTCATGACTTCTCATTATGTGTGATTTTTTATAAAATGGACTATTTACTAGAGTTGGTCACATTACATTTTAATCATCATTAATTTTCATATTAAATAGAATATGTTACATTATTTAATCATTGATAATCAATATTATATAAAACACAATAACCTCCCAATATTTTAGGGATTTCACAACAATATATTAAATCCTACTTATATTTAAATCATATATATATTAAAATTTCGAAAAAAATATGTTAAAATATATTTTAACAGAACTTAATTTTCAAAAAATGTATGAAAATATTTTAACTAATTTCGTGATTAGTTCTGAAATATTACTATAAACTAATATATCAAGTTAACATTTACAAAATGAAAAATAAATATTCTAACTTTTTTATCAATCATATAATTGAAATAAATCATATTAAAAGAAAATTATTATGTTGATCTAATATTTTAACAATATATTAATTTTTAAAAAAATGCATGTAAATATTTCACGTTCTATTAATATATTAATTTAGAATAATATCTAAGTTTATTATATTAATATTCAAATTTAAAAAATATCAACTCTTATTTTCCTATATAACTAATCAAAGACAAATATAATTTTAAAACATAGATAGATTTTCGTGAGATTAAAAAATATAGAATATTCTGAATTTTAGAATAATATCTACATTTATTCTATTAATATTCAAATTAATCAAACACAAATTTTAAAAAGATAGATTTTCGTGAGATTAAAAAATATAGAATATTCTGAATTTTAGAATAATATCTACATTTATTATATTAATATTCAAACTAATCAATCAAAAATTTTTAAAAATAGATAGATTTTTGTGAGATTGAAAAATATAGAATATCCTAACCATTTATTTAAAAACTTGGTGATCAAGTCGCATATCTAATCAATTCATATTTTTATAACTAATAAAAGCAATATGATCTTTAATAGAATACATATCATTTTCGTGATTGAACAAAAATATAAAATATTCCAAGCATTTATTTTAAAACTTGGAGATCAAAGTCACATATTTATTGTTGACATGATTTTCTGTAATAGTATCCTTAATTGTTTTTCAAAATAATTCAAAACAAAATCACCTTAAATACTATTATTTTCCATAACAACATAACCTTGATAGATTTAGAAAACGATAATTCATTTAATTTACAGATAGTAAAAAACTAAATAGATATAATATAAATTGTATACCTCTTTATGTTAACTATTTCAAAAAAAAATTGTGTTAATTAACTTTAAAATTATATATTTTTTTTTTAAATCAACCAGAATCATTAATCTATATTACCTTAAACCAGTGATTTTTTTAAAACTATATAGTTTATTATAAAAGTTTAACAAAAATACAATGTTTAATTATTTACTCGATCATATAAATCTATGAAGCTAAAAATTTATTTTTTAAAAACAATCTAAATTTGTATCATATTACAATATCTTTGAAAATGGCAATAAAAAAATTATATAAAATAAATTAAAACAGAAACTAAATGAAAATAAAATATTTATATCAAAATAAATGAAAATAAAAACCCGCCCGGTCGGGCGGGTGAAAATCTAGTTCACTATTAAGGGTGCACATTCACATTTTTCGTGGATCCTCTGTTTCTTTCTTTTCTTCGATAGAATGGGCACACCCCATCTAGACCCGAATATAGCAGTAGTTGGGCATCCATTAGATGTCTAACAAAAAGGATCTTCTGCTTTTCTGTTTTGTTTTTGGGTTTAAGCGATCAGCTGAGAGTCTACTTGGTTACGGTCGCGGCTCCCCCGGGCCGGCCTGTTAAAAGATGATTAAGTCCATCAATATCTAGAAAACTTGTTGAGTCTTTAACATTCCCCACATCTATTTTGTTCCGCTTGAGTTGTTTGCAGTAGTAAAATTAAAAACCGAATCAACTGGACGTCTTGCTTGCAAACCAAGTCAGCGAATTGATTTCGTCATTCTTCTTTTTTGTGTGTTTGTGCTGTTTACGCAGGACAATATTTAACAGGATGGAATAAAAGTTCGATGTCTGACTTGAAAACCTTTCTCCATACATAAATACATAATGAGTTTTAAGTGGTTGAAAAAATTGAGGTGAAAAACCAACGTCAAGTTGCCCGGTAAAAGAGTTGCGGATGTAATTACCATTATTCAGATTCAATTTGTGGTGAAAGAAACTATTTAAATTGTTTGAGTTTTCGACAAAGAGGTGAAACCACCATTTTATTTACTAAAAAAAAATTAAAGTGAAAAATGTTATTATTGTTATGCTCACTTTTTTTTCTGAGTCTAATAAAAACAACTTAAAAGCAAATGGACCTATAGCAATATCATTCCACTTTTTAAGTTGTGGTGAAGAATGTTGATTTTGTTCTAAACCTTTTTTTGTCACAATTTCCAAACCATTTATTCTGCAAGATTTAAGATATTTTAATCTTATCCAATTTACTCTCATAAAACCGCAAAAAGTTGTTATAAACAAAGACAACAACTCTCTATCTTTCATATATTTTGCAGGCATTATTATTACAAGGAACAAAAAGGAGAGTCAGAATCATAATAATAACATTCAAAAAAGTAATTTTTTTTTGCGACAAAATGATAGAAGAGAACAAAAAAAAAACGAGAAGAGGTGGAGAAAAGGTGGTAAGTGCTAGGTCTCGATTTGATCAAGAAGCATCTCCTGGTACCTGCACTCACTGCTGCAAAATCCTTTCTCCCCTCTGCAAATTACACACACAGACACACACACATATCTTAAACTTTAGTTTTGGAAGGGGAACTCAGATGACACTGATTAAAGAGAAAAATATATATACTATATAGATTTATGGACCGACCTGTATATATAGATGTCATGTTTTTGGTCAAGATTCTTTTTGCAGGTGTAGCAGTTGCTTAGAAAACCAGTGTCCGATTTCTTGGTCTCCAAGGGAAACGGAACAGGGAAAGGAGGAGGAGGAGTCGCCTCCTCCACGAAAACAGAGTTGTCGAAGATATGGGTGATGGTTGGGTTCGGACCGTGGGATATGACGCGCGTGTAGTCTTCCGTCTGATCAATCTCGCTCACGGCTAAGACCTTTGTTTTGAGACAAGGGCTGAGCTGTCCATGAGGGTGTCTCGTCTGGCAAGTAGTAGGACCTGTTTTAGTTCCAAAATCGGAAGAAGGGATCTGGACTCGGAGCTTTGACCCGAATAGGACCATCTTGTTGGCAGGTTTGCTCGAGTGGTCTCTGTTTTTGACGAGATCGGCGAGGCCAAAGGCTTCGGGTGGGTGAAGAAACCTTTGGGGTTTAGGGATTGTTGGCTCGAGATAGGAAGTGGGTTTAGGGTTTTGGGAGGAGAAGAAGGAAGGGTTGGCTTCGAGGATGGAAGTAGGGCTGACGATGGAATCAAAAGGTGTGATCTTGGAAGATAAAAACCTAAACTTTGGAGAGGTAAAGACAGATGAGTAATAAGTGTTAGGTGTTGGAGGAGATGGAAGTTCATCACCAGCCATTAGAGATGCTTGTTGCTTCCTCTGTGTGTTGACTCGGTCAGATCAGGTGAGAGTAAAGATCATAACTCAGTAGCTTCCATAGAGAGTGTGAGGAGGGAGGGATCGAATTACAAAGAAGAGGTATAGAATAAAAATATCTGAAATGAGAGAGATGAGAAGAATGGTAGTTCAGCTCAATTATTGAAAGTTCTGACCGCTTCTGGTCTCTCTCACAAAAAATCGGATTAAAAGTTGCTTTCTCTCTCTTTTTTCTTTTATTCCATAGAGAGGGAGAGAGTGAGTGAGGTGATCTCGAGAGAAGGGACGTTGTGGTTTTAATCAAGAAAGGGTTTAAACTTATCTGGATTTTTATTTTGGAGACATTTTTATACTATCTTATATGGTTGAATGTATATATACTGTATAGCAACGTTTTACGTTGAAAAAGATTTTTAAAACAATTAAATTGTTTTTATTTATTTCATGGAATACAGTATGTATTAACGGCGATCCATTTTACTTTTGCATAGATGTTTGGGCCTCTGTAACACACAGTATTTTTCATATGTTATTCTATTTGCCATTTTTGTCATTATTTCATTTGTCTTTCTCTAATAATAATGACTAAAATCATCATTTTCACTTGGTTTGATTAAATAAGGAACAAGGGACGTTTTAAAATAAAATAAAAATACTGTAATAATTTATCAGACCGGGTCCCATAATTGCACCTGCTCTGCTTAATCCAATAATTAAGATCTACTTAAGCGCCACGTGTGTTTGTCCATGGCTGAATGGTCTTGATGCATTAAGGACAACTATAAACCACTATATATTATTACTGATGATATAAACCATATTATAGGACAAGTTCAGTATATTAATACTAATAATCACTTGCATGATCACAAATATATGGTTGATGGTCTATGGAAGATGCAACTACTTTTCTTGTTGTTGATTTTGTGTTTCAAGAATCTCATCCAACTATCCAAATTTGATTGTTTAAGCTCGTCAACTCGTAATTCACTATAAATTGTAATAATTTGCATTATACCGATCTTAGTTACCTCAACCTCATTAATAATACTACGAAATAGTGTGTTCTTTCTTTTGAACCATTACCAATGTTTAAGCAACAAAAGAGAAAGTAGAATTTGCTTTTTAAAAAGTACATTATTGCCATTAATAATCATTCGTTATCAACTTATCACTATTATTATCATTACTAGAGGTCTTTTCCCGGGCTACGCCCGGGGTATTTGTATGGCTTTTTAATTAAATTAAAAAATTGCACTTAAAATGAATATAAATTGTGTATATCTATTACAATCAATTTTAAGTGCTATTAAATTGGTAAAAAATTTAAATTGGATTGCATTTATGTATATTGCCTTGGGTCTAACAAATTTAAAATAATTTAACTCATATTTTGTTGTTTGTTATTACTGGAAATCATATATAAAATGATAAGTAAGAAGAGTAAAATTTTACTAAACTTAGTTATGATGTAAATACATTTCATCTTTACTTAGGTTTTGTATAAAACTATTGTAAAATTTACAGCAAATTTTAACTTTGTTTCAACTTTAGAATCATTCAGTTCTAATACCAAACTAAATAGTTCCATAATAGAAATAAAATTGAAGCAAAAATTGGTTCAAATGTACATTACAAATAAAAATAATAATATAGACCAAACCAGACTAAAGAACAATTTTTTAAACTAACCATCACCAAAAACTTGATATTTAAATCATATAAACGAACAATGATGCTCCAAATTAAGAATTTCAGCCTCATCTCAAAGACCTTAATCATTACTTTTACGTTAAATAGCTTTGATGACTCTTTGTTATAATAACTAAAATGATTGATCAGAGGACGTTACTGGCAAAAAAAACTGAGACATACAGTTGGCCCTTGCACATGTTCTTAAGTTGTTTTCGAGCAGTCGACTAAATACCAAGATGCTTACAGTTTCATACTACAGAACACCATTTTTACGTTACAATCCCTAAATCAATTACAATGATTTAGACAATGCAAACAAATATCCTCACACAATATATAAGTCAATAGGTTTTATTAAATGCACGTTTAAAAAGGAAAGCGATGAAACAAAGAACAACATATAAACGCATATCAGGGAGATCATATTTAAATTTTTGGCTAAGATAACTTGATAATAATACAATGTTAATATATGTAGCTGGGTGCACCATCTTCGTTCTTCCATCAAATCGTATTCATATTCAGATTAGGTTCTTTTATACTTCAAACCTGACACCACGCCGTTGGAGAAGACCATTTAGAAGTTTAAAAAAATAATTTAAGTAGTTAAAATAAATATTTAATATACTTTGCTTTAAAAATATAAATTTTGTACATGTTATTGTATTTGAAGAAATAAACCATATTATCTGAAAAAATAGTTATAATTTTTCAGAATGAATATTACTTTGTTATATTTTCAAAATATGATTTTTTCCTTGCTAAAAGGTTTAAGATGATTTTCCTTTGTTAAATAATCTATGTTTTAATTATGGCATTATATTATTTTTTGTGATTTGTTGGAGTTGAATAACCATAAAAAAATTGTGACATTCTTTTTTTCCAGAGTTTTGTTAGTTGAAAAGAAACGAACTTGTAAATAAATTCACATATTAGTTAACTTTATCTCATGTGTTTACTATATTTAGTTTTTACAATAAATTATTGTTAAAATTTTGTTTGGGTTGAAATGTATAATTAATTATAAATTTATTTATGTTAATATTTGTTATTTAATATATACATGTATTTTAAAATACACAAATTATATTATTGTAGATTTTCATAAAGTTGTGGTGTGATGTATGTAATTATATCAATTCAGATTTTCATAAAATTGAACTTGGAAACCAAATAGATTTGATGAGCACCTGTCTAGTGTCTACATACCTTGAAAGCTGAGACAAATATGATAAATAGTCAAACCCTTTATACAAAAGCATCGAATCATTTTTCAATCTTTTTATCCTCTCTGATTCTCCAACAATAATTAGAGCACTATCGAAATTTCAACACGTGAAATAACTCAAAATCAAATGTTCATAAAAAAGTATATTGGACTTTTATATTTTTAGCCAGTACAGAGGTAGATACTTTATAAACATACTGTTGCCACAAAATTAACAACACAGAACACGCCCACATATTATTTCACGGACTCAATGCTGATAACGGCGTGTGCTTTACCAAAAACGACGGTAACAGAAGCGTACCACATTGAGAAGCTCCGGAAACCACCAAATCCAGCTTCATCGTCGTCTTCTTCTTCGCCTTCATCTCAGCTGTTCTTGGTATTAAGTAACCATCTGCCTCAAAGGCTGCAACTCCTGGCTTTGATCTTCAGTTTCTCTCTTCCGCCTCTGTTGCTTCACCACGGCTTGTACAATAGCTTCTAACTGCTGCCTCAGCATCAAGTTCTCATTTTGTAGACTGCTTTGCATCGTTGTGTCAGCACCCGCACGTGCGTTGATGGACTCAGAAGCTTATAGCAGCATGGCCTTTAGCGACTTCTATGTCAAGCATTCATCATATCTGTGACAAAGAGCTCAACCCACTCGGTGCCATCCAATTGCAAAACTTCCTCATCCTCAACTTTTGCTTCTTCTGAATCCTTATTTGCAGATTCTAAACGAAGCTGATTCGAATACCACAACACTGATCCCACCATTAACCAAATACTCCAGCCTTTCATTACTGAATTAACTTGTCCCTTTCGATGCACCAACTACCAACTCACCGTATGGACCTACAGTCCCTGACCCTGACCTGGCTTGGGATATCCTTAAACCGTCTCTAGATCGTCTTTTGTCTTCACAGTCTCACCATCCCTTGAAGCACCACAAATCCCTGCTATTTATCCTCTGGAAAAGCTTCGAGCTCCTGATCAATACCAATTCCACATGGTACAGAATGGCACATCTGCCACATTTCCAAACATTATCGAACACCATTTAGGTATCTTTGAGAATTATCCTTCATGTAGCAAAACCTATGGCTGAAACAAAAATTAACAAAGTTTTAGATCGAAATTGTCAGGAAGTTATTAGCAAGAAGCGTATCATAAACATGATCAAATCTTAATATTTATATGTCAAGTATATGAGTAATAATAATAGTGCAGATAAAAAGATGTCAATAAGTCTAAAACCCGAAGAAGAATTGGGTTCATAGCAAAGAGAAGTTAGCTTTGTTTGTGAAGCCATGCTCACTTTTTCTCTCATCTCTCAGTTTACAATGGATTAGATTTGGAAAGTACATCATATCAAATAAATTCAATCCAACCCAGATTAGATCACACACCTTAGATTTCAGATCCATTTTGTCAACTGAATTTCCAATCACTGAAATAGGGAAACGAAGGGGCACGGCTCTGATTCAGAGCCTCTGAATTAGAAGATCAACGCAACGCTAATAAGAAGCGGACCAGCGCAAGGAACACTTCTCGTGGGTTGAAGCCATTCCGGGGAACTCGTGATGATCCATAGACAATGGGTAACCGGATCGTCGAGTCCACCATGCCATTGGAGCCGAAAGTAAAACAGTCAAGGGAGAGAGGAAGAAGGGTCATGAGCAATAAAAGAAAAATGCTCTCCTACTTACATGACAACTTCTGTATATATACTAAATCAGAGTGATAAAGAGGCATTAAGACTCATGGAGTGGAAGTCGTTGATTGATTTTGCATTACTGCATACGTTTCTTGATGAGAAGGCGAACTGGTAGGGCGAAGTTTTCGAAGTGAAGTGTTAGTCGACCTTCAGTTGCAGAACCAAAATAACAAAAGCGTACCGACTGAAAAACACAAAAGCCCAAACCAAAATAATCATTAAATGACGTGGCCAGCACGAAGCCCAGTTTTGCAAACACAAAGTTGCAGCCAAGCCCAAACGAAATCGAAACCATAAAAACGAAAAGAGAAAGCCCGGATGACGTGGGAGAAAATGAAGAAAGCCCAGATGACGTGGAAAAATACACTCATCCTATTGGACGATTTTTCAATCAGACGTGGCTGTGTTAAAAATGCAGCATATCCGCCTATTAATATAGAAGGATGATAAAGGACTTATTAGTAATTAGGCTGTGTGTAACAAGGGAGGGATCCACATGAAAAGATAGGAGTGCATGGGCCCTATTCAATGATCGCGTTTTCGACGTAATCATATTGGGCTTTTCTTCTGAAGGAGTGGGCCCTAGCGAGGCAAGCTTTGTTTCAGTATTTCACAAGAAAACAAAAACAAAAGTGTGTGTGGTTTCAGCTGCACAGATACTAACTCCTCGTCGTTTCCATTGGTGAGTTCAGTTAGGATCTTGGTTGAGTCCAGTGCTTAAAGCCTTAAACCCATAATATTATTAGTTGTTTTGTTAAGCCCAAAACCGAAACATATTGAGCAAAAAAACATGTGTAAGCACAATCTGATAAGTGTTTTTTAAAAAAAAAACATGTGTAAGCACAATCTGATAAGTGTGTTTCAAAAAAAAAAGTGTTTCAAAAAAAAAAGCACAATCTGATAAGTATATCATTTATCAATGATCGATCAATTTGTAATATCATCGAAAGGAGATTCAATGAATCAAAATTATTGTATTTTTTTAAATGGAAAGAAATATTGACTCGTTAGAATTTAACATATGAAATTGGTACTATTTTGTTTTTCTTTTCTTTCTAAACATATTAGATATCTTAGCTAAATAGAAGAAAAAAAGATTCTAGTAAATCATCACTTATGGAATGATTCATGTATTTAATTTGAATTTTCAAAATGATCAAATCCAATTATATAAACAAAGAATAAATGTCAAAAATCTATTAGTTGTAAAATATTTCAATATTTGACAGATAAAGTTACAGATAAAATAATTCCATATTTTGAAAAGACTTTAAAGTAAAAAAAATCTTACACAAAATATTCATAGCTACTTGTCATGTATACCAAGAGAATCTTTTGTAGGGATCCCACAAAATCTGTAAATATATAAATACGTAGAAATATATGAGAGAATATATTAAAAAAAAACCCTAGTTTCACTTGTAAAATCTGAGATCCCTAAAAAACATTCCAAGTGGGAGGAATGACTGATATGGTGATTCCGAGTAAACGTCCCCGGGCTCCAAGCTTTGCCGATAAGCATCCGGAGGAGATTCACGCTGCCATCACCATTGGCTCCGATTGGTTCCAGGAGAAAGGGAAGAACGATGTAGCTTATAAGCCAAAAACGTTTCTTGAGCTATGCGGTTTCTGCAAGAAGAAGCTACGTCACGACGAGAGCGTTTTCATGTACGGGTAAGTAGTTAGCAAAATGTGGCGTTGTAACATATCATACGGTTTACTGTTTTGTTATTCTTTTCCAAATTCATTTAGTTTATCCGCAACTATTATAACTGATGATGTGTGCAAAAGCGCAGCTACTTTGGGGCATTCTGTTCAGAAGCATGTAGGGCTAAACAGATGGCATGCGATATGTTTATTGAAAAATCGAGAAAGATTGTAAAAGCAAAGAAGGGAAGAACATGTGCAGGAATCAAACCAAAAGAAGATGAACCATTAGGCAATCTAGAGAGTATCTCATCACCACCGCGATTTTTTATATGATGATGATGATGATGATAATTAGGGGGTTGGGGGGTGTTTTGTGGTTTCTTTGGTGTATATGTACTCGTGCAAAAAAGCCATTTGTCTGGTGTTTTTTGTATTCCAAGGGAAATGGCTTAACAAGTTTGACATCGGCAACTATTTGTTTTGTCGATCAACTCATGATGATGTAGTACAAGGGGGTGGTTTAGTTGTGTATATGATCAATAAAGTGTTTTCATGTGGATATAAGTCAAGACTCATATTCGGAGTTTGCTTGGTCATAACTTATAAACTATTCACAGAAAGAGAAGAAAAAAAAACAGTACTAGTCACACTCAATAGTCAGTCACTAAGCGGCTTTCTACCCAAAACTTTTGATAGCATTGATATTAAAAGTGAAAAAGCTTGTCTTTTGTTTTTTTTTGGCAAAGGAAGGAAGAAACAAAAAAACACATTCATATGTTTGGTACAACAAATCTAATTGAGCAAAAAGTTTTAAGGAACGTGAGGTGAAGGTGGAGGAAGAAAGCTAATGGTGGGGGGAAGAAGAGGAGGAGAAGAGAGATCTTCGGGTGACAAGTCGCTTGTGAATGGCTCTGATGGTGGTTGGTGTAGTACGGCAGCAACCTCCAAGCAATGACACTCCAGCATCCATCCATTTCTCTACGTACGACACAAAGTCTTCATTCGCAACTCCTGTGTTTTCCTGCACCCACCCACCCCAAATTATTTCTTATTAATTACGTGTCTACATTTTTGTTCAATAACTTCAACTTTTCTCAAACGAAAATATGGAATCTTACCACCCACTCCTTCCGTTCAGGATCATATCTTTCACCGCTGTTTGGATACACTAGTATTGGCTTGCTCGTCACCTTTACACAAAGTCATATACACAACCTTTTATTAGTCTCCCAAACACTAAAAAACATTTACCCAATGCGCAGATAGAATACAGAGCCACACACCTTTGCTATCTCCGATACTAGGCCCTCTATGAACCTTGGAGGAGTACAGTTGATCCCAACAGCCACCACTTTCTCACAGGTTTCAGCTATGGCGACACACTCCTTGATGGAATCCCCGCTAACCACGTTCACTCCATCCTTGGAGTTAAACGAAAACCATCCCGGAATCTTCACCTCTCCTTCATCTAACAGCTCAGCAAATGCCTAGAAAGATAAACACAAAACCTTTTTAACACCCACCAGAAGAAGAAGAATCAATTATTATCAGTAGCAGGTACCTGAGCCTCAAGCTTGTTTGGAATGGTCTCAAATGCTATTATGTCAGCACCAGAGTCTGCCAGAACTTGGACTCGTCTCCTGTGGAAATCCTTGAGTGTTTTCAGCGTGATCAAATCACCATAGATTCCACTGACAGAGTAACACAAACCACCAACAAAAGTTGAGAAAAAAATATAGTTTTTAGGAGATTATGTAAGGACCAACTCAAATCTGAACAGCGTAACTGAAACGAGCTTTTGAAAAGAGTAAGAAAATGCAGGGAGGAGGGAAGCACCTGTATTCAGATCCATCAGCCAAGTAAGCACCGTAGCTACCAACAGAAGCTGCAACTAGTATAGGCCGCTTTTTAAGAATCTTGTTATCATCCACTGAGGAGTTAGCTTTGCATTTGTCGTAGTAGGTGTTGCGAGCTTCACATGCTATTTCAACGCTCTTTCTAAGCAAAGATTCGCTTTTCTCTACTGAAAAGCCTTTTGCTTCAAACCCCTGAATCGTGGCCTGTTAAAAAAATTTGATTCCAAGATTTAGTTCCCCTCATAAAAAAGAAGAGATAAAATCAAGAGAAGAAAGAAAGAACCTGGTAAGAAGCGCTGGAGATGATATCAGCACCAGCTTCAAGGTAATCGAGATGCACCTGCTCCATCATGAAACAGAATCATCAGCTATAATTATTAATCCATAATAATATATGAGAGTAGAGAGAGCAACCGTAACTCTATATTTTAGTATATTTGTTTCAATAAACAAATAAAAAATACACAAAGAAACCTTTCCAACACAAAAAAGAGAAAGATAAACACTAACAAGGAAGGTTTAGGGTTCAGAAGGTTGACAGCTTTTAAATATTTATCAATGCCAGTGGAATCAGAGGTATTCTTGCTAATACCACAACTCAATGAACATGAAGATGCTCTACTTCATCCAGATAGTTACACCTTTGGCAGTTTTCTCAACCATTCAAAAACAAAAAAAAAATGCAATTTTTAAATCTAAATCTAGGGTTTTATTCAATTTAATTCAAATACACACACAATATAATAAGCACAAAAAAAACTTGTCTAGCAGCTGGATTTGTACGAGGCACGCAAAACGTTAGATTCAAAGAAAAAAAAATAAAAAAGGGAGTAGTTTACGGTGTGAATGAGGTGAGGAGAGGTGAGTAAACATTTGGCGCTCCAGAGAGGATCGTTGAGATCCGCTCCGTGTCTCTCCAACTCCGTTGCTAGTCCTCCGTCTATTATCCCATACCCTCCTGTCTCCTTCAACCACTCTTTCATCGATTTAAACGCCTCCGCCTCCTTCGAGTTTCCGCTCACCATCATCCCCCAACTAACTCCGACTGAATACGTGTCCAAAAGTGTGTGTCCAAAAACTAAACCAAACAAATGTGAACTTACTACTTCCTCTCTCTCTTTCCCAGCCGACACGGCGACACCTACTTAACTCATGTTGTTGTTTACAAACAGTCTCAATATTATAGATCAAGACCTTTATCTTTTACATTTGTAACAAAACCACCCCGTTTCTTTTTAACATTTTCAACCGGACCCTCCAGTTAGCATTATTCTTGCCCCCTTCAAGGAAAATGAGCATTTAATTCCTCAACTATTTGAAATCAGCAAGTTTAATCCCGAACTATCACTTGCATGATTTTATTCCTCAACTAATAGTTGACTTGACAAATCAGTGACCGAAAAAGTCAACTGTGAAATTATAAACGATTCTCGTTTGTTTTATATCAATTATTTCAGTCATTGAATTTGATAAACTCGAAATCTATAAATTCAAATCTTTAACTTTGAGTTAAAACGATTTCTGGTGACGGAATGATAGTTTCCGGTAAAAAGATAGATAATCCAGTGCAATCACGGAAATAAATATCACCGGAAACCGTCTTTCTGTCACCAGAAATCGTCTTCATTCAAAGTTAAATATTTGAATTTGAAGATTTCGAGTTTTTCAAGTTCAATGGCAAAGATATTTGATATAAAACTAACGAAAATCGTTTATGACTTTACAGTTGACTTTTTTGGTCATTAATTTGCCAAGTCAACTATTAGTTGGGAATAAAATCATGCAAGTGATAGTTCGGGATTAAACTTGCTGATTTCAAATAGTTGAGGAATTAAATGTCCATTTTCCCGCCCCCTTCAAATCTTTTACTTAGCTCTCTGCCAATCAAACCAAAAAAAAATAACAGAGAAGTGAAGAACTCAATAGCACAATGTATAGAGACAAATACCCATTTTAGAGTTTGTATATAATTTTACAATTCTTTAAACCCATATTTATAATAACTTCAAAATACATACTTATCCTAGATAGCTAATTCATCTTCCTTCCAGCACTACACAGAAACGTGTAGGAATCAACTTTTTTTTTTCTTTGTATTATTATCAGACCCCAAAAGAGTAAAAGATGATCCCCCTCCTCACGGAATAAAAATAAAATGGAAACAAAGAAGCTTTATCATCAGTTTTATACACAACAGGACTGTGTAGTAGTAGTATAAATACATAAGAGGGAGCAGAGAGATTCTTGTGACAAAGACCACACCAATCTAACTCCAATGTCTCAACAAAAAATTCAAAAAAAAATCACGCAGCTCTCAAGCATATCGGAGAAGGGAGAGAAAGGGAGAGAGAGAGAGATCAGGGGCCACGAGGTTTGAAGAAACAGAGGCACCCCTGAAACTTGTCTGGTGGTATCATACCACCGCCCTTGCTTGTGTCTACTGCTTCTAGTAGCTTCACAACCTCATCCATCTCCGGACGCTTGTCTGGATTCGGGTCCCAGCATCTCTTCATTATGTTTGCCACCGCCTGTGGGCAGCATTTCGGTATCTCTGGTCTCAGATTCTGTTCAACCAATAAGAGATAAGGGACTATAATTATTTCTGATTGAAACCTTGTTTCAGAATAGGAGAGACAAAGAGAGAGAGACCTTATGAACGACGGCATGAGAGATCTCAGAAAAACTACAGTCAGCGTAGGGCATGTCGCAGCAGTATATTTCCCAGAGGCAAACACCAAAGCTATACACATCGCATTTCCTGTTGTAAGCCTTTCCTTCAAGAACCTGTCAACCCACACCCAAAAACTTAAAAACCTTTTCAATATTTTTTGTTTTCACAACTACGAAACACACAACATAGGGGATAACATAAAACAAACCTCAGGTGCCATGTAACCAAGAGTTCCAGTTTCACCAGTCATGTCTTGAGGGTTCTGAGCCTCGACTCTAGCGACTCCGAAATCAGCAATCTTGAGCGTCTTGTTAGTTTCCAGCAACATGTTCTCTGACTTCACGTCACGATGCACAATCGCCTTGGAGTGAAGGTAATTCAGCCTTAAGAAGACAGGAAAACGAAAAAAAAAAGGTTGGAGTATTGTCGATAAAAAGGATGCAACTTTTGTTCTTTCTTGACTACTTAACTTCACACATTTATACCAAATTCAGGCATTTTAAGATAAAAGCAGGGAGAGAGTGAGTGGGGTTACCCTCTAGCGAGATCCAAAGAAAGCTGAATAACATCCTTGATGGGGAGTTTGCTCCGATATTTCTTGATGAGGAACTTCTTGAGGGTGCCACCAGCAACATACTCAACGACAACACAGCAAGCCTTGGCAGGATGTGCTCCACTGCTACCATCACTAGTAGAAGGGAGCTTCAGATCAGAGGTTCCCATGGATGCTCCAATGAACTACAAAGGAAATATTGAATATTCAAAGTCAAAGCTTCTTTCTTCTTCTAGTACTAGTTGTGAATGAATGAATTGTAAGAGAACCCCTACCTTGGTAACATTGGGATGATCGAGTTTCTGCCAGACGGCGACCTCTTGTTCGAAGGAAATGCGCAGATCATCTGCTGTTGAGAGACCATCTTCTCCCCAATCTAACACCTTCACTGCAACATTTGTATAACAATAAATCATATCAACTAGTCTTTCTATTACGAATATTAAAAAGAATATAAAAAAAACAGGTTAACTACTAATAGGGACCGACCAGCGACTTGTTGACCGGCGTAGACACCGCGATAGACAGTGCCGTAAGTGCCGCGAGCGAGGACGTGATTCATATCGAGCTTGGAGAGGTCGATCTCCCATTCCTGCATCGGAGTCTTCCTGGCCTTGTTGACGGCAGCAGCGTTACTAGAAGAACCCATATGCAAGTCCCATTTACTGAAATCGAGAGTATCAGCCCTGAAGTATTGACCTCCTCCTCCAGCGCTTCTGCTCCCTACTCCTCCTAATTTGGACTCGGATCCGATTTCCACCGATTTATCCGCCTCTCCTCCGCCGCCGGACGCCATTGACTTCTCTCTCTCTGGCGAGTAGGAGTTGAAGGGAGACCAGCAGATTAAGAATCGAAGACTAGGGGTTCACGAGTTTATGTGTTATGTGGTGGAGAGGCACCACAACAACAAATTCAAAGGGACAAAAGACAGAAGACTTGAGAAATAAGAAGAAGAAATATAGATTGATTGATTGTGATCTCCACACACAACGCAAAGGAGAAGAAGAAGAAGACAAACTCTCAACGATTTGACCAACTCTTTTTCTCTCTCTCTCTCTTTTTTACTGTTTCACCTCCCAACTCTCTCTCTCTCTGGGTCCAGATAATTGATTATTCCTTTCCCCTCTTTCTCCCGCCCATTATTATATTATTACTTTTTTTTTTTGTAAAATTTAAAACAGATAGATACGATATTATTTTTTTTAGATAAAACTTTAAAACAGATAGATACGTACGTGTCTTTCTTTGTTTTTGATTCTCCTCCTTTTTCTTTGGACACAGCCCTCCCTCCAGTTTCAACTCTTAAAAACTTTCCTTTTATTAACACACAACACAACATGTACACTACTATGTTTTTATTTTTCTTTCTTCCAAACCTAATTTTGACTTTTCATCAAATAGACAGGCAGCAGTGAACCACCGTCCAAAGATTCCTACAACTTGAAGCAACCAACACACAAGCTCTTTCTGCTCCTTATGATATGATCTGCATTTATTAATTTATTAAAAGTTTCTAGTTTCATCTCATACCCAAAATGTTATAAGAGTCACTTTCTGTTGAATTAATATCCCCCACTTGCAAATAAATATCATCCATAGAGAAAAGAACAACGTTTTTTGGTTTTTGACGCTAACGCACCAAAAAGGTCCACTCTTTCTAACAACAGCCTCTCTTTGAAATTACGTAACTTGTTTCTTTTATTATACTAGCATAGTTTTCCAGTCATGTGAATATGTCTTGGAATCTTCGTCCGTAATTGTTACTTGTCAGCACAAAGCACCAAAATACGCATCCCATCAGAGCATATACCTTTTCTATTGTTTTTTTTTTTTGAATCACCTAAACTTTCATAATGTAACCCAACACATTTGCAAAATAAACACTTTTAGTTTGAGAATTTATCAAACAAGGACGAATCGACTTTTCATACTTCAACCAAAAGCCCCCTTAGATATTTCTTGGGCTCCTTTTACTTACTGATGCTGCATTGTTCAGTGGACTTCTTCGTAGGATGATGGGCTTTGAAGCTCTCAAATACTGAAGAACGTCTAGGATCTTTGTAAATACTCAGTCAGATATCCTCTAAGCTCACTACCAAGCGGCTCGCTCTGCTTGCAGTACCGCTCCGAATATCCCACGTCGTGATGACCCGATAAAGGAACATCGTCCTGCAAATAATCCCCACAATCGATGATGATGTTATGCAACAGACAGCACACCAGGATTATACTCGGCAGTTTCCTCCTGTCTGGTCTCCACATAACCTTGCTAAGAATCCTCCAGCTTCCTTTAAGTTGCGCAAACGCCGTAGCAGCCACCGACCTCACCTTCTCGTGCCTGTCGTTGAAAGCCACCATGGGATCAGATGGATCATCATCTCCGCTGCTGGTGGTGTCGTGAGGAGTTATAAGCCAAGGAAGAAGCGGGTAACCAAACCCTCCAACCACATATTCTCTAATCTCAGCTCCTTGATACAACGTTTTCGCATTCCCGCCTAAAACCTGACCGGTCTCACAGAGTTTGAAGAATCCCGACAAGCTAAGAAGCTTGGAGACGGTCATGCCTCCAGGCCACCCGGTGACCATGTTGAGGAACCTCATCTCGTGGTCAAAGACGCCCTGCAAGAACATGCTGTAGTTCTTCTCCCCGTCGCACCAGTCGTCAGACGCCTGGACGGCGGGGAGCGTCATGATGATGTGCGTCGTGTCAACGGCGCCGCAGCAGTTGGGGAGACCGTAGGTCTCCTCGAACTTGGACTTGATCTCATCGATTCTTTCGGAGTCAGGCCATCGGAGGTGGTGCTTGGCGCGCTCCTCCAGGGCCTCGATGAATCTCCAGGTGACCTGAGAGACGGTGGACTGGCCGACGCCGAAGGCGGCGCCGACGGAGACCTGAGAATCGCCGGAAGCTAAGCGTCTGAGAGCGATGGCGACTTGTTTCTCGACGCTGAGAAGCCTGCCTTCGATGTTGATGAGTCCGGAGGGTGGCCTGGAGATGAGATCCTCCCTGACGAGGGAGCAGATGTAGCTGAAGGTGGTCTTTGAAGCTCGGAAGAAGTACTTGAATGCATCGTCTTCGTCCAATGGGACGGTGACACCTGCCAATTACAAATCTGAGTTCACACAAACCGTGGATGACTGAGAAGACTCTAGAATAGATTGAACACTGTACAAGAGTCAAAGCCATATATATATAGTTGATTAATGGAGGAGAAGAAAGGAACCTGAGAGAGAAGAGTTTCGGAGGAAGAAAGTATCCCACCAGTCGCAGTCGATAGCCTCCGGATCTAGAGGAGGAGCACTGTTCTTCGCCTTTTTTTCACCCTTTCTCCTCTTCACCGGAGGAGGAGCCATCATCAAGTGAAAACGACTGCGTTCAAGAACTTACTACTGTAATGGAAGGAAGGTGAACGAGGGTAAATATGGTAATTTAAAAGCGTTGTTTGCTGGACTCGAGGCCTGTATGGTGTGTAATGGGTCATTTAATTAGACAGGCCCGCATTTTTCCACGGTGAATACGTCCTTTCTGTTTGTGGGGCCCAGCTCGACTCGTGCACCTCGTCTTTATTAAAGCAAAAACTTAAGTATTAAATGGGATGATTAACTTTCAGAAAGCATTCATTATAGAGGAGCCACATCTTTCAGAGTAAAATGATAAGTACCTTCTTTTGGTAATATTTTGTCTGCTAATTTGCTTTTGAAAAATTATACTCTATAGTCGTTGTATTGCTTATAAATTGCACTAAAAAGATGGATGAGTGGAGAGTGTGTACTTTGAGCAAATCATTATCCATCTATCATTATACAATTTGCAAGAAAGAAACAACTGAATAAAGAAAAGTTTTGTTTTGTCGTATTTATTTATGAAATTCCAAGTAAAATATAAAAATTTGAAATTTTGAAAAAGGAAAAAGAAACTGTTCTTTTTGCCGCTCTACGACGAATCGTCTGGCTTCTTCTTCATCTTATTCTTGGCTTTTCTCTCTCTGCTCTTCAAATTATATAAAAATTGTCTCTTTTGATAAAGTATCGCATTTTGGTAGAAGTAACAGTGTAATTCGATTCCCTGCTCATCTACCAAGGTGTCGGTACGATTCAAGGTCCCAAAAGAGACCTAATACAATTTATACTTTTATATAAAGTTCAACTTTTTTTAATAAAAAATCAATTTGGCTTTGGCTTTGTGCAAATGAAGAAGAGTATATGATTACGGGAGCTGGTTCATACTGTGTCATGATTACTGTTTTGATGAAAGCAATCATAAATCTTTGCTGAAAGCTACATCTCGATCTTATTTTGGTGCTTGACGTGACACTGATTGGATTTCCCCACCGTTTCTGTAGCTCTGATTGATCAAATTACGTTTTTTATTTTTTAAATTTTAATATCTTTGCGGTATGTGCTTCAATATCTCTGTGTCTGTTTCAAGTTTCCAATCATCATATTGCTTACTAGCACTAGTTTATTGTTATTCCTCTCTTCTCATATTACTACTATACATGCTTTCAGTTTGTTACAAGATTCTGTGGCGAAACTTGAATCATGGAGAGGTATGAAGTTCTTGAACAGATTGGGAAAGGCTCCTTTGGCTCTGCTCTCCTTGTCCGACACAAACAAGAACGAAAGAAGTAATTGTCTATGTCCCTACTTTCTTTTAAAATTGTTTCTGGTTCTTCCCTTCTCATCCATCTATACTCTGCTTCTGCTTAATTCTCCAGATACGTCTTGAAAAAGATACGTCTCGCTCGCCAGTCTGATAGAGCTCGCCGATCAGCTCATCAGGAGGTATCCTCTTCTCTTCCACCACCACCTTCTTTAATTATTATTATTAATATTTTGATTTCAAGATGATGAGGTTGGACCTCCGTTGATGTTTCAGATGGAGCTTATTTCCACTGTCCGAAATCCATTTGTTGTCGAGTACAAAGATTCATGGGTTGAAAAGGTCTCTTGTGCTTACCTTTTTTTGCGTTTTGTTGCTCGTTCTCTTTCTGATACTTATCATATCTTGTTTTTAGGGTTGCTACGTGTGCATCGTCATTGGATACTGCGAAGGCGGAGACATGTCAAAAACAGTTTTCCCTCTTTTTAATTTTTCACACACACGTTACAAAAAACTTTGGCTCTTACTCTCGATTTTTAATCCTCTTGCAGGACAGAAACTATTAAAAGAGCATGTGGTGTTCATTTCCCTGAAGAGGTTTTGTCACTCCCTATTATGTCTTCACTTTTTACAGTCTATGACTGCCTTTATAAAATGTTAACAAAGATAACAAATCAAAATATTTGCAGAAACTCTGCCAATGGCTTGTTCAACTTCTAATGGCACTCGATTATCTGCACTCCAACCATATTCTTCACCGTGATGTCAAGGTACAATAAATAACCTTATGGCCTCTATAACTCTCTTCCTTTGTCTCAAGCATCTAACTGTCATCAACATTTCTTTTTCAGTGTTCTAATATATTCTTGACAAAAGAGCAAGACATACGGCTTGGTAAGTTTCTGTGATATTCACCTTAGTTCTGACATTTTGTGATCTAATAACGCACCCACCATTTCCCCCCTTAGGTGACTTTGGCCTCGCTAAGATTCTCACTTCTGATGACCTTACTTCCTCTGTAAGTTACACTAACGATTTCTAGGGTTCTTTCGCAGAAAACTGTAATTGAAAGTCACGTGTGATTTTTTAATAGGTTGTTGGGACTCCAAGTTACATGTGCCCTGAGCTTCTTGCTGACATACCTTACGGATCAAAGTCAGACATTTGGTCTTTGGGTTAGTATAACTAACTAATGCATTTCTTCATTAGCTTTTTTTTTTTTACTATATCACCACCACTTATTTAGCTTGTGACTAACCTTTAAGACATTGTGTGGCAAACAGGATGCTGCATGTATGAAATGTCTGCTCATAAGCCTCCTTTCAAAGCTACTGTAAGTGTCCTTATATTAAAGGCTTGTTGATCAGTTTTTTTGAGTTTTGATGAAATGTGACATACTCTTGATAACAGGATGTGCAGACATTGATCAGCAAAATACACAAATTGATAATGGATCCCATCCCTGCCATGTATTCCGGCTCATTGTAAGTCTGATAACCATATTCTCTCCGCGAACACTACTAAACCCACTTATAGCTTTTAACCAACCTCTTTCCTCTGCTTATCTGCAGCCGAGGCCTCATCAAAAGCATGATGAGGAAAAATCCTGAACTCAGGCCAAGCGTATGTTTCCTATAATGCTTGTCGATTTGTTTTTGTTTAAAATCATAATTGAGCTAAGCATATATTGTTATATCACTGCAGGCTAGCGAGCTGCTTAACCACCCTCACCTTCAGCCTTACATCAGCATGGTTTATATGAAGCTAGAGAGTCCAAGACGGAGCACTTTCCAACCCCAGTGGTCTGAGACGAAGGAAAGAAGGCGATCTTTTAGTAGTAACGACAACAGGAGATTGAATCCGAGTGTCTCTGATACAGAAGCAGGCTCTGTATCTTCTTCAGGGAGAGCATCTCATTCACCAATGTTCAGTGGAAGAAAAGTCTCAGAAGTAACTGTTGGAGTCGTCAGTGAAGAGATTGTTGCACAAAGGAAAGAAGGAGTACTCAAGAAGCAATCTGGTGGTGCAGCAGCTAGAACCCCGAGAGTGGCCGGAACCTCATCAAAAGCTTCTATTATGCCAAAGCGGTCTGAAACGCCGTTAAGCAGCCCCCGTACGGTTGAACTGGTAAGAAAAAAAAAAGAATTAAAGATTTTAGACGAAACAGAGTAGTGATGATATCTGTTTGTGTGTTCTGTTTATCAGACGAATCCCACAGACAGGAGGAGGAGAGCATCTCTTCCGCTGGTCGTTGAAAACCCTTACGCTTGCGAATCGGATATCATTGCCATTTGCGGGCAAAACTCACCGGACGTATCTGTAAACGCTCCAAGGTTCGACAAGATCGTTGACTTATACCCTGAAGATCTTTTCCAGAACAGAGAGACAGTAGCTACCTCAGTTGGAGTAGCAAGGCGATATTCTTTTTCTTCCCCTCCTCGTTCGATGAGGACGAAAGACAAGTGTACAACAACAGTACAGACAAGAAGGTCAGTCTCCGTGGTAAAACAGAGGAGGTTCGACACGTCGTCGTATCAGCAGCGTGCGGAGGCTCTGGAGGGACTTTTGGAGTTCAGCGCGAGGCTTTTGGAGCAGGAGAGGTACGACGAGCTCGGTGTTCTCCTCAAACCTTTTGGACCGGAGAGAGTGTCTCCGAGAGAGACGGCCATCTGGTTGACTAAGAGCTTCAAAGAAGCTTCCGTGTAGTCCAAGCCTTTCTCTTTACTTGTTTGTATTTGTATAATAAATAAAACAGAGCTTGGGGTTATTGGGCCTTATTGTTGTATTGGGCCACTTTTAATTGTGAATGTGTGGGGTTCGTTTCGTAAAGATAAATAAAATATGGGGTTGTTTGCAAGAAATGGTAACTAAGGGGTCATTTCGTAATTTGGATAAGGAGAGAATATAGGAAGGAAGAGGGGGGACCCAGTGGGGAAAGTGAAAGGAGGTATGACTATGAAGAGAGGAGGAGACAAGATGGAAGCAGAGATTCTGGAACCTTACCAACTGTCCTTCTCAGATCTCCTCGACCGAAAACGTTGTCAGCTGATCTCGAGAAACGTGATGGAAGCATTAGGCCCAAACGGTCCAGGCCTGCTTTGCATCACCGGCGTTCTCGGCTCCGCCCTCCTCCGCCGTAAGCTCCTCCCGATGGCTCGGAAACTCGCTCTCCTTGATCCCGACAAGAGGAATCGCATTCTCAAGGTAATAATCTCTGAAAAAATGGTCCTTTCCTCTCAAGATTGCAACTTTTGATCTCATCTTTTGACATACTGGTTACTCGACAAAAAAGGAGCACCGCTTGGGAAGTGACGTGCCTCTCAAGAATCCAGAACGACTTGTCTCTTCTTTCGCTATGCACCTCAACTATCAACCACCTTCCAATTCTTCTCTGTGGTATGAGGCTGCTTGTGGCGTTGGAGCTAAAATGGACTACTCCCTGGAGGATGATGAGGAGGAGGACTTCAACAATCTTGGTGTTGTGTTTAGGGAACTAGGGTTTTGCATGATGGAGTTAGGTTTGTCTATAGCTAGAGTATGCGACAGGGAGATTGGTGGAGGGTTTCTCGAGGAGACCTTACTTGATTCCTGCACTGCGAAAGGACGACTCATACATTACCACTCCGCTGCTGATCAGTCTTTTCTCAGGGAAGAAGCCGTGAGGAGGAAGCAATCTGGCAAGCAAGTGAAGTATAGAAATGAGAGTAGTCACTTCAATCTCTGGCAACAGTGGCATTACGATTACGGCGTCTTTACCATCCTCACTGATCCTCTCTTTCTGTCGTCCCATTCTTGCCAGGATTGCAATCTGATCACCACTCACTCTTATCTAAGGATCTATCATCCCAGCAAGAACAGGTTCTACATGGTGAAGACTCCTCAGGACAGTTTCATAGTTCAGATCGGTGAATCTGCTGATATTTTGTCACAAGGGAAGCTGAGGTCGACTCTCCATTGTGTGTGCAGACCAGATAAGCAGCTGGAGCACATAAGCCGCGAGACGTTTGCTGTCTTCTTACAGCCTAAATGGAGTCACAGTTTCTCAGTCTCGGAATATACGATGGAATATCTAAGTTCAGGTTCTATACAGAGACAGCAGATCCTTGATACGGATGAGGTTTCTAATGCAGACATTGATAGAATAGTTCCACCTCTGTCGTCTCGGATTAGGGATGGGATGACGTTTGCTGAGTTTTCTCGCGAAACAACCAAGCAGTACTATGGAGGGAGTGGCTTGCAATCTACTAATAGATAATAACCATCCTTGTTCGTTAGGCATATGTTAAAATGTAACTCCCCTTAGGTAAGTAACGTGTGTGTGATCTTTAGGTAGTCAAGTTCAGATCAATTTGTTCCAAGAAGAATGAGCCAACACAACAAGTGCTACTGCCTTCTTTCTGAGAGAGAGGGACTAAAGGGAGAGTTGGGATTCGTCACTTTTCGATGTTGGAGCCAAAACAGTGAAAGTCGTTACTTCGTTATCACGGCCAAAAGCTCTCCCTTTCAGACATGCTTTTTCCCTGCTCTTCTTTAATCTCTCTCCGTGACTCAGTCTATGTTTTCTGTTGTGTCTCCCCCGAGCTTACATTTCCCTGTTTGTTAGCTTTCATGAGTCGCATTAAGACAAAGTGTTGTTAATAAAGTTAAAGCTGCCTTGTTACACAGCCTTTTCTTTTCTGTTCTTGAACATATTTTCATTGAATGGTTTTTGTACGTGTAGATCAAATCGAGAAAAAAGGGGCTATGGCTCTCGCAAACCCTTTTTCTTTTGTGAATTCAAAACAAAGATTTGAACTTTCTTCCTTCAAAGATGCTTGCTTTGACTTGGATGTGCTTTAACGTAGAAAAGGATTCAAACTCTTAGAAACAACAACGGATATGGTGTAGTGTAGCTTACATATATAGGTGTCTATTATAAGCATATATCAAAGCAAAAGAAGACAGATAAAAGTAGATTCAAGAAAAGAATAAAAATGGATAAAGAGGATTCATCATCATTCAAAGTGCTGTGATTTAATTCAAGTTTAATTGGTATAAAATACAAAACGTCCAAACAAGAACAATGATTGCAAGCAAAGGAATAATCAGAGAGACAAAAATGACAATTTTTCTAATGGATTTTTTTCTCTCTAAAGAATAGAGAAATGTGGGTATCCCTAGAATCAGACATATCAAAAGGGAATAAAGGATGTATCTTTATTAAGTGGTCACCCACCTTCACTTACAAAGTGCATGTGTTTACTAATTTGTGTATGGTAAGTTATCAGATACTCTTAAGATTAGTGTTGTTGATTTTATTAACACCTTAATTATGTTTGTACAAGAAGAAAAGAAAATCAGAAGTTTTGTAAAGCCTGAAGATATATGATGCTTGCAGAAAAACTAGGATTAGTTGATCATACGTATAGTAAAGAACGCATAAAACACAGTTACGAAGTTGCTATAGAAGTGGAGGAGGGAGAAATGAAGCTGACGTAATGGAAAGCACGCGAAGCAGCATGTGTAAATGGTACACACAGGTTGCAGCTTTGTGCTTAAAAATCAAAGCAAAAGGGGTAGGGAGCACTGAGTAATAGAGCCTAAGGGACCAACAACATCTCCTTGCAAACCGCTAAGTAGATGGTTGATTACAAAAACACACCAAGAACCAATATTTTGTGGTTGCTTAGATGTACTTTAGGACCAATACTGTGGGTTAATCAGATTAATTTAAAGGCAAACATACACAAAGATGGCTTTATTCCCTCCTTTTTTTCTTTCTTAGACTCCTTTGATACGCCTAAAGTAAAATTTTGAGGTGTATTAATTAAACAAATGGAAAGATGCAAGACCTTGTAATTGAAAAGAGACGTCTTTATTAATTTTTTTTTGGTGGCATCCATTACTTACGCAACCACTAAATTTTTTTTTCAAGGTATTTTACTATTTATACTTACTCACTCTCAATTAAATAATTCTATTTCTTTTAAATTAAAAGTGGAAAACACCTAAACGTTCTTTTGGTCTCTTTATATATGTTACACACACAAACACACTAGTCTTCTTGTAAGCTTTGAACTCGTGTTTCAAAAAAAAACAAAAAAGCTTTCAGCTCAAGTCTAAAAAGAAAAATATGGAGAGAGAAATGAGACGACCGAACCCAATCAACAGCTCTCGCCGACCGGAGATAGGCGCCGGTAGTACTCAGCTCCCTGAAAGCCCACGAGGCCCGATGGAGTTCTTGTCAAGATCCTGGAGCGTCTCTGCCTTGGAAGTCTCGAGAGCTCTCCACACGGCCAAAGCAGCAGCAGCAGCAGCTGCTCCGTCCACAGCAAGAACGCCTTCCCTTACCGCCTCAATACCGGAAGAAAGTACCAACACTGAGAAAGAAGAATGTCAAGCAGAGAACAGCCAGTTCTCGTTCGCTTCTTCTTCTGCAACTTCACAGCTTGTTCTTGAGCGCATTATGTCTCAATCGGTACGTATGGATTAATCATATATATATTCTCAGTTAGATAGACTCTGTTTCTGGGCCTGAGTGAGTTTTTTTCTTAAAAATAAACATTTTGAATAATGAAGGAGGTGTCACCGTTAACGTCGGGGAGGTTATCACACAGTAGCGGCCCACTCAACGGCGGTGGTTCTTTTACGGAGACAGACAGTCCTCCGATATCACCTTCTGATGACTTCGACGACGTCGTCAAGGTACTTCAACTCCTTTCATTAACTTTTACGTAATCCTTGGTTTCTCACTTTTCTACAACCCGCACAAGTCACAACATTATTTTACTCTAGAGTAATAACTAATAACACATCAAAGTTTAAAAGAAAGAAAAAACAGCCTATGTAGTAAAAAGAAAAGGTACAGTCAAATGAAAGCACAGTCAAATGAACGCTCTAATTTTGCAGACAAGAGCAGATTTGACTTTGACTCCCTCACTTTACAACCTGTTATTACACTCACAAAAAAATAAAGAAATAAATACTTATTTTTTCCCTTCCATTTTAGCGTATATACATATGCATAAGCAACCACAGTCTTCTAATTACTGCAAAGAAAGAAATCGATACATTAAAGTTGCATCGTTGGCATAAATTAAGGAACTGAACCGAACAAAGCCGTATTGAATCTATTGATCTTGGGACTATAAGACGCACTAAAGCCAGTCGGCGATCATTTAAAGCAGATTATAGTATAGTTAGATATGCGACAAACTTGTTTCATTTATTAAATGGAATGCATTTACTTCGAACAATTTTTGGACACGAGAATAGGAATGCGACTGTACCGCCTAGAGCTCTTTTATGTTTTGCCTCATTTTCAGAAACATCCTTATTTAAAATGCCTGTCACACTCTCTCACTTTTACCCATCAATTACTAGTCTCTTTATTTGCTGCTTTGGTATTTACTTCAAAGATCGTAATACCAACTTGTGTTAGAATTTACTGCACATCGTTTCTTTTAACCAATGCTACTATTACCATTGCAGTACTTCCGTTCCCACAACACCATACAGCCTCTTTTCACCGGCACAGGAGGCTCCCGTGGTACCTCTGGAAACGGGAGCAACACCCCAGTGGCAGGAGCCCCTCCAAAGACTGTTGGTAGGTGGCTCAAGGACCGTAAAGAAAAGAAGAAAGAAGAGAGCAGAGCTCACAATGCACATGTCCATGCAGCTGTCTCTGTTGCAGCCGTTGCATCTGCCGTCGCGGCTATAGCTGCAGCTACAGCTGCCTCTTCGCAAGGCAAAAACGAGCAGATGGCCAGAGTTGATATGGCCATGGCTTCTGCTGCAGCACTTGTGGCCGCTCAGTGTGTGGAGGCTGCTGAAAACATGGGAGCCGAGAGGGATCATTTGACATCCGTTGTCAGCTCTGCCGTGAATGTTAAGTCCCCTGATGATATTGTCACACTCACTGCCGCTGCTGCAACAGGTATTGTACTATTATTATATGCATACCTAGTAATCAAATTCACTTCTGACGAGAACTCATATGTGGATTCAACCACGTTTTTGCAGCTCTGCGAGGAGCAGCGACATTGAAGGCAAGAGCGCTTAAAGAAGTATGGAACATAGCTGCTGCATTGCCAGCCGATAAAGGTGCAAGTTCAGCGCTGTGTGGTCAGATCGAAACAAAGCATAGCGGTAGTAGCTTTAGTGGAGAACTACCAATAGCTGGGGAAGACTTCCTTGGCGTTTGTAACCAGGAACTACTAGCTAAAGGCACTGAGCTCCTCAAACGAACTCGTGGAGGTACTCGTTTAATTGACATTAAGATTAGCAGTTATAAAAGAAAAAGGTTTTGCTGACATGGTTTTTTTTGTAACAGGTGAGCTCCACTGGAAGATTGTTTCTGTCTACATGAACAAAGCAGGCCAAGTTGTGCTGAAAATGAAGAGTAAACACGTCGGGGGAACATTCACTAAGAAGAAGAAACGTACGTACACACATTTTCCTCTTCTATTGAGCAGATACTAGATAAGCTAATAACAATCCAAAGTCACAAATTTGATCCGGTTTGCATTTTGTGATGCAGATATGGTGCTGGAGGTGAAAAAGGACATACCAGCATGGGCAGGGAGGGATCTCTTCAACGGGGACAATCACCACTACTTCGGCTTGAAGACTGAGACAAAGAGAGTCATCGAATTTGAGTGCAGAAACGAAAGGGAATATGACATATGGACTCAGGGCGTTTCCCGCCTTGTAGCCATTGCTGCGGAGAGGAAGCAGAAAAACTCCATGTCCAAATGGTAGTAACAAAAAACGAAACAAGCAGAGAGAAGTAGATGCTTTTGTACAACTTCCTATGAGAAAACTAAGAATAGGTCTAAACATGAAGTAGAAGAAGACATTCCCATTTGTAATATGCTTTTTTATTCCAATTAATTGAAGAGAGATGACTTCTAAAGACTAACAACTTTCACAAGTACAATGTATTAGCTACCCATTTTATGTTACAGGGTTTCAAACAAACGTAGATTCCATTGCACAAAGAGGGATAAATTGAATTTTACACACATAAAAGAGTAGGTAGCAATTACATAAGTCTTTTTTTAACTATCAGCAGCTCTCAAGATAGTGAGCAGAGATAGGAAGAGGTTAATAACGTCCAAATAAAGCGAAATCGCAGCCCAGATGTACTCGTCGTAGGAGTGCCTCTTGATCAAGTTGTCTGTATCGTATACAATGTAGCCACAAAAGATGATGGCTGCCAAACAACCATAGATCATCACCGAGATCTTTCCCAGAGGGAATAGAATCTGCGAAAACAAAAAAAAAAAAAAAACACATAGGACTATCAAACCAGTATTAAACCAAGGGAAAGGATTATTCCTGTGATCATTAGGGTACCTGGATGAAGGAAAAGACCATAAGGACAATGACAGCACCGAACAAGAAGGGGCCTAGGAAGTTGAAGTCCTGGCCTCTCTTGGCAGCCCAGAAAGTGTAGAGTGTCAGCGAAACCACCACAACGGCCGTTAAAATAACAGACTCCAGGATCACTTTTCCTGTTGCCAACAAGATAATTTGCTTAGTTAGTTAGGTGGGCTTGGCTTTCTCATTTGAGAATAACAACCAAACGAAAGAATTTTTACCGCTGGTAAAAGCGCAGGTCAAGCCAACAGCAAAGGCAAGAGAGACGGTGAAAATGGCGAGTAACAGATAGTTCACAGGATGCTTCTGGTGGTAGTAATACAAGGGACACATAACTGCAATTCCAAAAACAATATGAGTAAGAAAGGAGCAGAGTACAAAAGAATATAGAGAGAAGCGGGAAGAAAATTACCAATCAAAGGAGTAAAGATAAGAAGGATGTAGAGAGCGAGGCCGGCGCTGGTGGTGGTGAAGAAAACGGATATCGGATGGACTTTGACGACGATGGTTGCGACGGCGATTGTGGCGAGGAGCTGGATGGAGATGATGGAGTAGACTTTGCGGATGAAGGACCATCGGAGCTCGGGGCTCTCCATCATCATCGGGTACAGAGGCGTCTGAGCCGACTCCAAATCATACTTCCCGTAGCTCTGGTTCCACATCTTCCTGATCAGAATATATCAATCAAATCGGCGATTAATTTCAGAATCTTCTCGAGAGAGACGCAAACAAATGCGAGCGATGGAATTGGGGATCGGCGGAAGGGAAATATGTAGACGACGACCAAGAGGCGGCGGCGAATTAGAGAACCTTCCCGATACGTCGATCAGTTAAAATAATCTGACGCCTCACATCAAGACACGTGTAGTCGTGTAGACATCCTAGTTGTTTATCGTTTTCCGTGGGCCTCTCGAGAGTCTGAACTATTCTCTTCTAATATTATATGGGCCGATGGCCGAGAAGATATTACAACGTTAGCGACTTCTTTGGTGGTATAAAAAAACGTATAGTTTTTGATTACACTGCTAAAACTTGTCATCTTGATTTTCATCTTCCATTTACGTATACTTTATAATTGTAAATCCTACGTTTTATTCTATGTTTATAAACAAAAACTGAAAAAGGCACGGTCGACCTTTTAGCTGACCGGATTAATGCAGTAAATCATCTTGGAATGAAAGTGACTGAATGTAAGTGCATTAGCTAGATGTTAACATCCTAATGAGTTTCCTTTTTCCAAGAGAGGTTGTAATTTGTAAAGACAACAATATTAACACCAAATTTCAGGAATTTACAGGTAAAAGACTCAAGAGTACTTGTATCTAATGTTTTCCTATTTTTATCCACAACATTCTGATGCCTGCCCGCTTCCTTTTGGACTATTAGTCATTCACAAAGGGCTTGACTTGACTTGTGAGATGCGGTAATATACAAACTCAAGTCTTCTTCTTCAAGACAATGATGCTCCCCAATCAAATATCAAACCACCACTTGTTTTGTTTGCCAATTTATAGCTGCAGCAAGAGGAAACGTATCCTCCTTCTACAATCAGGAGCTCGGGGGAGGCTGGAAATAAGGGTGCTGCAGAGCTTCATCAACATTCAGTCTGTCCTCCTACAATCCCAACACAAATATCATCCAAATAACCCAATGCTCTTTTAAGGATAAGATTCTTGCAAGGTATATACACATATAACGAGAAAAGACAAGAGGAACTCACAGGGTACCACTGTAATAGACTCCGCACCAACCTTAAAGCCCAAACATTTGGAAACCTGCATTATTTTCCTTTCCACATTTCAGAAAAAAAAACTGTACCTAGCAAGCTTTTCTCAAAACCACCTTCATATCAATGAATCATCAAACTAACCCAATTTTAAGAGGGTCTCTACTCTTTATCTGTTCTCCAAAAAATTCTTCAGAGCATTTCCATGACGCAAGCGAAATCCCACCCTACATCCCACAATATATATAACCTTTGTATTAGACAATAACCATCTTAAATCATCCAAATCAAATTCACCCTGGCTGTAGACATTGAAGAGACTCAATAACACATGCGTGGATCACTATGGAGGCAAACAAAAAGATGAGTTGCTTACCAAGACTAATTGAACAATATAATCTCATCAATTTAATATCAAACTGAATTTTTAAGACAAGTCGAACAAAACATAGGTATATCAATTTACTAACCATGGTCACTCAATGGAACAAGCTGTCCTTTACCTGCTTTGAGCTGGCGCCACCATGTTTTAAAGAGCTACCTGGGATTAGGATGCACATTTCCATAAAGGATCGAAGCCTGCCACCCAAATTCAAACAAATAACTAGTTGTCACCAAAGAGTGGTGTCTTGGTCGTTCTCAAGCAAAAATGATTTATTCTCTTAAATGTAACTTACTTGTATGCAAGCTCTTTAAAGTTTTCACTCCAACCTCTGATATGTTGGTCCAAAAGGGCACGTGTAACAGAACTAATGTCAAAAACGTTTGGTGATCCTAAAATCATTTCTAACATCACAACCCCAACACTCCACATATCGTATCTGCAAAAGTGTCACGTATTTGGCCAAGGTCAGTTGTAGCGACACTTTTTAAAGAAAAAAGTATAACTCCCATACTTCGATGTCAAACTGGCCGGCCCACGGTGCCAGCTGCTGTTCAGAATGGCTTCGGGCGGTGCATAATCATGAGTTTGTTCCGCTCTGAATTCAAGATAATCCAAAGCATTGTGAGAATCAGGATTCACAAACCAGAGAAGGAAAAATTTCCAAAATAAACATACAAAAAGAAATACCTTGAAGGACCTACTGAACCGTAATAATGTTTCATTGTGAATTCATCAAGTGCACTGCCAAAGTCGATGATGCGCCTAAAAAGTGATTGTAACAGCATCAGTTACCAGGAAACAAAAAAATACATAAGCGGAGGACTAAAAGATTTGAGTGTTGCATAAGCTTAAAATACTTAAGGCAAAATGAATAAACTAGAAAACAGTTATTAAAGTACATTTTAGTTTTGAAGTTATAATCTCCATTTGGTGCACCCTTTAAGCATCTGCCTGACTTGAGGTCTTCAAGGCATATCACCATATTCTCTAAGGAACATGCCATGCATCCATTGTAATTAATTTCCGTGAGAATAGTCATCTGTTACAGATTAAACACTATATGAACTACCACTAATTCTTACCGGGTTTTATATCTCTGTGAGTAATATTGCGATCATGACAAGCCTTTAGACCCAGCAACTGAAAAGAAGGTTACAGAATAAGACGAAGCAAGCACAGATACGATTAGATCCCCAAGAAGCATCTGTCAAACACAGGAGCAAAATCAGAACATTCTCAAATTCCTACCAGTTGCCATATTATTCTGCGCATTTCTTCTTTTCCTGATTCTGTTGTCTTCAACCAGGTCCACCAGTTTGACGGACGAAGTATCTGCCCATGACTTGCCTCTCCAGCCTTTTCACCAGGAGGGATATTCTCTGCTTCTTCCACAGAGTACATCAGCTTTGATAAAGACACACCCTCGTGATGAAACACAAGCCATATGTCATTATATCGAGATTCAAAATACTCTATGTATCTCGCAATATGTTTCAAACCCTCTTCAGAGAGATCCAATTCTGATGACGCTGATTGAGAACTTGACGTTTGCGCTGAAGAAGAACTCCCACTTATACTGTATGCATTTAGAAACAATTCACCAAAATGTTTCTCCCTTAGACCACTTAGATACACAGTTGGTCCTCTCTCTACCTGTTTGGGAAAAATAACAGACAATGTATATAAATTTAATTCGTGAAGGACTTGCATCTACCAGACATCATGTAGGTCAATAGAAAGATGACATAACGAGCAGGGAGCTAACTCTTGCAAAGAATAACCTATGCCAGACCCTTAATAATATATTTATGCAAGAACCACCCAGTCTGAAACATTTTTTTACTGCAAGCGATAAACGGTGGAAAACTATGCCATCCCAAAATAACCAGAGTAATGACCACATCGCATATGCACGTCTTCTCACTATCACTCTAAGCATACAAATCTAGAGAAAAGCGAAAAAATGGCAGACACATACTATATCTAAAAGGAGAGATAAAAGAGTCCCAAAAAGAACACACACCATTATACGCTTCAAAATGAAGGAGTTATCAGGACCATTAGCATCATGATGATCTGTAGATGTACTGCTAGTTACGTTATCGGCGTATTCGTTGGTATGACCACCACTTTTTGATGTATTCTCATCTTCCCGGATCCAACTAGTAGCGTTACTTCCTTGATAGCAATTCCAGTGAAATGCCAACCACACCTCACCAAATGCACCACGCCCAAATTTTTTCTTCAGGACATAGCTAAAAATCACATGGCGTTACACACTTCCATCAGACAGTTTCTAAGAGTATTTTTCTATATAAAAAGATAAATTGTTTTCATAATATGGAGACACTAATTCCAACATGTTTCTTTTTGAGAAAACATCTAGCCAAAATGCAACAAGAAGACGTTAATGCACTCGACAACAGCATTTGCCCTCCACAATATTAGCAGTGTCTACATAGCCAAGCGAACTGACGAAGAGCCAAGAGCATGAAAGAACGAAGGTTTGGCGTAAGGTTGCTATTGCTAATCAGAACTAGTTAAAATCATGAACAGAGATCCCATTCATCAATGATGATGCGGAAATTGGATAAAAAACTTATTAATCACGAAGGAAAAGAAGAAGGCACCTCGAGTCCGGAAATGAAATCTCCTCCGTCCCGTTATTAGCACCAAAACCATGGAAGGGTACAGATTCAAGTAACCCAAGGAAAGTAGCAAAGCTATCAGGATTGATGCACTGGTCTTGATTCTCGTTAATAGCCGTCGCAGAAGGCAAACACCAGCCTTTATCACAAGGTAAATGTTCAGATGTACCGAATAAGAGGAAGAATCAAGAATCATATGATTATAAATAAATGCTAGTTCAATGGAACTAAAAGAAACAACACCATAAGGATTATGAAAAGAAATGTCCTCTAAGAAATTTTCAGTTTACCAGAGAATGGCTCAGCAGATGCAGGTAGAACCTGAGGCAAGTCACTTATGGAACCATTCAAATTGTCCATTTGTACCAGAGACGTACCAATAAGGTGCTCTGACATATAAAAGCAGTAAAAACTTCCGTTTTTAACTTCAACCTAGCATAAGAAGTATGGCCACATCATAAAGTTGTAATATTTTCCAGGTCAAGGTCAACAATGCAAACAGAACGATTGGCTAATTCTATATTTACAAAATGGTAAAATAATGCATATCAAAATGATGTCAGAGAATGCCTTAGAACAGAAACAAAGATGAATATGAATAGTGGAATTCTGTCAAATGGGTCATACCAGTAACCTGTTGAACATGGTGGCATGTGGTTGAGCCTGCTTGAGTTGCAATGGACCCGAATTTATATTAGGTACTGTTGAAAAGACAAAATAAAAACAACTGAATAGCCAAAAATGAGAGTGTCACACACCAGATTACATAATGTGGATGTCAGAATTTTGAATGCAATCAAAGAAACTAACATGGCAGTGCCGAATTAATCTTATCTCTGTTGTCACCCATACTCTGCTCCTTCCGCTGGAGCTGAGAAACTAGATTAGATTTTAGAGGAACAACAACAGCAGCCATATTATCCATGCTTCCCTTGTCAAAGGCAGTATTGACCAAGCAGTCTGCCAAAGAAACTGAGCAGTAAGAAGGAACTCCTGCTCCATAGCTGGTTTGATTGTTTACTTCCCCCAGACGGTCACATACATCTTGCACCTTCAACTTTTCAAAGATGCCATCAGTTGACACTACCAAGTAGCTGTCATTAGCCAGTAGCGGCTGCCAGTCCAACACCTCAGGTGCAGAGATGACACCGTAACTGTAACAGATATCAAAAACTCATATTTCATCTTCAAGGAAAGTAAATACAACAAAAGAAACACGAGTTTCAGCAATAAGTTTGTTAAATAAAAACAGAAAGAAACAATGCCACCTTTTATAAGTAAGGTCGCCAATTGCACGGGAGACAGCTAGTTGACCGTTTACTCGTGACACACCAGCCCACTCAGTGACATAACCTCCTGCAGCTTCAACACGATTTTTTTCATCTTCTCTATTTGGATGATGATCTTTTGTGAATTCTTTGGCAACCAAACGCAGTCGCCCATTGCTATGTTCAACTTTGAAGTCAGAGAACCTTGATGGGGAAGAAGAGTCTGGATTGCGCCTTCGCTCCCTGTACAGCTTCACTAAAGTAGCTGCAATAAAAAAAACACAATTGCAAATGAAATGTTTACATCAAAATTCCCTTAAATGATACACATAGTACTAGCTTGATTCAACAACCTCTAGCTTCTTCGGGAGTCTCAAATTTTTCAGAGCACAAGAGTGCCTTAGAGTCACCGATACTGGCAACCATTAGTTGACCATCAGCGAAAAGTGCAACTGTAGCCGTTGAACCTGAATTCAATTTTCGGTTAGATGCTTCCTGGAGAAAAACAAGGTTTTAGCTGGTTAAAATACTAATCAAGAAACTGAAAGAGGAGATGTATAAAGACACAACTACTATAAGGTCCCTATACCTTTGTAAACGTGGCATCAATGTCATGGATCGCTCTCAGCAATGCTTCCTTTATTATATCCAAGTGAAGAGAATCATCGAAATTAAATGGCAACGAGTCTCTCCTCCTGCCAAAAAATAAAAACAAGAATGAGAGGGGAGATGCCACACATTTCAAAATCGCATATTAAAAAAGGAAAAGGAACTCAACTGCATATTGAAATCGAGGTTGTATAGATGCATTATTTCATCACGAAGGGGAATAACAGGGTGATGATCTCCTTTGCTTGGTAACCTTCTTCCAATCAGCTTCCTGGTAGTGGTCATAGAAGAAAAGGTAGCATCCAAGAGGAAGTTGATATGCAAGGCAAAGTAATCCAATAAAAGTCTTGAAGCCATGTCACTGGCCTCTGCACCATTATGGCCGTCGAATACAGCTGCGATCCCAACCAATACATCCTTCGTTCCACTCTTTCCTGCTCAGATTACAGTCCTTGAGAGAAGGAAACTTTCAAAATGTCTGTTAGATATGAGAACAGACGCATACCGGGAAAGGGGATGCGAAGATCGAGAGCACAAAGAAGACGGTCCTCTTGGTATCTGCGGCGGCCTTGAAGGGAAGCCGTGTGGCAACGAGCGGATTCTCCAGTGCGCGAACGAGAAGGAGAAGGCCAGTTCCAGCGAGGACATTTGGGGGATTGAAACACGGCGGGAGCTCCTCCTTGTTTGTAAACCGTCAAACACGTGGAAGATTCCCCTCCGCAGTAGCCCCATAAGAAGAAGAAGAAGGCGATGATGAAACCTAGGCTTGGTTTGACACTGGCCGTCATCTTCCCCCATACATGATGATTAAAACTGATTCAGGATCACTTAATTACAAAAAAAAAGATAATTAAAACCGATTCAGGATCTCTTAATGATTGAATTAGCAGTTATTGCGCTCAAAATGGAACGGCTAAAACTGAACAACTCTTTCCTATCTCTCAACTAGAAGACACTCAATTGAATTCATCTACCTAGAAAACCTCTACGCTCGCCGGCCTTGGGTTGAAGGTGAAGTCGATTGGATTCAAGACGGTGAACCAGACTGGAGAAGAAAACAGTAACCCGGACTTTTTGTTTTAGCATGAATTAAATACTGAACCGGCCGGTACAATCGGTTTAGTATATATGACGAGCAATAGACACGGGCCTGAGAATGTAAACGTTTGTTAAATATGGGCCTGGTCTAATTTAAATCTCCGAAACAAAAAACGGATGGTGATGATGACTGGATTGGAAGGAAGAGAGCAAATGGCTATCGTCGTCTTCAAGTGAATTAACTCCACTCTTTACAGGCAGTGCGGTTTGATTAGTTTCTTGCTCGCCATAAAATGAGACTAGTCAGCAAAAACTTCTCCTTAACCCGTGATAGTGTAATTATGTGCTCGGCTTCTGCTATTTCGATTCCGACGTGTTCTCGTCTCCATTTCAGTGTTCCGACAGAGCCATCAAAATCTCATCTCAAGCTGAGCCGAATTCGGACAAACCCATCTATCAGTTGCCACAAGATCACCTGTTCCAATGGAGGTCTAACTGAAGCTTTCCAACGTCTGGACGGATCAATCGAAGCGTACGCCTACGCTCTCGAGCTCTGTGGGAAAAGCAGAGCTATCTCTCAGGGCCGACAGCTACATTCCCTCGTTGTCAGGACTTTCCCCGCAATCGAATTAGATTTCTTGGCCGGCAAGCTTGTCTTTATGTACGGAAAGTGTGGGTCTTTAAATGAAGCAGAGAAAGTGTTCGACGAAATGCGCCACAGAACTGCCTTTGCGTGGAACGCCATGATAGGAGCGTACGTTTCTAACGGCGAACCTGCTTCAGCTCTCTCTGTCTACCGGAAAATGCGGTCATTGGAGAACGTTCCTGTCCATCTTCACTCTTTCCCTGTTCTGCTTAAAGCCTGCGGCAACCTCCGAGATATCCGGACCGGCACTGAGCTTCACTCTCTGCTCGTTAAACTTGGATACCAGTCGACGGATTTTGTTGTCAATGCTTTGGTTTCCATGTATGCTAAGAATGATGATTTGAGCGCAGCGAGGCGGTTGTTTGACGGGTCGGTAGAGAAAGGAGATGATGTTGTTCTCTGGAATTCTATCATGTCTTCGTATTCCACCTCTGGCCAATCTCTGGAGACTCTACAACTGTTCAGAGATATGCAGATGAGTGGCCCTCCTTCCAACAGCTACACTCTAGTTTCGGCCCTTACAGCCTGCGAAGGTTTATCGTTTGCTAAGCTAGGGAAAGAGATTCATGCTGCTTCCCTGAAATCAGCTCACTGTTTTGAAGTTTTTGTGTGCAACGCCTTGATTGCAATGTACACGAGGTGTGGTAAAATGCTCGAGGCAGGAAGGATTTTTCGTCTGATGGATAACCATGACGTTGTGACGTGGAATTCTCTGATCAAAGGATATGTAGAGAATGTCATGTACAAGGAGGCGTTAGAGTTCTTCTGTGACATGATCGCTGCTGGCCACAGACCCGATGAGGTTTCTTTGACCAGTGTCATTGCAGCGTCGGGAAGATTAGGCAATCTGTTGGTTGGAATGGGATTGCATGCTTATGTGATTAAACATGGCTGGGATTCTAATTTGCAGGTTGGGAACACGTTGATAGATATGTATTCCAAGTGCAACCACACAAGTTACATGGGCTGTGCTTTTCTTATGATGCATGAAAAAGATCTTATCTCATGGACTACTGTTATTGCTGGTTATGCTCAGAATGATTGTGATGTGGAGGCCTTAGAACTCTTCCGGGATGTTGCTAAGAAAAGGATGGAGACTGATGAAATGATGCTGGGGAGCATCCTTCGAGCTTGTAGTGCACTAAAATCCTTGCTCATTGTAAAAGAAATTCATTGTCACATCTTGAGAAAAGGTTTACTCGATACTGTGATACAGAATGAGTTGATAGATGTTTATGGAAAATGCGGGAACATGGGCTATGCCACTCGAATATTTGAATCAATCAAAGGCAAAGATGTCGTCTCTTGGACAAGCATGGTTTCGTCTAGTGTTCATAATGGTAACGAAAACGAGGCTGTTGAACTCTTTCGACGCATGGTTGAAACTGGTCTGGTAGCTGATTCTATAGCATTGTCGAGTATACTGTCCGCTGTAGCAAGTTTATCTGCTCTCATGAAAGGGAGAGAAGTTCATGGCTACTTACTCCGGAAGAGATTTTGCCTGGAGGGGTCCATTGCAGTTGCAGTTGTTGACATGTATGCATGCTGTGGAGATTTGCATAGTGCAAATGCGGTGTTTGATCGGATAGAAAGGAAAGGTTTACTGCAATACACAAGTATGATCAATGCATATGGGATGCATGGCTGTGGAAAAGCATCTGTTGACTTGTTTGATAAAATGAGGTTGCAAAACGTCTCGCCTGATCACGTTTCATTTCTGGCACTTCTTTATGCGTGCAGCCATGCAGGTCTGCTTGACGAGGGTAGAAGGTTTCTCAAGATCATGGAACATGAATATAAATTGGAACCATGGCCTGAACATTACGTGTGTCTGGTTGACATGCTGGGCCGTGCAAATTGTGTATTGGAAGCCTTTGAATTCGTTAAAATGATGAAGACAGAACCGACCACAGAAGTGTGGTGTGCCCTTCTTGCTGCATGCCGATCTCACTCGGAGAAAGAAATTGGAGAGATAGCAGCGCAGAAGCTCATTGAGCTAGAACCAAAGAATCCAGGAAATCTCGTGCTTGTATCTAATGTCTTTGCTGAACAGGGAAGATGGGACGATGTTGCAAACGTGAGAGAGAAAATGAAAGCAAACGGATTGGAGAAACACCCTGGATGTAGTTGGATTGAGATTGGCGGCAAGGTTCATAGATTTACAGCAAGAGACAAGTCTCATCCAGATACCAAAGTGATATATGAGAAATTGTCTCAGGTTACTAGGAAATTGGAGAGGGAAGCAGGTTATGTAGCTAATACAAAGCTCGTGCTGCATAACGTAGACGAAGGGGTGAAGGTTCAGATGCTGCATGGACATAGTGAGAGGCTAGCAATTGCTTATGGTCTACTCAGAACACCTGACAGGGGCCGTCTTCGGATAACAAAAAATTTACGTGTTTGTAGTGATTGCCATACTTTTTGTAAGCTGGTCTCTAAGTTATTTAGGAGAACCATTGTGATGAGGGATGCCAATAGATTTCATCATTTTGAAAGTGGACTGTGTTCTTGCGGAGATTCTTGGTGATCAAAGCATGTGTTCATCAATCCAGTGTCCATACAGAAATTATTATGTTATTAGCTTCACCACAAGGTTTGGATATGTTCATTTGCCTGTGAAAAATACAAGTGCAGTCGTCATCTTAGAGGTGTTTTGCACCATCATAGGGAAAGAGAGAGTTTGCAAGGGAATTCAAAGTAAGAGACAACATGGAAACCTGAAAAAGAGGAAAAAATTAAATGTAAATCAGCATTTAAAAGCAGGAAGCAGAGACATAGACATTAAGCTAGATATAGAGTCGGCTAACTTGGCTGTTACAGAGACCTTGTAAGCAGTTTGCCAGTAAATGTTTTGTAAGACACTCATCTCCTTTTCTCTGTGTGATATAATATTTGCTTTTAAGTCACACCTACCAAATGAATCTTTCATATATTAGCCAGCACAACGAACCTCTGCTATTTACATTTCAGGTCTTTGTATTTGCATAAGAATGATGGCTCGTTTTGTGGGATACTTAATGCAGGAAGTGCGCAAACATAGGAGGGTGGTTAATGCAAGCATCGACCTTGGCGAAAAAATTCTTCAAGGAGTACATAAGAAACGGTCAAGATTTAAAGTAAGGTACGACACTATGTTTACATGTGAGAGAGAGAGAGAGAGAGAGATTAGAGAAAGAAAGAGATGTATCACAATAAAGGAGTATATTTAGGGTCACAGGTGGTGGAAATATAGGTATGCAGGGCCGAGGCTCTAATCTCTTCATAGCCTTATTGAGTTTTGTCTATCGTTTTCTCTCTTTCTTCCCGTCTTAGCTGTATGCATTATGGTGCTTCCTTTAATTCACTGTTTCAGGCTTCTTTAATTCGTGGTGTCTCTCTCCTTTTTACCCCAACCATCTCCTTAAATTTTTAACATCTGTCCCTCAATTCCGCTCTCATCTCTTTCTATAAATATCTTTAACGCTCTTAAACCTCAAACTCAAAGCATCATCTCTTTCTCTTCTCTCATCTCCTTTCTTTGTCTCATGTCTTGTTTCCTTATTTTCTTTCATTGCCATATTCCAGATAACTTGAAGACAAATCCACAAGGGAACAAGTGAAGCTGCCAGCATGATCTATCTTTGGTTGAGAGATGAATGTGGAAACATATTGTTTAAACCCAAGCTAGGTCATGTCTGACAGCCTCACTCCTTCCTGGTGTAGGACTATTCACTGATAAAACATTACACATGCCGATTACTACATGAAACCGCTCTGAGTCTTCCCTCTACTTGTTTTTCTGCTTTGTCACCCTATCCACTTTCTGTTCTCATGTTTGGCGTTATAGACATTCCATAGTGCATCATGTTTTAATGTTTCAGAGAGATCTTAAACTGTGCAATGCCAAACTCTTTAAGAAAAAGGAAATCTTTACAGAATCAAATTGGCGTCTCTCACTTAGACATTACAAGACAAACAATAACTTGCACAAAAGTAACTTTTATTTCAAGACAAAAAACTTCAAGCATACTTAGTTAGCATTAGATGTATAAACTGTTTTAAGTTATTCTTGAGACTATACAGTATATATAAACCAAAGTTAGCCTTACTCCATCGAGGCTACTCAAAGCTCATATTCAAACAAATGTTTTCGCTGATTTACCTAAGCCATCAACATATCTGGTATTGTCGTTTTATGTTTCTACAGAACTGAACTGGGAAGCCACCTTGCTGCAGCAGTTTGAAAGAACTTGGAAGCCAGTGACTCTAACCTTGTGCTCATCGGCTCGTCGTTTGATCGAAAAGCGTCTCTTGGTGGGGATACATCAACGTTTCATCACGTTAAATTATCACCGTATGTATTTGAAAATCTTGGTCGTTCAAGGAGCTTCACACTGCTTGTAACGTTATCTACTTTCAGATTGCTCCTACTCTGTGCTCTTGATATTTAGTTATCCCCCATCCCTAGAGAACTGCAACCGCAACGGCATGCTGCTCAAGGTTTCTTAGTGGACAGGCTTCTCGAACCCTTAAATAAGGATCTTGGATTCTTAAAGTAACTGAGGAACGGTGTCTCGGAAACAGGTATGAATTTTGTGAAAAAGCCAATCGGCCAGGAAAGAGATGCAATGGCTATGCAAGTTCCCCATTGCCACCCGTTAAGCCTTACTGTATCCGCAAACTTTTTAAGGAATTCCACCATAATGACTTGAAGCACGATAGTGAAGGCGATGATTCCAATGAACAACCTGTTTCTGTGAATCCCTTTGAACACGTTTTTCTTCTCCATCTCCCTTGCATTGAATTCGTTGAAAACTTGGCAGAGCACGAAACTGTTGAATATGAGCGTGTCCTTCACTTCCTTGCGCACGTTGAATATAGACATACCCTTGAACTGTAAGATCAAGAGTACTGCTATTTGATATAAGGACTGAACCAGGAGATTCCTCCACATGACATTTGTTATCAGGGGCTCTGTTCGGCCAACTGGCTTTCGCTTAAGGAGCTCGTTGGTGGGTCGCTCTGTGGCGAGAGCCAGAGCTCCCAGTGTGTCCATGATGAGGTTGACCCACAGCAGTTGAACTGCTGTCAGAGGGACGTCACCAGCGGAAACTGCTGCGATGAAATTGATCACAAGAGCTGCAACGTTCACTGTTAGCTGAAACTGAATGAATTTCTGGATATTGTTGTAGACACATCTTCCCCATTTTAATACTGTAGCAACGGATGTGAAGTTATCATCCAGAATGACAATATCTGAGCTTTCTTTTGCCACTTCTGTGCCTTGAATACCCATGGAGAGCCCAATATCTGCTTCTTTTAGTGCTGGTGCATCGTTGGTGCCATCCCCTGTGACGGCTACAACGTGGCCTTTCAGTCTCAGACATTTGACCATTAGCAGCTTGTCGGAGGGAGAGGACCTTGCCATGACCCGGATCTTCTCAACCTTCTGCATTCTCTCTTCCTCGGTATAGTTTCTGAACTGAACACCTTCTACAACGGCGTCCTCTTCATCTTTGTCATTTTGGTCGAGGATTCCGCATTCAAAAGCTATTGCTTTCGCAGTAAAAACATTATCTCCTGTTATCATCTTGATGGTAACTCCCGCGAGTTTGCAAGTCTCAACAGCTTTTGAGACACCAGGCCGACAGGGATCTTTCAGACCCACAATTCCCATCAAGGTCAAGCCATCTTCCTCTAATCCTGAGCTATTCGAAGATACTTTATGTGCGAATGCTATGCATCTGAGGCTACTGGCCGCCATACCTTGGATTATTGCCTGAATTCTGTTCTGTGCGGTGGAGTCCATTAGTTCAACGGACCCAGTGCTGGTGTAGTAGTGAGAACACATAGCAAGGACCATTTCAGCGGCTCCTTTCCAGTGTACATGGACTGTGTTGTCAGATTTTCTCCGGACCAGAACTCCACTTCGCTTCTTTGCAGAATTGAAGGTTTCAACGCGGAGAACATCGTATTTTTGCTTCATTGACTCCATATCCATACCCAGATTCAGCACTGTCCAAGATAAGAGAGCCTTCTCTGTTGGACTGCCCGAGAACTCAGGCGTTGGCCCTGAATCCGACACGCAGACACTACCTGTCGTGTTCAGACCTGTGCCTTGGTAAAGCAGATCAAGAACGTCGGATGAGATCATTTGGGTAGAATCCTCATGGATTGATTCTTGGCCAAGCCAAAACTTGGTAACCTTCATCTCGTTCAGTGTTAAAGTCCCCGTCTTGTCTGTGCATATCACCGTGGCTGAGCCCATCGTCTCACAGGCTGAGAGCTTTCTGACCATAGCTTGATCAGACATCATTCTCTTCATGGAGTAAGCCAGGGTCAGAGTCACAGCCAATGGCAAGCCTTCCGGGATAGCCACTACGACAATGGTGACTGCAACTGACACAACTCGCACAACGGAACTGACTATACTGTCGACAGGTGTTTTGCTTCCGTTGTATTCTACTTTACCATCTTTCTTTGTGTTCCCTGTGAAGTAACGGACTAATAAAACTATCAGGACAAGTGCAGCCACAGTGAGACCAAGTTTCCCGATGGTGGAGGTCAGCGTGTCAAGACGAACCTGCAAAGGTGTTCTCTCGCTAGAATCTTGGTTAATGGAGCTCATCGTCTGCCCCCAGGTTGTGCTCATACCAACGGACACAACCATCATCTGAGCAAACCCGTCGACTATCTTAGTCCCGGAGAACAAGAAGGGATTATCCTTGTGATCGACTTCAAGATGGTCACTCTCTCCTGTCATGCTAGACTCGTCCACCTGAAGGGAATGACCATCCAAGAAAAGACCATCGGCAGGAATCTGATCACCGATCTTCAGGAAGACAACATCACCAACAACAACATCGAAGATGGAGATATGCTGACGCCTGCTGTCCCTAAGGACTTCCACTTTGATATTATTGCTTATCTTGGAGAGCTTGTCAAACTGTCTCTCCTGCCTGAAGTTGCTGAGAGCAGAGACAACTATGACCAAGAAAACTGCTATTGAGATGCTTCCGCCTTCATACCAACCTTCTTGGAGGCCGTGCTCTTTGATACCGAAGCCAAGAGAGAGAATGGCGCAGGCCAATAAGATCAAGATGGTTGTGTCTTTGAAAGCGTCATACACAAAGAAGAGAAGTCCTTTAGGGGGTGGCTTGTGGTAGGTGTTAGAGCCAAATAGTTCACGGCGTCTGTTGACCTCTTGCTCATTCCCGTGGATTCCTTTGGTGGCGTTTGTCCTGAGGGAAGCGGCGATACCCTCCACTCCACCCAGCGTTCGGATGTCCTGTAAGTCCTTACCCTTCATGATCTCCACGAGTCGTTCCTGATCGATGTCAGGAACGTAAGAGAGAGGCATAGAGTTGACCTTTGCTCCATCACCAGACTCGAGGGCAGTGTAGGAGACGGAGAGGGAGGCATCAGAGGATTTGGGATCAATCCTTCCGGGAACTATCTCCTTGATGAGGGAGAGCATAGCTCTCGCAGAGTAGATGGCAGCATAGGCAATACGCCAACGCCTCTGGGCCTTGTTGAGGCTGGTGGTGGAAAGGTTGAGCAACAGAGAAGGGTAAGCATATTCCTTGAGGTCTCTCATCGTGAGTGTCTATAGAGTATAGAGAGTGAATAAAGAAATCTGGCGCGCTCTCGTGTGACTTGTAAGACACTCAAGGAATGATTTTGCTCCTCCCTTTCACTTCTAAAAAAACTTAAGACTCATGCTTCTATTTAAACCCGCGTAAGGGCAGCCGCATTGTATTCCTTTTGATTTAGTTGAAGCAGTTAAATATTTATCAAAGTAACTTGTATTACTTTCTCTATAATATTCGAGGCGGTGAAACACGTAAACACGGAGGCATGTCAGATCAGAGGACGTGGGCTGCACCTCCTAGTGTAATGTGTTTGACTTCTCGTATTGATTTCGGTTTTGGAACCTGCAGTGAGTGCTCAAAAAAGAGTTAATCGAGACTTGGTAACTCTGTATTAAAGCATGATCTAATAATCTGGTGTGAACAAGCCGTCATTGTAGAATGATGAGCAATGACGTGTGTGAACCAACTTGCTCAAATGCTTAGTCCACAAGAAATGGCAATTTCTCGCTAAAGAGCCCAGATTTGGAAAGAACCAAAAGAAACGTAGACAAAAGCCTTTTGAATCTTCAACAATAACAACTTGGTTTGTAAGTGAATTTACACACACTAACTCAAAATATGTGCACTTGACGAATGAACCAAAACCAATTTTGTCAGCAATCCCTACTTTTCCACAAACCCCAAATAAAGAAATTGAATACTTTAATAGAGAGACATCGGTCGTGTCAGGAAAAAAGAAAGCCGTCATCAGTTTGATAAGATAAAGAGAAACTTCGTAGCAGTTTCCAATATCCTTGTCAAGAAATATGAAGCCTAATCGCTCTTTTCTTATTCATGTGAAAACGACACCGAGATAGAAAGATAAGGCAGTTGACCTTTATATAGATAAACAAACAAATGAAGCTGACCTCAACTAAATATTAAACGTGTAACCCAATACATTCTCCCAACAGTTTTTTTTTGCCTCCTAATAGCTTAGGTGTTAAGAGCAGAGACGCGATGCTTCTGCAAACTTTGGATACACTCTACGGAGAACAGAAGCAAGAGTTGATGAATGGTGACATAATTTTTAATTATTATACTGTACATGTTAGAAATTCAGACAGCAAAAAGCTTAACATATCCAAAAACTCCCAAACCAAATGAGCTTTTGAAATATAAACAAACAAAGCATGTTTCGTTATGGCACTAGTGACTCGAGAACGCTTCACATCAATCAAAACTCTCATACATACACACAAACAGAAACAAAGATAAAAAAAAAGAAAAAAACTTGGAGAATCGTTTGGACGGAACCAATGAAGCCAGCCACCTGCTGTCCTCCGTGCATCGAAGCTATCCAGACCGATCCCTCATGTCCAGCTCAGAGGCTTACAATTGTTGGACGCGGATGCCCATGAATCCAGGGATCGGAAGGCTAGTACGTACTGACCTGATTCCGAGCCACCGGCGGGGATGGGTCCCCGGAGCAACGGAACGCAACGGTGGTCGCGTTCTAGCGAGGCCCATCGGGCCTGATAGTGAAGCGGGCCGATAATAATAACAGGTGCAGTTCTGTGTTCGACACGTGACAAACAGACAACCGTAGATTAATCACTGGGATAAAAAAAATTATTTTCTTTCATAACGAGCCTAGCGGAGCAAACCTTTACTTTGCTTTGCTTGCTTAAGCGCAAACAGGCGAAGGAAACGAGCGAGCGAGCGAGAATCTCTGTTTCATACTAGCTCGGTCGATTACTCTCTCATTATCGCCGAACATCCCTTAGGTATCTCTATCTTCACTGATTGATTTCCCAGCGTGTATTTCTTTTTTTATGCTTACTTTGGGGGTTTAGGGTTTTTTATGTCGACAGATCTGATATTTGAAATTTTAGTTTCGGTTTAAATAGAGACTTTGTGATTACTTTTAGGGTTTTATATTGTCGGAGCTGCTTCAAGTCTCATGTTGACATGATAGTGTTGTTGTTGCGGCGCCCCCTAAATCATGATTTACCGTTGTTATGATAGCCTGTCTTTAACCTCTTGTTTTCACTTGCTTGTGTAGAGTAAATGAATAAGAAGAATCCTACTGTGTTCTTGGATGTCTCCATTGGCGGGGATCCACTTCCTGAACGTATCGTCATTGAGGTAATACAACATCCACTGTTGCCTTTCTTTTTTTGGTCCCCCTCTTTTCTTTTCCTTCTGTTAATGTTCTGTCAATTGCAGCTTTTTGCTCATGTTGTCCCCAAGACAGCCGAGAACTTTCGTGCCCTCTGCACAGGTACCCTTTTAAGTTTTAACTTTCTTTACTTCACTATCACTGTCGTTTCATCTCAGCTTATTATTCTTGACCCTGTTTATTTCTTAATAGTAGCATTGCATCATCTATCTACTAGATTGCTAAAGAGGTTTTAGGAATATCTTAAAAGAACAACCTTTTTTTCTTGTTTGTATGTCTTCTGTTGTATGCATGTCAACTTGACAAGATAATGGGCTTCACCATTTCATTCCTCTCATGTTGCAGGTGAGGCAGGCATTGGAAAGACCACTGGCAAGCCTCTACATTTCAAAGGCTCATCTTTCCATCGAGTCATTAAAGGATTCATGGCTCAAGTACGTATCCCTTCTACTTATGCTTCAATGCTATCATTCTGTATGCTTATGATGGACAAACGAATTCTTTATTCATTTGCGATTCTCGTTCTTTTCTTTTTTTTGCAGGGTGGTGATTTTTCTATTGGAAATGGTATTCCTCAAACCTGCTATCCTTTTTATATGTTTAGATTATATTAGTGGCAATGTATAGTTAGTTGACACACAAGTTCAAGAAACCGACATAAGGCGCTAATTTATATATTTACATATGATGAAAAACGGCACTTTAGAAGGGCGTATTAGGGCTTCTGAATCCCCATCTCGTGAAACTTATTACCCATGTACCCCGCTTGGCCCTGATAATTGGTTGATTTGCAGGCACCGGCGGGGAGAGCATCTATGGTGGGAAGTTTCCAGGTACAAGTTTTTTTTATAAGCTCTATATTCATCTTTCCGGAGTTGGAAGTAAAAAAAATTTCTCAATATATCCTGTTACCTCTACAGATGAGAATTTTAAACTGGAGCATGAAGGAGGTGGATTCCTTTCCATGGCAAATTGTGGCCCAAACACCAACGGGTCACAGTTTTTTATCCTTTTCAAACGCCAGCCGCATCTCGATGGGTAATGCTTGTTCCACAGATATGGTTATTTATAGAAATTATAGTCATTAAAATGTCCTTATTTTTTTCGTGCATAATCATTTTGTAGGAAGCATGTTGTATTTGGGAAAGTCGTGAAGGGAATGGAAGTTGTCAAGAAAATGGAGCTTGTGGGGACGAGTGATGGTAAACCAACCAGCAATGTCAAAATAGTTGACTGTGGCGAAGTGTCTCAGTTAAAAGCTCATGATGCTACCGAAAAAGAGAAAGGTAGTGAAGTTAAATTTTTGAATGTGGAATGGCTATATGTATGATTCGGGTTTCATTAATGATTTCCAGGGAAATTGAAGAAGTCGAGCAAAGGCTCTCCTCCGGGTGACATATCTGATCGTGAAGCTAGGGGTACACGCAAGAAAGACTCTCGGGAGAAGAGGGTCAAGCGAAAAAGAAGATACTCGTCTTCGTCAGATTCATATAGCTCAAGTTCTGAATCAGATTCTGAATCAGAAACAGATTCATCCTCTTATGACTCTAGTTCTTCCAGTGATGGGAAGCGTAGGAAGAGGAGGTCAACAAAGAAACACAAAGGCCGACGCGTGGAAAGGAAGGTCAAAGGACGAAAGGGGAAAAAGAGTGGTCGAGGAGATAAACCACCTCAGCGCAGGTCTGGCTATTAGTTTAGTTAATGATATTTAGTTTAGTCTTTGCCAGTTCTTTTGTGTGATTCTTTTAGTGCTTTTTATTTTTGTACAGAAACAAAGATAGTTCAAGTGACACCGAGAGTAGCAATTCTGATGACGAGAGAAGGGGACACAAAAAGTCAAAGATAGCTAAAGGTAAGTTTAACTGTTAAGAATCTTTTGTTCTTTGAGCCTATATTTGGCAACTAGTTATCGTATGTGGAAGTGGCATTGCAAGTTATGAGAATCTTGCTCTCTTCTTGGAACAGATGGTGTGCCTGTAAGGAATGCTGCCGATTCTAGTCCTGCGGAGAAGAAATTGTCGGGGGAGGAACCAGATTCCCTTCTGAATGGAAAGGCCACCAAAGTTGATAAGAGCCCCGTGAAGTCAAGGTTTATCCCCCTTACTTTGTGTCCTCCAGCTCTGCTTTTGCATTTTCGTGTTCTGATTTGTGGTCTTTACCATTTCTATTGCGTCATATAGGAGTATGAGCCCGGTTCTTAGGAGAGATCGAAACACTAGGATCAGAAGTCCTAGTAGGAGCCCTGTGAGAGATGTTGGGAATAGGAGCAGAAGTCCTGGCGCAGAGAAGGCTGTGGGGAGATCATCAAAAAGCCCATCTCCAAACGGTGAACCCAAGCGCATCCGAAAGGGGCGTGGGTTCACAGAGCGTTTCTCATTTGCGCGGAAGTACCGTACACCATCTCCTGAGCGTTCCCCTCCTCGGCACTGGCCTAACAGAAGAAGCTTTCAGGACAGGAACACGGACAGGTAACTTAAAATCTATACAAAACATACTCGCAACAAAGAAAGTCGACACTGTAAATAAAAAATACTAAAAAAAAAGCTCTGTTTTTGTTTAAATATTCTGAAGGTATCCTAGCAACAGGAGTTACTCTGAACGCTCCCCTAGACGACGCTTTAGGAGCCCACCCAGGAGAAGAAGCCCTCCAAGGTTCGCTTTCTGGCTTAACCTTTTTATGAAGATTTAACTCCTAAGACAGCACCTAGATTAACTTGTCCGTCTTGCGTAGGTACAACCGGAGGAGAAGAAGCATTTCACGGAGTCCAGATGGGGAGCGGAGACGTTTCAGAGAGAGAAGCATGAGCCAAAGTCCAAGTCGTCGTCGTAGCCCTAGCCGGAGCCCAAGAAAGAGGCAGCCAATTAGCGAAGACCTTAAATCCCGGCTGGGGCCCGTCGTAGGAGGAGGACGCACCTCTCCTCCTGCAGAATCGCTCAGCGCTTCTTCTCCCTCAACCTCCCCACCGGGACAGAGAGGTTTGGTTAGCTATGCAGATTGATCACTCGATTTGTTATTGTAATTTGTCTTTGATATCTCGATAATGATGAGTTTGTTGGTCGGATGTGATGTGATACCCGTCAGTCAGTCACCTTTGCTTGTGTTTGCTTTATGGATTTTGTTGAATATTTAATCAAATTCAGATTCTAGTTTTCTTTCAGACTAGATTTGGGATTATTATTGGCTCATGGACCTATTGAGTAATTTAATCCGTTATAGATTTAAGCTTTGGGTTCTCCCATGGGCATCTGGGTCCAAGTTTGAATCTCGTCCGATCCGAATCTTGCTGTTAATCTGGATTCAGTTCAGGTATCTACAATTTTTCTGGGTCAAAAGATCGGATTTTGTTGGATTCGGGTCTTTATTTTTAATAAAATTTTTATAAATTTTGGGTATATATTCTAATTGGTTCAGATATTTAGTATCTAAAAAAGATAAATATCTAAAATTTTACCTGAAACATAAATTATATTCGAATCTGAAACTTAAAAAAATATTTGTAATATACCCAATTATCTGAATATACCTAATATATATTTTGGGTAGAACCCGATCGAGTTTCGGATAGAACCCAGATCTGAACCTAGACCTGCAATCCAAAGAAAAAAGATCTAACATATACTTTAGCATTGACTGGACCCGAACCTGAACCTGTATTTTCGGATCGGTTCCGTTCCCGTTCGGATCTTTGGGTCCGGCTAAAATGCTCTGGCCGTTTCAGACAATCCTTATGTATATTGAATAATTTATTCACAGTAGTATTGGGCTTTGCTAATATGTGAAACACAATCCTTTTAGTTATGACAATCCTTTAGTTATGGCACATTGGTCTATTGTAAAGCTTATATTGGGCTTTAAAAAATGTGTGAATTGTAAAAGAGAGATGACTTTTCGAGAAAAGGGAAAGAAAAAAAGGTTCAAACGTGTACAGAGGGAGGTCAGAGTTTCTTTTCTGACGGTGTCAGATCTGAGAGAGAGAAGAGAGAGAGAGAGGAGGAGGATGCGAATAGGTGACAACCGGTAATTGAATTGAATTGAATTCAGTTGAGATGGAGGAAACGGTGGAGGAAGCTGTATCTGTGGGCGATGCAAGGGGGAAGCACAGGATCCTTGCTGAGCTTGGTCGTGTCGAGCAGGAAGTCAGATTCTTGGAGGTAAAAGATTCTTCTATTATCCCTAATCCTCCACACTTGCTAGATTTTAGTCAGATAATTGTCGATAAGAGATGGCTCATTGTGTTCGAAATCAGAGAACCACGATCCTTGTATCATTTCCAGTCTCATTTATTCTAATATGGAACTTGATTTGGGACCAGACAGTGTACAGTACAAGTTCGTTTATTCTCAGGGGGAATCATTTCTTCTTATATAAACTTGTGATCATAGAGTCATTTGATCTGCTTTTTAATTTTCTCATTTATATGACCTGCTTTTCAATCTGAGGATTGTTTGTGTCTCTATCTTTAATCTTTCCCGTTGCTATTTAATAACAAATAAGCTTTTACTATTTATTATCCAGAAAGAGTTGGAAGATCTCGGCCAGACAGATCTTGTATCCACCGTGTGTGAAGAGTAAGTGAGGAAATCTGACTCAGCCTATGCTTTTTTTCTTTCTTTAACCTGAGATTGGGTGATATAACTTGTATATTGTCATTGGCTCACAGGCTGCTTTTTGCCATCGAGAAAGCACCCGATCCTCTCTTGCCACTGTGAGTTGCTTCTTCTTACACCTTCTACCTCTTTTTTTTTGTGTGTTACATTTGGTTGCTGACACATGCTCTGCTGTCGTGGCAGGACCAATGGACCTTTGAACTTAGGATGGGACCGGTGGTTTGAAGGACCTAATGGGGGAGGAGATGGCGGCTGCAGATGCTTTATACTTTGATTCAAGACCGTAAACATGTAGTTACAATATAGGCTGGCAGTTTTTGGTGGTAAGATATCTTTAACATGGACCAGGCAATGATAGAAAATGTGGATCTGCCCATGCTAGTACAGGTGAGCATTGGATTTTGCATAGAATGGTTTTGGTTGCACGTATGTAAAACAGTCTATGATTAATATTTTTCTGTATGAGATCCGATCAATGGTGTATGAGCTTCTCAGGAGCATTTTTCTGTTTATTGTTTCATGCGTAAAATACCTCTCCTCTATCTAAGCACGAACACTATCCAACTCCCCGCTAGATAGATGCATGTTACAGTTTGAATGATGGCTAATTTTTAATGTTTCCAATATGGTAACACTGAACGTAAATAAAAAAAACAAAACCAAATACAATATTGAGCAAATCTAAGTGAAAAGAGACTAAACAAACTTGTCCGGAATAGCGACATCCACAACATGAAGCAATCTGATTCTATCTTATCTCAAACAAATTTGGGTAACTGAGTTCACAAATGTATATATAAAAGAGAAAAAAAACACTGGAAAACAGCAGCGGCGGCGTTCTAAACAAAAATTAAGAAAGCAAAAGGAGTCTGATACACACGTCTCTCCTGTGGATTTATACTTTTACCGACCCATAGATGAAGACCAAAAAAAAAAAACAATCACCGCACATTTTGCCTGGTTTTGATCATCCGCTTCAATGTCGCAAGCCAGAAGTTGCATTCATCCCATTCGCTGGTCGTCAGAAGTATCTGTTCCAAGAGTAAAAATTACAAACGCTTATTTCTTTGTTTCTTTCGCCTGCTAAAACAACCAAATAGCAAGTAATTTACCTGTATCTGAAGGGCTGCACCGAAGTCATGATTGTCCAGAGCATGGCATAGCTGTGCGAGTTTATCGGCAGCATTCTTGGAGATGTCTCCGCTATTCAGTCTCACAAACAGAGCACCTAATTTCTTTGAGTTGTCTTCTATCTCACGCTTCTTGGTAGGATTTGCACGTGCGCCTCCCAGTGCTTCCGATGTCTCATTGAAAAGCCTTGTCAGTGTTGCTATCACAGGTTTCTGGTGGGCTGGATCAAGTTCACAATATGTATATGACCATTTGTTTTTGTCAGAGAGCAGAACAGACAAATGGTGCTGATGTCACGTTATACAATACCTGGGACGTTGGAAGTATCTGCAGTCTGAACAGTTGGTGGCGGAGCTGCAGGAGCAGGGGCTGCTGCCTGCGCAGCTGCCTGCTGTGTTGGAGGAGTTGCTGGTTGCACAGAACTTATAACAGATCTTGGAGCAACTCCTGGAGTTGACATAGGTGTAAATCCTATGGGTCCTGCTCCTGGAGCAGCTACTTGGGGCATCCTAGGGTTAGGATATTGCCCAATTTGTGAAGGGCCAGAAGATACATATGAACCAGGACCAGGAGGAGCGGGGTATGCATTGTTAGATGGTCCCTGATAACATAGATGTTAGCTTAAGCAAACTAAAAAGTGCGGGAAAACTCAAACACAGTCGAGTCAAAGTAAGTTAACATACGGTGAATGAATGAGAACCAATGTTTGGCTGCTGATATTGGTCTGCGTTTTTCAGTGCAGGGGGAGTTGAAGGAACAAAAGTAGTTCTCATGGATGGCTGAGCATTGCTTGTAGGTGCCGGAGGATATGATGGCTGCATATACACACATTTGTCAAGAAAATGGCCCAAGAAACCTATACATAACAAACAAAACAGTTCCCCACCACAAACTTTTCCTCACGATCTCTCTAAGATATAAATTTTACAAAACCGAACTAAAGGAAAGGTCTACACTATCCCATTTTCCGGGCATTAGAGGCTAAAATGTTCGGTTAGGAGGAGTATATTTTTCGGGGGGGTTTTAAGAACCAGGCATCTGGCAACCACATACATGATACAGATGATGTCTTCCTATCTCAAGAACTTGACCACTACCCTATAATATAAACGAAATCTCCTGATGCATGATGGATGGTGTAACGAACAATGGGTAAAAAGAAATGCAACAAAGCCAAAACTTCAGGAACCTGCGGTGCTGGCTGAGCTTGGTGAGGCATAAACATGGTTGGTTGTTGCATGGGTGGATGTGAAGCTGGGGGCACATATCCTCCACCATAAGAATCAGTGTATGCTTGTTGATATGATTGTTGATACTGATTATCATATGGGTTACTGATCATGTTTGGTTGCGCCTGCGCTGGCTCCTAAGTCACAGAAGAATACATGCTAAGTATGTTGTCCGTACAAGCTATATGGATTCCAGAGATATCCAGGCTCCAGTTTAAAGAAAGTTGCTGACTAAAAAAAGAATTGAGACCTGATTATATGGCATGGTGCTTTGAAGCTGAGTGTTGCCTGAAGCTGCAGTGTTAGTCTCTGCAGATGCAGTATAAAATACATTAATTTTATCATCAGAATTTCAATTCTATAAAATAAATCAAATTACTACTGCATACGTACCAGGTTCTGCAGAAAGGGAAATACGATCACGTAATATAGAAAGTTCAGGTGACAAGCCACCAGAATCCAAAACTTTCAAGTACTTCATTGCCGTTGTAAGAAGCCCCTGGCTGGCCAATATCTCAGCATAACTCTCAAAGAGTTTACAAAGCGATGCGCTGAACTTTTTGTTACCAGTTGCCAAAGCAAGAACAAGAGTCTTCTCCATGAGATCCTATTGAAAGAACAGGGCAGAAAATATAAGCAGAGAATCCCAACTTAATATATTATGCACAAAACCTGGAAACTGATACACACTTGAAGAAGCTCAGCATAAGATCTTCCTTCACGCTCGTTTGCAAGGCTCCTTGACCAAATTTCTACTGTTCTGTCAACATTGCCTGCGCAAATGTAACACAGAACTGCAGCCATAGTGTTACCAGCATCCATCAACTTTGAGGCAAGTACATCGCACAGGGTGCCCCATTGTTCTCCTTGTGCAAACTGTTTGTCAATGAATATAAGAGCAGCATTCATTACAAAGTAGTTTATTAGTGACCAGAATCACCTAGCAAAGTAAAGAGTTCGAGAAGCTTACAGTACAGAGGAGAGCAAGAGTTTCTTTCCAGAACTTGGGTGACCTTGTATAGATAACGCTCGTGAGATCGTTGTTAACCATCGCAGAAACAACCTGAAAACAGATGAACATACAGTAGTTTAAAGGCTTTCAGACCATAAACAGGGATGTTGATAGAAGTTACCTACATAACAAGCTGGGAAGAACTATATACATACCTTCATGTAAGGTGCCCTGCTCGTCTTTAGATATTTCTCACGGGTGCTCTCCCACAAAGATGTACCACCAACATGAGCAATAACTAGAGCATCAGCCATCTTCTTCGCAGATATACACTGATCTACCGCTTCCTTGTAATCTCCAACAACTAAAGCACGCTGGATGGCATCATTAAATACTAGGTCCGAACTTTCTTCCTCTTCTTCTGGCATTTCTTGAGTTTCTTCTGATTTGCCAGCAAAATCTGTCTCAGGAGGCATAAAACCTTTGGGAGATGCAGTAGATACAGGTGTATCAGGTTTAGCAGGAAAGTTGTTAAAGAAGTCTTCTCCATTGTCCATAGCAAACGCAGCTGCCTCGTTAATTTCCAAAGGCTCCGGTGCATGCGCCACAGTTTCATCTAATCCAGTGCCATTTAGATCTGACGAGAGCCCATCCACTGCCTGTTCCTTTTCCACCGAAGGCAAACTAAAGCCGAGATGGCTGATCAACTTTGTCCTTGTAGTTCCTTCCTCTTCGAACATGATTTTCAGCAAGCCCCATGTCTCCTTTTCCTCTTCGGATCTGCAAATCAGTGAATAGAAACATAGCAGAATTGAGTTGTCTGATGAGATTGCTAAGGGTGACTATGAACATGTCAATAATAAGGATGGCCTACTCAGTCTCTTCAGATTTCTTCTCACACAAATCCCTTAGAGAAGTCTTGTCACCATTTTCTATTGCGGCATCAAATTCAGAAGTTCGACTCACCAAACTCTGTTCTGTCACCAGGCTGTGCAGAAAAACCTGGACATGACATTTAGCCAAATGAATCGACGAAGAGGGGTGTATAAGACAGTATCATTCGCAACTACCTACCTCCGATTGAATGCTTGAGGCACCCTTCACTGAGGCTTTTGCATTAAAGGATACAAGTTTTCCCCCAAAACCAAATGATGCACCAACTGGGCGCTTAAACCATTTTGGTGCTCTTAAAGGACCTGCATAAAGAGGATTATAAGAAGTGAGGTTGGTTCTGGTGCTATTCAGTTCTGCAACATAGGAATGATAAACAAATTGTTTAGAATGGGAAACAACATACCAGACCCAAAAGTATTCTCTTCAGCACCATAGCGACTGCAACCCTGCACCAAAGGCGTTGGATACATTTTTAATTTATTCAAGTAGGGAAAACGGAGATCGAGAGTCCAACAAGTATTGCTAGTAAGGTAAATCTCAAACGGAAGTGCGTAAGATTAAATACGAAAACATTTGATGACCATTAGAGCAACAAACTAGGATCCAAATTAATATTCCCAGGTTTGGTTTTCCTCATACATTAAATTTCACCTAGACTAGAACAATTTACCAACACTGAAGGGCAAACCAACAAGATACCTCGATGTTGTAGATGCCAATTTTCCCATCAAATGAAGACGCTGATATAACTCCAGGAATCTTTGGGTACCAATGAACATCAAAATTCCAATTGTTGCCAGCAGGTAACTCAGCTACAATCTGATATAGTTGATCAAGTTCGGTCAAACTCAAGATTGTTAATAACGGATGCAAGCTAGCAAATATGCATTTTCATTAATTCTTTCTCCCTACCTCTCCTTTATTAGTGTCCCAGCAAATAGTTCGGTTGTCTTTAGCACAGGTAAGAAGATATGAACTGTCACTTGGACACCACTCCATTGCAATCACACCTGTAAGATAAGAAGTATCACCACTAGAATTCAACAAGATATTAATCCTAAAAAGAATGAATACCCGCAGGACTATGACCTAGCTATGACATTATAACCCAAATGTATAGCAATGCTTTGAAAAATACCTTTTTCGTGTCCAGTAAACTCGCGCACAGGTGACATTGTATTCCTCATGTCCCAGAGCTGATTGTGGACACACTTTAGGTTACTAGACGAAACCAAATATGAATATATGAAGCAAGGGCATTAAATGATTTCGTTTACCTTGAGAGTAGGTGAACTGTCGTCATCTGATGCAACCATGATCTGAGTAGCAATGTCAGGGTTCCATTGTAGAACAGAGCACCGGCGTCGAACAGAATCTGCGAAGCTGTTGAATTGATAATAGCCACATCAAGGTTTCTGAAGAGCGCCTCCACACTAATATCACTTTAAAAAGAAATGAATACTTACTTAATTATCGGTTTCTGCTTCCTCAAGTCCCATATCACTGGAGGGGGAGAATAAAAAAACACAATGAGCAGACGCAGAGTTAGTTAGAGTGGATAGAGAGAAAGGGAAAGAAGAACTCACCAGTAGTGCCATTGTATGAGGTAGATGCTAATATCTGTTGAACTTTTCTGTTCCACGAAATAAAGGAGATTTCACCTTGCGTGGCGGATCCAGTTCCCTGCATCGTAATAATATTTAAGATGCTCAAAACTCAAAAACAGTGAATCAAACAATGTCATTGACATGTAAAAGAAGTGGTTTACCTTGAGAAGTGGAAAATGAGAAGGCTCGGTAGGCTTAGTTAAATCCCAAATGCAAATTTCACCATCATCAGCACCGGAGGCGAGTAGATTTGGGGTGATACCATTGAACGCGAGACCACGAACCTAACAAATACAAAGGAAAATGAGGAGGAGAGTTAAAAAAACGCAGCCGTTTAGGTAAGAGAAGAAGTTTGCTCAAAAAAAAAAAAGGTAAGAGAAGAAGTAAAAAAAAAACAAACTCACGGGCCCTTTGTGAACTGAAAGATGTCCAACGAATGCATTATCACTAGACTTGGAACTGAAAAAAAAAACGTGACAGTTGCTCGAGTTATTAGACATAGTAAATTAAAAGCAAACTAAGATAAACAGTGATCACTGAAGTTGTGTTGACTGGATCCAATAATTCAAACCAAGGCCATCTTAAAAATCAATTAATTAGTAAATTAGAAAAGAGGACAGACCCAATTAGAGAGAGCGGATTCCATAGATCTATATTTCCATCAACAAGCCCACCGGCGATTAGGCCCATGGAGAATTCCTCCGAACCAGATCCGTTTCTTCCCCATGCGAGTCTATTGAACCGCTCCGAGCTGGCTATTTCCCCAACCAGCGGCAAATCGCGATCGTCTGACTCAAAATCGAGCTTGAAGATCTCCAGATTGGCGGATGAACTAAAGGACAGATCCACGGCTCCGGCCATGGTTCCGGCGGCCATGTAAGGAGCGTCGGGAGCCAGTGCGACGGAGGCGGATCTTCCCACCCCCTTGATGCAAGTCATGATTACAAGGCGAAGAGGTGGAATCAACGGGGGGATTAGGGTGTGTGTCCGTGAACTTTTGTCTTAATGTAAAATTGGGATCTGAAACAAAAGAAACAAGCGGAGAGTAATTATTTAGGACATGACATCGATCTTCTTGCTAGGGGTGAAACTGTCATCTCACCTCAAAAGAGTCAGGGTCATCAGAGCCATTCTTAACATGACACGTCACTTACTCTTTCTGGCTTATCTTATATGGGCCCATAATTTTGAAATCTCTAATGGGCTGTCAAGAGTCTCTGAAAGTTAATAATGATTGTCGGCTATCCAATAAGATGAACTGCAAGAAGGGAGAAATACTTGGGTTGGAAACCAAATAATGAAAATTTTGTTACATAATATTATGTTTTTAAATAAATAAAAATAGTAATAATTACCAAAAAATATTATTTTTAATATTGATAAATCCGTCAGCAAATAAATAACCCTAAATCTTAAATTTTAAATATTAAATCCTAAATTCTTGGGTAAATCATGAATCTTTGGGCAAATCCTAAACCCTAAAACCTTTAATCCTAAACCATAAACAAAACTATTAATTAAACTATAATACTAAACCCTAAACCTTAAATTCTAAACATTAAATCCAAAACCCTAAATCTATGGACAAATCTTAAATTCTTAATCATAAACCGTATACTATTTTAGAATTTAAGATTTGAAGTTTAGTATTAGGGTTCAAAATTAAAGGTTTAGGATTTATAATTAAGGGTTTAATTTATGGTTTAGAATTAAGGGTTTAGGATTTGCCCAAAGATTCATGATTTACCCAAAGGTTTAAGGTTTAGTATTTAGAATTTAGGATTTAGGGTTTGTATTTAGAATTAAGGGTTTATGGTTTACTATTTAGAGTTTAGGGTTTAAGGTTTAGTATTTGCTGACAGATTTATCAATATTAAAAATAACAGTTTTTTATTTGTTTAAAAACATTATATTATTTCATAAAATCTTTAATATTTAGTTTCCTTTTTTTTTTAAAAGATACTAAATCTAAAATGATTGAATTATATTAGTTGGTGAACGTAGAGGTTCACCCTAGGAGGTGAACCCAATTATTTCTCTTTTTTTAAATAACTTGTTAACTAGATTTTGATATGCGCATTTTATTTTCGAAACTAAATAAATACTTTCATATGAAATTATATATAAGATATTGTATAAATCTGTACATATATATTTGGAATTTCACAACCGAGCTGTGCCAAAGAGAAAATACCAAAACCAAAATTGAAGCGAATTTCATAAACAATCGAGCGGATCCTATATCTTTGGAATAAAAAGATGAAACTATCCAAAACCCGGAAACCAAACCAGAACCCAATTTGACCCAATTTTTAAAAAATATTAGATGGTTTTCAACTTCACTATCTGAACCAACCGAAAACCGAAATAACCAAACCAAAATTTAAAAATATCTGAATTGCTAAATTTAATGTATCCTAAATATTCAGAACTGAAAACCCCAAAAAATTAAAAAAAAAATAAATACCCGAAAATAAACTGAATGTTGAGGCGTAATTGTTTATCTACATTTAAATGGTGGGAAGAAAACATTCTACTTGTACAAATTTTTAACTCCTCTTAACAGGGTATATATATAGTCTATAGACTAATTAAAAATATAAGCAATGTTTTTATATTTGACCTTAACATGCAATCAAATTAGTAAACATGGTGGCCTATATATTATCTGGTTCAGATTTAATAAAATCTGTTAATTAAAAATTCTAGAAAATTCAAAAACATGTCATTGACCTGTGACTTGATGCTGTTTGACTTAGTAAAAAAAAACTGATTGCATTTCTTAAAAAAATTGTTTTACTTTTTAATAATACATAAAACTGAAGAAAATATTTATCGAGTTGTTTATTAGCTTAACTTTTAGCCAAAACTTTCTTTTTATGGCTAAAAAACAAAAATTCAAATAAAATCTTTAAATATATTTTTAAATAAAACATGAATATATTATTTTGTATTTTTCGTATATATAATAATATTATTTTATAGATTAGCATTTGCAGAACTATACAGTAACCTATATATAATTTATTGTTTGCTATAAATTTTGTAATCGTAACTAAACCAACTTGCCAAATTTTATTTATATTTTGATGTATCCATATATAGTAGGCGGTTTTATAGCAAAAGGGAAAATCAAATGAATATTTTTCCATTAATAAGGCTACTTGATTTCGACCCGCGTTTTAAAAACGCGGGATATTTTACACTATAAAATCTCACACAAAAAAAATCATTATAAAATTATGTTAATGTTTTGTTAAAAAATGTTAAAATATATAATTCCGCTCCATTTAACAATGTCTCATTTGAACCTCAAACCATTAAGAAATATTAAATTTTAAGATTTAATACGGTTGCCCATTTAGACAACTATAACAATATTGGTATTTTAGTTCCGTTTAGACATATGTAAAAGAAAACTAAACTCTAAATATATTAAAAACTTAAAATACATTTAAATTGTATTTTCCTAAAAAATGTTTAGTGGATCACATATTGTTTTGTGACATATATATCACATATTGTATAAGGGAAAAACATAGTATACATATAAAATGATATTTGGTGGGTTGTACAATTTAGTGGATCCTATATTTATAATGTTCATATAATTTTATAAATATGTAGGACAGGGGATAAACGTGTAAGAAGTTTCCATGAGTGATCCAATATTGTTTGTCCTAATTATACATACATTTAATAGAACTGTTAGTTATAATCAATGTTCAAAATTGCGCTAGGCGTAACGCGTGCGGCTGCGTAGGGCCTAGCGCCGAATCAATTACTTGGAGATTAATCGGGTTACTCGGGGAGTAGTTTTAGTGTATTTATGTATGTTTTATGCGTTTATATATAACATACGGGGAGAAATAATATGTTATGCATGTGGCTCAGTGGTTAGCCTCATGTAAATCCCACAACAGGTCATGGATTCGACCATAGGAAAGCTCTTTTTTCTATTTTACATTGTTTTAGGTTAAATGAGAAGGAAATGACGAAAACAACCATGTCTTCTACCTTAGATCTGCGATTTCTGAGACAAAACTCCAGCCGCTTTTCTTTTTTTTTCGCGTTTTTCATGTTTTTTTCTTGCTAATCTTATAGATTTGAAACACCATACCACATATCTATCATGGAATACTTGATCTCAGACTTCAAAGCTACAAAATAATGATTATTTCAACTTCTCCGAGTAACTCACCGCACAAGGCCAAATCGCAGCGGTTCCTGGCCAAATCGCAGCGGTTCCTGGCCGCAACGCGCTTTTCCGGCGATTATCCGGCCGCCTAAGCCGCGTTTTCGAACAGGGGTTATAATTAAGTGATAGTGGCATGACTTGTCCTTATAATTTGATTTGATGGGCTTTCAGTTCCGTAGGAAATGGTCTAAAACTTGAGCATTTAATCTCTTGATTTATAAGTGGTGAAAATAATTAAAATATTTCAATTAAGGTCAAATAAGGAAATGATATTCCTTTGTAAATAAGTAAAAAAATAAGGGCAGAATCCTATAAGGGATTCTGCTTTAATAGTATAGATTAGTAATAATTTTATACAGTTAGAGATAAATAAGGCAAGATCAAAAATATTGTTAGTTAATGAAAAGGTCCAAAACAACTTTCATATGTAGATATATTTAAACTTCTTCCCTTTTAATAAAGTAGATAATAATTTACCGAAACATCGATCTGGTCTAACATCATGTTTTGCTCATACCATAACCAATGTCTTTAAATATTCAATTTCGGACTCTACTATTAAGCAATGGGATAAATATTGTGGTAGTAGCATGTGACTTATATCCATTCCTGTAGATCAAAATGTTTTTACTTCCTACATAAAGTGGGGGACAAAACTAGATCCTCCTATTACATGTGACAAAAAAAACCATTACTCTACCCTTGAGCATAATCTGAAGTGAATGGATGTGCTATATTATAGATGATCTATAAATGTGTTTTTGTATTCCAGTTAAACTTAAGCGATAAAATAAAAATAAAGGAGTTATAACAAATTGTGAACATTAGGATTGCTGCATCGACTCACAGTCACATGCTATGTTTATTGATACTTAAGACATTTTCTTCTATCTTTTAAGACTCTCCATTTTTTTAGTAAAATTTGTTTTTGGTCCGAATTCTTATCATGAATTCGATTGTCTACCATTTGAAGCTCCATATTCTCATGAAATTGACAGCGCAAGTAACCATCTATCTCCTTTTGAAGCAGGCAACAACTTTGTGCACAACAATATATGTGCCTCCTAAACACTATCTTCAAGCAAATAGATCGCAATGTTCAAGTTACCAAATGGATTTAGTGATCACATCATAGATATCTGAACCTTTTTCATTTCAATGATATGTAACCACTTAACAAAAAAACCTACTTCTATATTTTTACTAGTATCAGAGTACTGAGTTTTTACTTCATCTTTTGTAAATGGGAACTACCGGAATACTTTTTACTTGCTATAAAGTTTGTCTTGTTTTTTTACTTGGGCGATAAAGTTTGTCTTGTTTTTTTTAGAAATGTTTTTCTTGTTTTTTTGTCTTTTTTTCATTTGAAAGTGATTAAAGATTTGAAACTGTCTTTGCTTTTCAATGTTGTTAACCATGAAAAGTTAAGATAAAGAGATTTCTATATCATTTTTCACACCAAATTTGCATATTTTCGTTTTAAGCTATACTAATTGATTATACACTTTCCACTTTTCAATAATCATATTCATATCATTAGTATGTATTAAACAAAGTGCATATAGCAAAAGAGAAGAAAGTTGAACAAGAATGTTAGTTTGATCTAAGTTATTTTCCAATATTTTTTTCTAGATATTTTTAATCGATTAATCATTTTCGCATCATATAACATTTGAATTATAAGTTTAAAGCATGTTAATTTTGTTTGAAACTAATAAAAATTATATTGAAACAAAAAGTTATCATATCAATAGTATTTATATTCTAAAATAAGATAGAGAATTTTAAAAATTATTTTAAATTTAGAATAATTTTGAAAGCATATGTTATTAGAATGTAGTATAGTGTTAAAACACATATCACTATAGCATAGTAAATTTGTTTTAGTTTCTGATGTTATGTGTAAATATGACCTAAATAAATCAGAAAAGAATGTACATAAAAATTTTACTGATTTTTTAATAATTTTTTTATCAACTTAGCTCAAATGAAATAATAGGAAAAGAATGTAAATAACTTTTTTACTTATTTTTGATAATTTTTTTATCAACTTAGCTCAAATGAAAATGAAGGTTTCCTCAACCAGAGAAAGTTGAAACTAAATTTGGAGGCAGAAAATGAATATAGAGATTTAATTGTGATAAAAATATATTTTTTTTAAAAAATAAAGAAAGAAGAAATTGTAATCTCTAATCGATGGTCAAGAATATGACAGTTGTCGAGTAATAAGTAAAGATAGGATTGTAGCATCGGTGCACCATCACCCATAATATAATAGCTTAGAAAGAGATAGATTGCTGCTATTTGCTCTCATTATCCCCTTTGTGGATTAGGTAGTGTTCTCGCTCTCTCTTCTTCGCCTTCTCTATACAAACAAAACTGGTTCGCTCCGACGATGGCTGTCTGCGCAACTCACTCCTCTCTCATGATAGCATCATACGCCGCATCCAAGGACCTTACAATTCCGTCTCTTTTCTCATTTGCCAACCCAAGAGCAGTCCCCAACAGCTCGAACGTCGCAGCGCTCTGTCCCCCTCTTGTTCTCCTTGGGGGTAGAAGACGACCCTTCCCGGTAGTTGTCTCAGCCGTCTCGGCAGAGGCTGATGTGGACACGGAGGACTTGGATGAGAATGAATCCACCTCCACCACCACCGCAACAGCCGTCCTTGATCCGCCAAAGCCCAAGAAAGGAAAAGCAGCTCTGCTTCTCAAGAGAGATAGAGTATGCCTTCCTAATCCTTTACTCTTCGCTTAATTTTACTTGGGCTTGTCTCAGCTGTTTGTTTGTTACTCTGATTTGGGCAGACAAGGTCTAAGAGGTTTTTGGAAATCCAAAAGCTAAGGGAAACGAAAATGGAGTACGACGTCAAGACGGCTATATCGTTGCTTAAGCAAACCGCTAACACAAGGTTTGTGGAGTCGGTCGAAGCCCATTTCCGTCTCAACATCGATCCTAAGTACAATGATCAGCAGCTCCGAGCTACGGTTTGTTTCTTATTTTTGTTTTTGTATAGAACTTTGTGTTTCTTTGAAATTTTAAAATCTGAACGCATTGGTCTATATTTGTTGTTTTGGGTAGGTGAGCCTTCCTAAAGGAACAGGGCTAACTGTTAAAGTGGCTGTTCTTGCACAAGGTAATTGATGTTCATCGTCTGTAGAAAATACTTTGTGTGGTTGACCTTGTATATTTTGTATGGATGGAGCTCTTTTGTGTGTGTATTTCAATTGAGAAAATCTACTGGGGATCATTCTGTTTCTTTATGTTTCTCTAAGTTAGCAAACTATTGAAAGACTTGTGCAATCCCCCGTTTGGTTAATTCTTTCCATGTTGAATAATATGCAGGTGAGAAGGTGGATGAAGCAAAAAATGCAGGGGCAGATATTGTGGGGAGTGATGATTTGATCGAACAGATAAAAGGAGGGTTCATGGACTTCGATAAGTTAATTGCATCCCCTGATATGATGGTCAAGGTGTGTTTTGTGGAAGCCTTTGTTAATAAAACTAAATTTGTATAGCTGTTAACATGAGCAAAGGTTACCGTCATCATCTCTTATTTACTAAATATTCTTTTATTAACTTGGGCGATGATTAGGTTGCTGGTCTGGGAAAGATTCTTGGTCCTAGAGGACTCATGCCAAACCCCAAGGCTGGTACCGTCACAGCTAACATTCCACAGGTACTTACTCAAGCAACATCTCTGCTCCTATTGATTCGGGTTAAGCATATAGTTTACTGATGCATACATCTCTCTCTTTCACAGGCTATAGAAGAGTTCAAGAAGGGAAAAGTAGAATTCAGAGCAGACAAAACTGGGATTGTTCACATTCCCTTTGGTAAAGTTAATTTCCCAGAGGAAGACCTCCTCATAAACTTCCTTGCAGCAGTGGTAGGTTCTGATGATTCTCCATTTAAATACTAGTAGTACACAACGTTTTTATCTTTCTCTTGTGCTGAGTGGAACGGGTAAATGAATGTGCAGAAATCGGTGGAGACAAACAAGCCAAAGGGAGCAAAAGGAGTGTACTGGAAAAGCGCACACATATGCTCGTCAATGGGGCCATCCATCAAGCTCAACATAAGGGAGATGATAGACTTCAAGCCATAAAAATAAACACCACATTTGAGTGAATGAGGAGGAGGTCCCTCCCTGTTGGAGAGATAGGTTTGAAGGAATGTTTTTGGGAGTGTAGGCGAACGAACCAAAGATATGTTAGTAGTTATCTCTTGTATTACCTCCTCACTGGTTGTATCACCTTAACTCTGATAAGACCATTTTGCTGTATTGATTTGATTATTACTGTTAAAAATTGCTCTGCTGCCTTCTTCACCACTGGAGAGAACGAAACGAACACACGAGTCGTTTAAATAAAAAAATAATTAAATTTTTGTCAAATTGGTAGATAGTAGATAAAATAATTTCAGAAGTTTCACCGGGAGAGAAACAGAGAAAAGTACATCTATTATGGGTTCCGGCGTACGGCTGGCACGGAACGTGAAGTTTAGAGATGGTTCCGTCGGAGGCTTGATGGTTCCAGAGCTCCGACGAACGTAGATCTAGAGGTGTTTGTGAGACGGGAAACTAGGATAGATTCCCGAACTAGAAATCCTACAGTGGATTCGAAGTAAGGGGATACACAGACCAAGAAGATGATCAGTGAGGTAGAAGGATCAACTCGAAGATACTGAGATCGATGATAATTTGCTTGAGTTCTAAAGAACTTATGCAAGATAGTTTAGAGAGATATTTAGGGTTTGAAGAAGATAGTTTTTATTATTGATTGATTTGTAAAACTATGCCGTGAGGATACATATATAGCAAAACCAAAGAGATGTTTAACCTAACTAGAAAAAGAAAAATATATATAAAGCTAATGTATGAATAATAAAATATAAAACCGGTATGAGATTGGTTTAAGAGACCGTGACATAATCCTGTCACAATACTCCCTCCTTCAGAACATCCTTGTCCTCAAGGATGAATGATTAATATTTGCAACGACCATCTTGTTGCACAGCAGCTCCGGTGGTCTCCGCAAATGAAACATTTCATACATCAACTGCTTCCTTTGTGTAGTATTCAATGCAAACTCCTTATGAATATGAATATTCGTTCTAGTGTGCTTCGAACATCTTACCACTGTTACTGCATCAGGAGCTTCATCAATATCATAAGTTAGTACCTCAGAGTCTACAGTTGCTTTTGCTGGTTGAACGAAAAACACCGAAATCTCCTGCGGTTTCGAGTTTAACAACAATATTGGACCATGATTGAGAAACTTCTCTGTCCTGTCCCATATATCTTGTTTAGATTCAAGAACAAGCTCATCAGATTCAACCAAGCTCTCCTTAACTATGGGATTGATTTGAATTGTTTTTGTTGCGCTTTGTTCTCTGGAGAAAAGATCTGGTGGGTCTGTTTGTTGATGGCTGTCTTCTGTTGTGATGTCCGAGGTTCCTTCCGCTTGATTTGCTGGTGATGGGTTGAAAGCAAAGAACTTCTCTATCATCGCTTTAAGCTCATCAATCCGACCTCCTAGTTCTTTACGAAGCGCCTTTGACTGTTGAATTTGTGATAAACAGAGATCATCAATTTTCTTGCTCATCTCGTTTAGAGCGGTAGTCTGATGGGTTTCAATTCCTTGACTGTCCATGAGGTAGTCGATTGCTCTGATACCAATGAGACGAGAAACTTGGATAGATTCCCGAACTAGAAATCCTACTGCGGATTCGAAGTAAGGGGATACACAGACCTAGAAGATGATCACTGAGGTAGAAGGATCAACTCGAAGATACTGAGATCGATGATAATTTGCTTGAATTCTAAAGAACTTATGCAAGATAGTTTAGAGAGATATTTAGGGTTTGAAGAAGATAGTTTTTATTATTGATTGATTTGTAAAACTATGCCGTGAGGCTACATATATAGCAAAACCAAATAGATGTTTAACCTAACTAGAAAAAGGAAAATATATATAAAGCTAATGTATAAATAATAAAAGATAAAACCGGTATGAGATTGGTTTAAGAGACTGTGACATAATCCTGTCACAGTTTGTTCCGGTGACGTCGAAGCGGAGGCGGTGGAGTCGACGCAGTGTAACGTTTATGGCGCAGATCTCGCCATATGGCGAACAAGTCTCCTCCACGCATTCTCCTTTGTCGGTCACGCGGTCGATTTTGGTGGATCGAGGATCCGTTTTGGGTTTTTTGTTGTAACCCGGTTGTTGGGCATCAGGTCCACTAATTTGTTGTTTTGGGTTTTTTGTTTTGAACTTCGGATGTAGTGGGCTTGACCCGGTTTTTGTTCTATTATAATATTTCAATTTAGGGAAAAAAATAGATAAAATAATTTCATGAGGCAGTTACGATGCTACGTGGCAGCGTATCTGCCAAGGATACAAGCTCTTATTGAGTGAGAAGGAATCCTTCGTTTGCAATCAATCGATCAGTCAGTGATGGCGGAGAATATCATAGTATCCGTGAACCCAAAACCATCAAATGGTTTATCATCTAAGCTTCTGGATCTAGTGGAGAGAGTAGTGGTGAAGCTGATGCACGATGCTTCTCTCCCTCTCCACTACCTCTCCGGCAACTTCGCTCCCGTCCGGGAAGAAACTCCTCCGGTCAAGGATCTTCCCGTCGTCCATGGATTTCTTCCAGTAAGTGAGCTTAGCTCTCTCTCTTTTTACACTCTCCCAATCCTTGATCGGAAGGTTCTTCTAATAAATCGTCTTTTTTTATAATATTTAACTAGGAATGCTTGAATGGTGAATTTGTGAGGGTTGGTCCAAATCCCAAGTTTGATCCCGTCGCTGGATATCACTGGCACGTCTTTCCATCTATCTATCTTCCTTTTTTTATTATTTTTATTTTTTCATTGTATTGGTGGTGGCTTCCTCTTTTCTTATGATTGCTTCGCTTTCTTCTTTTCAGGTTTGATGGAGATGGGTACGCTAACTGTTTCCTCCTACTAGGGCTGCTTGCTTATTCTCTCTTTCATTTAACTCATACGAATCTTCCTTAATACTGCAGGATGATACATGGTGTACGCATCAAAGATGGGAAGGCAACTTATGTTTCTCGATATGTTAAAACATCACGCCTCAAGCAGGAAGAGTTTTTCGGTGCTGCCAAATTCATGAAGGTGTGTGATCAGATCGATCTTGTGTAAAAATTATTTGTTGGAGCGCAACACTCATTTTGTGTTCTTTGTTTTACTTGTTTACACAGATTGGGGACCTTAAGGGTTTTATCGGATTGCTTATGGTCTATCTCCAACAGCTCAGAACCAAACTAAAAGTATTGGACGGCTCTTATGGACATGGAACTGGTTGGTTTGCTTGCTTCTTCCTTTTTTACTTTCTCTCCTATCTACTATTTTTTTATTAAAAATAAAAACGCTCTCTTTCTCCATTCGCCAGCTAATACAGCGCTCGTCTATCACGATGGAAAACTTCTAGCTCTATCCGAGGCAGATAAGCCATGTAAGCTCTCTACTACCTACCAAAGTTAGCTCAGATATGTGAACATATAATCTATTTACAGACCATATCTTCTGGTTTTGTAGATGTCGTCAAAGTCTTGGAAGATGGAGATCTGCAAACTCTTGGCTTGATGGATTATGACAAGAGATTGACCCATTCCTTCACTGCCCACCCTAAAGTTGACCCAACTACAGGTAAGTCTTCACTTATCTCCCTGAGCCGAAATCTACAGATTCTGTTGACTCATCATGGACCCTCTCTCCTCTCTCTTACAGGTGAAATGTTTACTTTTGGGTATTCGCAAACGCCACCTTATGTCACATACAGAGTCATCTCGAAAGATGGTATTATGCATGACCCTGTCCCGATTACTATATCAGAGCCTGTCATGATGCACGATTTTGCTATTACCGAGACTTACGCCATCTTCATGGATCTTCCTATGAACTTCAGGCCTAAGGTACGACGACGTTATTCATCAATATATATATATATATATATATATGTAAGTTACACAAGAGATTTTTGCTTTTGTTGAAATGGCACAAGAGGAGATATGATTATAAAAGCAATATGGAATTTTTTTTTTCCTTGTGAGAATCATAGATTCATGTGTCCTATGTAACTGATTCCCTAGGAAATGGTGAAAGAGAAGAAAATGGTATACTCATTTGATCCAACAAAAAAGGCTCGTTTTGGTGTTCTTCCTCGCTATGCCAAGGATGAACTCATGATTAGATGGTTTGAGCTTCCCAACTGCTTTATATTCCATAACGGTTTGTGCTTTTTGCTGTCTGTTTAAGGGATTTTAAATTCGAAATACACCAATCATCATAACCTCTGTGAATGGGTTCTTTTATCCAGCCAATGCGTGGGAAGAAGAGGATGAAGTCGTCCTCATCACTTGCCGCCTTGAGAATCCAGATCTTGACATGGTCAGCGGAAATGTGAAAGAAAAACTCGAGAATTTTAGCAACGAACTGTAAGAATCACTGACCTGTTATGTTATATCTGTTGTACTCTCTCGTAAACCATATACTCTGTCTCAACTATTTCTTTGGCAGGTACGAAATGAGATTTAACATGAAAACGGGCTCAGCTTCTCAGAAAAAACTATCGGCATCTGCAGTTGATTTCCCCAGAATCAACGAGAGCTACACTGGAAAGTATGAGTTCACCCTTGTCCTTGTGTGTTTGATATGATTCATTGTATCCCTCCCTAACAAGGAAATGGAATTGTTTTCTTGTTTGTTTGGTGCGTGTAGGAAACAGAGATATGTATATGGAACAATCCTGGACAGTATCGCCAAGGTCACAGGAATTATCAAGTTTGATCTGCATGCGGAAGCTGAGACAGGGAAAACAAAGCTGGAAGTAGGAGGCAATATCAAAGGAATCTATGATCTGGGTCAAGGCAGATTCGGTTCAGAGGCTGTATTTGTGCCAAGTGAGGCAGGGAAAGAAGATGATGGTTACTTGATCTTCTTTGTTCATGATGAAAACACAGGGTAGTTATTTCGCTCCTGCTACAGTTTCGTATTTTTTTATCAATTGCTTAATTTTGTCTTTCTGGTACAATAATAATGTTGATTGAAAATTGGTAGGAAATCATGTGTGAATGTGATAGACGCAAAAACAATGTCAGCTGAGCCAGTGGCGGTGGTGGATCTGCCGCATAGGGTTCCATATGGCTTCCACGCCTTCTTTGTTACAGAGGTACTAATACCTAAACCCATATACATATCTTCTTTCCAAGCGATGCAACTCTAACCAACAGGGGGGTCTGGTCTTGCAGGAACAACTCCAGCAACAAACTCTTGCATAAGATATGCAAGACAAGTTGTGAGCATATATATATCATATAGTACCTGGAGATGTGGGAAACTGAATGATTCGGACACTAGTATTACACATACTATGGTACCATGTATATTCATTTGAATGCCTCGTTTCTGTTTAATTAAGAAAAATACATTTCATCATTCCAATAGTCTACTAAGGTTCTTCTATCTTCCTTGGTCTTTTGAATTGAGTAAGATTGGGGACTCTCTCCTTTGTTATTTACGTTCTCTAGGTTCAGTCAGCTTTAGCTTACTACGAAGAGAGAAATACCAATTGAGGCGTTGATAGTAGAGTAGGGGTGTGGGAGAACTGAGCTAGAACCTTAAGGATTCGGACCATCAACGTATATGGAATTAGCTTATATTGTTTGTTGTAGCTAGCATTTAGTATACAATACGAGTGTTAAAGCACAGAAACGAAAATGAAAAATTACATGTACAGAGAGGACTGAACATGAGAGAGAGTAGTATAGTGTGGACATCTTCTTCGTTTAGGCTAATTTTTTTCTTCTTCTGAGTTTTCACTACACTAAAACAATTACTTAATGGAAACGATCAATGGATGCCGGGATCCCCAAAGACCTCGCTGTTACAGACTGGGCAAATCTGCATTTCAATATGCATAGAAGAGATGTTTCAGTTGGAAGTGATGATGTAAAAACGAAGAACATTTAATGAATAATAAAATACCTTGTTGATGGTTAGCCACTTAGAAATGCAGTCGGAATGATACACGTGCTTGCATGGAAGATTCATCTGCTTCTCCCCAATCTTGTACTTGAGCTGGCATATCACACACCTGATCATCATCATCATACGCACGTTTTTGAGTATTATTGTGTATACAAATGAACCTTGTGATGAATGACGTTTTTGTTATAAGGTTGTTGCTCTCTCATTACCTTTCCCCTGCTCTTTTCCTGGAGAAGAAGCTCCCGAACTTGTATTTTCTAGTGGGAAGGGTTTCTATGAGTTCCTGAGATAGTCCTCGGCTTTCTGATCCGACCGCTTCTCCGAGCTCTATTAATTCCTGATTCACAAAACCATTTAGATGCAAGTCCATTGCCTTGCCTCTCTTGACAATCTACTTCAACAAAGAAAAGCCCACAAGGAATGTGGAACAAACCTCATAGGTCATTGTATCGGGATCAATGTCGTCTTGCCAGGATACCTGTGGTCATTAACGAGAGCATATATAATTCAATATAAATCACATCCTAGCACGGATACAGCAACTATCGAAATGCACATACCTGAGGACTCTCGGGATCATGTTCAATCGCAATGCCTGTTAAACATAAAAGACAATATTCTTCTTAGCTTAGAAAAAAAAAATACAGGAAGGGATAAAAAAAAAATAGAGAATCAGGAGGAGAAATAACGAACATTCATCAGCGTCAGAGTGATCATCATCCGTGTCCCCGTCGATATGGACAGACCGTGGAACAGAGTCATCAACGTTAACTCCTATCGGGTGAAGGTACTCCCCCCAATTGGTGGTTCTACCGATGGACATCCTGGATAAATGATCGTTGAGGTCATAAGAACCATAGAAAGAAGAGGCATTATCTGATCCTGAAAATCCAAACTTGTATGCATTTGTTGTGTTCATTGTCCAGTACTGGCTGTCCTGAAAATAGGCAAAGTAAACAAACATATTGAAGGCATAGGAACACTGCTAATTTAAACAAACCAATGCTAGAAAAGAAAAGGGTATTGGTAAGTACCTGAGGATGCATTGTTCCGGCATGATGAGAATAGTTTAGGAGGGGCTCCTGCTGAGCCGCACCACCATAAAAGTCCATGTAACTAGCAGAAGCAGCAGCATCAGCAGCATACGGGAATCCCGTCTCCGTGTAATGAGAAGAATCTGCTCTATCTCCATTCATTTCAGCTATATTGCTATTGGGATATAAAAGAAGAAGAACAATTAAGACAGTGAGATGTGTTTTAGAGGAAGGGAGGAGCGCTAAGGTTAAAATAAATAAATAAAAAATAGACAAGAAATTAAAAAAGGGGGGTGTAACAAGGTAAAGCATAAGAGGGTGAAGAGTAGATTTGAAATTCAGCTTGAGAAATACTTTACAAGATAAATGAATGACACCCTAGTAAACAAGTAGGGCACAACTCCAGGGGGGAAACAAACAAAACTAACCTACACATGTTAAAAGAGGCTTGAAACAGAACAAGTCCAGAAAGCAATAGAAGCCGAGGAGACAGTAGTGACAGATGTGTAAAAGAAAGAAACTAACAAAGCATACCCAAAAAAAAGAGAGGCAAAAGACACAGAAACAGGAGGAGAGGATAAAGGGATATGCATACATTCGACGATGGTTGGAGCGGTAAGTGGCGATTCAAGACGGCAAACGAGAATTTCAGACCCAATATCTGCAACACAACAACAAATTACAACCAAAATATAAGAGAGAGAGAGAGATAGTTGTTTTTGATTTAGGGGAAAAAAATAAGAAGATAGGAGAAATGCGTTTCGACCAAATTCATAGGACAGCAGAAAAAGCAGGGGAGGGCACTGTAGACGAAGAAGAGACGGAAGAAGAGCAGAGAGAGACCCACAAAGAGAAAAGAGAAAGAGAGAGGAAAAAGGAGGAGGAGGAGAGAGAGTGTGGGGGGACAAAACGACGTCGAAGGATGGGTGGTGAGGGGGTTGAAGCGAAAAAGCCGTTGAAGAAGCCGGCAAAAAGATATGTGGGGAGACACACCCTACTACAGATTTGATCTCAACCCTACACCTGTCTCCTCACCCCTCAGAGACAAAGATTTGCTTTTTTATTTTCTCTCTCTCCTTGTCTTTAATAACTACTGTGCCAAAAAAAAACAAAATAAATTAAAAAGAATATTAGGATTTGTTCTATGCTGATGGATTTACTATTTTATTATCATCGTCAATATTTAAAACCAAAGTACAGCTTTCGACCTTGAGATTATCAAAACCACAACTTGCTTGTCTGTTTTCCCACAAAAGGAAACCTCCCCCATTCTCTCTCTTTTTATTTCTTATAACTATGCAACTATTGTATGTTCGTCTAACATGTATACTACTCACATGTAAGAAAAATAAACATATGTATTCGCAGAGAGATAGCTGTTTTTTAACATTTATTAAGGGCGTAGGCCTGTTTTTAAACAGAGCGAGTGTGTAAGACTTGAAAACAAAAAGGTGACATTAAAAGAAGACAAAGGATGGATGGAGAAACTCTTATAGGCGTGGGAATAGTAGCAATGTCCTTGCTTGCTTTCTAGACTCGGTCTTGTCTAGTCTCTTGTCTTATGTAGTAGTCCTATTGAAACTCTATTGAGAGAATAGTAAGCCATAACGTGAAGAGTACCCAAGCCTAACGTGTGGCTGCCGGCAAAGTTGCAGACACACACACATTATATATATAATTAATATACCACATTTTTGTTTCTCTATGTTCAAGGCATTTGCTTGGTTGCTGCTTTTAGGGTTAAACGAACATTTAAAAATACATTTTTTTCTCTCTATCTTCTTGTACTACTATACACTAAATTGCATCAGCATAGTCTTCATATTCACCAAAAAACAATCCAGCAAGCATGGTGGTTTTGATACATACAAATTAAATACAATGTCCTCCCGAAGGTGGGCTAGTGTGTCGGGTGGTCGCGATGGCCGTAGAGCTTGGTCTTAGCGCAAGTGACTGTGATCAGACTATGCTTCCCTACTCCATCAATCTCATACAAATAGTACACCTCCGCTGTGAATTGGTCCTTGTTCTCTATAAACACCACTCTCTCGGCCCCTGCTATCAGATAGATCTTGAAGCTCTACATCCGAAGAACATGTTGATGATCACATCCCTTGGCGCCAGCTGTTTGAACCCCCGACAGGAATGTAACGTACTCTTTCTCTGTCCACTTCTTCTGATTGAAGATTTCGCGTCTTTCAGACTTGACGGCACAAGAAAGTGTATGTGCAGAAAGACAGAAGAAGACGCTTGAAGCATCGAAGCTTAGCTAGCCAGAAGATCGAGTGGCGTGTCTGTTCGAAGGGGGCATACTGCAGTTTTAAAAGAAGGCATTTGGCTAAATGAATGCCGCTCACTGGCGAATTGCCGGGTCCAATCCAACAATAGATTTTAAGGCAACCCATGTACTTCACAATTATTTGAGATCCATCAACTACATCTACCTTGCAAATGTGTGGAACGCAGGAAACCAAAAAAAAGGAACTATTTTAGAGGGTCTCCTTTGAAAGAAATTACAGAAATCAATAACCCACGACGAACCCTCGGAAGACCCAAATCAAAGTGAAGAATGCAAACATACCAAATACAAGACGTGAAAAAAACACTTATTTCTCTGCTACCTATAATAGAAGGAAATAATTTCTAAAGCTTGATTTAAGAAAAAAAGAAAAACAGAGTACAAACCATCTACGAGGATCTCACTTCAAATCTGCCTGGGACAAAGCTCACACGGGTACACTGTTTTAACCGAGCAATGGCATCTTGTTTCCTACTAGACATGAGATCAATGTAGACCGCCGTAAGTGTGGCTTGTACATTGTTCGGTAAGAGAGTTAGTGCGTGTGTGATGAAAGGTCTGGCCTGGTCATGTTGTCCTTGTGTTGCAAACAGGGCAGCAAGGTTTGCGAAAAGTGCTCCACGAGCTTCTTCTGGCTTAAGTGAATCCCGGGCATTTCGTGTCAAAGAAGCATCCGATGTCTCCTCACAGTCGGAACTCATGTTCATTCGCCATGGGTCTAAGTCTTCTTGAGCAAATGGCAGTTTAAAATCTTCCTGTCCGAGTAGATACGGAGATAAATGCGCACCAGCTTCAACGGGCCTGTTGAGCAAGCAGAGAGCCTCCGCTGCGTAAATATGGCCTAAGAAAACATAAATCTTCGAACAATCTGGAAGTTGCAACAGTGAGTTGGCAGCTGATAATGCTTTGATAGGATTCTCCAATTCCAGCTCTACGTACGCCATATTGGCAAGAAGAGCCTGTTTGATCAAATGATTCTCTTTACGACGGATATCCTTGTAAGCAGAGAGGGAGTTCTGAACTATGTCCTGGTTCATTCCACCTTTCAACTCTGAGTTCGTATTAGCTTCACCATGATCAGACGATGATGCTTCTTTAGTCTCATTAGTCAATGTCGATTCCAGGTCTGATTTAGAGTCATTCAAGAGAGATCCACTGAGCAGATACATACCGTTCGAGAGACAAACCCGTGCTAGTGATAATGAGAGCTTTGGCCATTGGGTATCATTGCCAGCAAGTTCAACGAATCCATTCTCTTCCATCATAAGTTGTCTCCACTTCCCTTTTCCAACTACATGAAGTCTGATTTCCGAAGAAGTGTTTCCTTCTTCCAAAAGACCCTTTTGTAATGCCATTATACAGCATTCAGCTATACGGAGCCAAAGGAGCGGTTGTCGGCAGAAAACCAGGCTTGACTTCTGGAAGCATTGAGCAGCAAGCAGAGGCTTCCCACAAGCTAAATAAAGCATCCCGCAGTTGTATGTGATCAGCAAAGACTTATCCTGTGAGAGAGAAAACAACTTCACCGAATTTTCCTTTCTTAATGACGACGAACAGCTCCTTAGAGCTTTTGAAAACAACACAGACGCGGCTTGATATTTTCCAAGCTGATAGTATATGCAACCAAGGTTGTTGTTGAAGATTCCTGAAGTCCTTGATTCTTTTTGGATACCGGATACCAACAAAAGCTTTATAGCCTTCATATGGTTCCCATGAGCGTACTCAAGTTGAGATTTCAAGAGGAGAGCCATAGAGGAGTCCCTTTTTTGAGCAATATTCATAGCATGTTTAACTTCACGCTTCGCCAGTTTTAAATTTCTCGTGAGAAGCAAAACCCGGACCTTGTAAAGCTGCAGCTCAAGCTTCAGATCAATAGTCAAGATCGACCTTTCACCTAACGTCTTAAGAAGATTGTTTGCTGGAATATGGCCAGCTAGCTTCATTCGTTTCTCAGCCTCAAATTCCGCTAGAACATTGTCCTCGTCTAGATGCTCCTCACACAAACCACTATCAGCAGCTGTTAAATCAGACTTCAAAGCATCCGAGGCCACAGAGCTGCTCAGGAGAGATGTTTTTGATACTTGATTTGAAGAAAGTTGAATCGTGCTACCAATTTCCTCGTGACTCCCAAAACAAACACCAAAAGCTTTGATCATATGGCCAAACACATCCTGTACAAAACTACGTGTGAGATACAAAAAGAAAATGGAAAAATTACTCAGTCCAAATATTCTTTCAGGGACGCAACAGTAGATCATTAAAGTGGAAGTCGAGTTCTTAGTGTCAAACCAAAAGTCTAACCTTCCTCATCAGATTATAGCTATGTAAGTTGTTGTCACCGATTTATTTGAATTATAGTATACACAGCTGGACTATATTTCAAGACAAGACTTTCAGACCAGCACAAACAATACTTACCAAAAATTTCACAGCATCATGACAAGCCAGCGCACAATCCAGCATCAAGAAACAGATTTGAAGCGCAGTTGTCTGCGTATGAGTATCAACCAAGTTCAATACTTAGAGCCAGTAGAGTAGGACGGATTTTAACAAAATTAACCAGAAAAAAAGATGGGAAACAACAATACCTCATCTAGCGGCTCAATATTTTTAAACAAAGGATCTAGAATTGATAAAGATTTTGTATACTGATGCAGATGAAACCAGGTAACCGCCTGCAGGAGGAGACCAAATGAACATCAATAATTAACTATACGATATGCAAAGCATCATAACTAGTACTGAAGAAAAAAAAACATGGGAATATATCAAGAGAACATACAATGTTGAGATTTGTTACTGTACTATCAAATTGATCCTTTGACACATTGACGATACTTCCAGGGTTTACAACTTCCACTAGTTCTTTTGCAGCAAGATCAATTTCTTCACTCTGTTTCTGAAAAAAAAAAGAAAAAGAGAAAGTATGTCATAGATATTTACATAAAGACTACTAATAACAATGCTCTGTCCAGTATGATCCATAGTCCAAAGATGACAATATAAGAAAAGACTGTGCTCAAGATGAAATGTGAAGCACTTGTAATTGGGAGAGTAGACAGAACATAAACCTTGACAGAGTTAAGGTCTTCCAGTAGTTTCTTGGGATTTGAGCAACATCCCCTGAAGTAGTCTGCAATTGCCATATTGTGAAGAACCTGCTTTATCAATTAAACAAAAATTCAAATGATTTAATGTGCTGCATGTTTGTAATGATGTAAACCTTACAAACTTAGTGAAAACCAAAATCATGCTTAATCGGTTATGATATATCAAATCAGATCTAAACTAGTTAAATCCAAACTCAAAACTTAAACTATGAGAACCCAAAACTAGCAAGCAAAATGGTATTAACAGTAATAAACCAAATCCAAAAGTGACCTTGGGATCGTTATGATTCTTCTGCTTGAGCTGAAGGAGAGTGTCGATACACTCTCTGAATTTGCAAGACTGGAAATAGGAGAGAGCGTCTTTAGCTAGTGCGGAAGTGACAGAGAGAACGATGGCGTCGTCGCGGATTGATTCATCTCTAGAGGCGTCGGATGGTAACGAATCTCGAGAATCCATCGATGATTTGAAGCAATTGTTGTGTGTCCCTAAGATTTTTGAAGTCCGCGAATATTCAAAGAATTGAATGCAAATCCAAAACCCTAGAAAGTGATAATAATTTGTAGAGAAGAAGAGCAGAAGCCACTTTGCTGGGAAAATACACGCGCGGTTACGTTATCGAGAGGAGGGAGAAAGGGCTACAGATGGAAAGTTAATGGGCCGAATTAGGCCGGCCTGATTAGCCTAACTAAATTTACCCGCCTATCTTCTTCCTCCCTCTGTTGTTTAATCTCCAACCCAAATTAATCTTTAGCGTTTATCCTCTCCATTGATACATTCATGAAAATTAGAAGCTTGAGCTTCAAATTCGTGCTCACAATTAACTAATTGATTAAAAACTACTTAGTTTTTTATTTGATTTAGATACAATTAAAATCTAAACCGATTGGTTTAGAGACCCCGAGATCGGTTCGTTACATTATGATTGTTGGGTTCTCTTGGCAACATGTAGAAGAAGCAAAACTCTAAGAGATTGTCATGTTTTGTATATCGCCCTTGCTAAATGATAATCTCTATTTCTTTTTCTTTTATCAAATGATAATCTCTTTTATCATCTCCTTGTACAATGAAAAAAAATGATGTTTGCCATTTAAAGCCGAATGTAATGTACCACTATCAGAAGTACTCCCTCCGTTCCTTAAAGATGATTGTTTTAGGAAAAAAAATTGTTTCAAAAAAATAGTAGTTTTACTTTTTCAATGTATGCTTTTATGAAAAATTGTAAGTTTCAAAAATATTAATGGTGTTTATTGAATTTCTATTGGCTAAAAGTTATTGAAAATTGTTATTTGCAAAAAACAATGCATTTACAATCAAAATTAATGAATTTTCTTAATATATGTGAAAATTCTAGAACTACTATCTTTTAAAAACAGAGGGAGTATAAAATATTCTTCATCAGCTTACATCGTGTACAAATATGACTCGTTATATCTGACAATCTTATACATAACAAAAACAAAATTTTACATCTCGTTGGTGGCCTAACTACAACATCAAAATGTGTTTACAAGCCCTATGCCTACTTCTTCCGCGAGCTCGTCCCACACAGGCAGGAGTATCAAAACCACCAGAATAAGTGCGGTCCCGACAAATGCCTTCCTCCACGTTCCAACCTCGGTCACATCGTTCAGGCATGCTTTCTCGGGTGTTCTCTGTTCCAAAAAAATTGCACTCTTTTTAGAAAACAGCTCGTATGGTTGAAGGTACATTAGTTCAGAAAATTCCTTGTACCTGGCAGATTAGCACGTAGAGACCCCAAGGAAGTGCCAAAGGGCCACCGAGCTGAAAAGTAGGAAGAAAGTAAAGGGCAAAATAAACTCGCAGGTTCTAGAGCACAAATTATATCAACGCCAAAAGAAATGGCTCAGAACAGTTGAAATATACCACTCTGAGTCCAAGCATTACATAGGTCGATAAACCAAATGTAAACAGTACATTTTTCCCAAATGCGCCCTGCACGAAAGCCATAACCATGTTTCAGACGTGCTACATATATATATATATATATATATATATATATATATAGATCAACATTCTGATCCCTTGCATGAATATCTTTGAACTTTTTCAGTCCATACAACACACTTGAATCAACTGCAGCAAGTTCTAATGGCAAGAAGCCTTTTCCTTAAAACGATTCAGGATGATTTTCAGACTCAGAAGAATCTACAACCGTTTCAAAAAACGAGAGAGAAGTACCTGTACAGCTCTTCCTCCATCCAAACACCCAACAGGAAGCATATTAAAAGCCGTTGTAGTTAAACCACACCTTCAAAATTAAAATTTGAATGCAAGTTAAAAAAAAAATTGTAAAAAAAACTTCTGCTGAATAATAGTAGGGTTATAAGCCAAGGCAATAGACGCTACCATCCAGCAATAACAAGCGGGTGGATCGAAACTGTTGCAGCATGCATAGCTCTGCAATCAACAGAAACGGATGTTGGAGTTAAAAGATTTTTTTTGTTTCTGTCTAGGTTTGCTGTAGAGAGAGCTTACGCGTATCCCAGGGTTGCTCGGCTGATGAGTCCAAGAAGTAATGAACCTTGGAACAACATGCTGGGGACCTGCACCAGATCGCTAGCTGCTGCATCTGGGTTAGTAGATAGAAACAGACCAACAGCAAACATGGAAACTGAAAGTGCAGCTCCAGCAAATGGACCAGCTAGCGAAATGTCAACTTTTGTACTCCGGTCCGGAAGAATCGACTTGAACTGTACAAATCAAGTAAGCAGAACTACTTAGTCAGCCAATAGTCTTGTCTTCAATAAGCTCCCCTGAGCTTGAAAGAATTGCGCAACAGACATGGTGAAGAATACCACCTGTGTGATTGCACCAAAACTGCCGAGTGTGATGTTTGGAATGAAGTAAGGAATGCTCAGCTTTACTTTCTTTGGAACTGCAGCAAGATAGTGCCCCAATTCCTACAAAATAAATTTCAATAAAAGATAGTAATGAGAGCAAAAAAGTAAGAAAACCACATATTACCACCACCAATATAGGAAGCATTCGTGCTTGATACGAATATATGAAATAAACACAAGAAGCTGCAACTTACATGAAACAAAAGAATTCCCAAGACGCCATATGCCAAAGGCAATGCAGAATCTACAAACGGATACAAAAGCTCCATATCAGGTGGTTCAACAGCATTTGGATCGGTGAAATACCTTACCACCTCAGGAGGTAAACGGTTAATCTGTTCAAATCAAAGTTAACTTCCATCAATCACTTGCATTTTTAAGTAAAAATCAGTGACACATAATGATGCAGGACAAAAAGGGTTACCTACCTGAGAAGCAATTCCCAATTCTACAGAGGAACCAATAGTCAGAAGAAACAATATAAACGCAATCACATACTGCCAGAGCGTGGTTGGTCCTGGCTCGGATACTTCTTTACGAAGCAAACCGAAGCTAACACGTGCACCTCCGCGTGGATCAGGTCCTTCAGAGTTAGGCTCCTCGATCATAAACAAATTATACTTATCTCCAGCGACCTCAGCCAGTTTCTTCTGAAGCTTTGCAAAAACATCTTCCCTTTTCCCTCTCAAGTTGCCAAGAAAGAGGATGCCTTCTCCAAGATCCCCAAAGGGCTCTTCTTTCGTCACCCAGAACGTGGAGTAGCCGAAAATGTTGTCCTTTATTAACTTGACGTCTGCAGGATCGACTCTCTCAGGTCCAAGAAGCTCCATTAGCTTAAAAGAGTCTATTTGGAAGGTGCTGTATGTAGTCGGATCAATAGGTGATTCAGTTGATAGCTGAAATAAAATAAAAAAAGACACCAGCTTCCTCTTTAGTTTACTTCCTAGTTCCTATTTTTTTTTTCTATATGCAAATGTGGATACAAAGACTCAGTTTTTTACAATTGAAATCAGAGAGAAGACTGTTTTACCCTTGGAGAAACATAAGGAGACTTGTCGGAGGAACCGAACTCGTTGCTGCTGCTACTTTTGTCGTCTGCATCTTCTTCTTCTTCTTCTTCACGAGAAGCTGTTTCTACAGTTGAATCTCTGATAACCGACGACGACTTCGTGTCTCTGTTTTCTCCGTTTTGATCATTGTTGCCTAAGCACTTTACAGACTTGAATCCGTGGGTTTTCTCAGGGATAGAGAAGAAGTATCTCTCTCTCAGTGGTGTGGTAATAACTTTGGGCATTGGGGTCGTAATCCTCTCCCGGAGATTGCAGTGAGACGATCGGAATCTGATGTTAGCCGTCACAGCAGCGAAAGCCATGCTCGTGAGAGTCCCCATCGAGTGGAGACGGAGAAAAAACAGATATGAAAATGTTTTAGAAGATAAGGAAAATGGGTGAGCGGAGTCTGATGTTGGTTTCGGTTTACTTTATCGTTACAAACTTCGGTTTAGTTTGTTTGGACTGGACATAAATTGAATGCGAGGAAGACCCAAAAAAAAATTGAAAAGCACCTAGAATTTTTTTAAAAGTAAATATTGAACTATTTAAAAATATTGACTTTTTTAATGATACCCAAAACCAAAATAAATACATGTTCATAATCTCAAGTTCTGGTGGTCTTTATTACTTAGTGCTCCGGTCCACGCATTCACTCATGTACTCTTCCTTGGTCTCTTGGAGTATAGATAGTATAGCTTGTCTGACTTAAGTTCCTACGTTGCACCACATGAGGAGCTTTTCCTCATGCCACTTAGTTCAGCTCTTCCTGGTGTTCTCATTTCAACACTCAGTTTCTGTTTCAAGTGGACACCTTAAATTTGGTGGTGCATTTGTCTTTTCCTGCTCGAACATTTCTCGAATGTAAAGAGCCCGTAGCCTTTAGACCTATAAAGAAGTCTACCAAGAAGCCATGTATCTTCCCTGACAAGATTTAAGTAGTTTATTCAGGGAATATATATCTTGACAAAAGCATAAGTACATATAATACTTGCAAAGCCTCAGAAGCGCTGAAATCTTCTTGTAATCCATGTGCATTCAAGGTCTTCTGTTGTAATAATAATATGGCTTATAGGGCAAAATCATCAAATTTCTTTTGTCAACAAATCTATTTGTCTTAACTGATGCACATCATCAAGAATAAGAAACACTTGCTTGTCTATTTATAAAGATTCATGATATCTTTCTCATTGATCATCTGTGAGAACAATTGTTATGTAGTTTTAGTTTTGCATGGGATATACCTGGACAAGGTGTTTGATAGGATCCTTTGATAAATCTCAATTATCCTCTCTTAATCCAAATTTGTCCATGTTGATGTTCTGTATGTTCTATATTGGATTATGAAATTCACATATTCAAGCCGTGTTGAAAAAAGTTAACTCTTCAAATAAAAATTAAATTAGATGATACAGTTTTCGCCATAAGAGAATGTATAAGCGGCCTATGTCCAGAATCTCTTAGACATTCAAAAAATTTTTCATTTTTCCAGATAGAATATAAAAAAGTGTTCTCTTTATAAAATAAATAACAAATAGAATGTGATTTACTGGTAGGCTTGGTTATTCCGGTTTGATGTTATTTCAGAATGTCTAGCATTCCGGGTTTGGTTTTTCTATTTTTTTTTGTCTTATACACGGCTAGTTTTTAGGGAAATTGCATTGTATGGCTATCAAAAAAAATATAATTTACCATCTAACGTATTAACCTAACTTTCAACGATATAGCTTGTATTATATGTAATAATGCAAACATACCCTTTAAGACAACCGGTTCTACCTGCAAAAGTAATTAATTTTTGGAACATGTGTAAAGTAAACGTAGTCTTTCTCTTATCGCAAACCATTCACAAGTAAGTTTTTAATAGGTAAAAAGTGGGAAGTGAAAAGTTTTCTTCTTCATTTTGAATAACAACAAAATCAGTGATTTTATTCTCAGAGAAATATTTTGGAAGATCAAACCATTTGTGCAGCCTATGTTTTATAGGTTTTCTCAAAATTTAATTTTTATGCAATTATACACATTTCATAATTTCACTCATATGTATTATGCTATTTATTATGTTATATTCTATTTGGGTTTATGATTTATACTTGGGTTTATGGTTTAATTATTATAGTTTAGGGTTTAGAGATTAATTATTAAGGTTTAGAGCTAAGTAATATATATATATATATATATTGAATTGAAGAGCTAAGTAATATTTATGAATGAATTAGAGTAGTGTTTAGTATTTAGAGATTATGGATGTAGTTTGAGTTCTTTTTATTTCGGTGATATGGAATAGAAAACTCAATCCATATTTATGAGATCAATAATGTGTGATAGTTGTTCATATGGAATTGTTCTTGGCAGTGTCGGTCCTGAGGGGAAGCACACCAAGCACCAGTTCCAGCCTATCTAAAAAACTTGATAAAACCAGCATTTTTTAAAAACAAATTATTGAAATATGTATGATACTTCGGTTAAAATATATAAAATAGGCTAAGTTGTGGAAATTTGCTTGTGATCTTTCCAATGTCAGGACCGCTACTGGTTCTTGGTAACTCTTGCCCATATAGAATAGCACACCGCATCTATTGTAACCCATTATTGTTACAAAAGCCGAATCTTGTTTGGTATTGTGCTATTATAAATAGAATAGATAGTTTTTTCATATTCTTTTTCCATATATCGGCTGATCATTTAATTACTTTTCTCTTCTTTCACTTTTTTTTCATGGGTAAACGTTAATTGGATTGCGATAAAATTTGATGTCACATGGATGTATTATTTTTCTATAATTTTTAATAGTGATCTTTCACTCTTGACCATATTCTAATGTGTGTACGTCATCCACTCTTACTCTTTTAGTGACCGGTAACTTGCTTATTAGAAGGTTATAACTGGCTAATTTGAGGCTCTTAATCTAACTCTCTTCATTATGTCAAAATCAATGTCACTGGCTTAATTTTGTTTTTAATTTTGGTTATTGAGCAAATTCACCCTATTTTTTATCTATCTATATTATTAAAACTGAAGTAACTTTATGTATGTTTAGAAACAATAATATGAGTTTAAATAAAAATTGTTTGGTAACTTGTATAGTAGTATTTTTATATTTTCTATTATTTGCACATTTAGCTATTGTATTTACAATAAATTAAGTATTTCCTTTTTATTTTTTTTATTTACATATTCAGCCACTGCATTTATAATCAATTTAAATTAATTGGTTACATTTACAAAGTTTATCTAATCAAATCTACATTTATATATTGATCACTATTAATATTGTACGAATATAAACTAAATCGCATAATTTAAATGGAGATAACATTTTCATGAAATCATGAGATTTTTTATTAAATTGACGGTTTAAAATTTTATATCGAACATAAATTAAATAAAAGTCTCGCACGGGTGTGCAGATCAAGTTCTAGTTCTCTTTTATTTTTGCTGGTGTCTCATTACATATGTTTGAACCCTAATCAATACTACTAAAACATAATCAGTCCTAAAAAATCTATTTAAAAAGTTATGTGCACCTATTCATTTAACTAATACATTTGGTCTTACCTAACTATAACTATACAATATTAGATGCTTTTATTTATTAATCGACATACTTTGGTGGACCAAAGTTTTTGTTTAACTAAAGCCCATTCGTAATGTTCCTTTTCTTGGACTAATCTATTATTTAAGCAATTTATTTTATTCGTTTATGTCTACAATGTGTAGATAATTACTTTAAATAAAGCCTATGTACACACTTAAGCCCAAAGCGCTTACAAAGCCGAAAAACAAAAATCCAAAAATATGTTGTAAATATGTATTGTAATCTAACCCACAAATTGATATTAAGTATCCTAATATTTAAAGTTACAAAATAATTTGTTTAAATACATAGAAAATCAAATTTTGATAAACACACTTTACCTAACAATATCTTAAAATAAAACTATATGTATTAAGTTAATCTAATTTGTATAAAAATGATTTATAATTATAAATTTTTATTTTAAAATAAATTGAAACTATTAAAAACCGTACAAATCTTTATTATTACATGAAGCCAAAATCCAAAATCTTATATCTTTATAATTCAACAAATGTAACTCTCATAAATAGCAAAAATATATAATAATATTGTTATAACATACAAAATCTCAAATATAAATTCATAAAGCTTTAATTTTCAACCAAAAAAAATCTTATTTGCTATAAAATGACTTTGTAAGATAATTATATACAAGAATACTAAAATACAAATTCATTCTAAACATTTTTTAAATATCATCATATTTATATAGGGTCTTATAGAGTCAAACATTAAAAGATCTCAGATTAATGAAGGGTTTTGACTTTTGACCGGGATTTTATCAGGTTTTATGTATTGGATTTTAACTAAATCTGGACCATATAATATATATGAATCATTGGATTTATCGGTTTGACTGCAGGTTTAGGTCGGGTACGAAAACACTTCTAAAGCTATTAAAACCCATAAAATGACGTTATGACATAAAATTTTACAAACAAAATCTCAAATAAACTAGCTGATAAGTTATATATTTTTTATTAACCGAAAGAATGTTAAACTCGACAGCTTGAAAGATTTTTTTATCCCTAAAAACAGAAAAGAATAATTGGGAAATAAAAATATTTAACAAACAAATATTGTTATACAACAACTAAGTTGACAAAAAATGTTATACAAAAACTAACAATTTTAGAAAGAATACTAATACGAATTTATTTATACCAAACCCTTACATGTTTTTGTCATTTTATTTTTAAGACTATTTTGTGATACATGTAACAATATTTTATATACTTGGTTTTATAGTTGTATAGCTTGATAGTTAATATACACATAAATACATGTAACAAGAATCTTTCTAATAACAATTGATTTACTTCATTTTCTAATTTCTATACTTTTAAACAAAATAAATTCATCTACAAATATATCTCGAACAAATTCTTTTAAAAGAAAATGCTTGATCAAACCCATATAAATCAATACGATTTTATACGCAAAATACTAATTTACATAAACATTTTTATTAACTGAGAAAAGTATGTGCTTTCGAATAACACAATAAATATTTATTCTCTGATTTAAAAACTATGAAGCACAAAAATTAATCTTTAAATATATATTTAAAAAATTCAAGATAACGTAAATGCATGATATAAAAATCGAATTATATATGGTCACTTAATCCATCAGTTCAATCACAAGTTTGAATGAGATATGAAAACATTGTTTGAAATTCATACATTGTAATAGAACTTCTTTTAATAGTAAAGATATCTAATAGATAGTTATGAATTCATTCAAATTGATGAAATAGTCAATAAAATCAAAATCTAGTAGTTAGGTTATAATGAATGTATAATGCACTAACAGATGCCTCTTCAATATCATTACACTGCACCGAAAGAATTATAAAGTAATAATAAAATCTCAAAGTAATCACTGTCTAAAATGAAACGTCTACTGTTTCTATTCATTATTCATTCTCTTCGTACTGTATTTTAAGCTGTTTATGTTTATATTTGAATTACACATTGATCGATTATTATTCAATCTCTGAATACTGTACATTAAGCATTTTCTGTGTACATTTATGCATTGATCGATATAGCAAACTCCTCTGCATTTGTATATCTCTGCATTTGTATATCAGTAGTATATTAACAAAACAGGATGGCACCATATTAAAAAACAAATAGTCATTTATTGATATGAATTAATCACCCCAATACATTTCAAGATAACGTAACGAAAAAAAAAACAAAAACCTCGTTTAACAAAAACCAAAATAATTAAACGTTGGGTCCATGGAAATCAACACAAACCATCCAACGGCATAAATCATAAGCAAAATGCAAAATAAGCTATGTTTATGAGTAGCCATACTACAATTCCTCCGAATAGCAACGAGAGATGAAAGACCCACGTTTATGTGCTGAACGTAAAAAAACGTAGTTTTTGCAATTATCATAATTGACATTAACGCAGCATTATTACTACGTTACAATCTAGGCGTGGGGTGTGGGGTGGGGAAATTATAGAAGTCCTTCCTAGGATCTGCCCAGTATATATACACATGAAATACAACATCAACTAACTCATAAGCTTACCAAAACAAGAAAAAAAAAAACCAAAATACGTACAACGCTTCTTCTTTCATGGATCCAAGTGAGGCAAAGATGGTGAGTTTGGCGGACAGTGACTTGCCTGATGATATGCTCATGTGTATTGTTTCCAAAGTTGGGTCAAGCTCTCCAATTGACTATTTCAACACTGTTGTCTCTTCCAAGAGTCTCAACTTTGGTTGTGATGCCTACCTCATTGCAAAAGAGCTCAACCTCACACCATTTGCTAAGAATCCTCTCCGATCACGCCGATATCATACATTAAGGGACAGCTGTCTACGAGTCAACAACACCGATGCAAACTTTGTCAAGGGCGTGCTCGAGTTATTCCACCGCAAGAACCAGTTCTTCCGCCTAGCTTACAAGAGTGGTCATAAGAACTTAGAGTTCTATCTCATGTCTGAGTTCTTTGAGATGATATGATGGGTCTGAACCAGCCGCTTGGAAGTGATGCATACCTAGGAACTGGTTCTGGCGGTGGAAGACTCGAGCACACCCTTGACAAAGTTTGCATCGGTGTTATTGGCTCGTATACAGCTGTCCATTAGTGTCTGGTAGACAGCTGTCCATTAATGTCTGGAATCGGCGTGATCGGAGAGGGTCCTTAGCAAATGGTGTGAGGTTGAGCTCTTTTGCAATGACGTAGGCATCACAACCAAAGTTGAGACTCTTGGAAGAGACAACGGTGTTGAAATAGTCAATTGGAGAGCTGACCCAACATTGGAAACGATACACATGAGCATATCATCAGGCAAGTCCCTGTCCGCTAAACTCACCATCTTTGCCTCACTTGGATCCATGAAAGAAGAAGCGTGCGTTGTACGTATTTTGTTTTTTTTTTTTGTTTTTTTTCTTGTTTTGGTAAACTTATGAGTTAGTTGATGTTGTATTTCATGTGTATATATACTGGGCAGATCCTAGGAACGACTGCTATAATTTCCCCACCCCACACCCCACGCCTAGATCGTAACGTAGTAATAATAATGCTGCGTTAATGTCAATTATGATAATTTCAAAGACTACGTTTTTTTACGTTCAGCACATAAACATGGGTCTTTCATCTCCCGTTGCTATTCGGAGGAATTGTAGTATGGCTACTCATAAACATAGCTTATTTTGCTTATGATTTATGCCGTTGGATGGTTTATGTTGATTTGCATGGACCCAACGTTTACATTATTTTGGTTTTTGTTAAACAGGGTTTTTTTTTGTTTTTTTTTTCGCTACGTTATCTTGAAATGTATTGGGGTGATTTTAATTCATAGCAATAAATGACTATTCGTTTTTCAATATGGTGCCATCCTGTTTTGTCAATATACTACTGACAGACCTGACTACTGATATACAATGCAGAGGAGTTTGCTATATCGATCAATGCATAAACCGAATACTGTTGGATGTAGTTAGTAATTTATATGTGTTTATTTATGTGATAGTTCTATCATAAAGTTATTTATACGATAGTATGTATAAAATATAATTTTATTATACGTAATAATAACATATTTTTAGAAAAATATATGTAAGCGGATGCACGAATAAAATTCTGGTTAGAATTATAATGAAAGAAACAATTTTAGTAAAAAAAAAAAATTTCTCAAAAAAAAAAAACAATTTTAGTAAAATTTAGGACTACAGAGATGAAAGAAATTTCAAAATTAGCTTTAGTTTCAAAGATTTGACCAAAAAAAAAACGAACTTTAGTTTCAAAGAAAAAAAATCATGCAAAAAGAAGTGCCACTTGTCGGCCAGTTGCAAGTGTAGTAACTTAGCAGCCCCTTGTTTACCGATTAGGGTACAAACAACTATGAAACCACGAGTTAATAGATTTAGGATTTAATTACTACACAAATTTCTTGATTAACCAAATTTAAATTGCATATGAAGTGACATTATCGTTTACCTAAGACTGCGGGTGAAACTAGGAGACGGGGACCATCTTCTCAATTTGATGATGGGACCCGTTCGTGTGGTAAATCCTTAGAATCTGAAATTCAAAACAGTGTTCATACCTATAGTTCAATACACTAAACCTCCTCGTAATAAACATTGGAAGTCTAATTCTTAAAAAATTAATAGAAAATACATCCAAAATACTTTTCTGTAAAATCTTGAATATTTTATTAATGCTAATTATATCAATTGTCAATTTTTGTTTATAAAAACAATTCGATATTGGATCCAATCAATAAAAGAGGACGGTTTGAACATAATTTGCGTACAAAAAAAAATAAATAAAGAGCACATCTTCTAAAAAAGAAGCAGCTAACACTCATACTCAACTGCATGAGCATAAGAAAGAGTGGGCATACAAAAGATGCTCAATCATATCAAAGTATGGTGTGACTCGGTCGTGCTCGTGCAGAGGGATATTCTGAAGTTTCTCATTAATTCTCCGAAGGGTTATATTTTTATCAAGTCAAAACAAGTGTCAAACGTCGTGGAAAATGCAACAATGTTTTTCAGTTGCTTGATGGAATAGATGAAGAAATCGGAGAGAAAAATGTTGTTTAATTAGTCACCGAACTATGTACAGCAAGGTGGTAATATACATCTATCATCTCCTCTTACTTTTCAATGCTAGAAAGAATGAACGTGATAATATCTGTGAAGGTCTTTGTTTAAATTGTCGTGCAACATGTTCTGTAGAAATTGGGACTTCATTCGTAGCCCATAGATTCATCCTGTAGATCTTAGGCTGCACATGATGAATATGAACACCGAATCTGTCTGTTCTTTAAATATTTTTCCAAATCATTGATTATTGGCATGACTCCACTCGTTAGATCAGTACTACTACTACACGACTAAGAGAGCAAAGGAAGCTATTATTATTTCACTTAAACCTAAGCTGCTAAGGATCAAACAGAATAAAGAAATCTGAAACAGGATTCATCATATCCAAACCAATTCCAGATCATGAAACCTCAATCACTAAGAATCACAACAAAAATCAAAGCCCTAACACGATATCCGAGATTACTTAAACCAAAGAATCACAATCCAATTTTTATTCCGTGGGAAAATACAAAGGAAATTAAGGGTTAATGAAAGCAACCTCAAGAGTTGAGGTCATTCCTCTGAGCTTCGAGGCGATTGAGGTTGTTAGTTTTCTCCGAGATTACGATAGAGTAGGTGAAAAATGGAAAAAGAAAGAAAACAAAAAAAAATATAATTTAGAATGGTTTCCTGACTGACACGTGTTTTAAAATTTCACTTCATAACCGCTCTCAAAAACACTTAGTTAAGGTTCAGTAACAAATTTAACAAAAAAAAGGTTCGGTAACAACTCATTATTTTGTTTTGAATTAATTAAATGGCTAAATTCCTTTAAAAACTCCCAAAGGATCCGCATTAACGGTGGTCTTACATTTTATATGCTTAATGAAAAACAATGTCGACAAAAAAAACTAAACAACAAAGCTGAATTTGATAACTAAAGATCTTACAACTCACTCGGTTTATTTACTCACCATTTGACCCACTTTCTTTATAAAAAAACAAAGCACCACGTGATGTTCTTTGCACAATGATCTACTAAATAGAAAAAGAAAAAGCAAAATCACATATGAATCTTTGATTGATAAATCAAACAGAAAAAGTAGAAGATTATCAATCCAGTCACCATATTATGATTTTCTACACATTTAGCAAAGATAAAGAAATCAAATCTCAACGAAGAGCCCCGTTCTCCAACCTCTGCTCTTTGATTCAACCTCAACGAAGAAACAAATTACAGAACAAAGCAAGTGATCGAACCCATCGAGCTATCTCCAGACCATGCTTCCAAAACGCATCATAATCGAGCTTTCAACAATGAATCTGATCTCTCATGCGTTTTATCTTCTTATGTACGCCTGCAAAACATCAATAAACAGAATTTTAATAATCATTCAAATTGAAATCTACAATCTTTCAAGGAATAGATTGAACGTCATGATTGAATCGGGAAACAATAACTTTTCAAGAAGAGCATGAGTTGCTCGCAGAACCTCAAACAATAATAACAGAGGGGATAGCCATTGTTATCACTTTTTTAGAAGCTTGTTATTGAGAAAATTGAACGGTTGAATTTTCAAGGCATACAACAAACCATTTTATAGCTGAATATTCAGAGAAAGACATTTAAGGGAATGTATTCATTGATGAATCGTGATAGGAGTGAGAGCGCTATTATTAATGACTCCGTTAGAGACGACGCGTGAAGTCAGCCAGAGTTTGTAACATTTACAGAATTCAGCTCGGACTGCTTCATATGGAGAGAAGAAGCCCAGACGTCACCGCGTCGCCGTCGTACGTAAAAGAAAGACGATCTTCAGAATTAGGGCTGGAGAGCGGACTACATCTACCCGGGCCGGACACAGTGTCAAAAGAAACAGCCCAACACTCAAACGACTGAAGCCCATCTCATTCCTAATTAAATGAAACACAGAGTTTAACTCTTTTGAACACGTGTCGGATGCTGGTGATGCGAATTTGTGATGTGTCTGCTGATGTGGAGGGCCTGAGAGAAGCATGATCTACTTTATATAAATAGATTGAACAATTCTAAAACAAAATATATTTAGAAATATTGAGACTTTATTAATGATACCCAAAACCAAATACCGTGATGTTTGTAGTGTACAATTTATACGTTTTGAAAGCTCCCAAAATATATACATCTTAGTTCATAATCTCAAGTTATGGTGGTCTTTATTACTTAGTGCTCCTGTCCACACATCAATTCTTACACATTCAGTCATGTACTCTTCCTTGTTCTCCTTGGAGTATAGATAGTAGCTTGTCTCACTTAAATTCCTACGTTGCACCACATGAGGAGCTTCTCCTCATTCCACTTAGTTCAGCTCTTCCTGGTTTTCTCATTTCAACACTCAGTTTCTGTTTCAAGTGGACACCTTAAATTTGGTAGTGCATTAGTCTTTTCCTGCTTGAATATTTCTCGAATGTAAAGAGCCCATATAACCTTTAGACCTAGAAATTAAGAAGTCTACCAAGAAGCCATGTATCTTCCCTAACAAGATTTGTGTAGTTTATTTAGGGAATGTCTTGACAAAAACATAAGTACATAATACTTGCAAAGCCTCAACAGCTGACTGAAATTTTCTTTGTAATCCATGTGCATTATTCAGGGTCTTCTGTTGTAATAATAATATGACTTATAGGGCAAAATCATAAAATTTATTTTGTCAATAAATCTGCTTGTCTTAACTGATCCACATAATCAAGAATAAGAAACACTTGCTTGTCTATTTATAAAGATTCATAATATATTTCTAACTGATCATCTGAGAGAATATTTGTTATGTAGTTTTAGTTGTGCATGGGACATACCTGGACAAGGTGTGTGATAGTATCCTTTGATAAATCTCAATTATCCTCACTTAATCCAAATTTGTCCATATTAATGTTCTGTATGTTTTATATTGGATTCTGAAATTCACTTATTCAAGTCGCATTGAAATGAATTTACTCTTCAAATAAAAATTAAATTAGATAATACAAATTTCGCCATAAGATAATGTATAGGCGGCCTACATGTCCAGAACCTTTTAGACATTCAAAAAAAAAATAATTCCATTTTTCCATATGAGCTCCGTGACAACTGATTCCTCGGAATCTCTTGATGGCGAGGAATTATTCAACATGTTTGAAACATCAGTTGCTATTTTTTCGATCATGGATGCTTCATTATCCCTAACACATACAGAGATCAATTTGTAATTCAGTTTAAGTTGGTATTCTTATAAGTTATAAAGCTACAAGAAAATGTAATATCAGTAGTGGGACAAGAAAGGAGAGAGATAGAGTTTGATGTCCTAATGTGAAATATCAGTTAGGACAAGTAAAAAACAAAATAGCATATACGTATACCAGTTGTCAGAATGGTAACCAGCGATGGTGGCCACACCTTCCAAAGCCTTCTTCCACGTCTCAATCTCGTCACATGTTTTTCCTTTACAAGTTTTTCTAAAGGACTTCCCAAAGTCTTTCCTCTGCTTCTTTACATCAGCTGGATCCACTTCATAGAAAATGGTCATTACTGTCTGACCAAGCTCTGTTCTGCACTTCATGATCTCCACTAACTCGTTTAGGCACCAAGAAGAAGAAGCAAAGTTCTTGGAGAGCAAGACGATCCCAATTTTCGATCCTCTAATAGCTTCGATGAGCTCGGGACCGATCGACTTATTCCTCTCGATATCGTTGTCAGTGAAAGTGCTAATTCCTTTGCTTCTAAACTCCTTCAGAATGTGACTGAGAAAGGATTTGCGGACATCTGCTCCATGGAAGCTCGGGAAGACATGATGCTTCCAGTTACGTGGTAGAGAAGATAGAGGAGAAAGAGAAAATGAAGACGAAGACGAAGACATTATAGTATGATTGAGATTGAAGCAATATCACACCGCCTTTTTTAGAAAGCAATTGCAGAAAGGGATTGACAGGTTTTTTGTAGCAACTGGTTGAATCTATAAAATGCTTCTATTATTGAGATAATAGTGGAACTTTCGTAGAATCCCTCCACTCTGGATTAACTACGTAGGTAAGATACAAAATATGTGGCCACAAATCAAACAATAATCATACTACTATGTGATATAGAAAACAAAAAATAAAGGTCACTTTTTTTTGATCAAAAAAAAATAAATAAAGGTCACCAAAAATCGAAAGAAATGCTAAAATATATTAAAATGTTTTTTTTTTTGTAAAAATATTATATACTATTACTATTTTCGATTTTGCAATAGATTACAAAGATACAAGTAATAGACGATTAACTAGCTACAACATAAACTACACTAAATAGACTAATCTAAGGAGGGTTATTGGGAGATAAATTTGTGTAGAATTTATGTATTTTAAAAGTTATGTGGACTGAGAAAATATAGATACATTGAACTTACAAAATTTGATTTTGAGTTTTCTAAATTGGTACTTCGTGAATTATATTATTTATTTTCTATCATTCATTTTGTAAATTAAATATATGGTTAAGAAATTTTGAAATTTAAAATATATTTTTTCAAAAAAATATATAAATACTTAAAATTTTTAGAATAGTTTCATTTTTTTTTTGAATTTCAAATTAAAAATTTGAAAAATGATTTTCTTGTTAAAATTTGAAAAGTAAGTTATAAAATGTAATGAATTTTAATTTTGGACATATAATTTGGGTTGAAGGTGCAAAAGATTTTTGGAAAAAAAATTGAATTTTTTTTCAGATAAATCTCATGGATACACATGATGTTTTGAAAATTATGTCGCATGAATAAAAAATGAGAAGCTCCCAATAACAATTGATTTAAGTAGAATTAGAGAATCAACATAAATAAAATTTTTGAATAATAAGATATTTAATTTGATTTTGAAAATTCTCAAACCAATAACAATGAATTTTACTAAAATTGTTAAAATTAATAAAATAATAACAATGAAATTTTCAAAGTTGATGAGAATTCATGTTTCAATAACTCCCCTAATTGAAAGAGAAGTTACAAAGTATAAATCTACAACATGTTGAAGATATGTCTTAAATCGATTGATTATGTGACTCGTTGAATTATGTGGATGTATTTTTTCCTTTAACTATCGTTATCAAGAGTATCTAACAAATGGAGAGGATATCAGATTTATTAAGACTATGATAAATTATTTTTCCCCATTACGAGTATAGTGAAACTTCTATAAGTTAATAATGTCAGAATTTTGAAATTTTATTCATTTAAAGAGATGTTAATTTATAAAAAATTTCTTATTAAAATTTTTTATTTTAAAATATATTTATTTTAAGATAAGACAAATATTTGATTAACAATAATTTTTATTTTAAAAAAAAATTGAAATTTATATTAATTTTATCATGTAATTTCGTGTAGATAATATACTGAATAGAACTTAAATGTGGTTTTAGATATTATATTATTAAATATCATAAAAAATTAACTGTTAAGAAAATATAAATATAATTTCATTGTGAATATAAAATAAATAATATAATAATAGGTTGTTATGTATACATATAAATTATCAATTTATAATTTAATGAGACCATATATTTAAATATTTTTTCTATAAAAATATTATCTTATTATTTTATAAGTTTGTGTCAGATTTTGAATCGATCCAATTGGACTAGCCAAATTTATTATTTATAGAAATTATTAATTCATTGAGTATTAATTTATAGATGTTATAATGTATATCAGACTTTTGTCCCTATGTTTTTCAGTTTTCAAGCAATTGTAAGCTACGTTATTTTTATTGTAATTTTGTTTGCTCTAGAGATAGTAAGCATGAAGAGATGAAATCTAAATTATTCACAGATAAAGCTTTTTTCTGACTCCTTGTCTTTGCTTTCTTGTATTTAATGAACCATTCAGTCAATTTATGTTTCTTCATTAATTTCATGTCATAATCCATTAGTTATACTAGCATGAATCGATGGAATCCATGAAACCAATATGTTAGATAGAAAACAAATCATTTGTTTCTTCATCTAGATTAATCACAAAGCTTAATTAGGAATGTGCACCTAGTACATGATCTCTAAATTGCTTAATGCATTGATAGTGAATGTTAAAACTCTTAAACAAATATAAATGAACAAATATTAATAGCCAACAAAAGTTGTTGTAAGGGAACCTGTGGGTTGATAATGTGTTTTGGGACCGTTCTGCCATGACAGAGAACCATAACCCAAATGAAACGGCAACCACAGCAGAACATTTGGTCGCAGAAAACCTAAATCGACAACACCACTTGCTGGTTCATGTATAATTCCATGTTCAAAACATCTGTCTATCCATCAGACGAACATAAACACTACAAAATGGTACTTGCTGGGATATACCAAAAAAAAATAGAAAATAGAATCAAGGAAAACAATGTATTAATTTAATAAAAAAGGTTTTCAAAAATAATGCTTTCAAAAAGTGATTTATATAACTGAACTTAGTATTAAAAAAAAAATCTCAATGAAACATATTTTGTTTTGTAGAGTTACACCTCAAACAAAGTGAATGCCCTAAAGGTCTCAGCTATTTAAGTAAACCGACCAAATTATGCAAGAGAAAGGCATCTTTCATATTACTCTCGCGTCTTCGTTTTAGACAGTGAACCGACTTCTTCTAGAATCATCCTGCAAGAAAGTAACAAATAAGTAGACCACATTTAGTAAAGCAACGTGAGAGGATAAACATGAACAATAGTATTGTTAGCTTCAATAGGAGAACGTTAATTACATGGTTAGTGAAAGATATCTTGTCGGTGACGTCAAGTAGCTCCTTCCACTTCTTTCCAATACCCATCTGGATTTACAATAACAAACAACAGAGTAGTAATTTAAGCAGACATTCAGAAACCAGTCTTTTAGCATCTAGAAAACGAGCCATGTTATAAAGAGCTGTCCATTGGGAAAATATAGCTATGTTTATACAGCGAAAACTTTAAAGACAGGTACAGTCGAAATAAGAATAGTTAAACGAACCTATATAACTTCAGTATAATATAAAAACAAAATTTACTTCTGCATGGTAATTTAAAGCAGCAAAGGGTATCTCAATCATCAGAAGCTGACAGACGACAGCAACGGTATATCTCAATCATCAGAAGCTGACAGACGACAAAGAAACAAGATATAACAGTCTTCTCTAAATCTGTCGTTGATAATTTAGAGTAGCGTTTTTTGATATATTCGACAGCTTATATGCTATTTTACAGTAGTATAAAAACAAATTTAACTTCTGAATGGTAATTTAAAGCAGCAAGGGTAACTCAATCACCAGAAGGCAATCAACACGTTCAACAAAGGAAGCTAGTCTATAGTACGCTCACATCTCACTCATCTCACACCACCAAACAAGCAAGAAAATGAAAAAGACAAACCAATCAACTAGAAGAAAACAGCAATCATGAACAGCACAACAACATCAATGTAGATTATAGTGAGGAAGAGAAAGAGCTTTACCAGGACAGCTTCATTTGATTTAGTCCTAGTCCACAAGGAGAGCTTGTCTTGCTTTTGGCGCACACTAGCAACAACACCACAAATCTCATCTGCCTCATCGAATTGCTCTCCAATCAAAGCCATCAACTGCCCCCAAGAGAAAGAGTCGTTAGGACATATAAACAAGATGCAAGTGAAAGCCACAACAATTGTCTTAACAAAATAAAAGGGTAGAGGATATATATATATATATATATATATATATATATATATATATATATATATATATATTACAGTTTCAAGCCAAGCCTTGTCTAAAGCTTGCTTCCTGTTGTTGGTAACAACATAAGTCCACTTTCCACCGTTTGCACACTCTGGATCTTCCCACTTTGGCTCAACACCAGCTTTGAACAAGTGTATATCAGCACTCGGTGTCAATTTGCTCGGAACGAATATACTCTCGTGCAATCTGCAAAATTCATAGATTGATTGAGATCCAGAAACTCAGATATGGAACAAGGCATTCAGATCTAACTTTTTTTTGCAGATCGATGAATAATCCCTAGCGATACAAAGCCTAAGGACATATGAGGAGGAGGAGAAGAGGAGACAAACCCCCAGAAATCTTCGACGGTGTCGAAGGTGCAGGCTTTGCGAAGGGAAGCTCCCCAGGCGGCGCCTTGCTTTGGCTTGGATTGGTTGTCGAACCAGAAACTCCACTTTCTTTCGAGCTTGTGAGTCTGCTGCTTCTCCTCCGTCGATTCTATCGGTACTTCCGCCGCCGCCGTAAGGGCTTCGTTCACATTCTCGCTCGCCATATTCTTCTTTTGCAACTTTGTGTTTTCTTTTCTCTCTCTAGGTAGACAGACACGCGGTGGAAGAGAGATTGGGAATGTTACTTTCGAAGGCTGACTGACTCTATAAGGCCGATATGGGTCAATTCGGGCCGGTACTCTTAGTGACCATTCTTTCCTATCATTTTAATTTCATTCGATTGTAATTAATCATTTTAGAAACATCATTAAAACTTCATAAAATTATAACTTTGTTACTTTAGTTTAAATAATTTTAATTAATTTAAATAAAAAAAGTTTTGTTAGTTCTGATAAAAAAATTTTTTGATCAAAGTTCTGATAGATTTATATATTACTTTTAGTTTAGTAATAGGCTGAAAACATACTTTTGGTTCCTTGTGTTTTGAGCCTTAGCATCTGGAAGTTCCTTGTGTTTTGAGCCTTAGCATCTGGAAGGTTAATATCCGATAATCTCCTCATAGCGCATAAAATGATACATGGTCTTAAGACAACCCGAACTGCAAAAGTGACTATATTGCAATCACGACAGACATGTCTAAGATTTATGATCCGGTGGAGTGGAACTTTTTGGAAGCTTTGCTCTACAAACTTGGTTTTCATCACAAATGGATAGCTTGGATTATGGCATGTGTTCGGTTGGTGTCGTATACTACCAAACTCACAGACATTATTTTAGAAAGAAAGATTCATCAAGGCAATCCACTGTCACCTTTTCTTTTCATACTCTGTGCAGAAGCATTAATGAGTGTAAAATATGTAATGAATCATATTGAGAAACGTGGCTGCATCACAGGTTAGAAGTTGACAAGAAAATATCCTTCAGTCCAGCATCTCCTATTTGTAGACGACAGGTTGTTCTTAATTTGGGCACACCTTGCAGAGTGTAGGGAGTTTCTTCGTTGCCTGAAATTATTTAGAGACTTGTCTGGACAGATGATCAACTTTCAAAAGTCATCAATCACGTTCGGTCCAGGTATTGACTCGGTCATGCGCCAGCTGTCATCTGAAGTTTTGAACATTGAAACAGTAGGAGATGATGGGAAGTATTTAGGGTTACTTGATTGTTTTAGTGGTTTGAAACAAAAAGCATTTATCGGAGAGAAACTTAACAAAAGACTAAAAAGATGGTTTGCCAAAAAGCTTTTCCTTAGTGGAAGGAAAGTACTCCTCAAGTCAAATGCAATGGCCCTTCTGGTGTATGCGATGAGTTGTTTCAGACTAACTAAACACCAAAAAAAAAAAAAAAAAAAAAAAAACTAAACACCACTGCAAAAAAATCATGAGTGCGATGACAAGTTTCAGGTGGGATGAATGTGGAGAGGAAAAGGAAATAGATCACAGCAGTGAAGATGAATCCAAAATCAGTTGGACGGCTACAACGTTGAATGGCAACTCTGTACCAGACAGCATTCTGATTCAGCCTCGAATCAACATTCAGGCAGATGTTGTAACGAAAAGACCAAGATTGGTAAGGAAGAATATATCTTTTAGTAATCAGTATAGCTGGCGAGTGGAGAACACTATGCTTTAACAGTATACCTCTACAATACGAAAGCATATCAGAGATACTAATAGAGGAAACAAAAGGTTTAAAGAGAAAAGCACTGTTGAAACGAGCATATCGAAGCACATAACCATTTCTTTATTTTAACATTCATGTTATCACCAAATCTTTCGGTTTCTTAGAATTACAGTGCATCAAACTTTGATATTAAAAGCTGGAAGTACTAGGCCAATCAAACAAACTTAGATCCGATCGATATCCTCGTCCTCAAACTCAACGTAATCATCAGCCGCATTATCGTCATCTTCATCAACATCACCAACAATGCCTTCATTAAGACGGGTATTCTCCGGAAGCTCACCGTAGGCCTTGAGAAGCCTGGCCTCGTCAGACATGTACTTGAGGATGACATCAGCTTTGTCATCTTGGTAGTCCCTTAGACCGACAAGCACGATGTCACCAGCGGCGATCCAGACCTTCTTGTGCATCTTACCTCGGATATGGCAGAGACGTTTAGTGCCGTCAATGCACATAGCTTCACATCGTCCGTTGCCGAGCATGCGGAGAACTTGTGCGTACTCTTGTCCGTCTTCCTTAAAGATAAGCTCACGCTTCTCATCATCCGCTTCGTTCTTTCCTCTCTTCCTGTTCTTTCCTCCCTTTCCCTTGTTCTTCGGCATGGTCTCTGCATCGGAGGAAAAAAAAAGTTGTAAACAACAAAGCCATATCTTAAAGAAGAAAACTTAGGAACTAACATGATATAAAGAGACAATGAACATCACAAAACAAACATTTATATAAACTTTCAAACCATGCTTAAAAGGGTTTATTTCATAAAGGTCAAACACAACATTAATAGTCTTGGGCAACAGAGATACAAATACCTAATAATAAAGAACATGAAACTTTCTCAGAGTTCGTTCCTATGAGCAAAACTAGGCAAGAATCTTAAATCACTAATTTATAACAATCGCGTGTTATGTTAAGAGTTTGAAGAACAAATTCGTCTTAGATTCAGCTTAAGAGAAGCGGGCGTAGAAAATATAAATCCTAATTCAATCAAATAGAAACCCTAAATCAAGAGCTGAATAGCGAAATCAAATATTAGAGTCGCTTAGAATCAAAAGGAGATAACTGCTTACCAAACTATAGATGGATCAAATTCAAGCTAATAACGACGACTTCGAAGGGATGTAACGTTACGCGTAGCTGCGTTGCTCTGCTTTTTTCTGGTTCTCGCGAGACTTTTCTTTAAATCAGTTACTTTATACCTGTTTTCTAAATACCCTCAGTTTTTGGGGTTTATTACCAGATGATGCCATTCATATTTTCCTTGTTAAGAGGCGAGAACACTTTTGGTTTGGTGGTCCATGGTTCTTTCTTTCTACACGCCACACAGTTCACTCTATCCAGATATAAAACGCACGCCGTTTAATGAACGAATCATCTCTACCCATTTCCTTCTCCTCCACTCTCTGTGACTCGATTCTGAACTAACCAAACAAAGATGCAAACTCTCAAACAACAATTCGCAGGAAACGAAATCCGAAAGCTTTTGTGAAAGAAAGGGAAGAAGAAAAAGAGAACATGTCATCACGCAGCAGCAATTCGGGAAGCTGTTCAACTCGATCCCGAAACAACAACTCTCGAGTCACTTCCCAAGTCCTCGCCGACGCAAAGCTCCACGGCAATTTCGAGCAATCCTCCTCCGACCCCCGATTATTCGACTACTCAGCTTCAATCAACGCCAACAATCCTCATCCAACCTCCTCCTCCTTCTCCCACGACGACATCCCTTCTTCCTCAGACGTCTCCACTTACCTCCAGAAGATCCAGCGAGGCTCCTTAATCCAGCCCTTCGGCTGCTTAATCGCCGTCGACGACAAAACCCTAAAAGTAATCGCCTTTAGCGAGAACGCGCAGGAGATGCTCGGCTTGACTCCACACACCGTCCCGAGTCTCGAGCACCAGCGCGAAGCGCTGAGTATCGGCACCGATGTGAGATCTCTGTTCCAGTCTTCTTCCGCGTTGCAGAAAGCTGCAGACTTTGGCGAGATTAGTATCTTGAATCCCATCACGCTTCACTGCAGAGCTTCCGGGAAGCCCTTCTACGCGATTCTCCATCGGATTGAGCATGGTCTTGTGATTGATTTGGAGCCGGTGAGTCCCGACGAGGTTCCGGTGACTGCTGCTGGTGCGTTGAAGTCGTACAAGCTCGCTGCGAAGTCGATCTCGAGGCTTCAAGGGTTGCCGCCTAGTGGTGGGGATGTGTCGTTGTTGTGTGATGCTTTGGTTAAGGAGGTTAGTGAGTTAACCGGTTATGATCGGGTGATGGTTTATAAGTTTCATGAGGATGGGCATGGGGAGGTGGTTGCTGAGTTGTGTAATAAGGTGGAGGGGTTGGAGCCTTATCTTGGTTTGCATTACTCTGCTACTGATATACCCCAGGCGTCTAGGTTTCTGTTTATGAGGAACAAGGTTAGGATGATTTGTGATTGTTCGGCTGTTCCGGTTAGAGTGGTTCAGGATAAGAGTCTCTCGCAGCCGATTAGTCTCGCTGGATCTACTCTGAGAGCTCCTCATGGGTGCCACGCGCAGTATATGAGTAATATGGGGTCGGCTGCGTCTCTTGTTATGGCTGTAACGATCAATGGTAGTGATGGTGGTGAGGTGAATAGAGATTTGCAGACGGGGAGGACGTTGTGGGGGTTAGTGGTTTGTCATCACGCGAGTCCTAGGGTCGTCCCGTTTCCTCTGAGATATGCGTGTGAGTTCTTGACTCAGGTGTTTGGGGTTCAGATCAACAAGGAAGCGGAGAGGGCTCTTCTGTTGAAAGAGAAGCGTATTCTGCAGACTCAGAGTGTGCTTTGTGACATGCTTTTCCGCAATGCGCCTATGGGGATAGTCACTCAGTCTCCAAATATAATGGATCTTGTTAAGTGTGATGGGGCAGCTCTTTATTGCAGAGATAAGCTTTGGTCTTTAGGGGTTACTCCTACAGAGACACAAGTTAGAGATATAATCGATTGGGTCCTCAAAAGCCAAGCAGGAGGAAACAGTGGGTTCACCACTGAGAGTCTAATGGAGGCTGGCTATCCGGATGCTTCCGTCCTCGGGGAGTCAATCTGTGGAATGGCTGCCGTACATATAACCCAAAAGGTTTTCCTTTTCTGGTTCCGGTCCGGCACTGCAAAGCAGATCAAGTGGGGTGGTGCAAGACATGATCCTGATGACAGAGATGGTAAAAGGATGCATCCTAGATCCTCCTTCAAGGCTTTTATGGAAATAGTCCGGTGGAGAAGTATGCCCTGGGATGACATGGAGATGGATGCAATCAATTCTCTGCAGCTGATAATGAAAGGCTCATTGCAAGAGGAGGAGCATCCAGAGACTGCTGTGAATGTGCCGTTTGTGGATAATAGAGTCCAGAAGGTGGATGAAATGTGTGTTATTGTGAACGAAATGGTGCGGTTGATTGACACAGCTGCCGTTCCTATCTTTGCGGTTGATGCCTCTGGTGTTATAAACGGTTGGAATTCAAAAGCGGCTGAGGTGACTGGATTGGCTGTTGAACAAGCAATAGGCAAACCTGTGTCAGATATCGTTGAAGATGATTCTGCAATAACCGTTAAGAACATGTTAGCATTGGCTCTCCAAGGTCAGTCTATGGAAGCAAATGTCGTTTTTGTGTTGTTTCCGGTTCCTTTTTATATTTAGTTTTAATATTCATTCATCTGTGCATTGTGTTTCGTAATACATAACAGGTAGCGAAGAACGTGGCGCCGAGATCAGGATCAGAGCATTTGGTCCTAAAAGGAAAAGCAGTCCTGTTGAATTAGTCGTCAACACTTGCTGTAGCAGAGACACAGCGAATAACGTTCTCGGTGTGTGCTTCATTGGACAAGATGTTACAGGCCAGAAGACGCTTATTGAGAAGTATAGCCGCGTGCAAGGAGATTACGCCAGAATCATGTGGAGCCCTTCAACACTGATCCCACCAATTTTTATGACCACTGAGAATGGGTTATGCTCAGAGTGGAATGACGCGATGCAGAAGCTCTCTGGTATAAAGAGAGAAGAAGCTGTCAATAAAATGCTTCTCGGAGAGGTTTTCACCTCAAATGATTCATGTTGTCGCCTTCAAGACCATGACACGTTAACTAAACTCAGAATAGCTTTGAATGCTGTGAGCTCTGGCCAGGATAACGTAGAGAAGCTTTCGTTTGGCTTCTACCATCGTGATGGTACCTTCATCGAGGCATTGCTTTCTGCAAACAAAAGGACTGACATTGAGGGAAAAGTTACAGGGGTTTTATGCTTTCTGCAAGTACCTAGTCCAGAACTCCAATACGCTCTACAGGTTCAGCGAATCTCAGAGCAGGCAGTGGCCTGCGCTGTCAACAAAATGGCATATCTCCGCCAGCAAGTGGAGAATCCGGAAAAAGCAATATCCCTGCTTCAAGATTTCTTACATTCATCTGGATTAAATGAGGAGCAAAAGCAGCTCCTGAGTACAACCGTGTCATGCAGGGAGCAGTTAGCCAAAGTCATAAGCGACTCAGACATAGAGGGAATCGAGGATGGGTACTAAAACCTGTGGATTCTTGTTTTTCTTCTGGTTGGATTGGTTACTGTTTCTTGAATCTTCTGTTCTAATCCTGTTGCTTCTTTATTTTGTTTGTTTGTTGATGTCTTTGAATCAGGTATGTGCAGCTGGGTTGCAGCGAATTCAGCCTTGAGGAAACCCTGGAGGCAGTTGTGAAACAAGTGATGGAGCTGAGCATAGAACGTAAAGTGCAGATCATCTGCGATTATCCTCACGGAATTTCGCTAATGAAACTGTATGGAGATTCCTTAAGGCTTCAGCAAATCCTTGCAGAGACGCTCTCAAGCAGCATACGGTTCACTCCTGCATTAAAGGGATTGTGCGTGTCGTTTAAGGTACTGTCACGGGTAGAAGCTATAGGGAAAAGAATGAAGAGAGTGGAGCTAGAGTTCAGGATAATACACCCGGCACCGGGACTGCCTGATGATCTGGTAAGAGAGATGTTTCAGTCTTTGAGGAAAGATACATCTAGGGAGGGACTGGGACTACACATAACACAGAAGCTGGTGAAGCTCATGGAGGGAGGAACGTTGAGATACTTGAGAGAATCGGAAATGTCAGCTTTTGTGATCCTCGCAGAATTTCCATTGATTTAAATGAAATTCTCCAAGGTTTCAATAAATAACTGAATAAATAATCGGACGCTATTGGTTTTCACATAAATGTATGTTTAGTTACTGTAACATATAGGATGTTAGTTTGATATATAATATACATAGTTAATAACTCTTTTGTATTGATGAAAGTAACAAACGCAAGGAAACTATATTTTGTTGGTTATTTTATTTTGGTATAGTTTCTTGAACTACATGTTCTTTGAGTAATCGCTTTCTGATGTAAAAAAAAGAAGTAACATTGCTTAGAATAAACGAGCGGAGTTAAAAAACCTAGGTAACCCACTGTTGCAACATTAACCTAATTTGTGGATATAGTTATAAATAGGGTTGGACCAGTAAAATGGATTTAAACATACATATATATGAATGATTAACATGTGAGTACAATTGTTTTCTTCTGTTTAGTCTATCTAAAAATATAAATCAACACATAACAATTTTATGTTAAAGTATATGAAAATGAAATAAGTAGTATCGAGAAGATATACAATACAAGTTACAAAATTTGTTTTAATTTTTTTTCTTCACCCTTTAAAATCACAACTTTTCAAAATGGAAAAGTAAGTTTCCATTGAGTTTTCAAAATGAAAATTTCAAGAAACGAGTTACCAATGAGATTTCACGAGTTTTTGAGTTTGAAACAGTTCTGATACATGAAACATACCTTTATCCAAGTTTTCATGTGACCTAGGTTAGATGTTTCTAAAGACTCGCAATGCATCTTACGATATTAAAACAGAAATTATGACTTATTATTACATGTGTTATTTTTCATTCGGACCTTTTCCTAGAAGCATAAATTAATTGTAACATGTTTTCAACATATTTATCCTTTTATTTGAAATTAGTAACAAACAATATTGGATTTAAACTAAACTGAGTATAGTTCTATCTAGATGGTACCATGCACATATATATAAAATATTCACAAAACAATAACTATTGTTACGAATAAATAATTAACTAACCGAAATTGAACTAAAATATTTAATATTAATTTGCAAGCTGAAATATGATAAAACGTAATTTATTATACAATTAAAAGCCAAATAATAGTTAACCCAGAGATATAAGAAAATATAAAGCATGAGCTTATATTATTTACAGCAATACATTATTTATAAAAAAAAATAAATTAGATTTTCAAACTGAAAAAAATCCCCTTTGCGAACGCGGTTAAAATTTAGTTAAAAAATAAGAAAGTGATTGTAGATACTATTATCGTATGAGACTATTATCATAAAACAAATCAAGTTATAAGATTAGATTTTGTGGGAGATCAAGCTATGTGGAAAAGGAAACTAAGATGTTTCGGGTAGATACTTGACTAGTCGGCTCATCTTTGCTATATAAGTACACTATCAGTGCTTTCTTTGACTACAAAAGATAACTTATCATCAGTGCTTTGTTTCTTGCGGTACACTCATCTTCGTAGGAATCTGGGTGGGGGATCTTAGGGTTTCGTTCACGCTGAGTAAAACATCTAGCTAACAAGGTACGTTAAGACTTTCAGCATCAACTCTTGCGAGACATCAAGCTGCTCTAGTTTTGGCGTGCGCATTAATTTGATTCTTTTGAAACCGTCTTTATAGGGTTTTGTAGTGAAGCAATTGATTCAGAAAGAGTTACTATGGCTCATCCAAGCGACTTCAAGTTCTCTCCGAGTGACAAGAATTTGGTGGGGTATTATCTACGCAACAGAGTGGATACAGGAAAAGATGGTTTCATCACAGATATCAAACTTTATGAAGACGAGCCGTGGCTTCTTCCGCACGTCAAGAATGATCAGTTCAAAGAGAACACGTGGTTTTACTTTGTTATTAGGACACGTCAGATGGGGAGCAGGCCAAAACGCACGGTTCCCGGTAGAGGAAGCAGTAACGGAGGAACTTGGACGACAGCTGGCGTAAAGAAGGAGATCACTGGCTATAACTCGAAGGTTGTGATCGGATACAAAACCGAACTCGCGTACCAAAAGAAAGTCAAGGGAAAGCCTAAAGGAGACGCCAGTGGTTGGTGTATGACGGAGTATTGGCTTGCAAGTGAGAACGATGCTCGGTTCCAAGAAGTTGTCTTGTGTCATCTCCGTAACAATAACAAGATGGTCGTTGACCAGTCACAAGAGAGCAAAAACGGAGACAATGAGGACATCTTCACCGAGCAGCCACAACAGGAGAACAACCATGAACTCACTCATCAACAACAGCCACTGATTCAAGGTCATGATTCAAGATTTCCAGTTCAATACATGACCCCTTCTGGTGAAGGAGAGGTATTGGGAGTTCGAACTCAAGAACAACAAGATCCACAGATTTCTCTTCCTCCTCAACGTCAAGATTCCGGAAGCATAAACAACTCACTCTCAATCATTGAAGATGAGAGTGTTAGCCAAGATGAAATATTTAATCTAGCTGACCTGGAAGCCGGCATCACTCAACCACAACAACAACTTCATATGATGTTTGATCCTTACGATGCTATATATTTCTCAAGCTTGGCGACGCTGAACGACGACCTGGATTACTTTCAAGATTCATGGGGTCAAGATACCTCTCCATGGAACAACAACAACATGACCACCAATCCTCCTGGACTCATATTAAATACTCATGGATATGAGATCCATGATCAAGCTGTCACCAAGGGAGTCATTCAAGATTCATATTACTAGCCGCCATGTTCTTCTCATGCAACACAAGAGCAAAGAAAGTACGTAGTCAAACATAGGAAACATGTATAGTTCGTTTGGTTATGGTTATTAACTCTTTATTGTTAATGAGAATTTATCTCATCTTTATAAGTTTGTAAATGATCTTTGTGTGTTAGATCCAAATACCCTTTTATTGAAATCAAAATTTCTGAGCATTCACCTGCTAATGTGATACCACTGATCATGCCTATGAATACTAAAGAAACTCCACGCATGAGTCAAACATTGGAAAAATATTATAGATCGTTTGGTTTACTTACGCTTTATTAGTCACTGTAGAGTTCGGTTGTCAACTTTCGGTTTTAAGTGAGAATTTATCTTTATGTGGTTGATTCTAAAAAAAAAGCATGGCCTAAAGAGCTGAAACATAAAAGCTACGAGGCTGATTAATTTATTTGGTTAAAAGAAATTCAATGTTCAATGTCCCCAAGTATTTATTGTAAAAGAAATTCAGTGTTTAATGTTTAATTATTTTGCATGAAACAAACAATTCTTTTTTTTCCTCTTAGTTCCTCTAAAAACTTCCACTAGTTTCAGATAAGTACAATTCTTAAAAGAAATTCAATGTCTAATGTGTAATGTCCCCAAGTATGGTATGATAGTAGGATAACACATATTTTAGCGTTGACAACAAATGTAATAACAATTGACTATGCAAAGACAATGAAAACTTTCATTCCAATATGACTGAAACAAGCATGTGCGAATAATTTTATAAAATTATATATTTTTTAGAGTAATTGATGTATATGACTCTATTTAAGACTCATATTAAGAGTACTGGATCTTTTCTCCACGCTATGCGCGGATTTTGTATTTTAATATTTATTTCTTTATAAACGTTTTTGTATTATTTGTAAATTGATTTGTTTGAGTTTATATTTAGTTTAATAAAATATTTTGTACTTTTATTAAGCTTTCTAATACCTATTTTTTATTATCTGGTTTAATATTCAAATTAATTGTTTTATTTTTTTTAATACACTTAGTTTTCAAACAATACTCATTTCAATACCCAAACTAATTATAAGTTCAAATGAAAATTAAAAAAATCTTCAAAATTCACAAAATGTTAAAATTTCTATTTTTTGTTTTAAGTTTTAGGAATAAAATTATCTAAACTGTGGATAATATTTAAAATTATAATATTAGTTGTAGTTTACCTTTAAATTTATTTTGTTTTAGGAAGTTTAAAACTAAATTGTTTATCTTAATCATTTCTAAGTTTATATACGTTATCTACAACTTAGTTACTTTATTCCAAAAAAAATAATTTTTTTTTGAAATTTTAAAGATTTTTTTTATTATTTTAGAGAATTTTTAAGTTTAGTTTGAAACTTTTTGATATTTTGATTAAAATGAGCATAGCTTGGGTAATAAAATGAGAATGTGTATTAAAATAAGAAAAATACTTAGTAAACAAATTGAATCGGGTAAACCAAGAAGTTTGAGTATTTAAAATTTTGACGAAATTTAGTTTGAGACATTTTTCTGGACTTGTTTCTTCATTATTTGGTGTTTTAAAAAAATATGATAGTCACTAGTTGTTAAAAAAACATATGGATTTAGTGAAAATTTAGATATGATAAAATTTTACATAGATATATTTTACAACTGTGAAGAAATGTTATTTACATTTCTAACAAATATGATTTTACAATTGTAACAAAAAAATAATATTCTATATTTTGATGAAAATATGTATTTTTTTCATGAATAATTATAAACTTTAGTTATGCATGTTTGCTTGCATCTAAATTATCTGTGAATAAAATATATGCCACATTTTCTAATCTTAAATGAATCATCTCAATTTATATTCTGATTTGATTCAACCAATTAACTTCAATAATTTTGCTTTGGTGTATCAAATTATACATCTGATTGTTTCTCATTTGTATTATTAAAATTCTCATATGCAGTCAGAATACTTGATTTTTCCTTTTTCTCTGCATAACTCTCATAATCCACTTGGTTTGTTGTTACCAATCTCTGCTTCTGTGGCTGAAGAGGGTTGTAGCTTATGAGATTGTTATTCCACTTCCAGTAACCTCTGTTGTAGGATTGATGATCTCAGGTAAATGAGCTCTTTTTTTCCTTATCTTGCAAGAAAGTTCGATCCACTTCGCATGTAGACAACTCGAGAAAGAGTGAAGCCATTTAATCCATTTTCTAACACGATTTCTTGGGATATTTTAACTTTTTTGTTATTGTAATAATAATGTGTGAGGAAAACATAATCAAGAAGCCCAATTTTAAGATCTTGAATACAAACTTTGCTACTCAAGAAATATTATTGTTATCTTCTGCTTTTTTGGTGATGAATCTTCTGCTTTTTTGTCCTAAGAGGTTGATGTCTTATTATTGTTATCTAATCTGTTATGTATTTTCTAACCATTGATATCACATGTGTTCAAAAAAAAAAATTGATTTCACATTCTGTAATATCTAATCTGTTACCTCTGGCCTTATGCAGAAAAGTTTTACAATTGTTGTTTTGTGATTTCCCACAGTTCCTCTTCCAAGAAAGTAGAATACGAAGAACCAGTTGCATCCATCTTTATCATCACATTATTCTTCTTCATCTCAGGAACATCTCTCTTTTTCAGGGTGAAGGTTTTTTATTGTAAGACTTCATGGTGAAGTTGAATTTTATATCACTTTCACAGATTCCAACTTCCATTCTATCTCTTCACAATCCCTTCATTCTTGTCTATGGAAATCATTATCTTAGCAGATTCATTATTTTTATCAGTTAAATGTATAGAGCTTGACGTATCAAATAATATTTTTATCATCTAAAAATTCTGTTGTAATTATCAGATGTATCCACTAAACCAATAGTCTGTACATGTTCAAGTGAAACACCACAACATCACAAAAGCAGCTTGATTTACTAAGCAGCTGAGAATGAGAACTTTATGAAGTTAAACAAACATAATACAACCTGCTTGAAAGTCGAAAACCATACATCCCATTAGGAGGTTTTATATCAATCTCCTCTAAAAGTTTAACAGTTCAGTAACTCCTCTCTGGAGAAACATACCGTATAGCAACTCTGTCTGCTAAATCAATCCTTACAGCATCCTCTACTTCATCAGATATACTGTTCTTGTGGAAGCTCTCTACTTCTGATATTGTGATCTTTAGAAGATATTATAACAGTGAGTAATTGAAGATGGTATTAAAATCATGAAGAAGAATTGAAGATAAAAAAAGGAAAAGAAAATCTAGCTTGGTTTTACTGAGTTTAGTAGAATGATGACCTAACAGCCTTACAGGTATTGGCATACAGGATATAAATACGACCCTGGTTTATGGAATGTGATTGGACCAAAAACATACGATGTCAGTAATCACAAAAGCATAGACATCTGTCATACTAAAACTGACAACTAAAGAAGCTAAAACATTCTTAAAGATGATTACCTAGTAAGTGGCAGAGGCTCATCAAAACAATTGTATATGTTAACATCAACACTGTAGTTTTCGGCATCTTTAATCACACGGCCAAAGAATTCTCCTTTGACTGATATATAACCTGCAAGGAACAAAACCAATCAAATATGCTTAAACAACATTTAAAGATAAGAAATTTTTTTTTGAGTTGGAAGGAACTAACAACTGAACGCAAATCAACAATTCCCAAGATTTAGATCCAAGAAGGAATAACTCTGATATATGACAGAAAAATCCAGGGATGCGAATCACTACACGAACGCCTCAAAAGACCAGATTACACCAAAAATAAGAGTCCAAAGGATGAACAGCGGAACAAAACCTGTTGAGGAACAGTGAGAGGATTTGTAGACCTTCATGTGGTCCGAGTGTGATGTCTTCGAAGAACATCGGTTCATAAACTTTTCCGGAAGAAATAACGTTGCGAACGTTTGGCTTGTTCGGCATGGTAGAGAAGGCAGCGGCTTTGCCCTTAGCTTTGATCGATACGCCGGAAAAGACATAGGATACACCGGAGGAGACACACGTTTTGCCGATCGATCCACCGGATGAGACACCGGTGTTCACGATTGGGTTGATCGGATTGGGAGAAGAGATGACGGCCTTGCCGCTTTGTTTGCTCGGATTAGGACCGCCGGAGACACTGGATTCGCCGTTGGGATTCATCGTACAGAGCACAAAGAGTTTTGATTGAGAGTAAACTCCGAAGAAGAGAATTATAAATAATTTCAGAGGAATAAAGGTGAGACGATGCCATTAATGAGGTTAGTGGAGGTTTGATTGCACAAGAGTTGAAGATGTTTAATCGATCAACGATCGTTAGAGAGAAAGGAATCGACGAAGAGGAAGACGAAAGGAATCGACGACTCGTGAAAAGATATTAGAGTGTTGGGCCAAACGAACAGAATTTTTCGACAGATAAAACGTAACAAAAGCCCAACCGGATACTAATTTGGTGGCTGACGTGGCAAAACGAAATGTTGTGATTGGAGGTTTTTACCCGCTGACGTGGATAGGCTAGCTGCTCAGATAAGATATCCTCCTCTCTCTCTCCAACAGCAATATTTTCCATATTACCCTATCCCATAAGCCAACTCTACTCATAGTCTATGTGCTGTGTCAGATTTCTATCTCAAAAATAATCATAATTTTTCCTAGCTCTCTCTCTTTTTTCTTTTCTCTTCTTAACTTCTTTTTTTTCTACTTTTCTTTCTTCTCCTCCACTCACTTACACGAAATCTGCTTCATCTATTTTACATTTTGTTTTTCTAATTATCGCAATTTTTATTATTAATCCAATTTCAATCCACAAAATATTTATTATTAACTGATACATAGTCTATTAACTGATAAATGTGTTGATAAATAATTTGTTAGCTTATACACAGAGCCAGCCCGTGGGTCAAGCCAATGAAACTTGGGCTTCCAACCGACAAATATATTAATGAATTCCGGCCACAACTTCCAATTAACTACTTTAATCTAGTGGTATGTTCATGAGAACAAGGAATTTTCTAGAGGGAGTCCGGGTTCAAACCTCGTCCAGTCATTGTTTATCTTAAAGAAAAGCAGCCTTTTTTTGGTTTTTGCTTCTAGCCATGTAATTCCTAGGACCGGCTCTGCTTATACATAGTTTTTTAACTAATGAATTAGTTGATATATTGCTTTCATTTGATATATTTTTTTGATAAAAGAGTTATTAACTGATAAATAATTTGTTACGTGCTACATGTTATGTTAACTGATACATAATCTGATGCCAGTTAATTGAAAATAGTTCTTAAGATGTTACAAAAGATATGTCTTTAACTGATACACGGTTTGGGTTGTTGATAAATAGTGTGTCAGTTTGTATATTGTTTATTATCTCTATTATATAAAAGATACTAATTTTGAGACTTTTAAAGCATGCCACATCATCTAAAATATTCACAACCAATTAAAGTGACAAGTCACTAAAAATAGCCAGATCACCAAACAACTCATCTCTCCGCAACCCGAATCTTCTTTTTGTCCTTATCGTCCGTTTCCTACAATCTGAATATTAAGTGTCAACCATTAACTCCACGACTTCTTTTCTTCTTCTCTTTCTCTTCTTAACCGTCGCATATCTTCTTCTTAATCGTCAACAATCTTAATTTTTCTTCTTCTTCGGAAGTGTGTAGTCGAATAGCTTTGTGGAAGGAGTTTCACAAAACATCAGCAGGTGGCAGATCGAAGAAGTGGAGAGGATTTCTGGTGTTGAGAGCAGCGCACTCACTGCTGATGTAGTACCTGTCCATTCTTACCTTCCCAGGTATCTGATACTTACTCTTTACAAAGAGTTCATTGCTATGGTGTTGACATTATATAAAAGAAAGCTCTTTTGGGGATGAAGCTAAGTACCCAACAATGTTATCTCTGAAGAAGGCTGTGGAAAAATTCAGGGTCATGCTGCCAAGATTGAAGATAATCTCAAGGTATTGCAGCATTGAGACTCATCTCTCCGACAATTTTTGCATCTTCTCTTCTACGGTTTGTTTCTTTCTTATGATTGATTCTAAGATTCAAGTCTGATATAGCTTTGATTATGGTGATTCAGAGTTTTAATTCCCTAATGGAGTTTTATTTTCACCATTTGTCTAATGTTTTGTGATGCAGATGAATCCTTCATACAGGCCGAACTTGGTGGAAAGACACCGTTCGGATACTCAATTCCTACCACCCTCTGATTCTTACTTAGTCTTTGATTAGTGGTAATGTTTGAAAAAATAGTTCGTTCTGACTTGGAATCTGAAGATGAGGTTTGTGCGAATGGATTCGTAAACCACACTGAATCAAGATATAGCCTGCTCTACACATCTCTACTTACAAGTGCTTAGGAATCTATAAACTTACTTTATGCACTCTTTCGGCTCTTTGCAAGATTCTTTTCTGCTTCTGATATTCGATGCTTCTGGATGAAATCTTTCCTGCTAATGTTTGTTATTTTCAGCAGGCTTGACTTCTTTTTATCCTAAAGTGACCTCAGATACTTCAATGAGTATCCTGCTATTTAAGCATGCCTCTCTTATTTTCGACAGAGCACCATTATGGGATGAATTCTTTTGATATTAGAGAGCAGCGTCACTAGCTAATTTGAAACTGAACGCCTGCACAAAGACTTAGCTTAGAAAGGGTTTGATTAGTTTTCTGAAGGTATCCGCCACCTATGTTTAAAGTCTTGATTTAGAGTTTTGTTAGTCCTTATGAATGTATTTCAAACAAGCCTAAAGTACGAGATGAAGTAGTACCAGAACAATGTAGTGAAGAAGCTGAGGCAGATCACTGAGGATAATCAGATACACTGGATTGAAAACAAGCTTACAAGACAGAACAAGCCTAGCAGGAGCGTACTTAAGTTGTTGATCTGCGAAATAAGTATGAATACATATTTACAGAAATCATGTGTTTCTCGTGAAACAAAAGAGTAACTAAATTCTTCTGATCTGATTCTTCTGCAGGGCTGAGGACGTCTGCAGCTTCATAGAGTATGGAGAGAAAGATATGAAAGAGTTTGTGGAGGAGAGGGAGAAGCTGACAGAGAGCAAGAGAAAGAAGATGGCGAGATGAAGAATAATAGATATTTTGGAGGAGATGCTTGCTCTGGATATGTAATTTGATAAGTCTTTGGAGCTGCTCATTGACAAGCACGACTTTCATGATGAAGATGACGCAGACTACTACCTTTCATGTTGTGATTATGTCCTGTTGGTAAATCTAAAGAGATTTGAAAAAGACTATTGTTCTTAATCTTAGTAGGGATAATAATCTAAAGGAGACTTAGGACTGTTATTCTCCTTTTCACAGTAATACGACCAAGGAATCATTTTGTGACCAGCTGGCAACATCAAGTTTAGACACCAAACTTGAATCATTTTGTTGTAGATTAACCAGAGGGTTTAATTTTTTAAAATATGTGGAGAAAATTAACATTTTTAAAACATTTGAATATCTAAAAAAAATTTACATACATTTAATTTTTTTCTTTAACCTTGGGTATCCCAGAAGCATGAAGATATCCAGACTAATATCCAAAAGGGTGGTGCAGTCCATAGATGGACGGACCTTCACTCTTGGTATTTAAATGACCTCTAAAATTGGCTCATATATGTATGATCATAAGGTAAGATGTAATGAGATGTCTTCGAATCCGAATTGCTTAACTATTCCAAAGTCTGCCTACCACTAAACCACCGCCTTATAGTTCTATACAATTAATGTTGACAACAAACTCTTGGATTTGTTACAATAGAAGAACATCATCACACGATTCATCTCTTGGATTTGTTTTTTTTTTTCGTAAACTAACTTATGTCATGATAGATCAAATCTATTAACAAAACCTAATAAAATCTACATCTAACTGTCAGCTCTACAAATTTTTATTTATGTGCCCGTACCTACACTTCAATTTCTTTTCTTTGATTTATTTCATATTAAAAATATAAATAACAAGATGAGAATAATAAATTAAAATAAAAATATAAGATAATTTCTCTAAATGAAATAATAAAAACTTAAAAATATGAAAAATAATTTCTCACAAAAAACTTTGTCAATAGAAAAGTATTTTTTAAAAGTTATTTCAATAGAATGAAAAATAAAAGCAAAATTTAAAATTTAAACAAAATAATAACTTAAAACTAAAGTTCTAAATATTATGATCATATCTATAAAATTACTTAGGTATATATTATCATTTATATCATATAGTTTACATATAACTATAGTATTCCATTTTAATTAATTATTTTTTGGTTTATTGTACTTATTTGGTTTACAATCAACCCATATCTATTAACCATAGTTTCTTAAAAAATAGCATCCATATGATTTATACGATATTATCAAAATTAACCTATTTTTCTATGAGGAAATGTCACCTTTTCTAATTTTTGGTAACATTATTCATGTTAACCTTGATTAAATGGACATTTTCATAAATATATATTTTTATTAAAAAATCATTCTACATTTGCTAATATATAAATATAAATAATTATATAAAAAATAGTAAAAATAAATTTTCGAATAATGTTTTCAAATTCAATTTTAAACTTTTATTTTTGCTTTTTTCAAATTTTTATTTTGAAATTCTAAAATTCTTTTTAAAACTATTTAAAATATTATTTTAAATATGTATTTATATTTTATTAAATCGTAAACCCAACTTTCTAAAATCCAGTCCCTCAAATGTAAACCATAAGTTTATATTAATTAACTATACATTTATAAGTGTCTATTCACCTCTTAAAACTAATGGTAAATATAGTTAATATAAACATAAAAAGTGGTATTAAAAAGCGGTAGTTTAAACAATTTATATTTTGTTATCCAGTTTAGTTCTGATCAGTTTGGTTTTACCAGAATATTTATCTATGCAACATAGACAAATTAGTTCACACAAAATATCCAATCAGATAATTTAGACTAAACATATTTGAAATAATTTTATTAATAAAATTAATTTAACAACATCACATTTCTTTTATATCTCATAAATTTTATCAATTTAATTATTTATTGAGTCCAAACTTATCTCTTGACAAAGGTAGTTTTCTTCAAATTATTTACATGATATAAATGTAGCATATCACTTTTTTTGAATGATATAAATATATAAATATATATATATATATATATATATATATATATATATATATATATATATATATATATATATATATATATATATATATATATATATATATATATATATATATGTTGTTTATCTAAATTTTATATAATACAATTTACATTCGAACATATCATTTAAATTAAAATATATAAAAAACATAATCCGCGCGTAGCGCGGACACGAACCTAGTTTATTTTAGAAGCTGTTAAATGTGTTGATACATGATTTATGAGTTAATATATTGTTTGATAAATGAGTTACTATCTAACAACTAATTTATTACGTGATAAATATTTTGTTAGCTGATATTTGTTTTATTAGTTGATACAAAGTTTGACATAAAAAAATCTGTTACATGATACATGATTTGTTACTTTATAAATATTTTGTTAGCTGTTACATATGTTGATACCCAATAATAAATATTTAGTATTATGTATGTTATTAAGTACCCTCTCTATTTCATAATACTTGATGTTTTGCATTAATGCATAAAAATTAAGAAAACTAAATTTAAAAAAAATATATATTTTAAAAATATTATTTTAAAATTAGTTTAACCAATGATAAAAAATACTCTAAAATCTAACTCAGTGAAAAAGGTCTTTTCACGTCGCCAATAGTGTGTGAGGTGAAAAGATACCATTAGCCGTTATGCCTTTCTGTTGCTAATGGTAGTGTGTGACGTGAGAAGAAATCAACAAATGACTTGATGACGTATATAGGATTAATTTACCCTATTTATGTATACTATGAAAAGCCCTCATTCTACAATTTATAACATTCTATCAGTTCGAACATGCAAACATTTCAAGACACCATTGTCCGCTCATCAACAAATTTTCTAGTTATAACAAGACTGAAACTGGACATAAAGGAAACTTTTCTGATCTGCTCATCAACTCCATGCAGCTGACTGAATCTCAATTATTTTCAGTTTCCCCGTCTATTATGACCGTGACAAGACTCCTTTTGAACTGCATATAAGCACTTTGAAACGTCAGACATGTTTATCTGATTCTGTAATCATGAATGCAATATGTACTTTTGATGATGAATGACAAATGTAATGTGTGTCATCCGTCGGAGAGAATATTTAAGAATAATAATATTAGTTTCGCACAGATGAGTAAAGTAAAAAACCTCGGTATTGTCCCACCGCGGCGTGGATCGAACTCCGTTGCTTGTCGGAGAGCCCTTGCGAAGGCCTTGAAGGTCGCTTCGATAATGTGATGGGAGTTTCTACCAGCAAGCTGTCATAACAAATCGAATTGGAGATATTATCGACAAGAAAAGATAATACAAGTCTGTTTATGAATCTTAATTGAAATCATGATACCTGTCGTATGTGAAGTGTCATGCCAGAAGTATTCACCAAAGACTGGAAAAAGTGCTCAACCAACTACATTAAACAAAGATTCATTTACTGATTTGGCACAAACCAGAAACAAAAAAAAAAACCTGAAACTGGATACGGACCTGAGTGTCGTATGTTCCTACTCTCTGAGTTGGAATCTCCAAGTTATAACCAAGGTACGGTCGACCAGATAGATCCTGCGATATTTCCATCCATCAATCAACGAAGAGACAGATGCAACAGGCAAAAAGCTCACAGATTGTATATATCATTACCAGTGAGACATGTATAAGTGCTTCATCAAGAGGAGCAGTAAAATCGCCAAAGCGGTTAATCCCTTTCCGCTCCCCAAGCGCCTTTAACAAAGCCTTGATAGAAACACACAAAAAAAAACAGCAATTATTTATTACAAGAGTACAACTTCTTCAAAAAAAAAGAATAAAAGCATTTTTTTAACTAACAGTTCCAATGGCAAGAGCGACGTCTTCGTTTGTGTGATGATCGTCGATGTGAGTGTCACCAGTAGCTCTCACGTGTACATCGAACAATCCATGTGAAGCAAGTTGCTAACCAAAAAAAAACACTTTATCAAACATTTTCAGACAAAACTTATAAAAAGAGACAAAAAAACACTTTACATCTAACATATGGTCAAGGAAAGGAATCCCGGTGGAGCTATCGGCGACTCCATTACCATCCAAGTTAATCTTCACTAACACATTTGTTTCCTTTGTTTCTCTCTTCATTTCACCAATTCGAGCTGATCCTGATCGAATCAAAGATTGAATCAGGATATAGTGAAATGAGATTCATTTTCAGCTATATACATACCTGAATCAATTGGAAACCCGTTGCCTCCGGGAGGCGAAGCGCAGGAGATGGATTCGTGATGCTGAGACTGAGACGCCATCCGCAGAAATCGAAGGGGAGGAGGTGGAGACGTGAGTGTTATACTCCGAGGAATCAAAATACTAGAGAAGGGAGCTGGTATCGTAACCTTGGCGGAGGAGGAGGAGGAGGAGGAGTGGTGGAAGATGACCGGCGCAGAGGAGAGCGCCATGTGGTACATAAGAGTAGAGAGGGCACTTTGATTTTGCTATTCTAAACACCACAACGACGTCGTAATGGCGACATTGTCACAAAAGTCAATATTTAAAGAATTGAAAAAATTGTATGAGATGGACGTCCTCGCTCTTGTGGCTCGTTTGGTCTGCGAAGGCACTTTTAGTGCAACGTGCGACGTGTTCGAACCCGAGCAGGACATAGAGAAGAGAGTGACAAAGATGAGTTTGGGGATATATATATATATATATACTAATACAGTATATAACCTCTATAAATTAATTCTGATCATATGAGATATTATAAAATATCTTTTTTCCAATAAATATTTTAAATAATCAGTTTTGGAAAAATGATTAAATTATTATCTAATTATATAGAGTAGAATTTAAGTCTCTTCTAGATCATCCACATAGAATGTCATGTCAAAAATTCGAAGGCTATCTTTATGACACGTGTCCTGTATGCTTAAACTTTATTGGTTTTGTTTGGGTTTCGACTGGGCTTCTAGATGAGTTATTGATTTGTAGATATAATGAGCTGAGAAATAATAAAATTTTGGCTTATTAGGTAACATTATTTTGTATACGGGAAGCTAGACAACAATCATTTTTTTCAGGGTTTGTCATCTCCATCAAGTGCTGTTTAGGTTTAACATCAATGGCTGTTCTAAATGTCGCACAGATACGAATCGTTATGTCTATATCGACGTCGTTTTGTTCTCGATTCACCTCCCCTTAGGCTTTAAAACATGCATTGATTCATCATCGTTAATGAAGTCTTAACTATTTCGACCCACTAGAACCACGATTACACATTCAATGGCTCTTATACCTCTTTCAAGCGCTGGATCACCTATTATAAATAGGTAAGGGCTCATCTCATTATAATCATCTCCACAATTCCAATTGCAATCTAAAATTTCTTTCTCTATACTATGACTAAATTTCGTTTCACTTTCCGTCGTCAAGGTGTGGCTGCTCAGAAACTAAGAAGCACAATGCTGTGAGGAGTTGATGGGAGTTCACATAATCATCTTTGATGCTAAGATATTTGTTTAGGATACAATAAAAACTGTCTAATTAGAACCCGCCTTGAGATGGTGGTGTCGGAAGAACCCGCCTTGAGATGGTGGTGTCGGAAGGTGTCGAGACGGTTGACATTGACGATGGCTGGCATGAGTGTCGACTGAATCACATGTGAAATAGAAAGCCTAATCAACAAACGGTTTCAAGATTTTTCATTCAGAAGAGTTTAAATAAAGATCTGAATACAAAAGTTTGAATAATTATTTATGAGTTAAAACGCCCATATAGGATACAATAAAAATAATTAGACAGTTTGGTCAATTTATTGTATCCTAAACAAATACCAAACAATAAACAAATACCAAACAATAAAAATAATTAGACAGTTTATTTATAAGTTAAAATGTCCATATAGGATACAAAAAAAATATGAGTTCAATTATTCTTACATTCATTATTTTTATTGTATCCTAAACAAATACTGTCAATGATATTATAAAACTTGACCAAACTGTCTAATTGAATTATGTTCGCAACTGTCTTGATCTCTACCGACGTTGATGTGCGAAAGCATGGGCACCAAGCTCATATTGCTTCTTTTTTTTTTCTTTTGATACTTTCTTCTTGACGCAATTTCATTTTGCTACAGTTAATGTATTTTTTTCCATTTTTGTTTTTATCTACACTTATGTCTATATTACATGTTAGCTTTGTGTGGAAGATGGAAAGTGGCTGGAACAAATGTAGGAAACAAACTACTCTTGAAAGAGCCATCAGCTGAATAACATGAATCATAAGTGAATTAAATGTATGTCTATGATTTTGACATAATTAAGTAACTAACATTTGTGTTCTTTTTCATCCGGTTATAATCTTTTTTTTGTAGGTAGCAAGTGAAAAGAAGAAGGTAAGGTCACATCATCTAAATTAAACATGGCTAATAATGAGGTCACATCACACACATACAAATCACATACATTCATAATAGTATACTACATGGTGGATATAGTATAGTACATTTATAGTATACTGTAAAAAGTAAATTTTAGTTCTCATTCAATAATTCAGAAGATTTTAGTAGAAAGGTTAAATTATGCTATATTACTATATTATTGAATAAAATATACTGACACTACGACATGGATGTGTTCATATCACTAATACAAGTAACAGAGCAACGATGGTGAGTTAGTGAAACCCAGCCATAAGATAACACTAAACCCTAATCCAGAAATATGAAATATCAACCTACATCCGAGATATAAACAATTTTCCTCATTTTCAAATAATGACATTCACCACACTCATAATACTATACTATATGGTGGATATAGTATACTACTTTTACAGTGTTCTCGTTAGTGAAACTCAACCAAGATGATAAAGTATACCCTAACCCGGAAACTACACCTTAACTCGGAAACTAAACCCTAAACCCAAAATACTAAACCCTAATACAGAAATGTCAACCCAAATCTGAAATACAAACAGTTTTCCCCGTTTTCAAATAATTAATGACATTCACCACACTCATAATACTTTACTATATGGTGGATATAGTATACTACTTTTACAGTATTCTCGTTAGTGAAACTCAATCCAGGTGATAAAGTATACCTTAATCCGATAATGTCAATTCACTTCCAAGATATAAACAGTTTTTCCTAACTGAGAATAGACAAGTTCGTATGAAGAAAAAACTTAGATTAGGTAGAAAGAGGAAGAAGAAGAAGAGAAGAAGTATATATGTTTCAATAGTACCACAAATTATTTTTCAGATTTATTATTATTATTAATCTATTTGTTTTGTTTATGCAGGTTTCACAGGACAATATGGCAATATTATGTATAATAGATAAGTTTTATAGATGTAATTTTTTTAGCTAGTGAGTGAATCTTTTGTTTGATTGTTGTTGAATGCAATTTCCCATTTTTTAAACCGAAGAAAAGAAAAATATAAAATCTCCTTCAAAAATATTCGATACTAGGTGATTTTCCCGTGCTCATGCACGGATATAAATATTTATGATGTAAATATATATTATAATAATTTATTTCTATTTACTTTTAATTTTAAATTAATTTATAATTTTGTGTGTAATATATATTGATAATATTATATTACTTTAATTAGACATATGATTTTAGATATGTGATATATAGTTGACTTGGTTATTCTTACAGTCTATTTAGTTGTTATTTGGGTATATTGAATAGTATCTATTTCTTTGAATTCAACTATAATATTTTTTATTCTAAATCTATTACAATTTGATTAATTTTATTATTTGCATTTCGAATGCTTGTTGTCTTTCATATGTAAATATATTTTTGGATTATGTATAACTTAAGATATATTGTGATTAGAATAAAATGATATAAACAAAAGTGTTTGATTCCAAATTACGTAAATTAGTATAACAATAATATTCTGAAGTCTCATGCATATATATAAATTTTCCAAAAGAACTAAATTGTAACATTTGGTTAATATTTTATTTTCATTTGTTAATATGTTTCGAGTCATCATATTATTTATAATTTATAAAACAAATTATTATTATTATAAATTTATATTTTTATTGTAGTTTAATCTATGATTTTTGACATTAGTTAGAATAGTCGAGTCACTCATGTTATGAGTATATTGAGTGGGATATATAATATAATTACTTTTACTATAATCAAGTCAAGTCAAATTGATTTTATTTATCGTTAAATATGCATGTATTTTCTTAAAATTTTTATTTATTGTTTAAAGGGCATGTTTTCTGCTTGGGCCATCTTTGGACCTGGGCTTTCAATTTCTAATTTATTCTGTGACAAAAAAAGGACATGTTTTTTCATAATATATATCAAATTAAATATTGTCTTAAAAGATATTATAAAATAAAGAGATAATCTATAGGAAGTTACATACATAAGTTCCTGATATTTGTTTGGAAGGTCATGAAGACATATCAATATTTACAACAATTACAATAATTTTATAAACTATAAATAATTTTACATCTTTTGATTATGGTTATATTAAGGTCCACAAACATAAAAATATAAAATTTTAAAGCAAATTCAATATCATGAAAACATAAAATTTTAATAATGATAAAATATAATATATTATATCTACCTCGCTAAATTATATAGTGCGATGTTATTTTAAAATATTTTTTAATTATTTGATTAAAATATGTTTTTTGTTTTTGTTTAATATCTCTTAAAATAAACGGTAAAATAATTGTGATTGTATTTAAGAAATCATATTATATAAGTAAAATATAATTTATAGATAGTTTTTTGTTCTAACTGAAAGATATTATAATCAACTAAATACAAGGAAAACAAATAGCATTTCATTAATACCAATTATAAAAAAAATTAGTCAACTCAACATAAATCAGTTTATGTTACTTAAATATTTTATGTAATCATCTAAAACAATAGATAGATATATTAAAAATATTTCTACTACTTTGAAAATATATTGTTATACTTTTTAAAATTATGTTTTATAAGAAATAATATTTTTTTCTAATATAAAGATTGTCTGTGAAAGTATAAATATAAAAAATATTTTATTGGTATAGTTTATGATATTTTTTAAATGGAATATTACTATTTTGTGAACTTTCGTTATTAATAAAATCATATTATTTATACATATATTTTGTTTTTAAATTCGATTTTTAAAATTTATAAATATTTCCTTTTTATTATATATGTTATTTGGAATATTTTCAAAAGGAAGCTAAATAAAAAATCGATAATATTAATTAAAGCTAATATTTTTTATTTATTAAAGGTATCATTGTAATCAACCACCGTGAGAGTTAACGTGAGCGCGACATATATGAAACTGACTTCTCTAATAATATTATAGAGATTATTATATTAACTAGGATTGAGAACCCCGCGGTCCGCAGGGGTGGGGGAACAATGTTAAAAAGATGTTCTAATACATTGAGTTTTCATGAGGCATCAATTTAATTAATGAATGAACTTCTATAAGTATATTTTCTAGAAAAAATAATATTTAGATGCTATAAAAAACCTTCTTTCTATTATTAAAATGCGAAAGATACTAACAAATATAATATATATATATATATATATATATATATGTAATTCTATAAATATGTTTTGTGATCTTTGGAGAACTGATTTTTTTGGTTCCATTTTATTGTTTTACTGATGTTGCATCTAATATATACAGCATTTCTGTGTATACAAACGACTGTAGTAGTTAAGCTTAAAGTTGGCAATGCTCAACTGGATTAGTATGGTTGATCACCAAATATTTCGATGGTTCATGGTCAAAAATTACAATGAGACATTTAAATAGTTACATATATTTATCTAAATAATTACAATGATACATTTAAACAATATTTTGTTCATTTAGACAATTACAATGGTCTATTTTTAATTGTTGAAAGCCTACACTACCACCAATTGCCATAAATATTTTTTTTCTATATATCTCTTAAAATCTACAACGACCAAAACAATTATGATATAAATATTGTTTTTCTCACCAGGGATCGTAGCCTGGAAACCGGAGAAAATAGTGTATGCATTAAGGGACACCTTACCCTTCCTCTTGGCCAGAATGTTCACTCTGCCTGACCTTCTCTGCATCCTACCTGAGCTTTCATGACAAGTTTTAAGCATCGCTGATACAGTTGGTGTTGTCCAAAAAAAAAAGAACACATCGTTGGTTTCTTCATATGTTTACATATTACATTAGTGGTCTTCTTTAACAGAGGGACAGAGGGCAAGATAATTACATTACAAATATATTAATATATTGTTATGCAATGATTTGTAACATTATAAATTGAATTCTCATCGAAACTTGACGATTTTTCCACTTCATCTTCAAGTACAAAGTTACCCACTTAAACGCATGCACAGGCAGATAAGTGCTGCACTTGAGAATTATCAATTTACTGAATAAGAAGAATATATACTTAAGTTCTTCACCATTCTCATATTAGTTCTTATGGTGAACATCACAAATCAATTACTAAAGAAACAAAAATAGGAATATAAATATGAAACAGTGAAAATCGAGTAGACTACAATACAAAAACTCATAAAGTATCGTAATCAGAGACGAAATATTTCTGTATCAACAAATAATGTGAGAAGAGAGAAAACGAAAGCCACAAGCAGATTTTAAAATTCTTTCAAAAAAAAAAAAAGAAAAAGAAAGCCACAAGTGGATCGGTCGTCCAAAAATAAGATGCAATTCAGTCCATCTCTTCTCCACATTACTAACCATTTAAAAAGAGAATTGATCACAGAGACATTTTAATACGACAAACGGTGAAAGAAGAAGCAAATTTATAGATGTGAAACTAAAAACAGTCGCTAAAAGATTATCAGTGTCGTTATTATTTTCAGCGTCGTACTTGTTGCCTTTGACTTGCCGGACTGAATAAGCAAATCTGTGTTAACTTAATTGTTTTGTATTTGCCGTGGTGATATACGTAATTCCCAATCACTGCTTTGGTCGCATTGTTTATAAAACGACACGGCTTATGTTGAAAATATCTCTGAGATTTTGAGTGGAAATGATTCAACACATCTATGAATTGACTGTTCACCAAAAACATATGACCGGATTTAGATTTTAAAGAGGTGGAGAGAAGTAAAATCCGGAGAGGGAGAAGGAGCGAATGAGTGCATCTGATAATAAACTACTACAATAAACTGCAAACATGTGCCGTTGATTCTATTAATAACTTTTTGAAAAGAGACGACTCTTGAAGGAAATGATAATGGTTATCTGTTCGTGTAACCTGGTGCTTTGAGGAGTGAACTAAAGACGACGATTGAATCGATAACATTCGAAGACGCCGATTAAATCGATGACGTCACACTCTTATCTTAAACAAAATATTAGCCATTAGATTATGTACTCCGAACAAACTCCATCGTTTGATATTAATTTTTTTCCTATAAAAAAAGGTGACATCATAGGGGATGAAAAACAGGTTTGCTATTATATAAACCAACTGAAAAACATTGTCCACGACGTTTGACACTTGTTTTGACAGTTGTTTTGACTTAATAAAAATATAACCTCTTCACAGAGTTAATGAGAAACTTCAGAATATCCCTATGCAGTCTGCACGACCGAGTCACACCATCCTTTTGATATGATTGAGCATCGTTTATATAGATACCAATGAATATGTTTCTTTTGAACTCTAAAAAATCATTTTGGCATTCTTTTAAAATTTATTTCCAAAAGTTATTTAATTTAAATTCTAATTATCACAAAATAGCTATGGAAACACAAAACTTAAGCATATGGAGCAAATGGTAATATGAAAAACATTGATAAAATATAACTTTAAAACTAAAACACCAATTCTAAATATTATAACCTAAAATAGCAGAACATTAACTCCAAATCGTTAAACAAATTTTCTTACTCTAATTCATTCTCGAAACTGAAATCATCTGCTCCTAAATCTTCCACTTTATCTTCATCATCATTAATCATCGACATAGTAAAAGGATGGTCACTGAAATTTCTAGATATGCTTTGAGTTGAAAAAGTAGTAATTTATTCTTCTTCTTCTTCTTCTTCTTTTTTTTTACTTTATTCGGACATAAACCTTTTGTTCCTTAAGTAGAGAATACTAGAATGGCTCAGACATTTCCAGTTAAGTCATCAATTTGAAAAACAAAGATCAGTATTATCATCAGTAAATGAGATTTCAACCATTCTTCCCACTAATCTTGATTGCTTTCATCAATTTCTTCTAAGAGAATATGACCTATCTCCTATGATATTATATCTCTTGATCCGACGACGTTACAAATAACAATTTTACTTGAGAAATACAATGTCATTCAATCAATTTTGGGCTAAGTTATTCATTCTCTTTATGTGAAGATGTTAAAAGTCAGGATTATTATCCATTTAACATTCTGAAGTAATATGATGATGTAAATGAAAGCATTTAAAATTACTTATGAGTTGAGAGCATCCCAATTTTACCGAACATGTTGCACGACAACTTAAACAAAGACCTTCACAGATGTTATCACGTTCATTCTTTCTACCATTGAAAAGTAAGAGGATAGAATATATATATTACCACCTTGCTGTACATAGTTCGGTGACTAAATTAAACAACATTTAATTTTCTCTGCGATTTCTTCAACCAACTGAAAAACATTGTCCACGACGTTTGACACTTGTTTTGACAGTTGTTTTGACTTAATAAAAATATAACCTCTTCACAGAGTTAATGAGAAACTTCAGAATATCCCTATGCAGTCTGCACGACCGAGTCACACCATCCTTTTGATATGATTGAGCATCGTTTATATGCCCACTCTTTCTTATGCTCATGCAGTTGAGTTTAAGTGTTAGCTACTTCTTTTTTAGAAAATGAACTCTTTACTTGCAAATTATGTTCAAACCGTCCTCTTTTATCGATTGGATCCAATATCAAATTGTTTTTATAAACAAAAATTGACAGTTGATATTTCCAGCAGCAATAATATTCAAAATTTTAGAGAAAAATATTTTGGATGTATTTTTCTATTATTTTTTTTAGGAAGTAGATTTCCCCATGTTTATTACGAGGAGGTTTAGTAGATTGAACTATAGGTATAAACACTGTTTTGAATTTCAGATTTCTAAGGATTTACCACACGAACGGGTCCCCTCGTCAAATTGAGAAGATGGTCCCCGTCTCCTAGTTTCACCCGCAGTCTTAGGTAAACGATAATGTCACTTCTTATGCAATTTAAATTTTGTTAATCAAGAAATTTGTGTAGTAATTAAATCCTAAGTCTATTAACTCGTGGTTTCATGGTTGTTTGTACCCTAATCGGTAAACAAGGGGCTGCTAAGCTACTACCCTTGCAACTGGCCGACAAGTGGCACTTCTTTTTGTATGATTTTTTTTCTTTGGTGCTAAAGATAATTTTGAACTTTCTTTCATTTCTGTAGTCTCAAAGTTAATTTTAGATTTTATTTCTGTCATTTTTCAGTTTAGTTTCAATTAGACTTTGATATGCGTATCCGTGAAAATATTTATTTTAAAATATATTGTTGTTTATTTTTTATATCATCGTATGATAAATTTTATTTTATATGTATCATCATATAAATAATTTTATAATAGAATTATCACGTAAATAATCACATATATTATATTTTCAAAATTTGATGTGAAATATAAAAATTATAATTTAAAATAGTATTTGAAATTAAATTTTGTATTGTATTTTTTATAAATATATCTTTGAAATAGTTACTAAATTATTGTAGTAAAAAGAAAATTTTGAATATATATAGTCAATTTTTGATATAAATCAATTTACTGTAAAATCTTTGAAAATACGGATATCCATAAGCTACTATTCCACTGTATAGATCTTGATGGGTTTTTATTGAACGGCTGATCTAGATGGTCAAATTTTATTTTTCTTTGGACTGTAGTGAATACATTAGTTTTAATTTTGAAGAAATTAATTAACATGTCGCCAGGTGCTAAGCGAAGAAGAATGCACATGGCGGCCGACGCTTCACACCTCGTCGAATGGGCAAGGATGAATGAAAAAGAGGGCTAGGGTTTTGCCTTTTAGCCTCACCGAAAAGAAAATACAGATTACTAAAACTTTATTTTCCACCCCCTTTTATTGGCAAAAGCAAACGTTAGATTAATTAAAATTGTTAGTTCACGGTCTGTTTACTTGTTTTTTTTTGGATCAAATCTGTTGACTTGTTTTTTTTTTGTTTTTGATTGTGTGCAGTATATTATAATTTTTCTATTTCATAATAATAACAAGTGTTATTCTAACTGTTTTTTTTGTTAAATAAAAATTGTCACTTTATCATTTTAATGTAAATTATATTTATTTTCAATTGAAAATTAATTACAAACTATATTAATTTTAAAAATATTATTATTTATTTCAAATACTATTAATAAAAATGTAATTAATAACAATTTGTATATATTTTAACAATTTTTTTAATCTGTGTGAAAAGTGTCAGAGAATTACTTATTCAGAAACGGAGAAAGTAACTTATAGCATGAAATGCTAAGTGGTTTTTGGAAAACATTTTCTGCAAATATGAACAATTCTATTAAACATAAGGTTTTTGTAATTTAAAGTTAGTTAGCGAAAAAATAAAAATAAAAACTTTTTCTAGTATTAGTTTCGGGAAGTTCAAATTCTAGTTGAATATAAATAAAAGAGTACAAAGAATGGCCAATTTTTTATCGAGTTTAATTAACCTCGGGGTTCCAATATCTCGACAATCGGATAGCCTAGTTAGGGATTGAGCTGTTGCTTACAATCTCGATGCAAAAAAAAAATGTTTTTTGTGACAACTAGTTAGTCTCCTATTTATAAACCCTTTCCCGTTTCATTATTTGAAGCAAAACATTTGCATACTCCTGATTAACAGCTACTCCTGATCGTAATCTGTAACCTTTTTTCTCAAAAAAAAATCCTTTTTCTCCTGTTCTTACGTACATCAACCCATATTCATTTTTTTCTAGGGTTTTTGTGTTCGAAAAGTAGTTGGATCGAACATCATTTTCATCTCTTTTGGATCTTGTTTGAATCTGATGGTTATCATGGTTGAGCTCTTATTTCTTCTTTCTTTTTTGGTTGAACTACAAAGTAATTGCTTTCATATGAATCTTGAGAACAAAATAGTGAATGATGCTGTAAATTTTATTTCACTACTTTTTAAGAAACCAGTTTCATGGTTGTCTTTCATGGCCCCGCCACTTCTTCATGTCATAGAGCTTGCTTTCTCGCAAATCCTCCCAACCTCAACTGCTTTTTTCTTCTCCTTTTTCTCCTTGCCTCTCTCAATCCAAAAACAGTCCAAGGTTCAAGATCAAGATCTAGGTCAACAAGACTCTTTAGGAGATGAGATTGTCAGAAATAAAGACGAAGACGATGGAACAATCCCTGATGAGGAAAGCCTCATAGAGCTCTCCTTACCAAGCGGCCACTACGTTGGCGAAGACTTCATTACTATCACTGGACATGAAGATTTCGGGCTTACCCAACTACTACCCGAGTTTGAAGACGATAATCTGATTGAAATCGATATTTCCATCGGATCCATCAAGTGTTCCAGGTTTCAGATCAAAGCATGATTCAGCGTTATATATTTTCTAAGAGCATAAAAGATTGGATGTAAAGTATTTTTGCACGTCACAAGTGCTCTTTTTGTTTTAGATCTCTCCAGTCTTATGGGGTTTTGCTATTGTTATATATTAGCTACAACACTATTCCTTGTTTTAAAACTTCTTTTAATTGTGCCTAAGTTCCCAATCACAATAAATATGATAAAAATCAAATGCCAAGTAACTTCTAATGAGAAAAGGTGCAGATCGAACAGTTCAATTCCGTATTTGACTTGTATTTCTTTCATGGGTAGGTATTTGACTGCTGTGTATGGTGAAGGTAAACCACTTGTAAATCGAGTGTCTGAAATTACTATCTGAAAAAAATGTTAAACAAAGGGTTTTCTCATCGGTTTTAACTCATATATTTTCCTTCTACAAATCTAAAAGCTTAAGATGTTGTGTATTATTGCGTTAATCTAAGAAAGATTACTTGAAAAGGGTATTGGGAGTTTTAAATGGACCAGTGCAAGTCAGACTCAGTCTTGTTGACACCTGCGAGCAGGAGTGAATCCAGCAGCGATTATTACAGGGAGCAAGTGTGTAAAATTATATATTTCGGTGGACACATGCAAACATTAGTGAAGAAATACACTTTAGTTTTCTAAAAAAAAATTATTATGGATGTATGTGAGATATCAAACAAAGTCACACATTGAAAGTACACAATGAATACAAAAGTAAATCCATGCCAAATTTGATTCTGAAGTCCCAAGTAAACAGACCAACCCGTTTTAATGGACCTTATGGTTGAGTAGCCCATAATTTCCTCATTCTTTAAGCCGATACAAGAAAGTTGAGTAAAGATGAAGTTCTGTCTGTATATATTATTTAAGCCGATACAAGAAAGTTGAGTAAAGATGAAGTTCGGTCTGTATATATTATTAGCTTTTGTAATGTTAAAACCTTATGTATAGCTGGACGGAAACATTATTTCATTTTACCGGCTAAATACTCGTAACAATTTTAACATTTTTGTTCTCCCTCCCAGTCTCGAGTTTTCATCTCACAGATAATTTGAGTATAAAGATAATTTGACTATATGATGTTTCAAACCAAAGAGTGTATCCATAAGTCCCATTAAAAGGGGGAAATCTGTAGTAGACAAAGAAAATGAGTAAAACAAAAGTCACAATTGACCACAGCCAAAATGAATTGTAATAAAACAAAACCTATCAAAACTGACAGTCCGGAGATCAGATCATTGATTGGATTCAGTTGAAGAGCCTAATTCTTGAAGGTTGCACTCCTATTCCCTGATGCTGGAAAGGCTTGACGGCGTTTACCTTGCCCAAACTCTGACTGTTCCGGAGCAGACCCCTTCTTCTGACCTCCTGCTTTTGACCCACCTTCTTTCTTTCCACCTTGTCTTCCCTTTTGTCCTTCTCCAAATGTCACCTCTTTTCTTGCAGCTTCATAATCAAACGGTTCTATGTTCAAGAACTCGGGCTTTTGGGCCTTATTGTTGCTCTTATTCATGGAGTTAAAGCATTTCTGAAAGTTTGTGGACAACTCCGAGAGGGACATCGGTTCATCTTCCGCATCAGCTTCCTTCCCACCACCATCGTCCAACAGTATAACATTCTCCGTCTCAAAACAAGATGCTTCGGCATCTGAAACTCTATCAGAAGTACCAACAATTTCTGAAGCTTCTTCTGAATCATCTAACTTTGGTGATGGTCCAGCAGCCGACTTTGAGTCATCAGAACTTTTGTCCGTAAAAGAATGGAATTGCAGGTTTACAGATGATCGTATCTGTTCGAGCTTCCCCTCTTCATTCACCTGAGAACACTTTTTTATCAATCATTCTGCTTTTAAAACCAACTCTAGAGTTCTCAGTTACGCAAACTTACGTTCTTATCCGTTCGAAATTTCTTTTTCGAGGCTGAACTTCCCAGTAATGCTCCTAAACCACTGCTTGGTTTCTTAGAGATCACAACAGCCGGAGGAACCTAATAAATGACAGAAAGGTTACTGTGACTTACGTCATGGATTAGAAAAGATCACCAACAAAAGAGAAATAACTAGTTGTCACCTTAGCTGAACCAAACAAGCCTGTCCCTAATCCCTTCCGTTCACTAGCATCTGCTGCAACCGTGACCAGGCCCGAGATATTATTCTCAAATTGCAAAGAATTTTCCTTCAGGTTCGGAGAAGCTACGTCTTCTGTACTAATATACATGTCTTTCCTCTCACTAAGAAGTTCAATGTTCTTATCCATTACCTACAACAGGAGAAGTGCATCTTCAAGCAGGCATGGAGAATACAACAAAACATTACAGTAATAGGCAGTATTCTTTCGACGCTAGGCTCTGGTTACTTTGGATTTAAATACCCTAATCGGCTTCCAATTAGCTTATACACCTCAACTGAAAACTTACACTTGAACGACACCCGAAAATAGATTAACAGATATCTTACAGTTCCAGGAGACGCATCCTTTAATGATAGAGCAGCAGACTCAAATGCTGCACAATTTTGAATCGAATGCTTGATGAGGCTGACAACAGAATCTACATTACGCTCGATGTAAGGATGCTTTGACTTCAACAACCGACGCAATTTGAAAACAGTGACAGGCATCTCCTTGGCTGTTATGATAGCAATCATTGGACCAAGTTAGTAACTACCAGAACAATCCACTCAGTGGCAGATGAAAAATCGAAACCTAGCCTATATACCTATTTCAAGAAGAAGTTTGTTTGGCAAAACATAACCAGTACTCTCATCCTCCGTACGTGCCACGTAATCACGCCATTCACAAAGTCCCTACAAAACAGAAATTTTGGAGTGAGCGCCATATAGTGTAAGCAAAAGCAGAATAAGGATGCATCATATATTACCGCAACAATGGCAAGTTGAGCTGCGTTGAAGCCCGCTGCCTGAAGCCTGAAAATAATACCAGGATAATAGAAACAACATTGGTGTTTATGTAACTCGGCTTAAGAGAAGTCTGTTCATGAAATAATCTTGGCAAACAAAATAAATGCTTAACAGGTTTAAACAACGAACCCTGTCTGCTGAGACTAATTGAAACTAAATTACAATGATTCTTTGAAGGAAAAGCAACAAACCCATATATGTGAAGGTATGAATTCTCAGTTAAAAGCTCTTTTTCATATAGTTGTGTGCACAAATCGTAACTGCGCTTGTAGACCTACAAGAAACAATAAAGTCAAAATGGTCAGAACTTTGAAGAAGAATAACCATATTCGTCCTGGGCTATACATCTACTGGATGAAACAAAATATAGACAAGTAAAGACGTTTCCAGACAAATGTGAATGCCGATAAACAATATGATTCCCCAATACATGTGGTAGATGAACTTTTTTTGCTAGTTCTACTAAAGACAATTCAGCCAGAGAACAACTAAATGCATGATGAATGCCTCCAGATCTACTTAGAAAGAAGTATGAAAGTGTGGCAAACGTAGGAAATCACCTAGGTACGGCAGTTAATATACAATAAAAACACTGAAATTTAACTAGCTCGCGATACAATAAAACCCACCAATTATGATGTACCAAGAATAAGAATGTTGCAAAACTAGAGAATCATTTAGATTAGGCAGCTAGTTATACATTAAGATCACTGAAAATCCAACTGCGTAGAAGACAACATAACATGACCCACCCATATAAACCCAACGCACTGGCCACAAAATGATTTTCCACAAACAATGCTATGAAATCAAGTTTATAAGCTACTTCCTACTTGGCCGGTGTGGGAATCTAAGAGAAAGATAGTATATTGATCGGGTAAATACCAAAATGTAGATGGCTATTAGACTTGTCAGAATAGTTTAATGGTGAGTACCTCAAGCAGGGGAGAGTCTGTATGCTGTTCACCCTTTGCCATTCTTTGCAGTTCCAGTCTCATTACGTCATATATGTATAAAAGATAGTGGGTATCTTCTCTTGCATATCTGAACGGAATTCCAAGAAAAGTTGAGCTCAACTAAACTAATACCAGAACAGTACTGAAAAAGACACAGGACAGAAACTTATTAACCTTGTCATTTCCTTTGGAAGGGGTCGAATTCTCCAGTCTGCATTTTGGTATCTGCAGCAATGAACACAGAAGTTGATAGAAAAGTGACAAGATGAGAGTGTAAACGACAAAAGAAAACAGATTGGAATGGAACGCACTCTTTATTTGCTGTAACATCACAAAAATGCTGCAAAAGAAACTCCAGGCTGTTTCTCTCCAAATTTAGCACCCTTGACGCCTGAAAAAAGAGAAGCCAAATAAGCATTAGATTAGGGAAAAAGGCAAATATAAATTAGATTAAAAGTGGTTTGCTTCTTAGTCACCACAATATGAGATCCAAAGTATTTTTCATTAAACCTATTGAATTGTGTCTCTTGGATAACACAAACCAGAATCTACTAATAGTCAGGAGGGTGTTAAAAGAATCTAAAAATCCAGCGGTTGGCAAATTATTTCTAGTTGTCCCCTAGATGGTGTAATTAACTAGAACATATCTTCCAAATAACTTGGTTCAGTGTACTTGGTAAGGGAGAAAGGTTCAAATTGTCCATTTCCAGACCAAAAGAAAAGAAAGGAGGAAGCGGGATACTCAATTCAGATGCCAGCATCATGGAAAATGGACCGCCTATGTTTAGTGTGATAGGAAACAGCACAGGAAAATTACGAAGCCATTTCTGAAACTAGAATCAAACCTGTCCTGTGTCAAAGAGATTGCAGACATATATCCCGAAGTCCCTTTGAAGCCAAACAATATCTCGATCGGCTCCGTGCATCACCTAGTCAAATGAACAGATTTCATTGTTTCAGGAAAAAAAATTTAAACCTTCTACGAAGGAAATTAATGTATCACAGGCAAAAAACCTTTCTCTTCTTAGGGTCTTTGAAAATCTCCCTTAGGTAAGGACCAACATGAACACGAAGCTTGAATGTATCAACTATATAATCTTCCGTTCTGGTGGAAATTTGCATTAAGCATGTCAATCCTTGAAAAGATCGGTACTGATTATGCTCTAGATCAACCTAAACAGAGCCAACAAAAACAACAACTTTAAGAGAAGGGTACAACAGAGGCATCAGCCTTAGTAACTCACAATCTGAGTCGTTTTGGGTAACGAAATAACAGAACCTAAATGCTGAAATAACTATCACGCTGGTAGTTCAGTATTGTTTACAATAGACTAGCATTAACAAAATAATGATATAACTATCAATTTTCTTAACAACTCTTAACAGATATTACACAACGCACTAATAAACAACAAGGAAAGAAATTACCGCAAACTCTTCAACAGTACGCAATTTGGCAGCTAAATCTTTCAGCTCTTTCACATTTTGAACAAGCTTAAATGGAGTCTCTTCCAACGGGAGAGGCTTAACAGGTTCCACCTCGCTTACAATACTGCCAACGAAGTCAATCACTGAAAGCTTCTCCTGCATAGTATATAACAAACATATTAAAATATAAAAAATGCTGACAGCCTATACATCTAGTCCAACTCTTTCAATTTTAAACCATATGTGTAACAAGAACCAAAATACACTATTTGCAACAAAGGGCAATTGTGAAACCAAACAAGAAACGTCCTCAAGCAATCACCCAAAAGTTCAATTAGCTATGGATGCAAACGAAGAAAAGACTAACCAAAGGATGCACAACCCGCTGATTGTCCTCGCTCCTCTCCAACCAAACATGCTCAAACGGCTGATTAGAGTTGTTCACCAGAATATTAAACTCTTCCTGTGGCTTCTTTATGGTCGGGACATGGAAAGGAACTTTCGCCTTACCAGACAAGCTCTTACTATCCCTCTCAGCCACTCTAACATCAACCACCGAACCACCAATAACATCCCTACCACTACTAGATCCACCAATCACCACAGGTTTCTTCTTCTTACCATAAACCATCTGAAACCCATCCTCCTCCAAATCAGCCACCGACAACAACGTCCGACCGATCTCCTCCTCCTTCTTCCTCACCCTCCCGAACTCATCGACCGAGACATCGAACCTCTCGAGAAACTCGTCGTTCACGTTGCATAGCCAATCGTCCGCGTCGTCCTCTTCGATGTCCCCGGGGAATTCAATCGATTTCCCCAGAACCTGTTCGGAGCCTGCGCCGATCGCCTCGAGGAGGGACTGCGAGGCGGCGGAGACCTCGTCGGTGGGGCGCTTGAACTCGTCGAAGTTGTAGTAGAAGTGAAAGTCTTTGCTCGTCGGGATCAGACGGGAGGAGGATGAGAGTTTCGATAGGTTTCTTGAGAAAGAGGAAGAAGAGCCGTCGTCGATTAAGGTCTCTAGGGACTTTGCTTTGGAAGAGACATGTGATGGTGATTCTTCTTCGACGTCCATGTTACCGTCGCTCATTTCTCGATCGGTAAGAGGAAGGAAAGAGAGATCGATTAGGGTTATCTGTGTATCTCTCTATTGGCTTTGGCTTGGCTAGGGTTTTAGGAACTCCAGGGCTGCTGCTGCTCTCGAGCTATTTTAGTACATTGAGGTTAATATCGTAACTTTCCTCGCTCTATCGTACACTTTACTTTTCATTACCGGAACTAAATATTTTTTTGTAAAATTATTTCGTCAGATACATAATATATAGTATGTATGAAAAGTAAATAAAATATCTTATTTAAATAAAATTATATTCTTATCTTAACTAAAAATGTCAATTCATTTATAACAATTTAGTATGTTCTAATTTTCAATTGAAAATTTTAGAAGATTTTCTTTTAATTAACCAAATGATATGGATCGTCAATGTTATAATTTATACAAAATGTACGAAAAGTTATACAAAAACTATATGGATTATGATCCAATTAAATAATTCTTCTATCGACAAAAAATTAAAAAGAATAATCCCCTAATGGGGTGATTATTAAATACATAAACTGCAAGAAAGAAAGAGGAAAGGAGAGAGAGAGACGAAAGAACAAAAATCAGGAGTGGTCGAATCGAAGACGAAACCACCATTGAGTCATCTCATCTTCCTTTCAGACCAAAATATCAAGAATCAAAAAGCTTTTCACTTTTCTCTCTCTGATTATCTCTCTCCTCTTTCGTCTGTCGTTTCCCTTCCACGCAATCTCCCAAACCCCCCTGGACCTGCGTGTCCTCATTCCTCTTCCGATTTCAATTTCATCATCCGACCTTGGTGCTCCATAAAAGTCGATTCCTTTTTATACATTCGGTGCTGTTGATTTATGATGGATCGAATTAGGGTTTGGAGTGCGCTGACTTGGGTTTGATTTCATGAAGAAAAAGGGGGGCATGGGACTTGAGTCAATCGGGGTTGATCATCGTGAAGAACTCCTGATTGATTTCTAAAGCTCTTAGGAATTGGTGATTGTAATCTTATCTCAAGTAGTTGAGCTTTTGCTTCGTTTTCGATTATGGATGACATTGATGGTGGTGGTCGTGAGATGGGCTCTAGTGGTGCATCTACACCGTGGCAGCCACTTCAGCTTGCTTTCAAGCGTTACATCCCACCCAATGCTTCTGATTTCAGAGGTGGGACACTGCGCGCTACTGCCAAGAAGAAGTCGGTGAGAGCTCTGCACATTTCAATTGCATTAGAGCAAGCTTGTTTTCATGTTATTTTTACTGTGGTGATAATATATTTACCTCATTTTTCAAAGATAACAGCTCTTAGCTTTAGTAATTGAGATCGGCCAATGTTGTTTGCAAGCTGCCAGAACTAGCTCTAGGTCCAGTAATGCATGAATGCCTGTACGAATAGCCTCGTATGTACACGTTTACAGTAGTAATAAAGGAGGTTTACGATAGAGTTTTCTTAGAAGGTGTTACCACTCTTTTCATTCTACCTAAATTATGCTATCTCATGAACTATTAAGTAGCTAGGTAATACACTGCCAAGTCCTAAATACAATTACCATAGTACTTTAGATGAAGGATGTTCGGGTTAGAGTTCGCCAACCAAAATCAACTCATTATTGACTCTGATGCAAAATGTTTTCCATTTTCTTACTGTGAGGTTCGCTAGTGTCCTGGTTGAATGATTGGATATTACATACTAGTGTTTCTTAACTGTGCATTAATCTTAGCTGCTACAGAGTTAGTGGATGATACTTGATAAATGTTGTTGTTTGCTTGTCATAACTTTACAGGACGTTATACTTGTATTCCATGCTCTATCTACCTCTTTTGTCTTGTACTTGATCACTGTTATGATTTATGACAAGTCATCAAAAATGTATATCTACGTGAGAATAGTAACAGTCGAGATTTTTTGTTACTGTTCAAACACTTTCCAGTGTTCAAACTAGCTTTTGTGGATATATTTGTCTGTTTGCAGGTAGTGGTGAGACTAACTAGAGGCTTGGTTGAGACATACAGAATGTGCAATCCACAGTTCAAATATAGAGGAGAGTTGAATCCCAAGCGGTACTTGACTACTCCATCGGTTGGTGTGCTCAATGATGGCTTTGATAATGTCAACTCCGACCTAATTCTGGCTGTGAATGATGATTTGTGCAGTTCAGACTCACGGCAGAGGTTTGCTACTGTCTTATTTATCTTCAATTCATTTCACCGATACTCTTCTTTCTTTTAATGTGCTGTTAGATGCGTAAAATTTGAGCCGCTTTCTATCTACAAACGATTTCTTTTTGATTAAGCTTCACCACGTGCTCTTAGATACATTGTCAAAGATCTTCTTGGCCATGGGACTTTTGGTCAGGTTGCTAAATGCTGGGTTCCTGAAACAAACAGCTTTGTTGCTGTAAAAGTAATAAAAAACCAGCCTGCATACTATCAGCAGGCGCTGGTTGAAGTATCTATTTTGACAACGGTATGTGATTCTTCTGTACTTGAATGATATACTCTGTCTTAGTACCATAAATCGTATGAGGGTCTGTGTCTCATAATTTTTGGATTGGTTGAGTTTGTAGCTAAACAAGAAGTATGATCCAGAGGATAAGCACCATATTGTTCGCATATACGACTACTTCTTACATCAACGTCATTTGTGCATATGCTTTGAACTTCTGGACATGAATCTGTAAGTTGAATAACTGAAGTATTCTTCTCCGTATTTGTGATTATATGTTTGTCCTCTTCTTTCCTTAATGCCAACTGTATCAGTTTTTTTGTTGATGATAATCCCATTGTCCGTGGTGATTTGTGGTTTAGGTACGAGCTCATAAAAATAAATAAATTTAGAGGTCTCTCGTTAAGCATAGTCCAGCTCTTTTCTAAGCAGGTATTTATATTTTCTAGATCTGTGTTTTCACCATTTTGTTTGTTTTTGATTCTGAATTTACTGTATCGACTTTTTTTCTTATGGTTTCCCGCAGATCTTACTTGGTTTGGCTCTTTTGAAAGATGCTGGCATAATTCATTGTGATCTGAAGCCAGAGAACATTCTTCTGTGTGCCAGGTCTACTTTCTACCACCAATACTAAACTCAGTAACTGGAGTCCATAACTTTTAATTTAGTTGAATATTTTTTTTTCAATTGCATCAGTGTGAAGCCAACTGAAATTAAGATAATCGACTTTGGATCAGCGTGCATGGAAGATCGGACTGTTTATTCATATATTCAGGTTTTCTTCTTGCTTCCTATTTATCTGTCTATTCTCTTGTGTAAAACTAAACAAAGGGGTTAAGTTACCCTTTTTTTTCTTTCTACAGAGTCGTTACTACAGATCGCCGGAAGTTTTACTTGGTCACCAGTATCCTTTTTAGTCATACATATCAATACTATTAAAGCACATCATAACCTTCCTGACCCGCGTTAGTTATGCTAACAAAAGCTCTTTGCTTTTTTATCATCCTATGGTACATGATATCGCAATATGTTTTAAGATTGTATGTTGAGGCTTAACCACTCTATAGATATACTACTGCTATCGACATGTGGTCATTTGGATGCATTGTCGCCGAGCTGTTTCTGGGATTGCCACTGTTTCCAGGAGCTTCAGAATTTGATATCATGAGGCGTATGATTGAAATACTGGGGTATGATCTTTCATTATGAATTTGGTAAATGAGCAAAACCGGACTATAATGGTAGGGACCAGGGAAAATTTCTGGGGCTTTGCACCCTTGATGGTCAATACTAGTACTCATACATTTTTGTTCCATAATATTGTATAATAAATAATTTTCCTAGTAGCGGTTATTTTATGGTGCTAGCCTTCTCTTGGTACTTATAGTCATTCTTTCATTGGCCTCTGTATTTAGCAGTCCTTATTTTAGCTTCTCAATGTTTGTGCAATTACGAAGTCCTCAATTTTATTTAATCAGTAAGTGTCGAGATTTCTAGGAGCGTGGATCTTTTCTTCTTCTGTTTGTTGCCTTTTATGTTGTGATTGTATCAATGTTATGTCCTATTATTTTCCAGAAAGCAGCCACCTGATTATGTGCTCAAGGAAGCAAAAAATGTGAACAAGTTCTTTAAATGTGTTGGGAGTGTCCACAATTTAGGGAATGGTGGAACTCATGGGGGCCTCAAAAGTGCTTATATGGCACTGACAGAAGAAGAATTTGAAGCTGTAAGTAATTATTGCTTTTCTCTGAGACAAACAAAAATATAGAAGTGTTGAAAACAAAGGAAGATAATAATGTCAGTGAACAAAGAAGGTTTAGATTGTTTCGTGAGGAAATTAATTTTATTCTTAGATAGTCATAAAGTTTTGACTTTGGTGATTTCTCTCTGGATAACTGTGTGCCATTTTTTATTTTAAATTCAGAGAGAAAAGAAAAAGCCAGATATTGGGAAAGAGTACTTCCGCCATAAGAACCTTGAAGAAATTGTAAAAGGCTATCCTTACAAGATAAACTTGCCTGAAGCCGATGTTGTCAAAGGTAAAGTCAGGACCTTATGGTGTTATTAGTTTCAGGGATAATCACTGGACAATCTTCCATGGTGACAGTTTTCTTTCATGAACTATCACAGAAACGCAGATCCGGTTAGCTCTTATAGACTTTTTGAGGGGACTTGTTGAATTTGATCCAGCCAAACGTTGGTCACCTTTTCAGGTATTGAACTTCCTGGCTAACGTCATCTATATACAGTATCTAGTTTTTAACCCTTAGTATTATCTTGCTATCCATAGTGGATAAACATCTACTTTTCATTTCTTTAGGCCGCTAAACATCCTTTTATCACCGGGGAACCTTTTACGTGCCCATACAACCCTCCGCCAGAAACGCCTCATGTGGTGAGTCAGATTGAGTTTCTTCCCATGTCTCAAACTTCTTGGGTGGCCTTGCTGTCATACCAATAGTTTTTTATTTCATTATTTTCTAAACCAAACAATCAAGTGATAAATTGAAGATACTTTTCATTCTAGCACATTCTTCCGATATTTCAATCTTCTTGTGGTGGAACATATGCTTTACAGTTTAAAGATCTTGCAGAAAATTAGCTGAAAGACACACTTCTTTCTTGTCGACCAACGTGTGTAAAAAATTCCTCTATACGCTGAATTGGTTCTTGTTATCTTTCCATTTTCTTTGTAGAATGTTGCCCAAAATTTCAAAGTTGACCATCATCCAGGTGGAGGGCACTGGTTTGCCGCCGGTCTTTCTCCTCATGTATGACTCTTTCTCTATAGAATATTTGCAACACCTTCAAGTTGTTTGTGCACCTCCTTTTTAAAGTTATTTATTCCTCTTATAGGTATCAGGGAGAAGCAGAATCCCAATGCACAATAGTCCCCATTTTCAGATGATGCCTTATTCACATGCAAATAGTTATGGGAGTATTGGAAGCTATGGTAGCTACAATGATGGTGCCATGCAGGCAAGTAGCTACGGGAGCTATGGAGATAACGACAATATGTTTGCCTATTATTCACCTGTGAATCATGCTGGCCAATACATGCAGAACAGAGGTGGTGTCCCAATGGTTGGAACTAGTCCTGATGCCAGACGTAGGGTTATGCAGTATCCACATGGAAATGGCCTTGGTACAAGTCCATCCGCAGGAAATTTTGCTCCACTACCCCTCGGCACTAGTCCATCACAATTTACTCCACCAAATCCAAACAATCAATATTTAGCTGGCTCTCCTGGACACCATGGTCCGACCTCTCCAGCAAGAAACAGTTCTCACGGGTCTCCTTTAGGAAAAATGGCAGCATTCAGTCAGTTCAACAGAAGACAAAGCGTTGGATATTCTGGAGGTTCTCAGTCTCAGGATTCTTCCTTGTCACAAGCTCAAGGGCATGGGATGGACAGTTTGCATCAAAATGAGGGTTATTCTGGGCAATTCTCTGGTTCACTCCCACATCGACATTTGGATCCTGGGTTCCAAAACCGTAGACAGTCACAAGGAAGTCCTGGGTACTCTGCGCATAACATTTCCAGCTCATCCCTTCGGTCCAGCACTGGACCCCATATTGAGAGTGCGGAAAATGCCTTATCAGTGCCTGATCCAGGAGACTGGGACCCAAATTACAGGTAAGTATTCAAGATGTTCCCTAATCATCAGATTATCGAATGTCATGGTTCTTTGTCTGCGAGTATTTGTTGTGTACTGTACTTGGACAAATCTGGGAGAGGCTTATATAGAATATGAGTTATATTGTGTATTGCCTTCAGTGTTAACTGGTAGTTGGGTTTAAACTTAGATAGACAAATTTGGACATTGAAACTGTATCAAAAGCTATCAGTTGAGCGACATCTAGAACCAATCACGTTATAGTCAGGACAATCATTCTTTCTTACTTGATGTTATTCTCTGTTCTGTTTAATCTTCCCAGCTAAAATGAAATGAACCTCTTTTCATTCTGCTATTTGCTTGCAGTCGCATAAGATACATGTTTCCTTCCAATCCTTAAATTGGAAGTGTTCTAACATGCACAGTTTTGTTACATGAACAGTGAAGAATTGCTTCTACAAGAAGATAGCGCAGATGAAAGTGTTATTGCTAATGCATTCAGCAGAGGAATGCAATTTGGTTCAACAGATGCATCCAGTTCGAGAAGGTTCAACAGTAATCCATCGACCTCATCATCATCAACTCCGGTATCCCAAAGGTAACCTAAAAGACAACCTGGGGAAAGTATGCTGACCTTTTCTTTCTTTTACTGTTGAACCTCTGTTTGAATGCATGAACATATATATATAACCCACGAGTAACTTTGGTGATACTTAAGAGTTAGATCTACATCGTTCATACACACTAACTTATCAATGCAGACTATGTATTCGTTTTGAGTATCGGAATTATGTTATACTTAAGTCAATGTTTTTCAACTAGATTGTAGAAACGCACAAAGTCCCATACTTGATGTTGATGCCTCCTGAATTTGTGATAGTATCTATGTGCATATAGTCATCTTGATGGAACTTATATATTCTATTAGAAAATGTAGACAGTGTTTTGTACAGTAAGTGTGAAGCGTTGTACAAGACATATCTTGGTGGACGTGTTATGTTAAGCAATTAATAAGAGTAACAAATCCTTCTAAACTATTCAGTGACCCAGAAAAAAGCAATTTTAACTTGAGATCTTAGACGATATGATGTATTGCTTATCACATGAACTTGCTCTGATAAGGAAATTTAAGCTTCTGTCCTGGAAGCAGTTTTAGTTGAGTTTTTTTTTTCAGTCTTGATGGATCTGATTGGCTTAATTGCTTGTAAATTTTAATCTACTCTTCAGGAGATATGTTCCCAATCAACCCTTTTCGCAAGTTGAGCTTGGCAGCCCTCCAAGTAATGATCCTTATGCCAGATTTGGCCAACTTATGCCAGGATCGCAATTCACTCCTCATGTCACCCAGAACTCTCCAAGTCGCTTAGGGCAGCAGCAACGGCCCAATCATGGGAGACCAAATGCTGGAAGGGCTATGGATCGGAATCACGTCAACGCTCAGCTTCCTCCGTCCAACACTAGTTCTGGGGGTCAACGCTCACCCAGAAGTAGCTCATATACCAATGGTGCCCCTTGGGGTACTTCATTTCACTCTTAACTAATTATTTCTAGAACTTTTTTTCTTGTTCACAGCTTCTTATTGGTCTTAGACTGTCCGTGAATTAAACTGGCTTTTAGGAGGACGTAGGACTAACCATCATGTGCCGAATGTTCATGGAAGGATGGACTACGGAAGTATTGCCTGATTCTGCAGTCCTAAAACTCTCATTTATTTTGTTTTTGGCCTTGGTGTGCAATCTTCTTGCTGGAGAAACAAAACTAGTTCATGGCTTGTGGGCTTTTGATCAGAAAATGCTTATTCATTGTGCTTTTTGCACATATAAACCAAAAAAAAAAAACAGTTTGCTGTCATTGATATTGTTGCCTCTCTGGTTATCTATTTATTGGAATTGTTTCGTATTTAATATATTTGGTAAAGATGTTGAAGTTTAAATCAGATAGTCTCCTTGTGAGCCATAGTTCCTCTGCAGGTTCTGCTGTTGTTCATCTCTATATTTCTCCACCACATTTGGTGAGTAACATCTCTTAGATTGATACACATTGTCTCTTTTTAAACACAAAAAAAGAAACGGTCATTAAGCAGTCCCAACAAAAGCTCTATTTTATTCCAATAACAGACATTAGAAAGTAAAGACTCTCACTGACTTGTGCAATATCTTGACTCTCCTTCTCCAACAATGATGTACGGAGTTGCACGCCCGTAAACATGTAAAGTGCCTTCAGTTCTTCAGAATGTGTAGTGCTTCTGGCAACACTGTATCCGACTGTCTTCCTTACCGTCTCCATCTTTGCCCATATCTGCTCCTCGCTATACACCACCTTCATCTACATCCACAGAAACCTCAATCTCAGCACCTTAACTTGTACAGTGTTTTTTCCCAACAAGAAAAAAACGGAAAAAACCCGACTTCAGAGTGATTTTGGAATCAAACAATACAATGCTTGATCATTTAACAAGTTAACACCAATCGAGAAATAATAAGAGAAGCTGATGGGTACTGTGGAACATGCTCCACATGAAATCGGTAGACTTCTTGAATTAGTTCACCACAAGCACTATGTTATGTTAATGTTTAGACACTATGTACATGGTCCATTGGTCCTTGACTTTGATTACAGTTAAGTTGAAAACGACCCAGTTACATATGATTTTATACATTCCAACAACCATTTGAGTCAGGCCAATAACAATATCAAATAAACCCTCCAAAATCCATGTCTCATTCAGGTTTTGCAAATAACCCCATACTTAGTTGACTTCAGATCACAGTAGTATCACTCAAAACAAGAAGCACCAGGTTGGCCTACAAAGTCCTATTACACTAACCTTGAAAAGATCCTTAGTCATAACAAGATACAAGAAGGTATAAATCTGTTACTGGCCCAAGGGTCGGCAGGAACTAGTTCTGCTTATGCTATCACATAAGCAGAACTAGTACAGAATACAAATGGCCCAACATCACTTAAATAACTATGATTCCATTCAGTTCACCCGTAAGAGGGTTGTCATTGTTTAGGATTAACAGAAAATATCCTAACCTCATTTGAAGATTCTTCCATATCATTCCCTCTAGAGGCTTCTTTTATAGTAGAGTCAAGTCTCCCTGAGAAAAAGAAAGCTTGAAGATTTATAAGTTATATTTGAAAATATACAGATTATTTAAACACCCAAGCGGCACTTATATATAAAACACCTTCATGTGTAGTAGTTACCTTCATGTGTAGTAGTTCCAAACACATTCTTCTTTCTTGATAGATCTTCAATTCCTGCTCCAACATTCTCTGACTTGTTTGTTATCCACTCTTTGTTGTCCTCTCTGAAATATTTTTCAGAGTTTCCTCTATCAAGTGATTGATTAGTTCTTTCCTCATCTCTAATACTATCTAACAAGCTCTTTGACTCTTTTCTCATATCCTCAGGGATTTCATACACATCAAAGATCGGCTCACACATAGCCACTCTTGCTATGCCATCATCATATATACCAATATTGTCTCGGAGTAGCACCATTTTCTCACCTCTTCCACCCAAAGCAAAATCAGGAAGCAGTTTTCTCATCAGCTTTTCAGTACAAACATAGCTGGCCAAGAAAAAACAATAAGGAAGGGACGAGACGAAGGCGATCGTGGAGGCAATAACGAGTGGCGGAGCAAGGAATGGTGCAAAGAACACTACAAGAACTGCTGCAAGAACCTTCACCAAGTACTTTCTTAAGCCTTGTTCGTTATTCATCTGCACATGCATCCAGATTCAACTTGGGTAAGTTGTTTTTTTTTTTTTTTTTCTTCTTCTTCTTAAAACATTGAGAAAGCGCATCTCGATTACGAGTTGCCTCTTTCTCAATATATTCTGCTACATTTCCGGTAACAACTTTGTTTGATCTCAAATAAATCATCAGACTAAAGGCATCTCCAACCCCACTATATTTCTTACACCAAACTCTATTATAGAGTAAAATCTTCTCCAACCTCATTCTATATCCCACTCTAAAATAGGGTAACTCTATTTTTTACTATATTTGGAGTAACTCTATTTCTCACTCTATTATAGAGTGAAACCTTTTTATTTATATTTTAGTCCTTTTATTCTTTAATCTTTTTATTTTGTAACTATTTATTTAATTTATTAATGCAAACATCACATAATTATCTCCAGCACAATATATATATATATATATAAATGTTTGAACTTATTATTATTAGCCAAAGAAAACAAACACTAAAAATAAAAATAATTTTATAAAATTAACCATAGAAAACAAATACTAGAATTAAAAATAAACAAAATAACATAAAATTAAAACATAGATAATTTATAAATTGCGATTTAATATTCTGGTAAGCTGTCTTCAGATTCACCAATATTGTTAAAGTATTGTCCAAATGAGGTAGATGAAGGAGTAGTTTCTTGTTCATGTTGTTGAGCACGTCTTTTTTGTAAAATTCGCGTTCGTTCCTCTTACATGATATCATGACGACGTGTAAAATTCTAGTGATGGTTGACTAATTATTAAAAACACTTACTAAGAATTTTATTGATTACTGTGTACCATAAAATTAACATCAACTTATCAAGAAATAAAACAAAAAGACTTAACCTGATTGGCAATAAAACAGAGGATAAGGAGATTAGGTTACAATCGAAAATTCAGTAAACATCAAAGGGTTGCAAAAGAATCTCTAGTTAAAGGCAAGAGAAGCAGAGTGACACGTGCTGAGATCGGGGCAACACAACACAACACAAGCTTGCATGGCAACTATTGACGTGGCTACTCCTCAGAAGCGGATGATAGTGTTCTGCAACTTTTAAATCTGAGTTTGGTCATACTTGATAATAAAATAGACAAACTCAATTGTGAGTTATTTTAAAGGCGTTTGTATTGATTGGCAAAGAACGAACGTGATTACAATGTATGAACAAAAGAAGAAACAATCCGAAAATCAGTAGAGTTGGTCGAAAAAACACAGGTTAGGAAAGAATAAGAGTAAAACCCTCGTTTCTAGTCGTCAATCTTTCTGTATTCAAATGTGAATCATTTCCTTGGTCCCTCGCATCCTTCTTTTATGGGTAAACATCTTCTTCCGTTTGTCCTAAATCGATTTGATCTAATGGACCGAGCTAAATTCAGCAGGCCGAACATTCGAGCTATTGAACCAAGCTCGTGACGCCGAGTAAAGTTGAGCTGTCTGGCCAAGTGCGAGTGTTGGACTGAGCGCCGAGTATCGCGAATTAATGGGTCAAGTTCTTATTCGATGGACCTTTTAGAGGGATGTAATAAATCACCCCCAGATCGTGAAATATTTAATGATTTTAACAATAACAAGTTAACAAGCTATAAAGGAAAAAAAAAACTACTGTATAAAGGAACTCTTAAACCTTAAACTAGAATTATAAACTATACGAGTTATAGACAAGCAGCTGTGACTAGAGTTTACTCAGCAATAAGTGTTTTTTTGTTACCCACCTTTTTTTCGCTAAAAGGTAAATATCATATAACGTAAGAGTTAGATTTTACACAAGTAGATCTAAGACTTGTTCGGAAAAGTGTTTATTTCTACCCAAACAATTTTTATCGTGCCAAATACGATCCGAACAAATAGTCAGTTTCAAATACATTTTTTTTTGTCAAATACGACTTGAATTCAATTAAAATTCAAAAAACACATCTGAACTTTTTAAAACGTACCTAAATCTACATTGACTCTAACAAAAGTTAGTCAACCGTTAACAATATAAAACGACGTCGTTTTGATATATAGAAAAAAATACTTATTTCGACCCAAACAATTCCGGTGGTGCCAAATACGATCTGAACATATGATTGATGCCAAATACGACCTAAATTTAGTTATAATAAAAAAAATTAGAACTTTTTGAAATATGACTAAATTTACATTGAATCTAACAAAAATTAGTCAATTGTTAATAAGATAAAACAACGTCGTTTTGATATATGTATATATATATATTTAATATATGTTCATTCCAGAACTCAAATCCGTGACGTGTTACCCTTTTAAAATGGTACTTTAACAACTATACTAAAAGAACTTTTTGAAATATTATTACAAAACTAATATTATATTAACTATTATTTTTTCTTCACCATATTCGATTTTAAAAGTTTGGTGATATTTTTTCTGATTTATATAAATACATAACATGTTTTTACTTATCATATCTTTAGTAAACTTATATCTTAATAAAATATAAATAATTATTTATAATTAAATGATCTTAGATATAATAAAAAAATTGAAGTTATTGATAAAAATTTCTTATATAAATTATTTTAATTTTTAAAACTTAAGTGAATTTTTTTCAAAGTTAATATTATATTTTTTGATACTTTGTTCAAAAATGTTAAGAGATCGTTTACCTTTCTTTCACTAAGATATATTTTTCAAATATTAGACATATCACACAATAACTAAAATATATAAAAACAATCACCAAAGTTTTAAAATGGATAAAATGAAAAAAAAATAGTTTCTATAATTTTAAAAGTTCAGGTAATTTTTTAAAAAATATAATTGAATTTATGTCGTATTTGGCACCGATCATGTGTTCAAATCGTATTTTAGCACTACCAGAATTGTTTGGGTCGAAATAAGTATATTTTTCAGAATTGTTTGAGTTAATGTAGATTTAGGCACATTTTAAAAAATTCTAGTAGGTGTTTTAAATTTTAATTAAGTTCAGATTGTATTTGGTACTAACCATTTGTTCGGGTTGTATTTGGCACGATCAAAATTGTTTGGGCAGGAATAGGATTTTTTCCCAAGATTGTTACACCTTGGCAAAAAAAAGGAAAAAAACAAGGTAATAACAGAGGTTTTGTGACCAGAGAAGAATCTATGATCAACGCATCCATTTCGCCATTAGAGTAAGGAACTGCTTCCTCTCTCTTCTAGCAGTGATGGTGTTCCGCACTTCCTTGTCACTGATTTTGAAGATAGTCTCCGGCGGCAGATTTTGTTACCGGCTTTAGCACTAAGTTATTTTAATGCTCTAAAATCATTAAAATATGTCTTTTTAACTATTTAAAATATTATCTTTGATCTTTTATTTCTGTTTACTTCATGTTTACATACTATCACGAAGAATCATATTTAATTTTTTCCTAACAACTATCATCCAAAAACGCTATGTTTTGTATATGTGAAAGTATCAGTCTATTCGTAAGTCTCTGTCAAAGAGCGTTGGTCGTTAATATACCGAGTTTCTAGTTGAATTTTATCGATGAACATTTATGACAAAGCTAAGTTGGTTTTGTCCATTTGGTTTACGTATATGTCAGTTGTGTACGCAACCAAAAACCCTAACCCACGTACTCTATAAATCTGGCTATCCGACAACACAAGACCATAGAAAAACAGACGCAAGACAAACATAAGAAAAAAAATGTATTTGGCAATCACATTTTTTTTCTTCATCAGCCCCATTGTTATTTCTCTTCTGTTTCTCCGTACACAACACCTATCACACTTCTCGTACCCTAACCTTCCTCCCGGAAAGGTTGGCTTTCCCTTAATCGGAGAGAGTTTATCCCTCCTCTCTGCTGGCCGTCAAGGCCATCCGGAGAAGTTCATTATTGACAGAATCGGTCGCTTCTCCTCATGTCTCTTCAAGACCCACATCTTTGGCTCTCCCACAGCGGTAGTGACCGGTGCCTCGGGGAACAGGTTTTTATTTACCAACGAGAACAAGCTTGTGGTTTCCTGGTGGCCAGATTCTGTGAATAAGATCTTCCCTTCTTCAACGGAGACGAGCTACAAGGAGGAGGCCAAGAAGCTGAGGTCGCTTCTTATGCCGTTCCTCAAGCCTGAGGCTTTGAGGAGGTATGTTGGTGTTATGGATGAGATTGCTGATAGACATTTTCAGACACGATGGGCCAATAAAGATCAACTTATTGTCCTCCCTCTTACCAAAGAGTATGTAATATTTGCATTTCGTCTTCTTTCACATATGTATCCTTAATTTTGATTATTATTACTATTTTCCAAACAAAACCACAACTATACATTTATGTTAAATGTATACACAAACTCAAGTGCATAAATTGACAATTGATATTACATTCACAGCATGCACTATATATGTATCTCCAATAATCAATGACGATTAATATAAGACTCTCGAAGCAGGTTCACGTTTTCGATAGCATGCCGTTTATTCCTTAGCATGGATGACCCGGAAAGAGTAAGGAAACTGGAAGAACAATTCAAAATGGTAGCGACAGGAGTCCTTTCAATCCCAATAGATTTGCCAGGAACACGGTTTAACCGAGCCATCAAGGCGTCTAGGTTACTTAGAAAAGAGGTTTCCAAAATCGTGAGGCTAAGGAAAGAAGAGCTGAAAGTCGGGAAATCATCAGCCGAACATGACATCCTAACTCACTTGTTGATGAGTATAGGAGGAGAGACCAAAGACGAGAATGTCGCTGATAAGATTATTGGATTATTAGTCGGAGGATATGACACAGCAAGTATTGTGTGTACTTTTCTTGTCAGTTTTCTTGCTGAATTTCCTGATGTCTACAAACGTGTGCTACAAGGTACGCGACCGCCTCATTTCTTATAGTTTATATTTTCATATGTTTTGGTGCAACGCTCCCCATGTCCATACATAGGGCTTGTTCATGGTATATGAAGTACGGTTTTTGGAAGGGACTTTTGTTTCGTCTTACTTCTTATTACCTCAAAATTTTTTTTATACGTCGCTACTGATTAACTATAAAGGAGTATTTACGTTGGCTAGTAAATTTTATTGCTTTGTTAAAAAAATTCAAGACAATAAATTGTGGGAGTACAGAACAAAAGGATATACTAAAGGGAAATGAAGGAAAAGAGGGATTAGGGTGGGATGACGTTGAGAAGATGAGATATTCATGGAACGTCGCGTGTGAAGTAATGAGGCTTGTTCCTCCTGTTCCTGGCACTTTTCGTGAGGCCATCGATCACTTTTCCTTTAATGGTTTTTACATCCCCAAAGGATGGAAGGTACGTAAGACTACTCCAAACCTTTTGAATATATCGACATACACTAACACCCACGCAATATATCGTACATGTTCTGATAAAAAAAATCTAGTTATACTGGAGTGCCTTCGCGACACATAAGAATCCAGACTACTTTCGGGAACCAGAGATATTTGAGCCGAACCGGTTCGAAGGGAGTGGTCCGAAGCCTTATACATATGTTCCATTTGGAGGGGGCCCCAGGATGTGTCCAGGGAGAGAGTATGCTCGTCTAGAGATTCTTATATTTATGCACCATCTTGTTAAGAGATTTAAGTGGGAAAAAGTGTTTCCAAAAGAAAATAAAATAGTGATTGATCCCTTACCGGTTCCAGCCAAAGGTCTCCCCATTAATATCTTTCCTCATCTATCTTGAGTCGAAGTTTGAAGTTGGTGAAGCACTGGTTATTAATAACTACATTATTTCAGCAGCATGTATAAAAATGAAGTGTATTGGTATCATGGTTTTCATTGTAATAGTTGGTTCTTGGATAATTATAATAATAAAAGGTTTGTGTTCATGTTCTTCACAGCCGAGAGTATATGTTCGCTGTTTACATATATAACCTTTCTTGATACCTGTTGTAAGATCGAAAAATTAGTGTAGACTGACAACGACTAAAAACCATTGTCGACTGAATTACGAATCGTGATCAAAATTTCATTGCAGAGTTATTGTTGATATTTGTATGAAAATGAAATTAATAAAGAAACTAAGAAAGGCAGAATAATATTCTCATAAAGATTCAATCATTTATATTTGAATAAATATATACGAACACCACCACCAGTCAGTTTCTCAAAACTCGGTTTCTCATATTACTACATTAGTAATTTGGTTTGAGTGATTAAAAAGGACATGGTTTAAACCCGGACCGGACCGGTTTAAACCATGAACCAGAGAACAATTCGGGATGGTTTGTGCCAAAATCCAAGTTGAACCGACTAAAAACACTTATCGAACTGTGAAATAACCGGAAACCACCGACCCAATGAACCGACCAAACCTAATTCGTAAATAAACTAAAAAAATTAATAGAACAATTAACTCTTCTTCTTTTAAAGTAAAATATGATATATGAAAGACTAATAAAGTATCGTCTCTTTCTTCTGATGTCTCTATAAGATTCACAAAATTCATTTTTCACGTTAAGATATTATTTTTGTCTATTTTTCACTTTGTTTAATTTTGTTTCATAATCACTTACATTTGTGATTTTTTTATAATTTATAAAAGTACAAAAAAACTTGTAAATGTGATGAATATTTAGAGTGATAAAGATCTGGAGAGTAAAGTTTAAATGTGCTTTCCTATTTAGTTTATATTTGAACTATTAGATTATTTTATAATTTATTACATTTTAATTGTTATTTTTAAGTTTTTCTAAATATTATGGCAATTGAAACATTTTCTTTGATATGTTTTATCTTTATAATAATATGCATATTAATTAAAAATATCAATAAATTCAGTTTGGTCCTTAAATCCGATCGAACCCGGTTGAACCACAATGATCCATGACCCAAAATATTTTTGGTTCCCTAGCTGGTCTGATTTTAATAGTGAACTAATTATTTTTTTTTAAAATTAATGTATATGCTTTAAGAGAGCATATCTATTGATGTAGTATCTAAAATATTTTTTTGAAAGAATCTATATATATATATTATTTGCGAAGTGATTTTTCGCAACGGAGGTCTTACGCTAAAAGTTAGAGTGATTAATATCGATAGTACCCTTAATGAATAAATTTATAAATTAGCTAATATATAAAAACGAATTTAAAATTTATTTAATTGAATAAATGACTAGATTAAATAATAATAAGAATTATCCAAATCTGGAAACTATATGTTAAAACAAAAAAAATTCTTATATATATTGTGTTGTTATCTGAAAAAATATTTTTAATAAAAAGTTAAAAAGTTAATTGATTTATTAATAAGTAATTATAAAATACTTACGTCTGCATATACGGGCGAAACACCTAGTTATAATGATATTTTAATCTAATTTTTCTTGTAATTAAACTTTTATTTTAGTTTTAAATTAAATCATTATACAAATGTTATCTATAATTAAAGTATCTACAAGAGATCAAAATACTGATGTTCTTTTATATTTCAACTTTTTGGTAAGTTCGTACTGGGTTAAAAACCCTAATAGAAGGAAATAATTACTGAAATTATGAGATATATATATATATATATATTAAAACAAATGCAAGTTTTTTAAAAATTATATACGTAAATATATATTGAAATAACTCAAATAAAACTATTTGATATTTATTTGTAGTCATCTCCGTTCGAGATATTGGTCAGTCGATGTCGATCGATCCCAACCATAACATCAAGACTACAAAGTCCGTGGAGCAATAAATAAGTTGCCACCATAACATCAAGACTACAAAGTCTATGGAGCAATAAATAAGTTGCCACATGACATAATGTTTACCAAAAAAAAGCTGCCACATAATTATGTCATAGGTTATCAGACAGTTTAAGCTACGATTATGTGGTGTAGTGTAGCTTAAAAGTTTGAATAGTTTCGTCCCATCAACATTTGGTTAGTTGGAAGTCATTTCTCCTTAATTTTATAGAGCAAGATTATCAGCGTTCTTATCCTGATATCTTAGCAATTAAACACATTTAATTAAATGAAAAATAGCCAATAAAAATAAGAACGCCTTTTAATTAAGAAGTTTTTTGTGTTGTCCTTACGAGCCACGTGTTGGTTTGGGAATGTAACGGAAAGCTGAGGGTGGAGAATGCGAAGAGAGCGCGCGCTGAGATTCAGAAGCAAGAACTCGAGGCGAAGCTGTTACAGGATATATCGTCAATCTCATTTTTGCTGTCCTTCTCCGATCGATTTTTCAGATATCGTCGTTCTTTTTCCTCGTGTTTCTGCAATTATTCGATTTGTTTTGCCGATTTCATATCAAATCAAATTTCAATATATTTTGTTTTTAAGATAAAAATGGAAGTATTGCTTTCGATTGTGAATTGATTTAGATTTGGGAATCTAGGGTTTCTTTTCGTTTTCAATCACTGAAACCTGCTTTGGTTTTGATTCTACAGAGCTTCGAAATCTAGTGATAACATCCAAGGTATCACCAAGCCTGCCATTCGTTGTCTTGCTCGCAGAGGTGGTGTCAAGTGTATTAGCTGTCTGGTCTACGAGGAGACCAAAGGTTTCGCAAGATCTTTCTCGAGAATCTCATCCGCGACGCTGTTACCTACACCGAGCACACTAGGAGGAAAACTGTTACGGCTATGGATGTGGTTTAGGCTTTGAAGAGGCAGGGACGTACTCTCTATGGTTTCGGCGGTTAATCAAACGGCTATGGATAGTTCATTAGATAAGTTCACTAGGAAATGAGTTTGGTTTACTGGTTGGTTACCAATGTCTTTATTTGTTTTTGTAGACAGTGTAAAGTTCATGTTTTTCTTGAAACGAAACTGTGTTGGGGCAGTGACAGTTCCCGTTTGCTCTTTCTCAAGTCTCGAGCATGAAGCAACTTATTCTTCCTCTCTCAAATTAAAAGTCCTATCAATAATCAACTTTTTGGGGGATTTATCCTTAACTTTGTTTCTTAACATAAAAAATAAATTAAATGACCTAATGACTCAAAACTAAGGACAATCAATAATGATGCTCTAACGGATGTAAGACAACGTAGTAGCATTATGGAAAGTGGTTATAAGCAATCTTTATATATAAAAAGATGTTTCCTTCTCTCACATTCCCCCACGTCAAAAACTCTATTCATATGGAAGCGACGCGTGTCCGGATTCTCTAAAACGCAGCGCTTCATTAAAGGTTGTGGTAAATAATTTGGGCTTCGTGTTTGGGTTTTATGACTACACATATTTTGAGCCTAAAAGCGACCAAGCGCGTATTGTCTTTCTCGGCTCACAAGAGTTTAGGGTTCATCCTCCTTTTCAGTCGCCGACATCAACAATGGAGTTTCTGATTACTCGAGTCTTTCTTTGTTTTGTCGGAGTCGACATACCAGCCTCGATAGAGAGAGCCTGATATCTTCTCCATAGAAGGCGACACAAAAATTTAGGCTTCATGTTATTCTTCGTTCTCTGATGATATACACCAACTACAGATTTTCAGGCTATTGAGAGAGACAAAACGTGAAGAATCTCTGTTCTGGAAAGCCAGTAACTTGAAACACGGTGGTGAGCTTAGAGGATGTCGCTGCTCAATTCTTCAGCGACTCGGAGCTTTCCATCCGGAGTTGACTCGGCCGTAGTAGACGATCAAGGGGACAGCGAGTCTGGTAAGAGCTAACCGCGGAGATGCCAAAATTAGGAAACACCAATGTACGATACAAGTATCGGCTGTTGATGACAGATTCTACTCTCTATCAGTCTTTCCTTCAGAAATTGATTTTTCTCATATGACTTTAGTAAAGTGATTGTTTTCAAGCTATGCGAGATTATTCAACATTTTTGTGGTTATTATAGTAGTTCTTATGGAAGTAAACAATAAAATCATCATCGCCTGTCTGGTGAAGGTAATTTACTGTTTATTATATTGCTTGGAACTTATGATCATGTGAGCTTACGTTTGTTGTTTGCTGCCATTCCTGTGTTACAGTTGGTTGTCCAGAACTCATATCTGGTTTAGTTCAACATCGCTACAAGATTGGCTGCTTTTCATGTATTGGTAAAATGCTTCTCAATGAATCTCAAAAAGTTACATTCTTATATATATGATACAATGATGAATTTTAGCGCCTTAAAAAATTCAGTTTTTTGTTATCAGTCTCTCCATTCTGAACTTTCTTTTGGCTGCTTTTCCAATCGAGAAAATGGTAATTCAATAATGCAAATCTAAATCTGTAAGTAAACTGCTATCTATCCGTTGCTGGATTAGTGAGAGGAAAAAAATGGATTATGATTCCTTAGAAACTTTCTTTCTGATATTGCTGAAGGTTGTCATCCTTATTCATACTATCATCACCATGACTGAGGACCTGCATCCAGTTTATCTCACCATACGCTTAGAATTAAGCTAGGTGTTTCTGGTCTGAGCTTCGTTCACTCTTTTCAAGTTTAGTTGGTTAACTCGATGATCTTTAAAGCGGATATTTGTATCAAATGTTTTTTTTTGTCTGAAGCCTTGAGTCTTTGTTTTTTTTTTCAGCCAAGCTATTCTCCGTTCAGGAGACGCTACATGCTGCTGTTTCCGTTGCGGCCAAGTGTGAGGGACCAGTTTATCGAAGGAAAATCTTAAGACAGAGAGTGAGCTTGACTCAGTCCTGGCAATTTAGGATGCTGAGGTTCTGATATTTAAGGCACATGTTTTACGTTTCGTTACACCGAAGATTTTGTTGAGACTGAACCCTATCCCTCGAAATTTCACTCATTAATATATAGAAACATACTTGATGCGGTATCCCAGTTGTTATCACCCAGAAACTATGACGCTTTGTTCTTCTCTACATTTGAAGATCAGGTATTACTTTATTATTATAGTTTAATATCTGGGATTTGTTGTTTCAATTAGAATTAATCTCTTTTTCAACGTGGGGGTAATCAAATGGTTCGAGAATTAACAGTGGGATCAAGACTTTCTTACTCTACTGATCAACTGCCTGATGCAATAGCTAAGAGAGTTTCTTTGTTTTCGATTTATCATGTTGTGCTCCTTATTGGTGTACAAATCATCTTTCATTCGTTTAGCCCATATCGGATAGGTTAGTTATTGTTGATTTACTCTCCTGCATTGTTGCAGGTTGGTGCACAGTTAAGCTTACCCTGTATATGAATGCTACAGACTGTTATAAAGAATGGGCCTGATCTTCGTGTTTGGTGCCAGTACTGTTGTATGTTGTTTGTTCTTTCATTTGATATTATGACAAACATGAGACTTGCCATCTTGGACTTGCTAAGTGGTTACTTAGCAAGTATACGAACAATAAACCAAGTGACTGAAAAAAAACATACCAAACAAAGATGGTAAGCAACAACTTATTGCAAGTGTATCTCTTCTTTTACGATAGGGTAGCAAATCATTATTAGTTTTACGAATTAATCAACAGAAAAATTAGCAAAAAGAGTTCCTGTTTAATTTTTCTATCTAGAAACATAATTTTGCTGAACAAGCATTGACTAATCTAATTATAGTAACAATTTGCTTAAACATGTTATACATGTACTAGAATTTTATTTAAAATAGAGGATAAATTCTAACCAATAGAAGTAATAAATAAAAATATAGTAAGTTTCGCTAAATATATAAGAAAAAAATTATATATAAGATAGTCAATCATAAAAAATATCTAGAGAATTAGTGAAAAAAATTCTAAAAATCTAATAATATATAAAATGAGTGATTTATTTTCTGAATAGTAATAAATAATAATTAGAATTATGTTTTCATTGTATTTACCAAACTTAAAATATTTTTCTATAACATGGAACTATAAAAAGAGAGCTAATTTTGTAGTTGTATATTAATATATGCATATAAATTAAAATAAAGAAATTTTTTTAATTAAACCTGGTTTTGGTGTGGTTACACTTTTTTTTGTTAGCAGGTATGGTTACACTACACTAGCAAATACCGTAACACAAGCTAAGTCTACGATAACCTCAGCATACACAGTACACACTAATGATCAACTCATACATGTAATATGGTCTAGATAATTAATGATCTGTAAGTCTTTTGATATAGAAAATATTATAACAATTAAACTGATGATTTTTGATTAAAAAAAATATTAAGTAAGGTTGTAGATTAAAGAGGAGGGTCCATTAAATTACTCGAGGTGTCCCAAATGTGAAATGTCAAATCTCTTATGTGCTCGGAAAGTTTCATATGCTTTTATTTTATTTTTTTACCAAAATCCAAACTTCCAAATCAAATCTTCTCAATTCTTCAAAACTAAATTCTAACCTCCCCTATGGATTAGTAAACTCATGAGCAAATATTTAAGTTCTATATCTTTCAAATTTGGAAAAAATATTTTAAAATCATTAAAATATGGAAAAAAAGTTTACCGATTTTTGAAATATTTTTTTCAAATTTTATAAATCAGAGAAAAAATATTTACGTTTCCAGTTTAATTTTCTAATTTTTCGTTTGACATATAAAATTAAAATAAAAAAAATGTGTCCTATATGTATTAATGAATGAGATATAAGAGCATGAAAGGAGTTATTTTGTAAAAAAATAAGAAAAAGTTGCAAATGAAATGAAACATATTTATAGTCCAGCCAATAAAACACCGTAACAAATATTTAATTAACTTTTGTTCATTTTGTTTATCACCTTATGTATTTTTCCATAACAAAAATAAAAAAAATTGGTCCATTGAATTACTTGGTATTTATATTTTTAATTGCTTTTACTATTTATATATGAAATAAACATAGAAATATCTACTTAAAATTAAAATTTAAACAAAAAACCCGGGCGTAGCCCGGGTCAACCCTAGTAATCATATATATCGTGGAGGAATAGGTTGCGCATGTACTTGCGTTCTTCCGTTAGCTTGTCAATCAGTTTGTCTCACTAATGTACACAGTGCACCATCAAGAAAGTCAATAATATTATATACTAGTGGTTGGCCCGCCCTACGGGCGGATGAGTTTACAATAAAACTATAACATAATTGATTTACACATTTAAACCGAGAGTATCATAATAAATTTAGACTTTGAAGATTCAATTAGAACTAAAAAAGCCCAATATCTATCAATATGTTTGGAATTCCGTGAATGTCTAAGGATAAGCTTAGGTTTTGGTATTCAAAAGAAGACAAAACGAAGACTGTAAGAAGAATGTTCTTGTAGGTTGAGTCATGGATAATGAATGAGAAATTCATAAGAAGATGAAGTATAGATTGCATGGAGATTGTTTTCGGAGGTCGAGCAACGAAAATTTGATTACGACGATTATTTTTGTTTCCGATGCCTTTAACTCTCATGGTGGTCTTCAGCTGTCTCGCAAGCCGTTCATTTTCTGGGCTTCTTCTAGGCATGGATCACTGAGCCTCATTTATATTAGTTTTGTTATGAGTCTCATCTTACTTTACAGTATTTATGTTAGCATAAAAACAACATGTAGTTACAATATTTATATTAGGCATAAAGATAACATGTAATTTTTAAGTTACATAGATAGAAAAGCAACATTAGATGTTAAATTTAAATACTGGACATGTGTCGCAACCTCCCTTAGGTGGTAGAAGAATAAAGAGAAGTATTTAGATATTTGTTGATTATAATATTGATAACTAGGGCAAGTCCGCGCTTCGCGCGGGATTTTGACGTAATTAAGTGTTTACATCTACATTTTTTAGTTTCAAAAGAACAATTATCTGTTTTGTGAAATATTATTTACATGTGATCTTTGTTTATATAACATGTTATGTTATGATATTGAGAGCTGAATTAGTTGTTGTTGACCAAATTGCATAATTAATTTTTTGTGGTTCTTGAAAGATATAAGATATATTTTATTTTTATTTAGACTATGTATTTATTTTTTTGTTTGATTTATTTGAGGTACTCCATTATCATATGTTTTTTTTGTAGATTTGTTGTGTATTGTGGTTCATCAAAACACTACAACTATTTTCTTTAAATTTAAAAAGTGCAAGAGACGATGCCATTTTCCTTTCTTCAAAAGTATGTCGATATTTGGATGATGGTAATATGTATGCTATTTGTATTTTATTTTGTTTATTAGATAGTTCTTACTCCTTTTCAACTATATGTTTAATTATGTACAATTACTAATTGTGATATTCCAGCAATTTTCATACTTTTTTTTTAATTTTGAGATTGGTAAGCACAAAAGAAAAAACATTGTGAGATTAGAGATCTTTTCGTTGGTTTTTTCTTATTTTCCCACAAAAAGAACATTGTGTAATGAATTGTATTGATAATTGTTTTTTTTTTTCTGGAATAGAAACATTAACATATTAATAATTATTAAGAACATAGAAAAATACAGAGTGCATCGAGTGATTATTGAAATTTACGATCGTAGAAGTTGCTAGGCTTTTTCTATACAATCATGTTAAAGGAGCTTACGCAGATCCAGTGATTGCGTGTTACATGCTTTTTCTTGAGAAGATGCCAATCCTCCTTCTCTGCATTTATCTCTCTCGAGTCAGCCACACTCTGTTCAGACGACCGCACTCACACTTTTTCAACCCGAGATCTGCTGAGCTCAATCAAATAAACTCCCCTGCGAACAAAAAGAAACTGTAACAATACAGCAGGAGCATACAGGAAGCCGAAGGAGACGATGTTGTTACCTGTGTCAACAATAAGGACCAGACAACATTGGTGTGGGTGATCCATGGACGCTTGTGGAAGACGGGAGAACCTTAGGTCCATCAAAAAGCAATGCTACAAACAACAGTGATAAAGGAAATATTTGAGCCACACGTTGGCTAAAAGGTCCAGTGAGGATCACATACGGACTGATAGGACTTACAATGGGTCAGTGGACGATGACAGCTCAAGTGAGTCTAGAATTTGAGTAAAAGAAACTTGGATCGTTGTTCCCTTTCTTCTTGTTGAATATGGCTTTTTCTATCCAGAATTTGAGTAAAAGAAACTGAATATATTTTTCTAGGCTCGACATATTTTTAAAAATCTAAATTTAATTTATAAGTGCCATAAGAGAACATAAAGAAAAGAAGAAAAGTAGAGGTATAGTCTAAAACATATTATTAACCTTTTCAATACTTCTCATGGTTTTGTCCACATAGAGAACATCGTCAGTCCTCTTGCGTAGCTCTCCAACATATCTCTTCCAGCATCCTACAAAAAAATAAAAAGTCAAATCAACATGAAAACAACTATATATCGAGCAAGCATTTTTCAAGCCTCTATATTCGTTCTCTAGTCGACTAAGAACCTCTTTAACCGAATCTGAGACAGAGTAGAGTTGTGAACTCATTGTCCGCATCCGCATCGAAGCTTGTCCTAATTACAGATTTGCTGAAAAAAAGACAACACTATTTACTGTTCGTGGCCCCCTAATCCCTAATACCATTCAAACTGGAAACCAGATCTAAGTTCATGTTTGCAAAGAATTTATATTAACTAACTAATCAGAAATCATAATCAAGAGAACTATAACCATCATGGAACTGGTGAAATTGTGACATAATAATGCGACCTCCAAGCGCCACGTCCCTACGGACACGAACCGACACAACTTCACCCAGCTCTCTAAACGCATAGAGAAACATTGAATCCGTAACATTTGCATTCAGATCTCCGAGAACAAATCAAGATCATAAAATCTCAAAACTCACATAAGATAAACTGCCATGAGATTTCAGTAGCTCAATCATTTTCTGTGAGATATGAAACCATGATGTTAATGGGATGGATGATAACCTTTTTATAGCCGGAAATTGACTGCCTGGAAGAGAGGAGAGATGCATTAAATGAGGAATCGTGCTTGGCATGAGTAGGAGTTAAAAAGTTTGTTAACGACACCAATTGAATGCATCTGTAATGGTTCTGAGTTGTCTTTGTGAGTGAGAAGAATCAAGATGAAACGTCACGAACTGCAACTGGTTCCGGAGACTCGCCATGAATACTTGTCTCACACAACCTTCAAGAAACTCCATGACTGGTTCATCAGAGAAGAGGGATGAAGAAATACCATGAACCCTAAAATTCAAAGGTCTAAATTATCGAAGATGAAATGTTTCGGGCTCAGCTAATTGTTTCTATGACCCAACTTTACACTCATTTTAAGCCGATTCTATTTAACTCGTGAAGCACAAATAACAAACAAAAAGCACATAAATTTACAGAAGTGGACAGGTGTCATCTTGTCGTAACCTAAAGTTTGTCAAGAACAGAGAAACACTCAAATCAAAGGAAGATTAAAATTTGAGCATGCAGCAACATGATTATCCTTGTTACCTTATTTTTTGACATTCATGTCTGGGACGCAGGCATGATTTGCTCTGATTCTTTTGGATGGCTTCTAAAATCTTGAGATTATTAAGCCTGAAATACATGAACAGGTGGAAACAAAATCAACATACAAAATCGAATTATTGATCATCTCCGATAACCATAAGATATAGGAATAAAATATTGATAATCAATACATGAATAAACTGATACAAAATCACCAAACATAACAGGAATTAAATTAATCACCCTAAAAGAACGAACTGAAACAAAATCAACCAACAATATCGAAATCTAAATCATCTCCATAAACAAAAGCTTTGTACAAATACATGAACTAATTTAAACAAAATCGTATGATTGAGAGGAAAAAAGACTTACCCTTTTATAGGAGTAAAGTCACCACCTTGCAGATAGAGTTAAGGAATATAATAAATGTGACGAATCAATTAGGCGAAAACAAAGAGTCGGAATTGAAGATTCACATAGCCATTCTTCACGTGGATTCAACTTCTCGAAACTCCATAGCCGTATTCGAGAACGGAGAAAAAGACTCTTGGATTCAGAGGTGGAAGAAGAAGATGAACCCTAGCTGGGTGATGTAGATCTTGCTATCTATTGGACTGAATAGTGATTAAATAGAAAGCCCACCAAACCATAAGCTAAACTACAAAGAAAACGCAGCGTATAAATAAAAAGGACAGGTGTTGCATCCAGGTTGAACTAATTGATGACGTGTCTCTCTCTCGAGAGAAGAAACACTTCTTTATAGTAATATACTAGAGTCGGCCCGGGCTACGCCCGGGATTTTTGTAGAAATTTTAATTTTAATTATATATTTAGTATACTTATTTTATTTATAAATATTATAATCTATAATTTATAAATATATTTTTTTTGTTTTTAAATTATTCATTTTTTTTGTTTTACGCATTTCAAAAATTTTACTATCCATTTTTTTTTTGTTAAGGGAAATTATATATAAGCTGATGAACACAACAATTTTTTTTTTTGAAGTTATGATGCTTAATGGGTTGAACTGTATAAATGTTTCATTTCACTTAAAATATAGTTTGTTTCCAATTAGTATTCAAGTAGTTCAATGGACCCTCCCATTAAATCTTTTTTGAGTAAACCTCTCATTAAATTATAACCCTATATTTTTTTCTTATTTTTTCGGCACTTGTTATTTTCTCATATATGGGATCATTAATTGTCCAAATATTTTGTAAATGTTATTTTTCTCCGTTTCATAAGAAATTTGAATATATAATTTTAATTCTAATGGTATTGGTTAGTGTATTTTAATAAATTTGGAAATCCTAATTAAACATAGTGCTATTGGTTGTAATTGGAAAATATATATTAAAATCATGTGTTATTGATATCATGATTTATAAATTCTAATTTAAATTAAGTATTTTTAGGTCATACATAGTTATATTAATAGATTGATTTCATAATGGATTTGAATAAATTTTTATATATTTCTTTGTTAAAATATAAAGTGTCAAATCGAAAGGTAACCCGAAAGAAAACCATTGGATTTGAAAATAAAAATTTAAATATACATGTTAATTTTAAAATATGTATATTTGACTTGGATTTGTAAATACTATTTGGATTTCTGAATCAATTAAAATACATAAACCAAATAATGTATATTTAGTTGGAAACTTTAAATGTATTGGCTATTAAATCATGCAATGCTATGAAAAATAAATTTGATCTAAAATTGTTATAAAACTATTTTCATGTGAGATACAATGTTGTTACTAACCAAAAAAATATACTCTATGAAATTATCAACTATTAATGGCAATGCTATTAATAAAACAATATTTTAATTTTAGATCGAGCTTCAAGATTACTATTGCCTCAATAGTCCCACCTTTACTCTTTATGGAACTTTAAGATTATCATGTTTTCTTCAAGCCTTGTGGAGTACTTTTCCCTAGTCATCTTTGGAAAATGCTTTAGATTTGTCATCTGACTGAACTTATCATTCTGCTTTGTGTTACATTTTGTACATTATTGTGCTCTTTTGTTAGTCTAGAAAATCTCTTCTCTCATTGATCCTTTTGGAGTTTCTGTTGAAACCATTTAGGCTGGGTGTTCAATCAGTTTCAACTATACTCTAGAAAATCTGCGTAACTATCTTATGTATATCAGTTACACATTCTTTTCAATCATTTAAACATGGAGAATTATCAATCAAAGTGGAGACTAATCGGTTAAAAAAAGTGGAGACATATCACAATGTGGTCAATACAACTTTTAAACAAAGAGTGTGGTTATTCTCCCTATTTTGCCCGCTAAATCACCTGGAAAACAAAGAAATAAAGAGTCGATAAATAAAAGTAGAGAGAGAGCGGGTGAGGAAAAAACATAGGCATGTTACTAAAACAGAATAGAACACCTTAACATGGCTGAAGCTTCATCTGTAATGTTGGCCCAGAACCTAAGAACATCAAATATATTATTAGCATGAAGATTGGTTCTTAAGTTTTCATTAGAGAATTTGGCTTTAAATCTTCTCTTACAGCTTCTGCTGTTGTTGCTCTGCTGCTGGATATCTCCAAAACGTTCGTCACATAGCCTAAAACAACAAACTAATTGTCTAAGCCTCTCCAAGGAGTCTGAGCTAAAAGAGAGCTTGCTCCATCACAACATAACATCATCATGATTCTAAAATGCATCGTAGAAATGAGGAGATTATCACGTCCAGACAAAGTTTTCAATATATTCATTTCTCTCCTCAAATTTTCAATGGCAATAGCCATCCTAATCTACACAATAGTTACAAACAATCTAACAGATCTTAAAATTTCTACAGAACCAGAAGATATAAGCACCTTTTTGATCAATATTAAAAAAACACTAACCTTTGTTCTGTAAATAACAGTAACATCGACTTGTTAAACTTAAGAGCACAAAAATGGCCACGACTCATAATCAAGCTCTTATCCAAACCCACGCTGCCTCCTTCCGCTTCACGGAGCCGTGTCAGTCCTCTTGGAGAAATGTATAATTACATAGTACTGTCGAGGGAGATTTTCAGTATAAGTTTAAGCGGCGAGATGATTTCGTTTTCTGATGCCATTGTGCCTCCAGGTTGTAGAAACTTCTGTTGATCCTTGTAGAGTTCCTGTCGGATTTTGATGGCTCGAGTGAGCATCCAAAGTAGAATGTCTGTGTTCAAGATTCTTTCATGAGCTTTATCGTGAACGATAACCGAGTAACGCCTCAGTAAGAGATCATTCTGCAACAGAAGAAATTTCATAAAAACAAACAAATTATCTTATATACATTCGAGATGAAGAAGAAAAAAAAAAAGAATCTACAAAATTTACCATAATTTCACGGAGTAGAATTTCAGCGGTCAGAAACTTGGTAGCTGAGTTCTCGCAAATCTTCTCGTCGTATCTAACTTTCAAAACCGACTTCTTGACCGAGACGAACACCAGTGGCAGGACAGCCACACGACATAGCGGCGTAACACCGATAACCCCACTTCGAGAACTGAATTTCTTTGAACCAAAACTATTTTTTCTGTCAAATACCAAAACCAGTAACATAAAGGAACTGAATGATTGAGAAAACAGGATTCGATTAGCACTGATACCAAAAAACACTGAGACATGAGCAGAACCGACCTGAGGAACTTGAGGGGTTTCACTACAATCAGTCTTTCAAGAAATAATAACGGTGGGGTGACAATTAATAGCCTTCATGTTCTCATGCTCCATCATAATAAAAGGAAGATCCTTCCTTATCTGTTCAACTTCAGCTGGTCTTGAAACATGAACTACAAACGTAGGTTCTTGAACAGTTTACATCTTCACTCTCATCCTGTTTTTTTTTTCTTTTCAAAAACCATCAAAACCAATCAAACCAAACACACAATCAAAATCAAGAAACAATTTATACATGTTGAATTTGAATGCTGAGAGAAGGTCGCCAGAATAACTAAACGTCGCAATTATCAAGAGTTTAAAAACGGACTTACATTTGCATCTACTATGAGCATATCAAGCCACATGATTTCCTCAGTGCGCCTGAGATTTATGGCCTCTAATCTAACCTCAACAGTGGAAGAACATCTACCGTACTTCAAATCAGAGAGAAAAACTTTGAAGTTAGCCATTAGGAAAATAAGCTTGCTTCGCTGTGCTTAGGAAGATGTAGAAGATGGTTTTGAAAGGAGGGAAGCTAACCTATTTATGCTCGCTGATACACTGCCTTGCAGAAGAGAAGCTCACATTCAAGACGAAATCATGGAGGAGCGAATCAATGTGATTAATCAAGAAGCCTTTACGCAGAACGTTTCAGATGGTGAGAAGAATCGCAAAAGGCACCGGGTTGCCCTCGCAGGAAGAGAAGAGACGACCTTCACCGTTTCTCGTCTGCGGTTGTATTAGGGTTGAAGTCGAAAGCCCGATACTGCGCCAAATCCGAAGCCCATCACAGAGAGATTAAATGAAACGCAGAACTTCACTTACCTGGACACATGGCACCTTCTCCTTGCTCGAATTTCCACGTGGATAGTCTAAGAAGGAGAGAAACATGTTTTTATATATATAGATAGATTGTAGTATTAAAAAGTTGTATTTTATATTTTTTCAATTATTAGAACATTATTCTTTTAAGATGTTTTTTGCATTTTTCCCATATTTTCATAGTGATCCCTCATAATCTATATATTTCACTTATCTTTCTGGTATGATGTGCTTCTCACCATCATCGGAAAAGACTCACCTACATGCTCTTTTTCTACATCACGTTTTTTTCTGTAAGATTATCTGATATTTGATATAAATCAGGTTTATAAGTTACCAGTTGTCTAATTGTTTTTCATGGTATTGTAAGCTATTCTAGTCAAAATTAACTGTGTGTTTTTTCTTTCTCAAATTTTCTGGTATTTGTTATAGATTATATTTATTAGTTTCATGTTGTGTGGTTGTTTCTCACAACGTTATAGGTTGTTCCGGTCAATATTGGCTGCTTTTTTTTCTTACTAAGATTTTTGTTGGTGTTTGAAGTGCATCTATTTGGGTTGGGTCGGAGTTTAGTTGTCTTTAATGTTGTCTTCTTTTTCGTTAGCTTACCATCGATAATCCCTACTCGGTTTGGTTTTCAAGATCTAGTTTTTGATCATATGCCTTCTATGTTCTCTTTCATAGTTTGAAGATGGATCCACGGGTTGCTGATTTCGTTCCGTATACTCTTTTATGTATGTTCTATCATCTTATTACAGTTTTCATCACTGTTCATGTCTTTAGTGACCCTCTATTTCGCTAAATTTGCGACTCCACGTTTAGATAGTGTTTTCTTCCGTGTATGCTCTGTAGATTTATAATATTGTTTTTGGTCTCAAGTTTGGGCTCTGGTTTCTTAGTGGTTAACTTTCATTCTCCTTCCTAGAGGTTATATGTTTTTTTCCCATAATTTTCTTAGTATATGTGTGTGAAGTTAGTTTCTAATAATTTCTGTCATTTCTATCTAGAGTTTTGTGGTTCCTCGCTAATGGATATGCTTATGGGTGCTGAGTATTTGTCTTCTTGGTTGGTGGCAATTTTTGCCTTCTATTGAATATTCTTATTCTAACACGCTTTCTTGGTTCTTTGTGTTAGTCTTTGATCAAGTTTCTTTGTATTCGAGAAATGCTTTGGTTCAGAGTTTTTCTTTCTACTTTTTTTGACATCTCCTTGTTATGGCTAAAATATTCTATGATAAAGTGAGCTAAGTTAGTTTTTGGTCTTGTTTCAGCGCTAAACATTTACTTAGTTAGTGTGTCTTTAACATTTTGTTTTTTTCTATAATTGTAGAGATTTTATGTTTGATTATAAACCGTGCTATTTTTCTTAATTTGGTCAATATTAAAATAAATATATTATTTGTAAATGAAATAATAGAAAATAATAAAAACTAATAAAATAGTAAAAATTTATGTTTTTTTAGCCTCCGGTTTTGTGCTAGGTGTTAGGTATTTCCCTTCTGCTATGTTTTATGTCTATTTTATGTTTATGGTTTGGTTCTCTGAACCAGACGAACATAGATCATAGTTTAACATAGATCATAGTTTAGTTTTATTGTTGTAAAAATATGTTAATTTTAGCTTTAAATAAATTAAAAACTAAAACTATATTTATACTATTTTATTTATTTTTACTCATATTATATTTTTTAATCAATAAAATGGATTATCAAACTTTAAAAAATGATGGTTAGTATGAAAAATATTTTATAGTGCACAATTAGAAATTGTTGAACCAAATTGTAATAATCTAAAAAAAATGTGACGAAAATGTAAAAAAATAGAAAAATGGGACACATGTCAACAAACCTCCTTCCACATGTCCTAAGAAGAGAGAAAAGTCTATTATATATATATAGACTAGGATTAAACCCGCCCTACGGGCGGATACAAATAATTAAATATATTTAAAATGTTTCATTAATTTTTATATTTTCACGTCAAATTTATCTATTTATTTTGAAAACCAAATATTTAGCTAAACATAGTCTAATTATTTTAGAAATCATAAAATATATTTTTAAGTTTGTTCTAATTTAGCTTCTAATAATATATTATTTCGATTAACTTTAGCAAAAAAAACATATAATTAATAGTTATAACCTTAATCTAAATCTAATGTTAAATTTTCTTTTTTATACAAAACATCCAGAAAGTAAAAGGGTATTATCATAAATTAAGTTTTTCATCTTTTGTTTTTGTATGAAATATGTCGACTCGAAAAAACTGTTTTTTTCCCTCGAAGAACAAATCCTTTTCTCCTCTCTAATGTCGTGTTTACCTCTTGAAATTTTCCGCAAAAATATCAAATTTCAAACCAATAGTAGTGAAATTTTTTTTTACCAATATTTGTACATGTGACTATTTCACTTTCATAACTCGTTCTTCCATCACGATGAGTGTTGTTGCATTGAAAATCATTTATAGTTTCTTTATATAAAAATAATAAAATTGTAAAACTACAAATTTCCTAGATAGTATATTTTTTCATTTCTTATATTGTATATTTACTTGTTATTTATTTTTTCTTATATTGTATACTTACTTATTTTATGTTTTTTTCGTTTATATACAATTTTAATATTATGACAGATTTTTAATGTTATACTTCTGTTTCTAATATTTTCTATTTACTAATTATTTATTTTATTATATAATTTTCAGATAGATGTTTAATGTAGTTTTTCTATTTCTTATATTGTATATTTACTTATTCTTTATTTTTCTTATATTTAAACTACTTATTCTAATATTGTAATAGATGTTTGATATAATATTTGTATTTGTTATATTATTTATTTACTTACTATTTATTGCAAAACATACTCTTATTAGAAACAATATTTTCTTAAGTATGAATGGATGGTCTGAGACTTTTGAAGATAAAATGATTATTTGGAGTGAGACTCTTTCACCAACATGTGTACACGTGACTATTTCGCATTCGATAATTTTTTCTGTCATATGAATCACTATTTGTGTTCTTGCATTGCAAAGACATTTATAGTGATGTGATTGAATGCGAAATAAGTGGATGATATACGGACATCATATAAAAATATTTAGAAATAATAAAAATATGAAAACTACACATTTTTCAGATAGATGTTTAATGTTATTTTTTTTCATTTCTTATATTATATATTTACTTATTATTTATTTTTTCTTATATTGTATATTTTTTATTCTAATTGTTTTGCTTTTATATCAAATTGTAATATTATGATAAATTTTTCATGTAATATTTCCGTTTCTAATATTTTACATTTATTTATTATTTATTTTCTTATACATTTTTAGATAGATGTTTAATGTAGTTTTTCTATTTCTTATATTATGTATTTACTTATTATTGATTTTCTTATATTTTATATTTACTTCTTATAATATTGTAATAGATGCTTAATGTAATATTTTAATTTTTATATTATATATTTACTTATGATGAATTTTATTATAATTTTTTGAGATAGATGTTTAGTTAGTTTTTCTATTTCTTATATTGTATATTTAATTTTAATTTTATTCTTATATTGTATATTTAGTTATTCTAACCCTTTAATTTTATATCAGATGATAATATTATGTTAGATTTTAATGCAATATTTTTGTTTCCTGTACTGTTATATTTTTTTTCTTATATTCTATATTTACTTATTCTAATATAACGATAAATTTTTAATATAATATTTATATTTTTTAAATTGTATATTTGTATATTATTCATTTTATTATAAATTTTTGAAATATATGTTTAATTTAGTTTTTACATTTCTTAATTGTAGATTTAATTTTTTTTATTATATATTTACTCATTATATTTGTTTTTGCTTTTATACGAAATGATAATATTATGATGTCAAAAAATAATAATATGTTTAATGTTTAATGTAATATTTCTACTTCTTATATATTCTATATTAACTTATTATTTATTTTTATTATATCATATATTTACTTATTATTGTATATTTAATTAATATTTATTATATTTTTCAGATAAATGTTTAATGTAGATTTTCTTTTTTTACTGTATATTTACTTATGATTTTTATTTTATATACTTAATTATTTAAATATTATAATAAAATTTTAAATTAATATTTTATTTCTTATAATATATTTACTTATTAATATTTTACTATACTTTTCTTCAGGTAAATGTTTCATTTAATTTTTTATATCTTATATTTTATATTTACTTATTTTTTTATTAAATATATTGAATGTTTACTTATTTTAATCTCTTTATTTTTATATCAAAATGATATTATTACGATAGATGTTTAATGTAACATTTTTGTTGGTGAAGTCTTCGAGATTTCGTAGACGAAAGTGCTGAGAATCAATCTGGAAGTTCTCTTCATGAACAGGAGTGAAGGTTGTCTTGCTGGTGAAGCTGATCTCATTCTTATGCGGTGAGATTCCGTAAACTAATTTGGAAGGTCTGACAGTGAACCTGTTGAGCTTGTAAATTGTGTTCGGCTTCAGGTCATCTTTAAAACGGGGCAGAAAGTGTTTTGAGATAAATGTCTGAATGGTTGTTGCCTGCGATGGTTTCATTAGGTAAGAGTTAGTTATAAATGTAAACAATGAAAGGATGGAATCATGCATTAAAATCTTTGTATATGTTGGAATCATGCATTAAACAATGGCATGAAAGAATACCTTAGAGTCGATGAAGAGTAATTCTATTCCCATGAGTGTATTCCTTTTTGTGAAGTGTCGAGCTTTCTAACAGTGAATCAACCTAACAAATTTTTTTTGGTTAAAGAAATCTCCTTGGAGGTCCTCAAACGTTTTTACCACACTAAGAGTTGAAGGGGGAGCCATTGTTTTCTTTTGCTGGAGTTTTCTTTGATAGAGGTTGTGTTCGTAAGGGAGGCATAAGTCTCTTTATATATAGATTTTTGCTCTTTTAATTAAATGAGAATTTTACATTATGAAGATTAGCCGTTTTGTGAAAAAGTTAACTTTTTAATAATACATGTTAATTTTACATATGTTTAATGTAGTACTTCCATTTTTTTTGATGTATATTTACATATTATTTATTTATTTGGAAATTATTTTAAAGTAAAATAGTAGTTTTAAAAGGTAAAATGGTAATCTTAAATATGTTTAATTTAGTATATACATTTTGTATTTTATATGTTTAAATTTTTTCAAAATTATATTTATCAATAAAATTAAATTGTAAAGCTAATTATTATATCAATTTTTCAAAAAAGTTAAGCTTCAGTAATACAATTTTTAAGTAAAACGGTAATTTTTGAAAAGTAATAAAATAGTAATCTTACATATGTTTAATTTAGTGTATGTTATATGTTTACATTTTTCCAAAAGTATATTTATCAATAACATAAAATTGTAAAGCTAATTATTATATCAATTTTTCAAAAATGTAAAGCTTCAGTAATACGATTTTTAAGTAAAACAGTAATTTTTGAAAAGTAATAAAATGGTAATCTTACACATGTTTAATTTAGTATTTCCATTTTTATGTTATATGTTTACATATTTTTTATTTCGAAATTATATTTATATTAAATTGTAAAGCTTTTAGAAATTATTTTTAAGTAAAATAGTAGTTTTTAAAAAGTAAAATTGTAATCTTACATATGTTTAATTTAGTATTTATATTTTGTATGTTATATGTTTACATTTTTCCAAAATTATATTTATCAATAACATTAAATTTTAAAGCTAATTATTATATCAATTTTTCAAAAACTTAAAGCTTCAGTAATACGATTTTTAAGTAAAACAATAATTTTTAAAAGTAATAAAATGATAATCTTACATATGTTTAATTTAGTATTTCCATTTTTATGTTATATGTTTACATATTATTTATTATTTTGAAATTATAATTACATTAAATTGTAAAGCTAAATATTATATCAATTTTTCAAAAATGTAAAACTTCAGTAATACGATTTTAAGTAAAATAGTAATTTTTTAAAAGTAATAAAATGATAATCTTACATATGTTTAATTTAATATTTCCATTTTTATGTTATATGTTTACATATTATTATTTTCGAAATTTACATATTATTATTTTCGAAATTTTTATTTATCAGTAATATTAAAATGTCACATGTCATCTTTCTAAAAGAATTTTTTTAGATGATATGAACGGCTTTTAGAGACTCAAAAGACTACTTTTAATAGTATAGATCGACAGAATGACAGGCTAAGATCAGTAACCTATTCAAAATATCCGTAAATACGTCAAACTTTCCAATAATATTGGTTCATTAGAGCCTACTTCCCAAATATATTTTAATATTGGTATATTGATGTAACTGTTGGATCACACCTTTTTATATTCCTAGAATTTTAACTAATGGAACTTGGGTGCGCAAATATTTAATTTATTAAAGTATTTGATTTGCAAAGCATGTTTCTTTTTTTTTTTAAAAGCATGTTTCATTCGACATGATCAATCTGATGCTATTAAAATAATAGAAAATTATTTTAAAGCCAAAAAGCACATACATCTATCTATCAATACTATTAAAAATTATCTCTTAAACTTATAAAATACCAAGATAAACCTACAATTTGCACATAGTGAACTTATGTAATAAAACTGAAAATATAAAAAAATTAAGTTCAAAGAGAAAAATATTGTCACCGTGTGAAAAACATGAACAACTCTATAAAACGTTGAACTCCAAATGCTTTTCTGCATTTTAAATTCAATTTTAATAATACAAAAAAATACTTACAAATATTTGACACATTTGTATAAAACTTACAAATAAAAATAATAATGTTAATCGTTAATGTTTGTATAAAAATTACAAATAAACTTACAAATAAAAAATTCATGTCTTTGAACGATTTAAAACACCAAACCACCTAACATATTTCCCTACTTTCTTTCTATTTGTTTCCTTATTAACATTCTTATAATAAATAATATAATACAAATAGTAATTATCAAGATTTTATTGACCCTACAAAATTTTAAATATTGTATATCCTCGACATTTAGGAAATAACTAATGCAGAAAATCTATATAATCATTAAATATGTTTGAGATCTTTATATATATGAAGTAAATGTTTCACATCAAAATTTTGTGAAATCCATCAACAAAAATAATTACTATAAATATAAGATGCTCTTTTGATCGAGTAAAATCAAATTGGTCGTAGTAAACTCAAAGCTTATTTTTTAATTGGGTTTTAACAATTTTTTTATTACTCTTCCTCAATTAATCTGAGTAATATGGTTTAGTTATGTTAAATTGATTTTATTTAAATCTTTAGCGATTTATTGTGCCAAAATAGCCAAAATTACGGTAGGTTGCCTCCAGTAGCATTTTTCAGCTGCAAAACCGGTAATACGGTCAAGTTTTTTAATTCAACGAGAAGAATATTATCACTATGTGAAAACGTGAACAACACTCTAAAATGTTAATCTTCAAATGTTTTCCCACATTTTGAATTAAAGTTTAATAATATATAAATACATGAACTTACAAATATTTGACACATTTACATGAAACTTACAAAGAAAAAAATTGTCTCAAAAAGTTACAAAATAAAAAACGTTGCGAACTGTATCAAATTCGGATTTATTGTTCAGCTCTGTATACATAGCATTTAACTTCCCACTGAAATCAACATCATTTCTGCTGACCTTCTGAGATTTGGTCTAGGATAGACTCCACTTTGTTGTCTTGTGTTGTTGCAGTAGCCAGTAGGAGCCTGGTAAGAAGGTCCATAGTTCCTGGTGAAACTGTTACTGCTGCTGTTGTTGTTCCTCTCGAAGGGTTTTAAATACTTGCACATAACAAGTCAATTAGCGGGTAAAAAAAAAAATCAAGGTTATGAGATGAAAAGCAAACATGCTTTTAACAGCTAATCGTGATTGGGCGAACAAAAAAAAAGTTAATCGTGATTGATACAATTACTACACAAGAAGACTTCATCTTTAGTAATAAACTCAAAGAGTGTGTTAACTGTTTGTTTTAACACTGACTCATTCAAATAGAAAAAGGTCCAAGGCCAAACAAAGGAAACAAAGAAAGAGACCAGAAAGCGGGAAAGGCAAAGAAATTAAAGACAAGCCAGATACCAACAAGTGTCAAGATAAAGCACAGACAAATAGGTCTGACAAACCAAGAACAAAATCCTGCAGAGAGGAGCCAGTTGCAAGGGCCTATGGGGCAAACAGAGAGGACTAGGACCCCAAAGATTCTTGGTAGATGGATTCACGGAGCCAGGCAGGAGCCCCTCGAGCCACATATGATTGAAGGCGGTAATCCTTGACCACGCTATCAGCAATGGACGAAGCCACAATGTTCCTGATTTCCCAGATATAGCATAGATACATCTAGGATACATCATCTAAATAGGATATCTAGATGTTTCATCCAAACATTAATGTTTTTGTAGCTAGTATGTGTATCTAAATATATCACGTGGATGCTAATTTGTTTTATTTTAAAATAGTACTTGAATGTTATTAGTCATAACAAACAAAAAAACTCAAAAACAAAATGCAAAATACTATTAGTTATTATTTTTATAGAAATATGTTTAGAAATATATTTGTAACAAAATTTGGATTTTACGATTTTGCAATTCTAGTAAACACATACAATTTTAGAATTTTGATGGAAATTTATGATTTTGCATCTAACTCTATAATTTTTGTTTGCCTATCAAATAGCTCAACATTTTAGAAGTTGCAGATGAAAAAATGCTAATTAAAAACAATAACTTTTTGGGTATTTGCATCTTAATGCAACATCTATCAAAAATGAATTCGAAGAGTAATGAGCACATACACAAAGGGATACACATCAACAGAAACAAAATGTATTACGGAGTATGATCCTCAGATTCTAGCTAATTTGTTGTTGGGAAACAAGAACGAGAAGTCCCTGCGGACCAACCAAAATCTCACTAAGGAAACTCACAAGCCCGAACCAAACCACCGGAGTCACATCGACTCCCGCGAGCGGCGGAATCACTTTCCTCGTCTGAACAAGGATTGGTTCGGTCGGAGCGTACGCCAACACGTAAGGGAACTTGTCAACGGGAAGTTTCGGGTACCAAGACATAACGATCCTCAGAATAAAGAGAAACCCAAAAGCTGATAAGGCAGGACCCAAGATCCCAATCGCGAGCTTTGCGGTTCCTGGATCCAGATCCGCTAGAGATATGCTATGCAAGAAGGCTTCCGAGATTGGTTTTGACGAGACGATACTTGAATTGAGGCTTGTTGTTGTTGTTGTTGCTGTGTCTACTTCGATTTGGGCTAACGATGCTGAAACCAAGGGAAGACATGAAGACCGAGTTCGAATGTTGGGACATGACCGTCGAGAATTGGCCTGGAAAAAAATGAATTTGATTTCGAGAGATGGTTAGAGAGAACAGGTTGTGTAAGAAGGAGATTTGATGAATCTCGGTCGATATTGTCTCACCAGATTCAGCGCCGGCGAGAAAGATACGAAGCCGGAGGCTACTGTTGTCATCGCGAACTCTGTACTTAGTGAAACCATAAAAAAATGTGTTGTTGTCTCTGTTTTTGATTGAGGGTAAGGTTTAGAACACGGCTCAGAAAATATGTTCTAGGAAGATAATGCTGACATGGAATATCTTGTAAGAAAAAAAAACGGGATCCGGATCAGTCTTTTTTTATCAATGACCCGGATCAGTTTAAAATCTTGATTTGAGAGAAATCAGTAGTATATCAGTTAAAAACCGGAAAATGGATGATCCAGTTCAACTTAAAAATCTGGTTTTAAAAAATTATCATATAATTAATATGTTGCCGATTATTATTAAAGTTTAATATTTTATGATGAATGTTTAACTATACTATTTAATTGGTTGTCCATTTAGTTATATTTTCTTAAGAAAAAATCAATATTTTGAAAACCGGATCAGATACCGACTCGGTATAACTACTGGTTTACTGGTTGGACCGGATTAACCAATTGAATCGGATTTGAATTTAAAAAAAAAAACTCTAAATATATGTAATGTATAATCATATATTTAGACTATATAGACCTAAAAGTAGTTTTACATATATATAAAAGGGGAAATTTCACTTATACCACTTTGGTGATACAATTTTTCATGTTTACCATCAACAAAGGGACATTTTCAAAAATACCCTAAATTTTTGATAAAATAACACTAAACTAATTTTTCAAAATATTTATAAAACATACATAAACCCAAACCAAAACCCTTAATACTAAACCCTAAACACTAATCACTAAAACCTAAACTCAAATGTTTATATATTTTTGATTGAGTATTTTCGAAAAGTGGTACCTAACTTGTGGTATTTGCAATTTCTCTATATAATATGCTATATGCTCTCTTTTATTAACTAGAAAAAAATAAAAAATAAATAGAAATGTAACAATGTATAGACAAACCAAGTGAATACTATGTAAATTAAAATTAATATAACTAAATGATTAACTGTTTAAATTACCTTATTTATTTATTCTTAACTCTTAAATTTTATAAATATGGCAAAACAAGAGTAGTATATAAGAACCAAAAAGATATTATTTAACATTTCTCTTAAGAATCGTACATAAATCATCTCAACTACGAACAATTTATTGAGTTAATGGAAAAAGTTCAAATCTCAACCTCACCTATTCGTCATTTTCTTCAATTATTTTCGAACATTGTACCGTCTTATATTATTGAGTTTCAACTTGTTTTGTAATTTTTAATTTAGATTTTCGCTTTCTAAGAGCTATTCAATAGGATAGCTCATGGTGATGGATGCTCTTTTTTGCATTTCTAATGTTTGACTTAGAGAGAACCTCATAGTAACAGCTGATGACGGGTCTTGTGTCACCTTCGTCGAGATTGCTGGTTAAAGTATTAAGATACTCGCGAATGCTTAAAGAGCTTGAACGTTCGACCACCTTGTTTTTTTCTGATAAAAAAGGTTAAATCTATGTCTATTAAAGACACAGACTTAACTCTCGGATAAAAAATGTAGCCAATGAATAGATCTTTTTTGAGTATTTAAATAAGTCTTAAAGCATAGATCAATATTCGTATGGTGAACAAATGCATCGTGAAGTAGTGTTCTCTGGTAGGATTCGACTTTGTTGATCCGAAGTTCCATCGCTTGGCTACCGTTTCACTCATCTTTTTTCTTTATGTCGAAGACGAAACACAATGAAACTGAAGCTAACATTTTATATTCTCTTCGTTTGAAAATAAGAGTCACTCTAACCGTTTTTTCTTGTTAAACAAAAAATGTTACTTTACAATTTTAATGAAAATTATATTTACTTTTAGCTGAAAATTAATTGCAAACTGCATTGATTTTATAAATATTTTTGTTATCTCAAATACTAATGGTCAAAGAAATGTAATTAATAACAATTTGCATATATTTCAACAACTTTATTAATCTGTGTAAAAAGTGTCGGATTGACACTTATTAAAAAATTGAGAGGTAGTATTTTTGTTTGTGATATGTGAATGGTATGGTAGTGGCAGAGTCAGCTTTAAAGGTAAGAAGATTCTTCTCTCAAAATATCTAATCCACAGAAATTAAAATATAAATTAACTATATGCTTAAATTAAAACTACTAAAAGATGACAAATGACATCAAAACTCCAGAATTGTTTTGAAAGTTTTTTATATGATAAACCTAATCCTTCTAGTTTTTTCTTTAGACAAAATCTATAAAAATTAGATAAGATATCCATTGATAAAATTTTTGGTCATCAATAAAACTTTTTGATTATTTAAATTAGAGGTGGTCTGAAAATCCAAACCAAAACATATTAACCAATAAAAACACAGCTTCTATGAAAAGCTCGTGCAGTTCGGCAAATTCTATTGACATAGTTTTTGGCCAAAATATCCAACAATATGATTATTTATGACATAAAATAAAAGACTTGCTGATAAAGAAAAAAAAAAGATAAAATACTTGACATCAAAAAAAAAAGAAAAAGAGAAAATAATAATATTTTTGCTTTAACTAATACAATAGGCATCTTTATTTTCTGTACCTATCTTCAAACTTACGAGCCCAAACTTGCTTCCCATGGATGTAAAACATTTGTTTACCCTTGCCCATTAGTACACGATCCACAGTAACGACTGAATCCAAGACCAGCCTTGCATATAGTGATTGCTGCTGACCATGACTATTCAAGTTCACGTTGGGTAAGTTTCTCATGTAGTTAGCCATGTGAACGCCCTTAACAGAGTTTTCTCCAAACATTTTTGTGAATAGCAACTTCACTTCCGCTTCAGATACTGGGAATCCACGAGAAAACGTTAGAAAAAGGGTCCGGTCGATTTCAGTTGCAATGCAGCTAGCATTCCAGCCCCATATGCCACTGGGGATAGGGAATAAATTTCTGTTTGAGAAATTATTCAACGAAGCAATGCAAGGCATCACGTTGATGCTCCCAAAAGTTGGATGCGGGAACCCGGGGATGGTGAGGGGCTGGTTGTGGCTAGTGATGCAGGAGGGTGGAAGAACTTCTTGAAGGATGTCGGAGAAAATTCTTGAGCAAACTGTGGTTAAAAAGTTTTTGATTCCTGTGATGGCAGTGTATCGATTTCGGTAGATTATTTGAAGGGATATCTTCATATATTCTGCAGTCACAGGGATCTGACTGAAACCGTCTGGAGCGTCTTCTGATTCAAGACACCGGAAGCATAAGACAGCCTCATCAGCAAGAGCTTCAATGATTGGATCGTTGAGAGCCATGATGACTGAGAAGATGTGCTCAAAGCCAAAGTCTTCAAGCCAAAGCCATGTGGCCATGACAAGAAGTGACTCCGTTAGAGATCTTGAAAACTTTTGGACCAATTTAACGAAAATTAGTCTTTCTTGATCATAGAAAGCATGCAGTTGTTCAATGCTACAATTTGACATAACTGACTGTTATTTTTAAGAAACTGAGAAAAATAGAGACCGCTGAATGTTTGGAGTTTGTGAAAATGAAAGATAATTGTTTTTGTTATGTGATATGTTCGTTATATACAGATGTGAGGGTCAAATTTTTTAAACTAGATTAAAGATAATGAATAGAAATATTTTGTTATCTCATTTTAATCACACAATACTTAGATATTTTTCTATTTTTATAGTTGGTTATTTTATTCGGTCTAGATTCTCAGACCATCTTTAGTTTGACTATTACAATAGCGGGTCTTGATGTTAATCTTAATTACGATATATTTTATCTTCATCTATTTCTGGTCCTCTTTCCTTTTGATTAATTGGATGTATATCCAATTTTTGATTTATTTTATGTTTTTGTCATTCTTTCTGAAAATTAGATATTTTTGTAGATAATTTCGAAAACATTTTTGCTGACAGAAAATATTTTATTTTATTTTAAATATTAATGTTTAATAGTTTTTTTGGTTTTTTCCCGGTTGAGTTTTTTCTCTCATTTAACAGTTGTTAAAAATTGTTTAAGCAAGTTTATTGTAAATCGGCTTCAGATTCTTCGCGTTATCCATTTTAGATTTAGAAGGTACTCCTTAAGTCGGTTGCAGTGGCTCTCCCAATGTATGTGATGTCTTGCTTTAAACTAACAAAACACCATTATCAGAAGATCATGAGTGATATGTCTATTTTTAGGTGGAACAATTATGGTGAGAAGAAGAAGATTCATTGGATTACCTGGAAGAAGCTATGTGAGTCTAAGAATGGAGGCTTGGATTTCAGAAATATATAAGATTTCAACCAGGCATTACTTGAAAAGAAAGCATGGCGAATCTTAAATGAATCTGAAAGTCTCTTTGCTCAGGTATTTAATGCAAATTCAATTTTCATATACTGTGGCAAAGGCTATCCACCGTCCTATGTTTGGAGGAGTATCCTTTTTGGTCGGGAGTTTCTATCTTCAGGTCTTATCAAGTCGATTGGCAAAGGTATTTCGACGTACATGTGGACAGACAGCTGGATCATGGACTCGGCTCCTCGCCCGCCAGTACGTAAACAAATCACATTTGATGTCAATCTTAGGGTGGCTTTACTAATTGACAATGATGCGCAATGGAGACAGGATCGGCTTGAAGAATTGTTTCTACCAGTAGAGATTCAGCGTATCAAGACTTTAAGCACTGGCGGTAGAGAGGAAAGGTTCATATGGGAACACAAAAAACATGGATCGTATTCGGTGAGGAGTGGTTATGTGATTCTTGCTTCAAAAACAACAAAGGCAGCTCAGGTAATGATCCTGATCCTCAAAGGGTTATTGAGCTTAAAAGGAGAGTATTGAATGTGGCTAATGTACCAAAAATAAGAATGCTCTTATGGCGTGCGTTGTCAGGAGAAATTGCAGTAACAGACATGTACATGTCAGCTGTGTAAACAAGGAACAGAGACTATCAACCATGTCCTTTTTCCTGTCCTAATGCAGTGGACCTCTGGAATGGCGCGATGACATTATTGCCTCTGATGGGTTTCTTAGACTCTCTGGAAACAAATTCGGTTGTGTTTTTGACCTTCTGGAGGGACAAAACGCGCATACTCATCCATTTAGGGAAATACCTTGGCTCCTATTGAACATCTAGAAGCATCAAAACTCAATAATATACGCTGATACTCAAGTCTCTGTCAGTGAGACAATCAAATCAGCGAAGGATGATGCAATGCTCTGGTATGCAGTTAATAGAGCACCAGATGGATCAGCTATCAGAAGCAGATGACAAAGTGGAAGGAGCGTTGGTCACCGACGACGACAGGATCTCTGAAGTTTAATATTTTATTAGATCTTAACCTGCCCGACTGGACGGTTCTTTATTTTTATGATATATATACATTTAGAAAAACAAAAAGTTAAAGTAGCACTAAACTAAGTTTTTGTCACAAAAATAGCATCACAAAGAAGAAAATGACCAAAATAAGTTTTATTGAAGAGTAAATATGCATTTATAATCCTTAGGTTAATTAATCTAAAACTTAAGGTTTAGAGTTAAGAGGTGGGGTTTTGGGAACGTGTTCAAATTTTTAAAATTAAAAAATTAAAACTAAAATTTTCAAAACAAAAATATGTTATTTTGATCATTTTATTTTTTTGAGTGTTATTTTTGTGACAAAAAACTTAAAAAAAAAACTATTTGAAAGAATTGCCCTTTATATAATATGTTATATGTTATTTTCTATTCACTAGAAAAATAAATAATAAACATAAATGTATCAATCTATAAACTAACCAAGTGAATATTATGTAAATTGAAATTGACAAAACTAAATGATTAACCATTTAATTACCGTATGTATTTATTTTACAATTAGACTGTTAAATTTTATGAATATAGCAAAATAAGAATACTATATAAGAACCAAAAAGATATTATTTCATATTTTTCTTAAGAATCGTACATAAATAGTCTCAGCTACAAGCAATTAATTTAGTTCATGAAAAAAAATCAAATCTCGACCGCCTTATCCGTCAATTTCTTCAATTGTTTTCAAACACTGTACCGTCTTATATTATCGTTTTCAGCTAGTTTTGTTTCGAAATTTTTAATTTGGATTCTCGCGCCCAAAGAGCTATTAGATAGGGTGGATTCTCGCTCATGGTGATGGATGCTCTTTTTTTTTGCATTTCTAATGTTTGACATAAAGAGAACCTCATAGTAACAGCTGCTGCTTGGCATCACTTGGCTCATATTTTTGTTCAAAGAAAAACAAAGCTTGCTAGTTATTACAATGACTTGTTTTAGTAGTTTCTAAGCAAAATCTAGTTTGCTTGCACAATTGAGAAGAAGAGAGAGACTTAACACTCATGGGTTTTTCTTGGAGTGTCTCTGGGCAAAATTCTTTAGCCTGGATAAGCCGTCTATGAGGAGATCGAGCTCAGCCGTAAAAGTGATACGTAGCCAGTTTTTGAGCCCAACAGCTCGACCTGCAAGAAACCTCATTGATTATCTTACCTGCCCGTAACGTAACTGTCAACAAAGCTCGTTAACAAGATTACGATAATTTACCTGGTAGGATGATCAACGATTCCTCTTTAGCCAGTTTGCAGCAGAAGTCCAAATCATCACTGATATCTTCGAGTAGCGACAGGTTTAACTTCACCTGCACCAATAAACAAATAGATTAGCCCTCTGAGATTGAGCTTGACTGATGAGTTAACTTGATTGCCTCGGTTCTTTACCATCGTGAACATTGACCCCTCGGGTTTGCTGGGGCAAGTGATGCAAGGGATCTTCATAATTTCTTCATAACAAATCTCTGCACATTCTCTCACCCTTCCAAGTTTCACTGAGAAGAATTCATCTGTCGTATTCCCAAGGATATCAGGAATGGCACCCTGGCTCAGATGGAATAAAAAAAAGAAGAAAATCATGTTTCCTAACAGATACATGTGTTACAGCACCAATGCATCCCATCAATATACCTGAATGAACGTTGCAGCGTCCGTCGAAATGTTGATGACGTTGGTAAGAGACTGAGCAAACTAATGTATAAAAGAAGCAGAGTTTAAACAACATATAATTTCTTGACTGAGTAACCAAAAAATGTAAATCAATTGCTAGGAAAACAAACCCCAGAATCTTTCATGATGCTATGAGGGTCAAGAGTCACCATCCAGCCAAGTCTCCACCCAGGAACAAACCATCTTTTCGATATGGAGCCTAACAAAACTACAGGCACTATCTCTGCAAACTCTGCCATGGACACAAATGGTTTATCCCCAAATGCATAATGGTCATAAACTTCATCTGCGATCAAAAGTATTCCAAGCTTGCAAGCTGTCTCTGCAATCTTCACTCCCCCACCATATAAAGAACACAACGACATTTACCAAAGATAAGTACAACTTATTTTTTTTTTTAAAAATAAAGGCTGCTAACATATGGCTAGTCTGGACCCATGCACTACGGTAGGGAACAAGATACTTATGAGTTATGAATTATTCAAAGAAAAGAAAAAAAAACGAGAAAGTAAAAAGCAAACTGCATACCTTCTGAAGATGTTGGCGAGAGAAAACGTTTCCACAAGGATTGCAAGGGTTGACAACAACCATAGCTACGGTTTTGTCGTCTGCAAGAGCTTCAACAGCATCGAGATCTACATCCCAACCATTTTCTGGTAGGAGGTTGAAATAACGAATCTCGAGCTGGCTGAAAGACGCTCTGGAATCATACATGGGGTAAGTGGGTCTAGGCAGCAGAATGTTGGCACCAGGATTTGCGAGTGCCGAGATCAAAATCTCAATTGCTTGCAAACAACCAGAAGTGATATGAACATCATTTGGAGATATCTGGTACGAGAGATCACGAGATAGGTACTCTGCAACAGCTCTATTGGAAAAAGAAAAACAAAAAGTCATCAAGATTTTAGATTTAAATTCAGACAAGGACAGACCCTTAAGACAAGATACCCACGAATAAACGATATGGTGCCTAACAAAACAAAACTACATGCACTATCTCTGAATATAAATAAATATTATAATCGTATGGATAGAAATGCAAAATATTGTCTGAATATGAAGAAAGATGTCTGAATATGAAGAAAGATTATTATCACAGCGTGTCCCAAGTTGTCAATGATTTAAGCAACTAAACGTTTCATATTATTGTCTTCTAATGACACGTAGAACAGACCCTTAAGACAAGAACTGAAGAATATATCCATAGCTTCCCACAAAAAAAAAGAGACCACGAAATCAAAAGAAGAAGATGAAGTAATCTTACTTCCTAGCGACAGGAATACCGGAAGCAGCAGCATATTTGTTATACTTGGTGGAGCTAACAGCATCGCAGATGGCTTTAACGGCTGATGGATCAGTACTGAATCTCGGGAACGGAGAAGGGTCGCCATGTCCGAGGGGGATGACGGGTCTTGTGTCACCTTCGTCGAGATTGCTGATTAAGGTATTAAGATACTCACGAATGCTTAAGGAGCTCGAACGTTCGACCACCTCGTTGGCTCCGAAGTTCCATCGCTTGGCTACGACTTCACTCATCTCTTTTTTTTTTTGTCGGAGACGTAACGCAAAGAAACTGAAGCTAACGTTTTTTTTATTTTTGTTTGTGATATGTGACTGGTGTGGTAGTGGCAGAGTCAGCCTTAAAGGTAAGAAGATTCTTTTCCCAAAATATCTAATCCACAGGAATTATAAAATATAAATTAACTATATGTTTAATTTTTTTTTTTTGACATCAAAAAGCTATTCTACATGCTTAAATTAAAACTACTAGAAAGTGACAAATGACATCAAAACTCCATTAAATGTTTTGAAAGTTTTTTTATACGACAAACCTAATTCTTCTAGTTTTTCCACTAAACAAAATCTATAAAAATTAGATAAGATATCCATTGATCATTTTTTTGGACAACAATAAAACTATTCGATCATTTAAATTAGAGGTGGTATAAAAATCCAAACCAAAACATAATAACCAATAAAAACACAGCTTCTATGAAAAGCTCGTGCAGTTCAGCAAATTCTATTGATCATAGTTTTTGGGCAAAATATCCAACAATTTGATTATTTATGACATAAAATAAAAGACTTGCTAATAAAGAAAAAAAAAAGATAAAATACTTAACATCAAGAAAAAGAAAAATAGAAAATAATAATATTTTCGTTTTAACTAGTATGATAGACATCTTTATTTTTTGTACCTATCTTCAAACTTACGAGCCCAAATTTGCTTTCCATGGATGTGAAACATTAGTTTACCCTCGCCCATTAGTACACGATCCACAGTAACGACTGAATCTAGAACCAGCCTTGCATATAGTGATTGCTGCTGACCATTACTATTCAAGTTCACATTGGGTAAGTTTCTCCTGTAGTTAGCCATGTGAACGCCCTTAACAGAGTTTTCTCCAAACATTTTTGTGAATAGCAGCTTCACTTCCGCTTCAGATACTGGGAATCCACGAGAAAACGTTAGAAACAGGGTCCGGTCAATTTCAGTTGCAATGCAGCTAGCATTCCAGCCCCATATGCCACTGGGGATAGGGAATAAATTTCTGTTTGAGAAATTATTCAACGAAGCAATGCAAGGCATCACGTTGATGCTCCCAAAAGTTGGATGCGGGAACCCGGGGATGGTGAGGGGCTGGTTGTGGCTAGTGATGCAGGAGGGTGGAAGAACTTCTTGAAGGATGTCGGAGAAAATTCTTGAGCAAACAGTGGTTAAAAAGTTTTTGATTCCTGTGATGGCAGTGTATCGATTTTGGTTGATTTTTTGAAGAGATATGTTCATATATTCTGCAGTCACAGTGATCTGACTGGAACCGTCTGGAGCGTCTTCGGATTCAAGACACCGGAAGCATAAGACAGCCTCATCAGCAAGAGCTTCAATGATTGAATCGTTGAGAGCCATGATGACTGAGAAGATGTGCTCAAAGCCAAAGTCTTCAAGCCAAAGCCATGTGGCCATGACAAGAAGTGACTCAGCTGGAGATCTTGAAAAAAATTGGACCAATTTAACAAAAATCAGTCTTTCTTGATCATAGAAAGCATGCAGTTGTTGAATGCTACAATTTGACATAACTGACTGTGATTTTTAAGAAATTGAGAGAGAAAAAGCAGACCGCCGAAATTTTGGAGTGTGTGAAAATGAAAGATAAACTATATTGTTTTCGTTATGTAATATGTTCGTTTTATAAAGATGTGAGGTTCACAAATGAAAAAGTAGATTAAAGGTAATGAATAGAAAGATTTTGTTATCTCATTTTAATCACACAACAATTAGATATTTTTCTATTTTATAATTGGTTATTTTATTCAGTCTAGATTCTCAGACGATCTTTAGTGACTTATACAATAGCATCCTGATGTTAATCTTTATTACGATATATATTATATTTTCAACTATTTGTGGTACTCTTTCCTTTTGAATAACTGGTAATATATCATATTTTTATTTCTTTTCTATTTTTGTAATTGTTTCTGAAAATTAGATATTATTGTAGATAACTTCGAAAATATTTTTGCTTACAAACGATATTTTTTATTTAATTTTAAATATTAATGTTTTATAGTTTTTGGTTTTCTCCGGACTTAGATTTTCTCTCATCTTACGGTTGTTAAAACTTGTTTAAGCAAGTTTTTGTAGATGGACTTCATATCCTTTGCATTATCCATTTTAAATTTTAGGAGGTACTCCTTAGGTCGGTTTGCAGTGGCTCTCCCAGTGTATGTGATGTGTTGCTTTAAACAAACAAAACACCATTATCAGAAGATCATGAGTGTTATGTCTATTTTTAGGTGGAACGAGAATGGTGAAAAGAAGAGGATTCTCTGGATTGCCTGGAGGAAGCTATATGAGTCTAAGGAGAATGGAGGCTTGGGTTTCAGAAATATAAAAGATTTCAACCAAGCATTAGTTGCCAAGCAAGCATGTCGAATCTTAAATGATCCTGAAAGTCTCTTAGCTCGGGTATTCAAAGGAAGATACTTTGACAATTCGACTTTCCTATACTGTGGCAAAGGTTATTGCCATCCTATGTTTCGAGGAGTATCCTTTTTGGTTGGGAGTTGCTATCTTCAGGACTTATCAGGTCATTTGGCACTGGTATTTCGACCTACAGCTGGACAGACAGCTGGATCATGGACTCGGCTCCTCGCCCGCCAGTACGTAAACAAATCACCTTTGATGTCAATCTCAGGGTGGCTTCACTAATTGACAATAATGCGCAATGGAGAGAGGATCCTTCGAATTCCTTGGCTCCTATGGAACATCTGGAAGCGTCAGAACTCAATAATATATTCTGATACTCAAGTCTCTGTCCAAGAAACAATCAGATCAGTGAAGGATGATTCAATTCTCTGGTATGCAGTTAATAGAGCAGTGAATGGATCAGCTATCAGAAGCAGAGGACAGAAGTGGACGGAGCGTTGGTCACCGCCTACGACAAGATCTCTGAAGTGTAACATGCACACGAATTGGATGAATGGGTACTTGGTGCGGCTTGGCTGGCGAGAGATCATATGGGGAATGTTTGGTTTCATGCTTGGAAGCTTTCACTCCCTCGTCAAACAAAATGGTTGCAAAGCTCCGAGGCATTACTTGGGTTTTACAGAGTGCCAAATATTTACACATCTCAGACATATTTCTTGCTTTGGATCATCATGAATCTATCGAGGAAATTTCTAACCCGGTACATGGCCACAATATAAATGCTTGTTGGAACAGATAACGGTCTTACGCCAAGGCTTTAACTCAGTTCAATTTGAGGTGGAGAAAGTGGAGTGTAATCAGATTGTTAGAGATATTGCTAAGAGTGTTATGAGAGATGGGTGATTGCAATCATACTTAGCACTGGGAGGACCGGCATGGCTATATGAGAGGTTTATGCGAGAGGCAAATGGAGATTACTAAATAATGCCTGCTTACCCCCAAGTAAAGGTTATGAGACTAGTATGTGACGCTTTATCAAACCTTAGGCTTTGGCTCAACATAATAACTAAGTTAGCCACACCATTATACATAACCAAATCTACACAATTACAAAATAAATACACCAATCTTACAACGTGCAAAACAATAATGTAATAAAAACACATTAACTTATTTGGTGGCAATCATTTAAGAGAACAGTGATCTCTTTATTAATTGTGAAAGATGGTTTCTGAATACCAAGTGGTCGAACGGATTTTGAATATGAAAAAAAAAAAGAAAAATAAAAAAGGATTCGAATAGGTCTTTGAACAGCAAAAATGGATAACCAGACCTAGCATATCAAAAAAGACCAAATTGGGTGGACCGGGTCGGACAGACCAGCTAGCAAAAACCATCAAAATATAAAGAGAATGGATGCAACAATCTCGCTGGACGGCTAACCAAAAAACTTGTCATAACTCGTTAAAAACTCTCCGTGACTCATTGATAAACCTGCTTAAAGTCTCAATATAATTTTTCATATTCGCAGTAAAACTTGTTGGAAACTTTCTTAAAAGCTTGCCGAAAAACTTGCTGGTGGAAACAATATTGATGAAGACTAGTCAGGTGATTTGACGACTACCGACTCATAATCTAAGCAAATCATTACTTTTTATGATGGAGGAAAAGGGAAGTAAGTTTTAAAAAAGGTTGAAGACTTTTCTATTTTTTTTGCATTGAACCAAATAATAAACTAAGGATGTAATTTGTATTTGCTGTAGGTGCGGTTTACAGCTCCATTTATTTTTCCCAGCACCAAATTCACAACAATCAAATTTTAATATTTTTTTAAGAACTACAGTTTTAAAAATAAGTTGTAGCTGTATAAATAGCTTTAAAGAGCCAAATATTCGCAGCAACGTTTTTTGGGTTTCCATAAAATTATACTCTCTCGTTTCTAAATAAGTGTTATTCCGACACTTTTCATACAAATTAAAAAAGTTATTGATATATATGCAAATTGTTATTAATTATATTTTTTAGGCCAATTTGGGTGAAAAACCAAGAAACATAAGTTTATTAGTAATGTATGCAGCGGAAAATTTTATTAGGTACTCGTGGAGTACTGTGCGAACGAAGTTACGAAGCTGACCCAGGCGACTCCAAGTTGGTTTCATAGAATAGAGTTTGCACCGTAGGTAAATATAGAGAAGATATATTGTTAGTTGCTGTCTCGAGAATTTATCATGTAATGGACATTGAAACCGATGAGGTGGCGCATTTGATAGTTTCATAAAATTTTAAGCCTCCTATGCACAACTCACAAGTGACTACTAATGTTATATAGTAAGAAAACAATATTAAACGATTTTTGAGTGGGAAACGTCTTAGATATGAACAACATTGCTTTAATCAGGCTAAGCACCCTTTTCGTAAGCTACACGTGTCTTTAGTTAAGCTTAACTAGGGGATGATGTGTTGCACAGAGAGACCGCGTTGCTTCTGCGCCGGAAAACTGCCGTAAATGTGAATTCCGGTAGATTAGACTCTTGGGTATAGCATAGCAACGGATACTTGATTCCTTTTGTAACTTTCCATCTCTCAAGTCAGCTGATGCGTTTCCGTGGTTCATTCTCTTTGCCGGATGTGGAGAATACCAAGAAGTTCTATAAGATTCAGACACAGCTCTTGTCAAAACACTTGTCGAACAAGCTTTGACTTATCTGAACCTGTACTAAATCATAAGAGCAAACATGCAAAGCTCTAGTCTTCATCCCTTACGAAGAGTTTGCCAATTAATTTACAATAAGACAAAAATTTATATCTTGGAGAATGAAGATAAGAGAATAACCGACACAAGGAAGAACTCATAGAAAAGCCATCAGTAAATTTGATTAAAAACAGAGAGATGAACTTTTTAAGGAAACAGAACACACAACAAAAACTCGCCAAGCGGAGTGAGCAGTCTGATCAAACAAAGATCAGATGGAAAAGTCGCCTTGAGAAAATTGAAATCCGCAAACGGAATAAAAGTTGATCTTTCGATCAAAAGGATTATTTTACATCAAAAAGAAACAACATAACTCTTTTCCCCCTCTGAAAGATCTGAGTGTGATAATTGGCAATCAACACTAACATACAAAAATTAATCACCTACAAATTGATCAAACAGAAAAAAACATTAAAATATTTAAGAAAAAAAGACAAGAAAGTGAAGCAGAGAAACATGAGTCATCATCTCTTCCATGATCAACGACAAACCCTACCTGTGCTAACTCTTTTAACCACTCAAACGTTCTCTTCCTCGCAACCGCTCTTTTCTCCTTTCTCTTCTCAGTCAGCCTCTGCTTCACCTCCTTCTCACCACCGGAGACATTGATTTTCACAGGTACGATCGTCTCCATCGCCACCAAGCACTTACAATCCCGAACAGGAAACTTCTTCTCCTATTCCTCGACTCTCCTGATCTTGTTCTCTTCAAATTCGAACTCGTGCTTGTGCTACTGCAGCTACTGTTTCGACTCACTGAAACTTTTGCGTTTGACACCGTTATCTCCGGCATGGACGAGTCCTAACCGGAGAAAATCCCAAATCGAAGATGATTTGTGATTTCTTATCGAACTCACTCTCACCGTCATGTTCGATGATCGTCTGGTGATCTGTGGCTGTGGACTCGGTTGACTGTAATCGATGAAATTGTTTCTGATTTCCGGTTAGAACCGACTCCGGTTCTTCAGAAATCAAGAAATCTATTTCGTGATTTTGCAGAAATCTATTTCGTCATTTTGTTTGGTGTGCATACATAACTAAAACAGAGCCTAGCTAGGCTACTGTACTTTAGACTAGGGGAGTCATAATACTATTAGCTACGGTATAAGGATAGTTCTGGGATATTTGAAAAATGAAACAGTGGCAAACCGATCAGCTAATTATACTTTTATTCTTGTGCATCGAATGCAATTGCCCTATTTTTTATACATACTAGGATCGGCCCGCCCGCAGGGCGGGCGGGATGTGAATTATAAAAATAATTTTAAAGCTAAAGTATACGTATAATAAACATTGCTTGTTCTGTGTTAAAAAAACATTGCTGGTTCATATGTTTCATAGTTTTACATTGGTTATAGGAAGGCATGCACGTGAGTTTGATATATTGTTTGAATTTTGTTATACGTTGATAAGTAAATGAAATTTAAGATTTTTTTTATTGAAGGAATTTAAATTGTCATCCCTTTTTCCGTTGAACTCATTTGTTGTTAAAAGTAAACATTAGTTTTGTACTGTCGAATAAGCTTTCTGAAATAGTTCTTGTGATTATTAATGAAGTATTATAGTTTGTTTATGTCGATATATAGATATTTTAGCTTATTTAGCATAAATTATTTTAATTCACTTATGATTTCTTTGTTTATTGTCAGACTATTTATATTGTGTCATTGTTAGACTATGCAAAAACAAATTTTATTTTTATATCGATATTAAAATTATGGTTTCAATTTTTATTTTTGTACATAATATTTTATATTTTTATTGGATATTTCGTGTTCACAATATTTTCAATTACTTTTTATTTATATGTCTGCGTAATTCTTCTCTGTTTTATAATTTTTTTTAGTTTTTGTTTTATGTTGTAAATTAAGAAACTTGAATTAATATGTGCCCACCATTTTTCTAGTTTTTTTAATGATTCCTCAAATCTTTACGTGTACTTCTTTCTACGTCTTCACCGTATAAAACTCCAAAATCTTCTTCATCTGCTTAGCCCAAACTATCTCGTAAAGCTCAGCTTGATTTGTCTTTTGTACTCATATTAGATCCTGCCAGAGTTTGTATATGTGCAAAAGCTCTTGCATTTCAAAAAAAGCTCTTAAATTATATGATTGAATCATTTTTTGCGCCTCTTTTGAGAAGATTACTCATATAAGAAAACTCAAAAATATTTATTAAAATTTATGAATCATAGCGTGTGGACATAAAACATAATGAATGCTTGAAGAGATCTCAGGTGTCTTTGAGCCGTGGTCACTCCACCCAAACTCATAGCAGTACAATGAGCTACTGCCCTGGTCAGAACTGAAATACTGGTATCCACTGTTACCTCCAACATCAAAGAACTGATTGTTGTACATCTGAGGTTCGCTTCCATGAAACTCACATCACTAAAAGAGTTGTTGCAGTGAACCAGAAGGGCGTTTCTGGGAGCGCTAGGGACCATCTCCTCTGGGAAGTTCACTTTAGCTTTATTTCCACGGATCCTGCGTGCAGCTGCATCGTAAGCTCTTGCTGCTTCCTCGGCGGTGTCGAATGTTCCAAGCCATTCCCGGGAGCCTTTTCTCGAATCACAGATCGCAGCGGTCCATTTTCCCCAAGGATGCTGCCTAATCCCCAAGGACGTTGTACTGATTCTTCCTCTTTCTCTTGGCGGACTTCTCAGCTTGTCCACCAGACTATATGGTTTTCTTGCCATTAACTGGACCTAATGAAGTCATTCACACACAATATCAATCAATCAGATGATAACTCATAAAGCACGGTCAAATACACACACAAACAAAACTGCATCATTCTTCACCAACAACAACGTGATAACAAAACCAACAATATCAACCCTTTCCACAGATTTTAACAATAATTGACGCTGGAAAACAATATCCAGAAGATCTAACTCATTTCAAGAATTTATAAAAGATCACACATAAAAACAGAAAAGACAAACCCTTTTACTATTTGACAAACTCTCAACATGTCTAGAAACAAACAAAGTCCAGTGATCATTTAATATAAGAAAGCTAGAAAGGTTATATCTCTCGTCTCTTTCCCCAAGAACCTTCAAAAGCAATTCAGATCTTAACTTCTGTCTATTGAGCAATAACAATCCAAAAGACAAAAAAAAAAAAAATACGGAGATGAACCAATAACAAAGCAATCATCTTTTCTACTGAGACGAAACAAAAAGAAAATTTGAAATTTAACATTTTACGCATAAAAACACAACCCAATTCAAAAGATTTGAGATTTGAATCAATACCAGTGGAGGGGAAGAAGCTACAGGCTTGGTGGTACCTGCGGTGAAAACAAAGGGCTTAACATCGGCGAAGATATCCTCCTCCTCACAATCAGTCACGTCGAATTCGTCTTCGCAGTCGAACAAACGACCACAGATTTTACCAAAGTGAGATTAGGAAAGCGTATTTATACATGATCTGCAAGACGAACTGCGCAAGAGGTTGATTCGTAGTGGGATGGGGATTAAAGATGATTTAAGACACAATCACCGTTACGGAATCTCAACAATCCTGCGCCGATCGAGAAGAGACGAAGAACACGAAGGAGATCGTTGATTAGGTTTCGCAGAGGAAGGTGTCAATGGGCCTCACGTCGAAAGCAGTTGAGTACCGTGTTTTGTAGCCCAACTCGAGAAAATACCTCTTTAAGTGAAACGGTGAGTTTCACATGTGGCACAACATTAGGAACTCAATTTCCAGCATGACATCCTAGCTGGCACAATTGGAAGAGATTTGTGGTCTTTTTTATATATAAAGATTATTTGAGATAAATAAAATTATTTACAAAATTAATGCAGTTTACAATTAATTTTTAACGTATAATAAGTAATCCCTCTGTCTTCATATATATGACGTTTTGACACTGTTCTTTAGTTCCATTTTACATGACGTTTTGCAGAAAACTAGGCAAAATATTGTAGTATTGACTTTATTTGCTCTTAATGTTATTTTTTTAATTAACTTACAAAACTCATTTGTTCTTCACGTCAATTAATGATAGAGGTTAGTAATGGAATTGTGCAATTTGTCTTGTTTGGTGTGAAATGTATAAAACGTCTTATATATAAAAACGGAGGGAGTATAATTTGCATTGGAATCGTAAAATAAAATTTTTTGTGTAGTAAAAAAACAGTTAAAATAACACTTCTTATAAGGAGAAGAGAGTAATAATAGATTTTATTAAGTTATTAGTGGTTTGTCCATGTTTCCTGTCGGGTGAGTTTGAGAATTACAAAAGACATATCTAGATTTGTTTAAGTTAGCTACTTTTTTCGACGACCAATTTTTTTTGGACGACCCAGTTATTTTCTTGCCAAGTTAAAAACATTATGTAAGAACAATTTATTATAATTCGCTACTTTTTGTTTTTAACCAAACTTCAATAAAAACCTTAAAATTTAACTAACCGTTCCTACACGATTTCATACTCTTTTAATGACTGAAGGATTTACTGCAAGAGCTTTAGCAAGTTGAATTGTACTATTGCATCATAAAATCGACATAGCTTCATTTTGAAGTTTGCAATAAGTTCTCGGCTCAAAATACTTTTTTGATTGCAGAATCGAGCATCAACCCGGGATTTATTTTTTAGCACGCATTTGTCCTTAGAACTTACCTGTATAGTTGGAGAATGCTAAGTTTTATAGGATATTGGCGTTCGTCTATTGTGATCAGCAACAAACAGAATGTCGTCTACACATAAGTAAACTGAACAGTGTAGGAGGAGATGCTTCTATCGAATGAGAGAAATAAAAGAGAAGAGACCTATCAGTGTCTTCTAATTGGCGACAAGAGAAGCCATGGTTAAGGTGTACTTATGCTTAAGGTAAGCTTTGATGAAAGGGTCCAAGTCACCGTCCATTACAGATGTGATATCTGAAGTCTCATGACTTGTTCGGACATCCTTAACCAGTTTGTACGGATGAAACACGTAGTTCCGTATCTGCTGTCCCCACTCAGCTTTCACTACATCTCCTCTTATTTCCTTAATCTCAGTCGCACGCTGCTCCTCCGCAATCACCAACAGTTTCGCCTTTAGTCGCGCCAGACCTCTCGTCTTGTTCGCCGACTGACTTCTCTATATGATTGTAGGCTGAATGATTCTTATTATACGTAAGTGTTACAATATATATAGCTATTACAGGAGTGCTTAGGTTAGAGCTAATGACAATTATAACCTTAATTACATATCTCCTATACACCCCCTCAAGATTAAGGTACTTGAGTAACGCCAATCTTGTTCATGAGTTCTGCAAAGCGGATGCGAGTGAGTGGTTTGGTGAGCGCATCAGCTAGCTGATCTCTGGTAGACAAGTGTGTAACACGCAAAGCTCCAGACTGCACATTGTCCCGTATGAAGTGAAAGTCTAAGGCAATATGTTTCATTCTCGAGTGAAAAACCGGGTTTGCTGCAAGATGTGTGGCTCCTATGTTATCACAGTAAATGACGGGTATGGCAGGAATGGAGACACCGAGCTCAGAGAGGAGGGAGCAGACCCAGCGAAGCTCCGATGCAGTGTCTGCAACAGCACGGTACTCGGCTTCGGTCGACGAGCGCGCTACACCTTTTTGTTTCTTGGAAGACCACGATATGGGATTACCTCCAAGATAAACTACATAAGCAGTTGTGGAGAGATAATCATCAACATCACCAGCCCAATCTGCATCTGAGTAAGCATGTAAAGTAGTTGGGGAGGTGGCTCGGATGAGAATTCCATGAGAAGGAGTGCCAGCAAGATACCGCAAAATTCTTTTGACTGCCTGCCAGTGCACGTCCGTCGGCTTGTGCATAAACTGAGACAAGCGATTTACAGCATATGCAATATCTGGTCTCGTAAAGGCAAGGTATTGGAGACTTCCTAAAACCATTCTGTACTCACTCGAGTTGATGAGAGGTGTGCCGGAGGTGAGAGACAGCTTCGGGGTAGGAGACATAGGCGAAGAAACTGGCCGAGCATCAAGCATGTTTGTGCGTTTGAGAAGATCAACAACATACTTCTTCTGCATAAGATGAAGTCCATGCGAGTTCCTGGTCGCCTCAATACCAAGAAAATAGCTCATATCGCCTAAATCTTTCAATGAAAATCGCGAAGCAATCGCAGTGAGAAATCGTTGAAGGAGCACTTTGTTGTTCCCAGTGATGAGCATATCGTCGACGTAGACGAGAACGTACAAGACATCCGGTCCATGTCTATAGATAAACAACGACGCATCAGCAAGGGAATTTTGAAATCCTTGAGTGACAAGGAATGCACGAAGCTCCTGATACCAAGCGCGCGGAGCCTGCTTAAGGCCGTATAGAGCTTTGCGTAGACGACATACGTGATGTGGGTGATCTTGATCGATGAAGCCAGGGGGCTGAGTGACGTAGACCTCGTCATCTAAGGTGCCTTGGAGAAAGGCATTATTGACGTCAATCTGACGAATGGGCCATCCTTTAGTAACCGCAACATGAAGAACACTTCGAACAGTGGTAGACTTGATCACCGGACTAAATGTTTCTGTGAAGTCAAGACCATGTTGTTGGTGAAACCCTTTCGCAACAAGACGAGCTTTGTACCTGTCAATATCACCATTAGGAAGATATTTTATAGTAAATACCCACTTACAGCCAACAATGTTTTGACTTGGGTCTGGTGGTACAAGCTCGGAAGTGCCGTTTCGTAATTGAGCATTGATCTCATCACACATTGCCTTACGCCAGTTGGGATCACGGAGTGCCTCAGCCACGGTTTTGGGGATATATGGTTTAAGTGGAGTGTTGGTAACGGTAGCGGTCAGGGAGTATTTAGGTTTGGGTTTTGAAATGTTATTTTTGGAGCGAGTGCGCATAGGGTGATTGTTTGGGGCTGGTTGAGATGTAGTAGAAGGTAATGGATTTGAAGGTTCAGAGAGTGGGATGTTTTGTGGTGGCGTAGGTGATAGGACTGGTAACGGTGAGATAGGGGTGGAGTTTGTGGTAGGAAGTGGTGGTGGAGGAGGATTTGGGTTAATAGTAGTTGGTGGTGGAATAGGAGCTTGTGGCTGAGGTGGAGACAAAGGCGCTGGCGCTGGAGATGTAGCCGGAGGGATAGTCTGTTGCGGTTGCTGGTGAGGAGCTGAGCACGGGGGCACGAGCGGAGCGGTGACGAGTGGCCGAGTGGGGACAACAGTAGCAGTTCCCGCGTCTTGTCTCTGTTCTTGTTCTTCTTCAACAATAACCCGTGGCTTTATCACAGCAAACGGAAACTTGGTTTCATCAAAAGTGACATGCCGAGAAGTATATATACGGCCTGTTTCACGGTGTAGGCATAGATACGCACTCTGCGTCAAAGAGTAGCCGATGAAAACGCAGGCTGCAGACCGGTTGTCAAGCTTGTGATGAGTGTAAGGACGAAGCCAGGGATAACATTCACAACCATAGATACGCAGCTTCTGGTAGTTTGGTGATTGACCAAAAAGCTTTGCATAGGGCGATTCGTTACCAAGCACAGGAGTGATCATGCGATTGATGAGATACACAGCAGTGCTGAAGGCATAACTCCAATAGGATTTCGGCATGTGGGCTTGACCGAGCAGAGTAAGTCCAGTTTCCACAATGTGTCTATGTTTGCGCTCAGAAATTCCGTTGTGCTCGGGTGTATGCGGTGGGGTCGTGAGGTGTGTGATGCCATGATCAGCCAGAAACTTTCGCATGACAATAAACTCGCCTCCATTGTCAGAGTACAGCGTCCCTATCTTCGTTTTGAATTTGTTCTCAACAAGGTTCTTGAACACGATGAAGATGTCTCTCACTTGGGACTTGAGCTTGAGTGGATAAAGCCATGTATATCGTGTAAACAAGTCAACAATGACCAAGTAATACTTGTACCCATCAACTGATAAGACCGGAGAGGACCAGACATCGGTATAAAGATACTCAAGAGGATGGTATGAGACGATGGTGTTAGAGTAAAACGGGAGCTTATGGCTTTTATTGATAGAACAGTCCGAACAGGACAAATGTTTTTGAGATGACAATGAAATGGGCAAAGAGAACTTAGAGACAACTGCTTTTAAAACTGGTAAAGCTGGGTGACCAAGACGCGAGTGCCACGAACGAAGGTCTGTCTTTGACGTAGGAGTCGTATGGAAAGACGCAGGAGACGTGGGACGGAATGGCCACTCGTACAGCTCATTTCTAGCTCTGCCTTGGAGCAAGTGGACCCCCGTGCTGAGATCCTTCACCTGAAAATGTGCGGGAAAGAATTCGACAGAAACCTTATTAGTGTTACATAATCGATGAACGGAAATAAGATTCTTGCGAACACTCGGCACGTGTAAAACATCATGTAAAGCAAGAGAACGAGATGGAGTGGGTAGTAGAGCAGAACCCGTATGAGATATCTGCATACCATTACCATCAGCGGTCGTTACATCCTCGCCGCCTGTGTAAGGCTGATGAAGCGCAAGATTATTGAGGTCCGATGTGAGATGGTGGGTCGCGCCGCTATCAAGGAGCCAGTTGTTGGCGTTGTACATTTGAGCCGAGGCCATGTTAGCGCGCGGCTGCCACGGTGCAACAGAGGAAGCTGACGACTGACTGGAATTGCCGTAAGCTCCTTGGAGTTGAAGCTGGGAGCAGCGACGGGCACTATGACCATGAACGCCACAAATCTGACATCTCCCAAGGTACGGACGCGGTGCATATTGCTGGTTCGGATTGCTGTTCTGGCGGTTCCAATTGTTGTGGTTACGGTTATTGGAGCGGCCATTGTTCCTGTTGTTGTGGTTATTGTTACCACGGAACTGTGCTGCATTGGCAGTAGCTGGAAGAGATGGAGGAGCCTCGGGTTTAGCTGCAAGTTTGAGCTCGTGATTGATCAGCTTCTCATGAATCTCCGTCAAAGAGGGAGTCGTCTCTCTCCCTTCCATCTGATCAGTCACCGTTTTATACTCCTCCGGGAGTCCAGCAATCACGTTCTCAATCATGTCTTCGGGATCAAGTGGCTTGCCGAGCAAGGCAAGTTGATCAAAACGGCTTGTAAGGCCTTGAAGGTAGTCATCGATGGACTTGGAACCCTTAGTCCATTGTTTGATTTGTTGACGCAGCTGTAGTATGTGTCCACGAGTTGGTTTCGCATAGATGGAAGAGAGAGTGTTCCAGATATCAGCGGCTGTCGTCGTTGTGGACAGGAGAGACTGAACAGAGACAGTGATAGCTCCGAGCAAGGCACTGTAGAGCAGTTGGTCTTGACGAGTCCACAGAACAAAGGCGTCATTTGTCTTGACAACACCATCTACAGTCACGGTGGGTGGTGGGATTTGAGCAGATCCGTCAAGGTAACCCGCGAGATCATATCCAGCAAGGAGAGAGTGGATCTGGCGGCTCCACATGATGAAGTTGGTAGATGTGAGTTTAGTTACGTTGCTCATGTTAACGTGGAGCAACTTTGGGGTGTCGGAGACGTTGATGGTTTCAGCAAGTGTCGCAGGGGAAGTCATGGTAAGAGAGTAGAAGGTTTGGAAGAAAGAAAGAATGGAGGAGATAGAAGAAGATGAACTTGACGGCTAGGTTTAGTTTTTAGGTATCGTTATTAGCTCTGATACCATATATGATTGTAGGCTGAATGATTCTTATTATACGTAAGTGTTACAATATATATAGCTATTACAGGAGTGCTTAGGTTAGAGCTAATGACAATTATAACCTTAATTACATATCTCCTATATTCTCTCCTCTGCAACTCAATAGAGAATCAATTCTCATATAATCAGTAACGCACACAACATGCAGAGAGCGTCAAAAAAACCATGCGGGATAATCAGAACAGGTTGTTTACTTAGACCAACATAGAGCAGATTAGAGGAGACTGAAAGGACAAACCTGAGCAACGGACCGCAACACCAGTAGGGATGTGAGTAATACGAACAGCAGTTTCAACCTTGTTGACATTCTGCCCTCCTTTCCCACCAGCCCTCGTGAAAGTAATCTCAAGGTCCTCCTCTGGTATTTCAACTCCTACTGCTTCATCAGGCAGAAGCGGCATCACCTCCACACCAGAAAAGCTCGTCTGTGTTCAAATAATCAATATAAGTGTTACAGCACAAAACCACATATGCTTTTGGGTTTTCACTAACGCTCCACATTAGTGAGAGGAGGCTTAGTATACATCATAAAACTTATCAATGCAAATATAAAAACTACAAGGCAATGATAAGAGCAGTAGCTTTAATTTAATACCTGGCGAAGGCCTTTGGAATTAAAAGGTGATTGTCGTACGATCCTATGAGTACCTTTCTCCCCTGAAAGGTAACCATAAGCATAACGGCCATCGATCTCAAGCGTGGCAGACTTAATCCCTGCTTCCTCTCCAGCTGACATTTCAACAATCTTAGTCTTGTACCGCTGCTTCTCCCCCCATCTCATATACATCCTAAGCAGCATGTCCGCCCAATCCTGCACTGGAAGTTATCACAGCAAACATTCATATCACAAAACATTTCTTCAAGTAAGGATTGTCAGGTAAACAATGATTACCTGAGCATCAGTTCCTCCAGCTCCAGCAGTAATAGTCACTACAGCGCCTTCTTTATCATAAGGTCCCGATAGAAGCTGAGTCAGCTCGAATCGATCGACGGATTTGTTCAGCTCTTTGATGATTCCCATGGCCTCTTCAAGCAGGCTAACATCAGTAGAATCCATCTCTTCCGTTAGCTTAACAATCGTTTCCGCATCTTCAACCTGTAGCTCCTCAAACAGCAACCAAACACAGTAAGAGAACTCAAAAGCTTAAAAAAGGACAAATGTAAAATTCAAAAAGAATTCTACCATGGATTTGAATTCAGAGAGCAATCGCAGCCGGTCTTTGAGATCGGTCAAGGCGGAAAGCGTTTCTTGAGCTTTGGCACGATCATCCCAGAAGGAGGTATCGGTAGCTTTCGACTCCAATAGTTCGATTTCGTGTTGTAATTGATTCAAACCAGCAGAGGCTCTGATCTCTTCGACGCGAGCTGATGCTATCTCTACATCCTTCCTCAATGTATAGAAATCTATAAACCAAAATTGATTTGAAAATCAAAAACCCTAAAAATAAGCTGTAATTTTCAAAATTCTCAAAATAAAATGAAGAGGTTGTACCTTGCATCACCCACTCGCTCGTATCACTTTCGCTCAGATTACTCTCCTGTGTAGCGAATAATACTGAAAGACAAAAAAAAAATTGATTATCCCGATGAAGGCGAAAGATATTGAAATTGTAGCTATAGATAGAGAGAAGAACATACGGGGAGAAGTGAGACGACGAGAGGTGGAAGAAGTGGAAGAAGATAGATGGGGCAGACGAAGCGGAAGTGAGAGGAGATTCTTCGGTGGTCGAGGAAGAGGAAGCGTGGGTTTTAGGGCTATGGAGAGAGGTCGGAGAACGGTGACCTCCATCGACATTGTTATTCCTTTCTGCTGCTTCTCCAAATCTCTAGTCGCGTCTCTTTTGCCTTCTTCAACTTATCCGAGACCAGGCTAGCCGCCACGTCATACGGTTTCAAATAATATTCGTTTTCTTTTTTTCTCTGACAACATAATTAACCGGTTTACAAACAATATTTCTTTGATTTCATTATTTTCTTTTTAGAAAGCTGGATTATTATGAAATTACCAATTATGAAAATATATTGTTGATGACTCTATATAAACGACAATTATATATTTCTTATGAGGACTCACGTCTGAAAGTATCATCAGAATAATTCATTTGACGGTGTTTCATGTGTCATGATACAGATCTTTTGTAAGTACTTTTTTGTTAATTCATATAATTCGTCTTCTTTGTAATTTTTAACCAGATTATATAATATAAAAGTATTAATAAATCTTAGTTAAACCATTAAACGAGTGAGTTTCCACTATTTGTCTATTTCATTGTTTTAAATACAAACATTAAATTAATTGAATATTTTTTTCTGTTTAAACTTATGTTTTACGTGGAACTTTTAAGAGAAAATGACAAATATAACACCAAACTAAGTTTTTCTTCCCACACTCATGATCCAAAATGACAAAAATGTTTTATTTAAGATGGTCAATGACCATATTACCCTCTTTCTTTAGTACTAATTTATATTTTAATTAAAAAATAAAACATTTTAAAAAAATTTCATCGTCGGCTTCGTGCCATAAGCTATTGTTGCTCAGTCATCGTCTCCACCGTCGTCTCTGCTGTCGTCTCCGTCGTCACTGCTCCGCCACCATTGTTCTGTCGTCATCTCTTCCATCGTCGTCCTTCAATTTCTATTTTCGTCTCGGTATCGTCAAGGTATCTCCGATTCCAACTAAAGTTTCGATCTTCAGCTTTACCTAATTTATAATTAGTTCTCAATTCACAGTCACATGTATTGAAGATAAATTTATAGCTAATTCCAATTCAGAGTTTCATATCGATGATAAATAATTTGGGTTCAGTTTGATTTGATTATGTTTTTTTTAATTGATTTTCGAGTTGATTTTGAAGGTTTAGTTCATGATTTAAATCATATATTCTGTGCTTTTTCTTAGTCTAGTTTGTTCTATTTGTTACTACCTGAGCCAACAGAGAAGATTCACGAGGTAGCAGTTTGTAAATTGGAACCACACCTTCAATTTTGCAACGATTCATTGTGCATTTACAATGATTGTCGTCGTGTAGATTTATGCAGAAGAGCTGGGTTGTTTGAGAAGTTAAGTGAGGCTTTACGCGTGAAGAACATGGTGGCGAACTTTGAGGACTCATTACGTTTGGTGACTCTACTACGTGCATACAACCTGTTTGATCAAATGCTTTTACAAAGACGAAGTGAAAATCAGCAGGATCTCTTGAACAAATTGCTGAAGTCGTGGAAGTTCAAGTTTAAACTCGAGAAAAAATGGGATATGAAGCAGTTCGTTGACAAGGATAGTTGGGAATATGAATTTGGATATTCAAGTGGTCTTCACAACTTTGACGCAAAAGAATCTCAGAGTGGTCTCCATATGTTATGAAGACGATGCTTGGAAATGCTTTGCAAGTTCATGGAGTTAAAGAATGGCTGGTTACATGTCTGAGGTATCCACTTCCACGTGACAACATGAGCATATACACTGCTGTTTTGAGAAAGACACAAATACTTGGCTGCAGCAGAAATTTGTTTGGTCCTTTTCCGAATACACATGATGTTGAGCTTGATGATCTGTTTGGGCGAGCTGAGATGTTTCAAGCTCTGGATAATTTGTTCACAAGGGTTAAATTTGACTCGTCCGGAGATGATATATGGATTAGGTCACACTCTGATCTGGGTATGGTTGTTTTACTGGTGCATCACGAAGTGAGGCTAGATAGTCTCATTGATCTATGGAAACTGAGAGTTGTCACATTGAGAAGCTGCTAGAAGAACGTTAGAAAATTACAGGCTGGTGAAAAATTACGTTAAGCTCTTTGTTAGTCTGATTATTACCCACTCTTTGTTAATCTGATAAATAATTTCTTCGTAAGTGTGTTTGGCTGACAAAGTCTCAAATTATATGTTAAAAACACTTATTTTATTTTTATAATGATAACACATGTAACCCTTTCTTGATAGAATTATTGAAAATGATTCAAGCTATCATATTTTAATGTTCTATGTTTGATATGTATTCTCTAATTTGTAGACGACAATGAACTATATTTGGTAATTTCTATAGCCAATGAATTTTCTTATAGATTTTTATTATGTTTTTTTTTGTTTTGGAAGATTAAGTTCCAAATCATGATAGCCATCCTGAACACAAGAATTGTCTAAAATTCCTTACACGCTTTTGATTCTCTTCAAAAACAGACTTATGCAAGAAACACGCTCATTTTATTTTTCTGGAAACCCATCTTAAACATGCCAAAAGCTATCCAATATAACATATGTGTTTTATAATGATACCACATTTAACACTTTCTTGATAGAATTATTGAAAATGCTTCAAGCTATCTAATTTTAATGTTCTCTGTTTGATATGTATTCTCTAATTTGTAGACGACAATGAACTATATTTGGTGATTTCTATAGTCAATGAATTTTCTTATAGATTTTTATTATGTTTTTTTTTGGAAGATTAAGTTCCAATTCAGGATAGCCATCCTGAACACAAGGATTGTCTAAAATTCCTTACACGTTTTTGATTTTCTTCAAAAACAGACTTATGGAAGAAAACACACTCATTTTATTTTTCTAGAAACACATCATAAACATGCCAAAAGTTATCCTATATAACATATGTGTTTTATAATGATACCACATTTAGCATTTTTTTGATAGAATTATTGAAAATGGTTCAAGCTATCATATTTTAATGTTCTTTGTTTGATATGTGTTCTCTATTTTACAGACGACAATGAACTATTTTTGGTGATTTCTTTAGCTAGTGAATTTTTTTATAGATTTTTATTATGTTTTTTTTTGGAAGATTAAGTTTCAATTCTGGATAGCCATCCTGAACACAAGAATTGTCTAAAATTCCTTACACGCTTTTGATTCTCTTCAAAAATAGACTTATGTAAGAAAATACACTCATATTATTTTTCTGGAAACCCATACTGAAAGTGCCAAAAGCTATCCAATATAACATAAAAGTTTTATAATGATACCACATTTAACATTTTCTTGATAGAATTATTGAAAATACTTCAAGCTATCCTCTTTAATGTACTCTGTTTGATATGTATTCTCTAATTTGTAGAAGACAATGAACTATATATGGTGATTTTTATAGCCAGATAATTTTCTTATAGATTTTTATTATGTTTTTTTTTGGAAGATTAAGTTTCAATTCAGGATGGCTATCCTGAATACAAGAATTGTCTTAAATTTCTTACACTTTTTTGTTTCTCTTCAAAAACAGACTTATGGAAGAAAACACACTCATTTTATTTTTTCTGGAAACTCATCCTGAAAATGTCAAAAGCTATCCTAAATAACATATGTGTTTTATAATGATAACACATTTAACATTTTATTGATATAATTATTGAAAATGATTCAAGCTATCATATTTTAATGTTCTTTGTTTGATATGTATTCTCTAATTTGTAGACGACAATGAACTATATTTGATGATTTCTATAGCCAATGAATTTTCTTATTGATTTTTATTATGTTGTTTTTTTGGAAGATTAAGTTTCAATTCAAGATAGCTATCCTGAACACAAGGATTGTCTAAAATTCTTTACACGTTTTTGATTCTCTTCAAAAACAAACTTGTGAAGAAAACACACTCATTTTATTTTTCCGGAAACACATCCTGAACATGCCAAAAGCTATCTTATATAACATATGTGTTTTATAATGATACCATATTTAACATTTTCTTGATAAAATTATTGAAAATTGTTCAAGCTATTCTATTTTAATGTTTTATGTTTGATATGTGTTCTCTATTTTGCAGACGACAATGAATTATTTTGGTGATTTCTATAGCTAGTGAATTTTCTTATAGATTTTTATTATATTTTTTTTTTGTTTTGGAAGATTAAGTTCCAATTCTGGATAGCCATCATGAACCCAAGAATTTTCTAAAATTCCTTACACGTTTTTGATTCTCTTCAAAAACAGACTTATGCAAGAAAACACACTCATTTTATTTTTCTGGAAACCCATCCTGAAAATGCCAAAGACTATCATATACAACATATGTGTTTTATAATGATACCACATTTTAATATATAGGATTTTAATACATGTATTTTTACTTACTATCCTAATATTTTACCTTTAATTAAATATTAATTTTTTTAGAAGTCCATTCTAAATAATTTACTTGGTATCCTAACATTTGTTTTTAATTAAATAGTGAATTAAAAACAAATCCTTGCTAAATATTTTACTTGATATCCTAACATTATTTTTTAATTAAATATTAATTTTTCATGAATTACTTCGAAACTATGTTAGAAGCTATCATGAATATGTGATTGATATATCATGATTTTCCTAGTTTTTAGTTTATATTTTTTAATCATATTAGTGTTTTGAATTGCATCTAGGTGTATAGATTGCATATATTTGTTTATTTGCATATCATAGGGGTTGGAATGCACATTTAGGAGTTTCAGGTCAAAATCGCAAGGTTAGCATTGCAATTTACAAAGTTTTGGGTCAAAAGTGTAAAGCCCAAAAGTTCAGGGACTAATGTTGCAAATACTTCACAGTTCACCATTGGAGATATCGATTGTTCTTCTCAAACAGATTCTGCGACTTGATTCCGACGGCTCTGGTATTCCTGAGGCCAACGACAACGACTTGAAGTTTAGAGCACGGCGGTGGAGACTTCGGCTCGAGTTTAAATCACGACGAGGAAGAGTGCGACATTGACAGTTGGTTTCGACGAAGCTTGGTCACGGTGGTTGCAATCGACAGCAAAGCTCAGAGCTTGTGTGGCTGCGGGAGAGCTTCGACGGAGGAAGTGCCATGGAGGCTGGGTGAACATGAAGAAGGTGGATACGAGAGTGACCGCGACTGTTGCAGGATTGATGACGAGCCACCATTTCAGATCTTGAGGAAGACGAAGACGGAGAGAAGTGAGAGAGTGATCGAAGATGAAAGGTCGATGGTTCTGATTTTTTTTTTCATTTATTTTATTTGTTTTTAAAGGGAGGACATTATAGTCTTTTTAACAGTTAATGAATGTTATTTTTGTGACTTTTCTCTTCTAATGTTATTTTTGAGACAAAAACTGAAAAGTGTGCTATTATTGACAATTGCCCAACTTTTAACCTCAACTTATAGACAATGTCCAATAGATTATTTTTTTTATTTATTCAAAACAGAGTAATTCTAAAAAAACTCTCAAAAACCCTATGATATAATCTAAAACATGTCCTGGAACTTCTTTTGCAATTAGAGAGATTTCTAGATCAAAGTACAACTTTTGAAAGTTAGGTCAGCCTCTTCTTCAGCAACATCGTTGATCGACATCAAGGTAGCATCGATCGACGTCTTTTTTGTATCCTGACATGACATCGACTTCTATATAGTTAAGTATTTTTTTTCACTTTCAACATCAATTTACTGCACAATTTTCAAAATGCTCCAAAACGTACCTAGATTCGAAAACACTCTATAACACGTTCGAAATGTATAGTAACAACTCTAAAAAAGACTTATGTGGGTTACCATGACATATCACAACCCAAGTCAGCTGAGCTCTATAGCACCAGCGAACAAGCCACACTCCCATCAACGATGGATCTCAGGCATCTGCTCCGAGAATCCTCTGAACGCGAGTGGATGACTCCCCCAATGGTCCCTGGTAGGCGGTAGTGAATCCAAATCTGGTAATGTCTCTAATATGATTGACCCAACTCACGGCTATGGACCCGAAACAATGGTTCATCCGCTGCTAGGATAGATCAAGTCAACAACCGATCTCTCCGCTCCCTTCAGCGATGAATGAACTTGGAGCACATAGAAATACAATATCAGAGGACAGAGCACATAGAGATAAACATACATTTTGTGTAAGAGAAAGTCCAAAAGGGTGAGGTTGGAGTTCTACATATACCTTCCTCATCACAATATTCAGACAGATTCTCTAAGGGTTACCGTCTTTTTTTTTCATAGAATTTCGATCCAGTTTAAGCGTGTTGGATCCCCACGCTCTGATTGCGGGGAGTGTTAGAGCATCTCCAATGGTGTTACCACCATTGGAGTTAACACCATTGGAGTCCTTAGATTTATTAAATTATTTTTTTCTTTTTTTTAAATAGTTAAGGATTCTAATCAAAATATAGTGTCCAATGGTGTTCTCCAATTTGGAATCCTTAGGAAGAAAAAAAATTAAATTTTACAACATGTAATTTGATCAAATGTGTTCGATAAAATGTGTGTGGAAGATTTCTCAATCTTTTTCAAACTAAGATTTCCTGATTATTAACACATTTTAAAAGAACCTTGTCTAGAGTGATGAGACTTCGGTTTGCAAAGAAGCAATATTGTCTTCCTTCAGTTGGAGAAGCTTCTCCTTCTCTGCTACTATCTCCTCTTTGCCCTTAACTTCACGTGTTTTCTCATCGATTTGGATTTCTTCACAACAATAGAAAACACAAAACACATAAACAAAGCTCATTAACCAATCAATGTCTTGCATTCACAAAATAAACAATGCCACAAAACCATGAGCAAGCAATTCAATATTGAAGAGAAACTAATACGATGCACATCTGAAACCAATCCAAAAGTCAATGTTTTAACAAACATAAATAACATCAAACAAGCTCAACCGTATATCTATCAGCGTCTATCATCAAAATCAAAACTTGGAATCACCCTATTGGAGGAAAGAGTCTAAAGAATGCAGCTCGTTAACTAACCTAGAGCACGGAGCTTGGCGTTAAGATGATCCAGTTGGATCTTAGAAGAGCCGTCGAGAAGTAACCAAGGCGAAGACGGTGGTGGTGAAAACCAAGGCGAGAAGTAACAAAGCCAGGAGCTTGGCGGACGCCATTGTCTTAGATTCACCACCGAACCTGACGAGGATCAACAACAACAAAAAAGGAAAGGGACGGAGATTCAAACACAAGACAGTGAGAAAGGGTCTCTCTCGTAATGTATTGTGTTATATATTTATGGAGCTCCACCTTTTTGACCGTAGAATTTTTTTTTCTTTCATCGTATTTTTGTCAAAAACAAGAGCAGAGAAGATAATTTGTGTACATTGACTAGAGAACCTCAGCCATATCAATAACTTATAAATCTATAACGCATTCTGAGATTTACATTATTCCAAGATTCAATTCAATTACAAAAACCCTAGTTCTAATCCGAGTAACAATAGGGGAAAAGACAAGCAATCAATTCAGTGAGTGAATAGAGATAGATGGTGACCTGAGATTCGCTTGGTTTGTTGACTTCAACTCAGACGGAAAGCAGAGATCGTCGTTGAGAGGGTGAGGCTACAAGCAAGGAAGAACAAAATCCAGCTCTGAAACTTCTTCATCTCTAATCTCTCTCAATTACTACCTCACAAGAACATCAAAGTCGATTGCTAGATCACGCCAAGAGTTGACAGCGAGAGTACACCGAAACTGATTTGAAGATGCGAAGGAAAAAAAGAGGAGAGAGTTGGGAGAAGGCTTCCCACGTCATCAAGGATCAATCCTTGGCAAAGGATTGATTCTAAGCTTTGCCAAATATAATATTATTATTTTCAACCTTTTTCACTAAAAAATAAAGTTAAGGATTCGTATGTTTTCCGCGTTGGAGTTGGTCTTAGAATCTAAAGAATATCTTTTATTCTTATTTAGATTAGTTAACTTGCATTCAGAAATATCATGGCTATAGTAACAGTTTGTGTCATGTATTTGAAAGTAAATACAACAAATTATTTCAGTTTGTCACACATATTCCAACTTAAAAACTTTAAAAGATAATCTTGTGCAGAAATGGACGAGCCTTGCAAACGGCTTGCAACGGAACTGCTTTGGGTACTGTATTACCAGTTCCTTCCTTCATATCCACTTCCTCTTCTCCAACTCTCTCCCACTCAAAGCATTGTATCAATGACCCGAGAGCAAACCCTACGATTCGCTGGGCCAAACCCGATCCAGGACATGCCCTTCTCCCTAATCCAAATGCCAGAAGCTTTTGTGCTTCCTCTTCTTTCTCAAACCGCTCTGGTTTAAAGCAATCCGGATCATCCCACAAATTTGGATCCCTATGTATGGCCCAAGCATTCACCAACAACATTGTGTTACGTGGCATATCGTAGGAATCCACCTTGCAATCTTCTGATGCCATGTGTGCAACCAACAATGGTGTTGCTGGGTGTAGCCGGAGTGTCTCGAGGACGATGTTCTTAAGATATGGTAACTCGCTGAGATCTGATTCTTCGATAAGCCGGTCGAGACCAACTTGTTTATCGATTTCGGTTCTCGCCTTACGTATTACGTCAGGATGGTTAAGCAAATTCGAAAGTGCCCATTCTAGAGTGACCGCTGATGTGTTAGTCCCTGCTATTACCATAACCTACGCTAACGTAAAATAGTTTTAGTTTAGTAATAATAGCAAAAACGTTACGAAAATGATCATAGAAAGACGGAAATAAAGGAGAAGTTATTAAGCAAACCAGTATGATGCCTTTGATGATTTCATCGGTGTAATACTCAGTATCAGATTTTTGGAGAACAAGCAAATGATCGATCATCGTATTACCGGTTTCTTGTTGTTCACGTTTATCATCAACAAGACCTTGTAAAAACTTATCTGTCTTTTTCCCTAATTCTTTTACCCTTTTCTCATAGCTTGAGAACAATCTCAAGATCGGAACATAGTCAACGGCATTGCCTGAACTCGTGTTGGCTCCGACATCTGCCACTAACTTACGGACACGTTTTGCTTCTTCCTCATCTGTTGTTTCTTCGCCGTAGTATCGTTTTCCTGTCATCATTCTCATTATGTTGTTGAACGTCAAGTCCATTAGCATTGGTTTCATTTCCACAACCTTCTTTTCAGTTCCTGTAATTAATTCTCAATAAAACCGGGTTTTAGAACCTAGAACGTGATAAACTCTGACGACCTTTACTAACGAACTTTGCATAGGAAAAGTTATTAATTTAAAAAATTTAATCAGTTACCAATGAAAACTATTTGAATGACGTGGAGCGCAATGAATTGAACGTTGTGGTGAAGCATATCGAATCAATCAATTTTATTAATAACTTTTTTTTTTTTTTTTTTAACCTGGAGGGACTTCCACCCCCAGGAGTCAACCCCTCGGCGCGAGACGGACCATTTGGTACTATGGGAAATTAGATACCCAATTGCCTGACCAGCGGTTCGAACCCGGGTGCGTATTGGGGCCGAAGCTCTCTCAACACCACCAGGCCAACCCCGCTGGTTAATTTTATTAATAAGTTACACTTTATTTTCTTGTGTTCTTTCTTTCTAATTGTTTTAAGGACGATGTAGAAACATAGTTCCCATTATAAGGAAACCCCACTTTGTTCTCTTCAAATTTCAAAATCTTTTAAAAAGATGAAACGAATGAATGGCTGTAAACTTGTGATTTATTAATATCTTGATGGGACCTCTTATCATATCATCAACCACAAGGGCCTATATCGCATATGATATCTATTTCATTTTCATTGTTCAACGTTCATGGTCATAACACTAGAAAAATATATTCACTATAACAACAAAAAATTCAAACAATAAAAACACATGTAACATATGTACCTGCGCTACGGCAGAGCCGGTATATGAGACGGCGTACTTCGTCGGTACGGACAGAAAGGAAGCAGTTAAGACGGTGGGTGGAGAAGATCTCAATGGTGCAAAGGCGACGGAGGTTGCGCCAGTGATCGCCGTAAGGTGCGGCGATTATGTTTGTGTTGTTGTACCCAACGTATTTCCCCATGATCACCTGTGGCCGGTTAGCTAGAACGACGTCGTTCTTCCCGAAGCACTCCTCAGCCGCGATTCTGTGTGAAGACACCACGTATACTAGGCGGGATCCAAGTCGGAGTGACATCACGCCGCCTCCGCCGCCGTGGAGGGACTCGGAGAGGGAGCGGAAGGTGCGGTGGATGGGCGGTTTCAGGAGGCGGAGGTGGCCTATCACTGGCAACCATCCCGGCGGAGATGGCGGAAGATTCTGCTTGTTTGGTTTCAAGAACTTGAGAAAGATAATGAATAATATGAGGGGGAATATGGCATAGAGAACAACTCCGCTATAATTATCTTCCATTTTGTTATTTTTTTCTTTCTTTGTCTTCAGTTCGAGTGGGTTATATTATATAAAGTTTTGAAAAGGCATAAAGTAGTTAAGTTAATACGATTTTGAATTTGGGCACGTTGTAAATTAGGATATAATAATACGAAAACAATGTCGATGGTTCTGACTTTTCATCTAATTAGACTGGAGTTGAGAAATGCTTTAAGCTATGTGATTTGATAGGATTAGAATTTAGTGTTACAAAAAAAAAGAAGAGATGATAGGATTAGAATAAAGTAGGGCAGTACATTAGTGTATTTGAAAAACTATACGAGAAATATTAATAACTATTACGTTTTTCATATTACACAACTAGTAGGTAAACACAAGTTTTTGGTTTTAATCTGACAGCACATAGCAATAGTTTAATGAGTTTTTAAAATATAATTTCATTAGCAATCTCATCACGATGATTCAAATACTATAATCTATATGATCAATCTATATTCCAGTTTCAAATGCTACATTTTTTCCACGACACCATTGCATTATCCAGGCCCGGTCCGCAGCAAGCGACCGAGTAGGGTCCAAACCCTTTTTCAAAATTTTTAAAGCTAAATCTGTTTTTTTTTTTTAATTTTTCTATAAACATTTACACAGCCAAAATTCTGAATTTGTGTGGGGTCTTCAAAACTGATGGACCGGCGCTGGCATTATCTAAACCTAAAGATGATATACCTTTGAGTGACATCAAGATTGGAATCGAACAAAATGAAAAACTCGATATTTTAAAATAATATAAAACTGTAAAGATTAATTTGTAAATTAAAAAGATTTAACACTGAAATAATATTGCGAACAATGTTTTTTTTCAAAATTGTGGGAATCTTTATCTATAGATTCATTGTTGCAGAATGTTTTTTCATTTTTTAATGTTTTTCTGAGGTGCGATCGGAGAGATGGTCTAATGGTATGGAAGAATTGTTAATACTAAAACGGTTGGTCTAATGGTATGGAAGAATTGTTAATACTAAAACGGTTTAAATATTAAACCGATCGACCATTGACAAAATAATAATCCCAAACAACCGAACCGGGTCAGAAGATAGATATTTTTTGGTGGTAAGGGTTATATTCGTCTTCTTTTACAGCCTCGCCTACTTCACCTTTCCTTCCTCCTTTCTTCTTCTCCTTCACACTCGAATACGCTTCTCAGATCCACAGAGTCTCATCTCTTCTTCGATTCCCTCTTCATCTTGGTTTATGAGGTAAGGTTCCCCCCCCCCCCACTTATCGATTGATCGATACTCTCTCTCTCTTTTCATTTCTTCAAATATTCTTATCAAAAAGATTACTACTGTTTGAATGATAATTAGGGTTCCTTGATTTTCGATTTCTAGAGGTTTCTTCTGATAAGGAGAATCTGTGTATCTATTTCTCTTGCTGTTTTGCTAAATAAAGTTTGGTTCTTTTTTTGTTGTGCAGCTCGAAGGAGAAACCCACTCTCGGGTAAGCCATCTTCCACCAAAGTTTGTATCTTTACTTGGGTTTGGGTTATCTTTCTTTGCATAACGTGTGTATGTTGTTTGGTTCTTGACGAGAACAGAGGTACGCGGATTAAGACCCGCAAGCGGAATATAGCTGCTCCTCTGGACCCTGCAGCTTTCTCTGATGCAGTAGTCCAGATTTACCTTGATAATGCTGGTGATTTGGTATCTCTTTCATTCTCCTCCTCCTCCTTACTTGTTATTCAATATGTATATATGTGTGTGGTTTGTTGTCTAAACTTATAAGCTCTTGGTTGATTTAGGAACTTGTTGCCAAAAGTATTGAGTCAACAGATCTTAATTTCTCAAGATACGGTGACATCTTCTTTGAGGTAAAACTTATCTTTCTTTATTCACTTTCTTGTATCTCTTTTATGATTGGGGAGAGCTTTTTCTTGGAAGGTTGTTTTCATTGGACGACGTACACAACCTGGAACAGTGAAGCCTGATGAGGGTGAACGCCATCCTTACTCTGTGATCGACTGCGAGCCCACGCGCGAAGCCATTTTGCCGTCTGTTGTCTACATTCAGAAGATTCTGCGGAGGAGGCCGTCGCTGATAAAGAACCTTGAGAATGTCACGAGGAGGTTCCTCCAGTCGCTGGAGCTTTTCGAGGAGAACGAGAGGAAGAAGCTTGCCATCTTCACGGCGCTTGCTTTCTCTCAGAAGCTCTCTGGGTTGCCTCCGGAGACTGTCTTCCAGCCTTTGCTCAAGGATAATCTTGTTGCCAAAGGGATAGTGCTCACTTTTGTGACGGACTTCTTCAAGGAGTATTTGGTTGAGAACAGTCTTGAGGACTTGATTTCTATTCTGAGGCGTGGGAAGATGGAAGACAACCTTTTGGATTTCTTGCCACCTGTGAGGCGGACTGCTGAGAGTTTTGCTGAGCACTTCACGTGAGTTGAAGTTTGTTTCATTTCAGTATCATAGTTTTGATTGATACTTCTTTGATCATTGTTCATTAATCAAGCATATTGTACATCTAAATGTTGTATATCGCCTTTGTCTGCCGTTACATGCCAAGTTTGCGTTCTTATCTTCTGTTTTTGTACAATTAGTTGACAAATAATTTGTGTTTTACTTTTTGGATTTTCAGGAAAGAAGGGTTGACTGATCTAGTTGAGTACCATTCAAAGAAAATGTTTGAGGTGAAGCTGAAGGAAATCAAAACCGTTCTTACGAGCAAGGTCACTGAGGAAAGTAGTGTAGACGAAGTCATTGAAACGGTGAAGCAGCTTGTCAAGGACGCTAAACTCCCAGAGATCGAGGTTGTGCGTGTCGTTTGGGATGGTTTAATGGATGCTGTTCAGTGGTCTGGTAAAAACCAGCAGCAAAATGCTAACTCTGTTCTGCGCCAGGTAACATTCAGTTTATACCTGTCATGTATGAGTTGCATATAGTCTGTGTTATTCCATGTAAGAGTTGTATGTGATGATCCCTATTATGTATGGTCACGGTTTTATCTCTTAACTTCTTTACCTGTGCGTAGGTGAAAGCATGGGCTCCACTTCTGAACACGGTCTGCAGCAGCGGAAAGCTAGAGCTGGAGCTGATGTACAAGGTCCAAATGCAATGCTATGAGGACGCCAAGCTTATGAAAGTTTTCCCAGAAGTAGTGAGGTCGCTCTATGATCTGGATGTCCTCGCTGAGGACACCATCCTCCACTGGTTCCGTAAAGGAACCAACTCGAAGGGCAGGTATGCGCTTTGTTCCCATAGCACTATACTCATTTGGAAAGCTCTGTATAGCAAAATATCCGGTGTCTGGGCAATTTATCTGATGGTTTTGGTTCTTGTGGTAAATGTTGCAGGCAAACCTTTGTGAAGAGCCTTGAGCCATTTGTGAATTGGCTTGAAGAGGCAGAGGAAGAAGAGTGAGTGAACCGTGTTTCCAATAAAAAGCCTGCTCAGTGTGTTTGTGTTTCTTTAGTTAAAGACAATAAATCAACAGAGTTTATATCCTAAACTCTTTTGCTTTCTTTTACTGCTCTGTTTTTCTTGATGTATTTTCTGCAATAATTCTGCTATGAGATGATTGTATTTCCTTTTAGTGTTGAATATTTTACTCTGTTTTCAATACGGGGTTCTGAAATCTTTTTGGTAATGGTTTGACTGTTTGAGCTAGAGGCGGGCGTTTGGTTCTGTTTGTTTTGATTCTGGGCCTAGAGAGAGCTTTAGGCATTTTTTTGTACAGAGAGCTTTATGCTTTTCTGGGGCTAGAGAGAGCTTTAGGCTCCACATGAATATTTATACGTTTCGGTCTGAGTTATTCAGGTTAAGGTACTTTTAAATTGTGTAAAAAGTCAAACAGTTAAATTATTTAAAAACTTGGAAATAAAATAATAAGAACAATAAATTTGATATGTATGCTCCAAAAATAAAATCTAACATACAAAAATAATTTGGTTCATGTTTTGATGGGGAAGCACACAATGTTGACTCATTTTCTCTATTAAACTCAAATCTATTAGTTCCTCTATCTTTGATTATTTTGTAAAATGCAATGAAATGATCAAATATTATGGACCACTTGCTCTGCTTTTCCACATCACTCAATTTCAACAAGAAAAGAAAGACAGAAAAATTTCTTGCGCATTTGCCTCAAACGCCTTTAATTGTTGTGTCTCCAGTTTCCTACAAACAAATATCAACAGTTAAAGTTTCTTCTACCATCGGAATGTATTAAATAATTTTATTCATGAGAAGAGCTTAGTTTTGTCTTTGAAAGTTATAGAAAAAAAATGTGTAAGTTAGCATTAGGGATGTTGTCGTGGATAAAATAATCATACCCGACCCGAACCCCAATTAAACTCGTCCAAAAATATCCTAAACTAAAAACCTGGAAAAATTCAATATGGGTTACCCCCAAAAAAAACACCAAAACTTTAATATTATCGATGATACCATATCTTTGTTTTTTTTCAAGTTTTATGGTCTTTTATTTGCAGATTTATGGTTTAAAACTAAATTTACAGTAATTATGTATATATCAACTACTAACTTGTCTATGTAAATTAGATGACATCCACAAAGGAGATCAAAAGAATCGTATAATGAAAAACCAATGCATCTCGTTTTAGCAAAACTATGAAGTAAAAGAAATGAAAAGCGAAATTAATCACCGTAGAAGAAGAAGAAGCTATGAGATTTTCTGCTTCGAGTGAGTAAACAACTCCTGATGCATCTTTCACTTTGATGCTTGACGAACCTAACAAAAACATATTTTTTGGCTTCTTTTTTTTATTTAATCGACGGTAATCTAGTTTAGTTCTCAGGTTCCAGATACTCACAGTTGTGTTCTGCCCATCCAATGACCTGATTTTCCAGATCGTATACTACTAACTTGTTTGAAAGCACCAAATCTGCATAAGGAGAGTCGGATACAAGAAAATGGCCACAAAAGTAAAAGTAGTTGAAAATGATTACCTCCCAAAAGGATAACATCAGATCCGTCCTGATTCGTCATTTCACCAGTTTGCCAACCAAAGCAATACAAATCTTTCTGTTGGTGAAATGAGGAGAGAGAAAGAGAGCTCAATTTTTGGATGAGACAAAGATCAAGAACACTCTCTGAATTTGACCAAAAAAAAAAAAGAACACTCTCTGAAAAATTCAAAAGTAGGTAGTTGGCTATTGACTTACTCGAAGGGAGAAAAGATAGTCGTGCGGATAAACAGTCAGTTTGAGTTTGTCTTCGAAATGAAGATTGACTACCGGAAATGCTTTATCTGTGCTGCATGTAACAAGGACGAATATCTTACAACATGTAATACTCCAGATCAATGCGTTAAATAAAAAACAAGGAACACATGCTGACATGCATGCACTGGTGTATCAAAAGTGGTTGAGTCATCTTACTTTAACGTGAAACTGAAGCAAGCAAAAGTCTCCTGTACCGTATGCAGTTTCACCGGTTGCCGTGCAGTAATCTGAAAACATCCATGTAAGGATCTTAATAAGAAAGTTAAAAAGAAAAAATAGTGGAAAAGAGTTTCACCTTCTCAAGTAGGGATTTGTAGAGATTCTCTGGTAAGTAAGCTAAAGTTGTACCACAGTCAATAATGGTTGCTCCATTCCCGCCAAAACTAGCTATGCTTGGTGGTAGATCAACAGGTTCTCCACCTACATCTATCCCCTTCAAAATGACGTTGTAATGTGCCCTAAAACAAATAAAAAAGTTTATTATATATGCAACAACACCAAAAAGACGGAACCAAGATGGTCTGATTTGTTCTCTCTTACTTGTTAGGAACCAAAGGAGTAGTTTCCACTAGTGGAGATTCGACTTCCCCAACAGCAAAAATTCCACCTCCATTTACATTGTCTAGACAATGTGAAAAGATTCTCTTCATATTCCGGGCGGCAGCGAGTTGCGAAATGATAGAGGTATTATGTTGTCCAAATCCCATAATGCCATCAACTGCAGAGTCAGTGTGATCAAGTTGTCCAGACTGATTGCTTCCACACCCGAACACGACTTCCTGGGCAAGGGGTGCAGTTCGGAGGTTTCCAGTGACTTGGTCCAGGGTAATGTTATCCTTGATGAAATCTCCATCACTTTTGCTTCCATCTTCATACACAACATGATAAGTACATGACTTCTTATTTGGTTCGCAAGTGTCCTCCGATTGCGAGGTGAAGGAGCAGAAATCGTCTTCGCACCCAACTATCTTGGAAGTGGAGGAAGCTTTTGAGTCGTACAAGGACAGAGTTATCTACACATCAAACACAACACAGTTGAGAGAAATTAATGATTCTGAAGCTCAAGTAAATGATGCCAGTCATGAGCCAAGCCAGATGAAACATTCGCCTCAAATCTCCAATTTTATTTTAAAGAATTTATATATAAATAAATCACTAAATTTATTAATAAAAAAAACTAGCCCGCAAATTGTTAAAATCTTTCTTAAGCTGTCTATAGCTTCCTAAATCTCAAGACCGTCCATGCAAGTAAGAGTATGGCCGTCCATGCAAGTAGTAAGTGTACGAAAGAAGCATTACATTGAGATCAGTTTTGACAGGACATTTAGGACAAGGTGCACAGTTCACCCAAAGTATATCACTTCCTGTATCAACTTGAACATGGTAATCCTTTGGCGGTGATCCAAGCTTGATTTTCGTGAAGTACAATCTGAGATATATAAACACAAATCAAACAATAGATGTAAATATCAAACAATAATCTAGAGATATCGATTTCGGATTGTAGAAGTGAAACCCGATCGAATCAGAGCGGCTATCCCCGCCGAGAGGTAGATCAAGGTTGCGAAGCATTCGAGCGTGACGGAAGCTGTCGTGGGATTTGAGCTCCGACAGCTGTTTATCTTTTCCCGCGAACTTATGCGTCACATCAAACACGAAGTTACCCGAAGCTAACGGCATCACGGCCATGGATACCGCCGCCAAGATGCGTAGAGTTACACTCAGATCCATCACCCTCGTTGTTAATGTAAACTAGAGATTATCTCCTTCCCTCCGTTTTCGAATTTCTGTATACAGTAATTTTTTTTCGAAAATTTGCTTTGAATTGAATTAAGTTGACTTCCTTTCTGATGTTGTATTTTTTGTTGACGTCTTTTGGATTTGGTATTTGATGATGGAAACTTACATTCAAACATGAACCAAAGGAAGGGAGGGAGACATGGGAACGAAAAGAGAGGGAAACGCAAGCCTTTTCAACGGTGATTGATTTTTGGGAAATTTGCATTTAACACTGGTTAGTTATATTGTTAAAAACTATGAAAAACATCTGCTCTATTAAAATAGAGTCACTATAAAAATCTAATGTAAAAAAAAAAAAATAGTCACTATAAAAATCTACTATTCAAAAATTTATGTTGGACCATTTGTAGATTATTATTAAAGGATAACAACCTAAGCTTATAAATTAAATTACAACATATCTAATGTGATTTTAAATATAATAATATACCAAACTTTCTTTAAAACAGAAAGTCAACCAATTAAACCCATAGATTTTAAATATATATCTTGCCGTGGAAAAAAAGAAGAAGAAGAAAGTTTGAGTATATACCGTATCAAATCGAATATATATAGGGGAAATTTCATAAATACACTTTTCTTGGTACCACAATTCACTTTTACCATCACTCTAGTGACATTTTCATAAATACCACTTCTATTAATGATCAAATTACCTTAGTATCCTTATCTTTTTCATTCCTTCACCATCGTTTTATCTTTCTCCCCTTCTCCATGAGTTCCGACTTCTCTCTCTCACACACTACCGGCGACGAAATAGATGATTCCAGCAACGAAGTAGACGACTCCGGCAATGAAATCGACGTTGACTCCGGCGACGAAATCGACGACTCCGGTGATGAAATTGACGATTCCGGTGATGCATGAGAAAGCTACTGGTCGTTCTCGAGGATTTGGATTCGTCGCGTTCTCCGATCCGGCGTCATTGATAGGATTCTTCAGGAGAAGCACCACATCGGTAATAGAGATGTAATGCTCAAACTTTCTTTAATTAAACTCGAATTCGCTTTTTTTTATGAATTGGGTTTCTCTAATTTTTGAATTTTGATGTCATTAACATTTGTTTAAGCTTTGGCTGTAAAGTTTCATCCTTTGATCTTGTTGTCGTGTTTGATTTGTAGCTAAGGTCTTGAGTTTGCATTGCTTCTGAATTGTGTTTCTCTAGTTTTGAAATATTGTTTAGGTTTTGAGTGTTATTTGCAAGTAACTGGCGCTCTCCCCTGTTTCATTTAGCTGTAAAGTTTCATGCTTTGATCTTTGTTTGATGTGGTTTTATACTTTTTGTAACATTATATTTTAGGTTGATGTGAAGAGAGCAATGTCTAGAGAAGAGCAGACTCCTGCTGGAGGGAGACCAGGGAGTTTTAATGCTTCTAGGAGTTTTGATAGCGGTGTTAAGACCAAGAAGATATTCGTGGGAGGTTTGCCTCCCGCTTTAACATCAGACGAGTTTACGTACGGCCCTGTGAGCGATTGAGTCATTATGATTGACCAGGCAACGCAGCGTCCTAGAGGGTTTGGGTTTGTTTCGTTCGACTCTGAGGATTCTGTTGACCTTGTTTTGCACAAGACTTTCCACGATATGAGTGGTAAACAAGTAGAAGTTAAAAGAGCTCTTCCATCTGGTCACGGTGCAGTTGGTGGGCGGCCTGGAAGTATGCCTAACAGTCATGGAGGTGGATATGTTGATGCTTCAGATGGCTCTGGAGGCTATGAGAATCATCAAGGGAATGGACAAGCTGGTTATGGTGGAGGTTATGGAAATGGTAGGCAAGCTCAACAACAGTGATTGGAGGAATAAAGACTGCTGCAATGGTGGTTTTTTCCCTGACCTCTGAGAAAACCTCCTCTCTCCGCCTTAATGAAGCCATTTTATGGGGCGGCTTGGCCAGGAAGTCTACATTCGATTATCTGTTTTTTTGGTTTTTAACAAGTTACAACTTACTCTTTCTGCTTATAATATTAGTCTTGAGACTTTCCTGCTTAATCTTGTTAATAACTTTATCTATCATAGCTAATAAATCTATTTACAGTTGGTTATCAAAATAGTTTATAAGAATTTCTAAATATATTATTAAAGTATAATTCATTTATAAGAGTTTATAAAATCAGTCTATAAGTATTATAAATTTTTATAAATCATTTATGAAGATTTTGAAATCATTTATAAACCATTATCAATAGTTTATATATTCATATAAATGATTTATAAACCATTATAAAATAACTTATAAATGATTATAAGAGTTTACAAAGAGTGATGAATCTTTAATAAAATTTTTACAACGAAAATTTTAAGAGTTTATAAGAGTGATGAATCTTTAATAAATGATTTACACAGGTTTATGGACTATTTTCAGAATTTTATAAACCTTTTTATAAATCATTTAAGGATTAACCTAATCGTTTGTAAGGGTTAATAAAATCATTTATATGGATTAAAAATCAAATTAAAACATTACTAATCATAACTCCCTTTTATTTATAAGAGTTTATAAATCAATTCATATGAGTTTATACAAAAATTTATAAGAGTTTATAAATCAATTTATAAGAGTTTATAAATAAATTTGTAAGAATAACATTCAATTTTCAGAAGAGCTTCTCTATTGTATTATGAGAGTTATACTAGTTTATAAAGTATTATATAAGCTCAGAGATGAAAAAGCTGATAAATAATAACTTATAAATGTTTAGCTGGCCCATGTATCTCAGATATATTAGTTTCGTGAAGAAATTATATAACTTATAACCCCTTATAAAGTATCTTATAACTTATTAAAAAATAACTTATAAACCTTTATAAAACTCAGATATAATAGTTTATAAAGTATTATGTAGCTTATAACCCCTTATAAACTTTTATAAAACTCAGATATAGTAGTTTATAAAGTATTACGTATCTTATAACCCCTTATAAACCTTTATAAAACTTAGATTTACTAGTTTCATGAAGAGATTATATAACTTATAACCCCTTATAAACATTTATAAAACTTATATATAGTAGTTTATAAAATATTATATAAACTAAGAGATGAAAAGGCTGATAAATAATAACTTATAAATGTTTATAGCTGGCTCATGTATCTTAAATATTCTAGTTTCAAGAAGAGATTATATAACTTATAACCCCTAATAAAGTATCTTATAACTTATTAAAAAATCACTTACAAACCTTTATAAAACTCAGATATACTAGTTTCACTAAGAGATTATATAACTTATAACCCCTTATAAACATTTATAAAACTCAGATGTACTAGTTTATAAAATATTATGTAGCTTAAAACCCCTTATAAACCTTCATAAAACTCAGATTTACTAGTTTCATGAAGAGATTATATAACTTATAAGCCTTTACAAACCTTTATAAAACTCAGATATACGAGTTTATAAAATATTATATAAACTCAGATATACGAGTTTAAAAATAATTTATAAAATTTATAAACCATTACAAAGGATAATAAAATAATTTATAAAGGTATATAAAATTTCTGAAGCGATGGAGCATTGCTTGCTGTCCGCATGTACCTCAGAATCTGCCACGTATCATCGTCTCTTTATAAACCATTATAAAGGATTATAAAATAATTTATAAAGGTATGTAAAATTTCTGAAGCGGTGGAGCTTTGTTTGCTGTCCGCATGTGCCACAAAATCTGCCACGTATCATCATCTTTTTATAAAATTTATAAACCATTATAAAGGATTATAAAATAATTTATAAAGGTATGTAAAATTGATAAAGCGGTGGAGCCTTGCTTGCTGTCCGCATGGGCCTCAGAATCTGCCACGTATCATCATCTCTTTATAAAATTTATAAACCATTATAAATGATTAGAAAATAATTTATAAAGGTATGTAAAATTTCTGAAGCGGTGGAATCTTGCTTATTGTCTGCATGTGCCATAAAGTATTATAAAACTCACAAAATACTAGTTTCATGAAAATATTATATAACTTATAACCCCCTATAAACTTATAACCCCTTATAAACCTTTATAAAACTTAGAATATACTAGTTTCATGAAGAGATTATATAACTTATAATCCCCTATAAACTTATAACCTCTTATAAAGTATTATAAAACTCAGAAAATACTAGTTTTATGAAAAGATTATATAACTTATAACCCCTTATAAATTTATAACCCCTTATAAAAATTTATAAACTTAGAAAATATTAGTTTCATGAAGAGATTATATAACTTTATACCCCTTATATACCTTTATAAAACTCAGAAAATACTAGTTTCATGAAGAGATTATATAACTTATAACCCTTTATAAAGTATTATAAGACTCAGAAAATACTAGTTTCATGAAAATATTATATAACTTATAACCCCTTATAAACCTTTATAAAACTCAGAAAATACTAGTTTATAACTTATAACCCCTTATAAACCTTTATAAAACTCAGAAAATACTAGTTTCATGAAGATATTTTATAACTTATAACCCCTTATAAACTTATAATCCCTTATAAAGTATTATAAAACTAAAAAAATACTAGTTTCATGAAAAGATTATATAACTTATAACCCTTTATAAACTTATAACCCCTTATAAACCTTTATAAAACTTAGAATATACTAGTTTCATGAAGAGATTATATAACTTATAATCTCTTATAAATTTACAACCTCTTATAAACTATTATAAAACTCAGAAATACTAGTTTCATGAAAAGATTATATAACTTATAACCCCTTATAAATTTATAACCCCTTATAAACATTTATAAACTTAGAAAATATTAGTTTCATGAAGAGATTATATAACTTTATACCCCTTATATACCTTTATAAAACTCAGATAATACTAGTTTCATGAAGAGATTATATAACTTATAACCCTTTATAAAGTATTATAAAACTCAGAAAATACTAGTTTCATGAAAATATTATATAACTTATAACCTTTATAAACCTTTATAAAACTCAGAAAATACTTGTTTATAACTTATAACCCCTTATAAACCTTTATAAAAATCAGAAAATACTAGTTTCATGAAGAGATTTTATAACTTATAACCCCTTATAAACTTATAATCCCTTATAAAGTATTATAAAACTCAAAAAATACTAGTTTCATGAATGAATTATATAACTTATAACCCTTTATAAACTTATAACCCCTTATAATAGTATAGATATATATATATATATATATATGGGAATATATAATCCTATAAATGATTTATAAACCTTTATAAAATCACTTATAAGAATATAACAAGTATTTATAAGTTTTTATATAATCATTTAAATAATTTATAATGGATTATAAAACATTCATAAATTTTATAAAAATAATTTATAAAGTTTATACACCAATTTATGAAGGGTTTATAAAGATTTTTAAATGGTTTATAAATCAGTTTATGTCACTTTTAAAACTAATATTATTATAAATCTGGATTGTATGATATTCTGATAATACATCAAAACAATTTATAAGTTTTTATAAAGTAGTATTTGAGTTATATATATAATGGTTTATAAAACAAAAAAAAATCTCTGCTTAGACAATTTATAAGGGCTTATAAAGGTAAAATAAATCAGTTAGAAGAACTCTAAATCATTTAAAAAGTTTATAACCATTTAGAAAGTCTGATAAAAGAATTTATAAGAGTTTGTAAAATATTTTATAAGGGGGTTTAAGGATATATACATAAATTATAAGGCTTTATAAAACATTCATAAAGTTTATGAAAACAATTTGTAAAGTTTATCATAAATTTATGAGGTGTTTAGAAGGATTTATAAATCAATTTATAATTGCATTACTTCTTACTAATAAATCATAGGGAGCAGAGTACGTCTCTTGCCAACACACACAAGTGAGATCATAGCCAAGCATCGGCTACAATAGCTCACCTTTTTTAGATACAGCTTGTCCAAGTAAAAGAAAATCAACAGAAACTCTGCCATTAAGAGCCTCCTCCAATATAGTTGCAGACACAGAGCTTAAACATGACGAGTACTAAAAGTTTGTGCAGAGAATGCAGTAATATCCAAAGAGATAGAGAAATAGCCTAAGCCAAACCAAACGTCTTCCCTAATGATAAAAAGAACCAATTCACAGATGAACAAGTAGCCATTAACTAGCTGCAAGACTTATGGGTAAAATCAATTAAAGATTCATCTTTTAGACTAAACAGATCGAAATCAAGGCTCTCCTCTGTAGTCTAACCCTAAATTTCAAAACTTCAAACCAGACAGAGACAAAGAGAGAGAATCAATCTCCTGATCCTTAGAGTTCTTCAAGACTCCTAGAACCTCGTACGGGTCCGCCGTAGCTGCTTCTCCGCATCCTTCTTCTCCGACTTGGATCTATTAGCTGCCATATTTTCAACTCTTTAAGAATCCTCACTTTAAAACGACAAAATATAATCTCTGGATACTCAGACACCGAGGAGGATATAATCAAATCTTATCGATTACTCTTCCTTCATCTCTGCAATCTTTCACCCGAAAACTCAAACTCGAACTAAGCGACAGAACCCTAAAATGACGCCGGAAGAGAATCGCCACCTAAGACGTCTCTCTCTCTATCTGAGCAGGATCGTAGAGAGATAAGACTGAACCCTCAAATGAGCAATCGGAGGAGAGAGAGAGAAGTCAGTTCACGACCCGACGAGCTCCGATCGATCGAGACACAAAGCATGAGCCTCTATCTCAATCTGATGCTCTCGGCCCCAATCATCAACCTTTCAACCCGAGCCTTTTGAACCGATCACTTGACGAATCTTTACTGCTCGATGTGAGATCTCGGAATGACGACGCGGCTTGGACTGAGGAGATGGCGCGGGATGGAAGCAGCAGTGGTTAAGGCGAATGAACAGCGGACACAACCCGAGCTCAGAGACGCAGAAAACCCATGGTCGCAGATGAAGCTTGGTGATTGCAGCAAGATGAGTTGCAAGGAAGAAGATGAAGTCGTACTCTTCTCTTCGTCAAATGTGACGAAGTCATCGGTGATTTTAGATTTAATTAATTAGGGACATATTGGTCATTTTGTTATTAAAAATCTAGTGGTATAGTTGGTTAGTGTATAATTGAAAAGTGGTACCTTGAAAGTGGTATTAGTGGAAATTTCCCATATATATAAGGTACTTATATTTAAAAAGTCACAAAAAATTCCAGCAAAAATAAAAAACTGAAATAAGGAATATCTAAAAATGCGTCAAATATATCTTCATTGAAACCTCTAACCTCATCATTAACCCATCCAAATCTGAAGTTCAAGAGTTTCTTAATTTATAAGTTATTGCATAATATTTTTTTAACATACCAATCTAACAAAGTCCAGCTAAAATTTTTAAATATTTTTTTTTTAAAATCAATGAATGAATAATTTCGTAATTAAAAATAAAATATTATTGTAAATTAATATTCATCAAAAAATTATTATAAAAATCCTATACTATTTTTATAGAAGTTTTATAATTATAGTCCATATTAACATACCAATCTAACAAAGTCCAGCTAAAAATTTTAAATATTTTTTTTTTAAAATCAATGAATGAATAATTTCGTAATTAAAAATAAAATATTATTGAAAATTAATATTCATCAAAAAATTATTATAAAAATCCTATACTATTTTTATAGAAGTTTTATAATTATAGTCCATATTATATTAAAATAAAATTATTATATGAATTAAATATGAAAAATGTATTAAATTAGTAAATTAACAGATTTTATTATTCAAATGCTTTTATATCTAAATAATCATTTTTATTTGCTGCTTATGTATTATTTACAAAATAAGATTTTGAAATTTTTGAAATTTCAATAATTAATAAAATATATTAATGACAAATAATTTTAATTACAATTTAATGTTTATTTTAATTATTAAAAATCCTGTTGTTGCTAAAGATAAAACATAAATGTTAATTTTTTTTGATATTTAACACCAAAACAAATTTTATTGTAAAAATCAAAAGTTATGTATTATTTTGAAATTTTAATTTCAAAAAAAAGTATAAATTAACATCATTACATCTAAAAATACCATACATCAATAAATTTACTAAAATAATATGATAGATGTTGCGATGTATAAAATTTACTAAAATAATAGAACTACATTTTTAAACAGAACAATGTATATATAAAATATCAAAATAATAATATTATAGATGTTAAAGTAATTTTTAAACACAACATATAAATATAAATTATCCTAAAGAAATATCTATTGTATAACTAAAGAAAATTAAAATTTATTTTGTACAATAACAATTAATAACAAAATAAAATGTATAAAACAAATAACTATAATTAATAAGGTTGAATAAGAAACCTAAACAATAAGATTATAGTTAAGCACTATATAACAATAAAATGTAAATTATATATTTTAAAAATTTATAATAATATCAAAGTTATAGATCTATAAAATAAAAAATATAACCGCACGAATGTGCGGCTCAAACTCAAGTTCAATATTATACAAGAGTTAAAAAAAACTTCTCGTTTCAAACATGTATTAGTTGGATTTAGCCCAACATATTATATATGACATCAACAATTACAAATACTTAAACTACTTACACAATCTATTTGGATAACATGTATTCTAGTTTAGCATCAGAATATATTTCAAGAAAATAATAGATAACTATAACTGTTCCTATTTAAAAAAACAGTTAAGATGGCATATACTTCGACCATATTAGAAATCAAGATCACACTCAAAACATAGCAAATGATTGATCTGATATATACTAAATCATAAGTCATTAGACCAATTATATTATGCCACATAGATGATCTTTTTTCATCTTTTTATTTTTTATAAAAATATTGAAAAAATGAAAAAAGAAATCAGTTTAGTTATTTTTTACATGACACAAAAAAATTTGTTTTAACTGCCTAAAACATTAATGCCACGATCTCCACATCACGTCAAATATAAATGAATAGTAGAATCAGTCTAATAACAAATTTTTGTAGAAAATTATTCCAAACAGTTTCATCGCTTCAGTGTCTCTTACTTTCATATATTTTGATTTTTCTTTTCTTAAGTATGTTTTTGAAGTGTATACAACTATTTTGAAAATCATAAGTCATTAGACCAATTATATTATGCCATATAGATGATCTTTTTATTTTTATAAAAATATTGAAAAAATGAAATAAAAATCACTTTACTTCTTTTTTTATGTGACACACAAAAAAAGAAAAAAAAATTGTTTTAACTGCCTCAAATATTAGTGCTACGATCTATACATTCTATATCACGTCAAATATAAATGAATAGTAGAATTCTCCAATAACAAATTTATATAGAAAATTATTGCAAACAGTTTTATCGCTTCAATGTCTCTTACTCTTCTATATTTTGATTTTTCTTTTCTTAAGTACGTTTTTTAAGTGTATACAACCATTTTGGAGACAATTAAGCGAATGTTATAGATGGCTTTTGGAAATCGTCGGTGTACATTGGTTAGTGGTGTAAAAACGAGTTCAATAATAGTGGACCAGTTGTTTAGCAAAAGAGCAAGTGATACCCTAAATATCTTCTGTTATGTAGTTTTGAATCCTTTTTAGCTAGATTTTGTGCAGAAGAATCGTATAACTACGACGTCCTCACGTGATAATAAGTTTCTTCCATAGTTCTGTTACTCAAAGTTGCTTGCTCGACCAAAACCGAAAAGATTTCAAATTGACACGGAAGTTTCTGCTTAATAAGGCCAATTTCTCAAAGCTTTTTTCAAAAAAAAAAAAATATAATGCCCATTTCTTAATCACATGCTGCTCATTTTTTGATTAATAGGTGAGAAGTACGACTTTTTAACCATTCAAAAGCATTTAACAAAATTTTGATCAAATATTTTTTATTCTCTTTACATAATAATTATTGCTGAAAACATTTTAGGCTTGAAAAAATTCTTCAAATATTGAATTCGTACGACCCTTAAATGACTATTTTGAACAGTGTTAATATGTTTTTGTCTGTTGAATCACCCAACTTTTTTCTCTTAAGATAGTAGTTCGCCCTAGTTTCTCTCTGACACGAGAATCGAGACAGCTCTGAAAGTATCGTTTCTTGACGCCGGTGGGATCTCAAACCGCCGGCGTCGAGCCTCCCTCACTCTTGTTTGCTCTGTTCCTCGTTTTTTCTACGATTCATCTGTGTTTGTCGTCTCTTTGGCCACTGCCGCAACTTCCGTCGACGCTTCTTCTCGGAGAATGATTGCCGTCGAAAGTTTCAGTGTTTGGCTGCTCTTTTACGGGTTTGGTGTCACCAGATCCGACCGTTCTTGGGGGATTCCCCTGTCACTCTCGTCCACCACGTACTACATCCTTCGCAAACGCCGTGTCTCACCATCTCCCCCTACCTCAAACGCCAAGCTCCCCCCCAACGATTATCAACCCCATAGGGAGAGAACCGTTTGTCGCTACAGATCTGGTTTCTACCGGTCAGATCCGCCACCAACTCCACCTCTCCCGAGCCATAGTCTCTCGATGAAGCTGTCCCGTCGTGAAAGCTTTAACCCTAGACGACATCTTCCACGGTTCTTGCCCTCGTCTCCACCAGACCGGAGAACGGAACCGGCGCTCCTCCACTCACCGGACTCAACTCGGCCTTTAGCACATCGCTGCTCACATGTCCCCGTTTGTCTGTTTCACCGGCGCGTCATCTCAATCCTCTACGCTGAGGTGGGCCAACAAAGGTTGGTTATGGGTTCCATAAGCCCATCAGATTTTAATTGTAACATGCTCAGCCCAGTTTCACAGCCCACAAAAAAGTGGGAGATAGTGGTCTATTTGGGCATTCTTCTGAAAATTTTTGGTGGATTCACCAAGGTTTTTACGGAAACAAATTTGCAATCACTGAATCATCTCTCTTGTTCGAAGAGTATCATACTTTTTCATTTACCGGTGGATTCACCGGGACCATCACTACCACCCTTTGCCTCCTTGTTAAGGAGTGTTCTACCTTCAATTTTATGGAGGTGTTTATCCATATCTATAACCGTCTTGCTATTTTGTGGAGCGGTCCGTTCGGGGCCTGAAGATGCAGCGGGATTTGTTTCGACGAATTTCTGAGGTGCGGATTGGAGATTAACGTCACAATTTAAGGTGACTATCTTTATGCTTACCACCCATGGTGGGAATGCTAAATTGACGCATTCAAGCACCGTCTTGAGTTCGCTGTCATCTTCTTCCTTTGAAGACCTATCATTTTTATCTTATGTTGTTGTAGTCTATGGTTTGAATCAAAGAGGATGGACAATTCCCTCTATCTTTTGTAATCAAGTAATTTGAAGTTAATGAAAAAGTTTGTGTTTCAAAAAAAAAAAAAACAGTGTTAATATGATAAGTATCATATGCTAAGTATATGTATGTCTTCAATATGTTTGAGGTCATTTTGAATTTGGTAAAACAAAAATAAAGAAAAATAAAATAAGGAGTTAAATATGCGTTTGCATCTATTATATTATTATTATACCTATATATATATATATATATTTATACTCTCTCATACTTCGGTCAACCACATATAATATCTGAATTATACAATATATTTATTCGACTATATTTTACTAATAGATAAATTAAAACATTATGTTACAATCAATTATTTTCTCCTAATTAAAAGCAAAAAGTGGTCTTATCACTCAAATTTACTTTTATTCAAAGTATTAATTTTCTGTAACAATACTTTTAAGTTGAACAAAAGAATAGGTTTCTATTATTAATTACGTATTAAGTAAAATGATATTTAAATTATAATATAAAGTAATGAAGAATACCTGTGCTTAGTACAGGTTAGAACATACTAGTAGTGAACTAAAATACAAGATCTATGGCTAATAAGCGACATATCCTAATTTCACCATTATTAAAAAGTTACAAAAATAAATAAAACATCAGTATCAAGAAAATATCATCTAAATTCAAGTTGTCAGTATTAAACTAAAAAATAGTCAAACGCTAATAAACATTTTCTTGAAAAGGTTATATATGGAATAAATAACAGACAATACAAACTCAATATATATATATATATATATATATATATATATATACCTTTAAACCATAATTCAGAATTTACCTTTAAACCATAATTCAGAATATGTACTGAAGTACCAGAAATAAAAATAATAAAATATAACATTCAGGCTAAACAAATAAGTCATAACAGAGAAAATTAAAGCACATATACAACGGAGAGAAAAATTACAGTCCAGATAATATTAATTACCTGATTTTTGACATCAATCACATAAATATTATTAAACAAAAGTATAATAGAAAATCCGAGAAATATCTATTCCACCTTTTTAATGAATACACCATGATTGACGTAAAAAAAAGGATACACCAAGATTTAATAGATTTTTCACTATGTACGGTTAAAGACCAAAAAACATACATTAACATTAATCATGTTGCTGAATGTCATAAGTGCTCAGACATCCACATTTTACTATAAAATTGCAAGAAAGGTGCTTACAAAGGAGAAATATAACATTTAGGCTAAACAAATAACATAAAAAATTAAAGCACGTACACCAAGGGTTGCAGAATGTAATAAGTGCTCACACATCCAAATTTTACTATAAACTTGCAAGGAAGATATGCTTACAAAGGAGAAATATAACATTTAGGCTAAACAAAATAACAGAAAAAATTAAAGCACGTATACAAAGGAGAGAAAAATTACAGTCCAAATAATATTAATTTCCTAATTTTTGACATCATTCATATTGAACAAAAAAAAGCCAACATTCATAAAAATATTATTAAACAGAAGTATAATAGAAAAACCGAGAAATATATGTTGCGCATTTTTAAATGAATACACGATTGACGTAAAAAAATGGATACACCATGATTCAATAAATTTTTACTATGTACAGGCTAATAGACCAAAGACATACATTAACATTAATCACGTTGCAGAATGTCATAAGTGCTCAGACATCCAAATTTTAATATAAAATTGCAAGGAAGATGCTCACTGCAGAATGTATAGTAAAATGAAGAACACATGAAGTGTAAAGAAATGATGCATAATGCAAAATGTAGGACGCTCAATGCTGAAGTATATTAATCTTATATATGATTCACGTTGCGGAATGCCGTCAGACATCCAAATTTAACTATACACCTGCAAGAAATATTCTTACTGGAGAATGTAAAGTAAAATGAAGAACACATAAATGTAAAAAAATGATGCATAATGCAAAATGTAGGACGCTCAATGCTGAAGAATATATTAATCTTATATGAATCATGTTGCGGATCGGAATGCCGTTAGACATCCAAATCTAACTATACACCTGCAAAGAAAGATTCTTACATTCTATTCTTACTAGAGAATGTAAAGTAAAATGAAGAACACATAAGTATAAAGAAATGATGCATAATGCAAAATGTAGGACGCTCAATGCTGAAGTATATTGATCTTATATGATTCACGTTGCGGAATGCCGCCAGACATCCAAATCTAACTATACACCTGCAAAAAGATTCTTACTGGAGAATGTAAAGTAAAATGAAGAACACATAAGTGTAAAGAAATAATGCATAATGAAAAATGTAGGACGCTCAATGCTGAAGAATATATTAATCTTATATGAATCACGATGCGGAATGCCGTCAGACATCCCAATTTAACTATACACCTGCAAGGAAAGATACATATTGCAGAATGTATTGTCAAATGACGAACCCATAAGTTTAAAGAAATGATGCATAATGCAAAATGTAGACCTGAAGTATATTGCGAGATTGCAAGAAAATGGTGCAAGATGCAGAATGTATTGTAAAATATAGAATTCAGAAGTGTAAACACGTGATGCAAAATGTGCATGCAACAACCAAATGAATGCATATGAGACCTGTACGAAGCTGTCAAAATTAGTTATACAACTACATGAATGTCATTTGCCCAATTTCAGAATATTCAACAAAGGGGTTTAGGGGATAACCCATATAGTTTTTTAGAGTCAAGCAAGTTGTAAACTACATGAGACTAAATTAGTTACAAATGTTTTGAAAAGAAAATACCTGTCACAGAAGTCCCCTGCACTTGAATCTCTTCAGAATCTCTCAAACGATATGAGCGCCTTCTGAAGCACAGACCTGAGGAAGCAAAAAATATAATTAGTCTTTACTTACGAAGTACGTAATGCCCACTTTGTTCCTTCTATGGATTGACACAAGTCTAAAAACTGCATTGCCCTATTGTAAGTCGTGGGTAAGGAATCGGTTTTCAGTTAAAGTCTCTGTCTTAAGACTTTTTAAACCGCAAGCATGTAAATAACTGAAAACAGATTCTTCTCAAGCAAGCCGTGGGTAGTAAAAGTCTTTTGTCTTTAAGACTTGTAAGCCGTGTGGGCTGTTGGTCGTTATATCCAATCCAACAAGTCTTAAGCCCCTCACATTTTCTTTGTCTCTTTAAGCCGTGGGTAAGGAATCTGTTTTCAGTTTTCATCCTTGTCTTAAGACTTTCAAAACTGAAAATAGATTCTTGTCAAGCCGTGGGTAGTAATAGTCCTTGTCTTAAGCCCCTCACATTTTTCTTTGTTTCTTTAAGCCGTGGGTAAGAAATCTGTTTTCAGTTTTAGTCTTTGTCTTCAGACTTTTTCAAAACTGAAAATAGATTCTTGTCAAGCCGTGGGTAATAATAGTCTTTGTCTAAAGCCCCTCACATTTTCTGTCTTTGTCAAGACATTTGTAGGCCGTGTGGGTAAGGAACTGTTTTCAGTTACAGTCTTTGTCTTAAGACTTCCAAAACTGAAAACAAATTCTTCTCAAAGCTGTGGGTACTAAGTGTTTATTTGTCTTCAAGACTTGTAAGCCGTGTGGGTTGTTGGTCGTTATTTCAAATCCAACAAGTCTTAAGCCCCTCACATTTTCTTTGTCTCTGTTAAGACATTTGTAAGCCGTGGGTAAGAGAATCTGTTTTCAGTTATAGTCTTTGTCTTAAGACTTTTTCAAAACTGAAAACAGATTCTTCTCAAAGCCGTGGGTACACAACCTGTTTTTTTGTCTTCAAGACTTGTAAGCCGTGTGGGCTGTTGGTCGTTATTTCCAATCCAACAAGTCTCAAGCCCCACACATTTTCTGTCTTTGTCAAGACATTTATAAGCCGTGGGTAAGATAATCTGTTTTCAGTGAAAGTCTTTGTCCTTAAGACTTTCTCAAACCGCAAGCATGCAAATAACTGAAAACAGATTCTTCTCGAAGCTGTGGGTACTAAGTGTTTTTTTGTCTTCAAGACTTGTAAGCCGTGTGGGCTGTTGGTCGTTATTTCCAATCCAACATGCCTTAAGCCCCTCACATTTTATTTGTCTTTGTCAAGACATTTCTAAGCCGTGGGTAAGTGAATCTGTTTTTAGTTATAGTCTTTGTCTTAAGACTTTTTCAAAACTGAAAACAGATTCTTCTCAAAGCCGTGGGTACTAAGTGCCTTCCCCATATTTTCTTTGTCTTTGTCAAGACATTTGTAAGCCGTGGGTAAGTGAATCTGTTTTCAGTTATAGTCTTTGCTTTCAAAACTGAAAACAGATTTTTCTCAAAGCCGTGGGTACACAACCTGTTTTTTTGGCTTCAAGACTTGTAAGCCGAGTGGCCTGTTGGTCGTTATATCCATTCCAACAAGTCTTACGCCCCTCACATCACATTTTCTTTGTCTTTGTCAAGACATTTTTAAGCCGTTGGTAAGTGAATCTGTTTTTAGTTATAATCTTTGTCTTAAGACTTTTTCAAAACTGAAAACAGATTCTTCTCAAAGCCGTGGGTACTAAGTGTTTTTATGCCCCTCACATTTTCTTTGTCTTTGTCAAGACATTTGTAAGCCGTGGGTAACTGAATCTGTTTTCAGTTATAGTCTTTGTCTTGAGACTTTTTCAAAACTGAAAACAGATTCTTCTCAAAGCCGTGGGTACACAACCTTTTTTTTTGTCTTCAAGACTTGTAAGCCGAGTGGCCTGTTGGTCGTTATATCCATTCCAACAAGTCTTACGCCCCTCACATCACATTTTCTTTGTTTTTGTCAAGACATTTCTACGCCATGGGTAAGTGAATCTGTTTTTAGTTATAGTCTTTGTCTTAAGACTTTTTCAAAACTGAAAACAGATTCTTCTCAAAGCCGTGGGTACTAAGTGTTTTTATGCCCCTCACATTTTCTTTGTCTTTGTCAAGACATTTGTAAGCCGTGGGTAACTGAATCTGTTTTCAGTTATAGTCTTTGTCTTGAGACTTTTTCAAAACTGAAAACAGATTTTTCTCAAAGCCGTGGGTACACAACCTTTTTTTTTGTCTTCAAGACTTGTAAGCCGTGTCGGCTGTCATTATATCCATTCCAACAAGTCTTAAGCCCCTCACATCACATTATCTTTGTCTTTGTCAAGACATTTATAAGCTGTGGGTAAGTGAATCTGTTTTCAGTTATAGTCTTTGTCTTAAGACTTTTGTCAAACCGCAAGCATGCAAATAACTGAAAACAGATTCATCTCAAAGCCGTGGGTACTAAAATTTTTTTTGTCTTTAAGACTACTGAGTCGCATGCTCTTATTTGCCATCCCCTAACATCCTTCTTTATACATGCACTACCAACCCATATTCTCGGTCCAATTAACAATCTTGCTATAGGGGATGGCATAAGTTTCTTCTAGAGGCAGCAAGGGACAATGTTCCCAAATAAGAATCTAACATAACACTATTAGATTAGTGTCTGTCTATGATCTTTTTTGGGGTTTGAAAAACAAAACAAAACACAACCAAAACAATGCACAAACAAAATTTGGTAGAACATTATAAGAACGTCTACCAAATTCTTGGTTATTAAAAGAAGAAGTCAAAAAGGAATCCTGACTCAAGACATCAACGAAAGAATCTCAAAACAAAACCGGAATAAAAACATTTCGAAATAAAAAGAGAAACTCTAGGAGGACATACAAAGAATTTACCCTAGAGAGATGGTGTGAAGCGGAAGTCAAGCCCAACAAAGATCACTGCAAATAGTTAAAATCAATATTCAGGAACATTTCTGTTATAAAACTCTCCTACGGTAATGGTATTAAAATGCACGTGCAAGAAGAAGACTAAAAGGCATTAGAAATATATAACCTTGTTCGCCTCATAGGTTTGTTCATCATTGCTTTTGAGCTAAATGTTGTGTTGTGTCATCTGCTCTAACTCAGACTGCCTGGTCATCCAACTAATCTCCCCACCAAACACTCCATCACTTGAATCTTGTTCAAAGCCTCTTCTTCTTGAAGCCTTACTCTCTGTTTCTGTTATAAAACTGCAAAAGGAACAAGATATAAATCAAAAGAGGAGAGTATAACATGTAAACAGTGTCGTAAAGATGATAGCAAATAAATGATCAGAACTGATTGCATATCAATCAAGTGCCTAAAACTGGTACACCGTCAATGAAAAACGACAGGGTTTGGTACATACATCGTCTGATTTCAGAAAGGCTTGACTTACTTACAGCTTAAACCAAGATTTGAACAACTTTGGAAACCCTAAAACGAAATCGCGACACAAGAAGGATTTTTACGGAACTTAGAAACCCTAACAATAGACAGAGACGTACCTCGATGTAACCAGTCAGATCGGTTGCAAACGATTGAGAAACCCTAACCAGTCAGATCGGTTCCAGGCGATTGCTAAACCCTAACCAGTCAATCAACATCAATTACAAACGATTAGACATCCAAAATTGTGATCAGAGATTTTATGCGAAATTATAGAGAAATCATTAAACAAATTCACGATTTGCAGAGATCAAAAACGCTTACTAATCTTAAAATTCGAAGGGATTTGATGCTTCAAAAAATTGGGGAAGCGTCGGATTGATAAGAGATGTTGAAAGAAGAGAGAGAATACGAAACTAGAGAGAGAGAGATCTAATTGATTTGGGAGAAAATGTTTTCTTTTCTTATTACATTAAGGAATTACTTGCTCCTTGATAAGATGCCGTCTCTCTGTAACGGTTACATTTCTGATTCGAGTCGGTCTCGATCAAAAAAGCGTTTTGACAACACGCATTTTTTTTGGCGTGACAAAAAAAAAAGACAACACGCGTTTATCGGTTATGTTTTGAAATTTGAATTGCAATTTGTAATCAAACTGGTCTTGCGTTTTTATAAAACCGAACCGGTTCCTTTTCCATGATTGCCTGCACAACAATATACGACGCGTTTTGTGGCTCTGTAATTTGTCAATTTCTTTTTTTTTCTCTTTGGAATGATATCCCTATATATTAATCTTGGAACATTACAGCATGATTTGTAGCCATGTGTCATCATTAGGATAATTTTTAGAAATCCTTAGAAAAATAAGTTAGTCCATATAAATATATATTATACTTTTTATTAAACTAATTATCACATTGATTAATAGTCTTAAATTCTTTTCTTAAATAAAAGCTACGTAAACTTATTTCCTTAAATAAAAGCTACAAAATTATCTAATGGTTAACGTATATATGGCAGCTAATAATTATAAATCATACATACAGTATTTGATAAAAAAATTGTATCCTCTACCTTTTACTTTAAATTTTATATTTATTAAAAAAAATTAAAAATCACATTAAGCATATATTTAAAAAATTAGTTTTTTCATATATGATATATTTTGAATTTTTTTAAACGACTATAAATTACGAAAAATAGTAAAACTTTCACATTAAAAAATTTGTGATCAATGGTTTATTTGTTTTTTTCGTTCAAGCAAAATACAATTGATCACAAATCGTATGAATATGAAATCTCATTATATATATATATATATATATATATATATATATATATCATTTAAATTAAATTACTATTGATTTTTTATCTGAATATTGAAGCTAAACCAAATTTTATGTTAAATTTAAGTATTTTAGCTTATATTATACACATTTATATGTTATAAATAATTTTTATTTTTATATTTTTTAAAAATTTAAAGTATATATGAAGTTTATATTATTTTAAAATGGGTTATATGAGTCCAAACCCAAACCGAATCCGCAGATCCGAACCGGATCGAACTTGCAAAAAACTGGAACATAACTGAACCAAACCAAACTGAACCGAACCAGATGGTATCTGAATGTCCACCCAAATCAAATGTAAAAAAAAATTGATAACAAAATATGTACTAATTGTAATATTTAAATACTTCATATTTTTTATAAAAAAACTCATCTGCGCAGATTATCATCTAGTTAAACATATAAGATTACGTCGACAATTTTATCTACTTTATCAAAATTCACGTCTGATTTTATCATCCTCAACCGTCATTTCCTATGATATCAATTACTACAAGTTTTTTTTGAACGTCTGGAATGATATTAATCAGAAGAGTGTAACACCAATACAAAGACAATGCCTTCTACCACGAGGTAGATAAAATTCAAAAACAACCATACTCTAAATAAGAGTCAAACGTTGCTTCTATCCTTTTCTCTTGCGATCCTATCATGAAGCCAAGAGGGACCTTCCATGGCTAGGTATGACTGACAACGCCCATCTCGGAGTACACTTCTGGCAATGTCCCGAGCAATCACGTTAGCTGTCACTTTCTCTCCTTCGAAAGATACTACCGCAAAGTTCATTTGGAGCTGTGACACTTGTTGTAACAGAGCTATGTAACGTTGCCATTGTCGAGGTGATTTGATAGCCTCTATAACCTCATTATAGTCAGAACAGATGATTATACTTGTAGCTCCTAGATCACTCAAGCTAGTCATAGCATAAATAACACATCGCAGCTCTGCTATGAAACGACTCGGAGCGTGCACAATCGCGTCTCTAGCATGGTGTGATACATTTCCGGTGTGGTCTCTTGCAATCCAAGCTATCCCACTATGAAGGTGTGTGTTTCTCTAGTTTGCGTGGAGGTTGCACTTGATGGTGCCGATCTCTGGAGAGACCAACCTTCACAGTTGTGCAGATGGGAACTCTCTGTGACAACCGTATCTACATCCTTGTTTAACTGAAACCATAACTCCACCTCTTCTTTCATATCTCCAATGAGCTTTTGTCTTGATAACTGAGTTTCCAAATACTAGATAGAGTTCATGTCCTTCCATACTAAACAAAGCACCCATGGAACAGAGCGAACTAAAGACTGAGGTCTATTCTTGTCTTCCATAAAGTTGAAAATGGTGGTTAAATTTTCTTCAAGAGATTGATGCAAGGATATACCCGCTAGTGATAGTCCCGCTTCCAACAAGAAACCCATGGCGACTGGACATTGAAACAGAACATGGTTAATGCTTTCTGGTCCACCATTACAGAGCTTGCATAGACTATCTACCCCAAGGCCTCTCGAAATCAGTCGATCCGCTACCGCTAAAGCCCCTGATAAAGCTCTCCAGAGGAACATCCTTATCTTTGGAAGTGTAGGAATTTTCCAAATTCGTTTCTTCAGAGTATTCCATGTCTGTTCCTCTGTTGTAATCGGTTCTGACAGCAAAGACTTAGCATAAACAAGCAAATCATAACCAGTTTTGACTGTATATGCTCCTCCATGTCTTGAAAAAGCCCAAACATAACAATCTTCTACTGTGCCTGGCATCGTTTGCTTTATACGAACAACCTCATTAGGAGGGAAAAGCTCTGTTTCGTTCCAAAGTTTTACTAAAAGTTTTACGAAAAATTTAATTACAAAGTAACAACAATAATATTAAGTAAATAGGTTGAGTATACCTTGCATGGTAATATCTTTTAAAATGGTTTAAAAATCGATTTTGTCCAAAAAACATACGAAAAATATTTAAAAAGTAGATGACAATCATATCATTACTCTATAAATATATAAATAAAAATAAAATTTTAAATAAATAAATAAATATTTATGGAAAAAATTATTCAATATTTAAAACATTTTAGCTTTTTCAGACAAAAAAATTATTTATTTATCTTTTATTTTATCTTATTTGGAAATTAAAAATTCTTTTGTAAATATTTTTAAAGTTATTGTTTAGTCTTAAATTGTAAACTCCACCTTCCGAAACCTCATCCTAAAACCTAAACCATAAGTTTAGATTAGTTAACCTTACTCTTATCTAAACTAGTAATTTTAAGTATTTCGATTTTCTGCTTATCTCTTATTAATCTTTTTTCTAAGTTTCTTACAGACTTTTCCGAATTTATATTATTATATCTCTACTATTAAAACATGACATGTCTATTCGGTAAATGTGAAGTCTAATTTTATCTTTCATTTATTTTAAGAATTATTATATCAAATTTAATTAATATTAAACATAAATATAATTATTAAAAAAAACTATATATAAAAAATTAAAATTTCAGAAAAAAATTAAACCAAGATATACCATAATCTAGTTTGTTAGTTGTTAAAGTACCTGAAAAGGTTAATACGTTAAATGTTTGTTGAAGATTTTGTCCACCAAATGGAATATTCATTCACTTGCAATATAAATGAGTTTTTTTCTGTATTTAAAATATGAGTTAAATTTGTGAATTTGGATGCGACTTAATCACATTACACACAGCTTTCAAAAATCCCCACACACACCCACAGATCTCTGTTTCGCAGCAGCACCAAGCCAGCTCTCACCGATTCTTCCAACTCATTCTTCTCGGATTCGTCGTCTTACTCGCGTCATTCACAGATCTGTAACGACCATGGGTAAGAGTTTCGTGACTCGCCTTGTTCTCGTCTCCACCTTCTTCTCCTTCATCTTCCTTTCCGCCATCTCTGCGCAGGTACTCGATTTGATTCGCATTTTCATGAATCCAGTCGATTTTTTTTGTATTAACGATTTAGCTCCTAGGAATCGGAAGGATCTGCTGGTAAAGAGCTTGGCCGTCGTGGAATGGTAATTTTTAAGAAGCTCGATCTGCTTTTTTTGGAATTAGGATTCTTCTATGTTCTTTGGAATCTGAATTTTATTTTATTTGAAGATTGGCACTGAACGAAATGGACTTGATGATGCTGCTGGTGGTGACGATCTTAGTGCTCTTGGTTTGAACCTCGAAGGCACTGGCCCTGGTGTATTCGATGCTTTGTTTTCGAGTTTCTCCATGATTCTTGTCACCGAGGTTCCTCCGTCTGCTTTGTTTCTGTTTATTTGGTTTGTTAAGTCATTCCTCTTAGTTAAAACAATTTATAGTGTTAATCTTTTGTTTAGATTGGAGATGAGACTTTTATAATAGCGGCATTGATGGCTATGCGACACCCCAAAGCTACTGTTCTCTCTGGTGCACTTTCAGCTTTGTTTGTTATGACGGTTAGTGCTAAGATTTCTCATTTTTTTGTTTGTCCAAATCCATTTTCTCATGTTTTTGTGAGTAATGCAAAAGTGTATGTTTTCTCCTGAATTGCTTTTAGATACTTTCCACTGGACTTGGTAGGATAGTGCCAAACTTGATATCCAGGAAACACACCAACAGCGCTGCTACAGGTGTGCCCCTGTCAACATTTTTATTTTTTTGGTTCTCAAATATTCTGTTGGCTTCAAATACTTGATTTGTTTAATGCTGGTAGCCATCAAAACTGATTTCTTTTCATGTTTTCTTATACGTTTGTAAAATGTATCATGTCGTGTGGTTTACTCCTTCTTTTTGTTTATCTGAGTCTCACTTCAGGGATCTTACATCTTTTTTGAACATGCAGTTCTCTATGCATTTTTTGGTCTACGACTTCTCTACATTGCTTGGAGATCATCTGATTCAAAGTCACATCAAAAGAAGGAAATGGAGGAAGTATGTGCTTCTTCAATCTCTCTGTTTGCTTCTTAATTGAAAGAGATTTTGCCCTGATGTTCTTGTTAGTTATCCTCATTCAAAGTTTTCAGTTTTCCCTTATTGGTTCCTGGAGTTTTTTTCTTAGCTGTTCTCTCGGTTTTAGCATATGACGCTGACTAACTTCCCATTATCTGTGGTAAAGGTTGAGGAGAAGCTTGAGTCAGGCCAAGGGAAGACACCCTTCCGTCGTTTTTTCTCAAGATTTTGCACTCCAATATTTCTTGAGGTATTCTGCCTGCCTTCGAGTGTGTTGTTCTGCATGTTTAATATTTATTCATCAGAGCTCTGCAGATTTTTCTAATTCATTTCAATTTTAGATGACTGTGAACTTTCTCTTTTATCATTGCGCAGTCATTCATTTTGACCTTTCTAGCCGAATGGGGCGACCGTAGCCAGATCGCCACAATAGCTGTAAGAGAAAAAGCCCCTTTCATCTCTCTCATATCTAACTTCTGACCGGTCTCCTAAGATTAAAACTGTGTTGGTTGTTGAAGTTGGCGACTCACAAGAACGCTGTTGGAGTGGCCATAGGGGCATCAGTAGGGCACACAATTTGTACATCACTGGCGGTTGTAGGAGGAAGCATGTTGGCTTCAAGGATCTCGCAACGCACAGTCGCAACTGTTGGAGGCTTACTCTTCCTTGGCTTTTCTGTCTCTTCCTATTTCTATCCTCCCCTATAGGTTATTTTGCACTATGCCATGTTTCTGCAGCGTAAATGTGCTTCTTTTTCTCTTGCGAAAATTGGTGTTAAGAGTGACATTGTCTAAGTAAAGTATCTCTCTTTTTCTTTTTTGATTTTTGTACGGAAACCAAGTAATCCAAAGTAAGCGACTTGAAAAGAAAACGTAACAGGTGCTTTGCTGCATTTGCTTGGACTCTCACAGAGCTTTTGTTGGATGTGCTTAACCAGAGCAACGTATTTTGCCTAAACACGAGCTATTTGCTATCCTAATCCCAGAACCTTGGCAAACAATTCATTTTTTCTGAAAATTACACACCTTCAAAGATGAGAGTTGTGCATTTCGAAGAGAAAAAAAAACAATTAGAGAAAACTCCTAACGTCACATTGACCAATATTTTCCAAATCCTGAAAAGGGCAGCGAGAAGAGAAGAGAAATAATATTGCAGTTAGAGTAATCAGTAAAAGAAAGTTGTAATAATCTGGAGACAAGAAACACATGCAAACTGGCTAAAACTTAATAGTAATATACGTACTACACCAACTTTCTAACTAAACAACACCATTACAACAAAAATGATGCAACGGCCTAGTTTCTCATCCATCATTTGCGGCCTCGACAAGCTTTGATGTAAACCTAAGCTTCTTGATTTTCAATTTCACTTCCTCAGAACACAATGCTTTCCACTCATTGCTCAACTCTTTTCTTTTTTCCGCTCCAAGGTTCATCATCAGCTTCTTAAGCTGCAACTTCTTCTGCCAATCACTTAAACCTTGCAAAACCATGGTCTCAAACGCATCTTCAACACAACGTAACTCACCATCATCAAGACTCTCTTTTCCTTCAGTTGTTTTGTCAACACTCACTTCATGAAGCGATTTGCCATCAGACTCACCTTTCCCCGCCCCGTTTTCATTTACAGGTCCATCATTACTCACTCGCCCATTATCCTCTACAGGTTCATCATTACTCACTCGCCCATTTTCCCTAAAGGCATTCTCCTGATTCATCAAAAAAGTCACTCTTTAACTGTTACTGCGATAGTAAAACTTAAGACTTGGAAACAGAACTTGACAAAGCTGAACCAAAACTGTAGGTAGGTTACTTACGTCATTCTCGATCAGCATTACGTTCTCCATGACTCCTCCATTAGCAAATTCAGACACTTTGCCATCAAGCTTACTACTTTCCTCCCCATTCTCATTCACATGTCCAGCATCATCCATTTGTTCATCCTCCTGATTGATCAGCAAACCATATTGTTGAGAAACTCAATACACAAATCACTTTTTAACTATTACAAAGTCAATCAAGAAACAAATTGATGAATCCTTCACTTACACAACTTCGAGTCTCTCCACGTGCTTTCTCAACGCCTTCTCCTCCTTGAGCCTCTTCTTGTGATTCTTTCTCAGTGCCTCCCCCTCCGTTAGCAGCATCAGCAACTTCAGCTTCAGCCTGGTACACGCCCCAGATCATGTTGGAGTATCCAAAGGCTTGAGAGTCAGTAAGCCTAGTGAAAAGCGGATCTTCCCCTCGATCGATCCTCTCCATATGAAGAACGAACTTCCTCCTCAGCTTCCTGACCTTGCTGAAAAGCTGCTCCTTGGAGAATTTCACGTGGATTGAGCCTTGCACGAAAGAGAAGAAACCATCCCAATCGAAACTCGGATCGTGCCTCGTCTTCACTCTGTAATCGACTAAACCCTAAAATCCATCACAGCGAGTGAGCGAGCGCAGTGAGAAGAGGATCTAATATACAGTGAAAGGAGTAGAGATGAACCTTTAAGATAGAGAGCTCATCGTCTTCGTTCCAGATCCGTTTGATCAAGGGAGAGGACAGTTTCTTCTTCTTCTTCTTCTTGGTCGAAGCTTCTTGTGAGGGAGACTTCTGCTGCAGACAAGTATCGGAGAAATTGAGCCGGTTCGTAGTCGCCATCTGCACACATGTTTACATCAAGGATCAATTTTGACCCCTAATCGGATCAGTGGGATGGGATGAGGAGAAGAGGACAAACCTAAGAATCGAGCTGTGATCGAAGTGGAGATGACTCAACGTTTTTTTTTTCTCGAAATGGCTGGCTTTTGGTTTCCGCTGAAAATAAAATTAAAGGAAGGAGAAATAATTTAAACCGGTTTGCTAAACCGGATAGTTACAGTTAACTGTATTAAGTCAAGCTCCAGATATTGCGGAAAATCCGATGGTATGGATGGATACAGTGAAAGCAAGTCAAATGGATTTCTAATTTTTTGTCAAATATATTCCTTCCCTTTTCAAATATATACCTGCATCTCATGGAATGATTTAATTTTAATAATTTAAAATGCTATGAACGTGTATCAGATGGAATGATTTAATTTGATTCCTATATAAATGGGTAGACCATGAACTATCCATGGCCAGATCCATAGAAAGCCACGTTTAGTAAATATTTTTTGATGTGATAATACATATAAAAAAGATATACTTAGTCAGAATATGAGCTTTAAATCAAAGAGTTGCATAAGTCAGTTGTTTTGTAATGATTCTTTGGTACAAATTTATAACAACACAACGCAGTAAAACATGTAACTGTGATAAGTAGTTTTGGGTTTCCTCTCTCTCTGTTTTCATTCCTTTTTACCTTTGTTGTCTTCATCATCTTTAAGAAACTTCATGAACCAATAGGCAGAAGATTTTGGGTGACGGGTTAAACCGTTCTTGTAGTCTACATATACCAAACCGAATCTCTTGGTGAAACCTTGCGCCCACTCGAAGTTGTCCAGCAACGACCATGCGAAGTATCCCTTTATGTCCACTCCGTCTCTGTTTCAGTTTTTTTTTTGGTTATTAAACAAAACTAATTTTACTTGATATATTCCTACCTAATTATTTGTTTCCTAAGTTGTTACTGCAAGTAAAGAATAAAAGAGAAATGTTGGCTCACTTGATAGCCTCCGCGACATTGGCAAGGTAACTCTTGAAATAGGAAACTCTACGCTTATCGTCGAGCATATCGTGCATGGAGGCAGATCCGTCATCTTCATCATCCATGCCTGTCGTGTTGTAACCAAAACAAAGTAATATTTGCTCAAATGCCAACTCAGCATGGACAACAAAACTATTCTGCTCTTTCTTACCAGATCTTTGCATTTAAATTGAACTTTGGAGTTATAAGGATAGGTAGGTACCATTCTCGGTAATAAATATTGAAGGGCGGTTGTATTTTTCGCTGACATAATTCAAAGTCTTCCGGATTCCCCCAGGCACAATGTAAAGCCAATCCGAAGCTGCCTGTAGTTTTGCACAGATATGGTTACTTGATCACTAGCTCATGCCAAAAACGATGACTACAAGGGAAGTAAGTAAGAAGAGAGTTTCTTACCCTCTCGCCTATAGGCTCTCCATCTGCCCATTCAACTGTGCACAGAAAAGAAAGAAGATGACTACAAGGAAGTAAGTAAGTAAGAAGATGCTGGTGGTGATATAAATATCAGTTTCTGTGTTTGTTACCAAGCCTCTCCAATTCTTGTGCTTTGTAAAAGTCACTCTCAGCTTCGTTGTTTGAGACATGAGCAATTATCCTCGAAGTGTAGTGGTTTATGCCAAGAAAGTCCCATGAGTTCTGAAGCATAAACTCCTTCTCTTCCGGAGTAAATGTAGGAAGATTGTCTCCAAGTTTCTGGCGCATACTTGCAGGGTAGTCTCCGAAAAACAAAGGATCCAAGAACCTGCAAAAAGGATTTTAATCTATTATTTTAAGGAGTGATGTATACACCAAAGCTTGCAGGATAAAACAACGTTTTACGCTAACCAAGCAACCCCAAGTCAATGCATATCTTACTTACCATCCAAGTTGAAAGTCAATTCGTCTACCAGCAGCAACCTTGTCCTCCATTTTCTCCGAATTAGCCTCTGCCCACTCACAGTCAACCGACAAACCGATTTGTCCGCCTTGACTTTCCTAGAACCAAAAAGCACACTGGTAAATAACAAGCACACTAGTGATGCCAACCCTTGACGCATCTTCCAATAACCAAAGGTCTCAGATAAGAAACTAAAGTAGACAATGGTTGGACAAATAGAAGTATAGTGATTATACCTTGTACTTGCTTCTATAAACTGAAACAGCAGTTGCATGAGCCAAAACTTGATGATGTGAGACCAAATATGGCTCGATCAAGGGCTTCTCCTTTCTTCCAGGAGCAAATATCCCAATACAGTGTCCGTTCACCGAGGTCTGAAGTGGTTCGTTTAATGTAATCCAGTGCTTCACTCTATCACCAAAATTGGCAAAACAAGCATCTGCATAGAGGCCAAAATAATCTCTGCACATGAAGACAAAGAGTTAGTGTCAAAACAATTAATTAACCATAAAACTTGTATTTCTGCATTTCAAGATCTTTACACACAAAGATATCAAGATTTACTACTTACACAATTTTCCTATTCGTCCAACCCCCGATGGATTCCTGGAGATGTGAGGGGAGATCCCAATGGTACAGAGTGACAAACGGCTGAATACCTGTAATAGTAATCATCTTGTGAAATGATTCATCCACAAAGTGGAAAAGGCTCGTATGCGGGTGGAGAAAAATAAATACCCTTTTCAAGAAGTGAATTGATGATATTATTGTAGAAAGCAATGCCTTCTTCATTGACTTCAGTTCCCAAACCATCTAGAACAAATGTAAACCAAAAGCAAATAAGCCCTTTTATCATCAACAAACCTTTATATACATATATATATATTTTCTCAAAAACCCTGAAGAAAAAAAATACAACAAACACTGCAACAGAAATGTTTTTACTGTCACAAGTACAAATGCTGAAAAGAAGTCAAGATTTCATGTCTGTAAAAGGAAGGCAACGACTTTGAAGAAACACACTGCTACCACATGAGCTACACTATGATCAGTGATCCTACTTATCACAAGTAACCACAAGGCACTTAAGTATAAAGAATGTTACCAGGGAAAATGCGAGACCAAGAAATGGAAAATCTGTAAGCGCTGAATCCTAATGTTGCTATAAGTTCAATGTCTTCCTGAAAATTTATTAGAAGAAAAATAAGGAAAACATATGAAAAAGAAAACAGAACGAAAAAAAGAAGTTTTAAATTTAAGGCTCAACCTTATATCTGTGGTAATGATCCACAGCGACATCGCCATTACTTCCATCAAGAACTTTCCCTAAAATCACAAAAGTGTGTTAAATCTCTCTTTCTACATAGTCTTTGTTATTTGATAAAGCTGCAAAGAAGGAAGGAAAGATCATATACCTTCAAGATGAGTGAACTTGTCCCATATATTTGGCCCCTTTTTACCTTCGTTCCAGCCTCCTTCGATCTATAAAACAATCAATACTTAGCAAACTTCAATACAAATTTGACTTTTTCCTAAACAAAACATTTTCAACCTGGTAAGCGGAAGTGGCGACGCCGAAGGTGAAGGTGGAGGGGAAACTAGAGCGGTCAACGTCCGGAGAGACGGCGAGACTATCCAAGTTAAGCTTCTGCGCCATTTTCCGATTTAGAAATGGAATCCGAGATCGCAAAATGATGCGTTGACACTACACTATATCAATCAACACAGCTAACAGACGAATTAATAATCGTCATAATAATGTAGTGGTTGAATACCGGTTTTGTATAATAAACCAAACTCGTGTGATGCATTTTTTTTTCTTAATTGCGGTTGAGTCAGTTTGATCACCCACTCCGGTTTGTTTTTCCTACATGTGATTGATAATGGGATGACTCGTCTTATAAATTAAACGGTACAATACAAACCAGACTAATTAATTGTCTTTTATGTTCTTCATCACACTCCGACCTACTCTGCATATCTAGGTCGTATGCGTCGTGTCTTTCTCTGAAGATCTCGATCTGTTTATTAACTCATTGATCGCGAGGTGACATGTTCTTGGTTGTTATTCGTAGATTTGGAATTTGCTATCTCAAGTTGCGAGATAGCCCTTTGGGCCAAAATATATAGACTTCACCTATGAGTCGTGTCGTCATTGGCAATTCAATTCATTTTTTATTGGACTTTTACTTGCCTAGATTTGTGTCATAAATCATGTTCCAACATGTGTCTCCCAGGCTATTAAGTAACAAGTGGTCATCATCTTTAATAGGTGGAGGACACCATAAGACACGATTTTGGTATATTCCAATCCTGTATGTCGGATAATGATTGTCCCTAAAGATCAAAAACGCATAAGCTAAGCCATCAAAACGTTAACTCCCATGTGGATGTTTTTGAAAAACTTGAAATTATCAATCACAACAATATCGACGGGCAGGAGAGGATAGGTGTGGGAGGTCTTTCAACCGTGAGCTGTTGAGGTGTTAAAGTTGTACCAGAGCCGAATGTGGACTCATGTATGGGCTCATACTAACATGGCCCGGTAACGATTTTTAGTACAACGAAGATGTTGCGTTTTTGAGAGGAATCATTGTGTTTTGTGGAACTAAGTGAATTACAACATCTGGATTTGTAGTATATGTCAGAAAGATTTACTTTTTCAGTGATATATGCAGAAAGGACTCTAAAACTAAACGTGCTTAAATTGAAGTAGTGCAATGATGGACCATCTATCGAAAGTGATTTATGATATAAAATAAGTAAGATTGAAGCATAAATATAGTCATTTGGTGATTATAAGATCAACAAATAAGCTATGAAAAAATTAATACATAAGCATGGGTACGGATCGGATATCCGGGTTTTTAAAGGTATTTGTGATTTGCTTCGTATGCTACGGATATCTAATTTTTGTATTTGCTTTGCTTCGGAGAAATACAGATATTCGAAAAAACGGATATCCGGAAAATAAATAGATATTTGCGGATATTTGCGAATACTTACGGATATCTCATATGTTTGATTAATACAAATAATCTTAAAATTTCGATGCAGATTTGTTTTGTATAATATATTTTTACATGATATATAAGATAAAAAAATTAAAAGAATTAGTAAATCTATATATTTTGTAAAAAATTTAAACTTAGTTAACAAATATAATAACACAAAACTTAAAAAAAAATATATAATTATATTTTCTTCCTTTTATGTATTACTTTTATACCATGTTCGAAAACGCGGCCGAGGCGGCCACTTACTCGCCGGAGAAGCGCTGGGCGGAGCTCTGCCGCCGCGATTACAGTGAAATCGGTCTAAAACTCGGTTCAAAAAAACTCATCTATGTTTGACCATTTTCATGCTGGAAATCAGTAAGTATACCTAAGATCTATCATATTTGAATGGTATTAACAAAGAAATGAAGTTAAACGAAGGAAATCGCCTCCAAAAATGATGTTTACGATGACGTACGACAAAACGGCCGTAACTTTATTTCTGTTAAAAAAAATAGGTCAAGGAAGAAGATACAAAGAAAATTACAATACTGTCCTTCTTTGGTCAATTAATAAAAAATTGAAAATTCTGTAGTTGTGGCCCATCGAACCCAGGTCTGGACTATAAGAATCACTTACCTCACTGCTGGGCTACGCCATTTACCCTATCTATTCTGATATCTATACATATTACATCTATTATATTTTTAAAAATTAAAATATTAATAAAATTCTTCTCCGCGTATGTCCCGCTTAATCTCCGATTTTTTCACTAGGCGTTAGGCTCTGGTTCACCGCCCGACTAGCGCCTAGCGTAGTCTTGAACATGGATTTTATATAAGTAATAATGTGAATAAAACTTGTCAAATCAAATGTCAAAATAATAATTATATAAGTTTATACATATAGAACTTTATATAATCAAGATATACATGTACTTATATATTGCCGGATCGGATCGGATATTTGCTCTTCAAAATTTTAATATTTGTGATTTGTTTCGTTTTTTACGGATATTGAATTTTAGTATTTGCTTTGATTTGTAAAGTTACGGATATCCAGATTTTTCGGATCGGATCGAAGCGGATAACGAAACGAATCAAAATTTACATATATTTTACCCACCCCTACACCGCATGTCTTTGAGTGGACTTATGGGTCAACTGAGTGCGGGTGGAAATCCCATTAACGTTAGGGACCGAGACGTAGGGCAAGATTATAGGGGGTACCTTAACACAGGCCCTTAAATGGAAAATATGGAGATCGAAGGAGAATCAGAAGAAAAATCCTTAATTAAGGACCTGACCTTCACGAAAACCGACCAAAAAAATTTAATGGACCGACAAAACTTAAGTGACTTTGTTCCAGGACCACTGATAATCTTAGCCTTACAAATGTATTTTTCTTAAAGTTGTTTTAAGTTTCTCAATCAATACTATTAATCAGGATCATTCCTGAATTATGCCTTTAATGAAATGTTGAAATCTTCCAAAAATATCTTTAATAATATGACTAACTAACAAAATTTATTAATGGTATTGTTGTCTTTTGGTTTTGTGGGCTTATTTCAATCGGGCCTAACTATATGAATTATGTTTTTATATAATCAATTTCATATCTCATAATTTTTTTAATAACATAAATTAAAGTCTGCAATAATTTAAAAAATTGATATTAGAAATTGAAATCTTATAAATTTGCGGAAAGAAAACTTAAATAAAAATATTATTGACCATTTTATATGTTTAACAATATTTTATACCATTTATAATTATTTAAAATAATATAATAGCTCAAATATGAATTTTGGATACAATTAGAGTTGGGAATTTGAGTTTTTACCCACAGATCCAACATCGTTTTACCTGCTGGGGGCGGATGTGGGTCGGCAAATTTGAAAAATTCAATATGCGGGTGTGGATCGAGTGCATTTTAAGCGGAGAAGATGCGGGTCGGCCGAATTTAAATCGCGGGTACCCGCTAACTCGCAAAAAAATAATTCACTTTTATTTTTTTTAAAATCATATTTTCGTAATATGTATAAAATATAATAAAATTATAAAATTTTAATTATAAATATATAATTTTAATTATTTTATTACAAAAAATTATTAAAATATAATTAAAATATCATTAAAATATTTTATTAAAATTTATATTACATGCGGGTTATCCGCAAATATGGGGGGTGCGGGTTTTTGAATCTATCTTCGCGGGTCATGCGGGTCGTAATTTTGAGTCAAAAAAAATTAGTCAACACGCGGATTGGTGGGGCGGGTGGAACGGATTGACCCGCGAATCCAGCTCTAGATACAACCATTGTTTAACTTATTTACAAACGTAAAACGGTTGTGTGATGCATTTTAATTTTCGTCATACTGTACACACTATAACAAACCGCATAATTGAAACTTTATCATGTCACACTTAACATAATTAAAACAAAGAATTATCAATTTTTATATTGAAAAAACAACAAAAAAAAACCTGCCCTTTCGAGGACCGGTCAGAATCTAGTAATGCTATAAAAAGAAGTGTACGGGTTCAACTACCAAGTTATAGGTAAGCTGTAAATTAGATTGAATATTCATCTATCAACGTATGTACCAGTCAATTCAAAAATCCAAAAGTTTGTACACACATATGGTACTGTTCTAGAGTCATCAAATTATGAAAATAAGCAAAATACACAAGAAGAGAAATCATATTAAGAAAATTTTGGAGATCAAGCACCATTGTCTGGGAAGATCCGCAAGAACAATAATAACAAGATGGTTCAGAGAGTACTCATCAAGAGCAAAACTAGATTTGACTTGAAATGGTTCTTGAAACTTTGATAGCTCTTGCTTTGTCCCACACAAGATAAGAGACGTGAAACCCTCTTTGTGTTGACTTTTACTTTAACGACTTTTTCTTCTTCTTTTTTTTCTGGGGTTGAAATGTAAAATTGATATTTTTTTTTTTTTTTTTTTTTTTTGTTAACCAGGGGGTGATCCATCCGCTTTCCAGGCGTTAGACTAATCCCCCTGAGGCCGACGGCGCCCGCGTTTTCTAGCATTTAAGCCAGCCCCGGTGGCCGGGCTTCGAAAAATTGATATTTTTCTGTCCTAGAAAATGTTTAGTAAGTAATTAAAATTCAATGCTTCTCGAAACATGGTCTTTTTTTGTCAACAAAACATGGTCTATATACAGTTCAACAATATTTATCAGTCTTTTCTTTTCGGTCAAATGAGAAAGAAATTTCCATTTTTTTTTGAGTCTTCAAATCATTTTATAATTTTTAACAAAAACCTATTAGTAGTGAGCTGTTAACAAACAGAATTGCATATTATTTATTAATTATTTACAAGGTAACAATGTGTGAAACTAAAATTGTTTATTCTCTATATAAGAAACAAAAGTAAAGGAGACGATCGTGTTTGGGGGGGGAGGGGGTACTCCGAAACTCAACCCTTCCATATGATATATTGTGATGCAAATTCTGAATAAAATAATAATATTAAATAATTTTGAACTAGGAAAAATGAAATTACAGTCTAAACCTGAATTTGCAGTTACTACTTCTAACCCTAATCACATTGTTAGCAGCCAAGCTATCAACGGATACACCACACCTGACCAAGAACTTTACTTCCATCAGCTTTAATTTCCCGAGTTTGATCCGAACAGGTTGTGTAACTCTAATCCGCAACGGTATACTTCCGGTTAACTGTTGTTGCTCTCGCAGTGTCGCCATTAAACTGGTTGCATTCTGAGTATAACCAGTCATTTCTACGACTATAATTGTCGTATTCTCATGTCCTTGGTAGAATTTCGGCAACGACCCTGTCAATATTATAAAACCCGGTTAGTGCCACCACATGCATGTTTAAATGAATAGTATAATATCATGTTTTGGTTTTCCTATAAATCAATTTAAACCATAAAACCAAACAAATAAAATATCAAAGTTAACAAACATTTTTGACGTACCATTGCTAAGTCTGGTTTGCATGTACAAGACGCTAATTTTGCTTCCGTCTTCATAGTAGATTCCAATTTTCTCGTTGGGATTCTTGGCGGTAATGGTGACGTTAAACGCAGTGGACAAACTGGAATCTTGGTTAAGCGTAAACTGGGTGAGCTGTAGCCGGTCGATATTGTAATCCGGTAGCTTCGGTCTAAAGACAAGGTAGAGTATACCAACGGCCGCTCCAACGATGACGATAAGGAGGAAAATAACAAGGAGCGTGTAACACACACATCTGCAGCAACAGCTTCGTCTCTTCTTCCTCGGAGGAGTATCCAACAGTGGTGGTTGCGTCACAAATTCTTTGGTCGGGTCACCGTGTTCAGATCTTGATGAGCCACGTGGGACTAGAGGTGCCGTTGGATGCGCCGGAGGTGGAGCTTCCGGGTCGCTCACCGGATGAATTTTCTGGTGATCGGACATGTTTTTACGTGTTTATACGTTTGGAAATTAAAATTCAAGTACTCTGTAGGTTTTTTAGGCAAATGAAGAGAATAATGTTTTAATGGAGAGAGGATCCTCTTCACGTTTTCTTTACGTTAATGGTATTTATAAGCTGGTTAATTGGTGTTTTGTTTAATGCGTATGCATGTACGTATGAAAAATAAAACAAAAAGAAAGGAAAAAAACATCTGCTTGACGGAATAAATTAAACATTTAATTTCAAGGCCAAACGTGTCTTTTTGAATTCATTGTACCCTTTGGACCATAATCGTCAACCGTTGATTATTAGTCGAATAGATTTGATTTAAACCAACAATAATTAACTCGATGTCAATTCTGGGTTCCGCGGACGTTAGGATGAAAGTTCGTGCATGGTAGGAACGGGTCAGCAACGGTATTGAAAACATATGTATTTTAACAGGCACTGAAAACATCTTCAATGTACGTAAAACTCTATTTTTTTTTCAAAATAAAATAAAAGTGATTATGGAATAACAATGTTCCAATTCTATTTCACTTTCTATTCCATAATAGAGTAATAAACAAACAAAAAATAAATTACTCTATTTATAAATGTTCTAATTCTATTTCATTTTCTACTCTATAATAGAGTAATAAACAAACAAAAAAATAGATTACTCTATTTATAAAGTAAACTTCATTATAGAATAAAAAATATAGTAGGGTTAGAGCATGTGTTACTCTATAATCACTTTTATTATATTCCAGAGGAAAAAATGGAATAAAGTTAGAGATGTCCTTAAAATTTTTTTTAGAGGTTTTCATCTTGAAATAAGATTGGGACAAAACAAAATAGAGCAGAGTCTTGCTCAAAATAGTATATCAAAAACCGAAACTTAGTTGTCACATCTGAAACTGTAAGAACTAAAAAGATATGTAATTTTCCCATTACATAAGATTTATTTTTCAAACTTCTATCAATTAGACTATCCACTTTAAGGTATCTTAAAAGAAAACTAAAAATAAAAATAAATAAACTTTGAAAAACGTGATCTTCCTGAGTTAACTTTATGATTGAATCAAAATGTAGTTAGCTTGACAGACTAAAATCTCATATTCTCTTAAACAAAAAAAAGAAATATGTCATATTCTTAGTCTAATTTACTTTTCAACTATATGGATAACTCTTGTCGGGGTGATAAAAGTGAAAAATACTCACACTAATTGATTCTGTTTCAATCAATCATCCATTGCATGTAAGTCCACTTTCTTATTGGATGCGATCTCTCTCCGAAAAATTGAAAATAGAAAAGGGACCGCAACACGGGGACGGATGTGGAATTCGAATTGAGGAAATACCAACGGACTGGCCACCTCTGTTGTTTTTGAAATCGGATAAAAACGAGCACCACATTGAAGCCACCGACGAGGAATCAGAAGTGTAACTTTCAAATTTAGGTATTCCCTGTATCATTGTTTAGTAGCTGAATCCATGTGAATCAGGTCTAGTCCAACAGTGTTATTGGGTTTCTTAATCGGAGTTAAAATCAATTACCATCTATTTCATATATGTGTTAGTAATTTTGTAATTAAGAATTTGAGAACAATGTTTAGTGGATCCATCAAACACTGGTTAAATTGAAAATGTTTTGTTGTTTTGATATGAAAAGAATGGACAAAAATGGTTGAACTAGTGAAACTTAGTATAACTTTGTTAAATTATAATAGTACAACTTGTAGAACTAAGTAAAACTGTAATAGTGCAACTGTATAACTTTGTTTAGCCTGATTGGTAAAACTGTATAACTTTGTTTCTAAAATTATAAATTTGATATAGCTTGGTAAAACTTTATTGGTGAAAATGTAAAACTTGGTATAACTTAATAGTTAAAAAATATAATTTGGCATACTTATTGCGTAGAAAACATACATATAATATGAACTTGTACAAATCACTTATGTCGGGATACATGTTTATCAGTTAACAAAATAACTAGATCTCGATGCGGGTGTTATTTTTAATTATATATATATATATATATATATATATATATATATATATATATATATATATATATATATATATATATATATTTAAATTGATAATGATATACATTTTTAATTTTAATTTTTATAACTATTTCAAATATAATAACTTATAGTTTACATGTTGTAAATAATCAATTGTTTAAAACTATTACATGTATTTTTTGTCTTATTATATATTTATCTTATTGTATTTATTTTTATTTATTAAACTAATTCATATGCGACGGATTGTAAACAATAAAAATATACTTATTAATGCATAATAATATATAGTTCAATTCTAATTATGAAATTTGGGAAAATTATGATATTGTTAAAATATCTAAATCAGATAATAAATTTTAATATGATTGATTGTGATTATATAATAGATAAAAGTATAATAGAATATTTATATTTTATTTTATAAATGATAACTGAATATATTAATATTAAATTATATTTCAAAACTAACTACGAAATTAGTGTAAATATTTACATCTAAGTTTTGAAAATTAAGATCTTTTTAAAATCTTTTTAAACAGATTTTTTGAATTTTTTTTGAAATAAAAAGAAATCAAAATATATTGTGGTTATGTTTCCGGTTTATTAAGAATTTAATTAAAGTTTTATTTATATATATATATATATATATATATATATATATATATTTTAGATTTAACTTTAGTCATATATTTTAATGTTTCTTTAAATATTTTAAATTATTTGTGCGGGTATATATTTTTAATTTCATATACATCAATATGCGCGGGTGTATATTTTCAATTTTATATACATCAATATCTATTTTACATCATTAGTGTTATACATTTTTAACTTTAGTCATATATTTAAATGTTTTTAGAACTATTGTAAATACAATAAATTTATAACCTACATGTTGTAATTAATCAATTTATATAAGTACCACATGTATTTTTTGCTTTTTATTATATATTTATCTTATAGTACTTCCATTTAGTTATTAAAAAAATTAACATATATGCATTAAACAGATTTGTGAAAATAAGGATCATGTTAAAATCTTTTTAAACAGATTTGTTATATTTTTGAAACATATATATTTATATTTAAAATAAAAAGATATCAAAAGATATTATGATTAAAGTAGTTCAAAGATTTTATATCTTATTAGTTTTAATAAGTTACATTTAATAAAATTTATAAAGGATGATCCAAATGTATTAGAAACATAGAGAAGTGTGAGAAATATGGTTTAACAGATTTTGAATTTATGATGTATGTATAATGTCGGTCAGAACCAGTTAACGGTGGTATAGTCACACTATTAATGCATAGAAAGATATGAATCACACATCAATATGGTTTAAGACAGATGTATAAATTTATAATATATGTATAGTTGGTCAGAACCAGTTGAATATGATGACGTTTTGTTTATTAAATTTGGTTTAGACCAAACCGGAAGAATATTTTATAAAAAGGTTAAGGTTCGATTTTTTTTTTGTATTGCAGCTTAAGCATATTACATTGTAATTCAATAATAACGATGGAAATCTATGTTTGTTAACAGGATCGTATTTTTAGTCTTAGCTGTTACTAAAGTAACGAATATATAGTATGTTATATAATAATATCATAAAAGGATAAATGAAAGATAACTAAATTCTAGATAGAGTCCATTTTTTTAAATATCACACATAAATGAGAAGTCATGACTTCTCTTTTAATATAATAGATTGTTTCAGTTAATATACATATCCCATCAAATTTAGATCAAAGTAGTATTTAACACGACATAAGGAACATCAGTTAGAACATTATATCTTTACTCAACGGTAAACTATTCATATATTCTATAAATAATTCATAAGCGATCAAGAACATAAGTTAATAGTAAGAACACAACTATTAAACAACGGTAAAACACTTTACTAATCATATGGATTACCATAGTTTAGAAATTAAACATGTCGGAGTTCATGAATAATATCACTTATAAAAAATAACATAAAGAGGATTTGTTAAACACTATTTAACTTGATAAACAGTCATATTGGAAATAAATAGAAAAGTACTATAGAAGTAACTAATTTTTATGCTTCTTAAGCATGTTGTATAGCAAACAACATACTGTCAAACTCATTTCGAAAATTTGTTTCATTACAATAGGCAAACTATCTATATTATTAAAATAAAAGTACAAAATAAAACTGCTCCTTAGTTTTACCACTTATTTACATTAGACTGTTATTAAGATATTTATTGAACCTATTTTTAAGTATGCTTGTCTTTTTCTAATTTAAATAAATAGATTTAAGCATTTAATGTCTTTTATTAATTTAACCAATATATTTCATTAATCAATTTTTGACCAAAAAATATTTCACAATATATTTCGTATTAACATATTAAATATTTAATTTATATAACATATAAATAAAATATAAAATATAATTGTTCAAAATAATAATATTTTTATGTTTTAAATTTTATATTAACAATTATGTAATACATTTTAATTTTCAAATACATATACTACATACCCAGAGCCGGTCCTAGCATAATAGAGACTAGAAGCAAAATAAATAAAATGTGGCTGGGAAGCAGGGGATTTGAACCCGGATTGCCTGCATGTAACTCTTTATCTCCTTAATGAACTACTAGACTAAGAAAACTTTTGACAATTTTGTGGCCGATATTTTAATTATTTATAAACGGCTGGAAGGATGTGCTTCATCCGCTTGGCCCAAGGACCGGCTCTGTACATACCATTAGTACAAAGAATTTTTTTGAAGTGAAAGTAACTATTTATACGGTCATAGGCCAAGCTTTAGAAATAAATAACAGCAGCGTAAGATTATTTTTTTTAACAAATTTATATTAATAAAAATGATAGTTCCAAATATGTATATATATTTAATCAATAAATTTATTTTCTTTTCTTTTATGGGATGCTAAGATTTTGGAATTGGAAAAAATTATGACCCACCCCTATATTATTTTACTTAGGAAATTTAAATTTTTTATCAGAATATTTAATTAAACTTTTATTTTTTACTATAACTGCATAGATTAATTTTCAATCTAAATTTATGTTTAAATATTACAAATACATCATTTAATATAAACACTAAAACATAAAATAAATATCCATTTAGTCGGGCAGGTCAAAATTTAGTTGTTCTCTTTAACACCAGAAACATGTTTCTACTTTGACAACACCACTGATATCATACAAAGTTTTATAAAGAGGAACAAACTAAACTTACATACATAATGTCATAATCGTTTACCGTCATATCCAAAGACAAATAAAACTCAAAATTTAAACAACAAAATAGTTCATGTGCCCATGTTGTACTATGACAAACTGTAAAACAGTTTGTGCTACCTAAGACTAATTGCCTAATTTTTGATATTGAAACAACAAATGTCATTCTAAGCTTTAACATGCTTAAGGTTTTAGATCTTTCTCATGTCATGTTCATATCTCTGATTTCTTTTGTTTCCAGATATTTGATGTTCTCATACCAATGGGTGTTGTGACTGAGAGTAAATTGATTGAATGGACTATGCAATCTTCTACGAAGGGCATGCACATGACTCAAAGAAACATGATTCTCATGATATAAACAAGGAAGATGGTTCCATTTATATCTCCGAATATGAACCTCCTTCTTGGGCCGGAAAAGGTCAAAGCTTTGTTTCATCGCATTATAACTCAATTCCGGAGCCGGGTACGACCCCATTCTTTTGAAACATTTGAATGGCCCCAACATTATAAGGATTCCCATTTTTTAAAAAAAAAATATCTACATGTATTAGCTTTCTAAAACCATGATCTTTTTGATGTATTACACAATAAAATTTATTTTTTGAATATAATAGTTAAATGTTAATTGAGATATGTACTTAAAAATTTTGAATGGAGCACCAAGTTTTGCAGACCCAGCTCTGGGTTAAATTATACCCAAGAAATATACAATCAACCCCACATATCACACCCATTACAGTCGTCAAACAACAACCATAACCGAAATACCACCACTTAAAGCACAACATAACACATCTCTCACACTAGTATGTCAAACAAAGAACACAACAATATTATAAACCAATAACGAAAGTAACAAACCGCACGAGTCGGGACAAGGCCACTAGTATTAATAAAAATATAAATAATTCTATCATTAGATTTGATTATTAAGTCTAAATCATTAAAGTAATTTATATTTATTTAAATATTATTTTAATAAATCTAAAAGTGTAATAATATCCAAAAAATCAAAATCATTAAAGATGTATTTCTAATAAAATGTGAATAGGTTCAAAGATTTTTTTTTTTTTTGCTAAACGAATAGGTTCAAAGATTTAATAACATTTTTAAATAGATAAAAAATATGATCTAAATTTATAGAGCAGATAAAGTGAAGAATCGTTTTATGGCAGCTATGAAACGGAACGAATCTATCTCTGGTCCACTTTTAGATCCTTTACTTTCGTCTTGCTCTATGCTTTTGGAATTTCCCTTTTTCGTTCCTCTGCGCTGCTACATATGGGACAAAAGACAAAAATCCTTTTTAAATCTCTTCCTATTTAGTATTTACTAATTGGGTCAGGTAGATGACTACACGGTTGTAAATCATAAATATATGCCTTTACAGAAATATCATATCATGCAAAATAAATTGTTATCAGCTTAATAACATAAACTGTTTTTAAAAACCATATACAGAAACATGGAGTAAATTTTTCATATCTAAGATCTCCTTTGCACTTATTTTTGCTTTGCAAAACACAACAAATGGCTTACATATGTTTAATTAGTGCATATACTTTGTGTAACGTTTGTAAATAATAAATTGCATATTGGCTATTTTTGACTTATTTGACAGTAGTGTCCTAGTAGTGTTATTTCCTCTTACACCATCTTTTACCGTCATCAGCTTATCTATTATATTAAAATAGAAGTCACAACTTCTATACATGTGTGATTTTTTTAAAAAAAAAACTTTTTACTAGAAAATCATTTCATTTTAAGCTGTATATACATTAAAAATTTAATTAATTGAAACAAATAACTTCCCAATATTTTAGGGATTTCATAAATAAGAATATCAATTTATTAAATATTTGAACTACTTTGATATTTTTATTTAAAACATATATATATATATATATATATATTAAAATTTCGAAAAGAAATCTGCTTTAAAATATTTTAACAACAGCTTCATTTTCAAAAATTATATGTAAATACGTTCACTAATTTTGTGATTACCTTTGAAATATTATCAGTTATTGTTTATAAAGGAAAAATAAACATTTTATCACATTTTTATCAATTATATAATCACAATCATTTATATTAAAATAAATTATTATATTCAACTAGATATGATTGAGTTGTATTAAATTGATAGATTTGTAAATTTTAATTTCATAAAGATAAACTATTTATTATGAAAATATACATGAATAAATTGACATATCTTATAATTTTGTTTATATCATAATATATTATCTAAAATGAGTAAACGAGAAAAAAAATTCTAAAAAAGAAATTCGGGTTTGAAGGTTTGCGGATCAGAATTAGACATAAATTTCATACAAAATAATTTTTAAATATGTTGTTTCATGAATAAACTTATTTGTTAAATAAGTATATGCAAATACAATAATATAAATATATAATAAAAAGTGATAAATAGTTACATAAACATTTAAATATATTATTAACATTAAAAATGTGTACCACTAATGATCTAAAATAAATATTTATGTATATAAAACTGAAAACAAACATCCGCACGGTTGTGCGGGTAGAAATCTAGTTATTATGTTATGAGTCTTATGACTTGTGACCAATTTAAATGAATTTCGTTTGACCAAAATTTCCTTTTCTTAATTTCTCGCATGTGGCCAAATATTTATTTGGTTATAAACATTGCTTTGAATCCTTCGAAACACAAACAAGTAATTTGATTAGTTGGAGGACAAAACATGGCCTTGCGAAAACGAAAGGTATATGACAAACACAAATAACATACTCACAAAGGCATGTCATATCTTCCCTATAAAAGTAAACAAAGTTGTCATTACGAAACCACCAAAAACCAACGTGAAACCCCACGTTTATTTTTCTTTTGATTAATCTTGAGATACATAATACAATGGAAATGACTTCCGGATTGTTAGGCAATGGGATCCCAGAAGCGATGGGACAAAACCGCGGGAACTTAAAACGTTGCCTCGAGAAGTACATTGAGAAGGGCAGAAGGTTAATGAAATTGAGCCAGTTGATGGATGAGTTGGAGATTGTTATCAATGATTCAATCCAAAGAAAGCGAGTCATGGAAGGGGATCTTGGCAAGATCTTATGCTTCACCCAGGTCTTACCATACTCTTTAATTTTACAGTCTTTATTTTTGAGGAAAATTATATGAAACTAACATTTCAAGAAGCTTTTTATGTATATGAAGGGTCTTGGATTGACATTAGGCTAAGAATCTCATATAATTAGTGCATAATACTTTCCAAACATATTATGTCAAATGGCAAGTTCATTTTTTGTTTATAGGTTTATAAATCTCTATTTCCAAATACTTGGCAATATTTGATGTTATCTCTTACAAAATTGATTATGTTTAGTTTAATTTTAAAAATATTTAATTAGCTTATATACACAAAATCGCTGATATTAATTTATTTGCGAAAAGAAAAACATATGGTGAGCTCAGTGCAGTCCTAGGAAATCTAAGACCAGAAGCAAATTAAAAAAGTTGGCTTCTACTCTGAGATTTTACCCATGTTGAGCACATAGAATTTAAAATCTTGAGATTTTACCACTAGACCGAAATATTATTTATAAGAAAACAGCCGGATACCACTCTTTCCTTGGCTTGGCCCAAGGGCGGTTTGGATTAGCTAAATTTAATAATATAAATGTGAATAAAACTGCAGGAGGCAGTGGTAATTCCTCCAAACGTGGCATTTGCAGTACGAGGAAACCCAGGAAATTGGCAATATGTGAAGGTTAACTCTTCCGATCTCTCTGTGGAGGCTATATCAAACACACAATATCTCAAACTCAAAGAACTTCTGTTTGATGAGAACTGGTGCTTACACAATTTTCCTTTTTTTTTCTTACCCAAATACATCCACTTTCTTTGTGTCTTGATCTTTGTAATTTGTAATCAGGGGTAGGGATGAAAATGCATTGGAGGTCGATTTTGGGGCGTTAGATTTCACTCTGCCTCGGCTTTCGCTGTCGTCTTCAGTAGGGAACGGCCTGAGTTTTGTGTCCTCAAAGCTTGGAGGCCGTTTAAACGACAACCCACAGTCTCTCGTGGACTACTTGTTGTCACTTGAGCATCAAGGAGAGGTTAATATTTTTCTCCGTAAAATCAATTGGTCTATTGATATCTTTCCTTGTGTAAATGATCATTTGGAGTTTGTTTTTCCCATGAAGACATTCACAAAACATTTTTTAAAAAGTAAATAAACATGCAAGTATTATTTTTTTTAAATTACTAAAAAAATTACCTTAAAGTAATCAAAGTACCATAAATTCCAGGTTTTTTGAAGGGCTTTTGAACTGATGAATGGTTCTAATGCATTTAGAATGTTACGGTTTATATGATAATTTCAAAAGAACGTATATGGCATTTTTAGAATTTCTCAGACTTTTATCCGTTTTCTTATGATATTATTTTCTTTCATGTGTTTTTTTTTGGTCAAATTTTCTTTCATGTGTTAGTTTGCATCTAACTAACAAAACTTGTATATTCTTTTGGAGAAAAAATATCACACTGAACATAATAACACGGTTGCGAACACAAAAAATCCTAATTCTGAGCTTACGTTTAAGTTTTCAGAACCTAATGATGAATGAGACACTAAACACGGCAAGAAAGCTTGAGATGAGTTTGATTTTGGCTGATGTTTTCCTATCGGAGCTGCCTAAGGAAACACCTTTCCAAGCCTTTGAACTCAGGTCAACCGTTAAACTATTTACATGCGTTGCTAAATGATGCGTTAGTTAACTGATTTGATTTTGAATAAAAACACACACACACACACAGGTTTAAGGAGTGGGGTTTCGAGAAAGGATGGGGAGAAAACGCAGGGAAAGTAAAAGAGACAATGAGGATCTTGTCGGAAATTCTTCAAGCCCCTGACCCTCGAAATATTGATAGATTCTTCGCTAGGATTCCTAGAATCTTCAACGTTGTCATATTCTCGATTCACGGCTATTTTGGTCAAAACGATGTTCTTGGTTTGCCTGATACTGGTGGTCAGGTCGTTTACATTCTTGACCAAGTCAAGGCCCTTGAAGATGAATTGCTTCAGAGAATCAACTCTCAAGGCCTAAATTTCAAACCTCAGATTCTTGTCGTAAGTTCTCTTTGAATCTTTGTACATCCTCCCTTAGTCGTAGCCACATTAAAGTTTTGAAATGATATTGAAATCTTGAAACTGATTTAGGTGACAAGATTAATCCCAGACGCCAAGGATACAAAATGTAACCAAGAATTAGAACCCATCGCTGGTACCAAACATTCAAATATTCTTCGAATTCCATTTGTAACAGAGAACGGAATTTTACGTCGTTGGGTATCTCGGTTTGACATCTACCCGTACCTAGAGAAATTCACCAAGGTAAAAGACCAAATAGAATGTGATGTTTTTTACTATTAACCAATTTCTCTGTATTTTTGTGTAACTTTTATTTGTACTTGTAAAACTATATCATGAGTAGGATGCAACAACCAAAATCTTGGATATTTTGGAGGGAAAACCTGACCTAGTTATAGGGAACTATACGGATGGAAACTTGGTCGCATCGCTGATGGCAAATAAGCTCGGAATTACTCAGGTTACGTACCTTTTAATTTGTTATATATATAATGTACACTCATTTGATATCAGAACAAAATCATTGAAATGAAAAGTTTTTTTTGCTCATATAAAAAATATATATATGTGTGTGTAAAATCCAGGCAACTATTGCACATGCCTTGGAGAAGACTAAATACGAAGACTCGGACAACAAATGGAAAGAGTTTGATCCTAAATATCATTTTTCATCTCAATTTACGGCAGACTTAATCTCCATGAACTCTGCCGATTTCATCATAGCTAGCACTTATCAAGAGATTGCTGGAAGGTAATTTAATTTATTTCGCGGGCAATGCATTGTTCCCAATCGACCATGGTTATAAATAACATTATACTTGTTCGGTTCAATTTTGACAGCAAAGAAAGAGCGGGACAATACGAGAGCCACATGAGCTTCACACTCCCGGGACTATACAGAGTTGTCTCCGGCATCAATGTCTTTGATCCGAGATTCAACATCGCAGCTCCTGGCGCGGATGACTCTATATACTTCCCTTTTACCTCACAAGACCGAAGATTCACCAAGTTTCACCCTTCCATTGAAGAACTATTGTATAGCCAAAATGAGAATGATGAACACATGTATGTCTCTATTCCCTGTTTCACTCGTTTAAAATTCAACTATTTGAATAAAATAACTACACATTATATGAAATCAAAATTACGATAATATGCTATAGATATTAGGTATTTTGTTTAAAAATTCTAACCTGATATATTTCTTGTCAATGGTAAAATTTAATGATTTTTTATGAACAAAAGTGGCTACTTGGTGGACAAGAAGAAACCGATCATCTTCTCAATGGCAAGGCTAGATGTTGTGAAAAACTTAACCGGATTAACAGAGTGGTACGCCAAGAACAAGAGGCTACGAGATTTAGTCAACCTTGTAATCGTAGGAGGATTCTTTGACCCTTCCAAGTCTAAAGACAGGGAAGAGATCTCAGAGATCACGAAGATGCACTCCCTAATTGAGAAATACCAACTCAAGGGTCAGTTTAGATGGATCGCAGCTCAAACTGATCGAACAAGAAACGGTGAACTTTACCGGTGTATTGCGGATACAAGAGGTGCTTTTGTGCAGCCTGCACATTATGAAGCCTTTGGTCTTACTGTCATTGAAGCCATGAGCTGTGGTTTGGTCACATTCGCCACCAACCAAGGTGGTCCCGCCGAGATTATTGTGGATGGTGTCTCTGGATTCCACATTGATCCGAGCGATGGAGAAGAATCGAGTGATAAGATTGCAGATTTCTTTGAGAAATGCAATATCGATCCTAATTATTGGAATCAGTTTTCGGCTGAAGGGCTGCAACGCATATATGAATGGTATAATATATGTTCAGCTATATATGGAAGAAATTAACGTAGATCATCCAAAGGGAATAGTTTCTAAAAGTAGTACTGTTTCTATGATTATATATGTGCAGCTATACATGGAAGATATATGCAAACAAAGTGATAAACATGGGAAGCACATATAGCTATTGGAGGCATTTGAACAAAGATCAGAAATTGGCAAAGCAAAGATACATACAGTCCTTCTACAATCTCCAATACAGGAGTTTGGTAAAATTTAATCTTGCTCTTCTTTTTTTTTTAAACTACATGATCAGACTCAAAAATTTAAAACGTACATGTTTTCTTTTTGGGTTGGGACCAGGTGAAAACTATACCCATAGTGAGTGATATTCCTCAGCCTCCTCCCCCTCCTCCGAAGCCTTTAGTTAGACCATCAGCAACTAAAAGGTAAATTTAAGTAACTATTCAAAAATAACTAGAGACTGTTAGAGTATGTGCTAATTACTCTAGTTTTTCTATTCTTACTTTTCAGTTCGAAGCGAACGCCGTCACGATTGAGTTTCAGGCTGTTTGGCGCTTAAGCTCCCTTTAAAAAGTGTAGCAAATTGCAAAAATATTCGAACGTCGTTGGTGTTCTACTTCATATATTTATGTGTATTAAATTGTTTGATTATACATTAAAATAAAAGGAAAACATACAAAATGTATTTCAACTTTACCATTGTTTTTATTTGAAAGATTTAAGTGTGATTAATATTAGTATGCTGAAATTGAATGATTTGAAAATATATGAAAGTAATATTTTAATATGTTAATCAACAAGCTAATTTGGTACTATTCATGCTTGACCTTGATCATTCTCCTTCTCAATTCTGAGGGATTCTTTCTCTTCTCTGCAAATACTACATACTAAAGTAATGTGGCGACTATCAAGAACATAGCTTCTATATGATAATTTGCATCTGCAGTTTAGTATTTTGTCTTGCACGTTTGAAATTAAAGAGGCAGATTTAGGAGCATATTCAAGTCATTGTCTTCTATAAACAAAGAGATTGAGATCTCTTTCTCATTCAATAATTAATCGTTCATTGATTCAAATGCATTCTAGAATTTTTAATAAGCTTGAAAATGCTAATAGATTAGTAGAGTCAGTATATTAGTGAACTTTTCCCTCTGTCGGTCTTCTTGAAGATTTATTGAGCTGTTACCCTTTGTAGGGTATGCAACACGTTATTCCTTTGTTGGTTTTATTAGTCGGCAAGCAATAGTTTTCAGTTTTCAGAGTATGTGGAAAATTTGAATTTGTGTCGGAGTGTGTGGAAATGCAATAAAGGAAATGAGTACATGGAAAATTTGATTTTTTTTTTTAACTTAGAGAAAACTTGACTATTAGATGCATCAATTCATGCTGGTTACAGGAAATACTTGGGAACTTTGGACTTTTCCTTACGAATAAAACCCCAAACAAGATGATTGTCCCTAGCTCTCTTGACAAATTTATACACAGGATCTATAGTTGAGATCAAAAGACTTTTCACAAACTGACTTGAGAAAAGGTTTACACAAAACACCTCACCACAATGGATATGACGTTTTCACCAAACTGTTTTCTTCCACCTTTATCCTTTTCTTGTAAGGCATGAACCCTTTCATATTCTTCATCCCAATCGCAGAAGATTTCAACTCAGAAAATGCTGATCTCTCGCTTCTTTTAAACTCCTCCAATACTACTACTGTTTCAGCGTTTTCTGAAGAAGAGGAAGAAGAAGAGCATCGCGTTTCTAAGTCTGACTTCTTCTTAACATCCTCCGAATCATTAGAGCTTGTCCAAGAGTTGTAATCACCAACTACAAAAGTCTTACCAAACAGCTTGAGGCTTTGTTGTTTGGTCTCTGCTTCGGGAGATAATGATTCCTCAGTGTGAGATGATAACTCATGCACCTGGTAATCAGCTGAAGAAGAATTAGGAGAATTTGAACCAATGGAACCTAATCCATCTGAGCCATGAGCTGATAAAACCGATGTTGGAGATCGGTTATCTTCATCTTGAACCAGCTTGCAGCCGGTTAGAGCCATCTCTTTTGCATCTGGAATCACTAGCTTTCTAGGGTATGGATGCATCGGCTTTCTTTTCGGCCTAGGAGGCGGGATCTCGATGGATTTCTCAGAGGTAACACCGCAATCACGAGCAACCTTAGTAAAGAACTTCTGAGCATGGCTTCGAATCTGAACCGCAGTCTTTGTTCCAACATGTTCTGTTCCAAAAAAAAAAAAAATCAATAAAAAATGTCAAAACATATATAACCTTTAAAAGACTCTCTCTAAAGTGTCAGATAAAGAACACACACACACCTTCGATTCGTCTCCAAGCTCTGCCGTAGAGTTTTAACGCTTCAACAAACTTCTCATGCTCTGCTTCTGTCCACTTCTCTCTTTGTTTAGTGATGGTGTAAGGCTTTCTTGTCTGAAATAAAAAAAACAACAAATTTAGAACTAAACTTGAAATCTGAAACCAATCAAGAGATTTAGAAAACCCAATTTAATACCTTGAGACAAAAGGCATCTGAGGAAGAGATAATAAGATCATCCGAAGCTCTGTCGCTTAAACTCTCACAATGTTCCTATAATCATAAAAAAATAATTAATTAGTCTTTAGATAGACAGAGATCATAGGAAAATGTTTGAAGTCTCTAAAAAACTAATTAACACGGATCTAGAGGAGATAACCCATCAAATAATTAGGGGGATTTGAGACTTGCTCTTACCTAGTTCCCCAAATAACATTTTAAGTAGGACTCTCTTTTAACACACAACCGAACCTTAACATCCCACAAACTCGCCTGGTCTATTACACAATTAACCTGCGACAATCGAATATTCTTCAGTTTCCAATATCTCTTGGACATAGACAATCAGAACTCGTTTGATCTTTTGGATCTGGAAAGACCTGACTTACCTCTCTCCTGGTTTTGTCCTAATTTCAGTTTTTGTCTAGATACAATAATCTCTGTCCCAAGTAATAGAATCAAAAGCAAGAGACCATATATAAAAAAGCAAAGGAAGAAAGATCTCACACACCTGCATAGCCATGGTTGTAGAAGAAGAGGACTCGTTCGATATTAGATTTTTTTGTACGTTTCACCGGAAAAGAAGAAGAAGTCTTTTTTTATGTTTGGTGAGAGAGAGATGGGAGAAGTTTATGGAATGAGCAGAGTCAAGGGTTACTTTAAAAGAGCAGGAGGAAGATAAGCCACGTCAGGATAAGTTTATTTAATTAAATTTTTGGAAAATATTAAGTGAAATGAGTCGAGAACTCTGTTGTATCATGTGGCTCAGGTTAAAAGATGCTTTGACACGTGGTCGATGTCTTCTCATCTTCTTCACTTTCGCTTTTTGGTTTTGCGGAGAAGATATTATCTGTTTTTTGTTAAATCCTGTCGGAAAATTTATTATAATTAATTGACAAACGCGAATGGGTGAGCGCGTGCTGTTTAACAACGTTGTCAGACATACTTAAACCCAATTTTTATTTGTTTTTATATTAATCAAGTGGATAATAAAATTCAAAATTTTGACCAATTTATTTTAGCAGTATGGATTTGAGTACTAGCTTCTTTACAGTAAAGTAGTTAATTAAAATCATTTTATCACCATTAATTTACTTAATAAATATTTTACAAATATTTTGTTCAAGATTTTGTAAAATACTTTTAGTTAAACAGGATTTTGCATATTTTTGTTTTACAGAATTACCACTGAAAATTTCTGCTAAAATTATATATATTTTAGACATCAGCAAGTATAGATTTTTTTTTTTAAATTCAAGTTTAGAGTTTAGCTGTGAAACATATGATAAAATATAAATAATTAATTATTTTATATCTCGTGCATTTTTATATTAGTAAAAATATATGTAAAACTTAATTTAGCTGGGGCAATAATTTTTTGAATATTGGTTTGGTTACAATGATTTTCAGTTTAGATACAATTATCATCGATTAGTTTAATTATATAGTTTTAAAATAATGATTTAAATATCAGATATTTTTAATACATATATATATATATATATATATATATATATACATTGCAAAATTTTCTAATCAACATTTAGTATTTAAATCAGAATCATATATTTTCAAAAATATATTTATTTGAATATGGAACTCCATTAATTAAATTTTATTCTGCTGAAAAATTCTCCCAAAAATAAAGGTTATGCCTCTCAAACACAAAGAATCTTTTTTAGAGCATTGATCAAAGATTTGAATCTCTAACAAATATTTAATTAATATTGTTATTTTTTCCGGTCAATGATTTGAAATATTTGTTTGCTTATAATGTTGCATTTTAATTATAATAATACTTGGGGTAATTTAATCAGATATTTATTTTTAGATATAATTTAATGTTACATCTTTTAGATATAGTTTACACATTAAAAGTTTCTAAACAAAGTGAAATAAATTTTGCTAAAATTTTATATTCTTAGCATTTATTCGAATTTTAGAAATTAATACATACAATTATTAATTTTATTTTAGACTCTTTTAATTCACCAAAGACAGACAAAAATATCTAACACGAATTTGGAATAAAAATCTTAATGTTCAACAAAAAATCTGACAATTTGCATCTAAAAAAAGACTTGGGCTATAAGAACGTAGAGTTATCAGGAATAGTTAGGTCTAATGACACAGATCATACTTTTGGAGTGCTCTCTTTTGACCAAAATCATGTGGCATAGAAAGCGAGTAGCAGATTAACATACACGAGGGTAGTTGCCAAAAGAAGGAAAAGATATTTCAATTTCAGTAGCCGTCAACTTCGTTAACAAAATTGAAAATGATAAAATAGATATTTTATGTGAAGGACAAAAATTGTTTAAATATCTACTCTAAAATAACTATTTATCCATTTAGACTTTTTCTTGTACAACTGTCTTGAAATAAAAGGGGAAAAGAACATAACTTTCTTTGCACTTTTTCGCCGAGTCAGCAAAAGTGTCTTCTGGGATGCTCGAAAGGTTAGACACGTGGCGGAGTGTTTAGGGAAGAAAGAGAAGATAGGCATATGAATGGTTTGCAATTGTACGCCACTCGATTGTTATTTAATTATCAAAAAATCGTAGCCCACACGTTCGGTGTTCTAAGCTTTTATGTTTTCCTTTCGTTTTCTCATTATTTATGAATATTTACATTTACAGATCTTCCGAATCTGCACACTATTTCTTTTGTATAATAATCAACACTAATAGAGCATCAGCAAATACTGTATTTGGTTCATAGTTAGCTGATTGTTTTTTTAATTTTTTTGGTATTATCTACAACAGATTATTGGAAGTCATGTTCAGCCGATTGAAGTTTAGTAAATGCCTCACGAACAATGTATGATGATGTTATGGGCCTTCTGACTATAGATGGGCTGTCGGTTCTAATGTTTCAAATCGGATGTTGGGTTTGTTTTGTTTTTGTTCTGGTTAGTCTTTGTATTGAAATTTTCTATGGGCGTTTGTTTATTTGAAAGCTGGAGTTTGGAAATACAATTATGTTGAAAACTTTGGTTTTGTTTTAGGTGGTGGCATTCTCTGAGAAGATTAATGTGTGCTAAAAATGTTATTTCACTAATTTATGGTATGAAATCAAGATTTTTTCTAGATCTGTTTGTCCAAACGACTTACAGTGAAGTCGTCTGACTATAAATGATTTATATAAAAGTTTTTTGGTCAATGCAAATGTTAGTTTTAACTTTTAAATGTGTTTTTTTCTAAACGACTTACAACATTTATCTTAATTTGATAAAGAAAATTGAAACAATCTACATGTAAGTCGTCAGGTAGTTTTGCATTTAATCATACTCTGTTAGAAATTTAACTTTTACTATGTTCAGTAGAAAATTAAAAAATTAATGTTTTGTAGTGGATGACTCAAAGTGAGATCAAGGCCGTAGTTCGTTTTAAGTACAGAGCATGAGGTTCGTGGAACCATTTTTTAGTGGCCTTCTGTTTGTTGCTTCAGCTTGAATATTCCTTGAGAGTTCATTGGGGGGGGGGGGGTATCATATTCATATGTTGAGGCTGTAGTATTTCAAATGGCTTAAAAAAATCGTGGACCGTTGTCTGCCACTATTCCATATGGGATGCCGTGTTGGCAAACTACGTTTTCCACAAAAATCTGTTGACCTGCATGTTTTATTCGGAACTTACTTTGTAAAATCATCTGTGAGTATGAGAAGGTACTAGTTTCCTTGTGAGCGAGGCATTGGACCTACTTGTTCCATTGCCATCTCATGAACAGGTACGACAACGTTACTGCACTCACGAGTTCAGCTTGGCTGGTGAATTATTGGTGTATATCGTTGGCATAATTCACACCTTTTCGCATATGCTATGCAATCTTCCCCCATGGCCGGTTGGTAGTAACCTATTTTTCTCACACCATAGATCTTCTGTCAGAGTGGTTAGCACAGTCTCCCAAGTGAATTTTGTGCATATCACCTTCTCTTCTTCATGAATACAATTTAGGTGATCTTCATCATGACTCCTTTTTTTTATAATCTGTCATTCATCATACAATATCCAACATTTTTTTGCTTTAGTTTTCCCGCTTTTTTTATTTTTTGATGGGAGTGTTCCGTCACAGATATATGGTCGTATCGGTTCTCTCCAGTCTCCTCTTTCTAAGATTTCATCGAGATTGGGGCTATATGAATCAACACCGAGTTCGTCTTCATAAAGAGGGACAGCTCGTGTGGCGACTTGCTCTCCTTCATCAGTTTTATCATGGGGGATATAGCTCATCGACCCCTTTGAGCAGTTTGGTGTAGCAGAGAAGAAAGGCCATGCCGGTGAGGAAGTCAGGAATATATCAAATCCAATAAATATATATATACTGACGCTTCTACAGAGGTTAGATTTAATATGACTAAAGAAAAAGCTTTGACCTGCTCCTCTTACTTTCAACAAAACTACTCTCTAACCAATTCATAACAGCTAAAACTCTGATCCTAAGGCTACATACAGTAGAACAATTGGTAAGAGTTGAGTCGCTTACCTTCTTTTGAAGCTTATTAAGAAGCTTTTTCTATTAAAAACAATTATTAGTATGTAACAATCACTGACAGCAAACTATTCTTTAGCTAACTGAGCATACCGCAGAACTTAAGGCAATCACATGTGTTTAAACCTGTTTTGTGGGTTTGTAATTCTTCTGCTCATTAAAAGAAAATATATGGCTGATATTTTTCAAGAATTCTTCACCGCCAAATTCGGCATTTAAGACCAGGGAACTTGGTTGCAACTTGCAAATCATGAAAAAGAAACTTAAAAGCTTACAAAAGAAAAAGGTCTTGGTACGTCATATAAGCCATTGAGAGCATCTATAAGATGTTAAGATTATTTTCACTATATTATTCCAATTTTTATTCTAAAGTAGAAAAATATATAAATAGAATCGAGTTTTACACCAATGTATTATTCTATTTTATTTCGAAAAAGAAATATTTTAAATGATTTTATTTTATTTAATTAATAATTATTACTAACACCTTCTACTTATAAAAAATATCATTTAACCCCAATTATTTTACGTTTATAAGAAATTCATAAAATATAATTTATTTAAATTACATATTTATATTAAAAAGTACAATAAATAATAATAAAAATATATAAGATAGCATATTTTGGTTCCATAATTAATATTGGAATATTTTTCACAAATACTCAACTAATGCATTTCATAATATATATAATTATCTTCTTAATTCATGAAATTCTTACATTTTAAAACTAGACATTTTCATTGTTTGGACAATATTTCGCCGATCATGGCGGTTCTAGACATGATTATTAAATCACTTATTCATTTTTTATTTTTTTCATATTTGGTATTTTTTATTAGTTTATGAATTTTATGTGAAATTATTAAATAATCTCTTAATATCATATTTGTTGTATTATTTTAAATATTATTTAAGTATTCTTTCTGTTCCAAAATAGTTGATGTTTTGGTTGAAGACACAAAAGATAAAACAATTATGGTCTTTCTAAAAAGTAACATTAACATATAAACTAGACTAATTCATCCAATCATAAAAAACTAAACATCCTTGGTCACACATTTTTCAATAAAACTAAAACAAATATAAAATATCATAACATCATGTATTTAAAACATCAAAACTCTTCAAAACATCATTTATTTTTGAACAGAGAGAGTACAGAACAAAGACATTCAAATTTTAAAAGACCATTTTATAAATAATTAAACATTTCAATACATCATGTTTACCACTTTTTGGTGTCATTATTCATGTTTACCACTTTTAAAGAGACATTAAATAAATGATACGTAAAAAAATAAAAATAAAATTATTTTTTATGTTTTCGAGTCATACTTTTTCCAATTCAATTTTTTTTTTAAATAAATTCTTTTTTTTTGGATTTTTTTCCCAATATTTTACAAAGGTTGTACTAACTACAAAATTCTAACTATTATAGTAAAATAGAATATAAAAAGTAAAACATTAATATTGACGAAAATTTGTCTTCTTAGGTAGAATAAATCCAAAGTACATTTTAGCCCAAGGTAAAATGATAAATTAATGCTAATATATGTAAACTAACAAACATACAAAAATCTAAAACAATTAAAATGTATAAAGCATGAAATTTGCTTTTATATAAAGTATTGGTGTTATTATAGTAAGTTGACTAAATTTTATAATATCATTTTAAAATGTTAATAATTATTTAATATGAAATTAATATTACAATTGAACTTAAATTAACAAAATAAATATTAATGTCTGACAATAAATTTTCTACTATATAAAGTATTGGTTTGATTGATTATTAGAAATTGCATAAACTTTCAATTATCATTACAGAATTCAAATGTTGATATTTTTCAAAAGCGAAATTAATAGTGCATATATAACTTTAGATAACAAAATAAATATTTAAATTTGAAAACTTACTTAAAAATGCTAAGTATTAAAGTAAGTTGGAACATAAAATATTAAATTGTAATATTAACTAAACATAATACCCCTTCTTAGGTATATAAAATCTAAAATACATTTTACATCAAAATAAAGCAGTAAATTAATGATAAGAGCTAAATTAACAAACAAAAAACTTTAAATCATTTAAAATAAAAAGAACAAATTAATATTAAATATATCCTGAACTAGTAAAATAAATATTAATATATGACAACTTACTACAAATGCTAACTATTATAGTAAATTAGAAAATCAAAATTAAAACAGTAATATTAACTAAACAAATTGTCTTAGGTAGAGTAAATCCAAAGTGCATTTTATCCCAAACTAAAATGATAAATTAATGTTAAAATAGGGAAAGTAACAAATACAAAAAAAAAAATCTAAAACAATTTAAACATATAAAACCTGAAATTTGCTATTATATAAAGTATTGGCGGTATTATAATAAGTTTCCTTAATTTTCTAATATCATTAAAGATTCAAATGCTAATATTTGTTTAACATGAAATTAATATTACATATTTAACGTAGATTAACAAAATAAATATTAACGTTTGACAAAAAAATTCTACTACATAAAGTATTGGTGAGATTGATTATAAGAATTTGCATGAATTTTCAAATGTATTTTTAATTAAGCGAAATTAATATTACATATGTAACTTAAGCTAATTAAATATATATATATATATATTTAAATTAGACATCTCACTTAAAAATGCTAGGTTTTAAAGTAAAATGGAAAACAGTAATATTAACAAAAACAAAGATGCCTTCTAGGTGTATAAATACAAAATACATTTTATACCAAAATAAAATGATAAATTCATGTTGAAATAGTTAAATTAACAAGCACAAAAAACTTAAATGTTACAATAAAACAAAAATAAAGTACTGTTACATATTACTTAAACTAACAAAATACAAATTAACATTTGAAAACTTACTCTAAAATGATAAGAATTATAGTAAAATGGAAAAATCAAAACAGTAGATTAACCAAACAATTTGTCTTCTTAGGTATGATTAATCCATAATACATTATATCTCAAATAAAATAATAACAAAGACAAAAAATTTAAAAACATTTACGATGTATAAAACAAAAAAAAACATTCTACTGCATAAAAGTACAAAAATATTTTTTATGGGAATATGGAAAAAGTCATTCTTAGCTACATTAAAGGCCACAAGAATAACAACCAGAAAACCCTAATCTAACACCAACCTTCATTTAATAGGACAAAGAAACATTGCTATAAATGCATAGTATCTAAAGCAAAGGTTGTCGAATCATCAAATTAACTATGGAAAAGGAAAAAATTCTGGAGCGAGAAGACCTCGAGACAACGTCCATGGAGCCGCTTAGCCCAATGTCACAGATGCTAAGTTCGCCAAATTTGTTCATTGTGATAACTTTTGGGTTTAAAACTAAATGCAACCCATCGGACTTTGTTGAAGGCTTCAAGACCACACTGATCAACGCTCCCAGATTTTCTAGCAAAATGGTAAAACATACTCGTTCCGTTTTATTATAAATGTCATTCTATCTGTTTTTTCTTGTTAAACAAAAAATGTTACTTTACAATTTCAATGCAAATTATATATAACTTTCAGCTGAAAACTAATTATAAGCTGAATTGATTTTATAAATAAATTTATTTATCTCAAATACTATTAATCAAAGAAATGTAATTTATATTAACAATTTACATTTTTTAATCTGTTTGAAAAGTGTCAGAGTGACACTTATTAAAAAAAGAGGAACTATTTTACACGTACGCAAGCATAATGTTTTTTATTTTACATTCACGCATGCATATGTGCACAACCAAACTGGAATGACTAATAAATATAGTGGATATTATTATGTAAAAACCTAAAAGTCTACAATTAAAGATATGAACTTTATATGATGCTCTTAATTTGGTTAGTTAACACTGATTATATATTTCTATTACTTTTTTGTAACTGATATATTTCTATAATTACTTTGGATTGTATTTTTGTTTTCGTTAGTACTATTTACTTCATGATTATATAAACAGTGTATATACAAAAAAATATATTTATTTTACAACAACAGAATACACACTCTTATTTACCAAAATAAAAACAGAATACACTCTTCAAAATACCCAACAACAATATATACATCTGTTGTTTTATATTTTTATTTAATATCCACCAAAATGATTACTATATCTATTCTTTCAGCAATAATCATTACATATTCAAATGCATGCAAACGATGAAACTATATCATACAAACATAAATAAATAAAAACACACACACCTTTTAATTTTATTAAAATATCTTAGATCAAAGAAAAAAATGAAAACAAAAAAAATACTAACGTGTTTATCTTTGATACTATAATCATAAATGTTAACCGTTTATGTATTCTTAAATTCACTTTGCCTGAATTTCATTGACAGTGTCTATTTAATATCTTGTGCCAAAAAAAAGTCTATTTAATATCTCCTTTTGATCAGGATGATCTATGATCCATCCTTCTAGTTTTTTTGGTTCACTCAATTCGTATAAACAGAGAATTTAAATTCGCATGTCGTCGTCATACAAGTTAATTTAATCTGTGTTCATAAATAAAAACTTTCAGGTTAGTAACTATAAGAAAAAGGGAGAACCGGTCTGGATCCCTGTAAGCATCCGAGTAGAAGATCATGTTACTGTTCCGGATCTTGATTACCCCAATATCAAAAATCCTGATCAGTTCCTCGAAGACTATACTTCAAGAATTGCTAATATTCCAATGGACATGTCTAAACCCCTTTGGGAATTCCATGTACTCAACATAAAGACATCAAATGCAGAATCTGTGCTTCTAGCCAAAATACATCACTCAATTGGTGATGGAATGTCTCTTATGTCTCTTTTACTTGCTTGTTCAAGAAAAACATCCGACCCTAGTGCACTAATTTCTAATACTTCGGCCACTACAAAACCCGTTAAATCCATGATTTCTGCATGGTGGTTGATAGCTGGACTTTGGTTTATGATAAGAGTCACCTTCACCACTCTTGTTGAGTTTTTCAAGTTAATGCTTACAATATGTTTCTTGCGGGATACCAAAAATCCTCTAATGGGAAACCCCGATGATGGAATTCAATCTTGGAAAGTTGTCCATCGGATTATAAGTTTTGATGATGTCAAATTAGTGAAGACCACAATGAACATGGTATCAATTTGTTGCTGTTTTGATTTATATTGATAATTGATATCGTCTTCTTACACTAATAACTTCATTCTGTGAATATTTTTTTCTTGCAGAAAGTGAATGATGTCCTTCTTGGAATGACCCAAGCAGGTCTTTCAAGATATATGACTACAAAATATGGTAAAAATTAATTTTTTCTTAGCATAATATTGTTATCACTTATCAAACTTACCATTTACATAATACCTATTTTTGCAATAGTCTATGTTTGAAAATAGATGAAGATGCAACAAACAAACATAAAAAGTTGTTCGACATAGCTGCCAACTGAATGTGATTTATACTATTATTTTTTCTAGATTTTTATTTTTTTCAGATATACTATATCTTAATATATTTAAAAGATAACAATTTCTAAGAAAAATAAAATATTAATAAAGTCAATTTTATAATAATTCTAATTTTTTATTGTATCTTTGCAATTGACAATGAATATTAATATAAGCGATATAATAATAATAAATTTTCAAATATTATTATCAAATTTTTCTTTAATCTAATTGACATTTAATATATATAATATTATTTGAGAATTTAGTTTTCTATGTGTTGTTCTCACGTTAATTTTAATAGTGATCAATTACAAAATTATTCTTAATGAACTAAGAATAAGACATAATTACGATTGTTAAAAGTATTTTTGTTTCTTTTTTACTTACTTATTTTAATTTCAATCTTTAAATTTAACTTTCCTTTTTAACTTCATTAAAACCATATAAATAATTTATTTTTAATAAAAAAAATTAATAAAAATGGAAAACATCTTTTAGTTTTAATATAAGTAAATATTAAGCATAATTTCACAAAAAAATATATGGTTATTTTTTTTTGTAGTCAAACTAGAAGAATAATGACTGTGATTCATTTAGATGAGTATATATACCACTTAATATCCAAAATAATGAGTAACTGAATGAATCTAAATTTTTATACTACAGACAGAAGCCTAATTAAGACAGTAACATATTATTAGTTAGAATAGTTCTCTTTAATGTTTATGCATATAAATTACACCCAACTCAAAACTAATGAATAAGCGATTACAATTTAGGTTTTTGAAATATTTATATATGTTCATAAGATTTCAATAATATTTATCAGTTATATTCACTTATGCAATTTTGGACTTGATATTTCCTATTTATATTCCAAATTTACATATATCAAATCATACATAATCTAACCAAAATATATCATAAATCCAAGACACTGACATAAACTAAATGCCAGGAAAAAAACTAATCTAATTTCAGCTTATTTAAAACAGTGAAACAGGTATCATCTAATTGAGTGAATAAAATGCAATCAAATATTACAAAAATAACCAAACCGATAAAATTTTATAAGAAAATTCACATATATATTTTCAAAATACTGTATTTATTTTTATACATATAACTTATTTCAAAAAATTCTTTAAAACTTATGAAATTGAAAATTATCTGTTGTGATAATTTATGTATTTTGTAAGTATATATATATATATATATATATATATATATATATACCTGTGTATAAGTACGGAAGAGTCACCTATTCTAACGCATACTGAGAGATTTATCCGAAACTCGTATACTTAATATTTTTCATAATGCTAGGTTCCCACGAGATAAAACAGTCTTGTTAAAACATTTTCTACAACAGTTCTAATATCTGTCAATCATTGACAGATGGCTATACAATGACCCAGAAGAAAGAAATCTTGGAAAAAATCCGTTTTCGTGGAGCTGTAGCTATAAACCTAAGACCAGCAACGAATATAGAGGTGACAACAATCATACGAAATTGTATCTCTTAATTTATTAACTAGAGTGTAATTTTCTAATAGAATGTGAAATGTAGGATTTGGCTGATATGATGACGAAAGGATCAAAGTGTAGGTGGGGAAACTTCATAGGAACTATTATATTTCCATTATGGATAAAATCAGAGAATGATCCTTTGGAGTACGTACGACGAGCTAAAGCTACTATGGATAGGAAGAAAATATCTCTAGAAGCATTCATTTTCTATGGAATCATTAAATTCACCTTGAATTTTTTTGGGGGAAAGGTGAGAAACCAAACGTATATGATCTATCAATCCACTATATTCATCATTGTGCATATTACTAATTTCAGTTGTGATAAAATAATAGGCAGTAGAAAGTTTTGGAAAGAGGATATTTGGTAACACATCATTGGCATTTTCAAATGTCAAAGGTCCCGACGAAGAAATAAGTTTATTTGGCCATCCAATCTCTTATGTCGCAGGAAGTGCATTAGTTGGATCACAAGTGAGTATATTTTCTAAAGAATATAGTTATTATGTTTTCTCAAGAATATCAGTTTATTTTTTCAGAAATAGTTTTAAGTTCTTATTAATTAATTTATTGTGGTTTGTGGGTGTTACTTGATGTTAAACAAGGCTCTCAATATCCATTTTATAAGCTACGTAAACAAGATTATCATCAATCTAGCTGTGGATACAACGACAATTCCAGATCCTCATCAGTTGTGTGATGAAATTGTCGAAGCACTCAAGATCATCAAATCTGCTGTACAGGAGAAAATATCTCATAAGATGGAGGTGTGAAGCATGTTATCGGACGTTTAGCCCCAGCTCTCCAATATATAAATATGAAGTCTTTTATTTTCGAATCAATTTGTTAAAACTATAATAAGAAAAATGTGAAGTGTTACTTTGTTAATGAAATTTGGTTTAATGTAAAATACTATATGTATAATTCATTTGAATATCTGAACTATAACTTTTAAACACGTTATTCTATAAATCAAGTTTGAAGTAGTCTAGGTAACCAAAGCAAAATAAACCAACAGACAAAACGAAGAGTTTTTATGAAAGGTGTGAGCGGTTCTAGAAAAGTGATATACAGTTCCATTTTGTTCTCGAAGAATATAGCAAATCCTAAAATCTTGAAATCTATACTATTAAAACAGAAGCATTTTGGTTTTTTTACTCTTTTTACCTCTATTGAGAAATCTTTTCTTTGTATTCATTAAAGGTATTATGGACATTTTGCGTCGGTTTCTTCTTAATTGTTTTTTGGTTTGTCATTAACCAACAGTTTCCTAATTCAATTTCGGTCTTCGATTATTTCCATGTTTGATACTGCATCGATTATTCTATGTTTGATACTGTCATTAACCACCGGTTTCCTAATTCTAAAATTATTAATTTTGACAACAATTATTATCATTTAAAATGATTTTGAAAAATATAAATATATTTTAAACAAATTTCCAACTTATGATCACCGAATTTGTTTTATCATTAAAAAAATCACAATATCAAAAATACCGGGTTACCAACCGGCAACCTGTTCAAGGTCTAAGTCGGATTTCAAAACACCAAAACAATAAAATTGTTATATTGATTTATATTTAAAATATCTAATTCAAAATAATTAAAAAAACTAAAAATACATGTACAATATAGTTTTAATCGAACATAAACCCATATATAAAATACATATATGAGACGGGTTATATAAATACATATACAAGACGAATTATATAAATGTGATTATATAAAGTTTTCACCAACATAAACCCGCGCTTTGAAAACGCGGATCAAAATTTAGTCTATACTATTAAAGTACAAACATGTTTTGGATTTTTACTCTTTTTACACATATTAAAGAGTCTTTCTTTTGTATTTATCAAGGGTGTTCTGGATATTTTGCGTTGGTTTCTTCTTAATTGATTTTTTTTGGTTTGTCATTAACAACCAGTTTCATGATTCAGTTTCGGTCTGCGATTATTTCCTTGTTTGATACTGTATCGTTTTTTAAACTATTTAATGCTTTGGTTTTAAACCGTTTTTTCCTAAATCTAATCTCATCTACTATTGTTTATTTCCAGCTTCGAAATGATAATACGGTTGAATATTACCGAACCGAACATAAACCCGAATATAAAATACATATATGAAACAAATTATAGAAATGCACATACAAGAGGGATTATATAAAGTTTTCACCAAACATAAACCCGCGCTAATCTAGTATTCTCTTCATTTCTTTTCTATCCTTCAACTTTGCTAAGAAAATTGGCCATGTCCGAAGCTCCTTTAGCATATTAATCAAGTATTCCTGTCCGTCCCAATATGCTGACATGTTTAAAAGAAGCAACATACTTTTACTAGGTCAACGTTGTGCTCCCAACTCCGTATACAAAGCATATTATTTTCGTCTAAGATTATTATACCTAAGCTTTGCCCATCAGTTGCTATCATTCCACGTCCATTCACATCTACTAAAATTTGATATTGAGGTCCAAGAAACATATATCAAACATAAGCGTAAGACTTGAGATGTTACAACTGTGGTGTTTAGATCGAAATCTGTAATTGGTTCTTTTGTTCTTTTGCTGTGAATCATTCTTGACATTATTCTTCTTGATCCATGTGAATTGTTTATCATTCTTTGCTTTCCAGAGACACCAAATTATACATGGATAAGGGTCTCTAGCCATACATGTACTCCGAACGCAGAAATTAAATGCAAATAGTCTGGCACGCAGTGCTCAGAAACAACCGTCTTTCAACGTTCATATGAATGCAGAGTTACCTACTTGGTTTGCTGAGTCTTAATAAAGTATGTATCTTGATGAAAAAAAATACTCTCTGTCCATCTATAGATCCTCAATACTATTTTTCTGCCAGAAAATATAATCCATGTTAGTGTATATGCTGGACAAGGAAAAAATATTCAGATGAGACGGCGTGGCGGCTAAAGTCCACGCTTGCTGGTTGACATTCGAAGATAGCATTAGCTACAGATTCATCAGGTTGCTCACATCTAGGATAAATATTATCACATGAATCAAATATATTCCATATGAAAGCTACATGCTTTGTGTTTAATTGCCAAATACGATGATAAAATTTTTGAGGAACATTTAACTTCCAAGCAACACTTGGAGTTTTTTGATGCTTGATTCTGTGTAAACCACATCTTATTCATCTTTAAGTATGTCTGGCCAACTAGTATCCTGACTTAAAAATATTCGAACCACTCTTGTTAAAACTCCACAAATAAGTGTCACGGTGTAAGGATCGACTTATGGTGAAGCTTCTAATCCATGGTATATCTCATTTGAACTACAAAATTCTCATGGACTGCGACATCCCATTACTTTGAGTCTTGACTAATAATTTTTTTACCTGTCATTCTAGGATATGTTATTGGGACATTTGGTCTAGCCTGCCTTGCAGGTGTTGTCGGAATTCATGGATCCTCCCATGCTTTTATATCATAACCTGAATGGATCTTCTATTGAAATACAACAACAAAGACCTTGCTGCTGTTAAGCTAGTCCATATGTATTAGACGGTGTCTACAACACCAGCTAGCAATGGCGAACTTAGTCTATGGTACTCATCACACAATACCCGTGCCACAAGAGAGTCTGAAAATTGTAATAGTCTGCAAAACCGTTTTGCCAAAAGTGCTAAGTTACACTCATAAATCAACATGAATCAAATCCCTCTCTTCTCTCTTGATAAACATATTATTCCTATTTTTTTCCAATGAATTCATTTTTTGGTGGACTCGAACTCCACCAAGCATATAATGACACTCACTAAATTTTTGAAGATCTCCAACGAGAGTAAGAAACTTGACATAACGTAGGTCGGAAGGGCAAGTAAAATCAAATTGATTAGCTCTTCTGTTCCTGCTTTTTATAACCATCTTCATGTACATCCCTTTACTTTGTTTTGTAATTTGTCCTTGAGAAAGGAAAACAACTTGCCCTTCAAACCTTTACTCTCTTTGGAATCTTTAAGTATGAGGCCATTCCACCTTCATAAGTCTTGCTCATATATGTTTTTATTGCCATCCGCTTGTTATGTCCTCCTGGCTTTGATCGAAGTGTGTTGAATATCTCTTGAGAAATCATGTTATTTTTTGTTATCTGCCTCTCCGCAAGAAAGGTTGACATTCTATTTTTGGGAAACTCATCCTAAACATGTCAACTGTTATCATACTTCAGATATTTACATTTTTTCTCATCTGTGTTTGATATCCATCGACAATAGACCAGTAGCCAAGCGGCTAAACCACTACTTTTACTATACTCAAATATCACATGTACCCGCATTCGATTCCTCTTGAAATATGAATGTATTTTTATAATTAAATGAAAACTGATTAGCTAGATATTTTTAAATGTTTTTCCTAACAGATATAACACCTTCGGCCAGCAACTGCACATTATGATACCTTGTCTGAAAGTTCCTGGGTTCGATTCCTATGTCTTCAAAAAATTTCAATATTTGTTTTTGCTCAAAATTATATAAACCCCATTTGAAACTTAGCAATGTGTAGATTGAATCCTTATTTTTTTTTTATCTTATTTCATATTTTGTTGTTGAAAAACACACTAATATATTGTTTTGGAAACTCATCCTAAATAATATATCCAAAATCCAAAAAAAGAAAAAAAAAACTTTTTGATTTGGAAACTCATCATGAATATGTAATATATTTTCCTGATACGATCAGAAACCTGAGAATGTCAATACATGAACTGTTTATGTATCATAAACCGTTGATAAACCTATGATAAACGAGACAAACGTCTTCATCATTTCTTACAATCTCCTTATACATGTCCAAGTCAACATTCATTGCAAAATGTTTCAAAAACATACTGGAGCTCTCCAATACACTTACACTCAGTGATCATTTGAACTCCCTAATAAAGAATCTCAAAGGTTGCGTTCCAAAGTGAAACCATACTTCACCGTTCTTTGATTTGCTGCCATTATGTTTCTAGCAAGAAACATATGTATTATCTTCCTGATAATTGCTTCTCATGTTTAGCTTGATCACATATCTTATAAAAGTTTCTCTGGTTCTTTGAACGATTCCGGTTTGAGAATCCTCTAGACAAGATATAACCAACGTTTGAATGTCGGTTAATCACTGCTGATTGTCTGAACTAATAGGATAGCGGGAAGAAGGTAGTGGAAGTCTGATAGAAAAAGAATCAACCATTGTATTTATATCCTATGTAGCTAAGCAAATAATTTTTTTTTGTTAATAATTTAACATCATGATTTTTCATATTCTCTAAATGTTAAATCCAGGTTATATTATGGGTTTCCAACTTAAAATCAATTGACAATTAGTGGATTGGCTCTAACCCACTATATATTACTTAATTATTTCTCCAACTACCGATGTGAGATTTTATTTATTAACACTCTCCATCACGCACATGCGTGGGCAACTGTAGGAACGACATCCACGGAATGACCCGGCATCGAGTCTTAATTCATTTAACACTTCCTCTCACACACGTGTGTGGGTAATTATGAAAATACCATTCACAGAGTGGCCTAAGGATCGACTGTTCTGATACCATGTTAGAATTCAGATTTTATTGTGGGCTTCCAACTTAAAATCAATTGAAAATTAGTAAATTGACCATAACCTTCTATATATTACTTAATTATTTTTCCAACTACCAATGTGAGACTTTATTCATTAACATTATAATTCTTTATGGGGGGTGTATTCAAATTAACATTTGAGGTGATTTGATTTTTAATAGAATTTCAGATGATTTCAGTAAGTTGCAGAGATTTATGTGATTTTTGTTAAAACACTCTAGAATATCACCTAAAACCATGAGATTTGTGTTTCAACTTTTTTAACTAAGAAACTCCATCCAAACACCCTAAAATCACCTAATAACTTTAAAACTGCACAACTTAAAATATTTCCAATAACAGTGGATTCAGAGTACTTTACGAAATGACAAGTTCAATAACAGTGGATTTTAAATGAGTTTTTGAAATTCATGTTTCAATAACAGTGGATTTGTCATTTTAATACAAATCACCTAAAACTCTCAGTTGAATACACCCCCCTATGATTGAAAAATAAATAAATACAACATTAAGAAAATGAAGTAATAAACGAGTTTGAAAACAGAGGAATCATGACTAAGCAACGGACAAAGCCATCATCAAACTCTTAGGAATGCATTCATAAACATTTATAAATGCTTCCTATAATTATAAAGAAAGCATAAAAACAACAAAAGGGATCATGGATAAACCACATGATCTTACTTAATAACTCATTTAACTTTGCAAAATAAACTAGAAGTGTTCTCTAACTTTTTCTGACAATCACACAAATTGCTTTGATCATGTTTATAAACTAATAGGAATCTTAACCCAAACAACAAAGAATATAATGAATAAACTACCAAGGCTACCAATGAGATAGAAGTGTAATAGAGTAGAACATGACATCATCTAAAGACAATTAATCAACCTATTCAATTACAAGGACAAAAAAAATCATGAACTTAGTCACTTGATCTTACTAAACACAACTCTCACCCATTTTCAAATGGTAAACAAAATATATGATCTTAGTATATAGATGTATTAAAAAGCCTTTCAATCTATTAATGAAAGTTATATTTGTAATTTTTAGATTGAGGTGTTGTTACTTTTACTATGAAAATCTTAAAAAGTCTATTTAGGAAAATTGCCAAAAAAAAATAATCTAGGTATTTCTTAACACAAACATAATTAAACCAAACCAGATTTAACAAATTTCTCTTGTTGTATATTCCGCATACCGAACCAAACCAAAAAATATCTAAACCGTACCAAAAGATATTCCCGATTGAAAATCCAACCTACGTGAACGGAACCGAACCGAGTATCCAGACCTGCCCGTTCTTTCAACTTCCAAGTTCATAGACTCACCAGATAAACAATACGACTGATAAACCCTAAATCCTAAGAAGATGGCGATGGATGGCTCAGATTTCTTCCAGGATGATTGTGATACGATAGCTGCAGAGATGAAGGATCAGGAGGAGCGTATTCGACTCAAGAGAAGGTTCTATGAATTCTCGAATGATTTATTAGCTCTTGAACCAATCTATCTCCCCTATTAATTAATTCTAAAATCTTTTATAAAATAGGTGGCTGTTGGGTCTTGATACGCCTCAACCTGAGAATCACACTACTACTGAGTTTCTCCAATCTCAGGATCACCACACTCCAGGAAAAACTGAGTTTCTCGAATCCGAGTGAGTTATAGTGTAGAGTCAATAAAAGTTGAGTGTTTTTTTTACCATTTAAATGGCTCGTCAATAAAAGTTGAGTGTTTTTTTTGTTTACGGACAAATTCATGATTTATTTCAACCAAATTTGAAAGTTGATGATTTAAATGATATTTTCCCGTTATTTATCTCTGTTATACTGCTTGGATTATTATACAACTATGATGATGAGCTTCTTGTGTTTTTTTTCTGACAGATGCCTCCCTGAATCTCTGCTCAGGGAAGATGATGTAAGGTCACTCTCTTTCTCTATACTTTTCATTGAGATTCTTCAGTCTTTGATGTATCTTCTTTTTTCATCAGTTATTCTACGAGACAGCAAAGTCGCGTGTAGAAGAAACATTTGGGTTCTACAGGAACCAAGACGACGCTCAACGAAACGACTCCAAGTTCAGCACTAAAGAAGTTGTTAGAAGGCTTAGCATGTATCTTGACTCTCTAACAAACCAAGGACTATCTCTCGTTGTAAAGATCATCACTGGAGGAGGCTCCACTTCTTTCGACAAGACCCGGCCCAAAATGAAACAGATCATCAAAGAATCTATCCGCACGGATTTGAAAGAGAGAAAAGACATTGTTGAGCAGTTGCATCAAGCTCTCAGTGATCCTGCAAACTTCCGGAGAGACTGCACCATGGATTCCGCAAAACCAATGTTCCCGTCTCATCGTGATGCTGTGGTGAAGATACTTAACGAGCTGGATAACTCGTCGATTCAGACACTACTTGCAATGAAAAGGAAACTCGAAGGTTCAGTAACTATGATACCTCTTAAGTTGAAACCAAGTAAAAGAGGTGAAAAGAAAATGGATCTGATCAAACAAGTGAAGCAGGCTAGCGAGAAGATGCTCTCGGAGCTTACTCCAGGGGAGAAACTTCAGGAGCCGTTGGCTAAGGCAATGTCATTAGTGGATTTATCGCTTATGTTAACTCCTGGTGGCTACAACAAAGCTCCCACAGAGTTATTCCAGTTTTCACCTGAGACGAAGAAGCTGCAGAGGGAGATAGTGAAGGCACTGTGGCTACTCCGTACTGCAAGGGTTGATGCTGCGTTTGAGAGAGTGGGACTTACGTTAGACCCGGAATCTCAAGTATCGAATCACAGCTTGAGATCAGCGGTCGAGAGGATGTTGGTTGAGTATCTGTTTGAGTGCTGTGATATGGACGTTATTCCAAAGTCTTTGACAAACGCTCTTTCATTAATCAACGGGATGAAACAGGCTTTGGATCATAGAGTGTGTCCATGGGAAGCAATCGAGGAAGAGACCGAGTGTATATTGAATGTGAGTGCTCAGTTGAAGCAGATAGTTTGGGAATGTAGACCGGATTATGAGCTTGATCAGGACTTTGGTGATGCTTATATGGAGGAGGTTGAAGACAGTGATGATGATGATGGTGATTACAGTCAAGACGATGATGCTTTGGTTACCTCTGATCTGGAACAAGACGAAGTTGGTGCAGAGTGCTCTGTTTTGAATCCGAGTGCTTCTTCAGACGCAACCAACCAGGTCGTTATTAGGGACCTTACAGAGAGTATTACAAGAGATCATCCTATGTCTCTCTTTTCCACTCCTGAGTCTGGGAGGGATGTTAAGGTGGGAGTAGCTAACCAGATTAGCCCCCGTTCGTTGTACTCTGTTGAAAACATAAAGAGTGATGATCATCATGGAGCGCAGAATCCAATAAAAAGAAAGAAGAATCAGTACCTCGCAGTCCAAGAAGTTTGTGACGACACGAGCTTGGTTGCGTATAACCTAATAGGACGCTTACTAGAGAAATTTGCAGGCCAAAAAGGGGTGGATCAACGTTCATGTCTTAGAGGAGAAGCCATGCTTCAAGAAGATGTAGAAGGTGAGGGTAAGCAAAACACCTTTTCACCCCCTACTACATGTTCGTTTTACTTGTGTTAATGTCTCTTCTGCATATGTTTCAGTGAGTGAAGAAAAGCAAGCTTCACAGATTCAAGGGAAGTCGTATGAGTCCATCACACTTTCTACTGTCCAAGAGATAATACCCTCCCTTGATGAGAGGTATACACTTTATTTCCATTTGCTTTTTCGTTTTTTTAATGATAGTTTCATCTTGCCTGGTAAGCTCGCTGAGTAATCTCTGTTTTCAACAGTGTCTTGTTGAAATTAAAAGAATTGATGGAGTAATCGCAGTGGAATGCAGGGAGAAAGATCAGAAGTATATTTATTGACCAAGTATTCTGTTTTTGGGTATGATAAAATATGACCAGAGAACAGCATCGGCTTTTGATAAAGCATCTAACTTTTAATCCTCTGCTATATCCAAGCTTCTCCTAAAACCGCAAACTTTAGGTCTTGATTTTTATGGTTGTACGTAGAAGATTTAGTTAAGCTCATCCACACTGACCACACACGTTTACCATTGAAGAATATGTAGTTTCTAAAACAAATATTTAAGTGCAGTTTTGTTCTTGTTGTTGTACCTTTGTTTGTGTGAAAAAATTAGTCGGCAGGAGTTACAGAACACATACATTTCTTATCTTCAACTTCAAAATTTGTCCTTGTAGCACATCATCAAAATGCTAAATGCCTAAATGGCTGATTGGTATATGTTGACTAGCTACATCTTATAGCAAACTACAAACAACTTATGAAATATTTATGTCTAACCGCTAGTGCCTTAGGGCGGCGTACTTTCACACGGTGCGTCTACCTGTTGCAACCTTTGATGGAAACAGTGGTGTGCATGTGGAGACAGTGGTGTGCAGGTGGGGATATACTATGATGTGTTCCAATTCTTTCATCTGCAAAAACATATAGAAATGGAACTTATATAAGCAATCATCAATTAGTCTTAAAAAAATGAAGGTCCGTCTGGTGACCACTCTAGGAATATAAGAAACGAATAGAAAATAAACAATGAGGAATAAAATTGTAGGAATGAAAAAGAATGATTATTTCATACCAAATTTGATAATGAATTGGTCTTTATTTCTCTACAAAAAAAGAAATGGTAGGGAACAAGAAGGAAAAACTATTTCTCATGAATGATAAGTTTTTCAGAAATGTTAAAAAATGCATTATTTCTCTCCGTTCCTTGGTCACAAGAAAAAAGATTCTCAAAACAATATTTTTTAATACTTAAAATAAATGTTTTTATTTTATATGTAGGTTAAAGATTTAGTGATTAATTAGTCTTTTATGATTTTATATTTATAACTAGACATTGATCCGCACATCCGTGCGGACAAATTTTCATTCTATAAATCCATAATTTTGATATTATCGCAAATGTGTTAAAATATATGATTTTATTATTTATATTGTATAATTCTATAGTTTTATTGGTTATGATTCTTATCCAACATTATTAATATGTAATGATTTTTTATACATTTTATTTTCTTATTTGATATTATCGATATACAATACTTGTTGTATACAATTTACTTATTTCACTTTATAAATCTTTTTTGAATTTTCCAATTTAATATGATTTAAGTATTTAAATTATATATTACTTTTATTTTAATATGATGTAGACTAGAATTATAAATCTATAAAAATAGCATATTCCATATTTTGTTAAACATATTTTTATTTCAAAAGTAGTACACAAGAAAAAAGATTCTCAAAAAAATATTTTTTAATACTTAAAATAAATGTTTTTATTTTATATGTAGGTTAAAGATTTAGTGATTAATTAGTTTTTTATGATTTAATATTTATAACTACACCCTGATCCGCACATCCGTGCGGACAAATTTTCATTCTATAAATCCATAATTTTGATATTATCGCAAATGTGTTAAAATATATGATTTTATTATTTATATTGTATAATTCTATAGTTTTATTGGTTATGGTTCTTATCCAACATTATTAATATGTAATGATTTTTTATACATTTTATTTTATTATTTGATATTATCGATATACAATACTTGTTGTATACAATTTACTTATTTCACTTTATAATTCTTTTTTGAATTTTCCAATTTAATATGATTTAAGTATTTAACTTATATATTACTTGTATTTTAATATGATGTAGACTAGAATTATAAATCTATAAAAATAGCATATCCATATTTTTTTTTGTTTTATAACAATTTTATTTAACATTAATTTATAATAATATTATATTACTAATTACGGAATGAATACATGCTTTCATTTTTTTAATTATTTAAAACTTTTAGAAGATTTTGTTAGAAATAAAATTTAAATTCACTTAAAATTGATATAACAAATATCCTTACGGTCATTAAGAAATATTATTTATTTAATAGTTTGATGTAAATAGTCTGATATATGTAATTGTTGAAATGGGCATATTATGATTTTTAGTTGTAGATGTCTAGTATGTATTCCAAATAACATCATGAAATATTATAGATAAATTATTTTTAAGTGGGTTATATTTTAAAATAATATATACATATAAATATGATTAATGTGTCTTATTGCCACTGCGTTTCTTTGAGTTAATGCAAAGTTGTATACTAAACTATATATTCTTTGTACATATTAATGGTCATATTTTCAGAATATAGAAGGTTTATATTTATTCCAGTTATATAGAAATATTAAGGGTGAAAGATAATAAGGAAATAATTTTATCATTATTTATTGGTAGATGATTTCATTTATAGAAAACAATTTATTAGCTAGGTAGACTATAGAAAGTATTTTGTACCCTAGCTAGCGAAACTGATTTTTAAAAGAGTTAATGATGTCATTTTCCTCTTTTATTACGTTCTATGTCGATTATATGCCTCTAACTTGTTTTTTTAGCGGAAAAAACATACATCTTAGTTTTTTGCTTTATTATTGTTGTAAAAAAATGATGCTGTTTTTTTTTTGTTAAAACTTAAGTTAGGAAACGAAAGATCCAATCTTTTATTTAGCTAAATTTTAAGAATCTGGTGAGCACATACGATTTTTAAAGAAATAATATAGATTATGTATTTTGTAATTTCATTTATAAAATTATTTATGATTAAGAGTAAAAGAGAGAGTGGCATTCACTTGTAATTCTTTAAGGAAAAGTTAAGATTATTTCAAATTTGTACTTTTGTTTTAATAGTTTAGATAAATATGAGATTACGGTAAAATTTATGATTTAAAGTAATTTAATTATTTCACTTTTTAACATTTGAAAAATCATATAACCTATTTTTAATCTTCTACACCGTAGAACTAATTTTCATTTATTTATTTTTTTTTGACTAAAACCAACTTTCTTTTTCTCTTTGTTTTTATCTATTGTATGTTATTTTGTTAATTTGGAGGTATACCAGATCTATAGAAGAATAGAAGACCAAGACTAACCAATTTTCATTTTTTTTCTTTATCATTTTCCTTTTGTGTCAATATATGTATATACACATGGAGATCGATACAATTTGCCCCAAAAAAAATGGAGATCGATACAAACATTTAGATGATAATCACCCGAATTAGTTTAGTATATAAATCTATCAAACTCACAGAATATAGGGGAGCTGATGGGATTAGGAAAGAGCACTTGGGTTGAATACGCCGAATAAAAAACAAGAATGAATGTTACCAGCCAGTGCAGCCACAATACTCCCTGCATTTCTTTGGGTTTTCTTTATTTCTAGACTTACAAATTTAGTGAATATATGTTCTGGATTCATCACTAAATGGATTTTATATCGATCAAATCGTTGACTGACGAGGACTTCAAATATTCAAGCTTTTTTTTTTCTTTGCTGACTTCTCATAATGATGATTACTTTTCAAATTTCGTCAGGATGATTGCTTTTCAAATTTCGTCGTTATGATTACTTTTAAAATTTCTATAACTATGATTCCTTCCAAGTTTCACAGTGATGATTACTTCTCAAGTTAAGGATTACTTTGGAAACTGCTTCCCCTGTTTCTAAATATAGGATATCTTTTAAGAAATTGATGTTCCAATATATAAAAAGTTTTTATTTTTCTACATAACTTTTATTTTGATAAAAATGTGTAACCAATCATATTTAATAATCTATTTTGTAATTGATTAAATATTAATAAAATTTAATTTTAATAAAAAATAATAATGTTAATGATACTTTCTAAACAAAAAGTAATTTTCTTTATATGTGTATTCTCACATCTTATATTTATGAACAAAGTAAATATAAATATCTAAAGTCATGTTTATTACAGGGTTATTAAGGTAAATTTTTAATGTAATATCCAAATTGTATCTTAACTTTTAATTAAATAAACTAAAAATCGATTTTTAAATCATTACCATTCTATGTCATTGATTTAATTTAAACATATGATTTTAATTAAATCTCAACTAAATATATTTAATTCTGAAAAAAAATATTTAATCCAACAATAGAATCTCATATTTAAACTAACTCTTCATTTTAGGATGAATTTGTTTGTTTTATAATTGTTTTTTTTTCTATTTTGTAAACTTAAAATTATTTCAATATATCTTTAATATACGAAATTAAATTATTCTTAAAAAATGTGAAAATATTTTCAATATCTTAAAATACTTATGTGTTGCGATTATCATTTAAAATGATCCAATAAATGTTAATTCTTAATTTTAAACAAAAAACTACAAATATGACATTTTATAAATACATTTGTAATATTTAAACAAACTATTTTGATATAAAACAAGAGACATTTTGAAATAACCTTGATTTGATTTAGTATTTACAAGAGTGTCATTATTTATTTTAATTATAAATTATTTTAATTATATTAAAACAAAAACAATAATTTCGTTTTTTTTTTTAAGAAAGGGTTGACTAACAATAATTTCGTATTGCTAGAAGATTTGTTAGATAACTAAAATTCCATAAAGATTCATGTAGTCATTTAGAAATTATACCAACAAATGAATGCCATATATATTTTTATCCAAATTAGTTCATACAAAACATTATAGAACGTATTGACATATTTTTATTCTAGCATATTCATTTAAAGTGTATGTCATTAAAATACAAGAAAAGCAAATATAAAAACCCTTACGTATGCGACATAGCAAATGGATTTATGATACTCTGAGCACACATTAATATAGATTTTGTATTTTATGTAATGAAGAGTATTGAAAAAACAATTGTACTTTTTTAAATGGTCGTTTGTTTAAATAAAATATTTCTCTGTATGGTCTTCTTCATATAAACATGTTATTTACAAGAAATATGTCTGATATTTGAAAACAGTAAGCGAAATATACTGAGAAATATGTTAACAAAACAATATGTTTGATATTTTGACAAACTTTTAATTAAAAAAATTGCAGGAAACAATTACTTAAAATACCTTGAGAAAATTTTGTGAAAATAAAAGATTTAAAAAATATTCTTCAGATAAATAATTTTATTATATTAAAATTCTAACTTCTTAATATCAGTACTCTAATTTCTTCTATATAGCATTATATAAAATGTTGACGATGTAAAAAGAATATTAAGAAAAAATTAAATTCTATTGTAATATAAATAAAATATTCAATATATATATATATATATATATACTTCAAATGAATACAAGATGTTTTTTAGTTTTAAAAATATTCAAAATACATGATATTGAGCAAATTTATACCGATTATTTTATTAAAAATAAAATATTATAACTTATTTTAAACTAATGATCCTGTATTATAGGACATATTAGAACCTATAACTAACGGTGTATTATTTTTGTTGTTTGTATTAATAAATACTATTTAAGCTCAAATTCTAAACAAATCTAATATTCACCAATAAGAAAACTTATGTTTTTAAATCCAACACAAAAACTAAACTGGATCACTCTTTGGATTAGTGAATCATTGGTTGATCGTAGTTAAGCAGTATGTCAATATATTAATAATTTATACTATATAGTTATATATGAACATAACATTCTTAACCATTTAAACTATAATGTTTATTTAAAAAATATAAACAAAATCTTTGTAATTTAATTTTCATTTGTGATGAAAACAAATTATCTGACTAATTTTTAATATTAAATTGGACCTTTTGCAAAACGCTAAAATAATAAATAACTAACAAAATTTATCATAAATTAGATTGAATTTTAAAATAAAATGCAGCCTTAAATAGATTATCAATAACAAAATAAATTAATAGTGTCATATCAATAGATTTTAGGTTTCTATATTACTATTTTCTTCAAATGCCATAATAAAATTTTAATCAAACTTTAAAGAACCACACATTAGATAATTTATTAAATTCTTTTAATGTTAAAAATATGAGAAAATTATTTAATTTTAAGATATTATTAGATTTTTTATGGATTTTGACCGGGTCAACTAGTGTTGGATCATGGGTTATTGGAGGGTTTTGAGAGTTTACTAAATTTTATCTGATTTTTAATTAATGAGTTTTTGATAACCCAAACCAATTTTTATATGGATCACCGGGTTCTCGGTTCAATTGTATGCAGAGATCGTGTATAAAAAATGAATAAAATTTAAAAATATTTTTTTCTGATAATTATTTCTCATATAATTTTAAATATTGAAGAATTGCATATAGGTAAATAATTTAAATAAATAATGTACACATGTTAAGAAATAAATGATATACAATATATAAATTATTATATTCTTTTTTCAAAAAAACAAATTTTGTGCTTTCAAAAGCGCATATCAAAATCTAATAAAATATTTAAGAGACAGTTTTTATTTTTTCTTAGTTAAAATTAAAAACGATTTTTATATTAAACTAAAAATCTCGTCTTAAGAACCCACAATAAACATACCCTAAAAAAGTACTAGTATTATTTTACCAGAATAAGACTCGCTTTTTCACCACGTTAGGGTAATTGACCAAACAAGTGGCGTTTCAGACATGCAAGCACAAAAAATGTGTACTTTACCAAATCGCATGACAGTGGACGACGACGACCGAACCGCCGATGTTTTTTCTTTGTCAAAGAAGAATTATGTTCTTTCCGATCTAGTTATCCTCGTGGAGTTGTTTTGAAGAAACGAGAAAACAAAATATATTATTCGAAAAACAAAAAAAAAAAAAAAAAAAAAAATATATATATATATATATATATATATATATATATATATATATATATATATATATATATATATATATATATATATATATTATTCGGTTCTTTCATGACTCTTTGGAAATGAAGTAAGTTTTATGTGGATTACATTTCTAACATATATTTCGTTCTTTCAATAAACGTTTTGGAAGTAACTCACCATCAAATTCGGTTTTACATTTTCATACACGCCAAATTCCGATTAAACAGCAGTCTAGAGCCTAAAATACTACTTCTTCTATTTTTTTTTATGTAACTAGTTTTAGGTGAATGCACAAATATTAAGAAAGTTATTAATTTTTTCAAAAATAACATTTGATGTATAAATTAAGTGTAACTAAATCAATCATAAATAAGTATATATTATTTGATTGGTTACACAAACTTAATAAAGATAAAAATTATTTAAAATTATGAAAAATATTTATATTTTAAAACAATAATTTTTACTTAAATTAGTTACAATAAAAAACAGAAGGAGTATATAACAAACATGGTTAGGGGTGGGCACTTTACCCGATATCCGAAGTGGCACCCGAATCCGACCCGAAAAACCCGAACCGAAATCCGAACCAAAGTAGCAAAATATCCGAACTTAGGAGAGTTTCAATATCTGAATTTGAACGGGTAATATTCAAACCCGAATAGATATCCGAAAATTACCGAACATATGTATATTTAACCTTATATTTCTAGTCTAGTGCTCTTATTTTATTCAAAATATTTTTATTAACGTTATACATAGTTTAAGATCAGATAATATACATATAATTATGAATTTCTATTCATTTGAAATAGATGTCAAGCTTTTTGTTTTGTGCATTAGCAAAATTGTATCTAAAATTTTAAAACAATAATCAAATTAATGTCTTTTTATTTTCAAATTTTTATCTCAGATTAGTAATCATTTAATTTATTAGAAATTAATGTAAAAATAAGTAAGATGTGTATTTTTAAATACAAGAAACTTGAGCAATGGAAATATGGTTTTTTTTTCAAAAATCTAAATATCCGAAACCTGATCCGAGATAACTGAACCCGAACCAAAAATATCCAAACCCAACCCAAAATATAGAAATACCCAAATGTATATTATAGCCCTACACCAAAGTACTTGAAAATCCGAAATATCCGATCCGAACGGGTATCCGAACGCCACCCCTTAACAGGACATCCAAAACATTGAGATGATTACGTCCCTTGATTCTCTCAAGGTTTAAATGGTGTGAGATATGTTGAATGACATAATTTTTTATTTACAGTGTTACCATCTACAATCAAACTTTAATGTAAAACATGTTTAAGAGAAACACGGAACTAATGGATATTATTCCTATAATCTATTGATTCTATTCATGTATTTTGAAATTTTGATGACCACAAAGGAAACAAAGTTAATAGTAATATATTCTACGTATGTAAAAAAAGACTATTGTTCAAGAAAGGGTTGGGTGTTGAATGGATGGTGACTTAAGGTAGCGTCTGAAATGATTAAGTGGATGTCTAAATTATTATTATTACATTAAACTTTATGTGTTATAAATTATAATAATACTAAATATATATGTAATGTTTAAATATAATGATCCACAAATAATAAAATTTATATATTATTTTATTATTAATTATTGCAATTTATTAATAATAAAATATATATAGTTTATGATTAGAGTTTTGTAATTGTTTAGACGGTTTAGAAGAAATCGGTACAATCATATAGTCTTACGTTTAAAGCACGGTTGTCTTTTGTCTTGTCAACACCGTGATTAAGCACGGTCTAGACGGCCATCTAAAACATTTTCTTGCACATTGAAAAAGACAGAGATTAATAATTAAAATTGTTAAGTCAATAATAAATAACAAAACAACGCTTATTGATTTTTAAACCAAATGAGACCTTCTGTCCTCTGAGTTCTGACGCATCTCTATATAAAATACTAAAAACCTACCACAGCTTTCCAAATTCCTAAATCAGTCGAGAGTCCAAGAAAGAAGAAGAAACCAAATTTGCAATGGAGAATCTGTTGGGTCTTCTAAGAATTCATGTAAAGAGAGGAGTGAATCTCGCCATTAGAGATATCTCAAGCAGCGATCCTTACGTCGTCGTTCACTCTGGAAAGCAGGTAAAGGAAAAGATGCTGGTCTCTTCTTCAGTTTTTGCATGTTTGACTAAATATGTTGATGTGTTATCGTGTTTCAAGAAAAAAAAATTAAATCTATTGATGCATCTGCTCGAGTCTGGTGTGTTTGTTAAACTGTTGGTTGCTAATTAATAAAAGATAATATGATCTGTGTAGTGAAATCTCAACTGGGTCTTTTGATCAGGCTTTTGATGCGGTTTATTTATTCTTGATGGTATAGATCTTCAACATAATTTCACGAAGAACTGAGATTTAAGGTGTTAATGGGATTTGAAGGGAGACTTCAAGGCTTTATATGTCATAGTTATGCATTAACTAATGTGAAGTCTTTGAGTCTTGATTTTTATTATGTGTTTGAAGAGTGGTTATGGTGTCTTATGTCTAAATGAGTGATTAGACTTTTGCATATCTTTCTTCTCTGCTAGGCTAGTGGTTGAGACGACATGATTTGTTTTTCTCTGCAGAAAGAAGACATGATTATGTTCATATTTGTGGGTCCTTGTATTGAATTATGTAACTGGCATATTCGTACTTTTTTTCTCTAAGCCATCACAAAATAATTGAAATGATGACTTGGGTTAAATATGTATTCTATTCATCTAGAATTTCATTTTTCTATATAATAAAGTAACATTATTTTAGAATAAATCAGTGGAACAAAACTTACACTAATAGGGTCATTCTATTTTAGTGGGAATTATAAAGTAAAAAATATGTATGAGTTAAAGATGCTTTATAAGAGTCAAGAACTATCAGATATTTTTTTGTAGGGTAAATTTTTTTAGCATTTTAGAATTCTTGATTCTTTACTTAATTGAGTTGTATCGTAATCTTGTAGTTTGTGATGTTTTTTTTTTTTAATTTTGTTTATTTGATACAGAAGCTGAAAACCCACGTGATCAAACATAGTGTAAACCCGGAATGGAACGACGACTTAACTCTTTCTGTGACCGATCCAAATCAACCTATTAAACTCGTAAGTAATCCTTACGTTTTCTTTTAAGCTAGTTTCACCTGGGAAATGAAGCATTCTTTGTCATGACGCAGACCGTTTACGACAAAGACTTGTTCTCGGCGGATGATAAGATGGGAGAAGCAGAGTTCAGCATTGCTACATATCTTGAAGCCGTTAAATACCGCCCTAAGGTCGAAGGAGGACTTCCCAATGGGACTATTATAATGAAGATACAGCCGACCAGAGAGAACTGTTTGTCTGAAGAGAGCCATATTGTGTGGAACCAAGGGAAGCTTGTTCAGAACATGTTCCTTAGGCTCCAGCACGTGGAATGCGGAGAGGTCGAGATACAGCTTGAGTGGATCGATGTCCCCGGTTCAAAGGGTATTTAAGTCACCAATCTATTGATCCGATCCTTAGTCATTTGTGCATACATGGTTTAGAACTTAGACCTACGGTGGAGTTACCAACTGGTCAATGAAGGAATTTCCAACTATTATGTAATAATCTCCTCTTCGTTTTTTTTTTGAGTCCCAAAAGGGTGCAAGACCATGAGGACTAACTAAGTGTGGCATTTGGATCTCTCAATAATAATCTTCCCTTTAGCTTGAACTGGATACTATTCAACCGATCAAACCTCAACATTAACGTAAGCTAAGTTTATCCCTAAACTGAGATGGTGAGCTGTTGTTCTTAGGTTTGAGTTTTGAGTGTTTAAGGTACATTTTAGTGTTTTGGGTTAAAGAAGCAAAACAAGAATCGTTAGAGTTGAAATTTCGGTTTCCAAGACATAGTTGTTTCTCGTATAGCTTAAACATGGTCACTTTAAATTCAAAGGCTACTAGCTTGAGGAATCTCAGATACCCACTGACTGAGGAAGGTCTATCTTAAAATTATCTCGTCTTGGAAGTCAATAATACTACTACATAAAACCCTCCTAATGAGAACTATGGTTGTGGATGAAATGAATATGGCCAGAGTTGCAGTATGATAACCGGTTTGCATCATTGGAGCAATGAGAATCTACTCCTGAAACAGAGTCCGTGCAAGATGTATGCATACATGACAGGGGCGGTCCTGAGATTTTGAGGATTATAGATGGTTTTAGAAGGATTTTAATAGTTCCAGGCTGAAATTTCTTCTAATATAAATTTGAAAGTATTTTTATATTTTTTTTTCAAAAATTTTGGAAGTTTGAGACAAATGTTTTATCTAAGTTGGGTCAGGATCGGTGCTGGACATGACCGCTTCTGCTCAGTGTTTCTTACAAGAAAGGCCGGTCAACCCAACTCAAAAGGTCAAAGAGCAAGATGCAATGGACCACAGTTGGTGGTGGCCGTGGACATATCAGCTAGTGATCACCGAGCTTCACTGACTCGTCCTTTTCTCTCTTCCTTATGTTTGTCTCTTCAAAACTAGTAATGTGTATGCTTAATCAATTTTTTTTTATCCTGTAAACTACTTTTACAAACTGAATGACACAATGTAATAGTTACTTTGCATTTTAATTGATTGCCGAAAAGCATGCAACATCGTGTTAGCCCACCTAATTTACCCTTTTAGTTTATCAAAACCAGCAGGAAACTGATCAAAAAAGTATTGTTCAAATAATCTTGAACTCCTAATACCTAACGTCAAAGAAAACAATCGCTATCTTTTTTTTTGATTCGATGGTTGTATGAAAACATAGCGCCCAAGCGTAAATGGTGGTATGCTCAGAAGGCTCAAACAGAGGCCTTATTTTTTTCTGATTGCATTGTTAAAAATTTATATGCATTGTAACAAAACCTTTCTCTATCTCAATTTTTGTTGTTGTCCAACATGTTGAATGTGAGAATGATAAGCAATGGTGTGGAAGTTTTAAAAAAGGGAAGACCAATCCAAGTTAAATAGAGTGCAATTACAAAACAGTAAGAGACTAAAAACAGAACAATCTTTTAATCAATAATCATCTAAAGGAGAGTGTAGATACGTCCTAATCGTCTAGAGGTTTTGCTTTAGTTGTTAAAGCCAACAGAATCCAGAATCCCTCCTCACCATCGAAAAAAGTAGAATCTCAAGATCCGCCTTTGTTCATCATCTGCTTAAACTCCTCAAAGTTAACGCTACCATCACCATCAGTATCAACTTTGCTAATCATCTTCCTGCAATCCTGAACAGAACACTTCTCTCCCAGATTCTTCAGCACAGAGTGAAGCTCCTCCGCCGAGATCCGCCCGTTTCCATCCAAATCGTACAGCTCAAACGCTTCCTTGAGATCGTTCTTGTTGCCTTGATTCACTCCGGTCTTGAAAAAAGCGACGAACTCGTCCATGTCGACGAATCCGTTTCCGTCTAGGTCGAACTGTTTCATCATCGTCACTGTTTCCTCAGGTGATGCGGTAGGGCTGAGCGCGCGGATCACTTCTTTGAGCTCGTCCACGGAGATTTTGCCGTCTCCGTTTTTGTCGAACCGTTGAAAGACTTGACGGAGATCGTCCATGGAAGCTAAGCAGCTACAAGCTCCGTTCATCGACATTGACAGTACTGTGTGTGAGAGGGTGTTGGAGGAGAGGATGGTTTGTTACGAACTGTATAAATAGGAGAAGCGAGTTGCATGCTAACGCGTTTTTTTTATATAAAAGTTAAGATTGCCTTTTACCAAAAGAAAAAAAAAAGTTAAGATTGCCTTTTACCAAAAAAAAGAATTTAAGATTGCCTTTTACTTATATTTCTGTTAATTAACTCACATTTTCACTTTTACATGCGTGTACATTTAATAAAATTTCCAATTATCGACAAGCCGTAACTAAATTTTACTTTAAAAAGTAATTTTACATTCAATGATTCAATCATGAAATTTCCATATTTTATTATTTTGACATGAATAAAATGAGAAATAAATATGGTAAAGATTGCCTTTTTTAAATCGTATACATTTTCTACTTTTAAGTCGTATACATTTAATACAATTTCCAATTATTGACAAGCCCTAACTAGTTTTACTCCTTTTAAAGTAATTTTACATTTATTGATTAAATCTATGAATTTCCATATTTTTATTATTTTGACATGAATAAAATTATGAATATGGTAAAGATTGCTGAAAGTTAGCTGAAAAAAGGAAAGAAGTTAAAACAGCAAACAATTTAAGGTATATCTAAATATATGTAGTATATATAAGAGTTATTCTTACTATATGTGAACCTATATGTTCATCTCTTAAATAAAACCAATAAGATATTATATGTGAACCTATATGTTCAAAAAAAAAAGAAATTACCACATCATGTTGTTTTATGGAAAAATATATTAATTTTCAAAAGAAATTGACACTATAAAATTCTAAACCTTAAAATTTATAATTTAAATTTAAAACACTAAACCATAAGTTGAGTTATAAGGTTTTAGGTTTAGAGTTCCGTAATGTCAAAAAATGTTATTATTAAAAAATTTGACTAGAATCTATTAAAAATACTTTTGACAAATTTATGAGGAAAATATAATTGACGAATTTTTAGTCCTTTTTTGAGCAACTAAAACGATTTTTTATCCAATTTTATGATTCTCAAAGAGATATATTTTCATGGATTCTAGACATAAAGTTTTAAATATTGTAACTAAAACTAAATAAAAATAATGAAAAATTGAAACTATCTCCAATGGTTTCAATTTGGAAATGTTTTCAGCTTGTAAGTAGATTTGATATACATAAAACATTATTGTTAGAATGTAGTTCAACTTTACAGCTAAAAAGAAGAAAAATGTATAGTTCAGCAATTACAACACACTTTCCTTTAGCTATCAAATAAATAACAATTTCAACCCTCTTTTTAGTGGACTTCCCTAATAAGCCCCAAAATATTGGAAATTGGAAACGAAATCCATAACCGAATTGACAAAACACTAAACCAGTTTTTTTTCCATAATGAAAAAGACTAAAGACATGTACACACAGCAAATCACTGATTCAGGAAACTTTTCACTAATAACCTATTTACACACTTACAATCCATCCCTTCACCGTTCGTACAATTGGTCATCGTCTTCAAAATCGGTTACTCCAAGCATAGCAAGATCAAGATGACATTTCATCTCGGATTTGGTCTGTTGTAACTGTGTATAAGAGTCGATCATACCCGAAAGATTTGTATTATTTTTCCTGCTTGAGTACGCTCTTGACTCTAATCCTCTTTCTTCTTCTCCACCTTTCAAGATTGTCACAATTTTTTCCATACCAGGTCTTCTAGACTCCTCATTGATAACACAAGCAGCTGCAGCACGGATCATTCGCTCCATGTAAACCAAGTTTTTCCCCGTACATCGCAGCCTCGGATCAAGCAGCTCCTCTATAGCTTCGATCCCTCTATCCAACAACGGTTTCGCCTATCGTAAAATTACAAAATGAACCCTAAATATATGGTGACGAAAACCAATATACCAGTGAAGTTTATAAAGTGTGACATTAGATGAAATACCCAAACGACTAAATTTCCTTCGCCAGATGATCTTCTTGGTTCAATTGGTTTTCTGCCGGTTATTAGCTCGAGCAACACAACACCAAAGGCATAAACATCGGTCTTGTCAGATATCTTACCATGTTGGAAATACTCTGGAGCCAGATATCTGCAAGAAAGTTGATGAAATCATTACAAACATACTATATATATATATATATATATATCTAGGATAAAGAATAAAACTCATGTCTAGATCATTACCCGAATGTGCCTTTCACGGACTTGCAGAGGAAAGGAACAGAAGGTGCAGCGGTCCAAGTAGCTAACCCGAAATCACATAACTGGAAAGGAAATCATAAAATCAATGATCAAATCAAATCATACATTTCCAAAAAATGCTTTTGTTTTTAGACTCTTTACCTTTGGTATTTTCTTTGAGGAAAGAAGAATATTGGAGGGTTTGATGTCTCTGTGAACAACACATTGCTCTGTTCCATTATGCAAATAAGCAATTGCATCTGCGATCCCTAACGCGACTTTGTACCTTGCTGACCAAGGCAAACCAAAAGCAGCCTTCACACTTTTCTTCTTATCTATTACACCTACCGAAAAAATTGAAAAAATCAAAATTACAATTAATCTATAGATCAGTGGAGATGGAAAGCTTTTCTATTTACCGTGTAAATAGTGTTCCAGGCTACCACCAGAAACATACTTGTAAACCAAGAATAGACCTTCTTCTGAGTCAATACAGAAACCAAGAAGAGGCACTATGTTTGAGCTATCAAGAGAGCTTGCAATCATCAACTCCCTGCAAAAAGATTTTGGAGACTCTTTGTCTTCTTTATCAAGTCTCTTGATAGCTAAAGCCGTTTTCCAAATTCCGATTTTACCCCTGAACACATAGCTACAAGCTCCTTTTCCCAACACTCTCCCTATAAAAAAAACCACAGATTCAAAAAAAAAGTCAAAACCTTTCTTCAAATATTTTCACCGTGGAACTAACCTCAGTAACTAGTTTAGTTAGAGCTTTACCTTTGGAGAAGTTACGAGTGGCGGCAACGATTTCGCCGTAGCTGAACCGAACCAGAGTATTAGCCACCGGAGAAATGCTCTTCTCAAGAGATCGAGCTCTCGTCCACCTCAAGTCGTCTGTAGTAGTCTCCTTGACTCCATTCTCAAGATTCACCATCAGAACCGTCGCGGAGCCACCGGAGACCGATAGGTTCCGACAAGACGACGAGGCGGAAAGCGAAGGCTCTCCTCCTCCTACTTTCATCTTCTTCTCAAGCTCGATCTGCGAGCAGAGACTAAATCTAAACGAGGAATTAACAGAGTAAGGATCAGGGCTCATGTTCTCCGGAGCTGTCTCCGCCAAAAGCCACGCCTTGTTGTTGTTGTTGTTGTTCTCTCCGCCGCCTCCGTCGCTACCGGAGTTCTCGGTTGAGCTGGATTCAGCAGGAGGAGGAGGAGGAGGAAGGAAACAAGCAAAACCCATATCAAATATCAACTTTTTCAAACGGTGTTTGAGTCCTCTCTCATTGTGATCACCGTCGAGATCTAGAGAAGGTGAAGAAGTGAGGATGGGAATATTTACGGAATTGCCATGGAGATTTGTTTCTGAGCCTCGTGGATGAACAGACGCTCCTTCATGAAAATCCATTACAGATTTCGAGAGGAAGTGAGATTCTCTCTAGTGAAAATGTTTGATTCTTGTAGCTTTGCTTGATGGAAGAGAAAGAGATTTTTTTCTCTTGAGCAAGTTTTAGGTTCTATAAGTGATTAATTTAATTATATGATTAATGGTGGAAGGTGGATACGTTTTGATTTTATTTTTCTATACCGTTGAGGTGTTGTGGTGATCTTGAACAAGAAAAAACAAGAGAAGGTACGGTTAGTGGATTTTAAAATAATTGAGGTTAGAATAATTGAGAGCGTTACAAAACAAAAACAAAAACAAAAAATCGATGAGTGTATTAATGTAGAAGATAAATTGTAATAATAATAATTTTTTTAAGTTAAAAAAAAATAATAGTAATAATTTAAGGATTAGGTCATATGGGTAAAGCTGTATGCTAATACTCAAGAGGGGCACAAAAGATGAGCCCACGAGGTTATGCTTTTGTTAAAATATGGAGAAGAGAGAGAGAATACTTGTTTAATTTAAAATTATAAATAACAAGGGGAAAATCGCATTTTAAACTCCCAAAGTGTCACTTTCTAACACTTTAAACTCTGAAGTTTTTTCACTAGCACTTTAAACCTCCAAAGTGACATTTTTAGCATAACAAACCTCCAACTACGTTTTCCTGTTCACATGTGACCGGGTTTACAGGTTAAAATATTAATAAAAATAATAAAAAATAACCAAAATACATAAAAATTCAAAAAAATAGAGAAACTGTAAAAATTTCAAAACAAAGTTTAAAAATATGTAAAAGTTCAAAACTATAAAAATTTGAATTTAAATTTTTAAAATAAAATAAATATGAAATATTCATTTAAAAATAAGATCTAAAATATAAAAATATCAAATTTAAAAACTAAAGTAAAATTTTAAAAACTTTTAAAATTATAAATTTCAAAAATAAGATATAAAATTTAATATTTAAACTTAAAAAATAAAATTCTAAATATCTAACTGAAAAATACATAAACATTTGAATAAAATTGGAAAACTGCAAGATTCAAAAAACAATTCAAAAAAATAAAAAAGTTCAAAAATATAAACTTGCACCTTTTGAATGCTTCAAATTTGAAATTTTATATTTATATTTTATATTCTAGAACTTTTTGATTTTTTACGTTTAATATTTAGAATTTAAAATGACATTTTCCTGTTAAATATTTAGAATTCTTAAAGTTTTTCAAATTTTACTTTAGTTTTTAAATTTGATATTTTTTTTTTCATTTTAGATCTTATTTAAGAATTTTTTATATTTTATTTTATTTTAAATTTGAATTTTTATTTATATATTTTTGAACTTTTACATTTTTTGAACTTTGTTTTGAAAGTTTTACAATTTTCCCAATTTTATTCGAATTTTTGTGTATTTGTATTTTTTTTAAAAAAAAATATATAATTTTTATTAAATTTTTACATGTAGAACCGGTCACACACTAGCAAAAAAACGTAGTTGGAAGTTTGTTATGCTAAAAATGTCACTTTGGAAGTTTAAAGTGCTAGCCAAAAAACTTCAGTGTTTAAAGTGATAGAAAGTGACACTCCCAGTGTTTAAAATGCGATTTTCCCAAATAACAAGTGTCACTGTCGATATAAATTTAATAATCAAGTCTTACTATTTTAGTTTTATTATTATTCGTACATGTGGCAAAATATCAATAGATGTAATAACTACAGTGAAACCTCTATAAATTAATAATATTGAGACTACATCAAAACTATCTCTTTTTATTAATTTATAGAGATACTAATTTATCGAGATGTTAATTGAACAAAAAACTCAATTTAAAACTATAAAATTATATTAATTTATAAAAAAAATTAGTGTATATTAATTTATCAAGTATTAATTTATTGAGACTCTACGTGATTTGCTAATGGACTGGAATCACTTTGATGATGACCAAACATAGATTTTATTAATCTCACAAAACTGGACATCAGTACAATGACTCAAACAAATCGGTAAAAGTTAGACATGACATATGTCTGTTCAATGGCTAGCAGTGGTGGATCTAGAAATTGTTTTAATCAAGGCCATACATATAATTTGTGAACAAATATCAACAACGGCATTTGACAAAAATTTTGAAAATGCATTGAAATTTTAAACTTCATGGTGGGCAAATGCCCCATCCTTTGTCCATATAGTTCCGCCACTGATGGCTAGTGCCATTGCACACAATTTTGTTTGAGTCACTGAGTTGATGTCCAGTTTTGTGCAATGCTCAAAATTGTGCATTGATCCTTACAAAATTTTCATATATTTCCAATAAGAGTAAGAAGTTGGACATGATATATACCTGAAAAGCTAATAAAGTAGATTTGATTAGGAGTTTCTTTTATCTTTTTGATAGTCAACTACCCATCAATCCGTTCCTTTATGTTTAATAGTTTTTTTTTCAAAAAGACAAATAGCTTATACTTGGATCCGTAAATTAATATCTTCTAAAATTACTACATAGATTAGAAACTCATTTCCTCTTCATTCTATATTCCAGGTGTAAATTTAGTCTATGGTCTAATATTACCAATGATTCTGTTACTGAAGAGTAAAAAGGACAATGAAAAATATATATTTTTGCTCATTAGGGTAGTTAGAACATTTTTAGTGGTTAGTCTTCAACATTAGTTTCTATATATACATTTTAGGTAACTTTATTTTGTATTAAATTAAATGTGTAAAAACTATTTTCATTTCAAATAATGACAGGTGTAAATCAGTTTCTGTATTGTTTTGGAAGCTTAAAGAAGTGTTTCTTAAAATTCTACCTTTCCACTCATATATTTACCTTTTAGAGAAAATTGTTTTTCTAGGAAAAAAATGATAAGTATGTCACATTAGATAAATTCTTATTTTGTATTACTTTTACTTTGAATACCTTTTAGGATTTTTGAAAATAAATCATATAAATAGTTTTGCAAACTAAAAAATGGAAAATAGCAACTATTGATGAAATACCTATATTAACTTAGTGATATTTTTCCAACTCAAAAAACGTTTAAATCACAATTTGAGATTTTGCTATCTAGAAAGTAAAATTGACGTTCTACGAAGCGGAAAATAAAATCTATTTTTTAATTCAATTTACCATGTTTAGAATACGTGATCTACATAAATAATAGTAATCTAAAATTATTTAGAATAAACATTTTGCTCTTAATCTATCTCTCCAAAATCGGTATAAAAACAAAATTTCCTACTTTTTAAAGTATTTTTGAGAAACTCTGGGAAAAACCCACTAAAAATGCATGTATATTTTTCGGTTAATATAAATGTGAAGTGTGAACAGACCAACATCACATGGTGCATTTATTGTCTGATTATTGTTTTTCAATCAAGATTCGGTGAAAGCTGGCTCCTCGACCAAATGGACTTGTACAAATCAACATTTCAGTATTACTAACTGAGTACTGAAATCAGAATATTCCTTTTTTTTGTAAAAAAAACAAAAGAAAAGAAATCAGAATATTCCAATTACACAAAATATAAGATATTACTCACGACAGGGAATTACATTACTGTTCACATGGTAAATGATCTGAACAGATCACAGCGAAAAGTAAATATTTCTATCTGTCAAAACTTATTGTTCCTATAATCATTAATAGAGATTATGTACATAAAAATAGTCAACTGTGATAGAAAATTATGTTCAATGCAAATAAATTCATCAATTTAGTATGCAAAAAACAGGTATGGAATTTATTATTCAAGATCCGGATTCGAATCGAGATTTGGATCCTCACCGATAATAAGATATCCAGAGCTGAAATTTAGATCCGGATAGTAAACATTTTCTTTTTCCGTTTTAGATTAGTTGTTATTCTAGTTTTTTTTTCACACAGCTTAAAGAAAATTATTACCTTTCATATTTCACTCTTAATTAATATATTTTATACTTGACTATGTTAATTAATGAGAAAACGATATATATATATATATATATATATATATATATATATATATATATATATATATATTATATAATTGAATAAATAAATAAATGCATTACAAACATGAAATGACACTTAAAATAAAATAACTTTTTACTCTAGAATAAAAATTAATCTCAAACGGAGGGAGTACATTTTAAAAGTAGGTCTTTGATATTACTTTTGATAAGATGTAAAAATGCGAACCAAAATATTTTATAAACTAAAGAGAAAGTCTGCTAAGAATATTATCTTTTATAAATTCAACCAAAGAAGAGTTTTAAAATCATAAACTCAATAACTTTAACCCAGTAAAATTTGATTGGCATGCTTTTGTCTCCATTCCAAGAGAGTAATGTGATAATTGACTAAAAGTGAAATATGCCAAATAAATTGCATTTAAACATGCATCTCGGGTAAACTAGCATATTAACAAACCAACTCTATCTTTTTTTTCTTCACAACCTAATCGGAACCGAACCAAAAATTAAAAATGCAACCTAAATGGAGGCTGAAATTTATAAATTAACAATAACAAACCATAAAATTTTAGTTTAAACATAAAGTATAAATATAAAAAAAAAACTCGCACAGACGCGCAGGTTAGTTATACATTATGAAAAATATTACAGTTGATAATTTTATTTGCCTTATGAAATTCATGAACTGTCTTATACTATTTATTCTTGACGTTACCTTTTACTCCATGCTGAACATTCTTATAAATTTTTTTCTTCAATATTTTACATAATTCATTTTTTTTAGAAATTGAAACTTCGATTAGTTGATGCAAGAACCATTGGACAAACCGTTGTATCAAAGAAGCTTCCACAAACCAACTTTATCTACTTAACGAGAGTGTTATAATCCATCTAACAAAAACAAACTATAATCATTAGAATCTAAAACTACTATACATTATTTTGTCTCTTCAGTTGAAAGGGTTATGCCCTTTCCAGTATCATAAACGAGCCTATGTTCTGGTGAGTTGGTGACTGTGCTTTGATTGTTTATTGACTAGAAACCCATTGTGACGCTGAGAATAACAAAACTAGTGACCTTCAAATCTGTTCGGAATCTAGAGAAGTTAATTCATGATAACAACTACTTAACCAACAATTTAATGTTTGTTAAGAAGATTAGACTTTGCATTTGTTGCTTCTATATATACTGGACCGAACATTTAGTAGTAAAATAACTATCACATTCCAATCAAAGAAATCAAATCACAAAACATTAAACGAAAAAAATAAAAAAGGGAACAAGATTCAGCTGTGTTGTAAACTTAAGTACTAGACCACAGTATGGGTTCCAGTCTAGACCGTCCATATTATGTGAAGAAAAAATGATAGTGAAAGAACGCTAGCAGGACGGTTCGAACCTTTTGTAAATTAATAGTTCTATAAATTAAAAAAAAATATTAAAATTCCAACATTTATTAATTTATAGAATCTTACTGCACTTCTTTTTGGCACTGGATTCTCTTATGTACTACAGAATAATAAGATGGTCATTTGCCTTTGTCCAAAAAAAGATGATCCTTTGTTAAAAGCGGAAGGGAAAATAGCCAATCGATTATTCAATGTCAACTGGATCTTGGATCATTTCGGCGCAAACAATAACAAAGTATTGGATTAGAAAACATATATATATATATATATATATATATATATGAAACTTGCTGATGAATCAAGTTTGGGATGGGCTCCAGCTCCATTACTGTATATGCAAACTTCTAAGTGCACGTTATAACTACTGAGCTAACAGTTATGACTGAAGCTAAAATATTGGTAAGGATATGCTTTGATGGTAATGAAGTTATAACCCTAACCAGAGATGTTGAAATACTCAAGAATGTGCCACCGATGGAACTAGACTTCCGATACAGTGGCTTACAAATTTTTCCACTACTTGTGGAAGCTTGAAACATGAATTCGAAGTATGCAATGGATCAACTAAGCTTTCACAACACAAGTTGGATTTGACGGACACTGGTACAAATCCATATGCCATGGAAACATAAAGAAATGATGCAATTGCAAAGTATCTTACAATTAAGGAGCAAGGAGAAGCATCAGGATCAGCACCAAGAATAAAAATGAACCCGGAAACCTCTTCAAACATGGAAGCCGATATGAGCCAGCAGGTGAGTGCGGTTGGATTCATTACTTCAATTACCACCGAGGGGAGGATGTCATTCCAAGACAAATGAGCAAGGAACTAAGGATAAGATGGCTGAAGAATCTGGAGATGTTGAATCAAATGCAGCAAAAAGATTGAGGTAGAACAACCTCGTCTTGAACAAGCTCAAGGTTCGGTGGTTCTCCTCAAACCACCACATCAAACATGAGGATCTTGCACTAGAATTGTCAGGGCTTGGAAATCTTATGACAAATTCTCACCTTAAAGATATCAGGAAATCGTATAGGCATGATATCATGCTTCTCGTTGAAACGGAACATGTAGATACTTAATGTAAATAGCTTAGCTAAGGACTTGGGATATAACAACTCTTTTGAAGTTTTTACAAGGGGAAGCAGTGGGGGTTTGGCCATCATGTGGAATGATGAGGTTGAAGTTCACTTTTTGGAAACCCATCATTAAACAAAACTGATATGTAGATAGAGGATGGTAGTGTTGTATTTTGTTTATCTTATATACAAGGAAATCCCGAGTTGAAGAATAGAAAGGCTCTTTGGGAATATTTGATTAATGATGAAGCTGCAGGTCTTTATCAGAGCAAACCTCGACTGATACTAGGGGATTTTAATGATATTAAGTATAACAAGAAGAAGGAATGCATCACGCAATCAAATGCTTCATTCTCTCTTTTCAAGTCTATGATTTCTGTCTCTAGTTTGCATGTTTTAAACATGACATGCATCGCGTTCGAGGTTAATTCAAAATAAACAAGAACAAACCAGGCGATTTCTTCAGTAAAGGATCTGAAAGAAGTGCAAAAACTACCCGAAAGAATGACACCCCTAAATAGCTTCATCTTGTGACAAATCTCACGCCTTATTCGAAGTCCTTAAAAATAGAAAAGACTTCAACAGAGATGAGAAGTTCAAAACACCCTAGCATATCTCAATACGATTTTCCATGCTATCAAAGCTCTAGAACGAAAAGTACTGGTGCTCTATTTGGCAGTATATCAGAGCATGCCGTGAATGTTGTTTCAGTGCAAGAAAAAAACATGCAATATCTAATGTACTACGCCAGCAAATTCATTCTCGATGTGAGAATGCCAAACATACATCTTACAAAAAGCTAATTTTAGTTCTGGTCATAGCATACATGCTAAAGTTATAAGGAATTTCTTTGTTCAAAAAACTGATTAGTAAAAATGTGGTTTGATGAAAACCGAAAACTAAATAATATTATAAAATCTATAAACAATTAACTCCTTAATAAATAATATCAAAGTTTGTTTTTTCAGAACTTTAGGAAAATAACCACAAAACTTGAAAAAAAATATTCAAAGGGGAATAAGAACTACGTGAAGATTACCGGAAGATACGGCGATGCTTTTGCTCCATTGTCCTTTCAATCTCTTTACTTTTCTATCTCTGTGGATTTTGTTTATAATTTGTGAACTCTCCAGTTCATTAATTTCACTACTGCCAGCTAACAATCCCGATGAGAGATCATAACTAACAGTATTATTGTAATTAATACACTTGGAACCACATTCATTAATTGCTATCATTCATAGGTTATTAGCTCGTACTAGTATATCATACATCCATGCTTATGATTTTTTAAATAAAATGTAACCAACAAAAAGTTAGCATACTGATAAAACTCTTGATCAGCTAGTACGAGTTTAAGAGATCTCATATTTATTTTTTGTTGGAATAAATCTCATTTTTCAAACGATAGTTAATTTAACATGGTCTTTAGAAAGATGCACGGATCTTCAATCTCAGAACCTCTTAATGCTAAAAAAATTTCCAGTCATGAGTCATCCACTCTCTTTTTTTGGGTGTGAATTTTAAATCCAGTCACCCACTCTTGTGATGATTGTTCTATAATTCTATGTATTTGGCTAGCCAGTGCATTAGAGGATTTCTGATGTAATACTTCATTTTTTTCTTTCGATATGGAATAAAAATAATTGTGGAATAAAAAATGTTCTAACTCTATTTTATTTTTAACTCTATAATAGAGTAATTAATAAAAAAATTACTCCACTTATGAAGTAATTATAAAATGAGAAATAAAGTAGGGTGTATGCATCTTTTACTCCATATTCAATTTTACTTTATTTTGGAGAAAAAAATTAGAATATGGATGGAGATATCCTAAGAACATACTCAGTCCAACTATATATTTACTACTCCTGTTTTTTAAAGACTGATATTTTAGATTTTTCACATATATTAAGTAAACTCATTAAATTTTGATTGTAAATGCTTTATTTTTTTGTAAACAACAATTTTCCATAGTTTTTAACTAATAGAAATTCAATAAACACTATTAATTTTTTTGAAACTTACATTTTTTCATTAAATCATACATTGAAGGGAGAATTGCCAATTGTGACTCAAAACTTGGAGTCAAACCCAAAACAATACCCCAACTTGGGTCAAAGGCAAAAGTAACCTAAAAGGCTATTGAAATTACAACTAGGACCCTTGTGACCAAACAAAAAAACGGGATTTTTTTTACGTTTTTACCCCTGGGCAAGTCGTCTGTGCAGACGACTTAAAAATAACTCGTCCAGACGACTTAACTTAAAGTCGTCTGGACAGTTATTCTTAAACATAATTTAAAAATTCTGTAAAAAATATTTTGATAGGTGAAAAATGGGAATTATGTAATTAACATATGTCTTAAGAGATATAAATTAGGATATAACAAATTTCAATTGTTTTCAGCATAGATGAGTGAAAGTATGTCGTCATGATATTCTTTAGTTTTGGTTTCATCAACATATGTTGTAGTATTGTATATGTTCTCAGGGTTAGATTTCGGAAAGCATTAAAACCGTTTTTGAAAAATTTAAAAATTACCTAAGCGTGTTAATTTCTGTGTATAGTAAACACTATTGAACTATACTTTGATTTTATAACGTGGTTAGTTAGTTAATTTAGTCATTTTAGTTTAGGGTTTCATTTTAGGGTCTGGACGACTTAATACTTAGTCGTCTGTGGACAGACGATTAAATATTAAGTCGTCTGATGTACATTATCAGCCAGAATAAATCGTCTTAACCGGATCAAACCTTAAATTTTACCAATGTACTTTTAAAGCTAACCGAATTATTTACCCAATATATAAGGTGATTTTTTTTTTTTTGTTCATTTTTTCGCGAAATTCAGAAACCCTAACAGTTCTCTCTCACCGGCGATATCAAAGGCGATTCGAATTCCCACTATTTCCGAACAAACCATCGTTCTCAACGTCGGCTATCTAACTTCATTCTCACCGTTCTCGCCGCAGCGTCTTCTAACCCTAGCGCCGCCGCTTCCTCTAAACCCTAGCGCCGCCGCTTCCTCTAAACCCTAGCGCCGCCGGTTCCACTATTTCCGAACAAACCGTCGACCTCGCCACCGTGCTCACCAACGTTCTCACCGCCGCTTCCTCCAAACCCTAGCGCCGCCGCTTCGCCGCCGCTTCTTCACTGTAAACCGTAGCGCCGTTTCTCTGTAAACCCTAACGCCGGTAAGTCATCAATCTCGAGGAAAAGATGAAAATTAAACGTTGTCTCTATCAATGTACTCATTCTCACCGTTTCACTTTTATTTTTTCAGATCTATAACCGCAATGACGAGTACAACAACCGCAATGACGAGTACTCCAACTCCTTCTGCGACTAATCAGGTCCGCTTTACATTTTTCTACTGGAAGACTTGTAAGATAAGTCGTCTGGAGAGTCTTCCAACTGGACGACTTAGTAGACGACTTAAATTAAGTCGTCCAGCAGGAAGACTTTCCAGACGACTTATTACAGGACGACTACTAAGTCGTCCATTGGGAAGACTTTCCAGACGACTTATAATTAAGTCGTCTACTAAGTCGTCCAATTGGACGACTTTCCAGACGACTTAATTATAAGTCGTCTACTAAGTCGTCTGGAGTAACAATTAAGGCGTGATTGATTTAGCTTGTGTTCTGACTTCTATTGTTGTCTTTGATTATTTTGCAGACAAAAAGGATGGATATTCCAGAACTACCCCGTAGGTTATACACACCAGGCTCTGAGCCACCAGCCCACAATAGCATTTCGTATCACACGGATAACAAGAGGTTGCATACTGCTCTTAAGGAAGCTCTTACTGATGACGAATTTGAAGAGCTCAAGGAGTCGAGATTGGGAGTTTTCATCAAGTTCAAGGAGCAGGGATTTGGTTGGGCTTCAAGGCTGGTTCACCACATGCTCAGTTTCAGGCTGGACATTCAGAAGAAGTATGAGATGTGGTCTCTGGTTGGTCCAGAACCTTTGAGGTTTTCACTGTTAGAGTTTGAAAACCTCACTGGTCTAAACTGCGAGTACATCGAGGACCTTGAGACACCAAAATGTGAAGTTACCAAAGAGATGGTTTCTTTCTGGGGGATGCTCGGAGTTCATCTGGAAGCTGGGCCAACTACAGATCAGATAATAGCAGCACTGAACAGATGCGGGGATTGGTCCACGGAAGATCGGAAGCGGCTCGCGTACCTTTCCATCTTCACAGGATTCATTGAAGGGAGAAAGTTTTCAACCGCTACACGATCTTCTCTGGCAAGGCTAGTGATGGATTTAGATCGGTTTGAGAATTATCCATGGGGGAGAGTCGCGTTTAAGGTGCTGATGGACGCTTTGTGGAAGAAAGAAATTACTGGCTGCTACACCGTGGATGGGTTTATACAAGTTCTTCAGGTCTGGGTGTACACAGCTATGCCGGAATTGGGTGCTAGTATTGGTGCTCCCAGAGCAAACAGTCCGTCTCCACCGATACTGGCTTACGCAGGCAGCAGAGGCCGCAGATCAATGAAAGCTGCTATCTTGCGTCAGGTATTTACTTCAATCCAAAACACTGCGCAGACGACTTATATTAAAGTCGTCTCTTAAGTCGTCCATCTAGACGACCTTTCAGTCGTCTATTTAGTCGTCTTGCTCAAATATCTAACTCGATCCTTCTATTTACTGCAGACCCGCGTGATCAACTTTGTCCAGAAGGACATTAGTGAAATGTGGCCAAAATGGGACTCTGAGGTTGAGGACCTGCCCGCGGAGAACATCATCAAACTCATGTATGATCGGAGACCGTGGAAGTGGACCTTAGATTGCTGGGAAGTCACTGGTACTAAGGTCTATACAAAACCTGTGGAGGCTACATCGAAGAAAGCCAAAGAGATAGAGATGGTTGTTGTGGAGGAGGAGGAGGAGGAGGAGGAAGACAATCCAAGACCTCTGAAGAAAGGTCGTAAAGAGGCTCCTAAAGAGGCTCCTAAAGAGGCTCCTAAAGAGGCTCATAAAGAGGCTCCTAAAGAGGCTAGTGAAGAGGATTGGATGACCAAACAGGAGTTGGAAAGAATGTTCAAGGACGTAACTGAGTGCATGAAAGAAGGGTTTAGGAAGTGCATTAAGGAGATTAGGAAGGTGTCCGATAGGTTGGAAGCTGTGGAGAAGAAGGTTGGTATCACCAATCAGGCTACCCCTAAAGACAAACAGGCTCCTGCTCCTACCAAACAGCCTCCTGCTCAAGATAAACAGGCTCCTGCTCCTGCTCAACCCATTCAGACAACCCCTCAAGATAAACAGGCTCCTGCTCCTGCCAAAGAGCGTACTCCTCTTAAGAAACAGCCTCCTGCTCTTCCTCCTACCAAACAGCCTTCTCCTCAAAGGAAACAGCCTCCTCCTCCTCCTACCAAACAGCCTTCTCCTCAAAGGAAACAGCCTCCTCCTCCTCCTACCAAACAGCCTTCTCCTCAAAGGAAACAGCCTCCTCCTCCTCCTACCAAACAGCAACAGCCTCCTATTCCTACACTCAAAGATGTAAGTCGTCTAGGGTTAACTAGTTGTCCAGACGACTTAAAAAAAAGCTTTCTGGACGACTAGTTGACCCTGGACGACTTAAATGTAAGTTGTCTGGACCACTAGTTGACCCTGGACGACTTAATTGTAAGTCGTCCAGAGTCAACTAGTCGTCCGGACAACTTTTTTTTAAGTCGTCCAGGGTCATCTAGTCGTCCAGACAACCTTTTTTTAAGTCGTCCAGGGTCAATTAGTCGTCCAGACAACTTTTATTTAAGTCGTCCATTGTTAACTAATGTGCAACTTTTATATTGCAGAGATATTTGCCGGAGGATACATTCGATGAGGGTTTCTCGGTAAATAAAGCATATGGTGTCTCCTCCAAACAGATTGTCGAACCGAGCCTCGCTTCCACCGATCAACAACCGAGCCTCTCTTCCACAGATCAACAACCGAGCCTCTCTTCCACCGATCAACAACCCAGCCTCTCTTCCACCGATCAACAACCTAGCCTCTCTTCCACCTTCCAACCGAGCGTCGCTTCCACTGGTCCAAGCGTTCCAGCACCAGAATCAAGCGTTCAAGCCACAGAACCGAGCCTGGTTGTATTGGACAAAACAGCTCCCCCTGCTGCTACTGCTGTGCGTGGAAGGAGTGAACGAGCGAAGAAACCTGTTCCCACGCAGTTATCTCCTTATACGGCAGAGAAAAATAAAGCTAAAGTGGCAGCCTATAAGCCATTTCCTCCAGTAAACAGAGAAAAGCTGAAGGAACTCGCTGATTGGTTGAAAACTGATCCGTAAGTGATTGCTTTACCCAAAACTGATTGCTTTTTTGCTTGATTTAGTGTACCAAAACTGAATGTTTTTTTGTTTGCAGACATTATTACACTAAGCATGAGGACAAACCACGTACATCACCAACTTGGTGGTATAAAATCCTCCGGACCAAAACTGAATGGCTGGAAGACTGCGTAAGTCTTCTTAAATTTAAGTCGTCTGGTAAATATAACTCGTCTGGAAAGTCGTCCAAGTAGACGACTTTCCAGACGACTTATATTTAAGTCGTCTGGAAAGTCGTCCAAGTAGACGACTTGCCAGACGACTTATATTTACGTCTGGTAAATATAAGTCTTCTGGAAAGTCGTTTGGAAAATCGTCCAAGTAGACTACTTTCCAGACGACTTATATTTACCAGACGACTTAAATATAAGTCGTCTGGCAAGTCGTCTACTTGGACGACTTTCCAGACGACTTAAATATAAGTCGTCTGGAAAGTCGTCTACTTGGACGACCATTTAGACGACTTAAATATAAGTCGTCTGGTATCTTCTAACTTGTATTATTGCCATCTGCAGCATATAGATGCTTGGATTAATGTGCTGAGGCAGAGGTATCAGGAGAACCCACAAGCTTTCAGGAGCGAGCGAATGGCATTCCTGGATCACAACTTTTCCCAGTCTTGGAGAGAACAGTATCACATCTTCAAAGCCTCGGAACCTGATCACCACGGTTTAGGGAGAGCTCTACCTGGTGGGGCGTGGGCTTTTTATGAAGGATCAATACCTTCATTTTGCCAATCAATGAAGAAGTGGGGGGAGGACGTTGATGATATCTATGCGCCAGTGAACTTGAACAACAAGCATTGGGTTGCTATTTGGATATCGATCCCTAAGAGGCACATAGTCGTCTGGGACAGCATACCTTCATCGTCGGTACCAGCAGAATGGGATGAGATAATGCAGCCATTTCTCGAGATGCTCCCTTATCTGCTTGTTGAGTGCGCTCCCAACGACGAGTTACGGGTCGCACGCGGGTTAGAGCCATACACCTATGAGAGACCGGTGCAAGGAATACCCACGGCCAACAATGGTGATTGTGGCGTGTACGCTCTAAAGTACATTGAATGTCATGCTCTTGGGGTCCCCTTTAACCCTAAAGACTTTGCTAGGGCCAACGTGAAGAATATGAGGGATTGTATGGCGGTGGATATATGGACGGAGCTTCTTAATCAGCATTTGCAAGAAAATGTGGATGGTGATAGATTTGTGGGCATGTATGATTAGCTGTATAGATTTGAACTTGTGTCTTGTATAGATTTGAACTCCTCTTGTATAGCTTTGAACTTTTCTCTTGTATATATTTGAACTTGTCTTTTGTATAGATTTGAACTTGTCTCTTGTATATATTTGACAAGTCTTTTTTTTTTGAACAACTTACAAATAAGTCGTCTGCAAGTTCTTCAGGTCTCGACGACTTACAAATAAGTCGTCTGGAAGGTCTTCCAACTAGACGACTTACAAATAAGTCGTCTGGAGGGTTAGGACGACTTACAGTTAAGTCGTCTGGAAGGTCTTCCAACTGGACGACTTACAAATAAGTCGTCTGGAGGGTTAGGACGACTTATAGTTAAGTCGTCTGGAAGGTCTTCCAACTGGACGACTTACAAATAAGTCGTCTGGAAGGTTTGGACGACTTACAATTAACATTTTGCACATCTAGAATAAAAGTTCACATAGAAAACCATTCAAGTTGTACAAACCAAAATACATAAGTTGATAAGTTGCTAATGAAACGAAATATAATACACTGGACGACTTAGAAGAAGGTCGTCTAAAAATAAAATACACTGGACGACTTAGAAGAAGGTCGTCTAAAAATAAAATACACTGGACGACTAAAATTAAGGTCGTCTAGACGGGTAATTAAGACTGGACGACTAAAGTTAAGGTCGTCTGGACAACTAGTCAACTGGTTGCTTACATTGTGGTTTCGTATGGCCAGTTTCCTTGCAGTTTGAGCATCTCCGTGCCCTGTGTTTCTTCCTGGGTTTGTGTCCTCTCATCCTAGATAGCTCCAACCAAGATTGCCATCTTGATTTCTTAAGTCTTCCCGGACCACGCTTTACTTCTGGAGGAAAGCATTCTCGTTCCTCAACATGTTGTGACACGATAGGATATATATTCTCTGAGTATCCTGCATACAGATAATTCTTTGAGTACACTGGACATACAAGTGAGGAGATATGCAAACCAACTTTATTTGCAGCAGCTATAGCATGAGAGCAAGGTATTTTCTCCACTCCATAGACACCACAATCACACTTTGCATGTTCCAAATCAACCACACAGTCCATTTTGCCACCTTTGACAAAGTACTTCCATCCATTAATTGGTTCGACCGTCATCGTATCCGCTATCTCTGTTCGAACAGCAAGCAAGTATTCAACACCCCGGCTATGTGGAGTTGTGAGACTCAAAGCATCTTGTCTCCTTTTCACATACCATTTTCCTAACTTCTTTCTTATGAACTCCAGCAGGAACGTAATCGGAAATCCTCTTGCTTTCTTCAGTGCGGAATTAATAGATTCAGCGATGTTGCTTGTTTTTATGTTGAACCTGTTCCCCTTACAATGAACCCTTGACCATAGGCTGGCGTCGGCATCCTCCAAATACTTTGCAAGTTTCGGGTTTGCACTCCGTATCTCAGCCATGTACTGGTCAAAATCGTAAACCGTGTGAGCATAAGCAGCCCCTTTCACCAAGTACATGAGATGTTTCCCTTTAAACTTTTTGACAATGTTATCTTGAAGGTGATAATAACATATTCCTCGGTTTGCCCAAGGAAACACCTTATCACACGCACTTTTAATGGCCGAGTGCCGGTCGGAGACTATCATCAGAGGCTTGTCATGAGATATACAAGTAGCCAATTTTGTGAAAAACCATTCCCAAGAAGGATCATCTTCAGCATCCACGATCCCAAAAGCCAATGGGAATATCTGAAAATTGCCATCTTGTGCGGCTGCAACTAACATAACACCTCCATACTTTCCACTTAGGTGAGTTCCATCCACCACAATGACCCTTCTCTGATAATTAAAACCTGTGATAGAAGCTCCAAAAGATAGAAATAGATACTTGAATCTTTTAACAGAATCAAGTTCTATAGCCGTGACAGAATTAGGATTTGCAATGGAGATTTGCTCGAGATATGATGCCAGCCGCGAATACCCTTCTTCTGCTGATCCTCTCACCAATGTTTGTGCATATAACAATGCTCTGTATGAAGTGGTGTAATCAAGCTCCATGCCAAACATGTTCTTCATTGCATCAGTGATATGTTGCGGAGTAATCCCATCAATGATCCCAACACGATCAATGAAAAGACTACCAACATACTTCGGAGTACAATGTCTCCGCTGAGCGATTCGGTCTCCCACTGAGCATAAATGTTTTTCCACATACTTTGTTACCCAAAACGTGTTTGTCCCATGTTTCACACTCGCTCTGATCTTCCATCCACAACTGCTAACCCGACATCTTGCCACAAGGAGAGTTTTCGTTGATTTGTATATTCTGAAAGAAAACCTACCCCTCACTGCTGCCAACCGCAGCTCTGAAAGCAGTGCATCCTTGCTATCAAAACTCTGGTTGACATAGATACTACCATCCGATTTTCCTCCTTCAATAGCTTTTGACTTAGCATATGTCTTTTCGATTTCTTCAAAACAAACATTATCATCATCTTCCTCATCCTCATCTTGAACCTTTCCATAAAGACTGTAATCCCCACCATTCTGATCTGTTTCACCAACAATTTCCTCCTCATTTTCCTCCTCCTCATTTTCTTCCTCTCCATCTTGATTTTCATCTTCAACAAACTCATTATCACCAACATTTTCTTCCCATTCATCAGCTTCATCATTATCACCAACATCTTCTTCCCATTCACCAGCTTCATCATCACCAACATCTTCTTCCCATTCACCAGCTTCATCATTATCCCTTTCCTCTGAAACCGTTTCCACCTTGCTGCGGCTTGATACACAAAGACATACTCTATGCGTTTTGAGTATCTCGAGCAAGTTTTGAACTTGTCTATCACTTGTAACATGAATGGGAGGACTGCCTGGAGCCATCATCATTTCTGCTGGTAATGAGTAGCTAATCTCCACAGTCACTGTTCTCATGTCCAGGTTATAATCTTCTTGAGCCATTGCAACAAGTTCAGCATGTGTTGAATCTTCATTCAATAAAAACAATCTTGCTCCTTTGAGATCATCAACCACAAAATCCCAGCGGCAATCTCTCAACAACCATTCTCCATACACTGCATGTAACTGAAAAATCATCTGCAAATATTCAAAATAAAACACATTAGTAAACATAGAGAAAATGAAGAAGTTCAATAAACATTGCCGCAGACGACTTAGAATTAAGTCGTCCAGACGACGTAAAGGTAAGTCGTCTAAAGAGGTCACTTTTGCAATTGAAAATGAAAAGGGACGACTTAATAGTAAGTCGTCCGGCTTTGTTTGTTAAAAAAAAAACTTCAGACGACTTATATAAAAGTCGTCTACAAGAAACGGGTTAGTTTTGCATTTGACCGAATCGTGACAGATATTTGACTTTTCTGGACGACTTATAATTTAGTCGTCTCTGGGAAAGTTAAAATTTCAATATTTTATTCAAACAAGACGACTTAAACGTAAGTCGTCCTAGGTTAGTTTTGTAATTGAAAAATAAAACTTGAAATTTAACTTTCTCCAGACGACTTAAATGAAAATCGTCCCACCAGAAGACTTAATTTAAAGTCGTCCGGGGTAAGCAAAGTCGTCCAGACTAAGTCGTCCATCATTTGACGACTTAAATGAAAGTCGTCCAGATAGATGACTTAACTTAAGGTCGTCCGGTTTAAGCAAAGTTTGACCAGAAAATTTGGATATATTCTGGACGACTTTGCTTTCCCCGGACGACTTTAAATTAAGTCTTCTGGTGGGACGACTTTGATTTAAGTCGTCTGGAGAAAGTTAAATTTCAAGTTTTATTTTTCAATTACAAAACTAACCTAGGACGACTTACGTTTAAGTCGTCTAGTTTAATAAAATATTGAAATTTTAACTTTCCCAGAGACGACTGAATTATAAGTCGTCCAGAAATAGTCAAAGATCTGACAGGATTCGGTCAAATGCAAAACTAACCCGTTTCTCGTAGACACTTATATATAAGTCGTCTAGAGTTTTTTTTTTTAACAAACAAAGCTGGACGACTTAGTTTAAGTCGTCCGTTTGACCAGAAGACTTATCAGTAAGTCTTCTACATACAGATGACTTACTAGTAAGTCTTCTACGCGAACAGATCTTGAAAAAAATTCAAATTCGTACCTTAAACTAGGTGAGATGACTTCGTTTGCACACAGGGTCTTCTCCAACCACCCAGAACCTCAAACGAAAGCAACCGTAAGTCAAAACGAAAGAAATATGGCTCTCTCAACCATAAATTATTTTGAATCAAAAGCTTGAGTTTTTTGGATGAATATGGAGAGAAAGTGAAAGAAATGTTGTTTTTAGTTCATAACAATTGAAACAGAGAGAGTGTAAAGAGATTTACGTGCATTAAAATGCATTAAAAGCTCCATACAGTTAGTACAAGGTTGTTGGAACTATTCATGGTAGTGACACTATTGTAAATACTTGAAGAAGATGAGGTTGAGACAGTAAAGAAGCCATTTTCGATAAAAAAAAAGTAATGGCATTTTCGTAGATAAAATGCAAGTGTGGGGTGAAAATCTCAAAAAAAAAGGAGTCAAAAGAAAAGGTTAGTTTTCTGTTTGACTCCAAGTTTTGAGTCACTTTTGCAATAAGCCCTACATTGAAAAGGTAAAAAAACAATATTTTTTTGAAACGAATTTTTTTCCAAAACATTAATCATTTAGGAATTTAAGAATTTAGGAACGGAGGGAGGGAGTATGTTTTATCTTAAAAGATCATGGAATCTAAAACAATACAATGACACGAATCTGAAATCTTTAATTACAATGGCATATTCGCATGGGGGGATTCGCCAAATTCAATGTCAACTATCCAGTTAAACCTTTAAACTGAACTCGAGCATCAAATTATATTCTATAGACTTTTAAGGTAAAAATAATCTATAGTCTTGAATCACACAACAATACATTAAACTAACGTATTTCTTTGGGTACACATCTATTCACTTGAGTTATATACAAAATTCCAAAATGTAAAGTAAATTAATCATTTTTTTAAAAGAGTTAATCTTAGTTGAAATTTTTTAAGCTGTTTCGTTTTGATTGTTAAACGTGTTCTTAGAAAGTAAGAAATTGTCCTTGCATGTGGATACTAAATCCACATTCATAATGACTTCGAAGCTTCAACTTATATAAAACATATTATCTATTACTTTCTCTGTTTCTGAATAAGTGTCATTCTGACATTTTTCACGCAGATTAAGAAATCATTTAATTTTGCATGTTTTCCATACAAAAACACTATTACCCATATACTTACTAATATTTCAACCAATAGAAAAATAATCTGCAGAATAAAATCAATAAATTCTACATCGAAAACATAAAACGACACTTATTTTGCAACGAAAAATTTCTTCTACAATGACACTTATTAAGAAACGGAGGGAGTAATAAACAAGAAAAATATCTTTTTTGATCTCATGCCAGCTTCTTGTTTTAATCATTTAACTTAAATAGAAAAAAACATATACATTATATATTTAATCATCACCTTCACCAAAAGGACCGCTTATATTTTTTTTTGAACTACAGACCGCTTATATATATAACCTTTATGATAATAACATAACTACAAGAAAATTGTCTCTCTTTTATTACCAGTCTACCACCTTATAACAATTCCTCGTCTTTCAATTTTTCAAGTATCCATAATCTTCCAAAGAAGAAAAAAAACCCTAAATATCTCACCACAAAACCCCTATTCTTAATGTCAATGGCACTCGTTAATGACCAAAATAAGCCTAATTACATCTCTAAACCAAATTCTTCTTCTGAAGATCTATCTGCGCAGAAGAATTATGGTTTAGATAACGCAGATGTACCTTATGCAGGTGGTGAAGGAGGAGGTTCGGCTTCAAGCAGTAGCACCATGAATTCTGATCATCAACAGAAACATCAAGGTTTTCCGTTTTACCCTTCCAATGAAACCATTGAAGATCATAATTCTTTGATGGATTTCAACACTTCGTCATTTCTTAGCTTCGATCGCCACAGAAGCTTTATCCCTCCGCCATTGGTCTTGGACGGGAATATGAGCTACGGCTACACAGGTTGGAGCCATAACCAGTTGGATAGAACTATTAGCCCTAGAGTTGTCAAAACTCCATATTGCTTTGAAACATCGAGTAGTTTTGGTTTGACAAAACCGGTGACAAACCATGGGTGTGGAGATTGGTTATACTCGGATTCATCCATTGTCAACCCCAGTTCAAGGCACGAGTCAACGTCCCCTAAACCGGCTGGAAGTAAACGTCCTTGCACGGTAACAAATATACATGACTTACGTTTCTCAAATATGATTTAGATCACTTGAAGATGTTAATCATCAATACAGGGAGAGAACAATCAATCTTCAAAGAAGCCGTGTAGCGGTGCAAAGGGGAAGGCCAAGCCGAAGCAAACGGCGTCACCAAAAGATCCACAAAGCCTGGCAGCCAAGGTATGCTTTTTTTCTTTCATTATTTACCAATATTTTATTTCCATGGTGATCTTTTGAATAAGAATGATCTCATCATAAGAATATTTAGGAACTATATTTCAGTGTTTCTGTAAATTAACCTATACGAAAATATGTACCTTTTTTGTTTAGAACCGAAGAGAAAGGATCAGTGAACGCCTCAAAGTATTGCAAGAACTTGTACCCAATGGCACGAAGGTATCATAAATATATATTTTACCCACTCCGACCCATTTATTTTTTCAGAGAACAATAAGCACATTCATGATTTTGATACTTATGCTGGTTATATGTAGGTTGATTTGGTCACTATGCTAGAAAAAGCCATTGGCTACGTCAAATTTCTCCAGCTACAAGTTAAGGTAGACTATTCTTTACAAACATTCCATTATAGTACCCGGACCTCGTAGTCCAGTGGTATTCCTGGGACGAGTTCAGGCTTTCCAGACTAACCAGGAGAACCCGAGTTCGACTCGCGTGGAGGGGAGGTGCGCCCATTGTGGCAAAGCTGGCACCGGCTCAGGCGGGGGATTACGGCCGAAGGCCCGAACCCCAGCCTGATAAACAAAAAAAAAAAAAAAAAAAAAACATTCCATTATAGTTATCATATGTACTAAACATATTTTTTATAGGTACTTGCGGCCGATGAATTTTGGCCAGCACAAGGACGAAAAGCTCCGGACATTTCTCAAGTTAAAGAAGCCATTGATGCCATCCTCTCATCATCACAACGAGATAGGAATTCGAACTAAAGAAACCCATTGCTAATTAATACTATAAAATTAATCCGCATTTATTATGCTGTCGTCATATTTGAATTCGGTTTCAAAATAGTTAATAAGTTTAACGTTAAGTTATGCGCAAATCGAGAAATTCTGGACTCCTTAGGCCCTGATTGGCAAAGCAGATGAGAAAGCAGTAGCATTATGCTATAAAAGCAGTATGCTGCAGAAGCTGTATGCTTATGCTAAACTGCTTAAAAGATTGATTGGTAGAGCAGTATGAACATGATATTAAAACTTATCATTAAAATTAGTATATAATATATAATATATTTATTTATAATGTATTTATTTGTAATATATATATATATATATTATTTTATATATTAATATATATATATATATAATTAGTTATTTTATTTACTAATTTTAAAATTATGTTTACAATTAAAATATTATTTTAAAAAATAAATTTTAAATTAAAATTTCTATTTTTAAAAATAATATTTTGCATTTGAAATATAATTTAATTTATATAATTTAATTTAAAATATAAAAATATTTAATTTATTTAATTTATTTAAAATATAATTTATACATAATATAATTTAGATATTTAATTTATTATATATATAACTATATTATTAAATTTATATAATCAATTTATATAATTTATATAATTAATTCTAATTTATATAATTAATTTATATAATTAATTTATCTAATTTATATATTAATTTAATTAAATATAATTAAATTTTATTTTAAATGTTAAAAAAATATTTTTAAAAAATATATTTAAATTGTAAATTTATTGTAGAAATCAAAATTTTATTTTTTGGATAAAAAAATGATTTTACGATATTATTAAATAAAATAATGAAATTGTATATATATATTTCTTAAATTTATAATTATAAATGCAAATGCTCTTCCAAAAGCTTCATATGAGAGCATTTGCTAGAGAGCATTTAGAGAGCATTAGCATATAGTAAATGCTCTTCTAAATGCTTTTGTAACAAACATTGATTGGATAATGTAGAGCATAATGCTAATGCTAATGCTCTACCAATCAAGGCCTTATTATATGTACAACCCAACAATATTGAAGTGACCGATGATATTTCTGTCAGAAGTCGGTCCACACGAGGATGGAATCTTTATAGTAGATAGGTGCATGTAGCTTTCTATTTTTGTAATTCTCCCAAACTGCGCAATTAATGGGATTGTGCACATTTTTGGATATTTATGAATTCCATCTTGAGAGAATTTTTATGCTTTCAGTGTTTTGTCTCCTTTCTAATCTATTGAAATATATAATATTGAGCGGATAAAAAAAAAAGCTTTATTTCTTCATTCATACAATTCCTCCGTTTCATAATAAATGTCATTGTAAATAAAAATGTTTCGTTGCAAAATAAATGTCGTTTTAACATTTCAATGCAAAATTTATTACTTTAATTTTCCAATTTATTTTTCTATTGGTTGAAATATGAATAAGTGTATGGATAATAATATTTTTATATGGAAAACATGCAAAATTAAATGATTTTTTAATCTGTGTGCAAAATTCTCAAACGACACTTAATATGACACATATGAAGTATTAAATTATCTTTGATAGATTAGTGTAAAATACGATTGACAAAATAAATTGTGATAGCAAAAATACGCTGAATTGTAAAATAAGTCATGATATTTTGTAATTAATATTTTTAATAACAAATGAAATCAGGTATGAAAATTAAAATATTAAATAAAATAATATTAGAGTTGATTTAGTAATAAACTGATAAATAACTAATTGTGCTAATAAAATATTGCATTTCAGGTTTGGATACATAACATATTGTGCTAAATCTAACAATAATAAAAGGAGAATATACTCAACGGTGAGGCCCTCCACGTCGTCACTTTAAATCGTCCAATAGGGAGTGTTCGTTTGTCCACGTCAAAACGAAGTTGGGTTGGTGTTGGGCTTCGATTTTTAATTCTTTTTTGTTTAGTTTTCAGGCCCAATAAACTCACTCTCTAGAAAACGTAACAAGTTTTCTCTCCCACAGTGCCTTTTCTGTTTCTTCTCTTTGTTTTTGGGCGATTCACCTTTTTATTGGAAAGTCGATCAGTCGATCTTCACTCCATCTCTGTGCATTAAATCCATTATTTTATGTGTTCCTTTCGCATCTCTCCCTCTGATTTTCTTTGTAGACTATCCAAATTTAGGGCTTAATCGTTCTTTCCTTCTTCATAGAATCAATCCGCCATTGTCTCTTTTTTTATATTCTTATCTCTAAACTTCTCCTCTCGGTCTCTCTTCCGGACTTCCCCTTCATTGAGGTTCGATGCATAATTGTTACTCACATTCATCCCAGTTACGATGTCGACGCTTCTGTATCATTTGCGTGAAATTTATATATATTAGCGTCTTGAGAGGATGATTTATCCTCAGAATCTCTGTCAGTTTGTCATTTTATAAAGCGTAGAAATTTTCTCAGAGATGGCTTCCTCTGATGTTGTTCTCGCGCACTCCGCTTTTCATGCTCTCCGACTTGGAAGATCAGCCCAGATCATTGTTGGTCATCTCCTCCGTTTCTGGGACTCGAAAAACATCAAGAAGCAAGGTGAATTCATGGGAATCACTCAACTCCTCTTTTTAATCACTAACTGCAGTATTCTGGGATACATAGTTTCATTCCTGTTTTTTTTCTACATAAACGTTTGGTTATTTTTGTTTTATTTCATTATATATTAAGGAACAACATGCATTTATCAATTTGTCTACATGAACGTTTGTATATTATTGTTTTATGTCACTATATATTGAGCAACAACATGCACTAATCAATTTGTTTTATCACATCGAAGATGTTGCTGGGAAAATTAAATATGTCCAAGGTTCGGACCTGAAGGACGCTACAGTTACGACTCGAGTTGTTGTTCATTTGGTTGAACCGTAAGTAGCCATAGCCGGCTTTAGCTTAAATTTCTTGAGTTTGACATCTGTGGCGTAATAACTTATTTTGATTCACAATTAGGAGGGTGGTCGTTTACCCATCTTTGTGGGATGATGCTGCATCAATGTTTAGAAGACTCATCAGCTCAGGTGATAGGACACAGACAGTAATGGTGGTCACTACTCTAAATCCCAAAAAGTTTGAGGTACGTAAAACTCTTAACTTGGTCATCATATTCACCTTGGTTTGTCAGTTGATATAGTAAGGAGAAATTTAATGATGGGTAAGCTATACCTCAACTCAACTCCAGCAAGAAAATTTTATTTTGACCCCGCCCTTCAAGCCATCACAGAGTTCACAACCAGGTATCAATTCATTATGTGTTTTGGTTCAATTAATATTTGGTCTTGTGGTTACCTAACTTATTATGTCATCTGTTTTCAGCTTAGAAGGACCAGTCCGAGAAGCATTTCCATGTATCGATACCAAAGAAGGGATAAAAAAAGAAAGTAGTCTCAATAGGAGAGCTAAACAAGTTCAATTCCAATTCTGGTGAGCAGGTAATATTCCTGGAACCAAATATGTTTAAAATGTGTTTGGGTTTTAGACAAGAAATACTGAATAGTTAATCTACTACCTTGGTATAGACTAAGGAAGCTGAATTTATTTGCAAGGCTCAGGTTGTTGATGTCCTTTAGTAGGCATATCATACTGACGGCCACGCTTTTGATGAGCTATCAATCTTATACTGAACTCTGGTGCAATCACTTTGTTCATGAAGATCCCGAGCTAAAATTCAACATGTTCCTTCTCCAACTCTACCGACCAGGTACCTAATAGGTTTCCAGCAGAGTTTAATATCTCTCCCCCCTTCGTAATTATAATCTGAAATGAAACATATATTACTTGGTTAACAAACAAGAAGCTTATTTTATTTGCAAAGCCCGGATTATTGAGGTTTTGAGCCAAAGTGGCTGGAACTATGTCTCTTGCTTTCATTGCAGCAAAAAAATAGACAGATCTGACACATCTCTCCACTGCAACCGATGTGTTAACTCCAATGTCACCGGTGTTGTGAGATAAAAAAATCTCAATTTCATTTACAAAAAAAAAATGATTATTATCTGCATTCAGATCAGTCATGCTATCGGTGCTAATAGGTACCGTGTTGAATTATTGGTTGATGATAAGAATAATTATGCCACTTTTGTGGTGCTCGACAAGGAGATGCTCAAGCTCACTAACCAAGCTGCAGCTACTCTACTTCTCAATGAGGTTTTTTAAACCCCCCAAACATTTGTCAAAGCTTTTACAGTCGCTCAGATTTCTAACATACTACAGGTCAATGGTGGTGTCGATGAGTAACTCCCACAATGCCTTGCAGAACTTGAGGGGCAAACTTTTGTTAACCATATTCGTGTGCGCCTTACAATTTCACCTCAACCCACCGCACTTTCACCGTTTCTGCAATCAGTGGCATTATCAACACCAAGGTATTACACTATATATTCACTGAACGTTTTGTTCTCACTCTATGTTTTTACTCTAACATATGCTCCTATCTCCAGAATTCCAACAACATGAAAAACCCCATGTGCTAAAGTGGAATTTAGAGAAGCATCCACTTCCGCTTATGCCAGAAACACGTCAACCGCTGCGGTCATACAAGGTGGACGCAAAGACACGAGTGGTGAGTGTTTGAAAGGAACCAAAACGTCAACCAAACTCTGCTTCCGTCTCCTTAACAAGTTTTTTTTACCACTATGCATTTGTTCAAGACTTTGCAATATTTCCTCTTTTTCCAGAATTTTTGTAATAAATATACAATTCCTGCACTGTTTCTCATAGGAGGATAATCGTTTCTCAATTTTAATAGTTTAAAAAAGGTTGACCTAATTATTTCAATAGTACTTTAACAAAAAAAAAATTATTTCAATAGTTGTTCCAATACTAATTTTTTTTTTTACTTACATGATACAAAAATCACACCACAAAACTCAAATTTTTTTATGAATTGTCCAGTCCACACAGTTCTGGCATATTTATATTCCATTTTCAATTACAAGAAAAAATCATAAATTATGCATGTCAACTACTTAGCTTTTAAAATTCTCTTCATTATTCTTCTTCTTCAACACTCCAGCCTCCATCATCATTTCCAATCTACATTCCGACGTTGGTTAGCAGTGGCGAGAAGTTTTGTTTTAGTAGAGGGGTTTTAAGTTATCGTTTCGCTGCTGGAACATGAGGTAGAGAGACATTGTCATCTTCTTATACCAAATCCATGAAAAAGCTATCAGGATTTACTGTGTTATGGGATTGTTATAGCTTTCAAGAAAATAATGAGATATTGTGTTCAAAAGCATTTCAAAATAAGTGAGGAGATTCTAAGAACATATGCAGTTCTTTTATTTGGCTTTGGGTACCATCTGATTTTAGGAGTTTGCTGCAAAGTTGGCCGAAAAAAAATGACTCTTTTGATGCCAATTTTCATGGCATGCATGACACGTACAGTCATCAAATATCATTATAAGTGACATTTCCTATAGATTTTGAAATCCCATTAGATTCTCTAATACCGTAAATAATAAGTTGGTTATGAAAAACTCAATATTTCTAAATCCAAAAACAAAGCTTGAAAGTGTGAACCAGCTGTTATTAACGATTTATTTTCATGGAACTCTGAATAATTTTATCTAATGTCTCTGAGGGACCCCTAAATCTGAATGTTTAAATTGGATTATAATTCAAGTTTAAATTTTAAAAATGTATTATTGCACTCATTTGAAATCCGACATAGACTTATATTTTTATAGTATTGCCACAATATATATATATATATTAAATACAAACATATTTGTCAAAAATCCGGGCGTAGCCCGGAAAAATCTCTAGTAAATTGATAAAATAAGGGTAAGATTAACATTTTCCATACTTTAAATAAAACTTGTATTGGGTTATGATTTTGACTAAGTATGGACATTCAGATACATGATCGGATTCTGGTAGAGTATTTTTTTTTTGATATTTGGTATAGGATCTAGCTATACGTTGAGATAATTTTACATATCAGGTCAGGTTTGGACTTAAACTTCAGATCCAGTTATTTCTTGTTGGATGTGGATATTTAGACTTTGCATTTCTTCTTTCAGATTCTCCATGGTTCAAGATTCTTTTTCGTGAGAATTAACCACTAACTGACTCTCAAATTTTTAATAGGTTGCACGAGTGATGGGTCTTGGGATAGAACCTTGAAGGTAAATAGATGTTAATCTGGTTGCTATTTAAAATTTGGGTGCAACTTTTGTTTGTAATAACCATGAAGCAGGACAAAGTTTTCACCAGTTGCAATCAGTGAAGTGCTACTGAGCAAAGCTTGCCGTCATGATAACCATGGAATGACATGCTTGAAAGCACCATGCATCTCAAGATCTCTTGTTTCAGAGAGAATGAGGGAAGTAGACGAGGGATCTAGAGTTAAGAATATATATGTTTGATTATGCCTAGATATGCTCAGATATTGGATATTACCTGTTTGGATTCGGATATCCGATATTTTCCAAGTCAATATCCATTTTATGGTCCCTTTATATGTCAACTAAGTTTCAGTTTGGGTTTTAGAATCAGTTTGGTTTTCAATTTTGGAGCTTTTAAAACTTTCATCCAGATACTTGTCTTTGTTATTTTTCTTCATAAATCTGATTTACATTGGTGAAATTTTGCCAAAAAATCATATAAACTTATTATTGCAAAAGATCTACGGTCATATGCCACACAAAATTTATTATAATTTTCACAATTAAAACTTCCAATTCAACATTAAAAATCTAAGTGCAGAGATATAATACCACACCAAATTTTGTGTTAAAAATAAATACAATTAACATATTATATTAATAAAATATTAAAATGACTAAATATCAATAATAAAATAAATACATATAAAATTTATCTACATAAATACATATATAGAATAATTTTATCTAAATTTCGCATTCTAATACCTATATTTTAAATATATATATATATATAATTTTGAAGATATTATAATATATTTTGAATGCAATATATTACATAAAATGATTATTCATTTCAAATATTAAATAACAATTATATTAAAACATATAAAATATTTTTACTGTTTTAGTGTCACTGTTTTGACTGGAAAATGAAAAAAAAAAGAAATTAAAGGGGGGTTATTGGTTTAAGAATTCTAAAAAAGTTTTAAATTTTTGAGAATCTACAATTATTGGTTTATAGATTTCAAAAGTCTTACCAAAGTCCATTGTTATTGGTTTGAAGACTTTTAAATTCCACTCACATCCTTTGTTATTCATAAAGTTTAGTTATTATGGATTTTACTATTCTATTAAATTCTATTGTTATTGGAAGGTGGATTCCTTATATTTTTACTCATGAGACTAGATTTTGAAAATATCACTTGTACTCATAAGATTTCTGAAATCTCTGAAAAAAAAAACATACACATATTGCATATTTATCTACGTAAACACAATAAACCAAACTCAATTATGGTGAAGGAACCAAACTCACATGATCTGTAATTCATTATATTTTTTTATAGTTTCATATTTGATAAAACAAATGTTTGATTCAATAATGGTGAAAAAATATAACTCATATGATAACTAAAATAGTGTTTCGAAAAAATCACAAAAGTCAAAGAAAACAAGAGTGGTTATTATCATAAGAAAACCAATAAGAACGGAAACTCACCAAACTAAGGAGAATGATATATGTGTATCATTGTATCAATTGATGTTTATATATATATATATATATGGTGTTTTTTAAAATTTTATTTTTGGAAAAAGTTCGAGAGAGATTGAATACATTGCCTTATAAGAAGGAATATTTTGAAAAAAAAATATAATATGCAAATCCATAATAATTAATAAATCTGTAGAAATCAATACAAAATATTTGATAGAAATTTAGAGAATATTTGTTAACTCTACTTTTTTTTTAAAACGTCTACGAGTACGATGCATATATATGAAATAGAGAGGTTCGTACAACAAAGAAAAGTCTAAATCGCTCAATCTAACAATAAAGATCTATGAACGAGACAAAACTGCTTCTCTGTTGATGATATGATGAAGCCAAGCTGGTCCTCCCAGTGCCAAGGAAGAGTTGAATCTGCCATCTCGGAGTACACTCTTTGCAATCTCTCTTGCTACTCTGTTAGAAGCTGAGGATTCTAGTTCAAAAGCTACTGCCGGAAACTGCGCACAGAGTTCACCAATTTGACTTAATAAGATGCCGAACGTCGGCCAGTCAGGTGCTTTCTCTATCGCTGCTATTAGCGCTTGAAAATCAGAGGCAATGATCACTTCCTGATACTCGAGGTCCTTCATACTCTGCAACGCCCACACTAGACATCTCAGTTCCACCGTTAACCTATTAGGTGAGGAGGTGAACGCATCTCTTGCGTGGTGTAATACGTTGCCTGTTTGATCTCTGATAACAAAAGCACCTCCACTGTGTAAATTTGCATTCCTCCAATTTGCATGTATATTGCATTTCACAAAGCCTGAAACCGGAGGGTCCCACTTCTCCCTACTTCCAGCAAACCACCGACGATACCAACGTTTTCCTGCTGAATATTCAGTTCATTCCAAATTACTCTACTTAACTTTTAAAAATCTGTCAACTTTTAAAATTACTTAACTCCTTCCAAATTTTGATTCCAATAACCCTCTAATTTTTTTAATTCCATTAAAATAGCGTAATTTTAACACAAAATAGCGTTCATCTTTTATTGGTTGGAGATGATGTAGCTTAAGGAGATACTGATATCACCTATCTATTCTGCACAACTGAGATCTAGGCGTCTCACAAAATTACTGCCTAAAATTCTAGTTTCGTAAAAAAAGTTGCTACCTTTGGTCAACGTAACTAATATTTGGTTCTCTTTCTTTGGATCATATTTTTAAAATTTGCTTTGAACCCATTTAGTAACCGAAGAAAGAGAACGTGGAAGATATTTGACTGATTGACTCATTGATTTATTACCAATTTTAGTCAATTTTCTTACCATCCTTATATATAACTCCACAATCTTATCCTATTTTTCATCTGTTACATTCAATCACAGCTTGTCGTCTCAACTCATTAGATTTGATCCAGTCCCTCTGTGATTGTTTCAACTAACTTCTGTTTACATCTATAAAAGTTCTTTAATCTTCAACTTCTCTAACCACACAAAGTTTGCAGTTTTTTTATTCTTATTTTTGTAAAGACAAATACTAAACAATTAAGTTATAAACTTTCGAAGAAATGACTTCGCATGGTGAAGGAATCGAAGAGGAGCAAATATCAAGAATTGAAAAAGGCATAGAACAAGATTGTCATGGAGGAATCGAGACTGTCATATGTACTTCTCCCAGCATTGTTTGCCTTACACAAAAGGTAGAAAACAATGTAATTGTTTTTTCTTGCATAGTTATAATGATAATAAATATTTTAACCAAACTAATTTGTTGTTTTTTAATTGAAAAATAAATTAAATTCTTACAGTTGATAGCAGAGTTGATTGGGACATATTTCATAATATTTTCTGGATGTGGCGTGGTGGTGGTGAATGTGCTGTACGGTGGAAAAGTAACGTTTCCAGGGATATGTGTTACTTGGGGTCTTATTGTCATGGTCATGATTTACTCTGTCGGTCACATCTCCGGTGCACATTTTAATCCTGCAGTCACCATTACTTTCGCCGTTTTCCGGCGGTTTCCTTGGTATCAGGTCATTCATCAACTCTCAGTCTTACTTTTGTTTATATAAAAAAAAACGTATGCACTGTTTCAATCGTGTATAGGGACAACAAATGTGCGATTGAATTTCTGTAATAATTGTTTTGGGCAGGTACCATTGTACATTGGTGCACAACTTTCTGGATCGTTACTTGCGAGTTTGACACTAAGACTTATGTTCAATGTCACACCTGAAGCTTTCTTCGGAACAACTCCGGCTGATTCAGTGGCACGAGCACTCGTCTCAGAGATCATTATATCATTCCTCCTCATGTTTGTTATCTCCGGTGTTGCCACTGATAGTCGTGCGGTTAGTGTATTCTTATATGTCACCATTGTTCCATTTCTTATCTCCTTCTAGTTATACATACTGGTAGTTCTTATGAATTGAAATGGGGCACACAGTATATAAACACGAAACTATGCAACTGGAAGTTCTCATGTTTTGGGACTTTTCTTAATATATATTGACAGATTGGAGAATTAGCCGGAATTGCGGTAGGGATGACTATAATATTGAACGTTTTTGTAGCCGGGTAAAACTACTATCTTTTTATTTCATTTTACTAGAAGCACAATTCATATGTAACTGTAAATATTTATTCGGATTTTGATTATTTTGTTAGACCGATTTCTGGAGCATCAATGAATCCAGCAAGAAGTCTTGGACCAGCAATAGTGATGGGAGTCTATAAAGGAATTTGGATTTACATTGTTGGTCCTATCGTCGGAATCATGGCTGGAGGTTTTGTTTACAACTTTATAAGATTTACCGACAAGCCACTCCGAGAACTGACAAAAAGTGCGTCTTTCCTTCGTAGTGTTTCTCCTAGTTCTAAGAGCTAATCCTTTTGTTCTCTTTTCGTTTTTTTTTTTTAATTTTCTTTGTTACTTGTTGAATATTTTTTACATTCTTTTTATAACTTAATACTTGTTGAATCAAATCTGGAAAACGTCAGTTCTTGTACCTGAAATGTTGGAGGTGGTTCCCATGAAGGAGCTAGCTGCATGGTTTGACAAATAAGATTTACACTGTAATTAAAAGCAAATCACGTATGTTCTATTAGATAATGGATGGTGCATAACATCTAGAGAGTAAAAGTTAGAAGTAGGTATCTTTTCTCGGTAAATCACACGTTTATCAATGGACGATGAAGGTGGTACAAAGGCAAAAAAGAGGGGCTTGCTTTTGTAAAAACTGAGATTTCCACCTCATATCCATTAATCACCGTCAAAATGTGCAGTTCCTTCTTAGGGCAAAGGTGAGTCTTGGAGTAAGGACCACGACACTTGAAGCAAATGTTGTCTCGCCGCATAGCGACAGCGTCAAGGTCTACATCTGTGTAACGCTGACGAGGGCGAAACGAACTAGTACCCGTCTGTTTCCCCGTATCAGTCTGAACCAAACGTTTCTATGATGAACCCGAAGACTCCCAAGAAAGAGCCTGATTGGTCTGAACTGGCCTCGACGTACGAGTCTCAGACTGTAAGGCCATACTGACAGACTTGCAGAAAGCACTTCCCTCCTTTCCGATAATTGCAGCAATGTGTTGAGTCAAACCCTGAGGCTCCTTCAACTTCACAACTTCCTGCATTTCAGGCTTTAATCCATGGAAACACATGAACCAAGTTTTGTTCATCCACACCTGTCACCACAACTAACGCAATTCCTCAGTATCATTGGTTTCCAGCCATCCGAAACAGAACCTTCTTTATCTCTTCTCTGGTAACTTCTCTTTCGAGATCTCTGTAACTCTTTCCCTGAACTCAAACCAGTGATACTGAATAATACTAGAGTACGTAAAAGGAAATCCCGAAAGCGGTATCGGTTACAACGAAGAAATGACTACTGTAATCTCATAACGATCACCAAGGTCTTATAGGGACTTTCTATCAAGTCATCCAAAGCATGAAGACCTCATGACTTGTTCCCTCTTCTCACTCTCCACTACATTCAAATCTCCCTTTGGAAAGTACACCTGCTCAGTCTCTTCCGAAAGTACTGCATCGTATCGGTACAATACTAAAATTACACCGGCACATACAAAGATCTCTACTATCACTATGCTTCTTCTACCCTAACAATTCAGCCTCAAAACAGGGTAGCTATAAGTTATACTTACATAAAAATACTCAACACCTTTATTGTCTTGCGTATTTCAAGATTACACCCCAATGAAACGTTTGTACAAAGCCTGAATTGTCGAGGAACAAACATAAAAACAATTACAGCTTATTCACTACAACTCCAAGAGATTTTGATTTATCTTTTATTTTTTGGATAGATAAATTAGCTCTTGTTCTGAATCAAGAGTCTTCTCTTTATTTTATTGAAAGTAGCCCACTTCTGACACTAAGACACCAGCAAACATGATAACTTACGAGGGGATGGTTGATGAGTCACTCAAACGTCTGAGCCAAATCCGCCACCGCCGGGAGTAAGAATCTGTAGGATCTCACCGGCTTCCACGTGTACAGTATTCTTGCCTCCAAGATAGATTCTCCGTTTGTCTTTAGTGATGAGATAGTTTGCTCCACGAGCTCCATCTTGGCCACCGTTCAATCCGCGTGGCGAGTGAACTCGTCTCTCAGACAGAATACTAACCACCACAGGCTTTCTAAACTCTATCTCTCTCACCAATCCATCTCCTCCTTTGTGCAAACCACTGCCTCCACTCTCCTCTCTCAATCCAAATCTATGCAACAGAACCGGGTACCTAAAAAGAATCACTATTGTTAATCTAGCTAGTGCAAGTAGGTTCGGTTTAGGTTAAAGAGGAAGTTTTTAAGTACCTCTGCTCGAAGATCTCGGGATCAGTCATCCGCGTGTTCGTCATATGGCATTGGATTCCGCTTGTCCCGTCCCATGTCGGTCCAGCTCCACATCCTCCTCCAATGGTCTCGTAGTATCCAAATGTATCATCTCCAAATGTGAGGTTGTTCATGCACCCTTGTGAACAAGCACAAGCCTTGAAAGCTGTCAGTACAACATCTGTAACTCTCTGAGATGTTAGAACGTTTCCTCCAACAACAGCTGCTTTCTCGCTTGGCGACAGAAACGAACCAGCCGGTATACGGATCTCGACCGGAGCTAGGCAGCCTTGGTTTAAAGGAATGTCGACATTCACCAAACAACGGAGGCAGTAAATAACTGCTGCGGATGTAACTGCTTCCGGCGCGTTCCAGTTACCGTATACCTCAGGGCTTGTGCCTGTAAAGTCGAAGAAGGCTTCTCCTCTGTCAGCATCGATTGTGAGTTTTAAGTGAATCACGGATCCGTCATCCATGTAGTCCTCTTCTTCTATGGTCACAGAGTTACCAACAAGGCAACAATACATTAAACTAACGTATTTCTTTGGGTACACATCTATTCACTTGAGTTATATACAAAATTCCAAAATGTAAAGTAAATTAATAAATTTTTTAAAAGAGTTAATCTTAGTTGAAATTTTTTAAGCTGTTTCGTTTTGATTGTTAAACGTGTTCTTAGAAAGTAAGAAATTGTCCTTGCATGTGGATACTAAATCCACATTCATAATGACTTCGAAGCTTCAACTTATATAAAACATATTATCTATTAATAAACAAGAAAAAATATCTTTTTTGATCTCATGCCAGCTTCTTGTTTGAATCATTTAACTTAAATAGAAAAAAACATATACATTATATATTTAATCATCACCTTCACCAAAAGGACCGCTTATATATATTTTTTTTGAACTACATACCGCTTATATATATAACCTTTATGATAATAACATAACTACAAGAAAATTGTCTCTCTTTTATTACCAGTCTACCACCTTATAACAATTCCTCGTCTTTCAATTTTTCAAGTATCCATAATCTTCCAAAGAAGAAAAAAAACTCTAAATATCTCACCACAAAACCCCTATTCCTTAATGTCAATGGCACTCGTTAATGACCAAAATGAGCCTAATTACATCTCTAAACCAAATTCTTCTTCTGAAGATCTATCTGCGCAGAAGAATTATGGTTTTGATAACGCAGATGTACCTTATGCAGGTGGTGAAGGAGGAGGTTCGGCTTCAAGCAGTAGCACCATGAATTCTGATCATCAACAGAAACATCATGGTTTTCCGTTTTACCCTTCCAATGAAACCATTGAAGATCATAATTCTTTGATGGATTTCAACACTTCGTCATTTCTTAGCTTCGATCGCCACAGAAGCTTTATCCCTCCGCCATTGGTCTTGGACGGGAATATGAGCTACGGCTACACAGGTTGGAGCCATAACCAGTTCGATAGAACTATTAGCCCTAGAGTTGTCAAAACTCCATATTGCTTTGAAACATCGAGTAGTTTTGGTTTGACAAAACCGGTGACAAACCATGGGTGTGGAGATTGGTTATACTCGGATTCATCCATTGTCAACCCCAGTTCAAGGCACGAGTCAACGTCCCCTAAACCGGCTGGAAGTAAACGTCCTTGCACGGTAACAAATATACATGACTTACGTTTCTCAAATATGATTTAGATCACTTGAAGATGTTAATCATCAATACAGGGAGAGAACAATCAATCTTCAAAGAAGCCGTGTAGCGGTGCAAAGGGGAAGGCCAAGCCGAAGCAAACGGCATCACCAAAAGATCCACAAAGCCTGGCAGCCAAGGTATGCTTTTTTTCTTTCTTTATATACCAATATTTTATTTCCATGGTGATCTTTTTGAATAAGAATGATCTCATCATAAGAATATTTAAGAACTATATTTCAGTGTTTCTGTAAATTAACCTATACGAAAATATGTACCTTTTTTGTTTAGAACCGAAGAGAAAGGATCAGTGAACGCCTCAAAGTATTGCAAGAACTTGTACCCAATGGCACGAAGGTATCATAAATATATATTTTACCCACTCCGACCCATTTATTTTTTCAGAGAACAATAAGCACATTCATGATTTTGATACTTATGCTGGTTATATGTAGGTTGATTTGGTCACTATGCTAGAAAAAGCCATTGGCTACGTCAAATTTCTCCAGCTACAAGTTAAGGTAGACTATTCTTTACAAACATTCCATTATAGTTATCATATGTACTAAACATATTTTTTATAGGTACTTGCGGCCGATGAATTTTGGCCAGCACAAGGACGAAAAGCTCCGGACATTTCTCAAGTTAAAGAAGCCATTGATGCCATCCTCTCATCATCACAACGAGATAGGAATTCGAACTAAAGAAACCCATTGCTAATTAATACTATAAAATTAATCCGCATTTATTATGCTGTCGTCATATTTGAATTCGGTTTCAAAATAGTTAATAAGTTGGGCTCTAATAAGTTTAACGTTAAGTTATGCGCAAATCGAGAAATTCTGGACTCCTTTTTATATGTACAACCCAACAACATTGAAGTGACGGATGATATTTCTGTCAGAAGTCGGTCCACACGAGGATGGAATCTTTATAGTAGATAGGTGCATGTAGCTTTCTATTTTTGTAATTCTCCCAAACTACGCAATTAATGGGATTGTGCACATTTTTGGATCTTTATGAATTCCATCTTGAGAGAATTTTTATTTTTTCAGTGTTTTGTCTCCTTTCTAATCTATTGAAATATATAATATTGAGCGGATAAAAAAAATAAAGCTTTATTTCTTAATTCATACTTCCTCCATTTCATAATAAATGTCATTGTAAATAAAAATGTTTCGTTGCAAAATAAATGTCGTTTTAACATTTCAATGCAAAATTTATTACTTTGATTTTCTAATTTATTTTTCTATTGGTTGAAATATGAGTAAATGTATGGATAATAATATTTTTATATGGAAAACATGCAAAATTAAATAATTTTTTTAAATCTGTGTGCAAAATTGTCAAACGACACTTAATATGACACATATGAAGTATTAAATTATCTTTGATAGATTAGTGTAAAATACGATTGACAAAATAAATTGTGATAGCAAAAATACGCTGAATTGTAAAATATAGTCATGATATTTTGTAATTACTATTTTTAATAACAAATGAAATCAGGTATGAAAATTAAAATTTAAATAAAATAATATTAGAGTTGATTTAGTAATAAACTGATAAATAACTAATTGTGCTAAAAAAACTATTGCATTTCAGGTTTGGATACATAACATATTGTGTTAAATAAATTGATAAAATAAGGGTAAGATTAACCTTAATTTCCATACTTTAAATAAAACTTGTATTGGGTTATGATTTTGACTAAGTATGGACATTCAGATACATGATCGGATTCTGGTAGAGTATTTTTTTTTTGATATTTGGTATAGGATCTAGCTATACGTTCAGATAATTTTACATATCAGGTCAGGTTTGGACTTAAACTTCAGATCCAGTTATTTCTGGTTGGATGTGGATATTTAGACTTTGCATTTCTTCTTTCAGATTCTCCATGGTTCAAGATTCTTTTTCGTGAGAATTAACCACTAACTGATTCTCAAATTTTTAATAGGTTGCACGAGTGATGGGTCTTGGGATAGAACCTTGAAGGTAAATAGATGTTAATCTGGTTGCTATTTAAAATTTGGGTGCAACTTTTGTTTGTAATAACCATGAAGCAGGACAAAGTTTTCACCAGTTGCAATCAGTGAAGTGCTACTGAGCAAAGCTTGCCGTCATGATAACCATGGAATGACATGCTTGAAAGCACCATTTCAAGATCTCTTGTTTCAGAGAGAATGAGGGAAGTAGACGAGGGATCTAGAGTTAAGAATATATATGTTTGATTATGCCTAGATATGCTCAGATATTGGGTATTACCTGTTTGGATTCGGATATCCGATATTTTCCAAGTCAATAGCCATTTTATGGTCCCTTTATATGTCAACTAAGTTTCAGTTTGGGTTTTAGAATCAGTTTGGTTTTCAATTTTGGAGCTTTTAAAACTTTCATCCAGATACTTGTCTTTGTTATTTTTCTTCATAAATCTGATTTACATTGGTGAAATTTTTCCAAAAAATCATATAAACTTATTATTGCAAAAGATCTACGGTCATATGCCACACCAAATTTATTATAATTTTCACAATTAAAATTTCCAATTCAACATTAAAAATCTAAGTGCAGAGATATAATACCACACCAAATTTTGTGTTAAAAATAAATATAATTAACATATTATATTAATAAAATATTAAATTGACTAAATATCAATAATAAAATAAATACATATAAAATTTATCTACATAAATACATATATAGAATAATTTTATCTAAATTTCGCATTCTAATACCTATATTTTAAATATATATATATATATATATATATATATATATATATATATATATATATATATAATTTTGAAGATATTATAATATATTTTGAATGCAATATATTACATAAAATGATTATTCATTTCAAATATTAAATAACAATTAAATTAAAACATATAAAATATTTTTACAGTTTTAGTGTCACTGTTTTGACTGGAAAATGAAAAAAAAAATAAAGGGGGGGGGTTATTGGTTTCAGAATTCTAAAAAAAATTTAAAATTTTTGAGAATCTACAATTATTGGTTTATAGATTTCAAAAGTCTTACCAAAGTCCATTGTTATTGGTTTGAAGACTTTTAAATTCCACTCACATCCTTTGTTATTCATAAAGTTTAGTTATTATGAATTTTACTATTCTATTAAATTCTATTGTTATTGGAAGGTGGATTCCTTATATTTTTACTCATGAGACTAGATTTTGAAAATATCACTTGTACTCATAAGATTTCTGAAATCTCTGAAAAAAAAACATACACATATTGCATATTTATCTACGTAAACACAATAAACCAAACTCAATTATGGTGAAGGAACCAAACTCACATGATCTGTAATTCATTATATTTTTTTTATAGTTTCATATTTGATAAAACAAATGTTTGCTTCAATAATGGTGAAAAAAATATAACTCATACGATAACTAAAATAATGTCTCGAAAAAATCACAAAACTCAAAGAAAACAAGACTGGTTATTATCATAAGAAAACCAATAAGAACGGAAACTCACCAAACTAAGGAGAATGATATATGTGTATCATTGTATCAATTGATGTTTATATATATATGGTTTTTCTGAGATTTTATTTTTGGAAAAAGTTCGAGAGAGATTGAATACATTGCCTTATAAGGAGAAATATTTTGAAAAAAATATATTATGCAAATCCATAATAATTAATAAATCTGTAGAAATCAATACAAAATATTTGATAGAAATTTAGAGAATATTTGTTAACTCTACTTAACTTCTAAAAATCTGTCAACTTTTAAAATTACTTAACTCCTTCCAAATTTTGATTCCAATAACCCTCTAATTTTTAAATTCCATTAAAATAGCGTAATTTTAACACAAAATAGCGTTCATCTTTTATTGGTTGGAGATGATGTAGCTTAAGGAGATACTGATATCACCTATCTATTCTGTACAACTGAGATCTAGGTGTCTCACAAAATTACTGCCTAAAATTCTAGTTTCGTAAAAAAAGTTGTTACCTTTGGTCAACGTAACTAATATTTGGTTCTCTTTCTTTGGATCATATTTTTAAAATTTGCTTTGAACCCATTTAGTAACCGAAGAAAGAGAACGTGGAAGATATTTGACTGATTGACTCATTGATTTATTACCAATTTTAGTCAATTTTCTTACCATCCCTATATATAACTCCACAACCTTATCCTATTTTTCATCTGTTACATTCAATCACAGCTTGTCGTCTCAACTCATTAGATTTAATCCAGTCCCTCTGTGATTGTTTCAACTAACTTCTGTTTACATCTATAAAAGTTCTTTAATCTTCAACTTCTCTAACCACACAAAGTTTGCAGTTTTTTTTATTCTTATTTTTGTAAAGACAAATACTAAACAATTAAGTTATAAACTTTCGAAGAAATGACTTCGCATGGTGAAGGAATCGAAGAGGAGCAAATATCAAGAATTGAGAAAGGCATAGAGCAAGATTGTCATGGAGGAATCGAGACTGTCATATGTACTTCTCCCAGCATTGTTTGCCTTACACAAAAGGTAGAAAACAATGTAATTGTTTTTTCATGCATAGTTATAATGATAATAAATATTTTAACCAAACTAATTTGTTGTTTTTTAATTGAAAAATAAATTAAATTCTTACAGTTGATAGCAGAGTTGATTGGGACATATTTCATAATATTTTCTGGATGTGGCGTGGTGGTGGTGAATGTGCTGTACGGTGGAAAAGTAACGTTTCCAGGGATATGTGTTACTTGGGGTCTTATTGTCATGGTCATGATTTACTCTGTCGGTCACATCTCCGGTGCACATTTTAATCCTGCAGTCACCATTACTTTCGCCGTTTTCCGGCGGTTTCCTTGGTATCAGGTCATTCATCAACTCTCAGTCTTACTTTTGTTTATATAAAAAAAAACGTATGCACTGTTTCAATCGTGTATAGGGACAACAAATGTGCGATTGAATTTCTGTAATAATTGTTTTGGGCAGGTACCATTGTACATTGGTGCACAACTTTCTGGATCGTTACTTGCGAGTTTGACACTAAGACTTATGTTCAATGTCACACCTGAAGCTTTCTTTGGAACAACTCCGGCTGATTCAGTGGCACGAGCACTCGTCTCAGAGATCATTATCTCATTCCTCCTCATGTTTGTTATCTCCGGTGTTGCCACTGATAGTCGTGCGGTTAGTGTATTCTTATATGTCACCATTGTTCCATTTCTTATCTCCTTCTAGTTATACATACTGGTAGTTCTTATGAATTGAAATGGGGCGCACAATATATCTTCGGCATGAGTAAACATTAAAACACGAAACTATGCAACTGGAAGTTCTCATGTTTTGGGACTTTTCTTAATATATATTGACAGATTGGAGAATTAGCTGGAATTGCGGTAGGGATGACTATAATATTGAACGTTTTTGTAGCCGGGTAAATCTACTATTTTTGTATTTCATTTTACTAGAAGCACAGTTCATATGCAACTGTAAATATTTATTCGGATTTTGATTATTTTGTTAGACCGATTTCTGGAGCATCAATGAATCCAGCAAGAAGTCTTGGACCAGCAATAGTGATGGGAGTCTATAAAGGAATTTGGATTTACATTGTTGGTCCTATCGTCGGAATCATGGCTGGAGGTTTTGTTTACAACTTTATAAGATTTACCGACAAGCCACTCCGAGAACTGACCAAAAGTGCGTCTTTCCTTCGTAGTGTTTCTCCTAGTTCTAAGAGCTAATCCTTTTGTTCTCTTTTCGTTTTTTTTTTAAAATCTTCTTTGTTGCTTGTTGAATATTTTTTACATTCTTTAATAACTTAATTCTTTTTGAATCAAATCTGGAAAACGTCAGTTTTTGTACCTGAAATGTTGGGGGTGGTTCCCATGAAGGAGCTAAGCTGCATGGTTTGACAAATAAGATTTACACTGTTATTAAAAGCAAATCACGTATGTTCTATTAGATGATGGATGGTGCATAACATCTAGAGAGTAAAAGTTAGAAGTAGGTATCTTTTCTCAGTAAATCACACGTTTATCAATGGATGATGAAGGTGGTACAAAGGCAAAAAAGAGGGGCTTACTTTTGTAAAAGCTGAGATTTCCACCTCATATCACCCATTAATCACCGTCAAAATCTGCAGTTCCTTCTTAGGGCAAAGGTGAGTCTTGGAGTAAGGACCACGACACTTGAAGCAAATGTTGTCTCGCCGCTTAGCGTCAAGCTCTACATCTGTGTAACGCTGACGAGGGCGAAACGAACTAGTACCCGTCTGTTTCCCCGTATCAGTCTGAACCAAACGTTTCTATGATGAACCCGAAGACTCCCAAGAAAGAGCCTGATTGGTCTGAACTGGCCTCGACGTACGAGTCTCAGACTGTAAGGCCATACTGACAGTACACCTGCTCAGTCTCTTCCGAAAGTGCTGCATCGTATCAGTACAATACTAAAATTACACCGGCACATACAGAGATCTCTACTATCACTATGCTTCTTCTACCCACCAGAACAATTCAGCCTCAAAACAAGGTAGCTATAAGTTATAATTACATAAAAAATACACAACACCTTTATTGTCTTGCGTATTTCAAGATTACACCCCCAGTGAAACGTTTGTACAATGCCTGAATTGTCGAGGAACAAACATAAAAACAATTACAGCTATCTTTTATTTTTTGGATAGATAAATTAGCTCTTGTTCTGAATCAAGAGTTTTCTCTTTATTTTATTGAAAGTAGCCCACTTCTGACACTTAGACACCAGCAAACATGATAACTTACGAGGGGATGGATGATGAGTCACTCAAACGTCTGAGCCAAATCCGCCACCGCCCGGAGTAAGAATCTGTAGGATCTCACCGGCTTCCACGTGTACAGTATTCTTGCCTCCAAGATAGATTCTCCGTTTGTCTTTAGTGATGAGATAGTTTGCTCCACGAGCTCCATCTTGGCCACCGTTCAATCCGCGTGGCGAGTGAACTCGTCTCTCAGACAGAATACTAACCACCACAGGCTTTCTAAACTCTATCTCTCTCACCAATCCATCTCCTCCTTTGTGCAAGCCACTGCCTCCACTCTCCTCTCTCAATCCAAATCTATGCAACAGAACCGGGTACCTAAAAAGAATCACGCGTGTTAGTCTAGCTAGTGCAAGTAGGTTCGGTTTAGGTTAAAGAGGAAGTTTTTAAGTACCTCTGCTCGAAGATCTCGGGATCAGTCATCCGCGTGTTCGTCATATGGCATTGGATTCCGCTTGTCCCGTCCCATGTCGGTCCAGCTCCACATCCTCCTCCAATGGTCTCGTAGTATCCAAATGTATCATCTCCAAATGTGAGGTTGTTCATGCACCCTTGTGAACAAGCACAAGCCTTGAAAGCTGTCAGTACAACATCTGTAACTCTCTGAGATGTTAGAACGTTTCCTCCAACAACAGCTGCTTTCTCGCTTGGCGACAGAAACGAACCAGCCGGTATACGGATCTCGACCGGAGCTAGGCAGCCTTGGTTTAAAGGAATGTCGACATTCACCAAACAACGGAGGCAATAAATAACTGCTGCGGATGTAACTGCTTCCGGTGCGTTCCAGTTACCATATACTTCTGGGCTTGTGCCTGTAAAGTCGAAGAAGGCTTCTCCTCTGTCAGCATCGATTGTGAGTTTTAAGTGAATCACGGATCCGTCATCCATGTAATCCTCTTCTTCTATGGTCACAGAGTTACCAACTCTTGAATCTGGAGTTTCCGAAGAAACTCTAATAGCGACAGATTTGAGCATTTCTCTCACTGCTTCTTCTGCGTTAAGCTGCACGTATTTCATATAAGCCTGAACAGTTCCAAGGCCATATTGCTCAATAAGCTCTTTGATAAGAGCAATTCCTCTCTGGTTGGCAGCTATCTGAGCTTGAAGATCCGAGAGATTGTCCTGAATCCTTCTCGTTCCAGGAATCTTAGCTGTTGTTTCATCAGAAGAAGGGAACTGAAGAAGTTTGATGATTCCTTCTTCCTGGAAAACTCCTTTTTCAACGACTTTAAACGCTTTTATCGCAGCGCCTTCCTCCCAAATCGCCTTTGAGAAAGGAGGCATGCTTCCTGGAGTTATGCCTCCAACTTCTGCATGGTGACCTCTGCTCGCCACAAAGAACACGAGCTTGCCCTTGTCGAAAACAGGCGTGATAACGGTTATATCAGGCAAATGGCTACCACCGGCGCAAGGATGATTCGTCACCAAAACATCTCCTTCGTTCAGATTTTCACCCCAGTGTTTGAGCTGCCAGCGAACAGTACTCGACATAGCACCGAGATGAACTGGAACATGCGGAGCATTAGCGACTAAACCACCGTCAGGACTAAACAAGGCACACGAAAAATCCAACCTTTCCTTGATATTCGTCGATATGGAAGTACGTTGCAGGGTTCTTCCCATTTGCTCAGCAATACCCATGAAACGGTGATTAAAGATGGACAGCTGAACAACATCTGCAACATTCTCCGCAAGCTTCACACTGCTCACTGCAGACTCTAACTCGATTCTAATGTTCCCGTACTTTGTTATTATGGATTTACACCGAGGCTCTACAATAACTGTGCTATTGCCGTTCATGATGATCGCGGGGCCAGGAATCTCATGGCCAAATCCTAAATTCTCCAACTTGAACAACGGTGTGTCATGCCATCCGCCTTCAAAGTAAACCTTGTAGTGACTTTCAACCTTAGGAGCACCAGGTGCAGCTTCAACTGCCCGTGGTTTTAGTATACTAGTCACTCCAATTCCCCGAACTCGAACATCACATATAAGAAGACTTCTGTTCTGAAGTTTAAAGCCATACTCTTGTTCAAAGAGCTTGAGAAACTCAGCAGCATAATCAAATCTCGATCCATCTCCAGTTTTCTTACCCTTTACCATGATCGCTGTATCAGTGCCGTCATATCTTATGTTCAAATATGTCTCAGTGGAGATATTCTCATCACTGAAGCCCTGCTCCTGAAGTTTCTCTTTCACTTCGTTCAGTAATAAAGTTTCCCTTCTAAAGACCTCCGAAAGAGACTCAGGGCCATAAACAGCTGAATATGGCTCTTGGGCATCTTCAATGACATCTGCCAAACCCATTCCGTAAGCACTCAGAATTCCACAGTATCTGTGAACAAGAACTTCTTTCATGCCCAAAGACCTAGCTATTGCACAAGCATGTTGCGGTCCAGCACCTCCAAAGCACGCAAGTGCATGGTTCTTTGTTTCGTGACCCTTCATCTCCGTCAACTGCCGTATGGGACGGCACATCGTCTCATTAGCAACACTCACAAACCCCATTGCTATTTCCTCCACGGTCATGTCCTTTGCAGATGGATCCTGGCTCTTTCTATACGAATTTATCTGTCCAGCAAGCTTCTCGAATGCTTCTCTTGTTGCTGCTACGTCTAAGGGCTGATCTTCGTTGGGACCAAATATGGATGGAAAATAATCAGGAATAACAAATCCCAAAACAAGGTTGGCATCAGTAACTGATAGATCCCCTCCTTTCCGGTAACAAACCGGACCTGGGTGAGCACCCACAGAATCAGGTCCAACCCGGAAAGCACCAAACTGAAACTTCAACTTGGACCCACCACCTGCAGCAACAGTGTTAATGTCAAGCTGTGGTGCTTGTATGATCGCTCCAGCAATCTGAGTTTCGATAACTTGCTCATAACTTCCATCATAGCGACTCACATCCGTTGATGTACCACCCATGTCGAATCCAATCAGCGGTTTTTCAGTTTCGAGACCAAAGAGCGTCTGCGAGTAACCAACAACTCCTCCTGCTGGACCTGATAACACAGCCTTGTGCCCTGAGAACCTACTCTCTGGCGCTAGACCTCCATCAGACTGCATAAACAGAACATTCACTTTCCCGAGATCATCGTCAAACTTGGAGATGAAACCGGACAAGTACTCCTTGATCACAGGCGTTAGGTAAGCATCCACAGTGGCAGTAAGACCCCGAGGAACAGCCCTAACCATCGGAGTCAAAGCAGAAGACAAAGACACATGCCTAAAACCCATCTCCAAAGCCAGCTTCTCAACCGCCAACTCATGTTTCGGATACGTGTACGAATGCATCAGAACAACAGCCAAACAACTTATCCCTCTATCAAGCAGACCCTTAAGCAACGGTCTCAAACCCTCTTCATCAAAAGGCTTCGCAACTCTAAGAAGCTCCCCAGACACTCCCTTAATCAAACCCTCATCATCATCATCTTTCTCAAGCGCAAGCTCGACTCTTTCATCAACCTCGACAACCTCTTCGTAAAGATTCGAAGGTTTGGCCACAGTGAGATCAAAGATATCGGGGCGAGCCTGGTTGCCAATCTGCAACAAATCTTTAAACCCTTTCGTAACACACAAGGCTATCCTCTCTCCTTTCCTCTCCAACAGAGCGTTTGTTGCCACGGTCGTACCCATCCTTATCCACTGGATCTTATCCGTTGGTATCTTGGAGGCTCTCGGGATCTTCTTCCCCGTGTACTCCTCGAGTATCCTCCTGATTCCTTCCACCGGAGCGTCGTCGTAGTTGGCAGGGTCCACCGATAGAAGCTTCAGAACGCGACCATCGGAGTGACCTGGGATCTCGGCGTAAACATCGGTGAAAGTTCCTCCTCTGTCGATACAGAACCTCAGCTTCCCGTCAACGATGGTACCCATCTCTGCATACATAATCAAATCTCAGATTGACACAAGATCGATTTCGATAACAAGCTAGATCAATTAGATCGGTAGAAATCGATTAGATGATCGTGATCGGTGGGAGAAAACGAGTTTTCAGGTAGAATCAATTTCAAATTAAACTACGAGAGTAACGAATCGGTGAATCGAAATTTTTCAGATATTGATGAATATACCTTTCGCTGGAGAGGAAGGAAGCTCGAAGAGCGAGTTTTAGCAGAGGGTCAACTGAGCTTAGTGAGTGAATGATGAAGGTTGTGATGACGATGATCTGGATGGATATGAAGGATGGCTTTAATTTGCCTTTCTGGTTTGACTTAACCGTTTGTTTTTATTGGTTAGCACCTAACCGAACTACCAATTTTTCAATTCAGCCTCCCCTGTTGATAAAGTTATTATTTTTGTTTTATTTTTGTAATTTGCTTTATGTCTGCTACATTTCTTTAAGATAGAGTTAGGTTTAGCTTTTTGATGTTAAAAAAAAGGATAGACTTAGGTGGTTGGGCATGTTTTATTGAAGGTTTAATGAGCCTAATTGATTATATGATCATATTGGGTAGCTCAGCATATCTTGGACACATGTTAAACATGGGGTTTTGTATGTTACTAATAAATAAGGTTTTTAATAATAAATCCATCAACAAAAAATTAATTAGAAAACAACTCCTCAACTAAAATTTGCCAAAAAAATATCCTCAGTTTAGCTACTTGAACATATATCAAGGATTTTTTTTTTTAATTAAGGAGTTTTATAACAAAAATTATTTTGAAACTTTTTATCACTTATGCATTGAGTTCTATAATCAAGTAGTACGAAACCTAGATTCTATAGTTTTTGCTTGCATATCTCAATATTCGACACATTTGTCTAGTGCTCTTAATGTGTTACACATATTTTTGTATAAGTGTGCTCGTTTTGTATTTTAGTTCAGTGTGTTATGCCTTAGATCTTGCAATGAGTTGTACTTTGCCATTGAATTAAAAATCATAAAAATAAAATCAGTTGATAAAACTGGAAATTGGTATTTCAGTTCATTAGAATCCTTAAATATTATATGCGAAGTGATTTACATATATGTTATCACTACATTTATGTTTGAAACCGATTTGCATATTTGTTATCACTGCATTTATTTTCAAAAGAAAATATGACAAAACTTTTGTAAAATGTGAGATTACCCCTTACTAATAGTGATTTGTATAATTTTTCTTATAAGAATTTTATTTTTGGCAAAATATTTAAATATGAAAATGATTAATAACTTATATTTCACTTTATAAATATTTATTATTTGGCAAAATTTTTAAATATATATGGTAAAAATAAATTAAATTTAGTAACAAATATAATTTATCAACTTATCTCTATAATATTATTTGAGAAGTCAGTTTTCTACGTGTCGCATTCACGTTAACTCTCACGGTGGTTGATTACAATGATATCCTTAATGAATCAAATATATCTAATTATCATTAAGTATTTATTTTATCTTATTTTTCCTTTTTTATTTAGGGTTTCCTTTTTTTCAAATAACTTCTATCAAGAAAATTTTAAATTTTAAAAACGAAAAATATATATTGTAATTCATAATAAGGAAATTTTACAAAGTAATCTTGATTTTAAATGAAAGAAACAAATTTCCCATTTAAAACATAATCTTAAACAACATAGTATGTATTTTAAAAGTATTAAGAAATTTATCTAAATCAATATATTTCTAAAATTATTAAAAATAATTTAAATAACATAAATAATGATATTAAGATATCTTTAATGAACACAATTTAATGTAATCTTCTTTTTATGTCCCCTTTAGTAATCTTCAGATAACATATATGAAAAAGTAAATATTTATAAAACTTATAACAAAAATATTTTTAAATATAATGTGATTTTATAAAAACGGAAAGTTTAGAAAAATAATCTTGATATAAAGTAAATAATTAATGTTTCTTTTCAGAATGTATCATTTATGTTTTTATGAAATTTTGTACATATCATTAATTTATTTTGATAATTGTTTTTTTTTTGAAAATTAACATATATTAAATTACTAAGTCCTATAAAATTAACATTTTCTTGGGGCTATTTTCAACTAGACAATTTATAAATATATATACACATCTAAGATGAAAACCAAACAAATGCAATGAATACAATTAATATGATTTGGTTGAAATAGAGTAGAAATAATTATACTTGAATTTGATTCAAATGTAACTCAAAATATCAATAAATGAGTAACTAAACCATTCCATTTTTTTTACAAAAAGTCAAACATTAAACAAAAAATAAAGTATTTTCACTTATAGTGATATTTTTTATATATATAAATTATAGAACGACTCAACATATTACTGAATAAATATGAAAATTTCAAATAATTTTATAAATATATTAACCAACTATTGCAATTAAATATCATTGTTATATTTATTTATGTAACTTTGAATTGATTGACACTTTCAGTTTATTTTTACTATTTAATTATCAAAACAACATATACATTAAATTATACATAATCTTATATATATATAATCTAAGATAAAAATCAAACTACATGAAAATAAAAAAAATAATCAAAATTTTAATCTGTATAACAAAAATATCTTAATTGAATTGAAACGGTAAATGTTTTATGATATATCCAAATAATAATCAAATAGTCGAGATATTATATATCCAAAATTAACATCTAATTATAATAACATAATGTTACATAAAAATAAACCATACATATTGATTATAATATAAATAACTGAATAGTTAAAAAAAATAAAATTAATAAATTATAATAATGTAAATAAATTCTTATAATATATTTGTTTTATAAGTATTTATACCCGTGCATGAGCACGGGAAAATCACCTAGTATACCATATTTTGTATAGGTTATATATATTATCAAATTTAATTATAAGTATCCATCAACAAATATAAAATTAAAAGAAAAATACTAACTAAATTAAAAAATAATTGACAGTTAAATGATGGGTATTTTATTTAAGCTTATCATTTATTAGATTAATTGAAAATTTAATTTTTATCAGTTTAACATGTTTTAATTAAACTAAACAAAAATCTGAAATTTAACAGAACTATTATATTTAACTATCGAAATATTTAAAACTTGGATCGGATAATTTCAGTTCAGTATAGTTAATTTGTCCAGTCGAAGTAATTTACCCCGACCTATTAAAACCTACTTTTGCATTAATTTACCTTAGCAGGTTAGCTAGTATCTCAATCCCGGTTAGTCCGGTTTAGTAGCTACAGTCCCCAAGTTGAACACACTACCACGGATTCGATATGATTGTTGTATTTAGTGTGGAATCTCGCAAATACTATTACGGCCACAACTTTTGTATTCCATGATGATCATTCCCTAAAATAAATCCTAAGACATCGTTCTCAAACCAGAGAAAACCTTTATGCTGCCTCAGTGGTTGAGGTTCGCAAACCAAATCATATGTACACCTAAAAACATGAGAGAACGAAACTAACAAATTGAACTCTTCCCGCAAACTCAGGCATGACCATAAGCCCGGCCACGCCCAAGTAAAATCCGCGAACTACCAGACAACATATAATTAGGAATCACCATAAAACCATCTTCCGGCTGTTCACTCCTCAGTTTCTGAACGTTCTTCATCATGGACCGCTGCACCAGCGACCCGTCGACGGCCAAAGGCACAGTAACCAGATAGTACGAGAAGCTCCCCACTTCCCTTGCCGAAGGCGCGATACAGCTCACAACAACATACACAACGTGCAAACCCTTGAAAACCTGAACCACCATCACTTCCCCATCCTTCTCTTCCTGAAGGATCGTGTTCTTATCCAATCTTATGGTTATGGAAACGTCCCACGCAAAAGGAACAACCTCTTCCTTGTGTTTAGCGCGCACGTGGCTGTTGAGATCCTTGTGATAGCCAGTGTAGTCGCAGTCGAGTACAGGGCAGGAGCACGGGGCGAAAAGGCAAATCTTCTCGTGGCTAAATCGATTAGTATACAGCATTTTCTCTTTACACCCGTACTTGGCGTAAGGACACGAGACTCTAGACGTTTCGATGACCTTCTCCATGGCTCTGCAGCGGATGTAACCGACGGGTAACGTGCAGGAGGGGCATATGTTCCTGACTTTGGTGCAGCACACGGAACAAGTTAGATGACCGTTATCACACTAAACACATAGAATCATATGATAAGTACTCAGATGGGGCAAGCATATGATAAGTACTTATATTGAATATGATAAGTAATCATATGATAAATTCTCATTAGAGAATCTGAAATCAAAATTTTATCAATCAGAGAGAGAAGGGGAAAGCAGAACCTGGAAGATGGGGATCTTGAGAGGCTCGCAGCAAATAGGGCAATCGAGGACATCTGGATCCAAAAGCGTAACGGAGAGAGAAGATGAATCTCTGCTCGAAGAAGAGATTTCGCTGGTTAGGGGAACAGTGATTCGCGTTGCCTCTTCCATCAACATTTCGCGATAGCTGTCTTCTTCGCTCGTGGATTCGATCTGGCGGTCATCTTCTTCTTCTTCTTCGTCTTCTTCGCCGGAACTGGAACTTTCGGCGGTTTCTTCATCTTCGTCGATGGAAGGAAGTCGCTGTCGTTTGCGGGATTGATGGTTGCTTGATCCTTCTCCGTCATCTCCTCCTGAAATTGAGAATCTCGCCATCGTCTTGATTGGATTAGATCTATACGGCTCCTGAAGAATAAAATTTATAAAGCAATCGAGTAATCGGTAGGGGAATAACTCAAACCTAACCGATTTTAATCCGATCTCATTTTTAGATATTTTGTTTTATTAATATTGTGATCAGCATTTTTAAACTAGACATCTTTTAAAATAATTTTTTTAGTTCAGATATCAATTTTTCCTTAACAAATTCCGGTGGAAACAAGATTTCAGCTTCATAAAGACTTTTACCCACACGTACATTACGAATATTTAGAGAGATCTTACCAAATCATAAACGACATTCTTTTTTTACCACCAGAAAAATAAATTCATTCCACAAATCATAAACGACAATATGCACGTCTCTTCAACAAGATTTCAGCTTCATAGATATTTTAACCCCACACGAATCACTTACGAATATTCGGAAATATCTTACGTTACCAAATCATAAACGATATATTTTTTTTACCACCACGAAATTAAATTTAGGACCCGACCAAAATGAATCATCTATTAAACCACCTAATTAAACAACAAAAGCAAGAATACAAAGAAGCTTCTAACCACTCTGCTAAAACTTAACTTTTTTTTTTGAATTAACGCTAAAACTTAAGAATACTAATTGAAGTCTTTGATCGTTGAAACCGAATGATCGGCGCTGTAATGATTTGGTACGAAGAACTAATACGTGGCTACGAAAAATACCGGTTTGACTGGTAACATGCAATACTCATGGAAGAAATCGCAAGCGTCTGCTGAGTAAGAGAATGTTAGAAAGTTCTTAAAGAAATTAAAGCATATATGGACTAAGCATGATGGTATGGTTGACAATGACAGATCATATCTTCGGTTTTGTCCACTAAATTGACCAAGCACCTAATTTAGAGTTTTTACACGTACAAAGGAAGTAAGTATAGTATTGAAATATACTGGGAGTTAATATGAATGATCCGAGAGAATATGTGGTATAAAAAATAATGGCTACCCACTAAAACATCTAAGTATAATCTTGCCTTTTGAAGCAAGTTTTGTGAACCAAATAGCGAGGTCAGATTGAAGAGTACTTTTGTTAGCAGTTTGCCTTCAGGGCGTGTAAATAGATACTTGGTCTAAATATGTAAATGTTCAGTTATCTTTTGTATATTATACTGTCTTCAAATACACTAGTAACTACTTAAAATCAAATTTCTTATACACAACGTTATACATATTTGTAACTATGTAGACTACCACTCACGCATGATTAAGATGGACCTGACCGCGGCTGATACAAATCTCAATTTTCAAGTTGCCATCACTAGGCAACATATACGAAGGAATCAACATGAAACCGTATATAGGCACGTTATCCCTCACTTTCCGAATTTTCCTCAGCATCAATGCCTGCTTCAGCTCAATACCCAAGACCGCAAATTTTAGACTGCAGGAATATTCGCCTTGTTCTAAAGGTGCAATGCAGCTCACACGGACAATCAAACCGTGTGATTTTCTATAGACCTGAACTACAATCAGTTCCCCGTCTTCTTCCTCCTGAAGAACATCAATAGTCTTATTGAGGTCCCACTCTAGCGTAAGGCTGATGTCCCAAATAAACCGAACCAGTTCCTCTTTGTGTTTAGCACGAACGTGGTTGTAGAGATGCTTGTATGATCCGGTATAGTTGCAGCCACGCATAGGGCAGGAACATGGGTGAAAAACACATTTCTTCTCATGGCTAGATCGATTCCCATACGACGTACTTTCTTTACACCCATATTTGGCATATGGACATGGTATCATAGATGCCTCAACAACCTTCTCCATGGCTCTGCAACGACTGTACCCAATCGGTGTCTTACAGGATGGGCATATATTCTTAAGTTTTCCACAGCAAAGTGAACAAGCTAGATGACCATTGTTACACTGCAAGACAGAGCATTAAGATGATATCACAAACAGTTGCATGGGCACTGGAGACAAAAATAGAACAACCCACTAGGAAAACAAGATTACAGTTAGAAACCGTTGGATGATTCAAAGAACAGATCAACAGAATTCAGCAATAAATCCTATATTCATTTTAGAACTTTCATGTGTTTCCTCTCTGGACAGAATTTAAAGCTCCTCTAACATCAGTCTTAGAGGATTCTCTAGTTTGGAGATGAAAAGAGGTTTTTGAAATATGAAGAAAGTCTAGTAACTCAGGAAACAATATGGAAGAGAGTCTAGTAACTCAAGGAAACAATATGGAATCGTGAATCACAGTTTTTGAAACATGACAAATGATCAAACCTGAAATATAGGAATCTCGAGGGGCTCGCAGCAAATTGGGCAGTCAAGAACATCTGGATCCAGCAGCGTCACAGAAAAATGATTATCACTGGTTGATTCATCTTCTTGGGTGAATGTTTCAAACGTTTCCTCAAATTTTGCTTCTTCTGGAGCGGACGATTCTTGCCTTACTAGTCTCCAGTTCCTCACCCAATCTATAAGTTTGTCTTCTTCAAAACCCAAAAGATGGATGGTGAACAAAAAGGAAGCAGAGAATAACAAGAAAATGATAATGAACATGTCAAAGGCCAAAGTTAATTTGGATCAGTTCCTAATCCATCTATATATATATATATATAATATAAGATGAAATGTTAGAGATTTGATAAAGAAAAAGAGAGGAAATTATGTTAGAGCTATTTCCATAAGTACTTCTCTGCCAAGTAATTGACTGAGCACAAGGAGGACAATAGTGTAAATCAAGAGTAGATAATCAGATGATAAATGATAACAAACATAATCTATTAATTTAATTTCGTATAAGACTGGATCAAACTTTCCTATCATGCCATGTACAATGAGTCTCTAAATTCCAAATCCTTATCAGCATTTACTTTGGCTCCTACAGAATGTGTTCGGCTCGAAAATCAAATGCAACAGATTCTACAATCAATCAAATCCGTTGAAATTCGAAGAAATTATGTAGAATTAAGATTTTGTAAAAACAAATACTGTATCTATAGACGATGGTGAAGAAAAAAATGGTTTCTTGTTTTTAAACACTTTGATTTATTTAAACCGGTTTGAAAGAATATTATGCTGAAGTAAAAAAAGAGCTAATGATACAATTAGACGCTCTCGTATCTACAATAACACTGGATGATAATATGCGCCCTTTGCGAAATGAGTTTTTTAAAATATGTTGTATTTAAATATTACAGTTAGAACGTATTTTGTTATCAAGATTTTTTTTACATTTGATTTTGAATGGACATTTGAATATCGTTTGGTTCGGTTTGGTTTGATTCAGTTATGTTCTGATTTTTTACAAGTGGTGAATCAAATCTTAAGTAACTGTGAAACAAATTGCCAAATTTCATGGTGGTCAAGGCACTTAAAATAACACATGCGATGGATATGTTCGAGCTGTTTGAGGATTTGGTTCAGAAGCTGAAGCCTTTTCGCCACCTTTTGCATAAGTCTCACGGAAGCAACATTGCAAACATCTTGGAGTCTTGTTCTATAGTAACAAGAGGCTCAGATTAGATTTGTTTGGGTTGTTTTATGGTTGATTGCTGAAAGCTTGTTGAAAGAAGTTAGAAAAAACATTTGCTAAAGAATGTTTATCATTCATGTTTGAAGATGTTAGTTGGACTCAACATAGGGATATGCGAGTTCGGTTTGGGTTTAGATTCGGATAACTTATTTAATTTTTTAAAAATAAATTAAAACTCATATATACTTTCAATTTCTCAAAATATAAAAATAAAAATTATTTATTTACATATAAATGTGCATTATGTAAGCTAAAATACTTAAACTTAACATAAAATTTGGTTTATGATCAATGTTTAGATAAAAAATCAATAGATATTTGAAGTATTGATATTTTGAGTATTATTTAAATATTTTAAACATGTATTTTAACTATTTGTATATATTTCCAAGTATTTTGGATAACTTAATAACATTTATATATTTTATATATTCTTTTAGATATCAAATTTTAAAAATAATTAATATATTTAAGTTAAATATGGTTTGGATATATTCGATATCCGAAATATTTCGTTTCGGATCGGGTTTTGTTCTAAAAAATACATTACCATTTTTCGTAATTTATAGACTTTTTAAAAAAATCAAAATATAACATATATGAAAAAATCTAAATTTTTAGTATATGTTTAATGTGATTTTTATTTTTTAATAATATAAAATTAAACAAAAAATTTTGAGGATACAATTTTTGTATCAAATATGTATGATTTATAATCATTAATTGTCATATATATGTTAATCATATTATATAATTTCGTAGCTTTTATTTATTTAAAGAAACTTACGTAGTTTTTGTTTAAAGAATAAATAATTTATGATTACTAATCAATGTGATAATTAGTTTAACAATAAATATAATGTATATTTGTATGGACCAACTTATTTTTCTAAGGATTTCCTAGAACCATTCTAGTGATGACACATGATTACAAAACATGTTATAATGTTCCATGATTAATATATAGGAGATTTTAACAGTTTTAGTAATATATTGTCGTTTTTTAAAATTCAAAATATAACATATAAGAAAAAATCTAAATTATAATTTTATAGCTACTTTGATTGTTTAATTTATTCCAATAATATAAAATTAAACAAATTATGATAGAGGAGACATTGATTGTTATCAAATATTTATTATTTGAGTCATTAATTATCATTGATATATTAGTCATATTTAGTAATTCCGTATTAAAGAAACAAAATAAAATAGTAAATGTACACATTAATTAATTTTTATGATTAGTTTAATTAAAACTATAATATATATTTAATTGGACCAACATATTTTTTAAGAATTCTGAATTGCATTCTGGTGATGACACGTGGCTACATTAAAAAGTTCAATGCTCCACAATTAATAGATAGGGGATATTTATTCAGATCAACGTAGTTTGTTGTAGTATAGTGATAACTGATAAGTTGTTGAAAGAATTAAAATCTCTTTTTTTACCCAAATCAGATGATTCGGAAAATCTGAAACAAATCGAATCCAAAATTTAATTGAATACTAGATCTTAACCCGCACCCCCGTCGGGTGTTTTATTTAATTTATGTTCAATATAAAATTTTAAACCGTCGATTTAATAAAAAATCTCCATTTTTTTGTAATTTTACGATATAGTTAATTTCATTAAAATATTATATTCTTTTAATTCATGCGATTTAGTTAATAGTCGTATAATATTAATATTTAATAATGATCAGTATATGAACATCGATTTGATTAGACTTTGGAAATATAACCAATTAATTTAAATTGATTATAAATGCAGTGACTGAATATGCAAATAAAAATAAACATAAAAAAAATATTTCATTTATTGTAAATGCAATAACTAAATGTGTAAATATTAGAAAATAGTACAAAAAATTATACTATCTATGTTACCAAACAAATTTCATTTAAACTCATATATTTGTTTCCAAACAGTACCAAATGTACTTCAGTTTTAATAATATAAATTAGCTAGTTGAACTAGCCTAGTTCCTCATATTGTTATCAATTGGATATTAACTTGTTCCCAATATTGTTATCCGAACTGAACCAAAAACTGAAATAACAAAAATGAAACTGAACCAAATTTCATATAATACGAATGGTTTTTAAACTGAAAATTAAACCAAACAATCTGATTCGGAATTGAACCAAAACACACACACACACAGACCTAAGATAAGTCTGATTGAACATATTTGACCAGAAAAGAGTCTGAATGAACACTTAGCTTTTCATAAAAAGTTGTGAATTTAAAATGAAGAAATATACAATCAAATTCAAATCGTAATTGAAAAGAACTGTTGAAAGAGAGAGAAAAAGAGAAAGCGATATTTATAGGGTCCGGCGAACGGACGGCGCGTGAGCGGTCGTACCATCGCCGGAGTCCTTTTTTTCACCTAGAGTTAGCTTTCTGCCTCTACTCTGCCGTCCTCTAATGATCGTCTTGTCTGAGTCCTGAATCGATTATCACCCTTTAACGGTGGATTCAATTGTTTGGAGTGAAGACGCGACATGATGAGGTTCTGGTGTGAGCAGATTGGCCTGCATGTTTTGAGATATGATTTCGGGAGATGGAAGCTATCCTAGTTCCGTCTTCGCCAGTCTTTGGCTCCAGAGGATGGAAGTTCCCATAGTTCTACGCTGCCGGCTTTTGAGTCCCTAGAGGTTTTTAAATTTTATCTTTCGTTTCTTCCGTTTCATTTTGGGTGTTTGAATGAGTTTCCGTCGTGGACGGTGGAGGCTCTCCGGTGAAAGGATTGTTGTGAGGTGTGAAGCTTCATCTTGGAGTTTGTAGTGAATGATTGAGGGTGAGATCTCGCCAGGACGATTGATTTTCGCCGACAATAGAGCCTCCGGTTTCGTAAAGATGGTTGCGGTGGAGATTGACAGAGTATTGGATCTCTGGTGTAGTCTGGCGGTCAGTAGATCTGATCGTCAGAGAAGACAAGAAACGGTGGTGACGCGTTGGCCTGACGACACGTGTCCCCTCAACATCGAGGATGGCAGCACGTGTATGTGCTTTCCTAGGTTCGATCGACGAGGTGGCATAATCTTTTTTTCACTTAGAGATTAAGGTTTTTCAAAGTGGATTGTATGTCAAAGGCCCATTTGAGTTGCGAGTTACCTCGGTGGTGTTGGGTTTATAATTTGTTGTAATGGGTTTGGTCATTCTTTTAATATTTAAAACATTGAAGGAATAAAATGAAGAAATACATCTGCGACTTGGGTGCCAAAACGTAGCCGTTTAAAATACACGAAATTGTTTTTATTTCTTTCAGTCACAAAGGAACATCTCTCCCTTTAATTGCCGTTCAACATTTTCACGAAAGCAAGGCGATGGCTATGGCTCAAACTTTTTTCAGCTTTCAGGTCTCTCCTTCTTTCCCAATCTCCAAAACCGTAATCAACCACTCTCACTCCCTCAAGAATCCGAGCTTAAACTCGCGAAAGCGCCTCTTGTTCAATCGAATCCGATGCTCAGCTTCACCCGACGGTGTCGGCAACACCTTAATAAGAACTTGCAAGAATTGTAAATCCCAATTCGATCCCGCACTCAACCATCCACGAGCTTGTAGATTCCACACTGCTCATTTCGGAGGTAAAAGTTCGCGTCTTTGATTCAATCAAACTCTGTTTCGGGGAATTTGAAAAGAAAGGAATTGTTTTCTTTTTCTTCTTTTTTGGTTGTTAGGAGAGACGAAGAGAAAGTTCGAGAGTGTATACACAGGTGGCACGATGGATACACCAAACTCCGGGAAAGTTGTACAGTATTGGCATTGTTGTGGTTCCGAAGATCCCTTTGATCCTGGTTGTACGGCTTCCCCTCACTCCACTTATGACGATTGATTCAATTTTTTTCTTTTTAATGTAATCTGAAAGAATGTAATGAACTTAATATGAAGGAAGAAAAGAACAAGAAAAGTTTGAAAAGTTTAGTCAAAAAAAAGAACAAGAAAGGAAAAGAATATTCTTTAGTTTTTCAAATATTTCTTCCTTAATTATTCTTTAATCACATTACCTTGCCATATTGTACACAACAAAAAGACTTTAGCTTTGGCCTTTGGTTTTAGTTTATTCTGATGTTTCTTTTGTTTTTGTTGTTGTTTGATTCTATATATCATTTGGGTTTTCTCTAGTTGGTAAGAATTAGGATGGGAGATCATTTAGTGTTGGTGGTTGATAAGTTATCGAGCAGTTCTGGTCTCGTAGCGTTAAAGGCAGCAGACACGGTTAAGGAAGATGGTGCTGATGAGGTCTGTAAGAGAGAATTTGTACAATGTAGGATTTGTCATGATGAGGATGAAGATTCCAACATGGATACTCCCTGTTCTTGTTCAGGAACATTAAAGGTTTTGTTTTCAGTTGTTTTCTATAAACAGATTGCAGTTTTAATTGATTCTTAACCTGAAGAAGCATTTTTTTCAACCATCGCAGTTTGCACATCATCATTGCATCCAGAGATGGTGCAACGAGAAAGGTGACACCTTATGCGAAATTTGCCGTCAGGTTAGTCAAGCACAACATTAATCATAGAGCTTCTTCTCCTTTTACTTTCTTGAAACTATTACATGAGACCTTGTTTGAATGACAGCAATATAAATCTACTTACACAGCTCCCCGCCAATTGTTTCACTACACAGGCATCTCTATGAACTTCAGGTTTTACCTTTTTTTTTTTGGTTGCTCTTACCTTTTGATTATTGTTCAAAAATGTAATTATTCTATTGAGAATCATGTTTTTTTTTATGGGGTTGTCACAGGAGTGATTGGGGAATAGAGGCACTAGATCTTCGTAACCCTTATTTTCTAAACGATGATCACGAGCTTTATTCGTTTCACAGCCCCACAAGCTTGATTTGTTGTCGCGTGATTGCCTTGCTCGTACGTTTCTTTCTCTCTTTCTAGATTCTTGAGAACAAAACCCTTAATGACTATTATATCATCTTCGTGTGCAGTTCATCTTTCTGCTGTTCTTGCGCCACTCTCTTCCAGTCTTTCTAGGTGGTATTGATGATTTCTCTTTAACTTTGTTTTTGGTAAGCTCGAACATACTACATCTCCTTTCATTTTTCCCCAAGGTAGAGAATGATTTTGTTGTCTTTTTTTTATGCAGTTACCATTATTGAAAACATTGGGAATATTGCTGGTTGCTTATTTCTCTGTCAAGTCATTCACAGCTATACAACGTTGCAGGCAAGAATGGGTAAGAAGAACAAAAGCTTCTTTTGACTCCCAAGATTTGATTCTTGTAAAGATATTTAAACCTTTGTTTTCAATTAGGATACGAGATTCTCTGGTTTCTCTTCTGATGAAGAAACTGCGCCGCCGCCTCGGATATTGCCCGAAGGACCTGAACTTCATGTTCCCGTAAATTAAAACAATCAATTTATAGATTCTCCTTCTGTGGTTTGATTTCGATTGTGTACCATTAACACAAAATACACAAACTATACATATCCATTAAATAAATGTTGCTTTGGTATGGTATGGTATTCCATATTTGATTAGATAGAAGATACAACGTTTGTGATCCAAGGATCAAATTGTGCAAATTATCCTGTATTTCACTTCTAAAAATGGTCATGAACCTTTTTAGTCAGTGACTGACCGATTGTTTTTGATTCACAAACTTCAACTGAACGTCTAATTGTCACTAGTTGTTTTCCTGCACCATATGCAGTGATAATTTTTTTATAAAAAATTAAGTTATACTGAAATTTATTAATATTATTATTTTGACCAATATTTAATATAAATTTGATTTAATTAAACATAAAATTAAGAGATTTTTTTAAAAATTATATTTAAGAATATATATGTATATACTTAAAATTATAAGCTATGAAATTTGTTTAGATATTTCTTTTGGTTATACATATATATATATATATATATATATATATATATATATTAAATCAACTTATATAAATTACTCAAAAAATCATATAAAATTGTATAATTAACAGAAACTAAAACTAAACAATATCTATAAAACTTGTAGATATCTTAAAAACTAATAATATTACGATTATAAATTTATATTTTTTAAAAAATTGTATTAAATTTTGAAAATTTTAGTAGTACAAATTTTATAATTATAAAAATAAAATTAAATAGTATTTAGAACATTTTTGAAAATATTTATTTTAGAACCTTTAATGGATTCCTTTCGTCTTTCCTCTCTAACTCTCATTATATTAACAAACTAGACATATATAATTAATTAATTTTAGTTTATAAAGTTTTATTTAAATAAAAGTATGTTTTTAATTATTATATATTTTGTTAATATGTTTCACTATAAACTCTGATGATGAGAAAATTTATATAAAATAAAATTAAGATTTTGATGAAGAAGAGTTTGGTTTCATAAGTTTCACTGATAATTTTTAATGATTTATTTTGTAGATTTATCTTTTATGTTAATATAAAGTATTAATAAAATTTTATTAGATTATTATGATGATGATATGTTTTACATGTGAAATAACAAAAAATATATCTTCTGATTTATTTAATATTTAAAACTAATTAAATAATTTATATTGATTTAAAAAAATTGTTAAAATTTGAATTAGTTAGATATATATGAATCTGCACAAGTGTGCGGACCACCATCTAATTAATATATCTTTTTAATAGTTATGGAGATTAGTAGCATTCCCGCTTGGTTGGACCGAGGAAGATTGGGTTTCTAAGTTTTCTAAGAGCATGATTATCAATTGTCCTTAGTTAGTTGTCCTTAAAGTTTTTTATTGTTATTTTTAGATTAGGACATTGTTAAGGACTTTTTGTAAAAATGGTAATTATTAGTGGGACTTTTAATTGTTTCTTAATAAATTAATTGTTGAGTTCATGGTACAAACTTGTATGACAAGTAATAAAAAGATCCTAAGACAAATTTATGTTGTGCTACTAAAAATCAGATTTTCCAGTTGTGCCACAAAAGGAACACTCTTTGTGATGCGTGTTCTTGATTTGGTTTGTTCAGAAGACTCACCTTGGCGGAAGCATCAGCTCTCAACTGATTCAATTCATCAAAAGTCTTGGCTTTGTTCACAGCATCTTGTCCAAGAGTGGAACCTTTGGCCAAAGCAGTAGCCATCACATCTTGAGTGTTCAAGCAGCGATGAAAGAACCAAAAGTGTTCTCTCTGCTGTAAGTCATGTAGAGGAGCCCATCTTCATCTTTGTGTTCTTCATAGGCCGCAGACATCAATGCAGCTATTACATCAACAAACAAAAATACTAGTGAGACTAATTTTAAAGGTAAAGAATGAAACTTTATTCTTGAATGGTGTCAAGTTTTAAAGCCTTTTACCAGTTGGAGGCAATGTGTCCTTGACAAAGACGAAGATAGCTTTCTCAGCACCAAACTTGATTCTTTTGCAGACTACGTACACAAACTGACCAACTGTTAGATCAGCTGGGACGAGATACCTGAAAAACAAAGTGGACAACACATTTAGTCATTGATCAAGCTTGAGAACTAATCAATCAATCAGTCACACTACTCACTTCTTCTTGTCAATGTCAGGAACATCGCTTTGTCCAGCCTTCTCCACAATCACCTACATGATACAGATTCTAAAATTAGAACACAATAATTCTTAACTTAATCTAAATCAAGAGAGTGATTTGAGACGTACAGGGATTCTGTCAGGGTACTTCTCTCTCTGATTCGAGTTGCTTCATTCATCCTTATCTCTGATAAATCAACAAAGCAAAATCAAAGGATTCAGAGACTAATTAAACTTGGTTTAGTCTAATCTGTATCCCTAAGAAGATAGAACCAACACAAAACAGAGATATAAACATCATATAAAAAGCAAAAGCTTAATCAGAAATCAGAATCCTACACGATCTGGAACTATGATGATTGATAATAGTGTATAAGAGAGGATCTAAGACACTGACACAGAGGATTAGAAAGCTTGAATGAGCTCTTAGCCATGGTGATTCGATCCGACTCTACGAATTTCAAGCACGCGAAAAGGATCGGTTTCGGAAAGAATCGCAAAGGAAAGTGAGAGGAAGAAGACGATGGGTTTTGGTTGTTTGACACCTGCCCCTTAAGGACACGACCAAAAAGTTCTTAACCGAGGACATTCATCTTTTGTCCCAAGCATTATTGAGCTTTTTTCATTTAATTTAAATCCCAAAAAAGCTAAGATATCTGTCTTGGGACACCGATATTCATGGTCTAAGATGTCAACTATTTGGGTTCGTCAATCGTGGGAGGATGGGGTCCTTTTTCTTTGTTCTTACATTTCAGTGGTTTGATTAGTAACTTGTTTTCCAAGTAATCTTTAGATCTATAACTAATTTTGCTGCATTGAAATCCTCCATAATATATTTTTAGTGAGACATTTTTTTAAAGCATTTGACATATATTTTTTAAGGTATAATATTAAATAAGGTACATGTGAAAAGCCTTTAAGTAAAACTTGAAAAGCAACACATGAAACATTTGGATAAGGAGAGTTATTACTGTAACGCAAGAACATGAATGAAAGCTTAGGAAATCAAGAGTCACATAGAAGAGGTAATATGCAGCCTGGACATGGCAGGAGGAGTATGACACTCGTTCTAGATTTGTAATGGTAGAAGGCCTCATCTTCCTTTCGACCTTCTTCATTAGAATAACAACAAATCAAATATGGTCAACGACTCAAATAATAACCAATATATAAAATGAAACTCGATTGACACTTGTTTTACCAGATAATCTGTTGTAGTTTCTCATGTTCTTCTCATAGCCAACTTTGCACTTTTCAGCCTTAGCAACATAAAGTGTCTTCTTCTGCATCTGCAGCATTGTCCCATAGATTCTCTAACCTGTGTTTGCGTTCAAATTCAACGTCAGTGTGCCTTTCATGATCAATCGCTAAGTTATAAAAGACCCTTCAAAGTGAAAGGAGCCACTCACAGCAAGCAGCAGTATAGTGGTTCCTTGAGATGCTCCTTTACGAAAGTCTCACAGAAATACTCCCTTCCTTCTAAATGATTGATGTTCTAGAAAAAAATTGTTTCAAAAAAAATTGATTTTTTACCTTTTCAATGTATGATTTAATGACAAATTGTAAGGTTTTTTTTTTTAAAAAAATTAATGGTGTTTATTGAATTTATATTGGTTAAAAGTTATGAAAAATTGTTATTCACAAAAAAATGCATATACAATCAAAATTTAATGAGTTTTCTTAATATATGTGAAAAATCTAAAACACCAATCTTTAAAAAACAGATGGAGTATTTCCTAGGGATCACAAAAGTCCAGTCTTAACACAACATAATTTAAGTAGAAATATTAGTGGAAAAAACAATAACAGACAAAAAAATACTCATCTAAACCTTTAGTAAATTTCACACTAACCAGATGAAAAGTCTTTTGACAGCCTAAATGTTCAATCAATGGATACAACTGAACACATTATGGAACCGACAAAATGTGGGAACCGAAATTCGCACTGTCGATTTTAGTTAAATAAATCGTAGGAAAACTAAGTAAACTCAATTTTCCCTGAAGGCTCGGATTCTCTGCGACAACCAAACGGAATCGATAAAGTAAAAATATGACAATAACGTAGCGGAAAAAGTGCTCTAAGGCGTTTTTATTAAATGAACGATAAGTTGGATACAATATTCTTCCGAAAAACAGAGAGATAGGATATGCTAAAAAGGAAACGACAGAACTGCAGGAGGCAAAACGTTCTAAGTCTTGTTCCGCTAGTCTAACCACCTAAGCCCTAAGTTCCCTAAGCTAACATGAATTCTCTACGTCTCTGGATTTCGGATCTGCTCTCTCTTTCTCTGATTTTTTCTCCCTACTTTGCTTCTCTCCCCAAGCTGCTTTATATACTCCTCCTTATGACGGTCTATTCTTCTTTTGGGCCGCGAATCAGGATTTTCCATTTTCGTCGATCTTCGTGTTTATCGGGAAACTTGACATTATCTTCGGGAAACTTGATATTTATCCTTTTTGAAATTTTAACATTTATCTTGTTATGTGAAGATAAACATAAACCGTCGTATCTATCTTAGAAAATCGTAAATGGATCGTCCGATCGTGTTTGGTCCCTTTCGAGCCGTTTCTCGGATTTCCGCTGTTTCTACGATTTCCTCGAAAGAATACTCCTGTTTCGATATTGAGCTTTTCGGAAGATCTCCGATCCTTCGTAGAGTCGAGATGAATGGTGTCTTAAGATGACCATCATTGTTTTATACAACAAATTTAAGATCTCCCTGCCCGTTGATATCTTACGGGTTTTTCGAAGTCTTTCCGACGATCTTGGTTTGAAATAAGAACGGAAGTTTTGTTCGCGGAATCTCAACGATTCGTTCCGCGAGAACTTGAGAAGGACGCAAAATACAGACTTCTTGCAGCCGGAGCCTAGAACTTACACACGAAGACTAGCCACCCGCCGACCCGAACCAACGCGGGGCTAGCCGCCCGGTGACCAGGACCAGCGCGGGCGCTAGCCGCCCGGTGACCACGGCCAGCACGGGCGCTAGGCCCCCGGCGACCTGGGCCGGCGCTAGCCGCCCGGCGACCACGGCCAGAACGGGCGCTAGGCGCCCGGCGACCTGGGCCGGCGCTAGTCGCCCGGCGACCACGGCCAGCACGGGCGCTAGGCGCCCGGCGACCTGGGCCGGCGCTAGCCGCCCGGCGACCACGGCCAGCACTGGCGCTAGCCGCCCGGCCGCCACGGCCAGCGCGGGGCCGGCTGCTCGGTGACTTCGGTTTACGGGCGTTTGTGTTTGTTTTTCCGGAGGGTTTTCCGTGGGACAGATAGACTTAGCCATTGATTTCGAGATAATCGTTTTTGACCCCAACACAAAATACAGATTAGAGTTAATATAGCAAAGAATATTGGTATTCGGAAGGATCAATGTTTGTTCTAGATCCAATCGCCAACACACTAAATATAAAGAATCCAAAAAAAAACTGAAATAATCAACCTTTGAATTTTTTTGACAAACCTGGCAAGGTAGGAGTCTTACTGTAAGAAAGTGAAATTGAGTAACTGACCCATTTTAGTCTAAAAATTGAATAAGAGAGTTAGTCATAGTGTTGATGTACTGAAACTCGATTTTTCAATACAGTTACGCGTGGAAATGTGTGTTGATGGTCTCTTCCCGATGATAATTTCAATGTTTTCAATTGTGATATGAGTACTGATTTATTCAAAATGAAGAGAAGTTTTGGTGAATACCAAGTCTTTTGCAATTGTTTAAAATAAAAATACCAGTGTAAAGAACAAATAATAATGTAAGAAAAAGAACAATCATTTGAAGAAGAAAAGCTGGGATGTTGGCCATAAGAAAGAAATGTCCTGAAATTGTTAAAAATTAAGTCAGTTAACATATATCAAGTATATACGAAGGCATGGTTATTTAATTTAAAAGATGCATACCTGGTAAGATGTGTAGAAACACTGTGTAAGTCATTCTTTAATTGGTTGCACCAGGCTGGGATTGAGAAGTTGGGCATTGTGAATCTTTGAACAGAACAATTTATCAGAAAACATTTGTAAAATGGTAGAAATGTAAAGATAAAATTTTAAATAAAAATACCTTTGTGGGGAGGAAGTCTTTTGAGGATTTCTTTGTAGACGATGTTCTTCACTTTCAGCTGGTGGGGATCCTCGCCTTTCAAGTTCGTTAATCCTAACTTGCTTGTGACACGTGAGTGTGACACATGAGAGTTGACCATGAGCAAAGACCGGTTTAGGCCGATATAGAATGACCTCTTTTAAACTTTGGCCTTGACTTTTGTTGATTGTCATTGCATAACACAATATGATAGGGAATTGGCGCCGACGTAATGTAAATGGTAGCTTTGTTTCCTCATGCAAAAGAACAATCTTTGGGATTAAGACTTCCTTTCCAATGTGTGAGCCAGTGATAATTTATGTCTTGAGAATGCGCTCCCCTATGTGGGTTAGAATCATACGGGTACCATTGCATAATCCTTTTCTTTGATTTATGTTTCGCAAAAGCATAATCGGGGGACCAACTTTCAGAGTGAGATTGTGTGAAGGCAAACCTGAGAATTCCAACGAATTGAGCACTCAACGGCATATAATGTATCATTTTTAGCTGATCGAGGATCCGATATCTCAAAGCTATCAGAGCTGTAGTAATCTTTTGACACCCCATATGTCTGGGAGATGGTATAAGCATTGATCTCATCGACAGTTTCGTTACGGGATGTGAGTATAGATTTATCAGTGTATGATGTTTGAGAACCTGACAGGCTGTTGGCTTCTCCATATGCGATATCAATAACTTCTTTTAGTGGGTCTACATAACTCTGGTGAATCAATGATCTATCGAAAGCTATCATTTGTTCATGGTAGTCTACACAATTGTTTTCCAAATCCAGATGTGGATGACCTTCGCCGACCTGAAGGAGCCAGTTGGAGAATTCCTTTTCTTCTTGATTGACCCTCATATTTGTTTTCAAAGAGAATTTCTTGCAGCTATTCCATAGGTATGAATGACTTATTGAAGCCAAGACCGTGTCAGCTCTGGTACCTTGTGCAATCACATGTAGTATCTGTCTAAAATCTTCTCCTAATAGTACTGTTTTACCACCAAAAGTCTTATCCTTTGCAGAAGGATTTTTTTAGACATTATGTCTTTCAACGTTTTGTCCAGTGCCTCAAAAGCATGCTTATGTGTCATAGGTGTGAAGGCATAATCTTTTTTCTTACATTTCAGTGCTAAATTTTGTTTTGGTAAATTAAGTTATTAGATTTGGGTCCTTTTTCTTTGTTCTTACATTTCAGTGGTTTGATTAGTAACTTATTTTCCAAGTAATCTTTAGATCTATAACTAATTTTGCTGCATTGAAATCCTCCATAATATATTTTTAGTGAGACTTTTTTTTAAAGCATTTGACATATATTTTTTAAGGTATAATATTAAATAAGGTATATGTGAAAAGCCTTTAAGTTAAACTTGAAAAGCAACACATGAAACATTTGTATAAGGAGAGTTATTACTGTAACGCAAGAACATGAATGAAAGCTTAGGAAATCAAGAGTCACATAGAAGAGGAAATATGCAGCCTGGACATGGCAGGAGGAGTATGACACTCGTTCTAGATTTGTAATGGTAGAAGGCCTCATCTTCCTTTCGACCTTCTTCATTAGAGTAACAACAAATCAAATATGGTCAACGACTCAAATAATAACCAATATATAAAATGAAACTCGATTGACACTTGTTTTACCAGATAATCTGTTGTAGTTTCTCATGTTCTTCTCATAGCCAACTTTGCACTTTTCAGCCTTAGCAACATAAAGTGTCTTCTTCTGCATCTGCAGCATTGTCCCATAGATTCTCTAACCTGTTTTTGCGTTCAAATTCAACGTCAGTGTGCCTTTCAAGATCAATCGCTAAGTTATAAAAGACCCTTCAAAGTGAAAGGAGCCACTCACAGCAAGCAGCAGTATAGTGGTTCCTTGAGATGCTCCTTTACGAAAGTCTCACAGAAATACTCCCTCCGTTCTAAATGATTGATGTTCTGGAAAAAAATTGTTTCAAAAAAAATTGATTTTTGACCTTTTCAATGTATGCTTTAATGACAAATTGTAAGGTTTTTTTTAAAAATTAATGGTGTTTATTGAATTTATATTGGTTAAAAGTTATGAAAAATTGTTATTCACAAAAAATGCATATACAATCAAAATTTAATAAGTTTTCTTAATATATGTGAAAAATCTAAAACACCAATCTTTAAAAAACAGATGGAGTATTTCCTAGGGATCACAAAAGTCCAGTCTTAACACAACATAATTTAAGTAGAAATTTTAGTGGAAAAAACAATAACAGACAAAAAAATACTCATCTAAACCTTTAGTAAATTTCACAGTAACCAGATGAAAAGTCTTTTGAAAGCCTAAATGTTCAATCAATGGATACAACTGAACACATTATGGAACCGACAAAATGTGGGAACCGAAATTCGCACTGTCGATTTTAGTTAAATAAATCGTAGGAAAACTAAGTAAACTCAATTTTTCCTGAAGGCTCGGATTCTCTGCGACAACCAAACGAAATCGATAAAGTAAAAATATGACAATAACGTAGCAGAAAAAGTGCTCTAAGGCGTTTTTATTAAATGAACGATAAGTTTGATACAATATTCTTCCGAAAAACAGAGAGATAGGATATGCTAAAAAGGAAACGACAGAACTGCAGGAGGCAAAACGTTCTAAGTCTTGCTCCGCTAGTCTAACCACCTAATCCCTAAGTTCCCTAAGCTAACAAGAATTCTCTACGTCTCTGGATTTCGGATCTGCTCTCTCTTTCTCTGATTTTTTCTCCCTCCTTTGCTTCTCTCCCCAAGCTGCTTTATATACTCCTCCTTATGACGGTCTATTCTCCTTTTGGGCCGCGAATCAGGATTTTCTATTTTCGTCGATCTTCGTGTTTATCGGGAAACTTGACATTATATTCGGGAAACTTGACATTTATCCTTTTTGGAATTTTAACATTTATCTTGTTATGTGAAGATAAACATAAACCGTCGTATCTATCTTAGAAAATCGTAAATGGATCGTCCGATCGTGTTTGGTCCCTTTCGAGCTGTTTTTCGGATTTCCGCTGTTTCTACGATTTCCTCGAAAGAATACTCCTGTTTCGATATTGAGTTTTTCGGAAGATCTCCGATCCTTCGTAGAGTCGAGATGAATGGTGTCTTAAGATGACCATCATTGTTTTATACAACGAATTTAAGATCTCCCTGCCCGTTGATATCTTACGAGTTTTTCGAAGTCTTTCCGACGATCTTGGTTTGGAATAAGAACGGGAGTTTTGTTCGCGGAATCTCAATGATTCGTTCCGCGAGAACTTGGGAAGGACGCAAAATACAGACTTCTTGCAGCCGGAACCTAGAACTTACACACGAAGACTAGCCACCCGCCGACCCGAACCAACGCGGGGCTAGCCGCCCGGTGACCAGGACCAGCGCGGGCGCTAGCCGCCCGGCGACCACGGCCAGCACGGGCGCTAGGCCTCCGGCGACCTGGGCCGGCGCTAGCCGCCCGGCGACCACGGTCAGCACGGGCGCTAGGCGCCCGACGACCTGGGCCGGCGCTAATCGCCCGGCGACCACGGCCAGCACGGACGCTAGGCGCCTGGCGACCTGGGCTGGCGCTAGCCGCCCGGCGACCACGGCCAGCACGGGCGCTAGCGCCCGGCCGCCACGGCCAGCGCGGGGCCGGCTGCTCGGTGACTTCGGTTTTCGGGCGTTTGTGTTTGTTTTTCCGGAAGGTTTTCCGTGCGACAGATAGACTTAGCCATTGATTTCGAGATAACCGTTTTTGACCCCAACACAAAATACAGATTAGAGTTAATATAGCAAAAAATCTTGGTATTCGGAATGATCAATGTTTGTTCTAGATCCAAACGCCAACACACTAAATATAAAGAATCCAAAAAAAAACTGAAATAATCAACCCTTGAATTTTTTTGACAAACCTGGCAAGGTAGGAGTCTTACTGTAAGAAAGTGAAATTGAGTAACTGACCCATTTTTTTCTAAAAATTGAATTAGAGAGTTAGTCATAGTGTTGATGTACTGAAACTCGATTTTTCAATACAATTACGCGTGGAAATGTGTGTTGATGGTCTCTTCCCGATGATAATTTCAATGTTTTCAATTGTGATATGAGTACTGATTTATTCAAAATGAAGAGAAGTTTTGGTGAATACCAAGTCTTTTGCAATTGTTTAAAATAAAAATACCAGTGTAAAGAACAAATAATAATGTAAGAAAAAGAACAATCATTTGAAGAAGAAAAGCTGGGATGTTGGCCATAAGAAAGAAATGTCCTGAAATTGTTAAAAATTAAGTCAGTTAACATATATCAAGTATATACGAAGGCATGGTTATTTAATTTAAAAGATGCATACCTGGTAAGATGTGTAGAAACACCGTGTAAGTCATTCTTTAATTGGTTGCACCAGGCTGGGATTGAGAAGTTGGGCATTGTGAATCTGTGAACAGAACAATTTATCAGAAAACATTTTTAAAATGGTAGAAATGTAAAGATAAATTTTTAAATAAAAATACCTTTGTGGGGAGGAAGTCTTTTGAAGATTTCTTTGTAGACGATGTTCTTCACTTTCAGCTGGTGGGAATCATCACCTTTCAAGATCGTTAATCCTAACTTGCTTGTGACACGTGAGTGTGACACGTGAGAGTTGACCATGAGCAAAGACCGGTTTAGGCAGATATAGAATGACCTCTTTTAAACTTTGGTCTTGACTTTTGTTGATTGTCATTGCATAACACAATATGATAGGGAATTGGCGCCGACGTAATGTAAATGGTAGCTTTGTTTCCTCATGCAAAAGAACAATCTTTGGGATTAAGACTTCCTTTCCAATGTGTAAGCCAGTGATAATTTATGTCTTGAGAATGCGCTCCCCTATGTGGGTTAGAATCATACGGGTACCATTGCATAATCCTTTTCTTTGATTTATGTTTTGCAAAAGCATAATCGGGGCACCAACTTTCAGAGTGAGATTGTGTGAAGGCAAACCTGAGAATTCCAACGAATTGAGCACTCAACGGCATATAATGTATCATTTTTAGCTGATCGAGGTTCCGATATCTCAAAGCTATCAGAGCTGTAGTAATCTTTTGACACCCCATCTGTCTGGGAGATGGTATAAGCATTGATCTCATCGACGGTTTCGTTACGGGGTGTGAGTATAGATTTATCAGTGTATGATGTTTGAGAACCTGACAGGCTGTTGACTTCTCCATATGCGACATCAATAACTTCTTTTAGTGGGTCTACATAACTCTTGTGAATCAATGATCTATCGAAAGCTATCATTTGTTCATGGTAGTCTACACAATTGTTTTCCAAATCCAGATGTGGATGACCTTCGCCGACCTGAAGGAGCCAGTTGAAGAATTCCTTTTCTTCTTGATTGACCCTCATATTTGTTTTCAAAAAGAATTTCTCGCAGCTATTCCATAGGTATGAATGACTTATTGAAGCCAAGATAGTGTCAGCTCTGGTACCTTGTGGAATCACATGTAGTATCTGTCTAAAATCTTCTCCTAATAGTACTGTTTTACCACCAAAAGTCTTATCCTTTGCAGAAGGATTTTTTTAGACATTATGTCTTTCAACGTTTTGTCCAGTGCCTCAAAAGCATGCTTATGTGTCATAGGTCCTTCGTCCCATATTATAAGAGATGTTTTCTCGATTAGATCAGCCAGCATTGTTCTCGGTTTAATGTTGCAAAACTTATCTTCGGTGAGCTTTAAAGGGATATTGAAGCGTGAGTGCGCTGTTCTACCCTTAGGTAGCAACAATGCAGCTATTCCTGAAGAGGCAACAGATAGAACTATCTGATTTCTTGATCAAATCTTGGATATAATTGTTTGATATAGGAATGTTTTTCCTTTGCCGCATGCGCCGTATACAAAGAATAGCTTCCCATCCATTTTATCAACAGAGTCCAAGACTGATTCGTATATCGCACGTTGATCAGCATTAAGTTGGTTGAATTGCCTGTCATGTCTTAGTGTTTCCTCGGCAACATCGTTATCAAGTTCTTGGTTCCACAAGTTGTTCCCTAGTACTTTCTTTAAAGCCAGGTTTATCTTCGGCATCTCTTTAATATCACTCAGTGAACGGTCATGCATACGCATTAACTTTTCCACTTCGATTAACGTGTATTGCTCAAGGGTCTCATCATCTAGCTCCAGATTTGTGTGACCTAAGATTTTCTGCCTCTTGTGGAGTATGTCATCGCTCATTGATCTCCATGATTTCTCCCATAAGTTTTTAGGGCTCGTAACGAAGCAATTGTGTAGGAACGTGACAAACATATCGCGGAGTTGGGTTGAGGTAGCCCATCTAGCAGCTTCTGACATACATTCGTGCCATTCAGCATCATCGTCCAAATAGCCCCGTGCATTGCAAACCGATTTGAAGTCAGGATATTTAACATCGTTGTACGTTTTCAGCTCGTCATAACTTCTAGGACCCTTAACCTTAGTAATGAGGATCTTTAGATAGTAATGATCACCTGCTGAAGGATGAACAGCTACGATTTTCCCAATGGTTTTGCCTTTCTTACGTGCAAGTCCACACTTTGGCATTGATGTTCCATACAAAATATTCTGGAATTTGCACATACGTCAATGTGCGTGCAAACTCTGACCTTCTGCATAAAACCATCCATTCAGTGAACATTGTCTTCTCAATGCCTGGCTTGTGGATTACACAGCCGAGGTTATCAGTTCTTTAACCATGATACTATGTTCGCCTTCTAAGTGAATGATTAGCTTCTCAACTAATGGCTTTCTTTTGTGTATGTGGAATGTGAACGTCCACCACATAGACTCAAAAGCTGATAAATATCGGGCATCGATATAGTATTGGATCTCATTGCGTTGTCTGATGACTCTCTCATTTGATCCCCGGAAGTTGATGTGTCAGGCGCAGATGCCAGATTTCCTTTCTCAATAACGGCCGTTGCTCTGTCAACACCCTTGGTTATGTACTTGAATAAGTACTTCGCTGCACTTGTTCGATTACACCATTCAACATTAATATGAGCTTTGTACTTCTTCAGGAGCTCAATGTTATGCGGTACAACACATGTGTTGTTCAGGATTTCCCCATCCTTTACGGCAGACGCATTGTCGTTACGGCGCCGACGATATAATACATATCCTGACTTGTCAATCGAAGTGTTGTCATTATACGACCGAGGATACTTCTTTATGCACACATTGTTTTCCATACATGCCTACTTCGGATTAATCTGACCACATGGACCATGTATCATCTGTTCTATGACTAAATTGTAAGCATCTGGGTCTTCTTCTTTGTTTGGGAGTTCAGCATAAATTATCTCATCTATTTCTTCTGCACTTGGTGTTCTTGTAGAGTTTCCCAACCACAATAATATATGTGCATGAGGGAGACCTCTTTTTGAAACTCTATCCTGTGAAGAGCTGCTGTATATGACTTGAAGAAAGTCATTTATTTGAAATCCTTGAGTAGCTGATCTAATTTCATTTTGAAGACTCGATATTCAAGGTCCGGTATATCATTGGGGGAGTGTCCACCATATTTCCTAAGATGCTCTCTAATATCTCTCCAGTTAGGATTTGCAGTCATTGTGATAAACAAATCGGGATTGCCAAATTCTCTGCAAATAGCCATCGCATCATGATATTTCTCCACTAAGTATCGGGGTCCACCGGTTAAACTTGGCAGGAGTATAAACCTTTGACCAATTATTCTGGCATCAGTGTCACCTTTGGTTACAGCATCAAGGACATTACTGTATAGCTCGGCTCTCAAGACATCTTGATTGTTCCTCACCCATCTAAGTCGATCTTTTTCAATTGCCGTATAGACGTCCACAATAAATTGATGAAGCAGACGACCTCCTTTAATCAATGTCATCCCTTGGTTAAGACGTGTCTGGATTTGAGATGCATAGTACTGGCATATGGTTAGGAATTATCTTGTTCTTAAAGTGCCTGTCTTAAGAAGCAGTGGGATCTCGGGGTGAAAGCCATACTCGCCGTATGGAAAGAGAAGAGGATACTGTAGGCTCATGTATAGTGGGTGATCATCACATATATGCTGCTAAGTGTCAGATTGATATTGAACCACTATATCTCATACTCCAATAGTTGATGACATATCGCCTACGATGAGGCCTGCCACTTCGCTCGAACCCGAAAGATCATATTCTTTCCCCTTTCCTTTATCTGGGAGCAACCTAATAGCAAACTCTGTCCCAGTGATTTCGTAGCGGTCACGTGCTTGTCGGAAAATCTTAGCTAAACAATTATTCTCGTCAATCATCTCGATGAGGCGCGCTAAGGTTGTCTCATCGAGATTACCTTCTGCCAAGGTTTGCCCCATCGCATTTAGCCGGTTTCTAACTTCGTATCAAATATATAAAGCTGGAGATATTCTGGGAGACAGCCTTATCGCGGTGTAAGCGAGCCAATTATGTGGTAGGTTTGACCTTGGATCCGTATAGTGTAAGGACCCGGCGCATGCACTACACTATAATCCATTTTCATTCCAACGAATGTAAAAGCCAGCACAGAATTATAGACTCGAATAGTATCTCGAAACCACCTTAACTGAAGAAGTTCTTCTAACAGGGCAGGGGGTTGATTGATCGGCGGAAGCCTGATTTGACCATGGTTACAGCAAATTGTGAAAGTTGGTTCGCCTGTTTGGCGGTCTGTACTGGTACTTTCTGAAGTCCACATTAACGCACCACATTTAGAGCATGCTACAATTGGGTTTGCTTCGGCTTGTGATGTCGAACCTTTATCTGAATAAATATTTGTTAAGGATTATTAATCCTCAATTTTCTAGTATTTTAGAAATTTACCAGAATTTTGAATTTAATAATACATATTGTTTTTTTCATATATACAGAGTATCTAGTAATATGCACCTTTCTTCTTTGATCTGAGTGTCACGGCATTCCACGTGGTTGCGGTGGAGCATTTGAATCTATGCATTAATAGTGTATGTTAGAACTATTATTGTATTTATTTATTCTAACTGGATTTAGCTAGTCATGAAGCTTACCTTGAGACGATGTTGAAGTTCGTTTTGATAGCAAAATGGCATTTCTCATATTACGTGCATTTTTTTGCCTGATTATTATAGTGAAACATATTAGTTTAAAATAATATAGCATAGGAGATACACATTATAGTATCGTTTCTTACTGTAAGAGTCGCAGCCAACACAGCCACCTATCAGATTAAATTCGAAAACTCAGTTTGTTTGATGAGTAAGTATTGATTATAATAATATATTATGAACCATGTAACTTACATTCGTAATATCTCGGTTTGAATGTTGGTCGATCATTTATCAGATGAACTGAAAAATATAAAATTAGGTACTGCGATTAAAATTAATATTAATATTAAATTATAACTATTAAAATGAACCTTTTGAAGCTCCTGGGAGCATCCACATCAGCGTAAAATCATTCTTCGAAAAGATGCCACGTGGCGTTATTATTATTTTTTCTTATAATTGTCTACAATGTAATATTACCATTTAATATAAAAAATATGTAAATAAACTCGAAATTATAATAAGAAAATATATATTTTTTTGTCGACATAGTAAGAAAATATATAATATAACAAAATAATGATAACACATTTTTACATTTAGCTTTACAAAAAATTAAATAAATATACTTGAAAATGAAAATTCAAAAATATATAAAAATATATAAATAATATACGAAATATAAGTAAATGTAAACCTAAACTTTTAGATATATAATATACAAAATAATAATAAGTAATTACACAATTAGAATATAAGTAAATATGAATTTAAATATTTAAATATATAATATATGAAAAATAATTATAAGTAAATATACAACTTAAAAAATGGAAATGCCACATTAAAAAGAAATATAAAAAAAAATTTGTTGTTTTACATAAAACAAATAATAAGTAAATACACAATAAAAAATGGAAATACTACATTAAACATTAATATAAAAAATATGTAAATAAACTCAAAATTATAATAAGAAAATATTTTTTTTATCGACATAATAAGAAAATATATAATATAACAAAATAATAATAACACATTTTTACATTTAGCTTTACAAAAAGTTAAATAAATAAACTTGAAAATGAAAATTCAAAAATATATAAAAATATATAAATAATATACGAAATATAAGTAAATGTAAACTTAAACTTTTAGATATATAATATACAAAATAATAATAAGTAATTACACAATTAGAATATAAGTAAATATGAATTTAAATATTTAAATATATAATATATGAAAAATAATTATAAGTAAATACACAACTTAAAAAATGGAAATGCCACATTAAAAAGAAATATAAAAAAAAATTAATACTACATTAAACAAAAAAAAATTTATTGTTTCACATAAAACAAATAATAAGTAAATACACAATAAAAAATGGAAATACTACATTAAACATATACCTTAGAATGTAAAAATTAAATATATGTAAATATACATTTAAATATGTAAAATATCATATACAAAAAAATAATGATAAATAAGTACACATTTAAAAAATGAAAATACTACATTAAAAAGTAAGATACAATATAAAAAATGTAAATGCTACATTAAACAAAAAGAGAAAAACGTATCGTTTTACATCAAACAAATCCCTATAAAAGCCATTATTCCAGCGACATAAAAATCTCAACTGCTCTGAGCAGTCTCATCGCTTTAGACTCTCCTGACGAGCAAAAAGTTTCTTCGGTCTGACCATTCAAACCGTTAATGTCGACGTCTGATCTCTCCTCCTTAGACGCTCTCTCTATAGCAGAGTATCTCTACATTATATTTATGTTGGTTCCTGGTTATCACTTTCAAGAACTATGCACATTCGTTTGTATGGTTCAATCACTGAAGTTGCAGCTTTCGAATAATGTTTCAATGACTCTTCTTCACTTTCCTGGCTCTGTCTTTGGCAGGAGCTGGGAATCACCTTGGGCAGCAAAGTCATGGCTTCTGGGCCAATTCAGGGCTCTGTACTCTGTAGTAATACACTCAACAATTGTTTCAACCAGTTAGATGTTCAAGAGGACATGTTTTACAAGTTTGCATTGTGCATCATCACAACTTCTTCTTGATTCGACCCTCTGTATCAGTGTGTTTGACGGATAAGCCAACCGCCTTCACTTATCAAACAGAAATCAAAGAGAAAAAATGGCGTTTTTGTTAATAATATTTTGAGAGTGTTGTGTTTCCAAATCTGGGAATCATCTGATACTTATTGACGAATGCTTATTCTATAGGGAAGGAGGAGATGAGAAATCCATCTTCGAACTCGCTTCTTGATATGATTCTTTCTGATCGCTCATGTTAAATTAGTTGGCTTCGATCTTCTCGACGGTTCCTCCAACATCATCGCTGCAGTTTCCACCGGTTCCATCCTTGGTGTCTACAGCCCCTACGACTCCAACATCTCGACGTTTCCTCCAAAAATGTTCATTATGTTGTTGAGCTATTGCTGTGTTCCTTGCAACTTTGGTCAGAAGAACAAATATGTATAGTAAACGCACGACAACATGGGCACAACTTGCTAGCAGCCGGCTACTGTAAGTACTCGAGCTCAATCATCTTCGTTCTACTCTAGGAAAGACGTCTGCAATGTACGGAGAGTTTGTCCTCACACAAGAGAACAATAAGATCCCCAGAGCCTGAAAAATATACTCTTTCAACATTGATGATCTAAAGGATCCTGGTCCAAGTGGGAAATCTTACTCGGAAAAATACATTGGAAGTTTGGTCGGAGATTTCCACAGGACTGTTGTACGTGGGATTTACGGGTGCTGCGAAGAGTAAAAATGGAATGCTTAGACTTTTGTATGGGTGTGCGTCGTAGAGTTTCATGTTGAACAGGATTGAGGAAAATGGTCATATGACCACCAGAGAATACTAGATATCCAACCGACCAAGGTAACTCAAACACACATTTCATGTTTAGTTTATTACAGTAGCTTATATCCGAAGTTTGGGTGTCATCAGACAAAAAAATAATCATAGGGATTCCTGACAGATACATCAATGGGTTCCGATTTACAATGGAAGCAAATAACAAGTGAAGATGCTGGAGAAGTACTTGGCTTGAGTCATGTACCAAATAGAAGTCCTTAGATTTCTACTGTAAGCCATTTTTTAACTACATGGTACATCTCCAGTTCCCACTGCATAACTGATGAAAAGTTCTATTTTATTATATGTGTCTGTATAGACGTATCCGACGTTGCATAGAGCCAAAACTAAGTTAAATTCATAGTGCTAAGTAAGGAGAAGTCACATGCTGTATTTCTAATATTTATGATTTTTAGTTCTGTAACTATTATTGTATTTGCGAGATCAATGCACTGACTCCGATTATAGTTATAAAAAAGAATCACATCCCATTACTATGTTTTCCAAAATTTCCCATTACTATTTCGTTTAAGATTGATGAAGGTAAAAGCATAAGAATCCTGAACCAATTTTAAATAATTGTTACAGACAAAGAACATAATATACTATCTTAAAAATCCACACTAAATATAAATTATTATAGATAATCTTGATAAAAAATTTACAGCCTAACATAAATCAACGGTCAATTCATCACAAACCATTAACTCAAAAAAAAAACCAAACACTTCTAAATAAATGATTCTTTAAGAATATATTACAAGAAATAAAGAAAATCAATAACTCAAACTCATCATCTATAAGACATAGCTATATTACCTTACGTTGCTTTTCACTTTGAATTTACACAAATAACCAAAGAATGAATAACAATCCACTTATGAGTTCTCACACAAAATTTCGTGACAAAAAAAGAGTTCTCACACCAAACAAGATTTTTGGGAGAAAATCCCCAGCTCACACTCAAAATCGGGATCCACATGCCCAACACACAACAATCTATCATTGATTTCAAGCTACTATCTATCACCGACAATCAAGGTATTAATGACTCAATAAGGATAGGGCAGTCATTTATAATTCAGCATTATTATAATTTATAAGAAGCTTCTAATGCTCCAATTTTCAGTGTGGATTGCATCCTGTTTTCGATTTTTGTTTTAATTTTTAATAATAAAAAAGAATTTTTGAGGTTCAATAGAACGTCCACAGCAGCAAAAAAAAAACTTCACTCAAAAAATGCCACGTGACATTACTATAAAAATATAAAATAAATAATAAGTAAATATATAATATAAAGAAAAATAAATAATAACTAAATATATAATACTTCCTAATATATGTCATTTTAACTTTTTTTGTTATAAAAAATGTCACTTTACAATTTCAATAAAAGTTATATTTACTTTCAGTTAAAAATTAATTGAAAAATGCATTGCTTTTAAAAATAAATTGGTCAGAGAGATATAATTAATAACAGATTACATATATTTCTACCACTTGTGTGAAAAATGTAAAAGTGACACTTATTTAGAAATATATGGAGTATAAGAAACATAAATATTACATTAAATATATATCGTCATATTATCATTTGATATAAAAACAAGAAAAATAGAATAAGTAAATATACAATATAAGGAAAAGTTTAAAATTAAACATCTATTTCCGAAATGTAAATTAAAATAAATAATAAGTAAATATACAATATAAGTAATATAATTATTAAGTCAAAAATTTATCGTAATATTAGAATAAGTAAATGTACAATACAATAAAAATAATAATCAAATAGACAATAGAAGAATTATAAATTCACAGTTTTATAATTTTGCTAAGAATTTTTTTATACAAATTTCACAAATAATCAAACCATTTTTTTCAAAATGAAAACAAATTGCCCGGGCGTAGCCCGGGTTAACCCCTAGTCTATACTATTAAAAGTAGTCTTTTAAGGCTCCAGAAGCCGTCCACATCAGCGAACAAAATTCTCTCAGAAAGATGACACGTGACATTTTAATATTACTGATAAATATAATTTTGAAAATAATAATATGTAAATTTAGAAAATAATAATATGTAAACATATAACATAAAAATTGAAATATTAAATTAAACATATGTAAGATTATCATTTTACTATTTTTATAAAATTAATATTTTACTTAAAAATCGTATTACTGAAGTTTTACATTTTTGGAAAATTGATGTAATATTTAGCTTTACAATGTTATATAAATATAATTTAAAAATAATAAATAATATGTAAACATATAACATAAAAATGAAAATACTAAATTAAACATATGTAAGATTACCATTTTGGAAAATAATAATATGTAAATTTCGAAAATAATAATATATAAACATATAACATAAAAATGAAAATATTAAATTAAACATATGTAAGATTATAATTTTACTACTTTTTAAAAATTACTTTTTTACTTAAAAATCGTATTACTGAAGTTTTACATTTTTGAAAAATTGATATAATATTTACTTTACAATTTTATATAAATATAATTTTGAAATAATAAATAATATGTAAACATATAACATAAAAATGAAAATATTACAAATAACCGACTAACCCATGCCCATTACTCAAACCCAACGATAATAACCCATCCATCTCTTTCTTGGCACTCAAGATACCATACTAAAAATGTATAGTTTACATTGTAAATACATTAAATATTATTTTACATTTTAAAGTTAATATAAAATTTTAAGAATTTAAATACTACAATAAACATTTATCTTAAATCTAAAAAAAAGAGCAATTAAACAATTTTCTTTAAAAAAAGAGACAGTTTTCCCACGAAATAGAAAATATACAGTATAATTAAAGAAAAATATACAACATAAAAAAGCAAATATACAAATTCTAAAAAATGGAAGTACTGCAAAATCGATTCGGGTTAACTATTAAAAAGAACCTTTTGAAGCTCGTGGAAGCGTCCACATCAGCGAAATAAGAGAGAGGCGTTTGTGGACACGTGTCATCAGAAAAAAAAAACAATTATACATTTTTTTTGTTTAACAAATAATGTATAATATTATAAATGGAAATATACAATCTTACAATATGGAAATACTACATAAAACAATAAATCGAAAAAATGTAAAAAAATATATCATATAATAAATGGAAGTATACAACATAAAAAGAAATTATACAATTTTTTGTTAATGTATAATATTATAAATGGAAAGATACAATCTTACAATATAGAAATACTACATAAAACAATAAATCGAAAAAAATGTAAAAAATAAAAAATAATATCTCATATAATAAAGATGATATGTGGCATTTTAATATTACTGATAAATATAATTTCAAAAATAATAATATGTAAATTTCGAAAATAATATGTAAATATATAACATAAAAAATGGAAATATTAAATTAAACATATGTAAGATTATCATTTTACTACTTTAAAAAAATTACTATTTTACTTAAAAATCGTATTACAGAAGTTTTACATTTTTGAAAAATTGATATAATATTAAGCTTTACAATTTAATATAAATATAATTTCGAAATAATAAATAATATGTAAACATATAACATAAAAATGGAAATACTAAATTAAACATATGTAAGATTACTATTTTGGATAAAAAACTATTGAATTGTTACAAACGAACTATTATTACTATAGCCCACATTATTAATCTAACCGCCAATGGCTTATTAAACCAAATTGACAAATAAGTTGTGGTTTGATTATCACGCTATAGACAATTTTAAATAATAGTATACTATGCAATGACCATAAATAAAAGACAATGATAAAGTTTGAAATCAGTGATTCTAAATTTGCTTAAAGCATTTTCAGTCATGGCTAGCTATATATTGTTCTTGAAAAATTAACATCACCTGAAAACTTAAGCATCTTACAAGCAGTGACGGATCTAGAAGTTATCTTGATCCGGGGAATACACATATTTATCAATAATATCAACAGAGACATTTGATAAAAGTTTAAAAATAAAATGAAATTTTAAAATCCATGGTGGACAACTGACCCACCATTTGTCTATGTACATCCACCACTGCTTACAAGAAGAAAAAAGATCAGGAACTAGAGTGAGTAATATTGTCTACATAAAAATCTTCAACAATATCTTCCAATAGTAAGGTCTGCAGATCATAAATAAAGCTATTTAAATATATATATATATATATATATATATATATACAAAAACAATATACATGTCTTTTCACTATACAAGTTCCTAAATTTGACAAATTCAGAGGAAAATCACACAGATGAAAAAAGATGAGAAAAATATAGAATACAGAGATGAGAAGCGATGAAGGAAAACCTCTTTTATATAGGAAAATATGCTTTGATAAGTTTTCATGCAGATAGTGAAGAACCAACTTACAAGAAGTGTTTTTCATATGGATTCATTACTCATAGTTTCTTCATGTCCAAGTATAAGTGTCTTACACATTCTACGCATTTAATTTTGCGGCATAACACTTGCAATCATAAAAGAAATATAGACTAGAGATTGTATTTTGAATAAAAATATATGGTTTCTAAACAGTAAAATTGAGATATTGGCAAGAGAAAAAAATATGGAAATACTACCATGCACATGACTGTTTTCAGTCCTCTCCTTTCAACTCATCACACAAATAAGCAAGAATCATTCTTCCCTAAGAACAAAAAAAAACCGTAATGAATTACAACTTTTTGGCATGATGTTATGTAGTACCAAAAAATAACTAAGAAACCAAGTCCATATCTATCACAAACAAATACACCAACTATAAACACACGCAAGCAACGGTAAGACACAATCAAATATATCATAAGCAACTGCAACACAAAGAGTCAGAGATACAACCAAATACATCTTAATCAAACACACCAATCATAAACACATCCATAATTAATATTACAAGTTAAAGAGTATATCATATTGCTCTTTAAGGTCTACACATAGCAGGATCTCAAAAGCAATAAGTAGTGGTGTTGCCATAACATAATGAAAAGGAACCCAAAGCCACAAAGAAGAAGCTTAAAAGTTACAAAATAATATGACGCTAACAAAAATCAAATGTGATAACTATAATATATTTCACAGATGGAACATGCAGCAAAATCTACCACGAAAAGCCACAGCACGAAACAACCTTAAAAATGTAAATATAAATCTGCAGATAACATAGTTAAATGATGATAAATGTTTCTATTCTAAACATTGTTAAACACAAAGATCTAATTTTATAGTTTGTACGCAAACTAAACTTAGTCAAAACTAAATATCATAGAAGCTCATCAATTCATTTAAATAATTATCCTAACTTTGACTATACAAAAGAGAAGTTAAGATAGCAATTACGAAAAAGAAAGAAACTGATCATCATAATTGATAAAAGAAAACATGATCAAGGTTGAGAGCGAGAAGAATGGTGAAGGAGAAGAGAAAACTATGCGATTAAACCGCTTGAAATGACTTCCAAACTTTTCTCCAACTCACTATTCTTCTCTGCACCAATATTTCTTTACCCTTAAGTCTGTATATCAATTAGAGAAACAAAATGTGTGAAACTGTAGATTTTTTTTTGCGGAAAATTCAATAGGCAAACACGTCAGAGAATAGAAAAGAGCTTTTTCAAGCTGACAGATTCCACGATAAAAAAGATAATGACAAGCTTAGTTTACGATAATACAATTTTACTTTTTGTGTGTGATTGTGTATAAAAGTGAAGGAAATTTCTGAAATTTTAACATTAGACTTAGATTAGAGCTACAACTATGTTTACCTAAATTTATGATTTTCAAAATAAATACACAAATTTGACATGAAAAATATATAAAAAGTAATTTTATTTTTATCTAAAAATAATTGAAACAATATATATATATATATATATATATATATATATATATATATATATATATATATATATATATATATATATATATATATATATATATATATTAGTTATTTTTATATTTTTTTACCCGCCCGTAGGGCGGGTTTAATCCTAGTCTATACTATATAAAAGTTGAGGGTATAAACCATTGAGGGTGTCCACATAGGATTTAAAACAATCAATGATATTATTACACATCACTGTTTTACATAATTATTTTTGAAAATTTTAATTTTTTAAAAAGCTGTATATTTAATTATAAAATACAAATCAATTCGATTAAGAAAAACTAACAAAAATAAAATATACATATATTAGTCCAGTATATATAACAATTTCGAAATTTAACATAAACATTTAAAAATATTGTAATTAATATGAAAATTCATCATTACTATCTCTTATTTTCCAAAATGTTAATATTTCTAAAAAGATATTCAAAGTAAAACTAAGTTATTATATAATATTAACACTTGACAAGTTACTTACAATTTTAACTTTTATTGTAAAATAGAAAATCAAAATCAAAATAGTAAGTTGAGGCTATAAACTATTGAGAGCGTCTACATAAAATTTAAAAAATCAATGATATTATTACATATCATTATTTTTAAAATAATAATATTTTTTAAAAACTGTATATTTAATAATAAAATAAAAATCAATTCGAATAAGGAAAACTAACAAAAGGAAAAAAATATACATATATTAATCCAGTATTTATAACAATTTCGAAATTTAACATAAACAATTAAGAATATTATAATTAATATGACAATTAATCATTATTATTTATTATTTTCCGAAATTTTAATATTTCCAAACAAAACTCAAAGTAAAACGGAATTATTATACAAACTAAAATATGTATTAACATTTGACAAGTTACTTAAAAATTTAACTTTTATTGTAAAATAGAAAATCAAAATTCAAATAGTAAGTTGAGGCTATAAGCCATTGAAAGCGTCCACATAGGATTTAAAAAAAATCATTGATATTACTACACATCATTATTTTACATAATGAATTTTGAAAAGTATTAAATTTTTTTTAAAAATATATATTTAATAATAAAATACAAATCAATTCGAATAAGGAATACTAACAAAAGTAAAAATATACATATATTAATCCAGTATATATAACAATTTCAAATTTAGAATGAACAATTAAGAATGTTATAATTAATATAACAATTCATCATTATTATTTATTATTTTTAAAAATGTTAATATTTCCAAAAAAAACTTAAAATTAAATTATTATATAAACTAAAATATGTATTTACATTTGACAAGTTACTTAAAAGTAATTTTTGATTGTTAAAAAAAAGAAAATCAAAATTAAAATAGTAATATTAACAAAAATATTACATTTTCTATTTTGTATAATAAATCCAAAATACATTTTAGGTCAAGACAAAATAGTATACAATTGTAAAATAGTTAAAGTAACAAAAGCATCTAAAAACACTTACAATGTATAAAACAAAAAAAAACATTTAATATCATTTAAATTACATAAATTATTAGTGACTATAAGTAATCGTTATTAAAAACACAAATTATATAGTAATTGAGGTTATAAGCTCTGAGAGTTTTCACGTAGAATTTAAAATGATCAATCATATAATGACAAATTATTATTTTACATAACTATTTTCAAAAATATCAATATTTTATAAATAAACTGTTTATTTCATAATAAAATACAAATCAATCCGAACAAGGAAAACTAACAAAAGTAAAAACATTGTACAAGTATATATAATAATTTTGAAACATCTATATTATATAAAAGTTGAGGTAATTAGCCATTAAGAGCATCTACATAAGATTTTAAACCACCAATCTTATTATGACTAACTATCATTTTAGATAAATATTTTCAAAAATATAAATATTTCAAAACAATTATTTCATAATAAAATACAGATCAATATCGAAAAAGGAAAACTAAAAATATGATTTCAACAGAAATAGAAAATTTAAAACAATCAATTAAAATACGACCATTCATTAATATAAGTCAATTCTATACTTTATATATAAAAATTGATGATTTAAGTAATTAAGGGTGTTCACATAAGATTGAAAACATTCAATTAAAATTATGACAATTCTTTATTATATTTTTTAAAAATGTAAATATTTTCAACAGAATAGAAACAAAACTATTATATTATATCTAATTAAAATAATACAAAATATTAAAATTTTACAAGTTAGTTAAAAATACTAACTTTTATAGTAAAATATTTTTTTTAATATTAACAAAAGTATTACGTTAGCAAGTGTATAATAAATATAATGTACTTTTACGCCAAAATAAAATGATAATTTAATTTAAAAAATGGTTACATTAATAAAAGTATTAAACACAATTTCATTGTATAAGATAAGAAATTTCATAATATCATTAAAATTACATACAATATTAGTGTTCGTAAAAATAATTGTTAAAATTTCATCACATCATTAAATAATTTATTATATACAAAAAATATGGTTCTAAAACATGGATTGCCTATGAAATAACAAAATGTATGTTAAAACACTACTTTTGAAGTTATATAGCGAGCAACATAATTGGTAAAAAGTATGATAATTATATTTACAAAGTGTATTACGAGTTTCTATGCATCGAAATATTTACATAACATTAAAAATAATTTTTTTTATTAATTATAAACATTATAAAAAAATTTCAATATATTTTATACATTTGTAAATTCAAAAAATAAATACCAAGAAATAAAAGTATATATATTTTAAAAGGAATAATTTGATAAATAAACATAAATTAAAGAACATAAAATCAAATTTAATGCATTTTTCATAAAAATATTAATATAAATATCTATTTAAATAACATACAATTATTAGAAAACATAAACTAATTATTAAAACAGATTCGCGCGTAGCGCGGATATAAAATCTAGTCTATACTATTAAAAGTAGTTTTTTGAGACTCCAGAGAGCGTCCACATCAGTGGAAAAAAAATTTGTCAGAAAGATGACACGTGTCACTATTACCAAAATAAATTGAAACAAAACAAAATCTAAATATATAATATAAAGAAAAATAAATAATAAATAATAAGTAAATATACAATTTAAGAAAAAACAAATAATAAGTAAATATACATATAAGAAATATAATATTACATTAAACAGATATCTAAAATAATTTATATTTTACATTTTAATTATTCCCAAATATTTTTTTAAAAATGGTAATCTTACAGTATTAGTAAATATTACATAAAAATATATATTTGTAATAATATATAGTTTTATATTTTAATTATTTCGAAATATTACATATATACTAATAAAATAGAATATTTGAAACTCCGTAGAGCGTCGACATCAGCGGAAATTTTTTTCCCGAAAGATGCTAAGAGGCATTATTATTAAAAAACAGTATATAAATAATAAGTAAATATCCAATATATGGAAAAACAAATAATAAGTAAATATACATATAAGAAATAGAAATATAAAACAAAAAAACATAATAAATAAATAAACAATACAAGAAAATATAAAAATTAAATATACAATATAAGAAATAGATAAACTAAATTAAATATATATCTGAAAATTTTATAGTAGATAAATAATAATTAAATACACAATTTAAGAAATAAATATTACATTAAACATATATTTACTGTTTTAGAATAAGTAAATATAAAATATATGAAAAATAAAAAAAAGTATATATAAAATATAAGAAATATAAAATTACATTAAAAACATATCTGGAAATATATAATAAAATAAATAATTAGTAAATATGAAATATTAAAAATAAAAGTACTACATTAAAGATCTATCGTAATATCAAAAATGTGTATAAAAACAAAATAATTAGAATAAGTAAATATACAAAAAATACAGTAAACATCTATCTAGACAATATGTAGTTTTAGATTTCTATTATTCCTAAATACTTTTATATAAAGAGATTGTTTATCTCGAACTCAAACACGTCGCTATAATTTTTTTTGTAATGCAACAACATTCATTGTGACTCATATGGCAGAACAAGCTATCGAAGGTGAAATACCCATGTGTACAATACTGGTAAAAGAGTCATATTTTCAATAATCATTTTATCTTCAATGATCTCAGACCATCTATTCGTACCTAAGAGAAGACAATTTTCAACAAAAATGACCATAAATAAAATCTGAATTAACCTTAAAGCTTAAAATCAGTGATTCTGAATTTGCGTAAAGCATTTTCAGTCATGGCTAGCTATATGTTGCTGGAGGATCTAGAAGTTATTTTGATCCGGAGTATACACATATTTATCAATAATATCAACAGAGGCAAGACATCTGATAAAAAAAAGTTCAAAAAATATACTGAAATTTTAAAATCCATGGTGGGCAACTGCCCCACCCTTTGTCTACGTACATCAGCCACTTCTTACAAGAAGAAAAAGGCTCAAGAACTAGAGTAAGTAATATTGTCTACATAGAAATCTTCGACAACTCTTCCAATAGTAAGGTCTGCAGATCATAAATAAATTTATTTAAATATATGCACAAAAACAATATGCATGTCTTCTCACTGTACACATTTCTAAATCTGACAAATACAGAGGAAAATCACACCGATGAAAAAAATGAAAAAATATTGAATACAGAGATGAGAAGCGATGAAGGAAAGCCTGTTTTATATAGGAAAACATGCTTTGATAAGTTCTCATGCAGATATTGAAGAACCAACTTACAAGAAGTGTTTTTCATATAGCTTCATTACTCATAGTTTCTTCTTATCCAGACATTACTGTAAGAAATGAAAAAAATGAAAAAATATTGAATACAGAGATGAGAAGCGATGAAAAAAATGAAAAAATATTGAATACAGAGATGAGAAGCGATGAAGGAAAGCCTGTTTTATATAGGAAAACATGATTTGATAAGTTCTCATGCAGATATTGAAGAACCAACTTACAAGAAGTGTTTTTCATATAGCTTCATTACTCATAGTTTCTTCTTATCCAGGCATTACTGTCTTACACATTCTACACATTTAATCTTGCAGCATAACGCTTGCAAGCATAAAAGAATTATAGACTAGAGATTGTATTTTGAATAAAAATATATGGTTTCTAAACAATAAAATGAAGATATTGGCAAGAAAAAAATATGGGAATATTACCATGCACATGATTGTTTTCAGTCTTCTCCTTTCAACCCGTCACACAAAAAAGCAAGAATCATTCTTCCCTAAGAACAAAAAAAGACGTAACGAATTACAACTTTTTGGCATGATGTTATGTAGTACTAAACAATAACTAAGAAACCAAGTCCATATCTATCACAAACAAATACACCAGCTATAAACACACGCAAGCAACAATAAGACACAACCAAAACTATCATAAGCAATTGCAACACAAAGAGTCAGGGATACAACCAAATCCATATTAATCAATCACACGAATCATAAACACATCCACAGTTAATATTACAAGTTAAAGAGAATATCATATTGATCTTTAAGATGTACAAATAGCAGGATCTCAAAAGCAACATGTAGTGGTGTTGCCATAACAGAATGAAAAGGAACCCAATGCCACAAAGAAGAAGTTTAAAAGTTACAAAATAACATGACGCTAACAAAAATAAAATGTGATAACCACAAAATATTTCATAGATGGAACATGCAACAAAATCTACCACGAAAAGTCACAGCACGAAAAAGCCTTAAAAGTGTAAATATATATCTGCGGATAACATAGTTAAATGATGATAAATGTTTCTATTTTAGACATCGTTAAACACAAAGATCTAATTTTGTAATTTGTACGCAAACTAAACTTAGTCAAAACTAAATATCATAGAAACTCATCAACTAATTTTAATAATTATCCCAACTTTGGCTATACAAAAGAGAGGTCAAGATAGCAATTACGAAAAAGATAGAAACTGATCATCATAATTGATAAAAGAAAACATGATCAAGGTTGAGAGCGAGAAGAATGGTGAAGGAGAAGAAAAAACTATGCGATGAAACCGCTTGAAACGACTTCCAAATTTTTCTCCAACTCACTATTCTTCTCTGCACCAATATTCTTTACATTTAAGTCCATAAATCAATTAAAGTAACTGATTGTGTGAAACTAGAGATTTTTTTGCGGAAAAATTCAAGAGGCAAACACGTTATAGAATGGAAAAGAGTTTGTTCTTCGAAAAATGTTTTTTCAAGCCGACAGATTCCACGACAAAAATAGATGATGACAAGCGTAGTTGCGATAATATCATTTTATACTTTTTGTGTGCGATTGTGTATAAAAGTGAAGGAAAATTTTGAAATTTTAACATTATATTTAGATTAAGGCTACAACTATTAGTTAGATGTTTATTTGCTTAAAATAATTGAAGTGTAATATTGTTAGAAGCTAGATTAGAACACATTTTTTTAAAAAATATATATTTTATGATTTTTAAAATAAATAGACTATGTTTATTTGACTAGCTTTTGAGTCAAACTCTACTGAGCTGATCAAGTCTCTCAAGCCAGGAAACTGCTTACCAGAGCTCTATGGAGTGGTTGCAGACATTTTATCTTTTGCTACTGTTTTTGATTTTGTTTCTTTCTCTTGGATATCTCGGGAGAGAAATTCTAAAGCAGATGGACTAGCAAAGTATGCAATGTTTGTAGGTGACATTTTGGTGGTTGACAGTGTATTTATGACCCCCAACTAACTAACTGCTTGGTTAATTAATAGATTGAGTTTTAAAAAAAAAGATTATGTTCACCTAAATTTATGATTTTCAAAATAAATACACAAATCTGAGATGAAAAATATATAAAAAGCAATTTGATTTTTATCTAAATAAATTTTATATTTTTTGATTATTTTTATAATTTTTTACCCGTCCGTAGGGCGGGTTTAATCCTAGTTATATACAATAATATTAGAACCTTTGAGGTGATTTTTTTTTAATATACAACGCTTTTCCATCAAGAGTTTCCTTTTGAGATGTATTTCTACTTCTACTGATTAGAATTCTTTTGAACAAAATCCTAAAAAAAGGACAACTCTAAAGCCATGTGAAGAAGAAGAGCATCCTCTTGTTATTAGATTGATTTGTTGAAGTAGAAATTTGTTGTGGGTGATGATTTGAGTTGCAATTTTCCTGCAGAATATTGTATATTAGTTTTATCTTGACGGAAAAGGTTGATGTAATGTATAAAACCTTTAATATATATTGTAATATTATGAAAGAATTAATTATTAAATATTTTAAAATCAAACAAATAGTTTATTTTAATTGTTTTTGAATTGATAATATATCTATTTTTTAATTATTAAGCCAGAAAGTACGGAAAAAATATCTAGTATAACATTAATTGTAAATAAATTTTACAAAAAATTAAAAATATTATCTAATTTGAAACAAAAAAGCTTTCTTTATAACTTCAAAACGTTAAAAACGAATCGAGTATTATCTTTGAGTCAGGTAACAAAATCAACTGCATATATATTTGATTTTAGTCCAATCAGTATACATCAATTATTCTATATAGTTTACTCTTGATGTGAAACTTCAAAAAGAGTATTTCAAAGGTCAAAACGGGTTTACATAGCTTTATTTTGAGATTCCTCCTCTTCAGTTATTTGAAGCTTCATACCATTTAGGAGTCTTAACATTTTGGATAGTATTAAACTGGATAGCAAGGACAGTTAAGGCTAGATGTGCGTATCGTTTCGCGGTTCCTAGATTTTAAGAAACACGTAGGACTGCCGGAGCACATTACGTTATTATACATCATGCCTGACAACCCAGTGTCGTGGCTTGTAACTAAAAACCTCACTGAAAGAAAAAAACCCTAGCCGTCAAAGAGAAAAAGAAAGACTTTTTGTTTCAGTCATTATTTTATTGCCAATTTATTATGTATCTGAATCTGGCAAAGTTTTTTTTTATTGTTTTTTATATGCTTCTTTCAATTGGTCTGGGAAGACAAAACTTTCAGTTCGGTTGAACTGTTTAGAAAAGGTAATTGATAGATCTACTGCAGATGGTGGCGACGGGTCTTACCGGCTTCAATCGTTGATGGTTCTTCATTCGATGGTGATGAAGTTCTTGCTGCAAACTATGGTTACTTCGAAAGACAGCATAAAGTTCTATAGAACAGTAATCTCTTTGACTCTATTAATAGAGCAAAATAGAGAATTATCTTATCTCGGTGGTTCTTACTGGAGTAATAACAAGAGAATGATAATCGTTTTCAACTTAATCTGAAGAGTGATGCTTTTGGATTAATATGGAGATTATCTCCTTTGAGATTCATCTGTTCTAGAGGCAAATATGATGCTCTTATATGAAGACCTTTAGTCATCAATACGTAAAATAGATGTGTTAGTTTATTTTAAATCTCTAGTGGTGTATTTTTTTTTCTATGTTGTTTCGTTGGTTCTCATTGCTTAGAACTCTTTGTCTTAAAAGCTTAATGACAAAAAAAAGACTTTGAAAATGTCCCTAATATTTATAACCAATATGAGACTAGGAAACATCTCTCCACGCGTTGCATTCCGAGATTTTATTAAATAAACAACTTTTTAAACTAAAAAATAAACAACTTACACCAAAAGAAAGTTGAATATATTACTTAAACAGATTCCAAAACCAAAATTCAATCGGTATTTGTAGACGATGAAAACTAAACAATCCGCATATCATACTGCTAATAAAAGTTTTACATTTTTAGATATTTTCTTGTTGGTTATTAAACGTATTTAAGATCTTCAAAAAAGAGTTTGTTTGATGAGAAAATATTTTTTTTGGGAAAATTGTTCAAAGAAAACAAAAAATAAGGTTGTTGTCCCAATGGTATAAAACCAACGTGAAGTTATCCCATTAGTATATTTTTCTCGTAATTTCAAACTAACTCTATATTTAATATAATTAAACAAAATTTAAAATTTAATTTGATTTTTTTTTTTAAAGTTAATGGAAAGAAGAGAGAAAAAAACATTTGAAAGGCAACCGAAAAAAAAACAAAAAGGTATAGATATGCATCATAGAGAACAAAATTTTGTGAGAAGAATGAAAAGAAAAAATATGGAAAGACCATAGATTGATGAATAAGACAAAGGAAAATCGTTTTTTGTTTTTTATTTTTTTCAAGTAAAATTGACCATAACACATTTTAAGAAGTTAAAATATTTTTAGGAGATTTTTAAAATATTTGATGATAATTTATCATTATTTTAAGATTAATAATATATTGTAATGATAATATCAAGGTTAAAATTATACTACAGTTACTTTAGTAATTTGTCAAATTATATATATATATATATATATATATATATATATATATACCACATAAGATAGAGTGTTTAAAGTTCTTATTACCCTTAATAAATATGTAGATTACATAAATTGTAACTAATTTTTACATAAAATTAAAAATATTATCTAATTTGAAACAAAAAAGCTTCCTTTATAACTTCAAAACTTTAAAAACGAATGGAGTATTATCTTTGAGTCAGGTAACAAAATCAATTGCATATATATTTGATTTTAGTCCAATCAGTATACATCAATTATTCTATATAGTTTAAACTCTTGATTTTAAACTTCAAAAAGAGTATTTCAAAGGTCAAAAACGGTTTTACATAGCTTTATTTTGAGATTCCTCCTCTTCAGTTATTTGAAGCTTTATACCATTTAGGAATCTTAACATTTTGGATAGTATTAAACTGGATATCAAGGACAGTTAAGGCTAGATGTGCAGGAGCACGTTAGTAATTAAAAGAAACACGTAGGACTGCAGGAGCACGTTAGTAATTAAATTATGGGGTTATTTATGAAATAACCAAAAATAATAAGATATTAGATTTTTAGTAAGAAGGTAGAGAGAGATAGGAAGAGAAATAAGGAGAGAGATGGTCATTTTGGTTAGTCAATGAATTTGTTTTTTTTTTCTTGTATATTAGACCTAATTTCCCTTCCATTATTGGGTTTAAGACTTTGAACATCATGTCCTGACAGTTAACGTGACGTTACGTTATTATAATTAAATTATTGGGTTTAGAGTTTGAACATTCATGTCCTGACAACCCAGTGTCTGGCTTGTAACTAAAAACCTCATTGAAAGAAAAAGACCTCTAGCCGTCAAGGAAGAAAAATAAAGACTTTTGTTTCTGGTCGTTATTTATTTCTAATTTATTATGAATTTGAATCTGACAAAGTTTTTTATTATTCTTTTATATGCTTCTTCTAAATGGTTTAGAAAGACAAAATTGTCAGTTCGGTTAAACTGTTTAGAAAAGATAATTGACAGATCTAACTGTAGATGGTGGCGATGGGTCTTACCGATTTCTATCGTTGATGGTTCTTCGTTCGATGGTGATAGAGTTCTTGCTGCAAACTATGGTTACTTCGAAAGACATCTTGAAGTTCTATAGAACAATAATTTCTTTGACTCTATTAATAGAGCAAAATAGAGAACTGTCTTATCTTGATGGCTCTTACTGGAAGTAATAACAAAAGAATGACAATCGTTTTCAACTCACTCTGAAGCGTGTTGCTTTTGGATTAATATGAAGATTATCTCCTTTGAGATTCATCTGTTCTAGAAGAAAATATGATGCTCTTATATGAAAATCTTTAGACATCCATACGTGAAATAGATGTGTTAGTTTATTTTAGATCCCTACTGGTGTATCCATTTTCTATGTAGTTTCGTTGGTTCTCATTGTTTAGAACTTTTTGTTTTAAAAGCTTAATGACGAAAAAAAAGTCTTTGAAAATGTTCCTAACAATGATAACCAATATGAGACTAGGAAACATCTATCCACGTGTTGCATTCCGGGATTTTATTAAATAAACAACTTTTTTAACTAAAAAATAAACAACTTACACCAAAAGAAAGTTGAGTATATTACTTAAACAGATTCCAAAACCAAAATTCAATCGGTATTTGTAAACACATACTGCTAATAAAAGTTTTACATTTTTAGATATTTTCTTGTTGGTTATTAAACATATTTAAGATCTTCAAAAATGGAGTTTGTTTGATGAGAAAATATTCTTTTTGGGAAAATTGTTGAAAGAAAAAAAAAAAAATAAGGTTGTTGTCCCAATGGTATAAAACCAACATGAAATTGTTCCAATAATATATATTTTTTTTGTAATTTCAAACTAACCCTATATTTAATCTAATTAAACACAATTTAAAATTTAATTTGATTTTTCAAAAAAAGTTAATGGAAAGAAGAGAGAAAAAATAATTTGAAAGGCAACCGAAAAAAAAGGTATAGATATGCATCATAGTGAACAAAATTTTGTGAGAAGAATGAAAAAAAAAACTATGGAAAGACCATAGATTGATGAATAAGAGAAAGGAGGATTTTTCTTTTTGTTTTTTTAAATTTTCATATAAAATCGACCATAACACATTTTAATAAGTTAGAATATTTTTAGGAGATTTTTAAAATATTTTCTTAACTGAAATTTCATTAATTTTTGCAAAAAAAATTAGGTATTTTTATCTGTATAATGCACCGTCTAAAGATTTAGAAGAATGATAAAAATCCTGAATACACTTTCTACTTTGAGTAGACATAAGAGTACATTGTAGAAAATATATTCTCTGAAATTTAGAATACTTTATAAAAGTAGAAGATGCATTCAGAAAGAAAATGAATACCTTTACGATTAATAGAATGCACATTCCTTTTTTTTTAAAAAAATTCAGTAAATAGTAAAATGAACGTTCTAAAAGAAGTAGATGTACATGTTTATTTTAAAAATCGTTGTCTACTATACCATTTTTCGTAGAACGCATTCTACTTTTAAAAATCTTATTTAGCAAGTTTTTGAACAAAAGAAAATTACCAGCTTGTGTATATAGATGTTTATTAATTATTTCTATTTGTCGTAATTTTTTTGATTCACAAAATTATGTATTTTATTAGTTTTCAGAAATATAAAAGGTAAAAAGGAAAAAAATAGACAAAATTAGTTTTATACCAAAAAGACAACAACATAGTTTTTTTGTTCTCTTTTGGAAAATTTCTTTTCTTTTTTTTAAATAAAGGATACGCGTTCCATTTATAAGTATGTGCCTCCTAATAGCCTACTAGCACGAGTTAACTAGAGGAAAACAATTGATGTCAAAACAAAAACCCGAGAAAAACATTTAACTGGTAACCCATTTAGTCACAAAGGCAAAAGGTGTAACCATATTTAGAAAATTAATATGAATATTGTTTTTCTTCAAATTTGTTTTGGTCAACATTTGAGTCTTTCTTTTTACATATGAATAAATCATTTATGGATCGGCGTGTAATGACGATATCAAATTAAATGATTAAATAATATACAAATATTAAATATATTTCCTGACATTATGCATGTATGACCGATAATAGTGGGGTATCGAACTCGTGATCGATCAGAATTATTCGTTCATATCCACCAAATCAAACTACTTACTTGTAAAAGTCTTCTTATAAAATTGTTCATTTTGATTTAGTCTCGTCGTGCCTCAATGTTAAAAAAAAACATTATGGATCCTAATGTTCAAAAAAACATTATGGCATCCAATTTTAATATTAAGGACATACTACAGCAAAATCTTTACAAATTAATACTTGTTAAATTAATAATTTCTATTGATTAATAAATTTTGCCGGTCCCAAATTAGCTTGGTCTTAAATATAACACAAACCTATAAAATAATAAGATAATAATATTTTAAAAACTTCTATGTAAATATATAATCCCTTTAAAATCATAAATTAATAATTTATCTATAATTTTTATAAAAGTAAAAGCTAAATACTATATTGTTGGTTTTATATTCACAATGAAAATTCTTTTATTTTTCTTAACATTTCAATATATTTTGATAATATTTAGTAAAATTATACCGAATACCACTTAACAATTATACGAAACATCAAAAATATACACAAAATAAGATAATGAAACAATATGAAAATCAAATTTTTAAAAATTAAATAATGTACTTCTGGTAAAATAATATATTTTATAAATAAAATATTTAAAAATAGAAAAAAAATCTAAATAAGGAAACTTTTGTAAATTAATATCTCAATAAATTAATAAAATTTTAAAGCCCAACATTATTAATTTATAGAGGTTTTACTGTATTTTAGTTTCATCTATCTAAGCTCAACTGGTAGAAATATATTTTTAAAATTTTACTCAATATTTCTTTGAAAAGGTTAAAAGCTGGCTCTGATTGGGAGACAACGTTGAAGAAAAAATTAACCTCGGATTTCATGTCTGTGAAGTTAATTTTTGGTCAAATTATTGATAGGCGAGTTTCAATTTTTTTTCAAATTTTTTTATGGAAGAATGAATTTATAAAAAATAAATATTCTTCAATTCTGATACGAAATAAAATGTACAAAAATTATTATCTTTTCAATTGCTCAAATGAAGATTTATTTATTTTTCATTTTTTTCATTCATCTAATAGTCACCAATCTAAGCTAAATTTTGTTTAGTACTGTAACAATTTATAACTAAGTTTTTTTTTTTTTTTGGCTAAAAAAAAAAAAAACTAAGTAGAGGCCATTTGTTTTAATTGCTTACTGCAGTTCACATGTTGGCACGCCTGTCTCGAATTTGATATTAAGCTAAAACACCAATCTTTTGGCTACCAACTTGAGGAAAAGATTTAACATTTTGATCAAATAAAAAGAAAAATAAAACTGTATGACATTTTAGTTATTGTAAAAATTCAGAATGAATAAAACTCTTTCTACACTTCTACGATATATAGTGTGCCTCTGACTATGTATGTCTTTTTTGTTATTATATATACGATACTAAAATCTTATGATAATATAACATTCGGTAGTGTGCGTCAAACGTTCACTCATTTTGGCAGTTAGGCCCAAGTTACAAAAAAAAATACTGAATCCGTTTTGTATTAGTAGATGTAGGGTCGGCATTTTATCTACTAAATTTAATTCAATTTATTATTCATTTTGATTCGATAAAAAAAAACTGGATATCCATAAATTTTTGAAGCAAATCAAATAAAAAAATCAATGTCTTTTAAATTGAAGCAAATCAAAAAATACTAAAAAATTTAAAGACTAATATCCAATCCGCTGCAAGTTTTATACATATAGGTAAGTTTCAAATGTATAATATTATATAATTATTATTTAAAATATACTTTTTAAAAATTTTATTTTTAAAATATACTTTTTAAAATTTTTTTATTTTTAAAAGTACTTATAAAAATATTAAAATAAAAAAGAATATAAAATCATTATACAAAACTACAATTTTTCTAAGATCTGACAAAACTTCAATCCTATCAGCCAAAATTATTTAAACAAAAAGTTATGATCTGACAAAAGAAAAGAAAAACAAAAACAAAAACTTATGAAAGCGATAGATAAAAGTTCTCTGAGTTCTAATCCTAAACCGACAATCCAGATCCCAAACTTATTCCAAAACAATGGTACCTAAATAATAGACAAATCGCCACGAGCTCCTCCCTGGAAGAACACATGACGTTCCCACTATCCATGGAAGAAAAATATATATTTCATTAGACTATAGTACAATCTGAATGATAAACAGTTGAAATGCAATGCGAATTTTACAGTTATAAAAATGTATAAATATATGATATACGTAAAAAAATGTTACTATTAACTGCGGTGCGGAACACAGCGGTTTATAACATTCAAGGCCTAATAAATGGTTATGGATATAGATTTTGGTTCCGAATATTTCTATTCTCCCGCACCATACCACAGTTAACAGTAACAAAAATATCTGCATATATCGTATATCTATAAGTTTTTATAACTGTAAAAACTGCACCGCAGTTAAACACCGCTCAATCCGCATTCACCATTCAGAACTTTTGTATGTTTGTAATTGGTGACGGAACCAACCACAATATCTATAGGGTTCAATATATTTATAACTAAATAATTATATATTAAATTTGATATAATTATTAAGTAAATTAAAATTACAAATATAATATAATATTTAAAATTTTACAAGCTTATATAAGAAGAAAAATTATAGAGTTAAATATAAGTGTCGAACTAGTAAAAAGAAGAAGAAAATTCAGTTGGAATTGTTTTCACTTTCACTAATTAAACGATTGTGAAAATTTTGTATTTCAAAAATACATGGGGTCAGTTGACATTCCTCTCTGACCCAGCCCCTACCGCCACTGTTTATAATCATATTTAAGTCAGGAATTTTCTAATAAATTTCTTGTAATACATGAAAAGTTTTTTTGTAACTTCACATAATATACTCACGACCCCATTATTTCTGTAAAATACAAGACTGTGCATGATGTTCTCGGTCGACACAATCGAAATATATATATTTAGATTTTTCTCCACTATATATCCATTGCAGAGAATGAAGATTTTTATGGTATTCGTCAACAATATCATGGTGTCACTTTAACATTTTTCACAGAGATTAAAAAAATTATATAAGTGATAAGTATATACCTATTTAATGTATGACTAATTAAATAAGAATAATTTAAATAAAAATCTACTGAATATTCAAAAAGGTTAAAATTAGATTGAATGTGCAAAATTATATTAAAAAAATAAAATGACAAAAAAAAAATAAAAACCTAAAGTGACATTTATTATGAAATCTGCATTAAGTGCTCCAGTTAAACCTAAAGCTAAACATATATCAACCACGGAAAATATCAAAAATCTTACTATCATTTTGGGAAAATGATTTTTGGGACTCGTTCAATTATTTCCTTATCTGTCAGCTAAAACAATCGAATGAAAAATTGAAAAAAAAAAGAAACAAATATTACAAAACTCATTGAGAGATATTTAGGACGAGAACTAAAATACATGATTAATATATCTAAAAAGAAGTTACGTCTAAGATGGATTTTTTTTTGCTTGTCTAAGATTTGTGTACTGGACAAAGTATCATAAAAGCAATGTTTTGAATACCGGACCGGACATTGATTCGGTATTGTTACTGGTTCAATGGTCGGACCGGTCTAACCGGTTCAACCGGCTTTTAAATTATAATAGAATTTAAATAATTATATATATATATATATATATATATATATAATTATTTTTATAAAAATTTATATCATTTTTAGAATCTAACTAAAATTGATACATAAATAAAGAAAAACTTAAAAATATATAAAAATATAATAAAAACTAATTTATTTAGAAATATACTTTTAAAAATATGATTTTAAATGAAATATTTATAAATTTGCATTTTTTAATTTTTTTATTTTAATTGAGAAAACCGGATTTTAATATTGAACTGGGCACCTGTTTTACCGAGTTTGTCCGGTTTTTTACCAGGTTTGCCGGTTTAACTCAAATTTGGTTTTTAGTACAACTCGAAACCGGTTAGAAAACTGAGTCACAGTCCGACCGGTTCGACCAGCCGGTCTAATCCGGTTTTCAAAACCAAATTGCCACAGTCAACTAATGAAAATAGCTTACAAATTATGAATTAAATAGTTAATACAAATTTTAAGGACTCTTTCAGTTATTTCCTTTTTTTCAGCTAAAACAGTCGTATAGAAAACTGAAGAGAAAAAAAAAAGAAACAAATATTAGAAAACACATTGAGAGATATATTATAGGACGAGAACTAAAATACATGATTAATATATCTTAAAAGAAGTTACATCTAAGATGTATTTTTTGCTCGTCTAAGATTTGTGTACTGGACAAAGTATCATAAAAGTGTTCCACAAGTCTGGCAAAGACGATTGATTCCTTAAACAAAGCTTACAAACTTCGATGGTACTATCGTCATTTCATAAATCTCTCAATAAACTAGCCACTATAAATATCTGAAGCAGCAAACTCTGAACTTCAAACAAACAAACAAAAATCATCAGAAAAAAATGGATAAACTTCTCTTGATCTTTCTCTCTTCCTTTCTTATTATCCAATCCGTTTACGGGTTCGATTACCACGACAACGAACTAGAGAGCGAAAAGAGCTTATCAAATCTCTACGACAGATGGAGGAGCCACCACTCTGTTCCTAGGAGCCTTCATGAAAGGGAAAAGAGATTCAACGTATTCAGACACAATGTGATGCATGTTCACAACACCAACAAGAAGAACAACCCCTTCATGCTTAAGCTCAACAAGTTTGCAGACTTAACGGTTGAAGAGTTCAAAAATGCCTATACCGGATCAAACATTAAACATCACAGAATGTTTCAAGGACCGAAACGTGGCTCCCAAGGGTTCATGTATGAGAATTCAACCCGACTTCCAACCTCGGTTGACTGGAGAGAGAGAGGTGCTGTCACGGAAGTCAAGAAGCAAGGAGATTGTAGTAAGTCTAATTAAAAGCAGTGCCCATTGGTGAGAAATGCAAGTGATATATATAATGCACATGGTTAGAAAATAGGGCCTAACCTAATTTCTTATAATCTTATATCTTCAGTCGAATTTTTCAGAAAACATAGATATTATAAGTTTGATAGATAAATCTATTTTAAAACATGTAAAACTGACGTTGTGTTCATATACTTGAGACGTAAATATATTATCATAACCCTATACTCACTAATAAGGTCATTGACTCATTGCTAAAAATAAATATAAGAAATGCTCAGAATCTATAGTAGACAATATTCCCTGTATATTTGATAATGTGTTAATATAAGCTTTAAGGGATATATAAAAGATATTTGAATTAACAAAATTTTTACTTTAGTTTTCCTGTAATATCTCGGTTGATCTAATGATTTGATATGTTTCAAAAAATATCAGAAAGTTGCTGGGCATTTTCTACAGTTGCAGCCGTTGAAGGAATCAACCAGATCAAGACGAACAAGCTAGTCTCACTGTCTGAACAGGAACTAGTGGATTGTGATACTAAACAGAACCAAGGTTGTCACGGAGGAGGCCTCATGGACACTGCATTTGAATTCATCAAGAAGAACGGTGGAATCACCACTGAGGATAACTATCCCTACAAAGGTATTGATGTAAAATGCGATGCTTCAAAGAATAATGGTGAGATTGTGACGATTGATGGGCACGAGGATGTACCCGAAAACGATGAGGATGCTCTTCTTAAAGCTGTTGCAAACCAACCTGTATCTGTTGCAATTGATGCTGGAAGTTCAAATTTCCAGCTTTATTCAAAGGTAATAAAAACGTAGTTATGATACTAGAAATTTCATTTCAAACATAATATGTCTACTATGCTTTCACATATGAATAGACAGTACGTAAATATTAAACTTAAAAGATATGTCAAATATATTACATTTAATTTAACTGGTCATATCTTTGGTAATGTTTTGTAGGGAGTGTTTACGGGATATTGTGGAACAGAGCTGAACCACGGTGTGGCAGCGGTTGGGTACGGATCAGACTCAGAAGGGAGAAAGTATTGGATAGTGAGAAACTCATGGGGACCTGAATGGGGAGAGGGAGGCTATATAAAACTCGAGAGAGGGATTGATGATCCCGAAGGAAAATGTGGTATTGCGATGGAGGCCTCGTACCCGGTCAAACTCTCGTCTTCTCATCCAGATGAAGATGATGACGTCAAAGATGAGCTCTAGATATGTGTACACATTGTGTAAAACCATATAAATGGTCATCCAATTCCTTACCAGTTCATGTTTCTAAACTTTGTCTGCATGTTTTTGATATCGACGTTTGCTTTTTAATTTGAATAAAACGGTCTCGTGTTTTCTGAATCTCTGCTTTATTAATGATTTTTTACTCCCCGGGGCACATTTCATCTTTCCAATGACAGCGAGAGACACATCTCGCTTGGAAGGCACTTTCTTAGGTGCTAAAGACATGATAGCCCTTCTGTTTAATTAAACCGAACCCAACCACTTATTCCTCTAAACCGAAACTAACTAAACCAACCAGTTGTAACCCTATCGATCCATCTCTCTCATTTCTGCTTTTTCCTCTTCTCTTCTCTCCCACAGGTCGCGGCGGAGACTCCCAACCCTATTTTCAGACACTCCTCTTCCACCTCCACAATCCAGACGGATAAAGATCTCTCTTTACCAACCATCGAGACGGAACCTGAGTTACATTTGTTTCACCCGTTGCGTACCTTTTAATTTTGAGTTTCGAGAAACCCTAATTTATCCGACGGCGTTCATCCCAAACAAACATGCGAGGTAAAGTAATCCGCACCACTCTCTTATCTCGTTCATGATTATGAAAACAGTTTCTCAGATCTGTGCCTTGAGATCTACATCTATTTGTGTCCGTGTTGGGTTTTTATTTTTATGATTTTCGACACACACCCCGTTTCGTTTTCTATTTAAAGGTTTGTTCTTCCTGGGCCAATCTTCGTTCATCCCCGCACCACTCTCTTTTCTCGTTTCTGGATTTGAAACCATTTTTGTTCGGATCCGTGCGCTCCGATCTACATTTATATAGCTAAATCGTGTTTTTATTTAGTTTTTTAAAGATGAACACTCTGTTTTGTTTTCTATTTCATTCATCAAAGGTTTGTTCTTCAGTTTTTTAAAAATTCAAACTTTCATTTTTTTTAAAAGGCGTCTTAGTGCATTCAAAAATTTTGAACATGAGATAATAATTCAAACTTTTATCTTTATCAAATTTCAAATGTTGACATTATGTTTCTCACATTCTTCGTAGGAAACAACAAACCAGACAACCGCCTTCCACCACGGCTCTTTGCTACAGACCGCTTCCCAACAGGTCGTCTCAACATCTACTCAAAGCCAGACATCCTACCCTTCATTCACCATGTATTGAAGAACACACAGGAGCTCCAGTACATCAAGGATTCTTGCTTTGGGAAGTTGTTTGAGCTCCCAGCACGTCAATGCCCTATTTCGGGAAAACTCATTCACGCTTTTCTCACCAGACAGCTTCTTTGTGATGATAGCCACACTCTATGACCAGTCTTCCGCAGCGACCCCATCCGTTTCGGCCTCCAAGAGTTCGCCACCATCACAGGGTTACCATGTGGAGAGCTCCCTGCAGACTACGACACCGAGCTAGCAGACCAGACCAACAACCTCCGAGATCCTGACTGGATTAAGTTGTTCGGGAAGAAAAGATGGGTGACCATTGCTGATATGCGTCATAAACTCGAGGCCGACACAAAGATGCCAGGGTGGAAGAAGCTCCAGCTAGCTCTAATACTAATTGTAGACGGTGTCCTAATAGCTCACCAACAGAAGACACGACCTACTCTGAAGTATGTCAAAATGGTCCAGAACGTTGACGCTTTCTGCCAGCACCCTTGGGGCAGAGAATCTTTTCTGAAGACCATCAGTTGCATGAAACCTCCACAGGAATCCAAGGACCCAGCAGGTGAACTTGTCCGTCTGTTGAGGCAGGATACCTTCAGGCTCAAGGGATTCCCCCTAGCCTTACAACTTCTTGCATTTTAAGCTGTCCCACGTCTTCAGTCCATAATCCCAGCGCCTTCAGACACGCTCTCAATCAGTCAACTTCATGAACCGCATCTCCCTCTTCACGCGAACATTAACTACGTTGACATACTCCGTGTAGAAGCAGTGGAGAATGTAAGTTCCTCAATTTCTGAAGTTGTGTTTTCCTTTTTTTTTGACAAAAGTGATTGTCTGAATTTTTTGGTGAGTCTGATGAAAAAGCTTTATGATATGTGTTTTGATTTTTTGTCTCATCGACAGCTTGAAGTTACATCTCTGATACCAACACAACCGGGATGGGAAGTTGGGTCTGATGTTGTCGCTGATGAGTCGGTAACATACATGGTGAACCTCATAGCGAATCACTACTCCTTCAAGAAGCATCTCTGGCCTGGCGGTGACAGGTCTGGCCCCATTCTAATTTACGTTCCTCCCGAAGAGCCACCAGCACCGAAGAAGAAGAATGTATCTCTGAAACCCAGAAAGATTCTTAACAAAGCATCGTCTCGCAAGCAAAGGAGGATCAGCAACTACTTCCCTAGAACATGTCCAACCACCAACTCAAACGACCAGGTTCTTGAAATGTTGACAAAAGTTTCCACCCAGCTTTCCAAAATCCGCAAAGAGAACAAGGTGCTCCGCCGACTGATCAAACGCAGAATCCCCCTGAGACACACCAAGCGTTCTGCGAAGCACTCTGTCAGTGTCACAGCAAAGCAAGCATCACACAGAGGATGCCAGACTGACCTGTTGCCCCCAACGGTACAAATTCTTTTTTCATTCTTTAAATTTCACAAATTTTTCTGCTTACTCGTCTCCGCGTCCAACTGCAGGATCAGACATATATGGAGGAAGACACTACCCTCTGCAGCTCTCCTGTCGTCAGCCAATATGCAGCTCAGCTCTTCGGCCAAAATACCACCAACTCAGATACGTTACACTCCACTCACAGCCCTTCACGAACACAACACACATCTCTACTCCACACCACCACTGAACAAACCTCCCCACTCCACAACTCCACTCAACAAACCTCCCCTCAGCAGACTCCCCCCGTCCACATCTCCCCCACCCACTGCTCCCCCGTCCACAACAACCCTGTCCACATCTCTCCCATCAATAACTCCCCAGTACACAACTCCCCCGTCCACAACTCCCCCGTCCACAACTCCCTTGTCCACAACTCCCCCTTCCACAACACCCCCATCCACAACTCCCCCGTCCACAGCTCCCCTGCACACAACAACGGTACGGAACCAAACAACTCACCCAAACAAACCACTCCACCTACCGAAACACACGGGGCGGTGATTGTGGACCACTATCAGTCAAGTTCATGGAGTTTAACGCACATGGTGATCCAGCACCCCATTTGTCTGGAATCACTGACAGCGCAGTTGATGATATAAGGAAGCAATACGCCATGGATGTCTACAAAACCTTCGTGCTACCTACTTACCATGCTCCCACATTCCCTCCATCATGAGTGCATCACATTTCTAATCTACTACTAACGTCCAAACACTTTGGGACTCTCAGTGTGTGTTATAACTACTAGGCTCCGGTGCAACTATCTGCGGTTGCCAGTTTTTCAGACTTTATAATCATCATCTTCTGATGTCGGCTTTGTAATCGTTGCTTTTGTGGAAGTACTCTTGATGTTTATGTTTCGTTTGTTAGTCAAAAACTGATATTAAGGATAATCTAATATTTTAGATTGCTTCGGCTTATTTCTAAAACTGAAAAATACTAGTACAATATTACTTGAGAAATCATATTACTTTCTGAAAGTTTTCGTTCGGTTTAGTAATCTAATTAGATGATCATACCGAACCATTACAAGGATAACCAAACCGGTTCCCTATTTATTTAGAAACCACAAGGAAAACCAAACCGGTTCCCTATTTATTTTGAAACCACAAGGATTTAGGCGTCTCCTCCTTCTTTAATTAGGGTTACACCACTGAAACACATATCCGCCTCTATACTCTTCCGATGTCAAGTTCCTCTTCCTCATCCCACAGATTCGATTCACGCAGGTCCGTCCACGGCGTCCCGACCAAATGTTGGTGTGGGAAAGGATTAGTCACCTGAGCTTCTGAAACAAAAGAAAACCCATTCCGCCGTTTTTACCGCTGCGAGATCGCGTTGCAGGTGGTTTTTTTATCTTTTTAATAACCTGGTTTCACTGCGTCCGAATTTTTATCTTGTTCTTATGTTATGTCCTCTAAACAGAGGAAATCCGAGTCCCACCTATTTAAGTGGGAGGACGAAGCAATACTAGATGAAGTGAGGTTCCTCGACGCCAAAGTACAAGATCTGGTCCACGATTTCCAAAAACTATCGAATTCCGTCGCTGAAGAGTTTGACTCACAGAAGACTTGGCTTAAGGAGCTCGAGATCGAGATGTTGTCCAAGCTCAACGAACAAATGACGAGGGTGGGCCACTCTATCGACGAAGCATCTCGACAGATTAAAGATGAAATGGATGCTTCTTTCAAGTCAAACATGAACACACAGCTCAACCAGGCTAGACCGGTCCATAACTTCGCTCTTGCTGCTGCCATCGTTGGAGCAATGGCCTGCCTCTATTGGAAAATATTCTGACCATTCTCTTGCCCCGAACTAGACTAAGTGATTAACGCCTTCTTCTCATTTAACAACTTCAGCGTACCCTGATGTAATCTCTTTTCAAATGTATGAATCGTAGCTCAAACGAGATTTAGTTTTCCTATTTGATATGCAATCTTTAGTCATCCCACTTCATTTTGTTTAGTGTTTCTGGTTTCGATGTGTTCCATGGACATGTGGACGATATCATGTGGACTATGTACACATCCACAACTCCAATTCCTCTTCTTCATGAAAACATAATTCTCAAAGCAAAGCCCACATTTTGCGCTCATTTCAAAATAAACACAACTGATAAGAACAACGTTGATATAAGACAACTCAATTATCCAAACGCTACAAGAACAATGTTAATTTAAGTCTCCATACAGAAAACAAAAAACAAATTTAGTCTCCAGAAGAAATTAAACATGATCAACTTCTAAACTCCGATGATGGCTTTTCACACTATTTTTTTCTCCAAAACAACTCTCTAGCTAATTTGTCTCAATTGAAATAACTAAACTCTGATTCTGGCTTTTCACACTATTCTTTTCTCCAACAAAAAACCTCCAACGACTCTGCATACAGAATCCTCTTCATATGGGCTCCGTGCAACGGGTCCGGTTGTGCCCTATCCCACGGCATCTTCCACACCTATTAGGAACCAGCTTCGTCTTCTTAACCACCTGTAATAAGTTTTCAAATACAAAATGAAACCTTCATTGACATTGCACACACTTAATATTCAAAAACTAAAAGACATCATAACCTTTTACGTACCTTGAAGTCACCGGTAGACGGAATCCTATTCTTCCTACGACGACCCGCTGGCCTGGACGTCAACGAAAGCATCAAAACCATGTTATTCACGTCTTCAGGAACATCCACATCTTTTGGATCTCCTTCTGGACTAATTATACCTGCATATGTCTCCCTCCAAGTTGAAGTTTTGTACCAATGCCCCACCAAAGTTGCATACGTCACACCCAAACTATCAGCAGCTATCATAGCATGACCACAAGGAATTTGAAGCCTATCAAAATACTTGCAATCACATCTCTTTTCAGCAAGCATCACACGCTCTTTTCTTCCAAACTTCCCCACCACTTCACAAGTCCAGTTAGAAACAGAGTTCACTTTGCTACCAGCCATTGTCGCCATAGTCTTGGTCATCTCTTTATCAACCTCCACACTAACAAGCCCTCTATGCTTCTCTGCTTTCTTTCTCCTCGCAGCAAACCACCTTGTCATCATTCTCTGAATGAATATGGTCAATTCCATTATTGGAGAAGTCCTCCCTTCCACCAAAGCGTTGTTAAGCTGCTCAGCTATATTGCTTGTCATAATATTATAGCGCTCACCAGGGAAGTTAGCCCTAGACCAATGACCTGTACCTATCTTACCCAGATAAACTCCACACGCACTGTTGGTGGCTCTCACCTTTGCGAACAGCTCTTTGTAATCACGTTGTCTGTATGCAGTTGCCGCATCAGTCACCATTTTTGCCAGGTGCTTGCTAGAGTAGCGCGAGTTGACATTCCTTGCTAAGTGGACAATGCAAGCTCCATGTTGAGCAGATGGATAGACACGTTTCACAGCATTATAGATTGATGTTGCACGATCGGATATAATGGACAGACTTGGAGAATCAGCCAAGATACGTTCAACTTTTTGAAGGAACCATGTCCACGCCTCTGTGTCTTCACTATCCACAACAGCAAAAGCTAGAGGGAATATCTGGAAATTAGCGTCATGTCCACTTGCAGTCAGCAGCACTCCCTTGTACTTGCCTCCCAGGTGTGTTCCATCAATCACCAACACACGGCGCAGCTTCTTGAATCCTTCAATTGACGCTCCAAAGGCAAGGAACATGTAAAGAAACCTCTCATCTCCATCCTCATCTGTCTCTGTTTCCAAATCAGCCACAATTCCAGGATTGGCAAGTTTCAACATGTATAAATACTCTGGCAGCTTCAAGTACGACTCCTCATCTGTTCCACGAACGTCAACAACCGCCTTCTCTGCTGCTCTATAGCATTTCATGTAAGAGGCTGTCACACGTAGATCTTCTAGAACTAACCTCTGCAGCTCAGAAGGGACTGGTCCTTTCCCTGGTTGTCCGAACTTACTCTTGTAAACGGCTGCAATCACTTTCGATGTAGCTTTGCTCTTGTAACCCTGCCTGGACTCAATGGGGCAACGATGATCTAGCTGGGCTTTCCTTATCTCATAATATCCACAACCTCTTATCTCATGAGCTGTAACCCTCCAATCACAGTGTTCATCCGGACATTGTACAACAAAAGAATCAATTTTGGTTCTTGTCTGCTTGAATTGGAATTGGTTCTTAATAGCATATATAGCCAAAGATATCTGACAATCTTCCTTGTTACCAAAGACCTTCCCAACATAGATTCTCCCATCCCTTTCGTCCAAATCCATGTCTGGGATCTCAGGTGCAGCATAACTTGTATCATCAAACAGGGGAGGGATGTCAAATTCCTCATCATCAACATCATCTAACTTCCGTGTGGACCCCCTTCGCGACCTGTCCACGTTAACATGATCATCCACACCATGTAGCCACGGGTTTTGCTTACGGAAGTCTTCACCTTTACTGAGTTTCACGCCACTACTACTACCACCCACCTCAACAACATGGTCGAAACCACCATTACTGGTGCAACTGAAACGGCGAGAACCCCGATCTCTATTCAAACCGTCCACAATCTCGTCTTCATTGTAGATGACATTAACTGCATTTGAACATTTATACTCACTGCTTAGTAATGGGTTCCAGAAATCTGTATCATAGCCTCGAGGCCGAACATCCATCTCGTTTACTTCTTCTCTTTCAGTTTCCTCCTCACCATCATTACTATCGCTAAAAACTTCTCCTTCAATAAAAGAGTCATCTTTATCACCAACTGAAGCTCTTCCCGTCCCACATTTGTTACCACTTCCCACAACAGAGTCTCCTTCCCCACCGTTAGAAGCTTCCTCGACGCCACTCTTGCTACCACTGGCCACAAAAGAGACACCTTTCACACCGGTTGAAGCTCCTCCGACGCCACTCTTGCTTCCACTAGACACAAAAGAGACACCTTTCCCACCGGCAGAGCTTTCACCAGCGACACTCTTGCTCCCACTAGCCCCAAAAGAGTCACCTTTCCCACTCTTGATTCCGCTATTATAACTTGACTCCAGTCTCTCCACCTCTTTCATGAACTCAACATCAGAAAATTCAGAAGCTTTAGACTTTAAAGCTTTCTTCGGAGCATTTCCACCGCTTGCCAAAACAGACCCGACTCTGGATGAACGCTTAGGTCCATATGTAACAGGCGTTACGAAACCCATTCCAGAGTCATCCACATCCTGTCTCACATTAGAGGTTGAAAGCTTCTGCTCAAACATCACGAAAAGATTCATAATCCCTTTCACCCTCAAGTGCTGCAGAAAATACTTGATTGCTCCATCACTTGTAAGCTGTACAGGAGGTGTTCATATACCCGTCGCCAGCTCCAAGCTACTAGGCGGCCAATAACTGAGAATGGGTTCCCAAAGCTTCTCCTTTTTCCCATACTCCCTCAACACACTTGTTTGAAGTTCTTTCATCGTCATACCTTCAGAAACGGGAACAAGGCGCGCCATCTGACGTTTGTCGACAACAAAATCCCACCTGCTACCATTTCCACATACCCACTCGCCGCACATCACCAAGCACTGCTCCTCCATAGCGCCTGAAACACAAAAAAAAAAAACACACAACAAGATAAGGATGTGATAATAAAGCATCCTGTAACAGATTTACAATGAAAGGAAAACAAAAAAATTTTACCCTAGTTTGCTCCCTCCTAAGAAACAAAGAAGAGGAAAACCTAGTTACAGACAGAGAAGATGAGGTGCATTAAATTCACGTCCTTTTCACCCAACGCTCTCTCTTTTTCAAAACCGACCGTCGGATCACATTGCTGCTGGATCTAATCTAACGGTCACTAACATGCGAGCTTTGGTTGCGCACAGACCGAAAGCAAACCGGTTTCCCGACCGGACAACACCACGATTCCTCTAAATTAGAGGTACAACGGACAATCTACATGGCTCAGACTACAATAATGTGCCTACCAAACACAATGTATCTCCACATGTAACAAAAAGTTGAAATGTGTCCTTTCTAGTAACCATCTCTTTATTAATTGGTTACTCAAAAGTTATAAAAGTCAATTGTAAATAATAGGTTTTCCTAACAACAAAAAAATATAGGAAAACCTATTATTTACGAATCAGATTGGCTAAAGTCTACCAAAAGTAAAGTTACCTGAACGATAGCGTACAATATAGTAATGAGCCGTGATTTGAGATCTTATTAATTACTGATTACTTAGCCAAATTCTCTTTTATATATTTCTACCTTGATTGATTGGTTGATTTTTTGAATCAGTTCGCAATCTTGGTTTTCTTATATTCCAAAACGTGAATAGAACGTTTAACTCAAAACATAGCTAGCTACAATTTTGTAATACTTCACTAAAGAAACTTAGTGTAGTTTGGTTTGTAGGTTTGGCTATTGTAGTTTGGTTAGTATGTTTAAGAAACATTAGTGTAGTTTAGTTAGTAGGTTTAAGAGCATTTTAACATTATAAAACCCAAAATATAACATAGGGTTTATCAGTTTTTATAAAGTGCCACAGAAAAAACCAAAATATACTTTTTTTTTTAACTTAGAAGGTGCATATTCATAAAGACGGTAAATTTCTCAGATATTCACCTATCAAAAGCCTCGACTTATTAAAACACATATTTTGTTAATTGGGTTTTTGGTCAGTATGATATGCTATTAACATATTAAAATATATTATTTGTCTAAAGTTATATAATTCAAGTAGATACAATAAATATATATAATCTTATTATATATGAAAAAGTTATATAATTCAAGTAAATAATAGGGAATCAACTTGTAGATTTAAATTAATGGAGGATTTTATGGCGTCTATTAATATCAAATCCAATAATATTTTTTCTATCTTTACTTGATTAGTTTTTGTTAATTTCACATTTGACTTTAATTTATAAAAATTTAATTGGGTCGATGAAATATATTCGATTGACTCAATTATTGTGGCCTAAACCCTATTAGTTATTTAGGATACCAATCATGTTAGTAATTTATGCAATAACCAAAAATAGGAAACAGCCTAAACCTTATTAGTTATTAAGAAACTAATCATATTAGTAATTTATGCAATAGAAAAAAAGAATTGGAAAATGATATACACATGTTAATCAAATCACATTCTGGTTTTGGTTAATATATGAAAGTTACTACTATTTTATTTAAATTCTCATGAACAATTAAAAATTATGCACGAAATTGTAGGGATTTTTTTGTCATTAATCTTGCAAAGTAATATATTTGATTGACTTAGTTATTTTGGATTACACATTATTAGTTATTGCTATACATAACATGAGAAAATCTCATCTACTATATCACAACCTATAAACTTCAAAACACGCAAAAAGACAATGAGTGTCATGGATTTCATCTCTGATTTGAAGCCAAAGAAGTCTATATGAAAGATTAAAGTTAGTTATAAAGCTTTGATAAATAATTTTCTTTAGTTTGGTAAGGGGATATCCTTTGTTTACTATTTATAGGATTGTAAACGAAGAGTTATGAAAATGTTTTTCACAAAAACTGTGATTTTATCTGTTTTTTCTATTTATTTATTTACAATTTGTTCTTTTCATATTTTATTATCTTATTGTCTATATTTCGTTTTATCTTAAATTTATAAACAGTTTTATATAAGATGCTTACACTTATAGATTTACTTCCACAAAATATACTCTCATTACACAATAGTAAATTAACTAGTGGATTTAAATTACTGGGGCATTTGATGGCGTCTATTAATATCAAATCCAATAACATTTTTTTCTATATTTACTTGATTACTAAATCTCATCAAAAAATATATTTAGTGTTAAAAAAATATAAAGATAATTCCAAAGTGAATAATAGAAAAACAATATATTAATAGGTTCTTACTTATATAAAATAGATATACATAATAATTATTATTTTATAATTTTAATGGGACCATATATTTACATAGAATTTTCTAAAAATTTATTATCTTATAATTTTATAGATTTGTGTCAACTTTTGAACCGACCTAAGTTGGAAATGAGAAAAATTATTAATTTATAGACATTATTAATTGGGCTTATTGCAAAAGTGACTCAAAACTTGGAGTCAAACAGAAAACTAACATTTTCTTTTGACTCTTTTTTTTGAGATTTTCACCCCACACTTGCATTTTATCTACGAAAATGCCATTAACTTTTTTTTCGAAAATGGCTTCTTTACTGTCTCAACCTCATCTTCTTCAAGTATTTACAAAAGTGACACTACCATGAATAGTTCCAACAACCTTGTACTAACTGTTTGGAGCTTTTAATGCCCTTTAATGCACGTAAATCTCTTACACACTCTCTGTTTCAATTGTTATGAACTAAAAACAACATTTCTTTCACTTTCTATCCATATTCATCCAAAAAACTCAAGCTTTTGATTCAAAATATTTTATGGTTGACAGATCCATATTTCTTTCGTTTTGACTTACGGTTGCTTTCGTTTGAGGTTCTGGGTGGTTGGAGAAGACTCTGTGTGCAAACGAAGTCATCTCAACATAGTTTAAGGTACGGATTTCAATTTTTTTCAAGATATGTTCGCGTAGAAGACTTACTAGTAAGTCATCTGTATGTAGAAGACTTACTGATAAGTCTTCTGGTCAAAAGGACGACTTAAACTAAGTCGTCCAGCTTTGTTTGTTAAAAAAAAAACTCCAGACGACTTATATATAAGTCGTCTACGAGAAACGGGCTAGTTTTGCATTTGACCGAATCGTGTCAAATCTTTGACTATTTCTGGACGACTTATAATTCAGTCGTCTCTGGGAAAGTTAAAATTTCAATATTTTATTAAACTAGACGACTTACGTGTAAGTCGTCTTAGGTTATTTTTGTAATTGAAAAATAAAACTTCGTAATTTAACTTTTACCAGACGACCTAATATAAAGTCTTCTTACCAGACGACTTAATTTAAAGTCGTCCGGGGAAAGCAAAGTCGTCGAGAATATTTCCCAATTTTCTGGTCAAACCTTGCTTAAACCGGACGACCTTACATTAAGTCGTCTATACGGACGACTTTAATTTAAGTCGTCTGGAGAAAGTTAAATTTCAAGTTTTATTTTTCAATTACAAAACGAACCTAGGACGACTTACGTTTAAGTCGTCTAGTTTGAATAAAATATTGAAATTTTAACTTTCACAGAGACGACTGAATTATAAGTCGTGCGGAAATAGTCAAAGATCTGACACGATTCGGTCAAATGCAAAACTAACCTGTTTCTCGTAGACGACTTTAATATAAGTCGTCTGATATTTTTTTTTAACAAACAAAGCTGGACGACTTAGAATTAAGTCGTCCCTTTTCATTTTCAATTGCAAAAGTGACCTCTTTAGACGACTTACCTTAAAGTCTTCTGGACGACTTAATGCTAAGTCGTCTGCGGCAATGTTTATTGAACTTCTTCATTTTCTCTATGTTTACTAATGTGGTGTTTTATTTTGAATATTTGCAGATGATTTTTCAGTTACAAGCAGTGTATGGAGAATGGTTGTTGAGAGATTGCCGTTGGGATTTTGTGGTTGATGATCTCAAAGGAGCAAAATTGTTTTTATTGAATGAAGATTCAACACATGCTGAACTTGTTGCAATGGCTCAAGAAGATTATAACCTGGACATGAGAACAGTGACTGTGGAGATTAGCTACTCATTACCAGCAGAAATGATGATGGCTCCAGGCAGTCCTCCCATTCATGTTACAAGTGATAGACAAGTTCGAAACTTGCTCGAGATACTCAAAACGCATAGAGTATGTCTTTGTGTATCAAGCCGCAGCAATGTGGAAACGGTTTCAGAGAAAAGGGATAATGATGAAGCTGGTGAATGGGAAGAAGATGTTGGTGATGATGAAGCTGGTGAATGGGAAGAAGATGTTGGTGATAATGATGAAGCTGATGAATGGGAAGAAGATGTTGGTGATAATGAGGAAAATGGGGAGGAGGAAAATGGAGAGGAGGATGCTGATAACTCTATTGTTGGTGAAACGGATCAGAATGGTGGGGATTACAGTCTTTATGGAAATGTTCAAGATGAGGACGAGGAAGATGATGATAATTTTTGTTTTGAAGAAATCGAAAAGACATATGCTAAGACAAAAGCTATTGAAGGAGGAAAATCGGATGGTACCAGTATCTATGTCAACCAGAGTTTTGTTAGCAAGGATGCACTGCTTTCAGAGCTGCGGTTGGCAGCAGTGAGGGGTAGGTTTTCTTTTAGAATATACAAATCAACGAAAACTCTCCTTGTGGCAAGATGTCGGGTTAGCGGTTGTGGATGGAAGATCAGAGCGAGTGTGAAACATGGGACAAACACGTTTTGGGTAACAAAGTATGTGGAAAAACATTTATGCTCAATCGGAGACCGAATCGCTCAGCGGAGACACTGTACTCCGAAGTATGTTGGTAGTCTTTTCATTGATCGTGTTGGAATCATTGATGGGATAACTCCGCAGCATATCACTGATGCAATGAAGAATATGTTTGGCAAGGAGCTTGATTACACCACTTCATACAGAGCACTGTTATATGCACAAACATTGGTGAGAGGATCAGCAGAAGAAGGGTATTCGCGTTTGGCATCATATCTCGAGCAAATCTCCATTGCAAATCCTGATCCTATCACGGCTATAGAACTTGATTCTGTTAAAAGATTTAAGTATCTATTTCTCTCTTTTGGAGCTTCTATCAAAGGTTTTAAGTATATGAGAAGGGTCATTGTGGTGGATGGAACTCACCTAAGTGGAAAGTATGGAGGTGTTATGTTAGTTGTAGCCGCACAAGATGGCAATTTTCAGATATTCCCATTGGCTTTTGGGATCGTGGATGCTGAAGATGAACCTTCTTGGGAATGTTTTTTCACAAAATTGGCTAGTTGTATATCTGATGAGAAGCCTCTGATAATAGTCTCCGACCGGCACACGGCCATTAAAAGTGCGTGTGATAAGGTGTTTCCTTGGGCAAGAAGAGGAATATGTTATTATCACCTTCAAGATAACATTGTCAAAAAGTTTAAAGGGAAACATCTCATGTACTTGGTGAAAGGAGCTGCTTATGCTCACACGGTTTACGATTTTGACCGGTACATGGCTGAGATACGGAGTGCAAACCCGGAACTTGCAACGTATTTGGTGAATGTCGACGTCAGCCTATGGTCAAGGGTTTATTGTAAGGGGAACAGGTTCAACATAAAAACAAGCAACATCGCGGAATCTATTAATTCCGCACTGAAGCGAGCAAGAGGATTTCCGATTACGTTCCTGCTGGAGTTCATAAGGCAGAAGTTAGGAAAATGGTATGTGAAAAGGAGACAGGATGCTTTGAGTCTCACAACTCCACATAGTCGGGGTGTTGAATACTTGCTTGCTGTTTGAACAGAGATAGCAGATACGATGACGGTCCAACCAATTGATGGATGAAAATTCTTTGTCAAAGGTGGCAAAATGGACTGTGTGGTTGATTTGGAACATGCAAAGTGTGATTGTGGTGTCTATAGAGTGGAGAAAATACCTTGCTCTCATGCTATAGCTGCTGGAACAAGTGTTGGTTTGCATATCTCCACACTTGTATGTCCTCTGTACTCAAAGGATTATCTTTATTCAGGATACTCAGAGAATATATATCCTGTCGTGTCACAACATATTGAGGAACGAGAATGCTTTCCTCCAGAAGTAAAGCGTGGTCCGGGGAGACAGAAGAAATCAAGATGGCAATCTTGGTTGGAGCTATCTAGGATGAGAGGACACAAACCCAGGAAGAAACACAGGGCACGGAGATGCTCAAACTGCAAGAAAACTGGCCATACAAAACCACAATGTAAACAACCAGTTGACTAGTTGTCCAGACGACCTTAATTTTAGTCGTCCAGTCTTGATTACCCGTCCAGACGACTTATATATAAGTCGTCCAGTGTATTTTTATTTTTAGACGACCTTCTACTAAGTCGTCCAGTGTATTTTTATTTTTAGACGACCTTCTACTAAGTCGTCCAGTGTATTTTTATTTTTAGACTACCTTCTACTAAGTCGTCCAGTGTATTTTTATTTTTAGACTACCTTCTACTATCCCTTCAAGTGTATTTTATAACATTTAGAAGTCCAGTGTATTTTATAAAATTTAGTCGTCCAGTCTTGATTACTCGTCCAGACGACTTATATATAAGTCGTCCAGTGTATTTTATTTTTAGACGACCTTCTTCTAAGTCGTCCAGTGTATTTTATTTTTAGACTTGTGGGAACCGAAATTCGCACTGTCGATTTTGATAAGTAAAAAACGGAGGAAAGCCGAGTTAACCCAACTTTCCCTGAAGGTGCGGATTCTCTGCGACAGCCAACGACAAGTGACCGAACAGGTGCGGAAAATATGGAAAGATAACAAAACACGAAAATCGTACAAAAAGGGTTTTGTTAAGAGTTGGGACTGGACCTTGAGAAAGGCTGCCTACGTACCCCTTTCGAGGATCAAGTCGGACGTAGTTCAGTTAGAAAGATTTGAACAAGAGATCGAACTGCCTGGCGGAGTTCGTCTAGTACGAGCGTTTGTCATAGAAACGGGCGTGTCGAGAATAACGCCTAGGGTTTCTATGTGCGGAACTCTTAGTAAAGGGATTGTTAGATTCTTGCGAAGGAACAGAAGTCTGCGGACAAGATGAAAGTAGAACGGGAGGCGGCCAGACGTCCTAGGTCATGCCTTGCTAGTCTGACCACCTAAGTTCTAAGTTCCCTCAGTCTAAAATCTCGGATCTGCTCTCTAAGTGTCTCAATGATTTTCGCCCCCTTTTCTTCCTCTCCCAAAGCTCCTTTATATACTCCTTCTTATGACGGTCTATTCTCCTTCTGGGCCGCAAGGCGGGCTTTTTCCATTTTCGTTGGCCTTCATGTTTATCGGGAAACTTGACATTTATCTTCGGAAAACTTGACATTTATCCTTCTGGAAATTTAGCATTTATCTTGTTATATAAAGATAAACGTAAATCGTCGTATCTATCTCAGATAATCGTAAACAGACTGTTCGATCGCGTTTGGTCGCTTTCGGGCCGTCTCTAGGACTTCCGTTGTTTTCTACGATTTCTTCGGAAGATCTTCATTCCTTCGTAGAGTTGAGATGAGTGGCGTCTCAAGATAACCATCACTGTTTCGTACGAAGAATTTAAGATCTTCTTTCCCGTTGATATCTTACGAGTTTCCGAAGTGTTTCCGACGATCTTAATTTGGAGTAAGAACGGGAGTTTTGTATGCGGAATCCCAATGATTCATTCCGCGAGGACCCAGGAAAGACTTGAAGTACAGATTATTGGCGGCCGGGGCCTGGAACTTGTGCACGGAAGATTGTCGCTCGAGAACCCGAGCCAGCACTGGCGCTAGGCGCCCGGCGCCTAGAGGCAGCACGGGCGCTAGGCGTCCGGCGCCTAGAGGCAGCGCTAGGCGCATGGAGCCTAGAGGCAGCACGGGCGCTAGGCGCCCGGCGCCTAGAGGCAGCTCGGGCGCTAGGCGCCCGGCGCCTAGAGGCAGCACGGGCGCTAGGCTCCCGGCGCCTAGAGGCAGCACGGGCGCTAGGCGCCCGGCGCCTAGAGGCAGCACGGGCGCTAGGCGCCCGGCGCCTAGAGGCAGCACGGGCGCTAGGCGCCCGGCGCCTAGAGGCAGCACGGGCGCTAGGCGCCCGGCGCCTAGAGGCAGCACGGGCGCTAGGCGCCCGGCGCCCGGCGCCTTGAGGCAGCATGTGCGTCTTGGCGAGGGCTTCGATTTGATATCTTACTCGTTTTCTGGGTCCTCACGGTTTGAGAGAACGGGCTCTTTGAAGTTTCAAGGCGGATTCTTTGTCGTTCGGCCTGTCCAAACTTAGATTACTTCCCGTTTCTTCCGTATAATTTCGTATGGTCGTGTCATCTTAGCTACGGACCTAATGTTTCTCGGTTCTTCTTGATTGTATCATCGAAGTTTTACGACTAAATCTTATTTGGTTTTCTCGTAAAGTTTATCGTGTAAATCAAGAACGATTGACTGTAACATAGGTTCTTTAAGCTATACGACTTGTCTTGCTTTCGACGCTTGTTTTATGGAAAGTCCGCGCATGATAAATAGTTTTAGCCGTTGATTTCGAGAGAACCGTTTTTGACCCCAACAGTTAGCCCCCCAGCCTGTAAGACGCGAAGACGATCTTGCGGGCGGAAGATTATGAGTTGAAAGTCGAAATTTGTGGCTAAGAATATTTCATTGCGGACATCTTCATCACCTTTGATTGGCGATCTTGAACGTGACGTCGGAAAGACCGTGAGTTCGTTGCTCAATGTGAAGAAAGAGAAGAACATATGTCCTCGAAAGTCCGTCGTCTTCAAGAGAAGATTCAGAGTCTTGAGGAGACGGGGACTCGCAAGTTTGACGGAGAGGACTTCGACTCGATTCTCGCTGGTCTGAAACCCGTGTGCACCCTTGTCCCGGATTCGGAGGGTTCGGAGGACCAGGACTACGCAGTAAAGGATCGTGAAGCCGGTGCATATGAAACATGCAGCGGTGGTGCGACCAATGGAGGCGACGGTGAGACCGTTCCTACTTTGGGTGAGTTTTGAGGATGAAGGTAATGCTCCGGGGAGCGTCTAGGTTTATCAATCCTTTCAGAGATTTTTATTTTGATTGTGTTTATGCCGTTAAGAGGCCATGATGTACATTTTTGGGACTGGCCGTTGGTGCCTTCGAATCCCGGCCTTTTTCAGGGCATCTGTGAACTCTGCGGCTCAATCTTTTATAAAATATTAATGTTGCGTTTTCAGAACTTCTGTCTATCGAAGTTAGAGGGACAAGGTTTGAGTTGTCGTCTCATTCCTGCCTCCCTGATGATCACCGTATCCGTCGTTTGTACAAAGCGAGATTTTCCTGCGGTTTACGATTTACGCGAAAATTCCTGGAAACGTACAGACTTGAGTGAAGAGACAAGTTTTGGGATCTCGCGTCGTTGACCCTTTGCCTATGAGATGTTAAGATACCAGCAAGGCTGGGTTTAGGGCAAGACCTAGGTTTACTCTCAGACTGAGGCTGTGCGATGACAAATCGGCTTTCGTTTTGCCTGTTTGTGATTTTAACCTGATTCGTACCGTTTTAAAATCCGCGAAGTGGTATCGGCTTATATGATTTGTCTAGGCACGAATCGAGCTACTTCCTTTACGAAGTGCTGAACCAAATTTGGATTTTTTTTGTATAGCGCGCTATGGGATCCTTGTCGGATGTAAAAGAGCCTACCCTTAGGTGGCTTGTCTGTTTAGGACGTTAGAGTTCGTTTGTTGTGATCAGCAACAACGATATGATGCCGTTTATAAGGCGTATGAAGGTTTTAATCGAAAAACGAATGTTCAGGCACGAAGCGACGTCTCGCAGTGCTTTGAAGTTTGTTTTTCTTATGCCATAAAGGACTATGGGCTTTTTAGAAATCGCGGAATGTTTCCGGGCGATAGTTTACGATTTATTTGGTGGATATTTGATCCATTGTTGAGGCCGTTTAGCGATTGGCGAGTTTGTTTGCGAAGAGTTTCGAAAATTCGGTTTCTGTGTTTGTAAAGAGTTTCGAAAATCCGGTTTCTTCAAAAAACGTGGGATTATACAAGCATACACATTTCAAATGTGTACGAGTTAATTTTCCCTTGTGCCGCACTTCAAATGTTCGCGGGCTTGGAGATTTTTTGCGAATGTCCGTCGTCAGAAACTATTGTTTCAGTTTGAACGTGCAAGTTATAAAATTTTGATCGAGGAATTAGGACCAGGGGTCGCGTATATTTGACCCAGGGAGAAGCGTCTACCTTCGCTTTGTTTTGCGAAGTGTTGGCCTTCCGGGATTTTAAGGACGACTCGTATAACTCTTGGAGCTTTGTCACGAGTGTTTATTTTCATGCTTTGTTTACGGGGCGTATAGAGCTTAATCAGTTAATGTTAAGCTCAAATTTTTCCGTTTACCGTATGGCTGTTAGGACTGATTTTATTACGGGAAATTCATCGCATGATTTCCGCTTTTGGGCAATGCGACAGAGTTGCTCACGTAAATGGTCACTTGGAGTTTTATGACAAATCGTGGATTATAGTTTGACCCTTACGTGATTGGAGCGGCGATCGTTCAGCTGTTTTGTCTTGGCGTGAAGGCTGTGTTCAGCCGTTTAACCAAGGAGTTGGTAAACGATCAGACTGCGATCCTTTCGCATTAAGGTCATATTGGTTCACGATTGTCCTTAATGGTGATGCCGAATTCAGGTTCGGGCTTTATGAAAAGGTGTAGTCGGCCGAGGGCCGAATACAGTTCGTCGAGATAGACATGCCAATCATAGCGGAGTTTTCCGAGTTATGGATGATGGTTTTTTGAAACGATTTTCCACTTTAGGATTCAGTTATACGATAGATGCTTCGTATAAAGTTTCCTTTGGTCGCATGAAAATTGTTTCATTTTATCCGAGGAAATAAAGTTTAAGGAATCGACGAAGAACACGTTCGGATTCAGTTTTGGGTTATTTCCCGCTTAGACGTACTTTTCCGTATTGCGATGTTGTTTTGCATGAGACCGATCTTGGTTTTCCTTATGCTTTTTTTGTGTAACATGTTCTTGTTATACGAAAGTAATGGATGACCGGTTTCATGAAGATAGAAAATCACAAATAGTCAAAGTAGCCTTGTTTCCGTGGTTTACACGGGAAACGTTTCCGCTTTGATTTCATCTTTTGGCGAAAGTATCTTCGAGTTACTCATGGAGTTTCACCGAAGGTTATTTCGTTAACTTTTTAGCTCGCTGTCGTGCTATTAGTCTGACGTTGTACGAGTTTCTTGTTGCGAGATTGCAACAAGAGACGGTGTAGAGTTTTCAAGACTATGTTTGTGACGGTTTGACCATGCCGTTATGCCGCTAGCGTTTCGGACGAATCTTAGAGTATCGTTTGCCTTTTGAAAGGAATTTTTTCTTTATGAAGTAGAATGAGTATGCCAAAGATGCGTGACGATCGTTTCTCGGTTTTTCGAGAGATTAGATCGGTTTGCGTGTTCTGCCTAGACAGTCAAGGAACAATAGAACAAAACTGGAAGAAAATGCCTAAGACTTCGCTTGCTACACTATCCACCTAGGTTCTAAGTTCCCTAAATTTTACGGCAGTTTACAAGACGTTCTCATTCCTATCCTACGAAAAGATTAAAACCTTGATAAAATTTTCTAAGTCGGACGTACGTTAGTCTCATTGATTACTCGAGATTGCCTCATGTCCGTTCCTCTTTGTCTTTTAACGTTTCATTGTCAAAGGTCTTCGAAAAGTCTGACACTGAATCAAGAATCGATTTTTGATGAAACCCGAAGGAAGAGTGCAGAATCATTGCAGAATCGTTGAAGCAAAGGGAGGAGAAGTAGGCAAAACTCGAAGAAGGCTAAGGTGGGTAGACAAGTGAATACGAACGACAAGATGTCACTTGAGTGGGGCTTCTTGTTTCGTCAAGCTATGAGCGAACTGGTCAGGTCAAGAAGCTTGCGATCTTGTTATACTTCACGAATGATGTTTCGTAAAATATTGCCGAGCTTTTATTTAACGAGAGTTATTCAACAAAATGTTGTCGAGTTAATTTTACGGAAACTGTTTCATAAAATGTTGTCGAGTTTAATCGTGCAGAAGCTGTCTCGTGAAGTATTGTCTAGGATTATTTTACGAAAGGTGCAAAGTATTTGGTTGGACTATCGTCGGGATGGTTTCGCGAGGATTTGCCGCGTTTGCCGAATGTTTTGTTGTCCGGCGACCAGCGCAGCACGGGCGCGTTAGCCGCCCGGCGCCTAGAGACAGCACGGGCGTGCTAGCCGCCCGGCGACTAGGGACAGCACGGGCGTGCTAGCCGCCCGGCGCTTAGGGACAGCACGGGCGTGCTAGCCGCCCGGCGCCTAGGGACAGCACGGGCGTGCTAGCCGCCCGGCGCCTAGGGACAGCACGGGCATGCTAGCCGCCTGGCGCCTAGGGACTGCACGGGCGTGCTAGTCGCCCGGGACTGTGCTTTCTTGCGGGACCTGCCTGTTTTTCTCGGTTTTTTTTTAAAAGGTTTCTCGATCGACACTTAGTCTTTCGAGGTTTCTTTAATTGTTTTTCCGAGATTTCCGGACATCGATTTCATCATGATCCCAACAAGGAGTTGCTTCTTAGAATATTGCTGACCTTCTATTTTACGAGAGTTATTTTGCAAAATGTTATGGAGTTAATTTTACGAAAACTGTTTTGTAAAATGTTGTCGAGTTTAATCATGCAAAAGGTGTCTCGCGAAATACTTTTGAGGATTTATTTTACGAAAGGTGCTTCGTAAAACGTGTTCGAATTTTAGCATTAGAAACGCTGATTGGTAACCCGATCAGTCGTGCTTTCTGTTTCATGAGTAATCTGGGATTTCTCCGCGATTTCCAGGAGAACAAGTTTTTATTTTTCCGGGAAATTCTGAAAAACATTTCCAGTCGAAACTCTGCTCGGTAATCAGACCGTCATATCAGCTTTGGACTCGATCCTACTCTCAAATCGTATGTGGGTCGTTTAGCCGTGATTCGGGCCCATTTTGGGCCGTCTTGAGACTTAGAAGTTTTTACGATTTTTCTTTAGAAAAAACCGTTGATGTGACATTGGTTTTTCCGAAAGGACTTCGATTCCCCGTATAGTTAAGGCAACTGGTGTTCAAGCTAACCATAGCCGTTGTATACGGCAGGCAGGAATCCGTCTCGACTACCAAGTCATTTTTTGAATTTTTCCGAGTGAGGGGGGTTGTGTCCATGGACCCGAGGACCGTGTTGCAGGAACTTGGACGGGGGCGCATGGTTGATAGGACCCGAACTTGGTCGGGATGGTCCGTTCTCGGGAGGTTTGTCCGTAAGATGATAATCTTAGATAACCGTTTGCATAAGCGTTGGTCGTAGGAGCAGTCACTGCTGAAGTTGTTTTACCAGCGTCGATGTGAGCTGCGAGTTTGTCTTTCACATTTCCAGACATTGCTTTGATCAAGCGTTTTGCGGCCGTAAGAGTAAGAGTAATCCGTCCTCCCCTCCTTCTAGCGCCAAACTGTGGGAACCGAAATTCGCACTGTCGATGTTGATAAGTAAAAAACGGAGGAAAGCCGAGTTAACCCAACTTTCCCTGAAGGTCCGGATTCTCTGCGACAGCCAACGACAAGTGACCGTACAGGTGCGGAATATATGGAAAGATAACAAAACACGAAAATCGTACAAAAAGGGTTTTGTTAAGAGTTGGGACTGGACCTTGAGAAAGGCTGTCTACGTACCCCTTTCAAGGATCAAGTTGGACGTAGTTCAGTTAGAAAGATTTGAACAAGAGATCGAACTGCCTGGCGGAGTTCGTCTAGTACGAGCGTTTGTCATAGAAACGGGCGTGTCGAGAATAACGCCTAGGGTTTCTATGTGCGGAACTCTTAGTAAAGGGATTGTTAGATTCTTGCGAAGGAACAGAAGTCTGCGGACAAGATGAAGGTAGAACGGGAGGCGGCCAGACGTCCTAGGTCATGCCTTGCTAGTCTGACCACCTAAGTTCTAAGTTCCCTCAGTCTAAAATCTCGGATCTGCTCTCTAAGTGTCTCAATGATTTTCGCCCCCTTTTCTTCCTCTCCCAAAGCTCCTTTATATACTCCTTCTTATGACGGTCTATTCTCCTTCTGGGCCGCAAGGCGGGCTTTTTCCATTTTCGTCGGCCTTCATGTTTATCGGGAAACTTGACATTTATCTTCGGGAAACTTGACATTTATCCTTCTGGAAATTTAGCATTTATCTTGTTATGTAAAGGTAAACGTAAATCGTCGTATCTATCTCAGATAATCGTAAACAGACTGTCCGATCGCGTTTGGTCCCTTTCGGGCCGTCTCTAGGACTTCCTTTGTTTTCTACGATTTCTTCGGAAGATCTTCATTCCTTCGTAGAGTTGAGATGAGTGGTGTCTCAAGATAACCATCACTAATTTGTACGAAGAATTTAAGATCTTCTTTCCCGTTGATATCTTACGAGTTTCCGAAGTGTTTCCGACGATCTTAGTTTGGAGTAAGAACGAGAGTTTTGTATGCGGAATCCCAATGATTCATTCCGCGAGGACTCGGGAAAGACTTGAAGTACAGATTATTGACGGCCGGGGCCTGGAGCTTGTGCACGGAAGATTGTCGCTCGAGGACCTGAGTCAGCACGGGCGCTAGGCGCCCGGCGCCTAGAGGCAGCACGGGCGCTAGGCACCCGGCGCCTTGAGGCAGCACGGGCGCTAGGCGCCCGGCGCCTAGAGGCAGCATGGGCGCTAGGCGCCCGGCGCCTAGAGGCAGCGCTAGGCGCCCGACACCTAGAGGCAGCGCTAGGCGCCCGGCACCTAGAGGCAGCGCTAGGCGCCCGGCGCCTAGAGGCAGCACGGGCGCTAGGCGCCCGGCGCCTAGAGGCAGCACGGGCGCTAGGCGCCCGGCGCCTAGAGGCAGCACGGGCGCTAGGCGCCCGACGCCTAGAGGCAGCACAGACGCTATACGACTTGTCTTGCTTTCGACGCTTGTTTTATGGAAAGTCCGCGCATGATAAATAGTTTTAACTGTTGATTTCGAGAGAACCGTTTTTGACCCCAACAAGACTACCTTCTACTATCCCTTCAAGTGTATTTTATAAAATTTAGTCGTCCAGTCGACTTATATATAAGTCGTCCAGTGTATTTTATTTTTAAACGACCTTCTTCTAAGTCGTCCAGTGTATTTTATTTTTAGACTACCTTCTACTATCCCTTCAAGTGTATTTTATAAAATTTAGTCGTCCAGTCTTGATTACCCGTCCAGACGACTTATATATAAGTCGGCCAGTGTATTTTATTTTTAGACAACCTTCTTATAAGTCGTCCAGTGTATTTTATTTTTAGACTACCTTCTACTATCCCTTCAAGTGTATTTTATAAAATTTAGTCGTCCAGTCTTGATTACCCGTCTAGACGACTTATATATAAGTCGTCCAGTGTATTTTATTTTTAGACGACCTTCTTATAAGTCGTCCAGTGTATTTTATTTTTAGACGACTTTCTTCTAAGTCTTCCAAACCCTCCAGACGACTTATTTGTAAGTCGTCCAGCTGGAAAACCTTGCAGACGACTTATAAATTTACAAATATATACAAGGGAAGACAAGTTCAAATATATACATGGGAAGACAAGTTCTTCAAATACAAATTCAAATATATACAACAGAGAAGTTCAAGCTATACAAGAGTTCAAATCTATACAGCTAATCATACATGCCCACAAATCTATCACCATCCACATATTCTTTCAAATGCTGATCAACAAGCTCCGTCCATATATCCACCGCCATACAATCCCTCATAGCTTTCACGTTGGCCCTAGCAAAGTCTTTAGGGTTAAAGTCGATCCCAAGAGCATGACATTCAATGTACTTTAGAGCGTACAAGCCACAATCAACATTGTTGGCCAAGGGTATTCCTTTCACCGGTCTCTCATAGGTGTATGGCTCCAACCCGCGTGCGACCCGTAAATCTTCATTGGGAGCGCACTCAACAAGCAGATAAGGGACCATCTCCAGAAAAGGATGCATTATCTCATCCCATGCTTCTGGTACCGACGTTGAAGGTATGCTGTCCCAGACGACTATGTGCCTCTTAGGGATCGATATCCAAATAGCAACCCAATGCTTGTTGTTCAAGTTCACTGGCGCATAGATATCATCAACGTCCTCCCCCCACTTCTTCAGTGATTGGCAAAATGTAGGTATTGATCCGTCATAAAAATTCCACGCCCCACCAGGTAGAGCTCTCCCTAAACCTTTGTGATCAGGTTCCGTGGCTTTGAAGACGTGATACTGTTCTCTCCAAGACTGGGAAAAGTTGTGATCCAAGAAGCACATTCGCTCGCTCCTGAAAGCTTGTGGGTTCTGCTGATACCTCTGCCTCAGCACATTAATCTAAGCATCTATATGCTGCATATAAAATAATACAAGTTAGAAGATACCAGACGACTTAAATTTAAGTCGTCCACGTAGACGACTTACCAGACGACTTATATTTAGGTCGTCTGGTAAATATAAGTCGTCTGGAAAGTCGTCTACTTAGACGACTTACGTAGACGATTTTCCAGACGATTTATATTTACCAGACGACTTATATTAAGTCGTCTGGAATGTCGTCTACTTGGACGACTTACGTAGACGACTTTCCAGACGACTTATATTTACCAGACGACTTAATATTTACCAGACGACCTATATTTAAGAACCAGACGACTTAATATTTACCAGATGACCTATATTTAAGAAGACTTACGCAGTCTTCCAGCCATTCTTTGGGTGTCTGGAGGATGCGATACCACCAAGTTGGTGATGTACGTGGTTTGTCCTCTTGCTTAGTGTAATAATGACTGCAAACAAAAAAGCAATCAGTTTTGGTAGACTAAATCAAGCAAAAAAACAATCAGTTATGGGTAAAGCAATCACTTACGGATCAGTTTTCAACCAATCAGCGAGCTCCTTCAGCTTTTCTTTGTTTACTGGAGGAAATGGCTTATAGGCTGCCAAAAAAGCAATCAATTTATTTTTCTCTGCTGTATAAGGAGATATCTGCGTGGGAGCAGGTTTCTTCACTCGTTCACTCCTTCCACGCACAGTAGCAGTGGGAGCTGTTTTGTCCAATACAACCAGGCTCAATTCTGTGTCTGGAACGCTTGATTGTGGTGCTGGAACGCTTGGATGTGGTGCTGGAACGCTTGGATCAGTGGAAGCGACGCTCGGTTGGGAGGTGGAAGCGAGGCTCGGTTGTTGATCAGTGGAAGCGAGGCTTGGTTGTTGATCAGTGGAAGCGAGGCTCGGTTGGTCAGTGGAAGTGACAGCAACAATCTGTTTGGAGGAGACACCATCTGCTTTATCCTCCGGCAAGATCTTATTTACCGAGAAACCCTCATCGAATGTATCCTCCGGCAAATATATCTGCAATAAAAGTTGAACACTAGTTAACCATGGACGACTTAAATAAAAGTTGTCTGGACGACTAGTTGTCCAGACGACTTAAATAAAAGTTGTCTAGGGTTAACTAGTTGTCCAGACGACTTAAATAAAAGTTGTCTGGACGACTAGTTGACCCTGGACGACTTAAAAAAAAGTTGTCTGGACGACTAGGTGACCCTGGACGACTCACATTTAAGTCGTCCATGGTCAACTAGTGGCCCAGACAACTTACATTTAAGTCGTCCAGGGTCAACTAGTCGTCCAGAAAACTTTTATTTAAGTCGTCTGGACAACTAGTTAACCCTAGACGACTTAATTCTTGTTGATACTAACCTCTTTGGCTTGAGGGGTAGTCTGTTTCGTTTGAGGAAGTTGTTTCCTTTGAGGAGAAGGCTTTTTGGTAGGAGGAGTCTGTTTGGTAGGAGGAGGAGACTGTTTCTTAAGAGGAGTATACGCTGTTTGGCAGAAAGATGAGGCTGTTTATCTTGAGGGGTTGTCTGATTGGGTTGAGGAGTAGGCTGTTTGTCTTGAGGGGTTGTCTGATTGGGTTGAGGAGTAGGCTGTTTGTCTTGAAGGGTAGCCTGATTGGTGATACCAACCTTCTTCTCCACAGCTTCCAACCTATCAGACACCTTCCTAATCTCCTTGATGCACTTCCTAAACCCTTCTTTCATGCAGTCAGTTACGTCCTTGAACATTTTTTTCAACTCCGGTTTGGTCATCCAACTTTCCTCTTCCATAGGCTCTTGTCTAGCCTCTTTAGGAGCCTCTTTATGAGCCTCTTTACGAGCCTCTTTACGAGCCTCTTTAGGAGCCTCTTTACGAGCTTTCTTCAGAGGTCTTGGATTGTCTTCCTCCTCCTCCTCCTCCACCACAACCATCTCTATCTCTTTGGCTTTCTTCGATGTAGCCTCCTCAGGTTTTGTATAGACCTTAGTACCAGTGACTTCCCAGCAATCTAAGGTCCACTTCCACGGTCTCCGATCATACATGAGTTTAATGATGTTCTCCGCGGGCAAGTCCTCAACTTCAGAGTCTCATTTTGGCCACATTTCACTAATGTCCTTCTGGACAAAGTTGATCACGCGGGTCTGCAGTAAATAGAATGATCGAGTTAGATATTTGAGCAAGACGACTAAATAGACGACTTAATTATAAGTCGTCTACTAAGTCGTCCAGCTGGACGACTAAATAGACGACTTAATTATAAGTCGTCTACTAAGTCGTCCAGCTGGAAGACTTTCCAGACGACTTAAACAAGTCGTCTACTAAGTCGTCCAGCTGGAAGACTTTCCAGACGACTTAATTAAGTCGTCTGAAAGGTCGTCCAGATGGACGACTTAGTAGACGACTTTAATATAAGTCGTCTGCACAGTGTTTTGGATTGAAGTAAATACCTGACGCAAGATAGCATCTTTCATTGATCTGCGGCCTCTGCTGCCTCCGTAAGCCAGTATCGGTGGAGACGGACTGTTTGCTCTGGGACCACCAATACTAGCACCCAATTCCGGCATAGCTATGTACACCCAGACCTGAAGAACTTGTATAAATCCATCCACGGTGTAGCAGCCAGTAATATCTTTGTTCCACAAAGAGTCCATCAGCACCTTAAACGCGACTCTCCCCCATGGATAATTCTCAAACCGCTCTAAATCCATCACTAGCCTTGCCAGAGAAGATCGTGTAGTGGTTGAAAACTTTCTCCCTTCAATGAATCCTGTGAAGATGGAAAGGTACGCGAGCCGCTTCCGATCTTCCGTGGACCAATCCCCGCATCTGTTCAGTGCTGCTATTATCTGATCTGTAGTTGGCCCAGCTTCCAGATGAACTCCCAGCATCCCCCAGAAAGAAACCATCTCTTTGGTAATTTCACATTTTGGTGTCTCAAGGTCCTCGATGTACTCGCAGTTTAGACCAGTAATGTTTTCAAACTCTAACAGTGAAAACCTCAAAGGTTCTGGACCAACCAGAGACCACATCTCATACTTCTTCTGAATGTCCAGCTTGAAACTGAGCATGTGGTGAACCAGCCTTGAAGCCCAACCAAATCCCTGCTCCTTGAACTTGATGAAAACTCCCAATCTCGACTCCTTGAGCTCTTCAAATTCGTCATCAGTAAGAGCTTCCCTAAGAGCAGTATGCAACCTCTTGTTATCCGTGTGATACGAAATGCTATTGTGGGCTGGTGGCTCAGAGCCTGGTGTGTATAACCTACGGGGGAGTTCTGGAATATCCATCCTTTTTGTCTGCAAAATAATCAAAGACAACAATAGAAGTCAGAACACAAACTAAATCAATCATGCCTTAATTGTTACTCCAGACGACTTAGTAGACGACTTAATTATAAGTCGTCTGGAAAGTCTTCCCAATGGACGACTTAGTAGTCGACTTGTAATAAGTCGTCTGGAAAGTCTTCCTGCTGGACGACTTAAATTTCTACTAAGTCGTCCAGTTGGAAGACTCTCCAGATGACTTATCTTACAAGTCTTCCAGTAGAAAAATGTAAAGCGGACCTGATTAGTCGCAGAAGGAGTTGGAGTACTCGTCATTGCGGTTATAGATCTGAAAAAATAAAAGTGAAACGGTGAGAATGAGTACATTGATAGAGACAACGTTTTATTTTCATCTTTTCCTCGAGATTGATGACTTACCGGCGTTAGGGTTTACAGAGAAACGGCGCTACGGTTTACAGAGAAGAAGCGGCGGCGCTAGGGTTTGGAGGAAGCGGCGGTGAGAACGTTGGTGAGCACGGTGGCGAGGTCGACGGTTTGTTCGGAAATAGTGGAAGCGGCGGCGCTAGGGTTTAGAGGAAGCGGCGGCGCTAGGGTTAGAAGACGCTGCGGCGAGAACGGTGAGAATGAAGTTAGATAGCCGACGTTGTGAACGATGGTTTGTTCGGAAATAGTGGGAATTCGAAATCGCCGGTGAGAGAGAACTGTTAGGGTTTCTGAATTTCGCGAAAAATGAACAAAAAAAATCACCTTATATATTGGGTAAATAATCCGGTTAGCTTTAAAAGTACATTGGTAAAATTTAAAGTTTGGTCCGGTTTAGACGACTTATTCTGGCTGATAATGTACATCAGACGACTTAATATTTAGTCGTCTGCTCTAAGACGACTAAATGTTAAGTCGTCCAGACCCTAAAATGAACCCCTAAACTAAAATGACTAAATTAACTAACTAACCACGTTATAAAATCAAAGTATACTTCAATAGTGTTTACTATACACAGAAATGAACACGCTTAGGTAATTTTTAAATTTTTCAAAAACGGTTTTAATGCTTTCCGAAATCTAACCCTAAGAACATATACAATACTACAACATATGTTGATGAAACCAAAACTAAAGAATATCATGACGACCTACTTTCACTCATCTATGCTGAAAACAATTTAAATTTGTGTTATCCTAATTTATATCTCTTAAGACATATGTTAATTACATAATTCCCATTTTTCACTTATCAAAATATTTTTTACAGAATTTTTAAATTATGTTTAAGAATAACTGTCCAGACGACTTTCAGTTAAGTCGTCTGGACGAGTTATTTTTAAGTCGTCTAAACAGACGACTTGTCGAGGGGTAAAAACGTAAAAAAAATCCTGTTTTTTTGTTTGGTCACAAGGGGCCTAGTTGTAATTTCAATAGCTTTTTAGGTTACTTTTGCCTTTGACCCAAGTTGGGGTATTTTTTTGGGTTTGACTCCAAGTTTTGAGTCATACTTGGCAATTCTCCCTTATTAATTTATCAAATATTAATTTATAGAGGTTATATTGTATATGGAAGATTAAAGTGAAAGTCATAAAACTTTGTTAAATAATTGTGTTTACTATTTATAGGATTGCAAACGAAGAGTACTGAAAATGTTTTACACAAAATTGTGATTTTATCTGTTTTTTCTATTTATTTATTTACAATTTTTTTTCTTATTTTATTATTTTATTGTCTATATTTCGTTTTATCTTAAATTCGTAACAAAAATTATTTAAGATGCTTACTCTTATAGATTTACTTCACAAAATATACTTTAATTACACAATTTTTTTTTAAAAAAAACGAATCTAAATTTATATAAACACTAGGTTAAACCCGTCCTATGGGCAGACGAATAAATAAACTAATAGTAAAAATCTTTTTTAATCTTTGATTTAGTTTAACTAAAAGTAGCATTGACGTTCATAAATTTCTCACAACAATTTTATCTATTTATTTGACAATACAGTTGTAAGATAACAATAAATCAATACAATTTGATAAAAAATTTAGTAGATTAGAGTTAGTAGGGTAAAATTGATGACAAAAAAGGGGTAAAATTATTTTCGCTCTTAGTTGTTCATGAATTACATTATTTTTATATTTTTATTAAAACTAATGGTATACACTATATAAAAGCAATAACTTATTCTTATAAAAATTTTGACGCTTTGATTGGTTATGTGTTAGGTTTACATTTGGATATGATGTAACTTAACTGTTTGTCTCTAAACAAGTTTTATAGTATACAACTAGGATATGATCCGCGACTTGGGCAGAGTGAGAAGAAAATTAAATATCCTAATTAAATATTTATAATTAGAGCATAAAAATTTTAAAATGACAATAGAAAAACATGCATTACAAATTACAAATATTATTACAACTTCTTTTGAAAAATTCTGGGTGAAATTGTTTTTGCATAAAATCATATTAGCATGGGGTCGGGTTCATTTAATATAAACTAACAAACTTAGTAAACTAACTGTATTACTTCTTTCTAAAAGCTTCAGTTTCTGAAACCGCATCGGGTTCGAAAACAGTTTTTAAAAACTCATCAATATTAGTGGCGTTTTTGAATCGACCTTATCATAAAAACAGTAAATGTTTGACAATTTTTCAGAATATGTCGGCAACAGGGTTATTGTTAACAATTGGCAGCGCCAAATCATCTTTGGGTAACCTAAACAATTTTGAAAACAGTAACAGAAACATAGTTGTCGGTACCATATAATATTGGATCAAAAACCGTTTTATACATATAACTTAATATATATATATATATATAAATTGTAAACTTACAAAGCCTTGAAATCTTCAACCTCAGTCATTTGGGGATTCAGAGCAACATCAGACACATTGGAAGTATTCAATAGGCTACGTTCCTCTGATAAAAACCATTGTAACGTTGAGTTAAGAGATGAACTTCTAAACAAACAAATAGCATGTTTCGCGCCTTCCCTTATATTGAAAATACTTATACCTTTCCAGATTTTTATCTTCCCAAACCTCACAACACATATCACTTGCTGTTCTCTTCTAAGTTGTATAGCATCAGATACATGGCAAACTTATCCCACAAAACAATGGGCAGGCGCTCATCACTACAAAACATAAACAAACTTAAGATTTAAAAAGATGATAGTGAGAGCAGTTTCGTATATTGAATACATAATTCGCAATTTATTAATCAAGCTTATATTTGATTGCTTTGACAGATGTATATATATATAGTAAAACAATTGCTTAATAAATTAGTTTGCTTTACAATTTAAGGGAAAGTGTATAATGATTGATTGAGCACTCAATCAGTTTATGCCATTTTTTCTGTTTGTATTACCGATTTTTTTTTGCGGCAATAGTGACAAATCAATTAGCATCAATTTTTCACTAACACTACAAGAAATACGGGTATTGGTAGCAGTTCACGGTAGCACGAATTCACGAAATGCTACCAAAAGTTATGTCCATATTTTTGGTAGCGTTATTTCCTCGCTAGCTATATTTATCAGTAACCCGGTAAAAAAAATAATAAAAAATTCAGTTAAACAGAGTAAAGTGGTGTCGCGATGCAAAAGACCTAGGTTTGTTTCAACCTTTTCCGCCTCTCCTTCTCTTCACTTAGAAACTATCGAAGAAAAAAAAGAATGGGGAAGCTCAATCTCGCCGATCTTTGACCAGAATCCGTACGGTACGGTGCTTTCGTCGCCGGCGGACAGCTTCCCGGTGAACCCAGATTCCATTTTGTCTGATTAATTCCTTCGATAACTTAAATGTATCTGATTTCTCTTTGATGAATTTGATCGTTTGATTTGTTACAGGTTTTAAAAATTTGATTTAACCGAAGATTAGGAGGAGAGAAGTCAGGTTAGAGCTAATCAGTTCTGTTTCGTATTTTGTATCGTGAGGAGAATTGATTTGTGGTTTGATTGTTTTGGACCGAACGCGAATTGATTTGTGGTTCTTGTCTGTTCTCTTTTGCTTTGCAGGTTTGAGCTTTTGATTGTCCGTTTTGGAGTGAAGTGGAGTTGAAATCCGAAGGAGCTTATTGAGGTGATTCTTTTTCACCCAATAGAAGTTGTTTCTTGTTGGTGGTAGTGAATGACTGAGTTATAGTATTTGATAGATTGGCGATTGAATAATTGATAGTTTATTGGTACTTATGTGAATGAGAATGTGTCTGTTTGATGTATGTTTGACTTATAATTTATGGCTTTGCTTGATTTTGTTGGTTTATCGGTTAGAAACTTAGGACATAAAATGGTTGAAAAGTCATGGGTTCATCTAAACAGGTATGGAAAAACAATATATATTATAGGAACTTATATTTTGTGTGTGATTAAGAGTGTTTAAATTATGCTTTCATGTCTTTAAACCGAAGAGCTGATCCTGATTATGAGAGAGGTGCATGGGAATTTGTGAGGTCAGTTGCTGCAGATTTGCGAGAGTCTGAGTTGATCATCTGCCCATGTATTGACTGTCGCAACGTAGATCGTCACTCAGCCAGTGTTATTGTGGATCATTTTGTAACTAGGGGAATGGATTTGAGTTACAAAATGAGGGAGGATTGGTATCACCATGGAGAAGTAATATCAGGGACTGACAGCAGAAGCAGTGCAAGTGAGAAGAGCAATGAGATTTTAGGGTTATACCAAGCAGCAGCGTATGTTGATGAAGAGTTTCTAAGGCATGGTGACTTAAGTGAGGTTGCTGAAGGTGAAGATAAGGCAGAAGATGAGTTTCTTGCTAAGCTAGCCGATGCAGAAACACCTCTGTATCCAAGTTGTGGTAACCACAGCAAGCTCTCTGCTATTGTTTCACTCTTTAGGATAAAGACTCAGAATGGTTGGTCTGATAGAAGCTTTGATCTGTTGCTTGAGACTTTGCCACAGATGCTACCCAAGGATAATGTCTTGCACACGTCCTTGTACGAAGTAAAGAGGTTCTTGAGATCTTTTGATATGGGTTATGAGAAGATACACGCCTGTGTGAACGACTGCTGTCTATTCAGAAAGGAGTTTGAGAAGTTAGACAAATGTCCGAAATGCAATGCATCAGGATGGAAGAGTAACTTGCGCACAAGTGATGTAAAGAAAGGTATTCCACAGAAAGTTCTTAGGTATTTTCCCATAATCCCACGTCTGAAGAGGATGTTCAGGTCAGAGGACATGTCAAAGGACTTAAGGTGGCATTTTAGTAATAAAAGCACTGATGGGAAAAGCAGACATCCGGTTGATTCTGTAACTTGGGATCAAATGAAATGACATATATCCTTCATTTGCCGCTGAAGAAAGGAATCTTCGGCTTGGGATGTCCACTGATGGGTTCAATCCTTTCAGCATGAAGAATGTGAACTACAGTTGCTGGCCCGTTTTGCTTGTCATTTACAACCTGTCACCTGAAAAGTGTATGAAGGAGGAGAACATCATGTTGTCGTTGCTCATTCCTGGTCCAACCCAACCTGGTAACAACATTGATGTGTACTTAGAACCGCTTATAGAGGATCTTAACCACCTGTGGGAGAAAGGAGAGGTAACGTATGATGCAGTCAGCCACACGACTTTCACACTAAGAGCAATGCTTCTCTGGACCATTCAGGATTTTCCAGCATGTGGTAATCTTGCAGGCTGCAAAGTAAATGGGAAAATGGGTTGTCCAGTGTGTGGGAAAAACACAGACACGATGTGGTTGACTAACTGCAGGAAGCACGTTTATATGTCCCACCGGAAAGGTCTTCCTCCCACATATCCTTATCGAGGAAAGAAAGCTTGGTTTGATGGGAAAGCAGAGCATGGGAAAAAGGGTTTTTCTGAGTGGTCATAACATAAGCCATATACTCAGAAACTACAAGAATGATTTTGGAAAAGTGAAAGTAACTGGAAGGAAGAAGAAGATTAATGAGACGGTTGGATCAGACTCCAATACGGATGATGAATCCAGTGATTCAGAGGAAGAGGAAGAGGAAGAAGCAGTTGATGAGGAAGAGCTATCTAGATGGAAGAAGCGGTCAGTCTTTTTCAAGTTACCTTATTGGGAGGTATGTTTCTAATCTGAAGATATATCAGTTTTTATGAACTGTGCAGTCACCACCTTTCTTTGACACTATTATCTTTGTTTTTTTTGTATAGGATCTACCGATAAGACACAACTTAGACATTATGCACGTGGAAAGAAATGTTGCTGCAAGCCTTATAGCAACATTGTTGCATTGTGGAAAATCTAAAGACGGTCTTAACGCGAGGAAAGATCTAGAACCGCTTGGCATTAGGAAGGATTTACATCCTCAACCCCGTGGAAAAAGAACATACCTTCCTCTAGCTCCTTGGTCTCTGTCCAGCAAAGAGAAAAAAGTATTCTGCAAGCGGTTATCAGACTTCAGAGGTCCGGATGGTTATTGCTTAAATATATCAAGGTGTGTGAAGTTGGAAGAATCTAAGATATCAGGGTTGAAATCACATGATTACCATGTCTTGATGCAACAGCTTCTTCTGGTTGCTATCAGAGGTATCAACTGAGTCTTTAAACTTTGTATTAGTCAAGATTTAGATGTCCTGAATCTATTCTCCATTTATAATTTGGACAGGGTTATTACCTAAAGGTGTTAGGATAGCTATTCGACGTCTCTGTGCTTTCTTCCATCATCTCTGTCAGCAGGTAATTGATGTAGAGAAAATTACAGCAATGGAGGAGGAAATTGTGGAAACACTCTGCATGTTTGAGCGTTTTTTTCCTCCAAGTTTCTTTGATATAATGGTGCATTTGGTAGTTCATCTAGACAGGGAAGCTCGGTTATGTGGACCAGTTCATTTCCGTTGGATGTACCCATTTGAGAGATTCATGAAGGTGCTGAAAGACTTTGTCAGAAACCTTGCAAGGCCAGAGGGTTGTATTGCTGAAGCGTATCTCGCAGAGGAATGTGTTAGGTTTTGCAGTCAGTTCTTGAAAAAAACAACACGTTATGAGGAGAAACCTGATAGAAACGCTGAGTATGAGAGTAGCTCTATTCTTGAAGGTCGTCCAATATCTGCTGGCACTTGTTGTGTTCTTTCTGAGAAGGATATGAGCATTGTACATCTTGCTGTGATTCAGAATATGGCTATCGTCGAACCTTATGTGGAGTAAGTCTTTCAAAGCTACTTTTTGTTTTGTAGTTACTGCGGGTTGTTAGTTTATTAAGTTGCTAATACTCTGTTTGAATCCTTTTGAAGCATGCATCTACAGCATCTACAAGACACTAATGAAAAATGTAGACGTGATGCAACAATATTATGGAAAATGCATTCACAGAAATTTGCTTCTTGGTTAAAAGAGCAGGTAGTTCTCATAATATGATCAACAATTTAGTTTCCTGGCTTTGGCTATAGATATGTATTGACACAACATATCTTTTTATAGATACCTATTAGCTCAGACCATCACGACGAGACACTCAAATGGCTGGCCTACGGACCTCGTGTTAGCTTTAGGTCTTACACTGGTTACATAGTTAATGGTCTGCGGTTCCACACGATTTCAGTTGACAGACAAAGCCAGAACAGTGGTGTTCTATATGAGGCAACAACTATGTGTAGATCAAGTGCAAAAGACACTTCGCAGATGGTTGACTTGGTAACATACTATGGCAGAGTGTTGGAGATTCTGCTGATCGATTACAATACATTTTACATTCCTGTATTTCGCTGTCAGTGGGCAAATATAGGTAACGGAGTCAAGGTAGAAGATGGCTTCACACTAGTGAACCTCAACCAAAGTCAAATGGCTTATGCTAGAGATCCATACATCCTAGCCTCACAAGCAAAGCAAGTCTTTTACTCAAGAGTAGATGAGTCATCAAGTTGGTATGTAGCTATGAGAGGGCCTACAAGAAGATACCGTGAGGAAGATGCTGAGGATGGACATTTGGATGTTGGTCCAATGCCAGCAGTAGTGGCCATGGATGTTGATGATTTAGTTGATGAATCTAGAAATGCCAGAGCTGGCTGTGAAGGAATATATGTTTGAAAAGGAGAAGTTGTGATTTTTTGGATGATGGCCATAAGTTGTGATTTTTTGGATGATGGCCATAACTTGATTTTTTGTTTATATTGGAGAAGTTGTGTTCTAGATTCCTGCCCATAATCTGATTTTTTTGGTTTATTGGAGAAGGTGGGATATAAGATAATGGGCAGGAATCTGTGTATGTGAATTGTGTTATGGAATTATCTATTTCTGATCAGTTGCTTTGAGTGTGTTTTGCGTGTTGTTTGTTTGTGTTTTGGAAGTATCTAATTCTTGTTTGTTGTTTGTTTCTTACATCTGATTTTCTTTTGAGACTTACCAACTCTTTTATATTTCAGTAGGAGTGAACTAAGATGGGAAACCAGAGGAACAAGCGTGTGCCCAAGCGTGCGAAGAAGCAGTCAGATGTAGAAATGGAGGTTGCAGATGAAGAGCAATTCATCGAACATATAACAACCAGAGCAGTCTCAGATGAAATGGTGGAAGAAGCACAGGAGTTGGGGGAGGAGAATCAGAATGAAATGGAGGAAGAAGCACAGAAGTTGGGGGAGGAGATTCAGAATGAAATGGAGGAAGAAGCACAAGACTTGGGGGAGGAGAATCAGAACGAAATGGAGGAAGAAGAGGAAGCTGTTGCTGGAGCTGATGGAGTGCAGACTCAGACTGACACAGCTAGTACATCACAACGTAAAAGACGTCGAGGACCTACAACGATGAAACACATTGCCAAGGATCCAAATGAACGGCAACATGTCGACTTCACAGATATGGGGGATCCCTGTGGTCCAGGTTCAGTATTGTTATCCTCTTACTTGGGTCCCTTAGTACTTGAACATGTGCCGGTGATCATTAATAACTGGAGACAAGTCAGTGAAGAAATCAAGACTGTGCTTTGGAAATCTATTGAGGTAAACAGGATTTTTTTTTACTTTTACTTCCAATCCATTTAACTATTGAGTGCAGACTCAGACTGACTGTGCTTTGTATTTTAATGTGTCTCATTGCTGACTGCAGATGAGGTTTGATTTGGACGAAGACTTCAAAAAGGTTGATGTGCTTAAACAGATGGGATGTTTGTGGAGAGCATCCAAATCACGCCTGGTAACATCTGTTAGGAAAGCTCCAACTATTAAAGCTAGGATGAGCATGCAACCAAACAATGTAACTACAGCTGAATGGCGTAAATTTGTCAGAGATAAGACCAGTAAAGCCTTTAAGGTTGTCAGCGACTCTTACAAAGAAAGAAGACAGAAGCATATTCCTCACACCTGCGGCCGTAAAGGCATGGTCAGGCTGAGAGAAGATTTGGTAAAGTCTAGCGAAGATCCATCAAAAGTGTCGAGGCTACGAGTTTGGGTGAAATCACGAACAAAGAAGGATGGTACTCATGTCAATGTTAATGCAGCTGAAAAGATTGTAAGTTTTAATCTTTCATATTGCTTCTAAGAAGTTGGATTGGCTGGTGCTGCTTTGTGGTTATTGAAATTTTAATGTCTTTCCAGAAAAATGCATCAGAGATCGAACTTGAGGGTCATGCCGATTCAACGACAACGAATCCAAAGCACGATCTGCTATCTCAGATATTGGGACCTGATCAACCTGGGCGGTTGCGGGCGATGGGCAGAGGCATTAGCATGACCAAATTGAATTGTTTACAGGTTAAGGACAACTATATCACTGCAATGGAACAAAAACAGGTGTCTCTGCAGGAACAGGTTCATGATTTACAGAAGGCCCTTCGCAGAATGAATAATCAGGGACCTGCAACTGATGTCAGTGAAAACAAGGTATGAATTGACTTCATCTGCCTTACTCTATCTATGGAATTGTATATATGAATTGGTTTGACATTGCTTGTTCTTCATGTAGAGTGTAAATAATACCAGATCACTTCCCAAGTGTTATCTGGTTGACTGGACTTCTGTCGATGAGAAAGTTGCTGAGAGAAGGGTGGTTTCAGCTGAAGCTGATGAGTTAGTTAATGGGATTCTTTTAGGGCCTCACGCGGTGAAGGTTTCAGTTGAAACTGCAATAAAAGCAGACACCTCTTTATGACGCTCTGCACAGAATATGTTTACTTTGGAGGATGCAGTTGGCGAAATGATTGCATGGCATTCTGATCACTGTATTGTTGCAACAGCAGGTCTCATTCCAGAGGACAATGCTCCTAACGTTAAGTTTCTTCTCCCTCTGTAGCTGATTATGTTTTCCCTCTATACATGAGTATGATTCTGAGTCCTTTTTATCCCGTCTTTGTTGTCTTTGGCAGAGCCCCTTCACAGGTTCAGTTAACAAATGCAAACTCATGGACTATATAAAGAAGGAGTAAGTAGTTGCTGTAGGCCGATGGCAGACAAAAGAACCAAAATCATTGGTCAATGGACTTCCTCTTGGTCCTAATACAGTAAAAGTTTATGTTGATGAGGTCCTAAACCCAACGGCATACATATGGAGGCCTACTGTAGGAAAGACAACTATGGAAGATTTTATGAACTGTTATGTTGCATGGCCTGCAAATTGCGTTGTGTTTGAATCGGATATGACAGATTCTCCTCGTCGTCAACAATCAGATTCTAAAGCAGTGAGTTCATCTTCTAAGAATCAGAAGTATCCATTAACACCACCAGCTCCTAAGAAACCATTTACTCCAGCATCTCCTCTTCGCAGATCTGAGGTACTTTCTTTTGTTCAATTAGTTGATTTGTTTTGGGATGATGCTTGAATTTTGGCTTCGATTTTGCTTTGTGTGATTCCAGCGTAACAAATTCAAGCCAAATAAAAAAATCCAGCTGCTGGATATATCTGGAAACAATGTGGTCGTCGCTGAAGGACGTTGGTCTTCGAGTAATCCTGAGCATCTTGTCCACTTTCAGGCATTGGGGCTTGGTGCTTGTAGAGTCTTTGTGGATGTTGTCAAGGTGAAAGATGCAGCTGTGTGGAGGACTTCGTCGGAGATCGAGTATATGGAAGATGCACTAGGCAGCTGTCTTGCTTGGCCAGAGGATAAAATTATAACGGTGAGAGTTGTGTTTATTTTGCGTTCTTTCTCACATGTTCTCTTGCATCCGTATGAAAATGTAAAAAACTAAGGTTATATGTCTTTATTTACAGGTTTGACAAAAGACCAAAAGGAGCATGGTGACTTGGTGTTTCCTGTTTAGTTAAGTTCTTGTTCTTTGCTGTTTCAGAACATGGCTTTTGTATTTCAATGACTCGTGTTTCTCTTTTTCATGTACTCGGTTGAAAAATTTAATCTATGTATGGTTTGGATGATTTTACTAAATTAAGACTTTATGTTATTGTGTTTGATCCATTTTATCATTTCAATTTTACAAAAGCCCAATAAACTAAATGTCCATTTGTTGGTTCAGCTAGGAAATCACTATTTTCAATTTAGGGTAAGGATAGGGGTTAGGATTCTCATGTTTTTTTTGTGATTAGGTTTAGAGATTTCTTTTAAGGTTTATTCTACTTATAGTTTTCAGGTCTTTTTCAAGATGCTATAACACACACTAAGACAAAATGATATGTTAATCACAAAACATATGATGTAGTTCCCCTTTCCACATTATCTTTGTTGTGAAAGTGTTAGCATATGTAGTGTTGAGTTTGAGGATTAGGGTATATTGGTGTAGTTAAAGTATTTTGTGGTTTATATGTTGAAAAATTGATGCTAAACTTAGATTTATATTTTAAAATCATGATTATAAATTTTTACAATTTTTTTACATATTTTAAAAATAATTTTAAATACCCAGAAACATAATTTCTCTTCTTTTTTTAATAGCCATCGATTTGATATAAGATCAAAGGCCCATAATCCACCATCCATCTATCCTCGTCCTCTCTTCCTATTGGTTGATTATTTTAAGGCAAGGATTCTAATCTTGTCCGTTCGTAAATGTTAATCTAACGGTTCACAATTGTTTTTTTCTTTTATCTCCTTCCTTCTCTCTCAGAAAGAACCCCCACTGCAACCTAGTTTACAGAGTTATCTCAAACAACCGCAATTCTCTATGTGCCACCACGAGCCCACTTCGACCCACCACTAATCACTGTCTACACATCACCATTCCATCTCAAACAACCATGAATCTCTCTTAAGCAACCTCGATTTCACTCTATGGGTTTCCATCGGACTCATCCATATCAAAAGGTCTGCGCCCTCTAACGCCTAAACCCTAGATTTTACTCATCCTTATGATTATTATACATTTCTCTAACTAAAAAGGTAGCAACTCTTAACAGATCCTTAAAGATTCGAAGCCTTAGAGATCTGGGTTTGGAACTTCTTCAAAGGTTAGAGATATTCGATTTCCATTTATTCTTCTTCAAATATCATCTTCGATTTATTATTTCTTCTTCAAATTATGTGTATTGTAACCACATAGATCTATCTAACTACTGTTAAGTTTTCATTTTATGTTAAGATATTCATAATCAAATATCAATTACAGTTCTAACTTGTGTTAACTTTATAGTCTAGAAATCTAATGGAAGGAAGGAAGATCATCGTATGTGCTCTGCCGGCATCTGGAGTGAGACCACAACTACTCCAAAAACAAAAACCACAACAAGAAGCACTCAACACAGAACAACAACGAGGACAGTCCTCGGGTGGGAATGATGTGGAGGAGATAACCAGAGCAGAGTTCAGGGGCGGGAATGATGTGGAGGAGATAACCAGAGCAGAGTACAAACGCTCTCTTGGCTACTTGACACGCATTGAGGAACCTGAAGAAGACATCGACCCAATGTTCAGAAACTCGTCTCTTATGAGACACATACGACAAGCACAAGGACAGTCCTCACGAACCAAGTCTGGCCGTCATTACTAATTGTTGTTTATGTATGTTGTTTATGTATGTGTTTCTTTGCTATATGATTAATCAATTGTCAGCATCATAATGCTTTTCTCATATTTCTATTTTCGTTACAATTACTAAAAAATCTTATTTTCATTTCTCCTTTTTCCAATATTTTGCATTTCAATAACCCAAAAAATAAACAAAATTCAGTAAATCAAACCAACAAATGTGTCAATATAGAAAAAATCGTATATTCAGTGTTAGCTATGAATATAAACTTCCTAGCACGAGAAAATGCTGTATTAAAATTTTCAATGGCATACATACATTGCTATTACAGGATCAAAAATACTGAGTTACAAAAACGTAATCCATGACAAAAAATAATTGTCATAAGATAATATTTTATGGCACATAGAAAGTGCCACATAAATATTTAAAATAGCTAAAACCAGTCGCTATAAATAAGTTTAATATAACACAGCAAAAATGCTATAATATCTCTAAATTGTTACAGCACGCAAAAAACGCTACGCTAGGAGGGGGGTCTATTATAGCTGCGGCTGTCACGGCATTCTTCGAAACGCTATGAAAACGATATGATAGCGTTTTTCGGGTGCTAATAATACACATATTTGTTGTAGTGTAATCACTAAACATTTTTACGATAAAACTTGTGCATCAGATTTTGCGTGATTGGGTATCTACGTCTGAAACAGCTCAAATAATGTGGATTAGGAAACAAATATGATTGTCTTCAATGTATGCATTCATAAGGATACAATCAATCATAATGGCATGATTGATCATAGCAGACTAATTATAGGAAACAGAAAGAGCAAGAACAAATAATCTTTACTGAAAATAAAAATTTGTAGGCAACAGCTTAACAATTACATTAGTCCACATGAATACAAACGAAAAATTTCTCATTATGTCAATTAATACCCCCCTTAAACTACTCCTAATATGATTAAATTCCTTATTAAACTGACGGTGAAAATTAACTCAATCCTCCAAAAAATGCAGCTGCAGGTTTAAACAAAACCAATTTGAGAAAACTATATCTTACTAACTTCATGGCATAACCACGTTAGTCCTATAGTTTTTGAAAAATAGGTTAAGCATTACTATATTATATAAGTTGTCCAACGAAACATGTGAGGGTTTTGCAAAAATAATGTTTAAATGTCTTAGTCTTTATTTCTTTAACAAACCACGATTCTTTCATATAATTTGTTAAACCTTAGATTTGAGGGATATACAAAATCATATTTTTCTCAAAAATTATATGTTTAAATTTTCTATTTAGATTGAAGATGATCATCACTAACAACTTATACAATGTTTGTATATCGGAGCATGAATATAAAAAGTTAATATAAAATTTTATGGCATTTAATATGTTAATATATTGGCGCAAATTTCTATTTTCCTATAGGTCTCATGTTACACCTTTTGTTATATGCAGGTACTTCGAAAAAAATATAATACAAAACGTTAGTGCTTTAATGTACGCTAGGTTCAGTTCCCTAATAAAATGATATATAATACAATGCACTAACAAAAGAAGTACCAATGGCAGCAATATAACTAAAACTATTTTGAGAAAATAAATGGATAATATGAAATCACCCATGTTATCCAAATAATTGATTAAAATTTTTAAAATAAATGTTACTGTCTAACTTATAAAATATAATTCTTACAATAATTTGATTACAAATAACTAAAATATATGATATATTGATTGTGTTTTCTTATTGAATAAAATTATTTAGTTTGTTATTATATATATATATATACACACACACATACTATGAAAAACGGTTATGCTTGTCTGAGCCTTAGACTCTGATATGAAAACAAAGACAACATTAAGTAGCTTAGGCCCTGATTGGCAAAGCAGATGAGAAAGCAGTAGCATTATGCTATAAAAGCAGTATGCTGCAGAAGCTGTATGCTTTTGCTAAACTGCTTAAAAGATTGATTGGTAGAGCAGTATGAACATGCTATTAAAATTTATTATTAAAACTAGTATAGAACATATATATATATATATATATATATATATATATATATATTTTATATATTAATATATATAATTGGTTATTTTATTTACTAATTTTAAAATTATGTTAACAATTAAAATGTTATTTTAAAAAATAAATTTTAAATTAAAATATCTATTTTTAAAAATAATATTTTGCATTTGAAATATAATTTAATTTAAATAATTTATTTAATTATATTCTATTTTAAAATATAATTTACTTCGAGAAAAAAATAAAAAAACTAAAATATTATTTAATTTATATAATTTATTTAAAATATAATTTATATATAATATAATTTAGATAATTAATTTATCAAATATATATAATTATATTATTATATTTATATAATTAATTTATATAATTATTTATCTAATTTATATAATTAATTCTAATTTATATAATTTATATAATTAATTTAAAATATAATTTATATATTAATTTAATTAAATTATATTTTAAATGTCAAAAAAAAAAATTAAAAATATTTAAATAGTAAATTTATTATTTTATTTTTTGGATATAAAAATGATTTTATGATATTATTAAATAAAATAAATGAACTATTTATATATATATATTTCTTAAATTTATAAATTATAAATGCAAATGCTCTTCCAAAAGCTTCATATGAGAGCATTTGCTAGAGAACATTTAGAGAGCATTAGCATTTAGTAAATGCTCTTCTAAATGCTTTTGTAACAAATGTTGATTGGATAATGTAGAGCATAATGCTAATGCTAATGCTCTACCAATCAAGGCGGGAGAATTGCCAACTGTGACTCAAAACTTGGAGTCAAACCCAAAAGAATACCCCAACTTGGGTCAAAGACAAAAGTAACCTAAAAGGCTATTGAAATTACAACTATCCCTTTGTGACCAAACAAAAAAAGGGGATTTTTTTTACGTTTTTACCCCTCGCAAGTCGTCTGTTTAGACGACTTAAAAATAACTCGTCCAGACGACTTAACTGAAAGTCGCCTGGACAGTTATTCTTAAACATAATTTAAAAATTCTGTAAAAAATATTTTGATAAGTGAAAAATGGGAATTATGTAATTAACATATGTCTTAAGAGATATAAATTAAAATATAACAAATTTCAATTGTTTTCAGCATAGATAAGTGAAAGTAGGTCGTCATGATATTCTTTAGTTTTGGTTTCATCAACATATGTTGTAGTATTGTATATGTTCTTAGGGTTAGATTTCGGAAAGCATTAAATAACGTGGTATAGTAAACACTATTGAAGTATACTTTGATTTTATAACGTGGTTAGTTAGTTAATTTAGTCATTTTAGTTTAGGGGTTCATTTTAGGGTCTAGACGACTTAATATTTAGTCGTCTGTTACATTATCAGCCAGAATAAGTCGTCTAAACCGGACCAAACCTTAAATTTTACCAATGTACTTTTAAAGCTAACCGGATTATTTACCCAATATATAAGGTGATTTTTTGTTTGTTCATTTTTCGCGAAATTCAGAAACCCTAACAGTTCTCTCTCACCGGCGATATCAAAGGCGATTTCGAATTCCCACTATTTCCGAACAAACCATCGTTCTCAACGTCGGCTATCTAACTTCATTCTCACCGTTCTCGCCGCAGCTTCTTCTAACCCTAGCGCCGCCGCTTCCTCTAAACCCTAGCGCCGCCGCTTCCACTATTTCCAAACAAACCGTCGCCCTCGCCACCGTGCTCACCAACGTTCTCACCGCCGCTTCCTGCAAACCCTAGCGCCGCCGCTTCTTCTCTGTAAACCGTAGCGACGTTTCTCTGTAAACCCTAACGCCGGTAAGTCATCAATCTCGAGGAAAAGATGAAAATAAAACGTTGTCTCTATCAATTTACTCATTCTCACCGTTTCACATTTATTTTTTCAGATCTATAACCGCAATGACGAGTACTCCAACTCCTTCTGCGACTAATCAGGTCCGCTTTAAATTTTTCTACTGGAAGACTTGTAAGATAAGTCGTCTGGAAAGTCTTCCAACTGGATGTTAGTAGACGACTTAAATTAAGTCGTCCAGCAGGAAGACTTTCCAGACGACTTATTACAAGTCGACTACTAAGTCGTCCACTAGGAAGAATTTCCAGACGACTTACATTTAAGTCGTCTACTAAGTCGTCCGATTGGACGACTTTCCAGACGACTTAAATGTAAGTCGTCTACTAAGTGTAAACCTTGCTTAAACTTACAAGTTTTATTTGTAATTGAAAAATAAAACTTGAAATTTAACTTTCTCCAGACGACTTAAATTAAAGTCGTCCAGCTCTAGACGACTTAGATGAAAGTCGTCCAGCTAGACGACTTAACTTAAGGTCGTCCGGTTTAAGCAAGGTTTGACCAGAAAATTTGGAAATATTCTGGACGACTTTGCTTTCCCCGGACGACTTTAAATTAAGTATTCTGGTGGGACGACTTTCATTTAAGTCGTCTGGAGAAAGTGAAATTTCAAGTTATATTTTTCAATTACAAAACTAACCTAGGACGACTTACGTTTAAGTCGTCTAGTTTAATAAAATATTGAAATTTTAACTTTCCCAGAGACGACTGAATTATAAGTCGTCCAGAAATAGTCAAAGATCTGACACGATTCGGTCAAATGCAAAACTAACTCGTTTCTCGTAGACGACTTATATATAAGTCGTCTGGAGTTTTTTTTTTTTTTAACAAACAAAACTGGACGACTTAGTTTAAGTCGTCCGTTTGACCAGAAGACTTATCAGTAAGTCTTCTACATAGAGATGACTTACTACGCGAACAGATCTTGAAAAAAATTCAAATTCATACCTTAAACTAGGTGAGATGACTTTGTTTGCACACAGGGTCTTCTCCAACCACCCAGAACCTCAAACGAAAGCAACTGTAAGTCAAAACGAAAGAAATATGGCTCTGTCAACCATAAACTATTTTGAGTCAAAAGCTTGAGTTTTTTGGATGAATATGGAGAGAAAGTGAAAGAAATGTTGTTTTTAGTTCATAACAATTGAAATAGAGAGTGTGTAAAGAGATTTACGTGCATTAAAGGGTATTAAAAGCTCCAAACAGTTAGTACAAGGTTGTTGGAACTATTCATGGAAGTTGCACTATTATAAATACTTGAAGAAGATGAGGTTGAGACAGTAAAGAAGCCATTTTCGAAAAAAAAAGTTAATGGCATTTTCGTAGATTAAATGCAAGTGTGGGGTGAAAATCTCAAAAAAAAAATGAGTCAAAAGAAAAGGTTAGTTTTCTGTTTAACTCCAAGTTTTGAGTCACTTTTGCAAAAAGCCCAACAAAGATTCTTCCATACTCACCGACCCTGCCGAGACCCCCGCACACATCTAATTCAACAACAGAAAAAACGGTTATACTTGTCTGAGCCTTAGACTTTCTGATATGAAAACAAAGACAGCATGAAGTACCTTCTCAAGTGTGTACGTGAAAACCTGCATGTTTAAAGATCGTATATCAGAGCTGGAGGATATTTAATTATCTTCGTCCTTAGCGGCAACTTGGTCCTACCATATAATTCCATCATAAGTATATTTTACTTTACAGAGGCTCACTGATTGAACGCACAGAAAACTCAGTTTTTTCTCCTTATCCAAAATCCCCTTGACTGGACGGTAGGCAACAGTTTGAAAATATCATCGTCAAATGTGTTTCAGAAGAAAGAGCTCGTATTATCTCCCTTAGGTGAATAACCTTAAACTAAAGAACTACGGTTGAAAACAGATATCAAGTGTTCCATGAACCTAAATGGAAGCTCTGTATGTTGAGAGAAAGCCTGGAACAAAATTTGATTGTCAATAAGATGCGGTAGAATATGCAGAAAGGCTGAGGCTATCACCCTCAAAAAAAGAAAGCTGTTACCACGGCGGCGATGTCGTCCCAAAGAGATGAAGATGAAGTGAGTCTGTGTTTCCATTAAAACAGTCCGAAGAAATGAGCTACTCAACACCACCGGCTAATAAACAAAACACCACGGAAGCTCTTCCGAGAGGTTCACCGGGGTTAATGGAGTAATTGTCTTGAACCGTCGATCAATTTCTTGGAAGAGAAGTAAGAAATTATTTTCTCCCTAGCTAAGCGACCAAAAAGGCGATAAAAGAGACGCCTGTTTTCCCGTTGGTGCTTGACCTTAGGGTTCCGGCGCCGACTGGCTCTTCCTCATCTCTACTCAGTTTTCTCTTTGCTTTTCTTCCTTGGTTCTCTCTTGGTCGCCAATATGTTTGAGTCTCTGGTGAGACATCGCTCGTCGGAACCCTAGATCTACCTCGAGGGGAGATAGATCCGGCGGTAGGTGGTGAATCTCTGGAGCTACAACGAGGAGGTGAGGTCTTCTGAGGAGAGGAGTCGGCGTTTTAGAGTGCGGCAGCAGCGAATCTTGTTTTCCCGTTTTGAGATCTGTCTGATGTCGTGGTGGTGAAGGCGCGTGGTGGCCGGTTTCCTGCTCGCTCCTCCTGTTCTTCATTTGGGTGTCTTCTTTCAAAGCTTGTGTTGTGGAGTGGAGTGTGTTAGCCTTCTTTGGAGTCAAAGCTTGGTTTCTCGCTTCAGGCTCTAGGTTGTGCTTCTGCTCAGTGGAGGTGACAGTGGTTCATTGTCGGCGCGTTCTCAAGGATTCTGGTGGTCGTGTGGACGCGGTTTCTTTGTGGTTCTGCGCGTGCACTTTTAGAGGCTTTGACTTTGTCCTGTCGTCTATGGCATCGGCAGTCTTGCCTCCGTTGGTGCTCTCCGTTTGCTGGTCCGCCCCATCTTTGGACCCGTTTGTTGCTCGTTCCATCTCGCGAATGGATTCCGAGCGTTTTGGTGCCGCTCATCGACTACTTTTTGCTTCCCCAGCGAGGCATAGTTTATGTAGCGCAGAGAGTCCAAGCTTGGTTCTCTAGATTTTGGTCATGGCGTTGGTCGGGGCCTTCCAATTGAGTATTGTGGGTCTTCGTTCGAAGGGGAACCTTTGATTAGAGAATAGCCATCCCAGTGCTTGGACTGTCGTTGGTGGTCTTGGCAGGCTCTTCTCTTTCTTTTTTGCAGGTACTGAAGACATGGAGTTTAATTTCGCTTTCATCACAGCTTGCTTTGTCAGAGGTTGTTTGTCACCTGTTCTGCTTGCTGGTCAATGGTGCCTTCTCCTCGTGTGTCCTCTGGTTAGTTCGGTTCTGCCTCTAACCTTCGAGTCTAGAGCTTCATAGTCAGTCAAGTTACAAGTTTGAGGATATTATCAAAACCTAGCTACTCCTGCGATGTCACAAGAAGTCTGGCATCCTAGGCAACAAGGTAAACCCCACCTTTTTGTGGTTAACATCAACGGTTGAGAACAGGGATTGATTTTCTAAAGATTTCGGAGCAGTGGGATGGCGTCGGTTAAGTGGGCGAGCGAAGTTTGCCTTGTAATGGTTGATTTGGAAAACTTTTGGTTGAATCAAATTTGTAACAGAAACTGAATTCCGGTTTGACCGGGTGATTTATTATAGTAAATCTTAACAAAAAAGTAAGAACTCTCATCTTCATCTCAACTCATCTTCATCTCAACTCATCTCCTCACAGAGAATCTTCGCCATAGCCTTTCGATAAGGCCCGCTTCACAGTGAACGGAGGCAGCAAATTAAGATCTTCCACCACCATGTGACTTGTGTTGAGCCAACTGTAGATAAGACAAAAACTATCAAAAATTGATCCAAAGTGTTAATGAAACGATCTTGGGGAGCAGAAAGAGAAAGATAAATATGCAAACAAATCTACAGTTTTATAAACACCAATCAAACTACTAAATCAAATTTTTGTTAGGATTTATGAGGATGATGTTCAAGGAAAGGATGCTAACCTTTATATAGTGTACATACACCACCTTAAGAAGTGTGATAATGGCGACGGATCAGTAACTCGAAACGTTACAGGCGGATGAATATAACAGAAGCCAAAACAACGCTTGTGAGAACCAAAATTCACACCGTCGATTTTAATGAATAAAAACGGAGGAAAGCCAAGTTAATCCGACTTTCCCTGAAGGTCCGGATTCTCTGCGATAGCCAATGACAAGTGACCGAACAAATACGGAAAATAGAGAAAGATAACAAAACAAGTTTTACAGAAAATAGATCTATATTTCGAATTCGCGTGGCAGCACTGCGATTATTACAAAAGACTGTAAGAGCTTCGGCTGCGAGAACAGGCAACGATGTTCCTAGTTCTAGCCGCCTAAGACCTCAAACCTAATTGAGTCGCAGCTCGATAACGAAAGACGAAAAACCACACGAAAAAGGTTTTGTTAAGATTTGGGACTGGACCTTATGAAAGGCTGCCTACGTATCCCTTTCGAGGATCAAGTCGGACGTAGCTCAGTTAGAAAGATCTGAACAAGAGATCGAACTGCCTGGCGAAGTTCGTCTAATATGAGTGTTGGTCATAGGAACGGGCATGTCGAAAATAATGCCTAGGGTTGCTATGTGTGAAACTCTAGGTTAAAAGATTGTTAGATTCTTTCGAGAAGAACAGAAGTCTGCAGACAAGATGAAAATAGAACGAGAGGCAGCCAGACCTTTTAGGTCATGCCTTGCTAGTCTAACCACTTAAGCCCTAAATTCCCCAAGCTATCAGGAACTCTCTAAGTCTGTCAATTTTCGGATCTCTTTTTCTGCTGCTCCTCCCCTCCTTATATACACACCTAGGTCAACGGCCCTCCTACCAATTTGCCTTTGGGCCCAAGTTTATCTCATTCCGGGAATACTCTATTTCTCGTCGATCTTCATATCCTCGAATTTTTACATCATCTTTGGAAACTAGACATTTATCATATTTTCGGAGTCGTAGGATAAACCGTCATAGTCTTGTTGGGCCTGAATCCTTAAAACGGCAAGTGGATCTGCATGCACGTTTTGGGCCTTTGGACGTTTATATGATTCCTCGGGTAGACTGTCTTCGTAGGACGAATCGTATAGTATAGAGAATCGATGTTTGAGTTGATTGTACTCGTTTTACAAGACATGTTCTATACGAAAAACAACCTTCTAGTTTTTGATGGTAAAACTTCGATGATTACTCTAATCATGACGAAGCGAAAGACATTGAATTTGCAGCAGGGAGGACACGACCTTACTGCACATACGGGAATTGATCTAAACCGGAAAGATCGGGATTTGACTAAGCGCATCGGGCAAACGGGCTGCTATCGCCGGGCGCAGTGCCACAACACGGGAGCTGCCGCCGGGCGCCTGGTACCATGACACGGGGGCTGGCGCCGGGCGCCTGGTACCATGACACGGAGGGGGGGGGGGGGTGGCGCCAGGATCCTGGTACCACGACACGAGGGCTGGCGCCGGGCGCCTGGTACCACGACACGAGGGCTGGCGCCGGGCGCCTGGTACCATGACACGGGGGCTGGCGCCGGGCGCCTAGAGCCACGACACGGCGGCTGGCGCCGTGCGCCTGGCGCCACGACACTAGGACTGGCACCGGGTGCCTGACGCCACGACACGGGGGCTGCCGCCGGGCGCCTGGCACCACGACGCGGGGCCTGCCGCCTGGTGCCACGATGCGAGGCCTGCCGCCGGACGCTAGGCGCCACGACGCGGGGCTGCCGCCGGGCGTTTGGTGCCACAGCGCTGTTACGGTTACTTGTTTCCGATCATTGGCCTAGTGATAATTTTTGCGGAAAGTCCGTTGATAAGAAATAATCTTAACCGTTGATTTTGAGATAGCCGTTTTCGACCCCAACAATGGTTATACCAGACTTTTTATTCCGAGAAATACTTTCCGCGGACTTTCAGACATTGATTTCGTCGTGACCGATTTTAACCCCAACAACGCTACTCGAAGATTCATACAGAGCTTCTTCAAATCGATTCGACTCACTCAATGTCTCGAAACTCCATTGTTGGTGTCAGAGAAGGATGAACAACTTAGCCGGTCTCGGTAGAGCCCGGTCCTCTCAGATCGGGGGTATTCAAAATAAAAGTTATTAAAATTAACAATAGAAATATTGTAAAAAGATTTAAATTTTGATTTCACCTAAAAGATTAAAAAAAATTATCTGCAAAGCTTCTTTTAAGGAGAAGAAGCTGAAGACAGCTAGTTTCGAATGGCAAATTAAAAAAACAAATGATGCAATTTTCTACACTATACTCTAAATCAACTATCTATGAACTACTTAGTTAATCCCTTTTATATTATTTTAGGAGCATTAGAAATAAATAACTTTTAGTTCATGTGTGATTTACAAATGTGCTATTTCCTAGGTGTCATCACCACAAGCTATCTCATAACTTATTTTAAAAAACCCTTAATTAACTAGACTAATTACAGTAGTTGTCATTGGTCATTACATTATAAATTAACTAATATATTCTAAGCTTTTACTTATTTCCTAACCAAATAAATCATGTGTACGATTTATGTTTTCGGATACCATATTAAAGTCAGTTTAAATCATGATGCACTCCATTATTTTTTCATGGTTTTCACATTATTATTTACCAAACAAGAAATATGGTTTCATATGATTCTTTGTATCATTCTTACCAGAAACCAAAAATAATCAAATCATTTTGTACATGAGTAAATACTATTTTTATAACTATTTATAATATTTTAAAAGCATAGTCTAAAATCATTACAATTTCACTATACGACCAAAACGACCGTTCAAAGCATAGTTTAAGATCATTACAATTGAGTATAATATTTTAAAAGGATTTTGATAAGAGGATATATATATAATCACAACTGATAAGGTTTTGGGATTGGTTAGTAAAATTGTTTTATATTGTAAAATCAAAATTTCATATATATATAATTCATATTTTTTTTAAGATTTGTGTTCTTTACGATTCGTAAATGATACATGACATTTATAGGAACTCGAAAATATAAACTATTCATAATTATGTTCTTCTATAAAACTTTAGTACATGTGATTTATTTTGATTAATATTTTGGGAATTTTACGGGATATGCTACATTTATTTTGGGATTTGTTAGTAAAATTGTTTTATATTGTAAAATCAAAATTTCATATATAAAAAAATTATATGCAATATTGTGTGATTGTGATATACACTTAACAAGGTATTCCATACTAATTTTTTTGCAATCCCTTAACTTTAGCAATTTTAGTTTTTGATTGCAAAATTATCATAAATGTTGATAGACATTTAATTTGGAAATATATATAATTCATTCTGATTAAGTTTAAAGTTAAATATCAATTTTAATATAGACGTCCATTATTTTCGTCCTTTGCATATAATACTTTCTATAACTGTTTGGAAAATTATGATGTTATACAAAATTCACAAGATAGCTTGATATATATAATCATAACTGATAGGATCTTGACTATATATATATATATATATATATATATATATATATTTCATATTTTTATAATATTAATGTTCTTTTCTGAATAAATGATACATGAAATTTCTTGGGGACTGAATAATATAAATAATTCGTAATTAGATTCTTCTATAAAATTTTGATGCATATCATTTATTTTGGGATTGGTCAATATAAATTTTTTATATTGTAAATACAAAATGTCATATACAAAAAATTATATGAAATATTGTGTGATTGTGAAATACATTTAACAAGGTATTTCATATAATTTTCTTACAAACCCTTAACTTTAGCAACAAGAGTTTTATTATGAAATTATCATAAATGATGACAAAAATGTAATTTGAGAATTTATATAGTTATTTCCGATTAAATTTAAAGTCAAATACAAATTTTAATATGTGCTTCTTTTATTTTTCACCCCTTGCATATAATATTATCTATTTTGTTTTGTAAATTTATGATTAGAATGTTATACGAAATTAACAAGATAGTCTAATATATATGGTCATAACTGACAGGGTTTTGACTATATATATATATATATATATATATATATATATATATATATATATGTGTGTGTGTGTGTGTGTGTGTGTGTGTGTGTGTGTGTGTGTGTGTGTGTGTGTGTGTGTGTGTGTGTGTGTGTGTGTGATTCATATTTTTATGAAATTAATGTTTTTATGATATATATATATATATGAATAAATGATACATGAAAATTTTTAGGGACCGGAAAATATATACGATTCGTAATTTTATTGTTCTATAAATAACCTTCAATTGATGTGTGATTTACATGAGTGTTATTTCCTATGTGACAGCTTTACAAGCACTCTCACATCTTTTTAAAAAAAAAAACCTTAGTCTACTAGAATTATTACATCAAGTGTCATTGGTCATTACCATATAAATGTGTATGATTTATGTTTACGCATTATTATCTTCTGAGAATGGGTTACGGTTTAATGCTTTATTGTTATTGTATTCCTATACTTAAAAAATAATTATATATGAGATACGATTTTATGAGTGTTCACATATAAATTGTAACAATTTATACACTACACCCTAGATCAAAAACATTTATTCCAGACATATCCAATCCTATGTAATATCTTTTTTAAAATATTTTTTTTTGTTTTTTACTTGTATTATTATAATACAGCATTTATATATAGTGATTATTATATATAAAAACGCAAACTAAGTATAATGTATAATTATAGTATATACCAATTTTATGTCTAATATAATGGTATCACAATGGTCCCTCAAATATAAAATATTGTTTTGGTTTTTATAAGTATTATCAATCATATATACTTTTATATTTAATTAGACATTATATATATAAACGCAAACTAAGTATAATGTATACAAACTTAATGTCTAAATATAATAGCATCACGATTTTCCCTCAAATAGAAAATATTTTTTTAATTTTTACAAGTATTATTAATCATAAAACATTTTATATGTAGTTAGACATTATATATATATATATATATATATAAACTATATTTGAAAAACCTATAAAATTTGAACTTGATCCTAATAAATTTTGAAAAATGTTATTTGCAAAAACAATTAATCACACGGATTTTATAAGGAAACTTATAATAAATTAGATATATTTTACATTTACGATTTTGGTAACGTGTAATTATTTTGGAATCTCTAATAAAGAGTCAGTAATCTGCTATATATAAAATTGATAAATATTAGAGACTTGATTATAGGGACTCGATTGTGTTAATAATTAAGACTTGATTATGGTTATTAATTTTTTTTCACATAATTGACTGTTGCATATAAGGAAGTTAAGCTATATAAATTTGAAATTACTGTAATCAAATCATAATTGTGCGTCTTCCAAATGATTCTTTCAGTTTTGTAATATATATGGAAGTTTGATTATTTTGTTTGCAAAATCGAGGTAAGTTTTAGTATATAAATGGAGCGAGTTTTAGTATGTCATCTTAATATAAATATATGTTCTCTATAATTCATTGACTCATTAGACATTTCTTCTCGACTCTTATTTTTGTTTTATCTTATAGTTATAAGTTATTTTATATGTGGACAAATATGTTATCGTTTATTTCATTTTTACTTCATAGTTCATTTTATATTAGTATTTGTTTACTATTACTGATTCACTTCCACGAAATATATTTCAATTAAACAAATAAATACACAAGTTTAAAAATTTGTGGTCGAAGATTTATTTATACTGACATACTCAATTTCTTTTAAACCCTTAGTTTATAACATATGGTATTTCTTCCTAATTTTTACCATTATAATGTCTATTAATTCAAAGTTTTATTTTTTTTAAATCTACTCACCCCGTGCAGGGCACGGGTTATTACCTAGTACCGTATTATTTTAATTTTAACATCACAACTGAAACTTGCATTTCAAATTTTCTTTGCATTAAGTTTACATATACGTACATATGATCAAAAGATTACAAATGGAGGCCCCAGAGAGTGGGAGTCCATTCCAATGTTTCACACCACTACGCACAAGCCTGGATCTGGGTCTCGGAGATCTAAGCAAAATACAAACCCTAGTATTTCGGTAGCCGTGCTTTGGAGAAGACAAAACTCGTCTCTCTCTATTGGGTTTGATTTGTTGAGTAAAACACTGAAGTCCAAACATTTTTTCGCGAGGCCCATGAAAGGAAACACGACGACACTTGTTGCTACCTCTTTGACCTATTTAGTGAGATGACAGTCTAAGAAGAAAATTATTTTGTACTCTATAGTATTAGATGTACAATTTTTGTTCAATATTTCATTATATAATATATAATATATGTGATTATAACTTTTAACTGTTTTGCTAGATATTGATCCGTCATTCGAACTATGTTATCTTGAAGATCAATGATAGTAACTATTTGGTTTGAAAAACTCAGTTTGAATCTCTATTGTTAAGTCAAAAACTTATTGGTTTTCCCAATGACACTCTTCTCTAAATAGCAAATATCTTTACCAAATATCTCTCAAGAAGGACATTTGTTCATCTTCGAAGCAAACATTTTGTTGAAGCTTCTCCCACCACAAGTTTGGGTAAGGATGTTAGTCATATAGATAGGTTCGATATACAAACTTTGTATGTGAAATCCAACCTAAGCCCATAACACAGCTATCCAAACAATGGTTATCTTCAAGCTCTTTGTTAGTATGTAGAGCATCCGGCAAAGTAGAGCTTTGTACAGGAAAGGTAGATGAGCTTATCCAAAACCATTCCAGTCCTCTCTTATTCCTATGCATTGTGTAATCTATTTTCCAGTTGTATAGTCCAGAGTGTCTAGATTGTTCCAAGAGCTCTATAAATCAAGTCTGTAATCGGATTTTAGTACCAGAGACACTATAACTTAATATGTTCTCTAATGGCAGATCCGTTAAACCATTATCCCTTTCTGAAAAATATTCATGTCTCGAGCTCCGTTGCTTTGAAGCTTAATGGTAGCAACCACATCTGCTATCACTAAAAACAGTTTGAGTCTCTGTTGTTAAGTTAGAGTCTTCTCGGTTTTGTCAATAGTGCTATTCTTGAAGTAGTAGATATTTTTACCAATTCTCTCTTATGAAAAATATCTGTTCATATTTGAAGTAAACTTGGGGTAAAAGCTTTTCCTACATCAATTTTGAGAGATAATATTAATCATATAAATAGACAAGCCGAAAATACAAACTCTATGTGCAAAGTCACCAAATTCCATAACAGTTGTCTCAACTAACGGCTATCCTTTCTTATCATTGTACTAGGATAAGACCTGCGCTTTATGCATGGTGAACTTATATAAACTATTAAAAATGTGTTGACAAATTAAATATATATATATATATATATATATATATATATATATATATATGTCTGATTTTTTTTAAATGTTTTTTATATAGTCATCTATATATCAGACTAAGCATCTGTAATTGTAATTGTGGACCGAAATCTATTTTAAATTTATGATGAGCCTGATCAATTTGGCAAAAAAACTTTATCAACTAAAAGTTATGTTTTTTTATATTGATAAGTTGTGACTCTTATATAATTATTGTTTCAAAAATAACAATCTTTAAATTGAAAATATGTGACTTTTCAAACAAAATTTTGAAGATTTATAAGTAACCTATGTCTATATGCCTTCTCAAAGGATTGTTTCACTAATCAAATAAAATGGTGAAGAAAAAAAATTATGTGCAATTTGTTCATTATAAAATTTTAAATGATATTCAAATGAAGCATTGTCAACAAAAAGTTGTGTCATTTCATTTTAAAAGTACTTTATAAACATCCTTAATGTGAAATGTTATGTCTTTTAAATAATAAAACTGGATTACTCTTAAAAAGTTCTCGTATTTTGAAATGATATATCTTCCTATAATTATGTCATTTTTTACATGCAATAATTATAGCAGGTTGTGAAATAATAATAAAAATCCTAAAAATATTTATCTATTCATTATGAAAAGTAGTGAAAATTGTCATCAAAGATGACATCTTTCAATTTGTACTTAATTGTACATACCTGCTTAAAATTTTAAAAGCTGCCCATTTTACTACTCAATACTTTCACATTTTCAATTTGATTAGTTGTAAATGTTTTACAGTTTCAACTTTCTATTAATTGTTAGTGGCGAGAGAGAGAGAGAGAGAGAGAGAGAGAGAGAGAGAGAGAGAGAGAGAGAGAGAGAGAGAGAGAGAGAGAGAGAGAGAGAGAGAGAGAGAGAGAGAGAGAGAGAGAGAGAGAGAGAGAGAGAGAGAGAGAGAGAGAGAGAGAGAGAGAGAGAGAGAGACGGTTACTGGCGATCGATTTTACAATTGTCTTCTCCTCTCAATTTCTCAACGCTTGGCTCTGATCAAGCCAGCAAATAATAATTCCAGTGATGTTTCCTCAATCCACACGTCCACATGATGATCTCGCCAATCTCCAGTATGTAGTTTTGTCATTTCTCGTTCTCGTGGCTAAGGTTGGGATCAGCTTTGTCATGGCAGTGATGATGACCAATCAGAGTCGGGGGTTTCAGAATTCAAGAACAGTTCATACATCATCAACGACGAGTGTAATCCAACATTACTCAGTACTGGTACATAACATATTTTCAGAATCCATTTATGATGTTGGTGTGGTACTGTTATACGACAGTTCTACTCTGATATTTTCCATCTCTGTGGTGGAGAAAGTCCACTGCGACGTCAGTCTGACAATATATTGTCAGTTTCCGATTGTAACGGTGTTTATTCATCGCTACAAATGGTGCATTGGACGAAGAGTTTGGGATCCTGGAAAATATCGAGATCTGTTGAACCAATTATGTAATGAGATTAAGAAGATGGGATGATGAATCGTCTGAAGATGAAGTCTTTAGGTTGTATGACGATATATTTACAGTTGTTGAAAGTTGATTATCCCAGTGTGGTTGAATCAATAAATTGGATTCTACACCGGAAAATATTTATAGTCCTAAACTGGGAAAGTCTGGGATAAGATCAACGTAATACAATAAAAGATACTGGTGTTTCTGATGCGACAAAGAGTTGATAGAGGTGATCCTTTGGAAATGAAGAAGACATCAGAAGGAAAACATCTCTCCTGTTTATATTATTTCATTTGTTGTTGTTTCTTGTTAAATTATGTTTTAACTATAATATTGAGATTCGATTTTTATATTTTATAATATCCTAACAAAAGTTATGATATACACAAGCTAATAGCTTCCCGGAAAAGCCAATGAAAAAAACTTCCATGAAAGCTATACTTTCATCTAGGCCTGAGCGTTCTACCCCAACTCGAAGTACCGACCTAAATCCGAATTGGAAAAACCGAACGCGGATCCAAACCGTTATACAAAAATAACCGAACGGGACTTATGAGCCTAGTACTTTGGACTTTGACTTTGAGTATAATCTGAATCAAATCGAAATCCAAAGTAGGATCCGAAGGTATCCGAAATTAGTTAAATATGTTAATGCTTTTACATATGTTAGGTAACTTAGATAGTTTATAGTATTCTAAATATTTCTGTAGTCTATGCTATATGTTATTTTGAATATATTTTAGTTAATTTAGATAATTTAACTAATATTGGCCTTTCGAAGTAGTTAATGCTATATATCACATTAGCCTAACTTTCAATCCTACATAAAATCTTGGTTGCAAACCAGTTATCTTTATTTTTGTTTAAATATTTTTTTAAGACTATAAATGCTTTTTGGCCCATAAACATCCACAATTACAAATTATAACCCTTACTAAATTTATAGTTATCTTTGTAATATTTTCATTTTCATCTAATTTTAAAAAGTGTAATTCTGAATACTCATGTTTTTAAAGTCAAAATTAAGGATGTTGAATCCGGAAAATATAATTAATTAAAACCAAACTGAACAGAAATTTTAAAAATAGTTTTAATTTGATAGTGCCGAATAAACCGAATGGATGTTATTTTTTAAGACAGCAATATATGGATATGGTTTGGTATATTAACCGATCCAACTCAAAGAGTTCAATTATCTAAAATGAATTAGTATATATATAAAGAATATAATAAAATTAATAAATATACATAAATTATTTTATTAATATGCTATTCATAACTGGATTTTAATAATTTGTTATTTTTAAGCTAACAAGGTTATTTTGTTTTTCTCATTTTCATCAAATTAAAAAACATAATTTTTTGCTCTAATTGGAAATATTTGCGCTATAATATAACTATATAATAATAATTTGATATTTCCTATTTGTTTACTCTTATTGTTAATAGTTAAAATAAAATCTAAAGAGAGTTAGAGTGGAAAGGCGAAAGGAATCCATTAAAGGTTTGATTGCACACTAATGAATCTGGTGTCGATCGATCCGTTGGGGAAGGGGAAAAGGCGAAGAGAGGAGCCGTTGAAGAGATTCGTCGACTGATCGATTTTGGGCTTCTAAAGAGCGAAGGGTTGAGAGACGTTGAAGATTCACGACACCGGCTATGGGCTTCTGATACTCATGTTTATTTGTTTTTTTAGTTTGAAAAAAGTCCAGCACAAAACCAGCCCATAATCAGTCAGACGTGGAGAAAAGAAAGCAACAGATTGGTCGATTTAAAGTGAGGACGTGGACACCTTCACAAGGTTTCTTATTCTCCTTTTAATACTTGTTTGATGATTTATGCTTTTATAAAAGATATAAGAACTTGCTTAATAGTATTCTTAGAGCAAGCGCATCAGCGTTTTATAGGGGGGGTCACACGGTTACCGAAAAATAAAAATATTAAAATAATCAAATTTGCATGATTCCGTCTCACTTCATCTCTTCCGTATGAACCGGTTCATTACTGTTACGCGGATCCCATGCCATGTGGCGGCCCGCGATTGGTCCAATTTTTTTAAAATAAATCAAACTAAAAAATATAAAAATAATAATAAAAAATTAAAATCATGATCCTCTTTCAAGGTTTACTGATGCAGATGCGTGAGATTTTAAAGGAATATAAGAAACTGTCTCTTAACTTTTAACTAAAAAAAATTAAGAACCGGTTCGTAAGTATGGAAGTGTTTAGAACTGTGTAGAATACTTAAAGAGAAAAATAGTTAAGAGTGAAGCTACTTCAAGGTCAAGTTACTTCATAAGAATTAGTAGATCTCAGCCGTTAAAATTAGTTCGATCTCAGCCGTCCATTGAGGAGATGAACTTGTATAAAGAATGGTGATATCTTCATTTATAATATATCAACTTATTAAGAAAATTTGTGAATTGTTTCTTATTAAGAAGTTGATATATTATAAACGAAGATATCACCATTATTTACTGTGATGGAGGAAGAAATCACGCTATGCAAAAGTAAGCGTGAATGCTGGAGCCTTTTGATCCTTATTTATTACAAAGACCACAACCTCTTTTCTAAGCCTTTTGATCTTTGCTCGGGTCATTAGTCCATCTGGTTTAAACAATAACTCGTCCAACTCCTCCTCCTTGGTCATGCACGTATCATTTAGTAAATAAAAAATTCATAACCAATCTTTTGCTCAAAAAGTGAGAAAAAGATAAACAAAACCTTTTATTCATAACAGAACATAGCAAGTTAGCAACAACATAATGGTGAAAAAAAAGACAAAAACCTTTTATTCATAACGACATTGTCATTCTTTATTTTAGTATTTCACTTATTCATTTACGCTTAAGCAATATAAAATAGGTCACATTTTTCTCGCACCCTTTAAAATCAATCGGGTACTTGGCGAGTTTCTTAGCAACCCGATCAAATAGCTCATCGATCACATCTTCTCCGAAATGTTCTTTTATGATCGTGCTGAGAATAGCTCTAAACATGGCAATCAAGAAGTTGTTGGATAATGGAATATCCTCCAATGGATGACGTACACTCTCCATAGTCTCAATCGTAAAGCTTCTGTTTTTCTCAATCTCTGTCTTTAATTCACTAAATTGTGGGAAACACGCAGGAAGGGTGAATAGCCCTATCTTTTCCTCGCTCGTTAGTCCCTACAAAAGAAAAAAAAAACATCTGATTAGTAGCATTTTTGACGATACTAAATCGCTATTAGCATTTACAAAAAAATAATTAAGTTTTAGCATTAAAGAAATATATGATACAAATATAAAGTCTAACCGATTTGGCCATATCCATGAGACAATCACCAATCGTATCCACCAAAATACCCTGAACTGTCTTAAACAAGGGGACACCATCGGGTAAACATTGTCCTAGAACGATCATCAATCCTCCTGGAACTATCTCTTCTGCTCTAGCTTCAAGAAAAAGCTTCATGTCTTTTGTGAACTGGACCTTATAAGATTTTGTCACTTCTTCTATTGAATTATTACATTGAATGTAATTTTTGTTCCAAGCTGGAGAGTTCTTGTCATCTACGTGCTCGGGAACATTGGAAAGCCAGTGTGTCGTGTAAGAAGTGTGTCCAATGTGGACGGTGTTCCTTGGTAAAACTTGGCCATGGAAGGACCCTGGAACTCCGGCCAAGAAATATTCTAGCTCAGATGAAGGTGGTTGGGTTCTAAAGAGTGTGTTGAAGTCATTGTTGGGTTGATCGTTGAAGAACACTTGGTACTCGAAAGGCGTAAGGCTTTTTCCGTTGTAGTCCTCCAGTTGTTTGAATTTCACAGCATCAATGATACTTTGAACAACATGAAACGTGTTAGGTCCAATGGAACAACCATAATCGGCAATTCTAAAAGTACCAAGATCAGAATTCAGAGGGAGATCGAGCTTTTCTATGATGCATTGCCTTGTCTTTTCTCCAACGCTATTTATAGCTGCTATCTGTTCCATGCACATATAAATGTTAGCTAGAAAAACATATTTTACACACAGACACACAATTAGAAAAAAAAAAATATTGATGTATAAACTGTGTTGATATACTAACATACGATATACTTTGATAATAATAGCATTGAAAACAAAAAGACATACTTGATATGACGAATTATTGATGTAACTGTGTTGATCATCACCACCGCTCATCGGGTACGATCGAGGAAATGCTGACATTGCAATCTGTTTCGTGCTTAACTATCTTTAAATGTTCGGATTTTGCCGATCAAAAAAAAAAAAATGTTCGGATTTTTAGTTTTAGTGCCGAAGAGATTAACGGAAATTACATATTTATACAATTCAAAAAGAGATTCCCCCCCCCCCCCAAAAAAAAAAAAAAAAGAAAAATCAGGTGAAAACAAAACAAAAAGAAGAGAATTTCTTTTAGAAAAAAAGCATTCAGTAAGACAATTCTTTGAAGCCGGTCGCTTTATCTGAATTTTTGTATTGACCCAAAATTAAAAAATCCCAAGTGTGATTTGAAAAGATTATGTTGTTTGCAGTCAGCTAAGAAAATTCAAAATGTGGTAGCAGAGAGTATTAACTATGTAATTTAAAATTTGCAACTCCTTAAGACAATTCAAATCTGCACGCAGAAGTCAAAAGTATTTCATTATTCAAATGTTTCGTACATTTCTAAACTTTGAATGGCCAGGAAACAAGTTGAAAAAAATAAGTTCATGTGATGAAACGCAAATATGACTTTTTTCTTTGACAAAAAAAGGGAAAATATGATTTAAAAAATTAATCTATACTATTGTTGCAACCTTGACTGAACCAGTAGCTGATTTGGAGCTGGATGAGAGTGATGTGGGCGATGGAGCTGAAAAGGAGCTGAATGGGAGTGCCACTGATCCAGGAGCTGGAGCTGAGTTGAGTGAGAGTGACACAGCTGATGCAGCTCGGTCCAAAGGAGTTAACCCCAAACATAATCGACCCAACCTTAAGCCTGACGATGAAGATGTTCTGTCCTTCTCAGCACAGTCCGATCAAGAACAGGATCCATTCTATTTCTCTAAGGGCCCAATCACAAGATCTCAAACAAAAGACTGAAGAAATCGATTGCAGCTTTGGTTTGCTCTGAACCAGGCCTAAACCAAGTCGACAATCAAGATCAGAAACCAAGCCAACTCTTTATGCATTCAGTTTTTGGTCTAGTCTAAGTCTTTGGTCTTGTTCTGAATTGCTGTGTTTTCTTTCTCGTTTTCTACAAGTCTTAGAGTGTTCTAACTTCTGTTTCTTCTACATAAACCCTTGGTTCGATTTCAATAAGACCATTCACTCTTTTGATCCAAACTTCTTCAAAACTTGTGAATCCCTTGTTCATCATCTGAACATTGATCACTAAAGGAGTTCATTCTCCAACAGCACTTGTGTTGTGATCTGAATTGGAGTTCATTCTCTTAATCACAAACACATCTATACAAGGGTTTGATCATATCCTTTTAACAATCACACTGAAGATCACCCTCCACTTCAACTTCAATCCATTGAATCATCATCATCCACCATCGACCTATCCATATCTCATCCGAAAAAATTAAATCAACAATCAAACCGATCAATCAACCTTCAAGATTCAGGGACAGATGAATCCAACCGATCAAAATTCTATCAACTATTCTTTGCGAAGTGATTTTCGCAAAAAAAAAAATTGTCACGTTAAATGTTAGAGGGGTTAATATCATTTATACATTAATGAATAATATAGTATATAAATAAGCTAAAATAATGAAACTTAATTTATTTGATTAGATAGTTGATTAATATAAATTATAATTACCCAAAGTCTAAAATAAGTCTTAATTTATTGTGTTGTTATTTCAAAAAAAACTTTTGATAAAAAGATTTTAAAAGCATAAAATATATAACTAGATATTAATCAAGTAAAATTCTTAGTTTTTATAACCGAAAGGGGAATATAGAGTGACGTTTAAAGTTTATTTATATATAATAAATATAGTGTAGGAAAAAAAATAATTATATTTAGTAAGTAATAATTTTTAAATAAATTTTTTTATCATTATAGTTCTTAGTTAGTAATATATATATATATGTATATATATTAATAAGTAAATTATAAAATGTTTAGGCCCATGAAAAGCCTAAATTATTTTATAAGGAAAGTTGCAAACCAAACATGTATCTTTTATCTTTCTCTGGTATACAAATGAGCTATAAATAAAGATTCATATAAATATCTATGAATTATATAACTTAGTTTTATGCGACAGATTTATCTATACTATTATTTGCAAAGTGATTTCTTACAACGGAGCTCTCACGTTAAAAGTTAGAGCGGTTTCTATCGTTTATACCCTTAATGAATGAAATTTATAATTTTTATAAAACAAAAACGAAATTAAATTATTCTGATAAGATAAATAGTTAAAACTAATAATAATTAGGACTCTCCAAAACCTAAAAATATTTTTAAATAAAAATATAATTCATATGTATAATGTGTTGTTATCTTATAAATATCTTTTAGTGAAAAAAATAAAAAGAAAAAAAGCATAACTAAATATTAATTAAGTAAAAATTTTAACTTTATATAATTGAAAATATAGTATTGAATGACTTTAAAGATTTATTTTTAATAATGAATATAATGTATAAATAACTTTTTTTAGAAATTATAAGTAATAATTTTCAGATGGAAATATATATAATCATTTGTTAGAAAACATAAATAATCTATCCTTATAATTTTTTAATTAGTAATGATTGTATTAATAAATAATCATAAAGGTTTTAAGCCCGCATGAGCGGACGAAACACCTGGTAGATAGATAGATGGAATTTGAAATATATTGGTGTCACAAACCCATTTCCTTACCAGGGGCAGACCTAGGTGAGAGGAAGGTGGAGCATGTGCCACATAGAAGAAAAAAAGTTTTCATTAGTTTTTTCTTTTGAAGATTTGAGAAATTCAGGAATTTAAATCTCTTATGACCCGTGCACATTTGGTTAATAACTTTGTGATTTAATACAGGGTGACACATGTTATAACTTTTGCTAGGTCAGCCCCTGCTCCTTACCATTAGACCACAAGATTAGGGACGGAAAGGCGTGTAAATATAAGTCTTTACAGGGCTAATTCGAATCGCATGCATGAACAAAAATAAATGAAATATTTTTGTTCATTTAGGGTTGGTAACTCTAAAGCGAGCGAAGATGATGATCGAAGTCGTACTCAACGATCGGCTGGGGGAGAAAGTAAGGGTTAAGTGCAACGAAGATGATACAATCGGTGATCTGAAGAAGCTTGTCGCAGCGCAGACCGGTACGCGAGCGGAGAAGATTCGATTTCAGAAGTGGTACAACATCTATAAGGATCATATCACTCTCCAAGACTATTGGATCCACGACGGGATGGGTCTAGAGCTTTACTACAATTAGTTTTTTCCTTCTCTTTCATCTAACTTCTGTAGAATTTGATATATTTAACAAAACTAAGAGACAGGTGCAGGTTGTTAGTTAGTTTTGTGTTTAAAGCTATCCCTTCCTAAAATTGTTGTAACATTGAACTAAAGATTCAGAGTATATACGTCTTTTTTTTTTGAAACGTGAACGTACCCCTTGGCCTTTTTGTTATCGTCCAAAGCTATATTGTCATTGAATACCCGAAGGGCCACAACATCCAGATCATAGATAGATATGATTAGGCTTCTCATACGTTTGATTCATCAGCTGTTTTATACATGCTAACTTAAGGTAGACAATAGTTGGTGAATCTCTGACATGTCTTTTTATATGCTCTCCGCATTTTTGTGTCGATTTTTCGATTGCACTTAATTATCTGTATATAAATTAATGGACTTGATCATGATTTGCTTGTTTCATCTGGTTCAGGCTAATCGGAGGAGTTGAGTAGAGGAGACCAAGGATTCGCTGAAGGAATGTTGTTGAATTTGCACACCTCCACAAAAATAAACGTTCTAACATTGTCTATTTGGTTTCTGATTCTATGCAGCTTTGGTCTATGTAGTCTCCAAGTTGATGCTTCAAAAAGTCTATTGGTGCTCATATTCCAAAAATGTTATCAATATCTTCTGAGCTACTTGTATATTTATTTTGATTTTTTTAACATCAAAAGACTATTCTATCACTCAGTTAGAAGTGGTATGAGAATCTAGATCGGAACTAGCTATCCTAGCTAAACCATCTGATATCCGATTCCTCTCTCTTGGTATGTGGAAAATCTCGAAGTCTAGAAAACGTCTCTTAAGGACTACTACTTCCCCTAGTTCTGTGGAGAAACTCTGCCATGTTTCCGGGTCTCGTATAATTGCTAAAGTATATCTGCAGTCTATTCCAAAATGCTGACAATTTGTGTGTTGAATCATATTTTCATTGCTCAAATTAAAATCTTCATTTCTGAGTGCAAAGAAGACTTACAGTTTCTTTGTTTCTCAACTCTAAGAGTTGTTCATTCCCTTATCCATCTATCCATACCCATCCATATATACACTGTACATGGCTTCGGCAGTGCACGATCGTCTACTAAACAAATATTCTACGAGCTTAGAGCTTGTCCATTTATTGTTTTGTGCACTGTTTGAGTCTCGTTAGAGGTCCTGGGGATTGCAGCAACTGGGCGCATTTATTTCGTTTAGATTGATTATTATCTAAGAGAGATTAACAGTTTGAGTCACTTTTTGAGTTTCTCTATCATGAAACATCACTTTAAGCTACTAAGACACATTATGGATGGTTGAATACCATATTGTCCTTGAAAATTTTAAAAAGTGGATTTATTTAGTTTGATATTTATTTCGTTTCGATTTTGAAAGTGAGATTTAGGCTTAGACAGTGGACTCGAGATAAAAATTAGATGGGATTCATTTTTTCTTTTTTTTTTCAACTCGATAAGAAGCGAAAAATAGCTTTTCAAGATCTATAATTTATTTTCCAATCTGAGCGATTTCGACTTAGTTCTTACGGCAAGGTTCTGTAGATGAGAGGCGGCGGGCACATGACGAGGAGACGGAAACAGCGGAGAAGTTCGTGAGTGGTAGCCAAGCGGTGGATGAAGGGTCGGTGGTGAAGATGATAACGGTGGCGGTGAAACTAGTACAGTTGAAGCAGTGAAGATGGAAACGAGAGGCTATGGAATCCCAGTCGTTCTTGTTCTCCTCTGTTCAACATTTTCGGGTAAACAAATTACAGAAGAATGAGGAAATAGAGAACCGACTGTGGTTTCTTCTCCTTATTTTACCATTGTCCTTTAAGGTTAGCTCATCTACTTCCATAGATATATATGCATCAATTAGTATTGTATCTCTTTATGTAGTTCAGATTTTTCACAGGTTGGTTTCAATAAGATTCCATCCCAAACTGGGGCCTGCTCTCCGTGTCAAATTCACTATGAGGACACTTAAATTCTAAAGCAGAGTTGTCAACTTAGATTTGGGATATTGCTGGTCAAGAGAGGTAAGAATATGTTTCATCTCTTTGCTTAATTAGTTTATTTATGAAATTCTTAGAATTATAAGTGTTTGACGTAGTCATATTGTGTGGCTAACGATATTGTTACTGAAATTATTACTTTGATGTTGTTTATGTCTCTTTGTTAACATCTGCTGGTATTGTTTATACTTTTGATAGATATCGGGCAAGCACAAGTACTACTGCAAAGGAGATGATGGTGCTTTACTTGTCTACAACGTGACAAGGTACTTGACGTTTGAGAATGCAACGAGATGGTTAAGGGAATGGAGAGAACAGATGGACTGGAACAAGTGGAATGTGAGTCACTTAATAGCAATAAAAATGGAAGAAGGCAAAGCCTTTGGTGAGAGAGTCGATGTGTACACTTATTCATGGACAACAAAACTAGCATCCATGTGTACAATTTTTCATGTAAAGCTCTTTGAAAACAACTCACAGATCTCAGATTTTTCTTTTTGCTTCCAGGAGAAAGAGCACCACCCGGATTTTTCATTCCCAACGGATGTTTTTAAAACTTTGTTTTTTGGGTTCTTGAATACTATCGGAGGAATCAAAGAAAAAGCTCAAACCTTTAAATCTAAAATTATGTGTTATTGAAACTACATCTAAAATCAGTTTAATTATTAGAAAGAAAGAGGACATTTTTGTAATTTCACCTTCCTCTACTTGTGCACAGAGTCAACGAAAGTGTCTAAATAGCCTAAAGTGTCCTATAGTGATATAAGAAAGATGAAAAGTGATTCTGTATGTAATTTTCTCATTATCTAATGGTACATAATTTTTAAATTGCTTCTTTTCCAACTTACTCGCTCTAGTAAAACACCAAACAAAAGACTACAAGAGCATTTACAAACTCACAAATAGATAACTTAGTATTCTTATGCTCGTCACTGAATTTAAGACTGGCGCAGTAACCGTAATATCTTGATCACCTGAAAGTGCTTGCTTGTGCTTTGGTTTCCCGATCTTTTAACAAAAGTATAAGCAGAATTGTGTAGTCTTATCAATACATAAGCTTGTATCTTTCGGAAGATTATGGATTTTCATTTATTTTCTTTGTTTCCATTAATTTTTTGACTAAAACTTCAGAGTCTCCTTCAAAACAATGTGAGACAAAACGGCACTCCAAACAGTTCCATTGCTAAAAGCAGGGTTTTAAACTTGGCTTCCAAACTCGATCCCTCATTGATGTACAGCCTGATCCCCCGTATTTTGTAACACTTTGGCAGTCCCTTACTTACTATGCTGCCACCAATAACCATCCCCTTGTTTAGATCAAATGCAGCATCACAATTACATTATAATAAATCAATGATTGCATACTCCACAACTTTATGGTTTGAAGTTTTATGATTCCTGAATAACAAAGAATTGCGCATTTTCCATATATACCACAGGATCCAAAATGACAAGTTTTGTTGTTGAGGAGTTAAAGATGATTTTCCAGAAAAATTGACCAAAGTAGAGATTTTGTCTTCTAAGCTAATATTTGTGATCAATAGATGATGATGATGATGATAAGGAAGTTTCGAGAATCTCCATATCCCCACAGATTCCGAGCATGTAAATAAGCAACGGTCTATAGTTTGTGTTTGAAGCCCACATCTCTGACGAATAGAATCTAAATTCATCTCTCTTGAGTTAATCTTGTTGTTGTATTTAGAGTTTGGGAAGTATTTGCCATAAGAATTTGTTTCTTTTGTTCCAGTTGAAATAAGGTGCTTAAACGTCGGGCCCAACTTTTGACCCATTCTTTAGTTTAGTTGTATTATACTAAATTTTGCTCAACAGATTGCAAAACAAAGACCAATATCCGCGATTCAAACACACTTTAGTTTAAGATGATGCTGAAGAGTCATAACTCATAAAACGTGTGTAAAAGAAGAATCATAAACACTCTCTCAAAATACAAACACAAACCAGAATCAAGAATTTTGTCGAATGAATATAACCCATAGATGCAAAGCCAGCAGAAAATGAATTTTTCAGGCAGTAAAACTCTACAAAGAATGCGAATAACCTCTTTGACGAGAATATTGAGACCCAAGAAAGAAAATCTATAAGAAAGGATTTTAATCGAACACACCATCACACTAAATACCAAGGATTTAATCTATTTGCACACATCTATGTCGAAAACGAAACAAACTTTAGCCATATAAGAAAGGATTTAGAAAAAGACTTGTTCGGTGCCGCCATGAAAAAAGATGATTTAGAAAAAAGACTTGTTCGGTGCCGCCAACAGATTGCAAAACAAAGACCAATATCCGCGATTCAAACACACTTTAGTTTAAGATGATGCTGAAGAGTCATAACTCATAAAACGTGTGTAAAAGAAGAATCATAAACACTCTCTCAAAATACAAACACAAACCAGAATCAAGAATTTTGTCGAATGAATATAACCCATAGATGCAAAGCCAGCAGAAAATGAATTTTTCAGGCAGTAAAACTCTACAAAGAATGCGAATAACCTCTTTGACGAAAATATTGAGACCCAAGAAAGAAAATCTATAAGAAAGGATTTTAATCGAACACACCATCACACTAAATACCAAGGATTTAATCTATTTGCACACATCTATGTCGAAAACGAAACAAACTTTAGCCATATAAGAAAGGATTTAGAAAAAGACTTGTTCGGTGCCGCCATGAAAAAAGATGATGACCCCCCCCCCCCCCCCCCCCCCGTCTCGGTCCTTTTGTGACTATAAAATATTTTTCAATGCGGAAAAAACCTACGGTGAATTGGCCACGTGAATGATCAGAAAAGATTATATTTCTATATAAAGAAAATCAATTTTGACGGAAACGCAGAAAAGGGGGTCGTTGGCATCACTGTTAACACTTTTCACATACAAAACTATCCGTTATGGTCAGCCTGTCAAGATAATCGTTTGAATGATCCGAGATCAATAGCTTTATACTAACTAATCTAGGATAATACAAGTGTACTAAAAAATTAGAACTAAATACTTTATTATAATATTTTTGCATTATATTAAAAAGTGTGGTAATGGTGTGCGTGATTTTCATAGAATTCAAAAAGTATTATTCAACGTTAGTTAAAAAAGTGTTAACGCAGTTCGTTTTTTCTATTCTTAAAACTACGTCCATATATGTTAGCAATGATAATTTCGTCAAGTTTTGATAGTGCTTATGTTAGCAATGAGGGATTGAGGGCGGCCTAAAAGGAGGAGCCTTCCCGAACTGCCAGTGCCAGATTGTAATGTATAGTCCACGTGTCTGCAACCTTTTAGCTGACTCACGTTAAAAGCAACATGTAATAATACTATGACGAACACTATACAAAATGAGTCTAATTAATCACCATATGTATACTGCGTTTATAAAATAAATTATATAAACCAAATCTGAATACAGACTAACTAATTGCACCATAATATTTTACAAGCATAATATATTATAGTTTTAAAAAAATTATGTTCTTAATAGTATCTCCAAAAAAATTATCAATTACCAATTTGATTTAGTTTTTAACAGTACATCCAATTTGATTTAAATTATATATATATATATATATATTGTTTAAATTTAGAAATAAAAATATGTAAAACAGTACTGCTACATAATTATGTTTTTAAAACAAATTTTGTTACAAGAATGCAACATTTGAATTTTGTTATAATAATAATATCATAAATCGCATAAACACATGTATAATAGAGTTAGATAATACATAATACTAAACTATATTAATTTATTGATAAATTTTATTTTATAAACTAAAATGATTTAGTATATAAAATAAAACTTGTACAGTTTTGCGGGTCGAGATCTAGTTGATTGTTATTTGATGATTTATTGTTTCAACTGTCTGATATGATTATGATGTGTGAGCTAGATTGTTAGAAAGAATTGAACAATAAGTTAATAGGAATCGATAAAAGTGAATGATGATAAGAATGAATCTGATTGAAATTGAAAGTTGATAAGATTGTATTATGACGGCGTCAATGAGACATGAGGTTGCGCAGAGCAGTGGCAGAGCTATAAATGTTTTGTACCGGGGTCAAAAAAAAATTATGGAGTCAAAATTTAATTTTTATCGGGATCAAAATTTAATTTTTATCGGAGTCAAAATATTTTTTCTTAAACAAAAATTTTAAAAAAAATTAAAAATAGTGGGGTCGGCTGACCCCACCACCCACACCGCCCCTGGCGCAGAGTGACAGTTTGGCAAGTGTGGGATGGGCGAATGCTGGTTGAGTGGAAAGTAGTGATGCCACATAAGACCATAGAGTATCTGAACCGTTGGCTAAAGAGCACTCGTGGATTAGCAGCAAGAGGTATAGACCATCTAAATATAAATATTGCCAGGGCCAGCCTATCCTATAGACAAAAATTTATAATAAAAATGTTTTATACTAATTTTATGAAATATTTATAATCATTAGATTAAAAACAATATCATAAACAAACAAATAATAAAAGTAATTCTGAAATAATTTTGTTGCTTTTCATAAATATTTTTGGTTTGAATTAAAATGACAGAAACCTTAACTACTGTCATTATTTTCTAATTTTTCGAAAATAAAAAAATGTAATAATATCTATATTATTATCATTTATATTATTTATAATTATCATGTATGCATAAATATATTTTAAATTTTAATATATTTTTGTTTATTTGTAGTTATAATTTTTACTATTTTATTACAATTTTTTAACTTAATTATTTTTTCACAGCTTAACTAATTTTTTTCTGCAATTATGCAATCAAGCAATTTTAATTTTTTGAGCTGTTGAGTTTTATCCATGTTAATTAAAATAATTTGTATTACTGTTTAACAGCATGTAAAACTTGAATTAAATCTTAAAAATCTAGAAATTTGACTGTTTTACGTTCTAGAAAGCAAAATCTTTGAAACAAATTATGGACTATAGACGTGAACCTTCTTTTAGTTAGTATACTAGGATATGATCCACGCCTTGCGCGGAGTGATCATGCTTAAAAGAAAATTGAGATATATAGTTTAATATATACAAATTTTAAAATTTTACGGTTCCATTTTGCTACTTTTATTTATTGTTTAAACTATGTATTTCATCAATATGTTGTGTAATCAGAGCTGGGTTGCAGGTAAAACCCGCCCGCTCACCCGCTAACTCGCGGGTTAAAAAAAATTGGTCAAAAAATCTAACCCGCACAACCCGCAAGCAAGTAATTTTGTACCCGCACCAGCCCCGCTTTATTTTCCGGGTTTATACATTTTAATAATTATTTAATTTATTTATTATAAGAAATAATATAAAAGAATATATTTATAATTAAAATTGTGTATATTTTACGTAATATTAAAATTATTTTTATTAAATTCTCGTATATAAAAAAATATTTACTTTTTTTCTACCAAAAAAAATCAATTTAAAAAAAAAAATAAATATATATATATATATATGCGGGTCGGCGATATCCACGATCTAAAATCCACCAACCGGCATCCGCCCCGCATAAATAATTCATGACCCACACCCGTGAAATGATTTTCTTATATTGGTGGACCCGCACCCATCTTGCAGCGGATCAAATGGGGTGGGTCATGCGGGTTTAAACTCATATTCTTAGGCCTAGTAATAGAGACGTCTGTAAAATATTGTGAATCGCAAACATTGAAGTAAAATTTTACAAATATAAATATTAATTATACTTTGAATCATAATAATATATGATTCAAGTTAAGCCTATTTTTTAATATAGTGTTATCTATATTTCTAAAATACATTATATTTTATTGTTACTATTATAATTATTTCCAAACATTTCCAAAAAGGTATTTCTAATTTAGAATATGTTGTAAAAAATAAAAAAAAAATTAATAAGATAGATTCCGAACTATATTATATTATTATATTACTATTTTTATTTTCAACCATTTCCAAAAGAAAATTTTCTTTTAATAATATAGATGTTCCAATCTTGTGACAGAATGGTTGGTTTGGTCCACTTAAATTTCAAAAATTATCAAAAAAATATTCATTTCGTATACTTTATAGTACTCACTGACATCCACAAAAAAATCAAATAATGATTAAGTTTAATTTCTGAAACTATAAGACCCACTTTTTTAAAAGCGTTCTTTAAATTTACACAAGATAAAAAATCAATTTTGAAAGACCTTGACTGAGAAAAGGGTTAAATTGGCGGGCTTGTTCCATCCGAACAGTAGCATGGATCTTATCCCTATGTTGATTTAGATAATCCAACAATTAAATCGGATAGAAAAAATACTCTAGGTTTTCAGTATATTTACCTGGGTCGGTTAGTATACAGGGTCGCGTCCAAGTTTTAATTAGCCAAATGGGTCGCGTGAAGTTTTTATTGGAGAAATGGACATCCAGGAGAGAGACACAAAATTAATGGCCATTTTAGCCTTTTTGACCCACAAACTTTGACCTTTTCACCCACAAAACTTATAGATTTCGATCATAAAACTTGCGTAATTTGAAACAAAAAAAAGACTGTAAAACTTGTTCACACGTGCGACCTACCTCAATCTTTACTCATCACCATGAAATGAGATAGTTTGTATCTCTTCTTGTTATTGAGACAAAGCTGAAATCTGGCTGTGGAAGCTCGCAAAGTAAAGTAATAGTCTCTACGCAAGGAACAAATCAGAGATTTCAACTTATGCGGTGTCTTTGGATTGACTTGACTTTGCTAAAGTCTTTGTATCTCTCAAAGTAAGAGTCTCTAAGCATTATCCAAATACTTTAGCAAACTTAATTTTTAACTCAATTCTGCCTATAATCAATCAATAGATGTAAGAATCATGAAGATTTCACGAAATCAGTAGAAAAAATGATGAAAAATGATGTTAAAGTCAGGGAAAACCAAAGAGCCGTCAAGTTCCAGCATCAAAAAAACCTAGAAGGCCAAGGAAGAAGACGATCAGTAAATGACTTAAGTACCCTTCATTAATCATAAACTTAAAAGAGGCAAAAATGCACCCACATCAGTTCGAATCCAGGACTCTAGGCTTAATAGAGGCTACCTAACCACTACACCAAGTCGCCAAGTGATGTTTGTTATTATCTATACACTTATATTGTTGTATAAGGTAAACTAAAAATATAAGCTAAACTAAATATAAACTTAAATATAAAATAAACTACATATAAAATAAATATAAAATTAAATAAAATATAAGCTAATTCTGAAAATATAAGCTATATAAATTAAATATATAAAAATATATCTGAATATTAATAAAAATGCATAAGCTTATATAAAAGTGTATCTAAAATAAATAAACTAAATATATAAGACTATTGTTTGTATAAAAGGTTTTGAGTTTACGAATGAACTTTTCCCACGGCCCATGAAAACAACTTTATTTTTATTGCCCTCCATAACGCTAAATCAAGCATTTTATACCAAGTTATTTTTATTACTCTCCATCTCAATTTTTATAGATAATATGTATAGGCATGTGGTATTCCACAAATTTAGAGATACAAGTTACTACGGTAAAGTGATTATTTTTACTTAAAAAATATAATAGAAATTGGCAAAATTTATTAGTTTATTTTCTTTTTAAAAAGAAATAATGAATATAAAACAATGAAATAATATTGGTTCGAGAACTCAATATAATGTTGGTTTGGGAACGTAAAAATAAATAAAATAGCAGAAATCGCCACAAAAAATGATTTTTTTGAATAAGATTCTTAACCTGTCAGTAAACACTAAACCCTAAATACGAAAAACTAAACCCTAAATACGAAAAACTAAACCCTAAACTCTTGGGTAAACCCGAAACTCTTGGGTAAACCCGGTTCTTATATGCTACACCAATATTTGCGTTTATTAATAAATAAATAAATATATATATATATATATATATATATATATATATATATATATATATATATATATATATATATATATATATATATATATATATATATATTTCTAACATTTTTAAATCTATTATGCTATATTTCTAACATTTTTAAATCTATTATCCTATATATCAACAAATTTCATAAATTTATCAACATGCCACGTAATTTCCTCGTTAATTTACATTCTTTTTACGAGGAAACTGTTTTATATTTGTTTTACGATGAATCTACATTGATTCTCTTATTCCTTGTAAAAAACGTACAATGGATATACACACTTGCATACACCAGAATGTTCACATGTGTACACTGAAATGTGTGCCAGGTGGACATAGGAGTCTGCATCGAGTGTATACCGGACTGTGCAGTTGGTATACACCAGAATGTGCATCGGGTGTACTCCAGATTATGCATATATTGGGTGTAAACAAGAGTGTGCATTTGATATATATCGGAGTGTACACCCAGGTGTACACATGAGTGTATAAATGGCTTTACACCGGAATGTGTACACCAGGGTGTGTACACTCTAGCATATACTCCAGTGTACAACATAGTGTGCATTGGAGTGTACATCATATTGGGGTGTACATCGTACTGTGTAGCAGGTTTGTTTCACAAAATTGATATTATGATTAATTTTTTTTTTAATTTGTTTCAAAGTGGGCAAAACAAAGACTCATAAACTAATAGATTTTTACAATTTGGTGGGTTTTGGCCATGTTCAAAATTACGTGAGGTGTGAGTCAGGTTGTCGGCTTAAAATAGCAAAATTTAAAAGTCGAAGGTTGTCGTCCCTTCTTCTCTTCTACGGCGACCGAAGAAGCGGCCACTGGTGGGAATACGGCTACGTCCGCCGTCTCGAGCTACCCGGCGATGCCGACCCCTAAAACTCCGATGCTTTCCTTTCAAACAAAGACGACTACTCTTTCTTAGATTTTATCCTCTTTCCAAACTCCAATCGTATCCTCTGTCCCTTACTAAATCTATTAAAGATTAGTTTAAAAGTTAATTTAAATTGTGTGTTTCAGAGAATAATATAGAGAAAAGAATAATAATCCACTACTTTCATTCAAGGTTTACACATTACATTTATAGTAAACGACTCAGCTACAAAATATTAAACCTAAGAAGATCAAGCATGTGAAGTTAATAAGAGAAGCACATGTTTTAAAATGAATGGATCATAACCTTCACACGTTTCTGGTCATGGTCATGGCACCAAAATTTTATAATGTATGTTTCAGATAGTTTGATGAATTAGTGATTTTTTTTTAAAATAAAAATAATTACAAAGTATCTTTAAAGTATATACATATATAATAAAATAAAAATATAGAACACAAAAATAAATTAAGTTAAATTATTGAATTCAGTAATGAAATATAAATAAAATAAACTGATATTATATTTATAATTACATAAATAAAGAACACGCTCATGTTGCTTCACATAATCATTTTTTGTCTCTCTACTTTTAAACTTTATCTTAAAATGAAGACATACTCTATTTAAGATGAGTAAACCGCAGTGTACTTTGGATGTATACTTGGGTGTGCATCCGTGTACACATGATGTGTATCAGTGTATAAATGATGTGTTTTAGTGTACACCAGTGCGTATTGGTGTTGAAATGATAGACATAGACCAAGTGCGCACTGGTCAGTGTAACTGAGAGTTTATACCTAGAAATGTACACCGAAAGCTTTAGAAGTATACACCGTAAGACATCAAACCATTGCATATAAATTTGCATATAATATGGGCTATAATGCACAACTGGAAATTTAAATCTAAATTTGAAAAAAAACTTAGCAAAATGTAGAGATAAATTTTGACATTTTTTTAAAAAACTTTGCAAGTTGTACACCCTAAATCCTATCCATTTATTTTGTATACCTGGAAGTGTTCACCGATAGGTGTACATACGAGTTTGTACATCGGGGTGCATACACCGTAGTGTACAACAGTCAATGTTACACCGGAAGTGTACACCGAGAGGTGTACATACGAGTGTGTACATCATGTTGCGTACACAATAGCGTGCACTCCAATTTACACTGCAACTTTAATTTTGTTTGATTTATCTCAGTTAAATTCTAAAGTTTAAACAATATATTTTTTTGTAAATTTTGACAAAAAATGAACTTCAAACTCGATAATCGATTAAAAATGTTCATAATATACAAAGTGAACAAAACTCTTCAGATTTTGAGATACAAGGTATATAAGTGATTAATAGAAAATACCAACAATATACTATGTAAATTAATAATATTAAAAATATAAAATGCAACTTAAAGAAACTCAAAATCTAATGCATAGGATTCTGATCAATTTATAGGCTGATCTTAATAAATTATGTCTACGATCAATATACACCTATATCAATTAAATCTTGTTTGGCTTAAACAATATATTTGTTTGTAAATTTCGTAAATAATCACATTACCAAAAATTATTTAATTTATAGAGATTTACTTAGGAATATAATTTTTTTGTTCAGAAAGAATATAACTTTTTCTTTCAGTTGCAACAGAAAAATTCTTACAAAAATCTTAAGCTGTTAAATAATATTGTTTTTTTTAAATTTAAAATTAACCTAAATCTGAACCAAGAACCATTTTAAACGTATCAAGAAAATTAGTTTTTGATTTGGTGGGTTTTGGCCATATACAAAACTATGCGAGGTGTGAGTCAGGTGGACAGGTTAAACTACCAAATTTAAAAGTCAAAGCTTAAAAGAGGATTAATTTTAAGTTTTTCTTTATTTTCCGATACATTTGTATATATTTGGTTTATCACGAGCCAGTTACACTAATAAGTGTACACCAATAAGGATAAACCGAGAAGTGTACACTAGGATTGTACACCAGGAAGTGTACACCATAGTGTGCAGCGGTTTTGTTTTGTGAAATCAGTATCATGACTAGGTGTTGTTTCAATTGGAAAAAACAAATAACCAGGACTCACAACTAATAAGCGAGAGAGTATACACCGAGAAGAGTACGCCAGGAAATATACACTGGAAGTGTACACCTGAGGTGTACATACGAGTGTGTTCATCGGGACGTACACTAGAGTATTTGTACACCGTAGCGTATAATCCATGTACACTGTAACTTTGAATTGTTTGATTATATCAATTAAGATTCTAAAACTTAAATAATATATTTTTGTAAGATTTTTGTAAATTATCAGTCCCCAAAATTATTTAATTTATTGAGTTTTACTTGGGAATCTAAATTTTCTCTCAATTTAAATAGAAACATTCTTACAAAAACCTTAAGCTGTTAAATAAAATATGCAATGTACCTAAATATATAATATTGGTTATTTTGGTTTACATTATTTAATCTTCTATACATTATTTGCGAAGTGATTTTGTCACATGTCTTCTCTACAACCAGTTTCACAAAAAATGATGATATGTCTACCAGAATTGATGACATGACCTATGATTAAATATGACATGGACAATTGTATATATATATATATATATATATATATATATATATATATATATATATATATTTGAAAATCTTTATAGAATATGGTAATAACTCATATATTACATTTAATGATGATTTATATTTTTGGAAATATTTTTAAAATATGGTAATAACTCATAAATCATCAATTAAATAAATATATTCAAATATGACATCAAAAATTTCGAAAATATCATTTAGTTATATATTTTTAAATTATACAATTTTACTACAATTTGTTTCAAAAATGTATTCTTTTTTTGAAATTGTTTAAAATTTAATCGTAAATTCATTAATTTCTTATATATTTAAATATGGTCTAATTTAAATTTTTGATAATTATAAAATTTTCTACTACAATTTTTTAATATATTTTATTAAAATAAATTGAATGAAAATTCTATCTAAGATTTTAATTTTAAATATATACATGCATATTCTTAAATATAATTTAAAAGAAACAAAAAATATTTTTATATTAATTTATATGTTTAACTAAAAAACTGTATTAAAATAGTGATAAGAAGAATAAAATTTATAACATTAATAAAATTTTAGTTTTAAAGAAAATTTATACTGTATCTATTAAAAAAAATTCTTTTTTACTGCACATGGTGTAGATGAACCCCTAGTTACAGATATGAATACACAGTTTTCATAACCTGCTAAATATTGTCTGTGGGAAAGTGGTTTATATAGCTTAGGTCAAAATACAGTTCGTGAGTTCGAATCCCAGAGTCCGGTTTTTGCTTTTTTCTTTTTTTTTTCATTAATGGTATAGTTGTAATTTCGATCATCTTCTTCCCCAAAACATATTAGGGTTTCGCAGACAATATACAGAGCCGCCAAGCCTTTGTTTCACCGATTTGACCAGTTTCTTTTGCGTTTTTCTTGATGTTTATGCTTAACAATTATAAATTTAACATGCAGAACTCGATTATAAGCTTAAAACTTCAAAAAATTGATACTTTTTTGACGACTCCGAGTTATTGGCCGAAATCGCCTCGCTTAACCTCCGCCCAGCGTTTCTCCGTCTCTTAATCGGGCAGTGTGGCCGCATTTTCGAACACTGGTAGAGGCGCAGATCTCACCAGACCAGTCACCTCTGTCTCTTCTCATACACCCATGGATCTTTTAGCGTTTTTGAGTTTCTTTCTTTTTTTTTATTTAAATTGTCGATCAAACAAAAAGTTAGGATTTAGGAATAGATAATTCTGACCATTACTAGTTTCTCACGTGTGAACATAACTCAAAGAAACAATTGTAATCCGGTAAATATGCAATCTGGATAGGGTGTGTAATGTCTTTTCTAAAAGAGTTGCATAGGGTCAAAAAATGTACCGACCCATATTTCTAATAAAAACTACATGCAACCCAAAGTTCAATTTGATAACTTGAAAGTGACCCACTTTGCCAATAAATTCATGTTTACCTTGGAATCTACCAAAACCATCTATGTTTTCTCTCCCACAGCACTGGAATATTATTTCCAAAGACGAACAATTTTCACCCTCACTTTCCACGTAGTTTCGAAAGGCTTCAAATTAGAAACAAAATCAAGACCAGCCATTCTAGGCTTGCGTGGTTTAAGTAAAAAGTTTAGATGTAGTTGTGTTCTAGAACTGAAAACAAAGTCCCATTTATATAGTAAACGCAAACCTTAGTAAAAAAATAATTGATATTAAAGAATAAGGAAGGCGTTATCTCGTCAATCCCGTTAGCAATAATTATGACATATGGTTGTAAATTTCTATTGTATATTTTGAAAATTACGTGAGATTACAATACCAAATATCAATGAGTGTACGTGATGATAGTCATAAATCCTCAATTCAAATAATTATCATAATTTTTAGTAAGGATCTATAATAGGAAACAAATAACGAAAACATTGGTAATCAAATAAACGCTATATTAGGATACTGAATATCAATGAGTGTATGCAATGATAATCATAACTCCACGATTCAAATAGTTAACACAATTTTTTGTAAGGATCTATAATAGAAAACAAAAACGAAATATTAGAAAAAAAAAACGGAAAAAAATAATCAAAGCTATTGTCGCGAATAAGTGGGGTGGATTCTTTTTTTTTTTGTCATCTGGTAGATTAATATTGATTTTGAAACAACACATTACACAAAAAGCCGGCTGAGAATATCTTCCCACCGGAACCAAGAGCTGACAAGGACCTAAATCCCTTCAGAAACAAGTTCAAACAAACCAATAAACTCCTAACTAGAAACAACAGAAGAACAGCTTTAGAACATGTAAACCAATAAACTCCTAACTATACTTAATGTTAATTATATATTTACGTAATATTTGATTTAAGTCATGCCATAAATAGTATATACTGTGACAGCTTTATAGGCAGACATGATTGCGTGATTGATAGATTTTTCTATTGTATGTTTTTGAAAATCATCAGTGACAGTAATTGTATAATAAAGCATATAAAAAATCAAACTACTTAAAATAGATAAAAATCAATCCACATGAAAATATGTAAACACATAAAAAATAGCTCTTTATCAAAAAAATAAATCACATAAAAATATTGATGTAGAGAAATAAGACCTGTTTAGTATTATATGTATTCATTTTTACCGAAAAAGTTAATGATAATGATATACATATTTAACCGTCCTACACTTAAGTTGATAATATGACCCCCTGATAAACTTTGGACCAAGGGTAGATCTTAAGTTTATATTATAAATTGAAACCTATTCTGTAATATAAAATATGATCTCTCATTTTTTTAAAAAGATAACACATTTGTAATCTATCTTCTCTTGAATTCCAAAATGTAAAAAAAAAAAAAAAATCCAAATGATAACTTTATGAATCATGATGGTTTTCCCTATGTTGTCGCTATATGGGAAGATAAACAAAAAATATATTGTATGTAGAGAAATCATAACTTATACATTGTTTTTATTTTCTTGTATTCAAAATAACAAAATAAAATTAATATGACAAATATTTTATCATGATAGACATATGTTGTGAATATGACCATGTAGAAAACTTAAGTTGATAATATACGATCTTATTAAATGAATATAGCTACGTTACCTAAATAATATGATACAATAGAATATACTTTTAAGTTGACCAGTGGCATATCTCGTAAATAGTCTAGTCTAGTAAGGATTTTTATAAAAGAATGATGAGAATGCATGTCAGATGACACGTCATTATAATGGCAACATTGTAATAAATTTATTCTTTGAAGGTTATTTCTTTTAATTGCTTCTTTTTTAATAATAAGGGGATATGTATTAAGAGTTAGTAGAATGAAATATTTTTATTCATTTTTCTATTATGTGTCTTGCTAAAAATTTATAATCTAAACCTGGGATAACAATTTTTGATAATTTTTTTTGTAACGTGATTTTTCTTTTGGTTTTATAGTATATGATAATGTGTTTCAGCGGAACACTACCAGCCACAAAAGTTTTATTAATTTACTCTGTAAGATAGTGTCTTTTGTTGTGAATTAATAAAATTGGAAACAACGAGAAAGTGAAAAGAAGATGAAGTTTTCTAGTATTTGATCTTATGTTTTGATCGTACAACAATGAGAAAAGGAAGAAACTTGGATCTTAATTAATTCATTGAACTTTCACGTACACATATATATATAGTACAAGCTCTTTGCTTACTCATCATCTCATTGAAAGAGAATGAGACATGTGTTGATGATGAGATAGTGTAAAAACTAAACAAGTGTCTTTTTGGATAATCATCTCTTTTGATAATTATCTTTTTCAACACTCCCCCTTGATTATCCAAACTATTATTATGTAGTGCCTCGTTAAAAACCTGATCATGTAAAAACCCTATGGGATAAAAACCATGACAAGGAGAAAAAGAGTACACTGACGTAATCTCCTCCTGAGAATAATGGATATAACTTTCTCTTCACAAGTCACACAAACGTCGCATTCCGATGCCGTAGACGTGTTTTCGGAATGTTGTAGTTGGAAGAGCTTTGGTGAACAAGTCAGCCGGATTTTCGCATGACTGTATATATTCAATGTCCACTTCTTTCTTTTTCTCGAGCTCCCGGATGTACGAGAAAAATCTCGGAGGGATGTGCTTTGTTCTGTCGCTTTTGATATAACCGTCTTTGAGTTGAGCGACGCAAGCTGAGTTATCTTCAAAAACTTTTGTTGGCTCTTTCTTGTTAACTATTCCGCTTGAATCTTGTATGTGGTGACTCATTGACCGCAACCACACACATTCTCGACATGCTTCATGAAGCGCAATAGTTTCTGCATGATTTGAGGAAGTCGCAACCAAATTTTGCTTTTGTGACCGCCAAGAGATCGCGGTTCCACCAATTGTGAAAACATAGCCGGTTTGCGATCGAGCTTTATGAGGATCTGATAAGTATCCTGCATCTGCAAAACCAACCATACCAAACTCGGGTTTTCTAAAATACATTAACCCCAAATCAACTGTACCTTGAAGGTAACAGAATAGGTGTTTTATTCCGTTCCAATGCCTGAGAGTCGGAGCACAACTATATCTTGCCAGTAGATTTGTGGCGAAAGCAATGTCAGGTCTGGTACAGTTTGCAAGATATAACAGCCCACCGATAGCACTCATATAAGGTACTTCCGAACCTAATATCTTCTCGCTATCTTCACAGGGCCTAAACGGATCTCTTTCAACCACGAGAGATCTACCTACCATTGGAGTATTCAAAGGAGTCGCTTTGTCCATACGAAAACGTTTCAATAATCTTTTCGTATAGTTTGATTGATGCACAAATATTCCTTCTCGGAAATGCTCTATCTGGAGCCCAAGACAAAAATTTGTCTTGCCGAGATCTTTCATTTCGAACTCTTCTTTCATATGAGTTCGAGCATCATCAACTTCCTTTTGAGTTCCAATTATGTTCAGGTCATCTACATATACAGCAATGATCACAAAGCCAAATGACGATTTCTTTATAAAAACGCATGAACATATCGCATCATTCACATATCCTTTACTCAAAAGATATTCACTTAAGCGATTGTACCAAATGCGTCCGGATTGCTTTAATCCGTAAAGTGATCGCTGTAACTTGACCGAACAAATCTCCCTGGATTTTTCTTTCAATGCCTCAGGCATTTTCAATCCTTCAGGGAGTCTCATGTATATATCATTATCCAACGATCCATACAAATAAGCAGTCACAACGTCCATGAGATGCATTTCAAGATTTTTTGACGCTGCTAGGCTCATCAAAAATCTAAACGTAATTGCATCCATTACCGGGGAATACGTTTCCTCAAAATCAATCCCCGGTCTCTGAGAAAAACCTTGGGCTACTAATCGGGCTTTATATCGTGTTACTTCATTCTTTTCATTTCTTTTTCTCACGAATACCCACTTGTACCCAACAGGATTTATATTCTCAGGTGTAATGACTACAGGTCCAAAGACATTCCTTTTATTCAGGGAGAGTAACTCAATTTGAATGGCCTTTTTCCACTCTTCCCAGTCATGTCTTTTCTGACATTCTAAAATGGACCTTGGATCGGGATCATCAATCTCAAGATTGATTTCTTCGGACACAGAAAAAGAGAACATTCCATCAACATCTTTTATCTTATTTCTGATCAATAACTTTTGATCATGGGTGTAGTTGATGGAAATCTCATACTTTCATGTTCCCTCCTCGTCATCTGGATCCCTATCTTTATTTGGTTCTTCTTGAACCTCATCTATGCCTTCTTTCAGACATTTTTCAATATCAGGTTCTTCTTGAACCTTTTCACTTTGCTCAACCAATTTCTTTTTCTTTCGGGGATTTTTATCTTTAGAACCCGCTGGTCTCCCCCTCTTTAACTGAACCCTAGGTTCGTTAATTTTGTTTCCATCACTTGGTTCCTTAGGAACATCAACTCTTGATGGAACATTTTCAGCGGGTATACATGATTTCATCACCCTTCTCGTATCTGTGAACGCATCAGGTAACTGGTTTGCCAAATTATGCAAATGCACAATTTTCTGAACTTCCAGCTCTCTTTGATTGGTAGGGGGATCAAGGTGTAACAATGATGGTGTACACCATGTAATCTCTTTAGGAATTTCTTTAATTCCTCCCCCTAACGCTGGAAATTCATCCTCATTAAAATGGCAATCGGCAAACCTTGCCGTAAACATATCACCAGTTAACGGTTCCAGATACCTTATTATACTCGGTGACGTATAACCCACATATATTCCCAATCTCCTTTGTGGGCCCATTTTTGTTCTTTGTGGCGGTGCTATCGGAACATAGACCGCACACCCAAAGACACGGAGATGGGATACATCTGGCTCTTGCCCAGATGCCAATTGTAAGGGGGAATACTTATGGTATGCACTCGGTCTTAACCGAATCAGTGCAGCCGCATTCAATATAGCATGACCCCATACAGAAATTGGGAGCTTTGTTCTCAATACCAACGGTCTTGCAATCAACTGCAACTGTTTTATTAATGATTCGGCCATGCCATTTTGTGTATGCACATGGGGAACCGGATGTTCCACATCAATCCCCATTGACATACAATAATCATCAAAGGCTTGCGATGTAAACTCACCGGCATTATCAAGCCTTACTTTCTTAATGGCATACTCTGAGAACTGCGTTCTCAGCTTTATTATCTGGGCAATGAACTTTGCGAAAGCCGTATTTCTTGTGGTCAAAAGACACACATTTGACCATCTAGTAGATGCGTCAATCATTACCATGAAATACTTAAACGGCCCGCATGGTGGGTGAATCGGCCCACATATATCACCATGTATTCTTTCTAAAAACATTGGTGATTCATTGCCAACCTTTGCTGGTGATGGCCGAGTTATAAGTTTTCCTTGAGAACATGCATTACATGTAAATTCGCCCATTTGCAAAATTCTTCCGTTTTTCAACGGATGGCCATTCGAATTTTGCACTATCTTTCTCATCATGACTGAACCAGGATGTCCTAGCCTCTCATGCCAGATTTTAAATGTATCAGTAAACTTTATGTTTACCACGGCATAGGACTCAGTCATGTTTATTCTCGTACAATATAGTCCAGAGGATAACATCTTTAATTCTTCCAATATATGTTTCCTCTCGGACTTAATGCAAAGAAATTCAATGCCATCTTTACTTATAGTCTCAATATGATATCCATTACTTCGGATATCCTTAAAACTTAATAAGTTTCTTTGAGACTCGGGGGAATACAATGCATTACTTATTTCAAATATCGTTCCCCCTGGCATTGAAAATTTCGCTCTTCCAGAGCCCATAATAATCTTTGCATTACCAGATATTGTACTTACGCTTCCAGCGTAATTTCTCATTTTGAGACTGGAGAAATATTTCTTATCTTTAATAATCGTGTGCGTTGACGCACTATCCGCCAAGCACATATCTCCATCCATAGTCTCAAACTCTGGCATTTTTCTGAATTTGAGATATTCATAAAACATATATATTATTAAACATTAAACTTAAAACATAACATATATTTTACAAAAAAAGATATAGATACTATAATACAAAACATATCATATCGAAACTTTATTACACATCGATATTTTCTGGTTCAACCAGAAAATCTGATACGTCGAGATGAGTATCATCATTTAAACCATGAAAGGATGGCCCGGGCTCATCAGAGATGAAGTGTGTTTCACTTCCCTTCTCTTTTTCTTTTAGGGATTTCTTATACAGATCGACCAAATGCTTTGGCGTACGACAAGTACGTACCCAATGATTTTTCATGCCGCATCTGTAGCAAACCTTATTCGTTTGCCTTTTATCATCCCGGCCCCTTTCATTCTCGTGGAAGTCCTTATCATTCTTTTCATCATATGGACGGAATCTTCTTCCTCGTCCTCTTCCACGACCATGACCACGACCACGTCCACGTCCTCGTCCTCTCCTATTATCATAACTGGATGATGCAACATTCGCTTCTGGGAATGGTGCAGATCCAGTGGGACGAGTCTGATGGTTTAGAGTCACGAGTTGATTATTCTGCTCCGCTACAAGGAGTACTTGCATTAACTCCGAGTAACGGGTATATCCATTCGCCCGGTACTGCTGCTGCAGGACTACATTTCCAGGATGGAAGGTGGAGAGAGTTTTCTCGATCATATCATAATCGCTTATTTTCTCTCCACATAACATCATCCTTGATGTAATTCCGAACATAGCGGAATTAAACTCACTTACACTTTTGTAGTCCTGGAACCGGAGATGGATCCACTCGTGTTTGGCTTTTGGTAAGATCACATATTTCTGGTGATCAAACCTCTCTTTTAGAGATTGCCAGAGGTCCCAAGGATCCTCTTTCGTAATATACTCATCTTTTAAACCATCATGTATGTGGTGTCGTAAAAATATCATGGCTTTAGCGTTTTTCTCATCCGACACTGTTTTAGTATTATCGATGGTCTCCAAAAGCCCGCTACCTCGTAAGTGCATTTTTGCACCTACTGCCCAGGTCATATAGTTACTTCCCGTAATATCCAGGGCACTTATTTCGAGCTTTGTTAAATTCGACATGATAACTGTATTTATAAAATAATTTTATAAATATATAATATAGACGGAAATTTAAATGCAGAAAATAAAAGTATAATAATTGCAGAAATTAAATTGCAGAAATTTAAATAGCATAAATAAAATTGAAGGCTTAGCCTTTCACATGATCCGAGGAGTCAAAGACTACCATATTGATCATTTTCTAAAGTCTGAGGAGGCAAGCCTACCATGTTGACTTTTTCTTTTATTAAGGTCCAGGAGGCTCAGCCTTCCATTTTTGACCATTTTTTCAAGATCCGAGGAGACTTAGTCTTCCATTTTGATCTTTTCTTTTTATACACGGAGGTAAAACCTACCACGTGTTTCTCTGATCGTGGAGGCCTAGCCTGCCATAACGATCAGTCGGGGAAGGCAGTGCCTATCATCCCGAAATACAAACGGAGAAGGCCTAGCCTCTCACTCCGGAATAAATAAAATTTTAAATAAAATTAAATATATTAAAAGATAAGCTTAGGCATCACCTCGTTTAGTATAAGAACGATCGGTAGAATTTTGCTAGAGCTTCTTCGTGCTGATAACGTGTTGTGAATTAATAAAATTGGAAACAACGAGAAAGTGAAAAGAAGATGAAGTTTTCTAGTATTTGATCTTATGTTTTGATCGTACAACAATGAGAAAGGGAAGAAACTTGGATCTTAATTAATTCATTGAACTTTCACGTACACATATATATATATATAGTACAAGCTCTTTGCTTACTCATCATCTCATTGAAAGAGAATGAGACATGTGTTGATGATGAGATAGTGTAAGAACTAAACAAGTGTCTTTTTGGATAATCATCTCTTTTGATAATTATCTTTTTCAACATCTTTAGAATTCATAATTGAAACAATATAAAGTACAAAGAATATTAATATTATATTTCCCTAAGATGAACGAACACAGAGAAAAAAAAACCAAAAAAGTGTAAGAGGAACATAAGAAGGTCCATATGTTTAACGCTTCACTTTACTCTCGAGTTTCTTTGTCTACTTGGTTTTTACGCTTCGGTTAAAACATGGACTTTGTAAAAGACTGACAACACTGAAGGTGTTGGGACGAAACAAAGATCAGTAAAACAACATAGAAACGCATAATCTTGGTGATACTCACCGTTTGGTTAAAGAAATAAAAGAAGCAACCAGTGGAGAACAATAATAAGCAAAACTCAGTAAGGGGAACTAAGGCGGAGCATAGGCACATTGGAGAAAAATAAAAAGATTTATTTGTTTTTTTCTACTCCATTAATTAGGAGTTGCTTGCGACGGATGAGTTATTGAAGATCGCACGCGTTAACAATCACTGCTGCTCGTTTGATATAGCTTCTGCTACAGTTCAGCTGAGCTGTCTTCTCCACACAACAGCTGCACCTGCTAAAGAAACTCGATTTAGAACCAATACACAAAATATCGGGGTTTGGCTAAAGGTTTGGTTTAAATTCAAACAAAGAATCCTTCGAATCAAATTATCATCAAACGTAAGTAGCTGGAAACATAAAAATATGGGGTTTTATCTTTAAGCTTTGACGTTTTCCTTTTTTTTTCTACGCTTGAAAACATCATCTCCAATTCATGAGTATAAGCTTGGTCATCACACATAAGAAACAGACACTAAACCCGCAAGGTTTGGTTCTACCTTCAGCAGTCTAACCATGTTTCCTAGCTAGCTGGTCAATGTGTGGGTGATTCTCTGTTATTTCATCATCCTCTCTACTGCTGATTATCATTAATGATGGCTTGCATAATAGTCACCTGAAACGGATGTTGATAGATCTCAGAATCAATAAACACAGCGCAAATCGCTGGAATTATTTGAACAAAGACCTACCAAGATCTGAAGGATAAAATTACATTTACATCCACCATGAGCATATGAACCCACATAAGTTTCCCACCTTGACATTTCTGGCCTTCCAGAACCGCATCAACCTAACCTCGACAACATAACATCACCTACCAGACTTCAAAACCAAAGAATAACACTCTTGAGTTATCCATATCACGGAAAATAAGTATACTGAAAGGGATATATTTAGAAGAAATGATGATTTCAAGAGGAAGAATACTGTCATATTTATACTCACAAATACACCGACTCACCTATGTAAACCCCGCATTGAAGACTTCATCATAGTTGATTGAATTAATAGAATTAAACTCGTAGAAAGCATAATTCGGAACATTTCTGGTGACGAAGATCAGATGTGGCTGTAGAAGAAACAAAAGAAACGGACCCTAGAGTTTCATTGTATCACGAAAAACACAATTAGGGTGTGCACCTTTGGGCTTTGGTCTGATTTCTTAACCCAAAAACTCTTTAAACCCAACTCACACAAACTTAGGACTTAATGAAACGATGTGTTTTAAGAGTCGGACACATGTCGGCACGCAGAAGCAAAAATTACTGACGTGACATCCTATGTGGATAGTTTAGGATAGAAGTAAGGTGTACTTTATATAAATAGATATGTGGTGATGACTAAGTTCATTACATTGTTTGAAACTGATGATATCAATGATTGCTTGATGGTTAGTGGCTAGTTAGTTCTCGTTTCGTAATAAATAATACAAAAATTTATGCGGGAGACCGGTTTAGAATTACTTCACTTAGTAATCCATTTATTCATGTCATTTTTTTCATTCTCTTTTTGTGTATGATTGCAAAAATAAATGAGGATATGGGTTTGTTGTTCATTTCAAACCCAAGGCAGTGCGTCTGAGATTTGTGGGATCAGTGACAGGACACGGTAGGAGATTCAAATGAGTAGACACATGTTTATTGTTAAACCCATGTCGGATACAGAGGAACCGGCTGGTACATTAAAAATTTTGCAAAAGTTTCATAGTTATTGTGACTAAATACCAATGTTCTTAAACCCGATCGGACACTAAACTAGACAACTACCTGGATCACCGGATTACAACTGCCGATGAACCGTTAAGTAATAAATTAATTAATTTTGCTATATAATCATATACTAGCTTCTAGAAAATCTAAAAATTATCTTATGTTTTAAGAACATAAGATATTTCATTTCATTTTACATACAAAATATCAGAAAATAATCTATAGTACTATTTAACAATTGTTGTAACAAGTTAAGAATTATGAAATAACCATACATCATGACTTAAAATATTTAAGTATTTAAATATCTACATTGAATAACTAATTTAATTTAAAATAAACCGAGAGTAAACATAAAATTGTAATAAATTACTGATAAAAAAAACTGATGTCAAATTGTATCAACTAGTTTTGTTAATAGATTCATCAACATTATTATACGATTTTTTTTTACTTTTGGAAAACTAAAAACCTAATAAGAATTTAAATTAAATTTTAATAATGTAACTGAAATTATCTAAGTAAAATATAAGTAAATGTCACATATTGGTTTAACCACTGATTCAACCAGTAATTTAACTGTTTTTTATAAGTTTCATGAAACTTTTAAATGACTTTTCGTAAAATCTAATAACGGATTACCGGTTGGACAGCGAGTCTAAGCCAGGTTTTAAAAGACTGCTAAATACTGTACTATTGTGTGGGATATCACGTGAAAAGAAAAATTAATTGCATAGGGACAATCAAAACGTTCAGATTTGATCTGAGGAAGTTGTTAACCAGACACAACTTATGTGAGATTCTGTTCATTTCCTTTATTTCGCCTGATAAATATATTTGTTACCTAAAATAATTTTATTGTTTTTACAAAAAAGTTGGGATATATATCCATTCCAATGTAGCTACCTAGTCAGCAACTTTAAATACCCTGTTTCCTTCTGTATCCCCTTCAACGCTCCAACTAAACAAAAAAACCGTATAACAAATTTATTTAATCTACTAGAGTCGGCCCGCCCTACGGGCGGGAAATTATAATAAAAATTATTTTATTGTAATTTTATGAAACATTTATAATCATTTCACATTGAAAACGATATCACAAACAAACAAATAATAAAAATAATTCTGAGATCATATTGTTGTTATATTTTTGGTTTGAATTAAAATGACAGTAACCTTCATTACTGTCATTATTTTATATTTTTAGAGAATACAAAATTAGCAAAAAAATATAGTTTAAATAAATAATACTATTTTTTCAATAATATATAAGTTTAAAAAAATTTCACACAAATTATTTCTTTCATGATAATTAATTAGTATGTCTCCTAGATAATTATTTAAAATATAATATAAATGATAAAATAGTTAAATTTCAATTTTAAAAATTCAATACATATATAGTTAATAATATTATTAATAATATTTAATATTTTCTAATTGAACAGGAAAATGATATTTTATAATATATTTGTTTCAGATAAGAATTATGTCTCGAATGAAATATTATTGAAACTTTAGTGTTTTACTGGTTATGTTTCATAAATTTCTATAGATTTTGTTGAACTCTGTTTAGTAACAAAATTATTTGTTAAGAATTTGTCTCATGATATTTTGAAATACTGTTTTAGAATAGTATTTTATATATAAATGAAATAGTATTCTTCTGTAGCAAATTTTTACTTTAGTTACATACCACTTCATATCGAATAATTTATCGGAAGAAGCTAGACTGAAGCAAAACATAACTAAGAAATGAAGAACTAAAATAACATTTCGTTTATTCTCAATTGAAAGTGATATTTTATTGTATATTCCCCAATTTTTTTGTTATCATCTAATTATATAAAGTAAGGTTTGCTCTATTATAGGTTTATCTAACTAATTAGAGTTTTTTTCATTGTAATCATGTAATTATTTTACATTTTTCAATACTGGTTTTTTCACTATTGTAATAATAAATATAATAAAATTATTCATTTGCTACTAAACAGAGTTCAACAAAAGCTATAATAAAGAAAAAAACCAGTATTGAAAAATGTAAAATAATTATTTTCTGTTGTGATTCAACACATAATTTTTTTCTCTAATATAAATTTGTTTCTGAATATATTTTACACATTTTCTGTGAAATTAGTTTTTGTAATTATGGAAAACTTACAATTTTTTTAATTGTGGTTTGTACTGCAAGTCACGATCTACTATGTCTGGCGAGAGCGGAATGAGAGCCGGTTGATTGACAAAATGGTTCGGAATCGAATCACCTCCACTGGCTACTCCAAGAAACCGAAGTTAAAAGGTCTAATGCAGTGATGGTTTGAAGCTCAAACAATTTAGTGATAATAGTCTAATCCCATTCTCATATTTTTCATTACTTTGGCTTTATAAATAAACATTTTCAAAAGTGATCTATAAATTTGAAATTTCATCCAAAAAAAAAGAAAACTTACAATTTAACCATCATTTTTTTCAACTTGATTACTTACCACATTACTATTTAAAGATATATGTATCTATTTTTATAAATGATCAAGTAAATCATATTATCCAATTAAGAATTATTTATAAAAAATATTATTGTTTAGTATTCAAGGTATAATTAGTGAGTATATTATTATTTTTATTTTCTTTTGTTGTATAAGTTCTTTTACAATGGTTTTATCTATATATAATTGTTGTTATAGACTTACAGTAACGATTTATAATTAAATTAACTGCTAACCAAATTAACACAAATAGCAAACATCATTTATACCTAGCGCTAGGTCAGGGAATTAACATCCTCATCTACTACAATGCTTGGTTAAGCAAAACAGTCTGCAACAACATCTTCCAAACAGGAGATCCATCCAAAAGAGATGGCCTCAAATCTGAAGCTAAAACTACAATATCTGATGCAATTCCATAAACCTCTGGAACTGGTTATTCCTTCCTGATGCATGCAATAAGCTATTTAGAATCTCCTTCGCATCTGACACAGCAAACTCCTTGCAGTTGGCGAGTGCTCCTCTCATTGCTTTACTCTCTACCATCAAAGACGTGGAGACGCGCTCTTCCACTACTGTGAACTTCATCGGTCCATCCCCTCTGTAGATGACCCACTTAAGTATCTGAAATGAAACTCCCCCAATCATGAATTGTAACACATTTTCAAGTAAGAGAATGGCACATGAGAACACATAATGAGATAAGATGAATATACCTCATCACTTGAGTTTTATAACTGAGTGTCAATATCATACACACAAACCTGCGCAGAGAGAAGAGGAATGGTCATAAAGTGAGAAAATTTATATTAAGGTTGATGTTTTTAAAAGCAAGTAACAGCAATATCTGGACAAGCTCGAACTAATAAGAGAGTGTGAGCTTCTTAATCCATTTATGATTCAGAGAATTCAAAACAACTTGACTGCAGAAGAGTTCAGAAAGTGTTCCATCTCTTTCTTTTTTAGTATACACAACAACCATTGCATCACTCTGTATCATATCACCCAACCAAGCATATAATAAGGTTTCAAGAAAGATAACTGCAAGAACGAACCTTTGACATCAAGTCGCGGTCTCGTAAATTTGAAGCAGAGAACGATAACTGCGAGCAAGCGAAGAAGCAAAACAATGGAAATTTCAGAATTCAAATCTTGGTTTCAAAAAAGAATTAGAAAGTAATAAAAAGGGAGCTATCTGAGAGTTGAAGCCGCGGGACTTGAGGTAATAGTCAACGGCCTCTTTTGGAGAAGCGTAGCCGGCGGCAGAGGAAGAAGTAGTTCCACCAAGACCGACCATTCCGCCACCACCACCTTTTTTGATCCGTCGAATTCAAAAGAGAAACTCAAGTATTAACAGCAAGAATTGTGAACATGATCTATTAGTGAACTGCGAAAGTATTTTTTATGCACACATGAGTGAATTTAAGAAGCTAAAGAGATATACACTGAAAATAACAGAGGAAGTGTTGAGATTAAAAATGAATAAACCTCTTTAAGCTTCACTCAACAATGGACATCCCTAATCGTAACAACAACAACATCGTCAACATATGAGAACGATGAGGACTGATAATTTCACGGAGGGATTGTATTATATTTATACCATGATTTTGACGACGGGCATCGCAATCAAAGGTTTCGTAGTGCCCTTACGATTTAAGAGGATATAAGACGAATAAATCACACCTCATACCGTTACAGAAACGGAATCGTTGAGTCCGCCGATCTGAAGAGTGAAGAACACGAAGATGCGCCGCGTACGCCGACTCCAGGGTTTCTCTACTTCTGTGGTCGCTGGACCGAAAACCATCGTGCGACCCAAGCCCAAACGACGAAACCCATTACTCCGCGTTTCATTAATCTGGACGCGTGGCAGCATGATATCAAACGAATTTCCAGCCTGTCTGCTGACGTGGCTTCACAGGAGAGATTTAAACACTCCTTTATAATATTAGATTATTATTCGAAAAAAAAACTTTAAAAAGAGTAACAAATGAAACAAAAAATTAATAAGAAGAAAGCCAAGTCGGTTTCAACCTTTCTCGTCACTATAAATTCGCGTTTCCGCTTCTCTCTTCCCAACAATAAACTCTTCTTCTTCTTCTCCTCACGTCACATCGGATCTCCACAGAAAACTATTTTCCCCTGAGTCTCTCTCAAATATTTTTTCCTTTCTGGGTTAAATGGAGAATCTCTCTCAAATCCTCCCTCGTGTCCTCGTCGTCTCTAGACGCACCGTTCGTAAAAATAAATTCGTCGACTTCGTTGGTTCTTCCTCTAACCTCTCTGTTTTTGTTGCATGCATGGCTCTGTTTATTTTTTTTTCTTTTGTGATTTAAAAATCAAACCTTTTCATGAAAATTCTCGTGGGGTTTTCTGTGTAAATAAATAATGATTGTGAGTGTTTTGATATTTTCAGGTGAATATCATCTTGATTTGATAGTTCGTTATGGATGCGTACCCGTGATTGTCCCACGGGTCACTGGTGTTCATATGTTGCTTGACAGCTTCAAGCCGATCCATGGAGTTCTCCTTTGTGAAGGAGAAGACATTGATCCTTCTCTTTACGAATCTGAAATCTCTTCTCTCTCACCGGAGGAGCTTCAAGAGATTAGAGACACACATGCGAGTGATACAGCTATTGACAAAGAGAAAGATTCAATCGAGTTAGGTCTTGCTAAGCTCTGTCTCGAACAGAACATTCCTTACTTAGGAATCTGCAGAGGATCACAAGTAAATATTTATGTCTTTTATTGTAGTTTTCATGTTAAATGATGGATGATATAACGTTTTTTTTGGGCAGATTTTGAATGTAGCTTGTGGTGGGACTCTCTATCTAGATTTAGAGAAAGAGCTTACGAATAAGTTGCCGGAAGAACGTAGAACGAAGCATATCGATTATGATAACTATGATGGGCATAGACATGTTGTGAGGATTGTTGAGAAGAGTCCACTTCATTCTTGGTTTAAAGATTCGTTAGATGGAGAGAACATGGAGATTTTGGTTAATAGTTATCATCATCAAGGCGTCAAGAGGTTGGCACATAGGTTTGTGCCTATGGCGTTTGCTTCTGATGGGTTGATGGAAGGTTTCTACGATCCGGACGCGTATAATCCCGAGGAAGGGAAGTTCATAATGGGTTTACAGTTTCATCCCGAGAGGATGAGATCAGATGATCTTGATGAGTTTGATTATCCTGGTTGCCCTGCTGCATATCAGGTGTGTGTTCTTTAAAGATAGATATTACATTTGTAACCAAAATGAAGTTGTTTATAGGTTTTTGTTTTGATTGTAGGAATTTGCAAAGGCTGTGATTGCGTATCAGAAGAAGCTGAACAGCACAATGTCTGTTCCAAAGACGTTGGAGCTTGATAGAGAGATGGAGAACAAAAGAAAGATACTTGTTCGAAGTTTCTCACTTGCGAGGAATATGTATGCTAAAGGAGGAGCACCTGGTAAGAACCCATCAAAAGGATCAGAGCTCGAAGTTGGTGCCGAGTTTCTTGAGGTAAAAAGAATACTAAATCTATCTGCTTACCTTTTTACATAAGTCTTATGAATTCATACTGTTTTGCAAAGAGACAAAAGTGTTTTAGAGACACTTGTTTGGCTTTTCGCAGCCCTGAAGGGGTACATAGTAAAAGCTAAGTCTTTGAAATACGGCTATGTATTTCAATAATCATTTCAGTGGGGGGTTATATGATGTCTATGGTTGTTGTGATGGGTCAAAGGGACCCCAGACCGGGCCATCTTGTTTATGCCCGGGACATTTTGAGTCCTGAATATTCCACCACGGTCATGCATGAGGGCGTACCTAAACATGCCAGGGCAGTCTGGACCTAATTTTAAAACGTAAAACGTATTGAGAGATGGTTTATCAATATATGGTATTATTTTATTTTTACCGAGTTAGTTATTTATTTGTGTATGTTGTGGGGGTTTTACAGTCCAACACAGCGCTAAGCGCGGAGCAAGAGACGAGGCTGAAGGAGATGGGAGCCACGGTGAGGAACGGGGGATCATATATGAAAAAGATGAAAGTAGACGAGGAGAAGCAGAGGATGGCGAGGAACATGATGAACAAGATGAACACTGAGCAACTATCAGAGCTTATGGCATTCTATCATTTGATGGGAAATATATGTGGAGAAGTTTTGGAGAGAAAGCTTCATGGCAATGTTAATGAATGCTTTAAGGATCTGTGAGAGAAAGTTCACATGAAACGGAAGAGGATGCAATAAGAAAAAGGCTACTTTTTTGAATTTGCTTTTTTTTTTTGGTTAAAAGATGGGAAAGTAACGTGTGTATGTGATTTAATTTAATGGTACCTAACGGTCATAGGTTACATGATGATTTTGCCAACAAATTGGTAACGTTAATCAAACAACTCTAATGCAAATACAACGACGATTCAAAAGTTTTGAGAAACTAGCTTTTTTTTTCCCTTTTATATTCTGATGCTCACACCTCGAGTCCTTCTTCCTTCCTCAATATTTCCCATCACTTCATCAACAGAGCGATTTTGATAAACTTTTTGACACTCCTTTAAACCTCCTCAGTCTGTTCTTCAGCAATCTCCACTACCTTAACTCTGTCTGTGTCAGAGTTTTCTTCTTCACTGTCTGAGTTATCCTTTTCGCATTGAACTGGGGCTGCATCATCAAAAACAACATTTCAATTTCCATCATAATATGTGATCTTGTGTTGTATATCTAGAATGCTAAACTGCTTCATGAATACCTTAGAGACATTGCTTCTTCACTTCTTACATCAAAATTTGACTTGCTTTTGTTTGTTACACTAACCAGACACCATCTTGTTTTCATTTGTTAGTTGAGGAAGTTTTCATTTGTTAGTTGAGGAACTCCTCTAACCATTCCTTTGTTTACAAGGTAGGTCATGTTCCTGGTACTCATGTGGCGAAGACGTTGGTGACACATAGATTGTTATTCACCACAAGACATTGATAGTGGTTCTGCCACATGTAGCAGTTGTTGCCGGATCTTACTCTATGAAAGAACGATCTTGTGATTCCGATCAAGTGCGTTGCAGTCCTTAATTGTGAATTGTACCATCAACCCCTCATTGCACAGTTGAGTGACACTGATCAGATACCTTTGGACCTTAGATCAAATACACATTTTCTAGTGAAAACTGGTATGATTCAACAATTATTCCTTTTCATTTGACACCCCTTTGACTTTTCTCTAAAAAAGTGACACTTCCTCGTTTCAGATCCTTAATATATATGAGACTCCCCTCTGTCCCGGTCATATGCTTAGAGAACCCACTATCAAATATACCGTGGATTTTCATCTTCTGAATTCTCTTAGATGAGTGTCATACTGCATCGGAGTGATGCAAACCTTGTCTTACATCCTTGCGTAAATTTTCAAATGTATGTGATCCTTAGTCATGCATGTTTTCAAAATCCATTCATCCAGTACTTTCCGCGATCGAAGAATTAATTAACTATTTTCTTGTAGTGGTAGCATTTTCTTTTGTTGTGTCCCAATTTTTCACAGTTTATTTGGATACATAAATAGTAGCAAATGACACGTCTATTTACAATTAATATGTTTATTTCATTATTAAAAATAAGTCAGTCGTGTTTTATGCAAATATTTTTCTTCGTTAATTATCATGTTTAACACTAATTCTTATTTTGAAATATTTAATTCTTTTTATAACTGTAGTGATTAGATGATCGAAACAGACTAATCCTACAAAGCTCGTAGCAGCCACATATTCTTTCTATTTAAGGTAGTTGGGGGTCAGTGGAGATCGAACCAGGATTTCATTGCGTATTGGATTATTTTTCTCAAACTGTCACTAGACTACCGCCGCTAGTTAATATTTAATTATATTATGTGTGAGTTATTATTATGGACTAATTTGCCAACTAACCATATTTCACCAACATATTAAGAATATATCATTGATTTTGACGTTATTAGATTCTATAGCATTTGTGCAATATTTTTCCGGTTCTCTCCTTCTTTTACACAGGTTGCCACTAATAAAAAGAAAAAAAATTGTGAACGATGATCATTACAAAGATACGGTGGCGGTAGTGATTATCTCACCGACGGTGAAGGTGATTATGGAAATGGTAAAAGTCACTATAGATGAAACAGGGATTGTGAATCCAAAACAAAACAGTCATCTTTCACACAAAAATTGTAACTGCGATGATTAAAGAAAGAGATAATATCATGAAAAAAGATAAACAGAGTAAATAGAATATAACAATATAAATGGAATAGTTCATAATAATGGAACTATAAAATGGTTTAAAAATAGTGGAGATAATGCTTACTAAAGTCAACTCAAACCTTCCATAAACTAAACCCAAAACACTAATGACTAAACTCTAAAAGAAAAATATAAACCATAATCTAAATATCAAAATATGCACATAATACATAATAGAAAACATTATCGAAATAGAATAGTAACCGAATAGCATAGTACATATTAATGTTTAAATTTTAAAATTTCTATGATTAGAGGAAATGAGTAAATGTTTACTATAAATTCAACTCAAACCTTCCATAAACTAAAACCTAAACATTAATCACTAAACCCTAAGAGGAAATATAAACCCTAATCTAAAATATCAAAATTTGCATTTAATACATAATATAAAACATTATTGAAATAGAATAGTAATGAAATAGCATAGTACATATTAAATTAGAAGAAACAATGGTGGTAGGTAAGTAAAGAAGAAGAAAAAGTTTGTGTAAGTATTAACCGGAAAAGAATGGTAATATAGTATATATTATAGAAATAATTGTGGATATTCTTTTTAGCTAGATACCTAATTATATGATATTTCATAGCTACTGAAACCAATTTCTCTATTATTTATGTGGTTCTTAATTTATTTTTATCATCCATTTTGGTTGAAAATGTTTGATGTTAGATATTTGGCCTCAGTCTTGTTGCGGTTAAGTTTATTTTTTAATAAGATTGTTGTGATAGTTTTAAAGGGGTTATGTTCTATTTACATTTTGGTGGTGTAGACCTTTTAATCTGCTAGATCATTTATATTCATTTGTGCAAATGTGTTCCTCTTAGGTTCTTTTATATTGCATCTCTCGTTCTGGCTGTTCAAATATATGATTTTATTTTTATTTCATATCAGTAACAGATTTACGCTTGTGGAATTGTTTAGAATTCGTGATGGATTTTCTTAATATTAAACATTTATTTGGATACAAAAATTTTCAATCTTTTTTTATCATGAAAATATTTGTTCATTTTATCTTTTTCCTATGTTTATTTATTCTTTATTTATTATTTTCCAACTATAATTTCTCAAACTCTTGTTTTGATTAAGTATTAATCTTTTCTTGTGGCTTTCTGTCAATATTTTGTTATTTCTTTTTTCTTCTATTTTAGTAATTAAAAGGAAAAAACGATGTTAGCTTGTCTCATTTTTAATTACTTAATTTGAAAATTTTATTTTTACAATTGTTCGTTATATTCCGATGGTCATTTGATATCAAATTTTTATACAAGAAATAAACTATATTTGCTGAAAATACTAGTTGCATTAGTAAACTATAAAGAACAAATATGATATGTACTGAAACTGAGGACAACCCTGGTGTAAATATCAAAAGAAAATTTTCTTAATATTATAATGTTTAAATATTTAAATGAATCTAATGATATTATACTAAAATGTGGCCCTATCAAATCTATAAATGCGAAATAAAAAATTCCTGCTAAACATGTAATAATATCATACAATAACTTCATTTCCATGCTAGAATGGGTTAAAATAAACATTGAATTTTAAGTTTTAAGAAATACATAGAAAAAATCTTAATAAATGAAAAACGGTGATTTTTTTCCATAGATATACAGATGGTACCTTCAAACAGAGATTATAAACAAAATATTGCTTTGATATAAAACTATTTCCAGTGAGATACTATACCTTCAAATTTATGTGTTCAAAAATGAAAATAAATAACAAACCTAATGCTGCCATTACAAAATGACGTACTCAAACTTATAAATAGAGATGCAAGTTCTCATGTCATGACATGTTCAATTCTATACGTTATAAAACATAAATATTGAAGAAAGATGGGTAAAAGTATGAGCACTGTGTGGATAATGATGATGATACTAGCGATAATTGTGATCGCAGCTGAAGCAAAATCAGGGGCAGAATGCAATAGGATTTGCATTCCTCACTGCAAACCTTATGCAACAGAAAAAGAATGTTCAGACTGTCATAAAAAGTGTTTTCAGTCTCCACCTTCTGTGAAGACAAATATTCAAGAAAATCGAAACAACAACAAAAAAGTTGACAACGTTTGACTAATCTATAGCAGATATTATAATTGTACCGATGCAGGCGTAATCGAGATTTCTTGCTTTCAGTGGTTATGTGTTATCTTTTTAATCATAAGAAGATGCGAACGTTTATGCTTACTCTGAATCTGATGCAAGTATAGTCGTTTTAGTAAATACTTAACCGTAAAATATATAAACACTAGGGTCGACCAGGGCTAAGCCCGAAATTTTCCAATAATATTTGTTATATATTTTGTATTTATATTTTCACTAGTTGATTTTCTCATGCTCATGCTCATGCACGGACATAAATATTTATAAAATAAATATATTATGATAATTGATTGATATTTATTTTTAGTTTAAAATTAATTTATAATTTGCTTGTATAATTTATATTAATAATGTTATATTAATTTAATTATACATATGATTTTAGATATTTTTATATCTAATCGGTTTTGTTGTTTTTATAGTCGATTTAGTTATTATTTAGACATATTGAATTCCTTCTATTTCTTTGAATTCAACTATAATATTTTTATTTTAAATATATTAATTTTTGATTAATTTTCTTATTTGCATTTACGTTGATTGTTATCTTTGATATTTAATTATATTTTAGTAATATTATTATAATTTACGGTATATTGTAGTTAGAATGACTTAAAAATAAACTAAAGTATCTTTTCCAAAAGACATAAATTATTAGAATAAGAATATTCTAAAGTCTCATGCATATATATATATAAATCTTACAAAAGAACTAAATTGTCAGTGAGTTAATATTTTATTTTCCATTTGTCCATATGTTTTAAGTCATTCTATAATTTAAATTTATAAAATAAGCAAATTTTATCATATAATTACATATTCTTATAAAAATAAATAAATTATATTTTTACTGGATTTAAATCTATGAATTTAGATAAAAGTGAGATTAGTCAAGTCACTCATGTTGTAGTTATTTGATCAAAAGATGTTTATTGTTAAAATTTATTTTTATTTTTTAATATCTCTTAAATTATGCAGTAAAAATGTGTTTTTTGAGAATTTATATTATATAATTTATATTTTTCTGTAATTTTAAGATATTATAGTCAACTAAATATATGAAAAACAATTTTTAAAAATATTTCAAATACTAATTATAGATTATAAATTATTTTTTGTCAATTAAACATATATCAGTTTATGTAACTTAATTATTTTATGTAATCTTCTAATAAAATAGATAGATGTATAAAAACCAATTATATTACTTTGAAAATATATATTCACACTGTGTAAAATTATGTTTTAAAAGAAAAATATATCTTTTTCTCTAATATCAAGAGCATATGTGTGAATCATTTTATATGAAATCACATTGTATACAAATAATTTTCATCTATGGATATATAGATATAAGAAAAGTATTTTATTACTTCAATAATATATTTTTTGTTATTGAAAAATATCTTTTAAATAAAATATTACTATTTTGTGTACTTTTCTTTTTTTAGGAGATCATATTATATATACATATATTTTCGTTTTTAAATTGTTTTTATACTTTATAAATATTTCCTTTTTATTTTATATTGTTATTTGGAAAATTTTAAAAGAAAATAATAGTATTTAAATATTTTTTTTAATTCATTAAGAGTATCATAGTAATCAACCATTGTGAGAGTTAACGTAAGTGCGACACTTAGGAAAGTAACTTCTCAAATAATATTATAGAAATATACGAATATATAAACATGTGTTATAAAAATATATGTAATTAGGAAATTTTAAAATTCTTTTCATTGTTTTGAATAATTTTTTTGTTTATATTAAAACAAATTCTTTCTTTTTTTCTTCTTATGTTCTTTTGTTTTATTTGTTATATCTAGTTTATATGCTTTCAAATTATCTGTCGTGGTTTTTCTTTGTATTTTGTATTTTTTTTTTGATTAAATTTTTTGTAGTATTTTGTTGGTTTGATCTTTAATGATACAAAAGGAAGCTGGCGTATTCGCTTCTTTAAAAATTTCATAGACTTTGATTTGAAAAAATCTGAACCGCTTGGAATATCTTTTAAAGAGAAACATATAACTAAACAACCAAAATGTACGACATGTATTATCATTTCTTTTTGATGATAATATGTGGCATGAATTTTAGCTAAATTTACATGGTATAAAACATTTATGTGCTGTTACAAAAAAGAATAAAGCATATATGTGCGTAATATCGACCTCGTTCGTAAACACGTATGACTTCCATCCTATTTTCACGTACAAAATTAACAAACTTGTCTTTGTGCAGATATCTGGAACGTGGGCTTTGGAGTGGGCTGCTGTAACAAAGCTAGAACCGAGGCCCACTAACAGTCACCACCTAACAAATTTGTCTTTGTGCAGATATCTGGAACATGGGCTTTGGAGTGAGCTGCTGTAACAAAGCTAGAACCGAGGCCCACTAACAGTCACCACCTAACAAACTTTAACCCTATTTTGTTTTCTCTTTCGACACCGAGAATCAAACAAAATCGCTGTCTTCTTCTATTCTTCACACCGATAAACTCCACACATAATCATGTCCTCATCTTCATTAATCTCTAAGCTCATCCTAGCACCAAATCTGTTGCCGCTGTTTTTTTCTGAACAGAACCCCAAAGCTTATCATCTCCAACAATCTTTAGTATCCATCTGAGATTGAATCAAGTCACGCTTCTTATTCCTCATCTGATATCGTTGCGATGACAATCTCAGCGACACCGTCAAGACTTCTTGTCCTGTTTATCTTCCGATTTACCTGATGGTAAAAAAATAACTCGATCCCGATGCGCTTCCAGTCGCCAATTTTCGCAATCCTCCGATGATTTTATCTCCGTGGAAAGCACATCCATATTCGGTCCAGCCATTTTGAGATAGATTTGCTAATCTCACTCATACTTCCTTAATCGATCAAAGCTCTCATTTCTAGTTTTGACTCAAATGTCAATCCAGATCTGTAGCTCTCGTCGACTTCTATGAAAACAACAGCCTGACCAACCAAACCAAAGTTCGAGACCTCAGCTTCCAATTAATTTTGTGAACTTGGAACATCAAGTTTAGGCACTTCCAGTGAAATTCATGTACGCCTTTCTTCCTTCTTCTTTCACATTCTGCTCAAAGAATATTTTTTAATGGTTGTGCGGAATGTATGGATGAGGTTAATGGGTTCCAAACTCACATTTTATAGCTGAAGATTCACCGATTGGAAGAAAAAAGAAATTCATTGAATGAGAATCATGGAAAAGGTGTGGATAAAAAAAAAAGTTGTTAATGACAACATTGAATGCAGGCCTTAACGGTCCGGTTTTCCTCTGTCAGCGAGAAAGAATACAGACAAATCGATACAAATGACAGTTTTTACCGGAGATTGGCCGTAAAATTCGTCTTTCATGGTCGGTTTAACAAATCAGTGTTTGAAGAATATCTTGAACCCAAAAGAAATACATGATTGCAAGATTGTGAATATTGGGTTTAGATAATTATTTCAGTTTGGGTTCCACTTTAATTTATAACAAAATTTAAACGCAATAGTGACTCATTCCGTAAATGAAACGCAAAATATTAATGAAAAGGACACGTGTTACCTTCACAAACTTCGACTTTGTGATATGAAATCTGATGTGGCATCACCAAAAAGGAGAAATCTCAACTTTATATAAATACTAGAGATTTTGTCCGGGCTTATACAAATATTATTCAATATATTTATATTTTAATATATATATATATATACGGTCTAAAAATATAAATAGTAAATTGAATTTATATGAGTGAGATTTTATTGTGAGTTTCTTCTTTTTAAAATGTAAAATATATATGAGATGGTGACAAACGTGAAATTAGTAAATAATTTGTTAAACCTTAGTTACTATCCAAAATATTTATATATTTTACATATGTAAATTATGAAAATATATTATTAGTCTCAACTGAATTATATTTTTTTTTTACTTCAATCACTAAAATTGCATTTTAACTTACCATTTAGTTCAATATTATAGTACACAAAATATTTATGGTTTTGAGAAATTATATGAGTTGATGTTAGTTACTACGATGTCTTCATGATTGCTGTCCGTTATAAAACAACCTTCAAAAATTAAAATCAACATTTGTTTAATGCTAAATTTAAAATGTTTATAAACTTAAAGTACTATTGTTTAAAAAATAATAATTACGAAACTGATTCTATAATTTATTTTCACACTTATGATGTTGATCCTTTACAAAGTTAATATTTTGATTATTTTCTCAGAAGTTTTGTTTTTTCTATATTTTTGCGTATCACCCTCTTTTTTTTTGTCAGCTTAAGTATCACCATCTTAAATTTCTAATTTATCACTCAACATGTATATTTTATAAATATTCTAATTTTTTTGTGTAAAGAGTTTTATTTAAAATATCAGTATTAGAGTAAATTGTATAGAATTTACATTAATTTAAATATATATTCTAACCAACTATATATTTCAAGAAGATTTTATTTTTTTTTATTTTAAATAGTGATAAGCGACTGAATAATTTATTTTTAAACCAAAATGCATGACTAAAATTTCCTTATATTGTATGCTTGTTTTATTATTCATATTTACATATAACAATATTTGGAAGTAATAAAAATGTAACCTATACATTTTTCAGATTGATGTTTAATGTAGTTTTCCATTTTTTATATTGTATAATTACTGGTGATTTATGTTTTCTTATATTGTATGATTACTTGCTCTGATTGTTTTGCTTTTATACCAAATTTTAATATTATGATAGATGTTTAATGTAGTATTTTTATTTCGTATATTGTTTATTTACTTATGATACATTTTTCAGATATATGTTTAATGTAATTTTTCTATTTCTTATGCTATAAGTTAACTTATTATTTATTTTTCTTATATTTTATATTTACTATTATAATAGTTTAATAGATGTTTAATGTAATATTTTCATTTCTTATATTTCATATTTATTATTATTTGCAATACATTTTCAGATAGATATTTAATTTATTTTTCTATTTCTTATATTGTATATCTACGTTTTTGTTTTTTTTCTTCTATCGTATATTTACTTATTCTAATTTTTTGCTTTTATATCAAATGATAATACTACGTTAGATGTTTAATGTAATATTTCTATTTTCTTATAGTGTATATTTACTTATTTTATGTTTTTTCCTATATTGTATATTAATTTACTATAATATTATTTAACATATAATATTTCTATTACTAATATAGTATATTTACTTATTACTTATTTTATTATACATTTTCAGATAGATATTTAATTTATTTATTTATATCTTAATTGTACATCTACTTCTTTAATTATTATATTGTATATGTTTTTCCTATATTTTATAATTACGTTTTTAATTTTCTTATTATTTATTTTATATTTTTCTGCATTAGATGTTTAATGTAATATTTTTATTTCTTATATCTTATATTTACTATTATTTATTTTTATTATAATGTATATATACTTGTTTTAATATTATGTTAAATGATTAATTTAATATTTCTAATACTTATATTGTATAATTAGTTATTATTTATTCTACTGAAATTTTTTTCGATAGATGTTTATTTTTCATTTCTTAATTTTATATTTACTTATTTTTATATTTTTACTTTTTCTAATTTTCTTGCTTTTTTATTTCAGATGATTATATTAAGATATATGTTTAATGTAATATTTATGTTTCTTATATTGTATATTTATTTATTTTATTTTTTTTACTTATATTGTGTATTTACTTATAATTTGTTTTCAAGTTTTTAATAATAATGTCACGTGGCATTTGAGAAGAATTTGTCGTTGATGTGGACGATCTACGGAACCTCAAAAGATATTTTTATAAGTATACAGTTTTAGTATTATGATAAATGTTTAATTTAATATTTCTACTTATATTGTATATTCATTTATTATTTATTCTATTGTACTTTTTCAGATAGATATTTAATTTTTCTTTTCATTTCTTAATTTTATATTTACTTTTTTTTATTATATTATATATGTAGTTATTCTAATTTTCTTGCTTTTATAGCAAATGATTATATTAAGATAGATGTTTAATGTAATTTATATACCTCTTTTTCCTCATCATATATGAATTTAGTAATTTCCTCCTGAGATCCGTTGGTCTGCTCGAAATATTATTTTGCTGATCATATTTAATTTTATATATATAACATCACACATCAACAAATGTCGTCAAATATTTTTGAGACGGCAAGGGTCGATGGTGGAGCCATTGTCCTTTTTACTGGAGTCTTTGTCGGAGTCTTCTTTGATGGATGTGAGGTTGATGGTTGTGCGATAATGTAATAAAAATGTAAAATTATACGTTTTTCAAATAGATGTCCAATGTAATATTTATGTCTTATATTATATATTTACTTATTGTTATTATTTTAAATAATATTTACTTATTCTAATTTTCTTTGTTTTTAGATAGATGTTATATTTGGAAATAATTAAAATATAAAAATATATCTTATTTTCAAATATATGTTTAATATAATATTTACTAATATTGTAATGTTACGATTTCTTATAAAGATTTGGAAATATCTAAAATGTAAACCATACATTATTTCATACTAGATATGGATCCGTGCGTTGCACGGGTTTTATTTGATGTTTTAGTTTCAGGAATACAAAAATAATAAAAAGAATTTCATATTAGTTCTTTTTTTCATTATATATTAATTACTTATTTCCATATTGATTAATGTTTTTTTTTTCAATAATCACAATGTTTTAAATAGTATATTAATTTTTTTATAACAAATACTTCACTTTTATATTTTTCAAAATAATTTTTGTTGTAGTTAATTAAAACGTATAAAACCGTGAAATCTCTATATTTTTTATTGTTTAAGACAAATTAAAAATAGCAAAATCCAAATTTTAATATTACAGAACACCAATCAATATGTATTTTGATAGTCATCTAAATATAAATTATGTTTTAGATATAACATTTGAGGTTGACTAATTTAGCATCTATAGTGTGATTTTAACCTCTTTTTCTATTTATATCATATATCATTAAAAACTTCTTGATATATAATATTTTATAGAAAACCATTATCATTATGTTTTAAAAACCTAAAACTATGTAGTTATAGTAACTTATTATAGGACGGGTATAATTGTAAAACTGGACTTGACAAATATAGAAAATTTCTTTTTTAAGTTTTGACCTTAACTATTGTTGACAATCATTTGATAGCAAACCATATAGGGAATAAATCTTTTCAGTTTGAAATGTCATCTTACATATGTTTGTCTATGAATAAAAATTCATTTTCCCACATAACTTTGATTAGGATTTCTGTTTCAATAATCATGTTGTCTAGTTCTTTTCTTTGATTTAAATTCTTTAGTAGCATTACTTTAAAATAGCATAACCAATTTTCTTAGTAGCATAAAGAATTTTTTTTCACGTAACGTTCGGTTAGTATTTCTACATCAATAATTAGTAATTTTGTTCCATTGCAAAATCTCTTACTTTGATTTAGATTTCTTAGTAGTATGACCATAATAGCATAAACAATTTCACATGTCGATAAGAACAAACACACATAACATAATCATACATAAGCATAATATTCACATTAGGTTTCATCATTAAATTACGTACACCCGCATATCATTTATATGTGCAAACGCCAAAAAATAATATGCGAAGATGAGAAAGAATATGCAGAAAGAACAATTACTATCAAATTTCTTTTTTTTTACAATTATATTTTCTTTAGAAATTAAGAAAAAAATATTAGTTTAAATAATTATTTGACCATTTTTTAGTTTAAACTTTTAAAAATAAAAAGTGGTAAAATGCTAGTAAATAGTGTTAAAATTGCTTTAAAAAATCCTCTCTTATTAAATACAACTATTTTTCTAATTAAACTTATTTGGTAATTTTTCTTTTTAAAAGAATCTCGTGATAAACATGATATTATAATGATTTAATTAACATATACAAACTTTTCCTTATTTTTTGTCAGCTATTTTCCTTATTTTTTTTTGTTGATAATGGACATGATATTATAACTTATTTAATTAAAAAGATGTAAATAAAACTAATATTAACAAAAAATAAATTTATTATAATTATATAAAATAAATGGTTCCATAGTACGTTTCTTTTATTATAATAGGAAAACATATTTGTAAAAATTAAAATAAATGATTCCATAGTACTTTTTTATAATGTAACCAAAAAATATTTGTAAATATTAAAATAAATGATTCCATAGTAATTTTCCTTTTTATATTATAACCAAATAATTACATAAAAAAATATATGGTAATTTTCGGTTTTCAAATTAATAAATATTAATTTATTAAATACAACTTTTTTTATTAAACTTATTTGGTAATTTTTTCTTTTAAAAGAATCTGGTGATAAACATGATATTATAAATAATTTAATTAACATATACAAACTTTTCCTTATTTTTTTGTCAGCTATTTTCCTTATTTTTTTGTTGATAATAGACATGATATTATAACTTATTTAATTAAAAATATGTAAATAAAAATAATATTAACAAAAAATAAATTTATTATAATTATATAAAATAAATGGTTCCATAGTACATTTCTTTTTTATAATAAAAAGCAAAACATATTTGTAAAAATTAAAATAAATGATTCCATAGTACTTTTTTATAAGGTAACCAAAAACTTTTTGTAAAAATTAAAATAAATGATTCCATAGTAATTTTCCTTTTTATATTATAACCAAAATAATTACATAAAAAAAACTAAATGGTAATTTTCTTTTTTCAAATTCTTTTTATTATCTGAGTATATATATTTTAGTAATTTTATATTTAAACACATGTAAATTGTTTTGAAGAAAACATTACTATCAAGTAATATTTTGTTTAGGAATATAACATTTAAAAATTAATTTTAATTATAGAAAATTATATGATAATTTTTCGGTTTTCCAAATACTCTTAAAACAAAAGTTGCTATTTTTTAATCTTTACAAAAATATTTTAAGAAGATTATCTTTTCTTTATTATGAAAGTAGAAAAATAGGAAAATCAATGTTAAATATCGCACAAATTTATTTTGGTATATAATTTTTGTAAAAAAGGATAATTACTATTTTAAAAAAATATTTTTAATTAATTTATCTTCGTTACACATGTCACAATCTAAAATATATAACTGACATGTGTCGCGATCGTGTTAATTAGTAACTTTGAAAACTAAGCTTTATATAATAAGATATAATTTAATGTGATATTTCTATTTTTTATATTGTATATTTACTTATTATTTATTTTTTCTTATACTGTATATTATTCTTTTTATTTTTAGTAGCAATGTCATGTGGTATTTTTCTAAAGAAATAATTTTTGATTTAAAATAAATTTTTATTGTAGTATCTATTCTATTAATTCTTCAACATGTCCAATTGATGCAAAGTTATGTCCAACAAAAAAAAAACATCTAAATATAAATGCCTAAAATATACTGTATAATATAACTGCAAACAAAATGAAAACTGCCCAACCTTCCATAACCACCAACGTCCTATTCTTAAGGGCTACGAACATTGCAACATAAATATTTTTTTTCTGTTTTATTGGTTCATTAATTCTAAATGATTATCTAAAAATATCATATAACCATCTTTGGTTCATTAATTCTAAATGATTATCCAAAAAATATAATTTGGGTGTTCGGATAAAATTTTGAGATACCTTTATGGTTTTTGGATCTGATTTTGTGTAAGTTTCAAATATATTTTCTCAGGTATTTTTAGGATTTGCAGGTACTTTTCGAGTTTTCAAATTCAGTTTGGATATGTCAGGTCTTTTTCGAGTCCTATATACCCAAATCAACCCGAATCCGAAATAAAACTGAAATTACGAGTGTTTTACGGATATTAGAATTATATACCTGAAGCGACAAGAGTTCGACAAGATCCGGGCCGAGCAGACCTGAAAAATTATAGATATCTATATGGATCTAAATTTTCAGGAACCGAAGGATGCAGACCCTATAAGACCTGATCCGAAGACTAGATTTATAATTATAAAGAAACAAGTGTATGCCTGCCAACTTTAAATTACTATTATTTCTACAGTAAATCAAATACATTTTGATTAAGATTTATACACATATATGACTACAAAAAAATATGAATAAGAAAAAAACACAAGTATTACAATTAAATATCTAGAAAGAGTTAAACAAAAAATATACATGTTCTTTTGAAAGGGCAGATCTGAATCTAGATTCTAAAGACCCGAATGTTCTCAAATATTTTTAAAAAATAGTTTCATTCAAAATAAAAAATAATATAAACTTTTTAAAATACACAAAAGCAGATTTTATCAATACATAACGGGTCTATGAAAAAAAATTGTTTAAAAATATTAAACTTTTTATTTAAACTAAAATACTAAAAATAAAATCACTGTGAAATAATTCACAAGTTTAACAGCAGGTTAATAAACAAAAATCATAATATGGATCAAAATTATTTGGAGTCTTCAAAATTTTGGTCATATTTAAAATAACAAAAATAATTCATGCAATAATTTTAGATAAATTTCATAAAATTATTAACAAAATATAATTTATCAAGGATAAAAATATTCATGACATAAAATTAATTTTTTCAACCAAAAATATACCCGTCCTCTGAAGGGTGGGTCAGAATCTAGTTCCATTCTTAAAATTTTATATTAACTTTAAAATGTAAAGCAATATTTAATGTATTTTAAATGTAAACTATGCATTTTTAGTATGGTATCTTGAGTGGCAGAAATAGATGGATGGGTTATTATCGTTGAGTTTGAGTAACGGGCATGGGTTAGTCAGTTATTTGTAATATTTCAGATAGGTTAGAGTAATAATGTGGGCTATAGTAATAATAGTTTGTTTGTAACAATTCGATAGTTTTTTTATCCAAAATGGTAATCTTACATATGTTTAATTTAGTATTTTCATTTTTATATTATATGTTTACATATTATTTATTATTTCGATTTATATAAAACTGTAAAGCTAAATTTTATATAAATTTTTCAAAAATGTAAAACTTCACTAATACGATTTTTAAGTAAAATAATAATTTTTTTAAAGTAATAAAATGATAATCTTACATATGTTTGATTTAAGATTTCTATTTTTATGTTATATGTTTACATATTATTATTTTCGAAATTTACATATTAATATTTTCGAAATTATATTTATCAATAATATTAAAATGTCACGTGTCATCTTTTTGAAAGAATTTTTTTCGCTGATGTAGACGATTTCTGGAATCTCAAAATGCTACTTTTAATAGCATAGATATAGACAGATAACCACTCGTGACTTTTTTTTAATCAATACATTTCATTAATATAAAGATGAGGTCCAACATGTGTACCCGGGCCTTCAAAAGCTCTTAAGCCAATAATACAAGGCTTAACACCATAAGTGAACGAGTAGTCATGGAGTTTTTTTTTTTTGGTAGGAATATGGGAGATTAACTCCCAATTTATTTAAACAAAACTTCAGTTCACAAGACGAGTTTGTCGTGGCCGTAACGGTCCAACAACATCCTCTTGAGCCAAAACAGAGACTTCAATCGGAACAATGTCATAACTATAAAAACCAAAAGGAAGAGAGAAAGCAAAGTTAGCCAAACCATCAGCTAAGCGATTTGCTTCTCTATACACATGATCAAATCGGACTAGCCAGTCCCTTGTCAAAAAGCCATGGCACAAGCGTACCAGGAAAGACAGCGGATGAGTATCCTCAATCCCTGTCGTAAGAAACTCCATCACCATCTTAGAGTCTACCTCTACCTCCAGTCTTCGCACCCCTTTCTCCCAAGCAACAACCAATCCATAGTACACACCCCATAGTTCCGCCAACGGTGCTGTGCAAGTACCTATGTTTACTCCAAAGCCACCGCACCACTCGCCTTCTTCATTACGCAATGCTCCCCCTGCAGTAGCCGGCCCTGGGTTCCCTCGTGAAGCCCCGTCTGTATTTAGCTTCATCCATCCCACCGGAGGTGGCTTCCATCCCACCATTATCTCAACCAAGCGTCCCTCTCTCAAAGGTAGCTTCTCTGCTCTATTCGCTTTTGTTACTTGATTCGCCAGATCACGTAAGAACTTGACTCTATCTCTCCACAATCGAGTGTCCCCAAATACGTTCCCACATCTCCACTTCCATCCCCACCACACTGTCAAAGCGAAGATCGTAACCCACGGGACTCCACCACCTGCATTCTTATCACAAAGGTTCTTATATAACCATTCAAGCAACTGCATTCCGAAAAAAGCCTCCCTTCTCGTTGTCGGAACAAATCTCTCCCATATGCCTTTAATTGCAGGGCAATCTCTTAACACATGTAATATAGTCTCAACTCCTCCTCTGCATACTTGACATGTCTCAGTCCCGCTCAGGTGTCTTCGATATCTCTCTGCATTCGTCATGATTACTTGGTTTCCCACTAACCAAAGAAATGTTCGTACTCTCTCAGGTGCTACAGTTCGCCACAGAGATTTAAAGAAGGTTCCCATACACGGTCTTGGGCTCTCATCTTTTGTAATCAAGGCGTATGCAGACTTCACTGTGAACTGTCCATTCGGAGTCTGCCCCCATGCCAAACGGTCGTGTGCGCCAGTAACCACATCCACCACTACTGCCATAAACTCTAGTCTCTTCTCCTCTCTTACAAACGGGGCAATTCGATCGAGGTCCCAGCCCGCACCTTCCCTCCACATATCTCTAACTGTAATGTCTTCATACCCTTCTGGGAGGTCTGCGATCACTTCATTCACAAGTGGTTGGCTTGAAAGCCAAGTGTCCGTCCAAAACCTGATATGTCTCCCATTTCCAATAATCCAACGATGACCCACGAGTACTACTTCTCTTATCCCCATTGCCACACTTCTCCACGTTGATGAGCTCGAGCTACGCACTGCCATCCAATCTGCGTCATGAATATCTCCCACAGCGTACTTGTGTCTTAAGATTCTAGCCCATAAGCTCGTTGTATCGTTTAGCAACCGCCATCCCACTTTTGCTAATAAAGCTTTGTTCATATCTCTCGACACCCTGATCCCCAATCCTCCTTCCACCTTCGGCTTACATATTTTTTCCCAAGCCATTAGATGCTGTCCACTTCCCCAGACAAAACTTCTTGCTAGGCTATCCAGCTTCTCCAATGTACTTACCGGCATACTTATCGTGCTCATCGTATGCACCGGGATTGATGACAGAACCGACCTCGTTAATGTTACTCTTCCTGCAAGGCTTAAAGTTTGTTTCTTCCATCCTGCTAACCGTGAGGCTACTTTCTCCAGCACCTCCCCAAATGTATCTTTATTTATCCTCTTCTGTAGTATCGGCATCCCCAGGTATTTTCCCAACTCTCTTGTTGATGTAATGCCGCTCTCTCTACTGATTCTTTCTTCTCGTCTTCTAGAAACATTACTAGAAAAGAATATTTTTGATTTTTGGAGACTCACTTTCTGACCCGAGGCTTTACAAAACTTCTCGAGCACCTTTCTGATCACGCGAATCTGCGTCACAGATGCTTCCGCAAACAAAATTAGATCATCTGCAAAGCAAATATGGGATAACTGTGGGCCTCCCCGCGACAGTCTTATTGGTTTCCACCTCTTCTCCTCCACTGCTACTTCTATCAGTTGGCATAATCTCTCCATACATAGGACAAACAGATACGGGGACAATGGATCTCCTTGTCGCAATCCTCTTGATGGTTTGAACGGCTCAGATTTTTCCCCATTCCATAAGATACACATTGATGGCCCAGACACACATTCCATGATCCGCTGTACCCAACTCTCAGACAACCCAGCCGCTCTTAGTGTGTCTTCAAGAAAGTCCCAACGCAGCCTATCATAGGCTTTCTCCAAATCTAGTTTCAGGAGCATCCAAATCTAGCGTTTCTTTTCTTCCATATAGAGTACACGGAGGTTTGATATAAGAGCCTCAGGAATGTTGGAAAAAAAAGAGCCTCAGGATTAACACTGTATTCTTATCTGAATACGGTCTCTAGACACTCGCGGAAAATAATTTGCTTACATCAGTTAATGTATTTATATTATGATCTGAAGCCAAAATTTGGGGGATAATTGGTACGTGCTGTGAGTGTTTTTGACAACTCCTTTTCCTTCTACATCCATTTTAATTTACCAATCATATTTGCTTATTATGTCCAATTATAGCCGCATCATCTGATGACTTATTCATTGTTTGCCGAATTCTGATCTCTCAGATTTTTACAACCGATCGGGTTTTGCAACCGTGAAAGTTACAATGTAAGTGTTAAAAATTGAACTTCTTTGAGAAAAGGTGGACTAGTGTGAAAAAATAATTGTCCTTTTTTTTTCTGACCTTCATAAAAATAAATAGCCAAAATGGAATGACTATTTAAAAATAAAGAACTCTGCCTTTCACAAAGCCCATTTAGAGCCAAGCACGATTATTTACTTTCTCTCCCTATTAAACACTTCGTGACGGCTGCTCTCTTCCTACACGCGCGGCTTCTATCCCTCACGCGCAACCGCAAAAATCAAGTCTTTCTTTTTCAACTCTGTCCCCCCTCTTATCTTTTCCTTCTTTTCTCTCGCTCGTTCACTTTTACTTTCCTTCTTCTGTCTTTTCCAACTTTTATTTTTCCTTAAGATCTCGGAAACCTAAAAAAACAAAAGAGAAAGAGAGGAATCTAGGGTTTATGAGTAGTAAGAAGAGGTGGTGGTTCTGATGATAAGATCGTCCTCTTCGCTATGGGAGGAGTAACTTCGTCAATCGCCGCTAAATTCGCTTTCTTCCCGCCAACCCCACCTTCCTACGGTTTGATCACCGACGATACCTCCTCCGTTGACCGATTGTACATCACCGATGTTCCTCGCCGCGACGACGTCGACGTCCTGAAGCTGCGCACTCGCCGTGGCAACGACATCGTTGCTATTTACGTCAAACACCCTAAAGCCAACGGCACGCTTCTCTATTCCCATGGAAACGCCGCCGATTTGGGTCAGATGTTTGAGCTTTTCGTCGAGCTTAGCAGCCGCCTCCGTCTTAATCTTATGGGGTACGCTACCATCCCCCCTCTCTCTCTCTCTCTCTCTCTCTCTATCTTGCCATAAATAAAAATATAGACTTTAAAGGGTTTCTATATTTGTCATTTGTGAAATTGATTAAAAGCTTTGGATTTGGTAATTTAATGTTTATAGTGTAATAATGACAAATCTATGTCTTGTTGTTGACTTGAATTGATTTAATTTCGCATTTTTCATCTACTTAGAGTCTTTAGGACAAGTGTTTTCTTCCCAAACTCTTGTCTTCTCGCAGTGGTTAACGTCCTTTGGTTTTGTTCTTTGCCAGGTATGATTACTCTGGCTATGGTCAGTCTACTGGAAAGGTAGTGTATACATTCCAAGATCCTTTTTTTTCATTTCGAAATAAAAAAATACGAATTGTTTTCTAGTGAAATTTTAAAATTTTGGTAACTTGAATCAGGCAAGCGAATGTAACACATATGCTGATATAGATGCATCGTACAACTGCTTGAAAGAACGTTACGGTGTGAAAGACGATCAACTGATATTATATGGTCAGTCTGTTGGTAGTGGACCCACGATTGATTTAGCTTCGCGGACGCCTAATTTAAGAGGAGTGGTTTTGCATAGCCCTATTCTCTCCGGGATGAGAGTTCTGTACCCGGTTAAACGAACTTATTGGTTTGACATTTACAAGGTAAGTTTGTAGACAGCCCCATCTTTGTGATCTGGTTTCCAATGTATTAAATATGCTTATACATGAACAATTCCTCGTTTCAGAATGTCGACAAGATCGGTTCTGTTACCTGTCCTGTCCTAGTCATCCATGTGAGTACTGCTCATTTTTTAATCTGATTTTTCCTGCTAACTAGTTGAAGAAATCATTGAGGTGTTAAACTCTTGTTGTTTGGTATTCTAGGGAACAGCAGATGAAGTAGTTGATTGGTCTCATGGGAAACAACTTTGGGAACTTTCCAAGGAGAAGTACGAACCTCTATGGGTCTCTGGAGGAGGACACTGCAACCTTGAACTATATCCAGAGTTCATCAAACATCTGAAGAAGTTTGTAGTATCTATTTCTAAACCCAAGGGACCAAGAAACGGTTCAAACAAGACGAATGCAACAGATGCTGCAACCAAGGATCAGAGCAAGCCTTCAGAGAATGGACGTGCTGACACGTTTCAACTCGGCTGTTGCCTTCCGGAAGTTTCCAGAAACAGTGTTGACAGTCAGCTTGAGAAATCTAAGAAGACTAGTAAACCTGAGAAGTCTCGGATGAGTATTGATAGGTTTAGAAGGAAAAAAGGTCTGGTCTGGTGACATAAAATAAAACTGGTGTTTTAAAAACAGGTTATTTGTTGTACCACTTGTTTCTGTAATTTTATCTGTTTTTGTTTCTGCATAAGTTGTGATGTGTGTGTGTGTTTTCTATCTCTCTCAGGTTTGCTGTATGTATTTTCTGACGGACATATCAAACTCAAAAGTCCTAGATTTTGTTACTTGGAGTGTTAAAAATGTTCTGATGACTGATTAGTTTGACAGCTTAAACTGGAAACAATGTTTTTATGTGTAACTGGTGACTGATACATATATGTTATATTTTTAATTTTAACATGTATACAGTATGTCAGTATGTATCGTAATTTTTCTTTATAATAAATTCTTACATTTTTCTTTTTCAAAGTTTTAACAGTTAAAAATGTATGTAACATTTGGCGACCACAACAAACCAACTTCAAATCTACAAGTATTTATAGGCTCTCAACATTCATGGAATCATACTTCTTAGTAAAAATTGAGGAACTTTCACCAGAAGGCTGAGAACACTCTGCAACATTTTGAATATGCAAGAGATGCTTAGGAGGGGCTTCAAGAGTATCCAAGCTACCTTCCATCATCTCCACAACTTTGTTCATCGATGGGCGATCTGATGGACGTAACTGAACACACCAAAGACCGATCAAGACCATCTTTTTGGCAAGATCATCTTCTTCTTGCGTTATCTCATCGCCAAGAAACCTTGTGCTATTTCCAATCTCAAGATCTTCATAGATGCTATCCGGAAAGTAAACCGAGCTGTTGTTCGCAGCATCAGCATTTTCGACTCTTTGGTCCCTCCTCGCTCCCACCATCTCAAGAACCAACATCCCATAGCTATACACATCAGACTTGTGAGACACGCTTCCATACATTCTCGAAAACAACTCCGGAGCAATGTATCCCACAGTTCCCCTCGTGTCAAGCAACGACAAGATGCTTTCCTGCTTCTCGCAAAGCTTAGCGAGACCAAAGTCAGCAACCTTGGGTCTGAGATTCTCATCTAACAGCACATTCTGAGGTTTAATATCGAAATGCACAATCCTCGTTTTACAGCTATAGTGCAAATACTCGATCCCCTTAGCAACCCCTAGCGCTATTCCATACAACGTACTCACATCAAGATTCGACGACTGATCCAAAGATCCGTTCTCTAGAAACTCATATATAATCGCTCTTTTCGAACCTTCGTAGCAGAAACCAAGCATAGAAACGATGTTAACATGAGAAGTCTGGCTCATGCTCGCAACTTCGTTGATGAAATCTTCGCAGTCGCTCTTTGAATCGTTCAAGACTTTTACCGCAACTTTACTACCGTCACTCAGCTTCCCTCTGTACACAGTTCCAAAGCCTCCTCTCCCAACTACATCTGTAAATGATTTTGTGATCTTCTTGATTTGTCCATAACTATACCGTCTCAGGCTTACGAGTGCCTCGAGGTTGTGATCTCTCCCAGCATTGATTGCTCTTCTCTCGCTTAAAACAAATGCAAGAAGAATCGCAACATATACGGTTAATATTGTGCCTACAACTGAAAATATACAAAATATAGTTAAGTGTCAATCCCACAAAAGTCAATATATACATTGTAACGTTGCAAAATAAGTTCAAAACCTGAACCAAATGTGATCACGATGGATCGATTCATGCGGTAAGTTCCTGAAAAGGTGACTGGCCTAATGAACAAGAGATTCAAAAATATATATATGATGGATACAAACATTTAAGAGTTAACGATTTTTACCACCAGTTGTATACATTGTATCACTGCAGATTAAGCCGCAGTGTCCACCAGGGATAATACAGTCTTGACAAAACTTCTCACCAATCGTCATCTTCACCTCAAATCCTTCTTTGAGAACACTCTCCAAATGGGTCAAACTCAGAGCTTGTTCATCTGGAACGTAGCTTGTAGGAACTGTGATTTTGAAACTCTTCTCACAAAGCTTACGGTACCAGGAGATTTGAACCAGCGAGCCAAGACCTTTCTCTGGATTTGGACATGTGAAGTTCCCAAGTAAACGGCGACGAAGGTCACAGTAGTAGTAGACGGTGAGGGTTTTGTAAGAAGGTAAGTTCTGGAAGAGTTCAGAAGGCAAAGGTGTGGAAGAGAACGAAGCGGAGCAGAAAGAACGTGAGAAATCTTGTCTGAAAAGTCGAATGATGTTGGACGTGTTGTCTATATGGAGGAGAGTGTAGTTGTAGCCTGAGATAGAAAGAGTGGTTGTGTTTGAGCGTCTGTTGCAGTTAAGTTTCAGAGAAGGATGACCGCATCTTTGTTGGCGATTCTCTCCCCAGAAAGGGAAGCCAACAGATATGTTGCCACAGTGGATGAGAGTATCACAAAACCCACGTGGTGCTCGTTGGCTTGTAACACAAGAAAGATAGAAGAGTAATAAGATTAGAGATAATACAGATGGTGGAGATCCCATGGGATAATAGAGAATGTTTTTGGTGTGATTAGAAACGAAAAGACAGAACGTGAAATAAGGAAGGATACAGAGAGACTTAAAAGAAGCGAATTAGTAGACTATTCGAAAGACTTTTGAAATCATTCGTATGATGAACAGAATAATTTTAGGTCTTGTCTTTTTCCCAAGCCTTTTTTTTGTGTTTTGTTGCCTTGCTCCTGTCTGGATCAAGTTGAGATATTTATGACTTTTCACACACAGACCAGAAGAAAAAAATACCAAGATAGCATCAAACCAAGTTTTTTTCACAAAAATAGCATCACAATGAGAAAAATGACCAAAATAGGTTTTATTGAAGGATAAATAAATATGCATTTATAACTCTTAAGTTAATTAATCTAAGACTTAGATTTTAGAGTTAAGTAGTGGGGTTTTGAAAACATATTCAAATATTTAAAAATAAAAAATAAATATTAAAATTTTCAAAACAAAAATGTGTTATTTTGATCATTTTATTTTTTGAGTGCTATTTTTTGTGACAAAAATTTTAAAAAAAAATGTTATTTGAGAGAATTGCCTTTTTCAGAACTTCAGTTGGTTGATAAGAGAAAACATTGTTCATGACCTATCAACCACAAACCTTGTATCTGATGATCCTCTCACGAGCCATCAATTTCATTCTACACAATGTTCCTACAACTCTCTAAGCCATCAATATCATAAACGAAGAAGATACTTTAGCTCCGTTTCCTACTGAAGTTCCATCCTCGTAGTCTTAACCTAAACTACCCAATTTGCTTACTCATGTTTCCCTCTTGAATTGAAGATAGTTTACAAAAAAAATGCTTCAGCTTCCTTTGAGGTTTAAGAAAAGAAAACAGAGTAATGAAAACAGATTAACCATGTTGCAGAGCATAACCACTCCTGGTGGCTACCACATTGACACTCCTCTCTCAGATGTCCAGAAAGGATAACTAAGATATATGGTGCTGATTCAACTGACAATACAATATGAATCACAAAGGACATCTATATGATTGCTGCTTAAGGTATCTATCCAGCGGGACATCCTTTAGATATAGGGCAAATATCTTATCAGAGACAGAAAAAAGATTGATCATAGTGCTTCTTAGTATTTGCTCTTTTAACTAACCAAACTAAGAGGAACAGTGTTTGACAAGTTAAAGATTGTTGGTTGTCTTTAAAAGTAAATTAAACAAATTAAATAAAAGTCACGAGTGTCAAAATATATTTTGATTACATAAAAGACGTCTTCACTGGAAATGAGAAGGACAACAGAAATTTCCGCCCATACTTCACAACACCAAAAAATATAAACGGCTATTACACGGACATGAATATTGTGAAGATTTTAAAGATGAGGTCTATTATTGGCACAAACTATAATTTTTTTTGACTAAACTTATGATCATGCTCGGCTTTATGATCCACTTTATACTCGGCCTCAATTACTTAAACTATAATTTTTTTTGACTAAACTTTTGACTATAATTTTACCGTCCATATTCTAAGAGCACAAAACAAGATAGCTGATTCACTGAGCATTTCATAAACGTTTAATTTTTTTTTGTTGTTCTATTTTGGTCTAGATTCATAGACTATCTATAATTTGAGTGATATAGAATAACTGTTTCTTGACAAAAGAAATTATAACTTTACCATATGTCAGGTATTTAAAACCTATCGATTATAGTATTAACCTAAACGCCAAAAATGCTTATATAAGAGAACGAAATCAGAGGTAAATTCAACGGCAAACTAATTAACGAAAACTATAACAAAGAAAGGAAAGACAGAAGCGTTTAAAGGGTGAAAATATCCGAAGAGACGCTTCACTTGAAATCTAAAAACTAATGTTTGAAAGAACAATTGATAGTCGAATAAAACGAGGTAAAGCACCCAAATGAAAGAGTTTGGAGAGAGGCAGAAATGCAGATTAACAGGCTAGGTATGGCTAAACAAACAAGGAAGGGATGATGACAGCCAAGGGATGATGACAGCCATCAATATATCTCACAAGGTTGTAGCCATGCAACAAAAATAATTTATACTTGACGACTCCACATTGACTCCGCATGATGAAGTTGGTGGAGGTAAGCTTGGTAACATTCAACATAACGTTGAGAATGGTATGTGTCAGAGATGTTAATGTTAGCCGGAGATGATGACATGCTTTTGGGTTTAAGCGTGAATGAGAAAGAATCATAGAAGGAAGAAGAAGATTAGGGTAGGAAATTGACGCCGTGAAAAAAATAAGTAGGTATCTTAGGTTCTTGATACTACTATTACTATATTAGGAGAACGATATGTCTTATTAGAAGAATGGTACACAATATATATTACAAGTACGGTTTTGACATAAGATATTTACACAATCTTCTTTCCATATTTCCACAGTATAGGATGCTCATATCAGTGAGTCATGTTACTAATTTTGTTTGTCTTTGTTACTTAAACAATAAATTTAGCACATATGTAAAGAAACACAAATTTAGATACTCGTAGATAAACTAAGTTTTGCATAGTTTGTATTCACGTTTCTTTCGTCCAAAGTATATTGCATTGGTTCCGAGAAAAACAACAGAGAGTACGTAGCTTCCGTTTTTTTATCCACATTAACCAACGATGTTTGCGTGTCTACATAAAAGAATAATCTCATAAGCATGTAATTGACACAATCAAATCACAAAATTTTATAAAAATTACCAACAAAAATATCTCAAGATCTAGAAAGTTGTAAAATATTCAGTCTATGTGTTGACTTTAGTTTATGAGCTGGAACATTGAACTATGTCTTCTTCAGAAATGCGTAAAGTATCTTCACCAGTGGCAGTGCCTCTTTCAAACTGACTTTGCCAAGAGAAGCTTGAAGTCTCATTACTATCTTCAACAATTTCTGGAACCGGTGTTGCAGGTAAACATAAGAGTGGTTTAGGTGGAACCTGGAGAGCCTCCAGAGTCCCCTCTAACATCTCAATGACTTTGATCATTGCTGGACGATGAGATGGATTGGTCTGAATACACCACAGACCAACCAATACCATTTTCCTTGCAATTTTCTCTTCTTCTTCCGTTATACGATCGCCAAAAATCGTCATGGTTTCTTCCCTTTCAAAATCCTTATAAATCCAATTTGGAAAGTACATTGAACTATTGTTGGATCCAGAATGTTCAACTTTTTCTATATTTCTTGCTCCAATCATCTCAAGAACCACCATCCCAAAACTATACACATCTGACTTATGCGAAACTCCTCCGAAATTCTTTGAAAAGACTTCAGGGGCAATGTATCCTGCTGTTCCTCTCGCGTCTAGCATCGACATGATGCTCTCCTTATTTTTACAAAGCTTAGCAAGACCAAAATCCGAAATCTTCGGGCAAAGATCTTTGTCCAGGAGTATATTTTGCGGCTTTATATCGAAATGCACAATCCTCGATACACAACCATTATGCAAATACTCTAGGCCACGAGAGACACCCATAGCAATGTCGTGCAACCGTTCCCATTCCTTGTCCACTGACATATTCTCGGAAATAAACTTATCTAGGGATCCATTTGGCATGAACTCGTAGATTATAGCTCTCTTGTTCCTTTCGTAACAGAATCCAAGAAGAGAAACAATATTAACATGAGATGTTCTACTTAAGCTAGCCACTTCGTTGATAAACTCTTCTCCATTTCCCTCTGACTCCTTCAAGATCTTTACTGCAACATCTCGGCCATCATCCGGTAACTTTCCTTTGTAGACAGTTCCATATCCTCCTTTCCCAAGAAGATGCGCAAATGAGTTTGTCATCTTCTTGATTTTTGCGTAACTATATCGCTTCAACTGTACAACCGCCTCAACGTTCTTATCATTCCAATCACTCTTTCTCACTTTCTTCGCTCTCAAGATTACCACAATCACAATAATGATCAGCACAACTAAAGCTGCTGAGATTCCTGGAATAAGATAAGAAGAATCAAACTATAGGTCTTATGCAACGAGAATTATGTCACAGATTCATGGATATGGTACCAGGTATAAGCTTTGACTTCCATGATGATTTTCCTGTAAAAAAAAATCTAAATAATTATCGTTGGCCAAAACAAAATGACATTGTGAATGACAAAAGAAAACTTACTTTTTGCTGGAAATTTAAAGGGTTGAGACTCTGGGGGAAGTCCACTAGTTGTTGGAGCCACTGCGCTTCCGTTGTTGATTCTTTAACATGCGACATAAATTACATATCAGTTCACAAGAAGTAGCCAACTGAAATTCAGAACATACAACTTTGAATCATCCTAAGTACACCAACGGAACTAACATAATCCTAGATCCAAACATCTCTACTGAGTGGTCACCTACTAACCTTGTCTTGTTGGGAGTAGTGGACGGGCAAACACTGATGAGACGCGCCTCTCCTTTCTTGAGGACAAAGCAGGTGGTTAAGATCGAAAATTCAGTAGCGGTGCCATTGATTACCGGCCAGACAGGATAATTGCATTTGTTTTCTATGGTAAAGTTTGTGGAACTGCTCGCCCTTGAGGCTGTACGTGCCTCAACCCAAACAAACCCTTCTAGAAAAAAAGCAAAAGTTACTAAAAAATTATCAGCAATGGTGTGACTAAACCAGACACATTTTCTGGAATCATCAGAACAAGCATACCTGAGATGATTGTTAGTGAAACAAGAAGTAACATCAATGCAACAGATCCCTCACCCATTGACTTCAAGAAGAATGAAAACGAAAGTCTTTAGCAAGACATGTAAACAGGAGAAGTAGCCTGTAATCTTAACATTGACTAAAAAAATTTCCGTGAAGAAAGTTTTGTTTGGGAAGAAATAAGTTGGAAAATTCATGTGGCTATAAATATCTTCACATTTTCTGTTTTCTTGTGTTTTCTTTTTCTTTACCTTTTGTAGTTGTGGTTGTTCAAAAAAAAAACCTTTTGTTGTTGTTTTTTTTCTCTCTAAAACAGGAAAGTTATACACTTTAAAGAAATTCTGGGTCATTCAACAGTACTAATTTTAAATAGTTTGAAAAGTAATTTTCTGGTGTTAAATATTGCTTTATTATTATGAATTTTTAATTCACTAAATGACAGTTAATGGATTGCTTTATGTATTAGTTAAAATCATTTCTCAAGTTATTATGTTGAGGTTGATTGGTTTGATTGTAGCTGTAGAAAAATTACTGTAGAATTTTTTGATGTAACTGTATCTAGTGTAGCTGTAAAAAAAATCAATGAGAGAAATGTTTAAAAAAAACCTTTTGTAGTTGTTTTTTTTCTCTCTAAAACAGAAAAGTTATACACTTTAAAAAAATTCTGGGTCATTCAACAGTACTAATTTTAAATAGTTTGAAAAGTAATTTTCTGGTGTTAAATATTGCTTTATTATTATGAATTTTTAATTCACTAAATGACAGTTAATGGATTGCTTTATGTATTAGTTAAAATCATTTCTCAAGTTATTATGTTGAGGTTGATTGGTTTGATTGTAGCTGTAGAAAAATTACTGTAGAATTTTTTGATGTAATTGTATCTAGTGTAGCTGTAAAAAATCAATGAGAGAAATGATAAAAAGAAAATATATTTCTACAGCAATATTTTTAAAAAGAAATAAATTCATACAACTTTTTTTTTGCTTCAGAAAATAAGGTTTTTACAATCATTTTTTAATTTTATTGACTTTAGAATTAAAAACTACTTAAATCATGATTGGTAACTTAAGTGATTGTAGATAGAATTTAAATCTAAAGTCACTAGTTACAAGAGTTTATCCTAGTTACAACCCAACCAATCATACTCATTATCTCTGTAAAATCTCTAGAAAATGAATTTTCGATAATTGATTTTGGTATCTTTATTTAATTTTTTGACATTACTTGCTCAGCTGTTCACCGTGTGAGAAAGATAATCAATAAGCTAAGAATAATAAATAAATGGGTGTATTCAACTATGAGTTTAAAGTAATTTGTAATGAAATGAAAAATTCACTTTTATTCAAATGCAGTTTTTTAAAAAGAAATAATTAAAAACTATTGTTATTGGTCTTGTTCTTTTGTAGCTAAAAATACTCTAAAATCATTATTAGTGAAAAAATTGTTTTTTTTTAGATTTTAGAGTGGTTCAAATGTTTTAGAGTGTTTAAGTGGAGTTTCATAACTAAAAAAATAGAAATTCAAGTCTCTTTTTTAGATTCTAGGGGGGTTTAGAAAAACATATCAAATTTTATTAAATCATATAAAAACTCATTAGAAATCAAATTATTCTAACACCTAGATTTTGGTTTTTAGTTAGTTTGTTTCGGTTGAAGTTATGATGGCTGAAAATATCTAAGGTATACAAAAAAACAAACTCAAGCATATTTCTCTCTCCGTTTTCTCTCCCCCTTCACTCCATTCATAAAAGAAAAACCCTAGTTTCATTAATGGACTACTTACAATGGTTTATTGAATTAGTTTATTCAATAGTTGCCAGCCTACAATGGCCTGTTGAGAAACCAATTGAATCCTAGGTGTATTCAATAATGTTGAAAGAATTCAACAATGTTGAATCGTTGAAGATGAGCCAATCTGGTCCCCTTAAAAAACATTTGCCATTAAACTATAATGGATAACGAATTTTCTGATTTGTTTTTTTCTTCTCAATTATTTGTGGTCAATTATCTTCTAAACTTTATTCTTAAAAAAATAACATCAAAACTTATCATTTTTCATACTCTATAAATATAAACTTGTTTTATTTCATTTGGACACAGAAAAAAAAATCAACCACTTTCTACTACATTTTTTATTACCCTACAATAAACTCTTAGTTTAACATTTTTAATTTTTATCAAATGAGATGAATCAAATAATAACCCTCTTAACAGCCAAAATTCTATTACTTTTAAACTGTCCAAATCCCAATAACCCTTTTATTTTCTCATAGTTTTATTTGCTTCAATGATGATCTTCTTTATTTTTCTTTTTAGTAATATTTTTATCACAGTTTTGTTTAAAAACATTATTTGAAAATTTTGTTTGACTGTTATGTATTATAATTTAATTGTCTTCAATAGTTGTTAATATATAATCACAAAAACATATAAGAAAAAAAAAGTATTTTAAAATAAAAATTGCAGGCTGGGTGTTGAATAAAATTCAACAAACGATTATAATAGTTAAAAAATGAATGAATGTTGCATTTACTAGATATAAGATATAGAATATGATGTATAAGAGAGATGATATAATGTAGAGGGTGTTGAATGTTGAAACCATTGTTGTTAGCTTTAGTAGAATCAAATAAAGGAGAACTAAAACGTTTTGAAATTATTGTTGGGTTTTTTTTGTGACTAATATTCAATTTTTTGTGAGAAACATGACATTGAAATTCTCAACAAGGAAATTAAACGATGTCATCATCCAAGAAACCACGGAAAAAGACCATCATTATCTAGTAAATTGTTTATATACAATATTGGATATAAGGCTTTAAGAGTTTATGGTCCCGTTAACTAGGTAAACTATGTGCTACTTGTTTGTACATAAGCTTTAAGTCTTACTACTTCATTCAGCTGAGTTTGATAAAAAAAAAGGTTATTGAAAATAACCATATACTGTTCAGAAGATTTTAGTGTTGTGGAGTGCATATCACTTAAACAACGACGTAAATATTGATAATGTACAAGAGGATGAAAGGTTTGCTGCTGATTTGAAACTTGAAGATCTATTGCCGGTGATTGTAAAAACCAAGAACACCTTTCTCAATTTTTGGTTTATAGGTTGTTGAAGTTATTTTTTTTGACTTTGTATGGAATCGTGTTGGTGATCAGTTTATAATTGATTTTTCTTATTTGTTTTAGAAAAAAAAGATTTTTGAAAAGTATCCAAAAAATATATTATTTTTTTTAAAAAAAATTGAAATTTCATCTGAAACCCAAAATTATAATTGAAAGCACAAATCATAATTAAAAAGTATATGTAATACTGAAATCCTATCTGAAAACCCAATATATCTATTATACACAAAAATCAGGTATTTTGGATACCAAAACCGAGTTTTGGGTAGGATTTGGACTCGAACACAAAACAACGGGTCCAAAAACTCTAATATGTACTTTGCCTTAGACGCGTACCCAAATTGCATCTATATTTTCATGTTGATTTCATTTTAGTTTTCTAGGTCATGTAAAATGTCCAAGCATAATTTCATGTAATAGTGTATATATTCATATAGTATATAATTTTAAATAAATTTTCTTTTTTGATATAATATGATTTTATAACATAATAATATATAAGAATCTTTATTCACAAACATTACTTATATTTTAAAAAAAAAATGCACTTCTTTTTTTTTCTGCTAAAAACGCACTTCAAAAATGCAGATCAAAATTTAGTATTTTATCAAATAAGAACATGACTTTTTTTTGAACACAGGAACATGACATATTGATATAGATTTAGTCCATGTATTTTAATATAATTATGAAAATCTCTTACTAATTATTTAAAAAAAAACATTTTGTACAAATATGATTACCGAAAAATCATAAATATAATTAAAATACAAATATGAAAATTAAATTTCTAAAAACAAATGTAAAACAAATGAAGGAAGGATCAGAATCTTGTTACAGCTAAAAATTAAAACCGTGCTGTGACTGTCTTAAAGACATTGTCCATGTATCCTTATCTCTTACACAGTTACACTGGAATCTCGTCGCCTCTTCTTAGGCTCCAAATGGTAACTGCGGTTTGAGCGGTGTAGAACGAGCGGTTCAACTGCAATGCGATTTTTACAGTTATAAAAACGTATAGATATATGGTATATGTGAAGATTTTGTTACTGTTAATGCGGTGCGGGGTGGTAGGGACGAAACATTCTAAGCCTTAAAACATTTAAAACATTGGCTAAACCGCCGATTTACAAAGCCAATATTAAAAAAAAAAAAACATATTAAATTCTAGAATGTATTTGTTGTTTTTCAGTGAAAAATTAAAAAAAAATAGCATTGGTCGTACCCGCCGATTTACAATGTCTTAGATTAACACCCTCCGGCTTAAACCAATTGTTTCCCATCTCAAACATCAGTAACAGAAGACATCGGCCCATGTCCTTATCCTCTTACACTGGAAACTCGTCGCCTCTTTCTGTTGCGGTGATGCTTTCTGCCTCATCTCCTCCGTTTGCATCTCTTCTCTACCCAAAAGCTTTCAAATTTAGCCAATCAAAATCGAACTCCAAAAGATTATTCTCTCTTCGCGCTTCCTCGTTGCCTGTTTATGATACCAAGCTTAAAGCTGAGTACACGCCATGGCTTATCGTCGGACTTGGTAACCCTGGAACTAAGTATTACGGAACGAGACACAATGTAAAAAGTTTCAATCTTTCCTTTTTTTTCATTTTCGATGATTTATAAGATCAAAAGGTATCGTCTTTATTTTGATTCTTCGTTTCTGCAGATTGGTTTTGAGATGATTGATCATATAGCTCGAGCGACAGACATATCCATGAACACGATTCAGTCCAAGGGTTTGGTCGGAATAGGCGCGGTCGGAGAAGTGCCGATTTTGTTGGTTAAACCTCAAGCTTACATGAATTTTAGTGGCGAATCGGTTAGTCTTTGAGTGATGTAATATGTTTTGCTTTTGGCTTTGAATATATGTATGTTTGATTTCGTCTTCTTCTAATGTGATCTGAAAGGTTGGGCCATTAGCTGCTTATTATCAAGTACCCTTACACCATATTCTGATGGTAAAGAACTAAAATCTTATTGTTTTTTTTTTGCTGCGTAATGATGCCTATTGAAAGATTTTGTATTTTGCCTTCTGTGGTGTAGATATATGATGACATGAGTTTTCCTAATGGTGTCTTGAAGCTTCAACCAAAAGGAGGACATAGCCACCACAACGGGTAAGTGATATCTTAAATCGAAAGAGTCTAAAGCATTTTTATTGTTAGGAAGTGAATCACACTATGATGAAAGTCACCACTTCTTGTGCTTTGACTGAAAAGGTTTGTGACTGCTTCTTTTTTTTTGTTCTGTGTCAGGTTGAAGAATGTGACAGAACATCTAAATGGATGTCGTAGCTTCCCCCGCTTATCAATTGGTTTGTGTTTCCAGTTCCACCTTGTGGATGTTCTTTTCCGCCAAAATCAGCCTTTTAAACCATAGTAAAACTGTATGGTAAAAACTGCAGGAATTGGGAATCCACCGGGTAGCATGGACATGAAAGCGTTTCTTCTCCAGAAATTCAGCCGCTCCGAGCGTAAACAGGTAATAAAAAAACACTAGCTTTTTAACACATGTCTAGCCACATTGTACGGCTGTTTTGTTCATCGAACCTAAATGGTTATGTTGAACTGAATCATGTTAGATTGATGCCGGAATGGAACAAGGTGTTGATGCCGTGAAGGCGCTCGTTGAATATGGATTCAACGACACGATATCTCGATTCAATTTGGGGCAGAAATACAAGTTCCATACAGTTTGACCATACCCTGCCACAGTAGCGAGGAACACCTATGAGTCAAAACATTATATTGTTAGTATCATTAGTCTTTTGTCTTAGGGGTAGGTTATACTGTAAACTGAAGATCAGTTTCAATTGTTATTGGGGTTTTATTTTGGTTAAATACAAAATTGCTGTTTTTATCTGTGATATGGATGCATGTACTAGTAACATTAACACAGTTCTCATACGCTCCATTCACCAGTACTTAAAAAAAATTTGGGTCCCGATTCCGTAAGGTTTTTCCAAGTTCGATTTGGATAGGGTTTCTGAAGTCACCAAAAATATTTGAATTGTTCAAAAACTCCACTCAAAAGTTATTCAAGCTGCGTACTTGTGAGTCTGAGAGGATCAGCAGAGATTCTGCGTTTAGCCATAAGCCTCCAAATCACCATCCTCATATTTGTTTCCTAACATCGGTCCCCATAAGTTTTGTGGCTTCAGCAATGTTTGTATCTTAATTTGGCAAAGGAAGAAGATATTTATTCAATCCAACTTGTCTCTATCTTTTCGTTTATCCTAGACATCTTGTCATCAGATCTGTATTGTTTGATAGATCAGATTTTAAACCTTACACCACATTGAAAGTGGACAACTAATTGTAGGAAGTAATGATCTGACTCAATCTACAGAAACCAAAATTATACAACAAGTTACAAGTCTATGAGAATAGTAGAGTCAAGCTAAGACGAAAGGAGAAAGATTGTTTTCCAAGCTAAATACGAAAGCAGATATGAAAATAAACAAGTAATAAAAGATAAAAATTAAAAAGTATTAGGCATTAGTAAAATCGCAGGAAATCATATCATACATGTAGGCAGTTTATCAGAAAATCAGTTAAGTACCATTCTAGAACTCAAACTGTGAATGTATTTGAGCTCATTCATGAAATTAAATCATTCTAGAACTCAAAAAAAAGTACACTTTGCTAACAAAGATCATTTTCAGGAAATTAGACCAACTTTTGCCACCTCTAATCAACTAAACATTATGAACTAGGTAGCTAATCAAGTTTACGCATAAAGAACAATACAAATGAAGAACTCTAATGAAGATTCCCTATTTCAAACAATCCTAAACATTCATTCTCTTAGGTTGAGAAGCACAACCAAGAGTTTAAGAGCACCATTTTGCAACATGCCATTTATTCCTAAATTTCAATTTTAAGTATTATTTGAGAACACTAATAGAGTTTCAACCATTGCTTGCCCTGAGAGCTATGTTGATGTTTTTAGGTTTCGGTAAAATTATAAACGGTTAACCGACTAGTTCAATTAAGAGACTAAGAGATGCTGATCAATTCAACCTAAATAACCAAACGAAACCCACAAACTGAAAATCTCGGTTCAGTTCGGTTAAGCAGATAGATTTCCCTGCTTAGATAGCCAATACAAAAGAACCTCAGCACCTTTCTCCCATGAACAATCTAGCATCATATCATGAGCAACACCTTCAATACAAACCGGTTCAACATCATAAAACCTCCCGGTTTCCTTCAGTCCTTCCTCGTCCTGCAAACCCCATAACACATTGTGGTTTAATACACACACCAACATTTTACAACTTTCTGGTTCAGGTAGCAAAGGAGTGTTTTGTTTTGTAGCTCGTACCACTATGAAATCATCTTTGGCACCTAAAACCAGAACTTTTGTCGAATTTTCCTTTGGTTTTGGTACTGGAAGCGATGCGTTTAGCTTTTTGAGATCAAACAATGGCATCCTTGAACTCTCTTTCATCAGATCCTGGTAACTGAATCGTAAAAAAAAAGGAGGACAATGAACTCAAGAAGAGATAATTGATATTTTGCTTAAGATGCAAGGTTACTTATGAGCTAAGTTCATACGTATATACCGCTGCACAAGGTGATCATCCATGGCTGAAGAGAAGAAGGTTTCCCGACAAAGAGGAATAGATGTCTGAAAACGCTTAGCGGCTAAACTGAGAGTTACCTGCTCAGAAACACAACAAAATAGAACATGGCACCTTAACCATCCTTACAAGATCAAAGAGCGGAAGAAAGAGTTTACCTTAAAGGCCGCTACGGGTTTAGTAAAGAGATAGCGTAATACTAACCCGCTGAACAAGAAAGAGAGTCTCATTAAGTTACATATATGAGCTAAAACAAATAATAAGTTCTCTGAGCCAATAGGTACCTATTACCCGAAGGTGGCACTGAACAAACTAGTACAGCCGCGGAAAGGTCTGGATATGCATTTGTAGCTCCTGTAATTGAAAACAGATATTGCGTTACAGCTGCTCCAAGAAAACAACAATCATTTTCTATGAATTTAGCCTTTACCTAACGGCTGTTTATTTGAGATGCTTGCCAAGTAATATTGAACAATGAGCCCTCCAAAAGAATGACCGATAAGAACAGGAGGCGGAGAAGAGGTAAGGTTTGATTCGATGAAGTTCGCAATATCACTTGCGTGCGTCTACTTCACAAAACAAGTAAAAGATCACTTTGGTGGGAAGACAATGCACATTTGTAAATAATGAATAATCAAAAGTTTCAAGTACACCTCAAGTGTTCCAGCGACTGTTCCCAAAGGCTCATCACTTTCACCCTGAAGAACTCAAAAGATCACTTTGTCTTAACTAAACATTTTCAAGAATTGAGATTTGGAAATGAGAAAGGAGTTTCTCTACCTGACCTAATAAGCTGATGGCGTAAGAATCAAAGCCAGAAGAAGAGAAGAAAGGTAACCAATGCTCGGCCCAGCACCAAGCTGCGTGGTAGCTTCCGTGTACAAAAACCAATGGTGGGTTCTCTTTCTCGCTTCTTCTTATTCTTTTTTCGTCTTCCTCTCTTCTCTGCTCGATGACCTCCATTTGTAGACCAGAGGGAAGCTTATGGTAAAGACGGTTCTGCCCCTTCTTCAGCTCGTATGTTCTCGAGGATTTGCTGAGAGCTGCCGCCATTGGCTTGAATGTCGTTTTCAGAGAGGAAAGGCATGGGAAAGAGACAAGAGAAAAAGAAGAAGAAGCCATTATCGTGCGTCAAGGTCGAGCTTTCTCAGAGAGAGAGAGAGAGAGAGAGAGAGAGAGAGAGAGAGAGAGAGAGAGAGAGAGAGCTATCTCTTCACCGAACTTTTTTTATGTGAAATTTTTACTTTTTACCCTCACCATTTCTGGATATTTGCAGCCAACAAAAAAAAACGAAATCTTTAACCAAAACCCACCATATTTAATTATAAACCGGGTTGGTCTAATTATTCCAAAAAAAAAAAATTGAACCAAGTTCCTAATGGTAAGCACACTTCTGTGGAATGTTTGTCTAATAATATAAATTAACTGAAATCCAATCAGTTTTTTTAGTGTTGGAGATAACTTTTCATTTTGGTGAAAAACTACAATTTTACATTGATTTTATGAATTTTTATGAAGAAAAATAAATCAGCTGAAATTTAGCCAAAAAAGTTCAATGGTTATTATATCCAGTCCATTTTAACTATGTTACAAATTTTGAGGTTTAAAATTACATTTCTTGATATAGGACTGAGATAACACTACTACTTCGAACTTACTTTGACATTCTTAGTGATGGACCAGTGAGATTAAATAAACCTACTTTTTTGCTATCAATATAAAAAAAATAACTTATTTAATTTCATAGGTATGTTTTTATTTTTTATTTTTGAGAAACAACCATATGGTTTAACTTACAGTTTTATTAGACCGTGGAAGTCTATCTGCTATAACACCCAACATTTTACATTTTAATATTTTAGTGTACAGTAAAAATTCTATAGTTTAACGGGACAATTGGTCAGCTACCCATATTAGAGATGTATATTTACATAGTATCTATCGAGTGACATAAATAAATAAAATCATACAATTGATGTTGGATTTGGACGATAGAGCCCTTAGCATCTGATTCAAAGATCTCCGACAAGTACAACCTTCAGTATCGAGTGACATAAATAGATAAAAGCATACAATTGATGTTGGATTTGGACGATAGAACCCTTAGCATCTGATCCAAAGATCTCCGACAAGTACAACCTTCAGAGACAGGTCTGACTTACTGTCAGATGGTAGGTTACTGTAGCGACAGAATATGTTTGCTATTAGATTAGCTTAGAGCCACTTGTTTTCGATGGTTTTTGTGAATCAATCTTTTTTTTTGAAACAGCTAATATATTTTTTCCAACAAATAATGTCATTGTTTAAAACATTAAAATATTTATATAAACAAATGATTTACGTCCATTTCATATGCTCAATAAAAAATTTATTCAGGTTTAATGAACCATATTTTTCAAAAAAAGAAAAATCAAAATACATTAACAAATCATTTAGCGACTAATAAATCATGTAGCATCTAGAGATACCTATTTCGTAACATCACGACAGCCATTAACAAACCATATAACCACTAGCAAATTATGTAGCGACTAACAATCCATGTAACGATTAACAATTAAGTAATTAACATGATATAAAATTTGTTAACAAGAAATACTATTTTTTACATGCTAAGAATTTTGTTACCAAGGTATATTTATTTATAAAACTTTAAACAAATCATTAACTTAATAAAAAATTATACAATTTAGTATTCTTTATCAATTTAAAACATTATTTAATGGAGTAAACATAAAGTTAACCAACTAATATTAAAATTAACAAGCAAAATAAAATAAATTATCATGTTATAAAACAACTTAGCATGTCAACAATGATAGTGTCGTATAAAACATATATTTACTTTTATATATTTTTTTAACATGCTAACATAAATATTATTTTGAGAATACAAACAATGATACAGATCAAAACAAAATTATTTGCAAATTTCTATAATTACACATAAGGGCTGAATTGCACAAATGAAGATCTCGTATCAAATAAGTGAGGTTATGTCTACATATTTAAAAGTGTTGGGGTCGAATGGAAAAAAAAGGCAAAATTTGAGGATCATACATGTAATTAACCCAAAATAAGCCATTGTTGATCATCAAGCTTTTTGAGCAATCCTACGGTGAGGCTGATTTGGACGACGACAAAGGCTGAGAAGACGACGGAGTGAGCAAGGACTGGCCTGAGCTTGACCGCAAAAACTAGGCAGTGAAGCTTAGGTCGTCGATGCGGACGAACAACGCAGACAAGAGTTGCCTACGGGTGAAGAAGAAATCCTAAATATATAATTTTTTCATCGAAGAAAATCAACACTGTAATTTTTGTAAAATCAACAGGACCTAAAGAGAAGAAAAGTTTGGAGAATAATGAGATTACGAAAGAAAAGAGAGAGGTGGAATATTAGATAAGAGAAGAGAGAAGTAGTAGGAAGTTAGAGTGAGATCTGACACAGCTAGTTGCAGGACTGTGAAGTCTGCGAGTACACAGTGACGTCTGACAGAGTTGTCTCTGGTCTTCTATGTAACGAGTAAGGGTGTTTTCGGAATGAGAAAATGAGTTTCCTTAGCAATGGTAAGTGTCAAAATAAAGGTTTGATTATAGTCAGTTTCACCAATTGTCCCTAGTTTAATTACTGTATGTTGGAACTATGATCTTATTAGTATATAAAAATATTAAGTTTAATATATTTTCTTAATTTAAAAAAAAAAATATTCAAAACGAAAAATAATCTTGAATTCACAATTTTATATATTGATTAAACTTTATAGATTTTCACTTCATATATTTATTAGATTATTGATATTTTTTTGTCATCAGATTATTGATATAGTTTATGTATGTTAAAGATGTATCACATAATACAACTACGTTGTTAGATAATTTGATAAAATATAGAAATATAGAAATATATATATATATATATATATATATAACTAGAAAAATAAATATGAAATATAATTAATTTTGAAAAAAATAAAATACATTTTATTTATTGAATAATTTTAATATTATTTGTTAATTTATGAGTTTAATGGAATCACATATTTTTCTTTACAAAATCTAGATAACAGTAATTTATTATTTTATTCAAATATATATATATATATATATATAGTATAGAATTATAAATTTAGATAAATATATTTAATAATTAATAATGCTTCTTAATTTATAAAGTTTAAGTTATAGAGTTTCTAGTGAATGAGATGTCATTTTCAATATAGAATTCAAGTTTAGGAGTCAATTTTTTGAAAAAAAAATTTTATTTTCTTTTTTAACATTTTCTTATTTTTAAATTATTTAAAGTCAAAAAAATTTAGTCTAAAATATCATTTTCTGAAAAAATAAAATCCTAATACTATTTTGTTTCTCTATAAAAATTGTAAACTTAAAAAAATAACTTTGTTAAATTACTATTGATGAAACATATTTAAAATTGAAAAACTACAAAGTGATATATTTATGAGTGATTTGCATGAAAAATATAAACTAAGCTGATAATTTGCAAAAATGGAAAAACAAGTAAAGTTGGAGAGAGAAATATGTTAAAATGACATCTCTAACCCTATAAGCATTTGAAAGAGAGAGAAACAATGATTAATACTCTTCTTCGGCAATTTGACCACTTAATTTGAACCTCATCGTGGAGAAAAACAAAAGACTATAAATAAATAAAACAAGCTTCACTTAATAAACATCCAATTAAAGAATTTGTTCCAAAAGATAAAAGCTGTGATTCAGGGTTGTGTGACGGCAAATAGAGATCTGGCGCAGCGGCGGTGCACCATCAGAAACAGCTCTCTGTAAATTTTCTCGGCATAGGGGTGCGGTTAACGAAGCAAGGAAAACATCAATGGCATTTCCATTTTCCAGTTTCTAGATATGTTCAGTATCAATGGTTTTCTTCAAAGTGAACTTTTTTAATTAGTAGTTGTATCTTATTGCAGATCCAGTCTGTAGAATACGTTGTTAGCTAGCTTTTTCTAGCTTTTCTTTCATACGTTTTGTTGCAGTCTTATGAATTGTTTGGTGACATGTCATGAGATGAGAAAGTCGTTACGTACTTGGTGTACTTAACTACTAGTGAAGCTCTCTCCCTGTATTTTGTTTTTTTTTTTTAGTTGTATTTTCGTAGACATCTTGCAGTCCTAGCCGTCAAAAGTTTGTGTTAAATTAGTTTAGTCGGCTAATAAATATGTTATAGTCTACTAAATTGTTTAGTCGGCTAATAAATATGTTTCTAGTCTATTAAATTATTTAGCCAGCTAATAATTATATGTTTTTACATTACTTGATCTTATTTAGCCGGCTAATGAATATTAATTCATATAATTGAAATGTGACTTTTAAGTTATTTTATGTAAGTTGGTATCGTTATAATGTAACTTTTTAGATCCTCCGTAAATTAGCTTGACTTATCTGGATACTATACATGTTAGCTGGTATTGTGATTTAAAATTCTGACTATGTTCTGATTTATCTGGATATTTTACATGTATTTTTATTTAAAGTTTCGACTACATTCCTACTTATCTGGATACTTTACATGTTGGCTAGTATTTTGATTTAAACCTCCGATTATATTACCAATGGTAATATGATTGAATTAGTGACCAACCAACTCATATAAAGTGTATGGTGTATGGATAGTTGGATGTAAATAATTACATGTTCGGCTAACTCTGGTGAAAAAAAAGGAATAAAAAATGGTAGCCGGATAATAAATTTGGATATATAAAATCTATGGTATATGGATTGTTAGAACAACTCACTAAAATTCAAATCCCACCTCTTGGTAGCTCCCTTGAAGGTTCTCTAACAAGATTCACATTGTGGAAGACAATGGAATTGAGCTCAAACTGATCTTTAACATTGCATGCTGAGAATAAAATTAAATAGACGAAGGTACACTCATGTGGTATGTACGTATAAATTAAATAATATAGAAACATTGTTGTGTCGAGGAGTTCCTATAAACAGCATCCGGTGAGATCATGCAACTGCGCAAGAGAATCAATTAAGGCTTTTAAATCTCATATTCTCTCTTACAGATATGTCACAATCCTACGAAGCAGAGGGAGTAAGGGGATTTGATCATACTTTGTCGACTTGTCGTCTTCAAGATCTATTGGATCGGAAGAAGACATCTCCTCTTTGCTATCAAGTGAGTCACTCTATTGGCCAACACCGTCACTCATATCCTCACGTGAACCATCAATTTCAATCGCATCATCACCAAGAACAGTATTGGTGAGATTTAGCAGCTGAAGAACTCTTTTGGCAATCGTCGACGAAGTTCTGCAACATCTTACTCTGAACATGAAGACTATCCAAGGGAGTCGAGTTATAGATCTAGATTTATATGGCGCTTTTATTATAATTGAGAGACGATATCAATATCGTACATACAACAACAAACAAAAAACTTAAAATAAAAGAATTGATGAGGAAAATTTTAGTTGCTGGTGGTGTAATACAGAGGCGTTTCTGGTTTCAAAAGAAAGAGTAAATAATACAGAAGAGTTTAGAATAGAAGAACGAGAGTGTTTCGATATAAACAAGGATGAGTTTGCAAATTAGTGTATGTAGGGGTACTTTGGCCATTATGAAAATGTAACAGTAGAAGTTTCATTCCTGCAAATACCAAGGTTATCTGTGTATATGGGATGCAATTTCTCTATATTTATTATTATGTATTAATGTGTTTTCTTTTTTTTTTGAATAAATTAATGTGTTTTCTTAATAGACTTAAAAATGTATATACTTGTGGAAGGGAGGTGGTTTATATTTGAGGATACTAGCCACTTCAAAATGGGCTTCATGCAGGCCTAATAGAAAATTATGTCTCTCTTGCTTGATCACTCGACGATAGATCGCTCGACCTCACACCTTTCGCGAGATTCTTCTTCAGTTTCACCGTCTTCAGATTCTGAGCTCGAGTTCTTCGTCGAACAATAAAGGGGATTGAACACTCTTTTCAGAATCTTAGCTTAAGTTAGGCTGATATGATGTCGCCGAAGCAAATCTCCGACGATCGAGGATCTCCACATTTCAGGTAAAAGGTTTTTTGCTCATTTGATATGAAATCTCGAAACGAAGTTTCTTAACTGCTACAATGGAAGGAATCGATTCAAATTGCGATGAAATGTGTACTGTAGCTTGGATTCATTTGCTTTTGCTTGATTTAGTTACTGTGTGCTTGAGTAGGTTCTATGGTAATCATCTAGTCAATAGAATCGCATAAGAGTCTGTTGCTTTCGTAATACAGAATCTCTCTATGTGTCAGCAAGATCAAGATTGCGAGTGTATTTGGTCATCGCAAGTAGCTAGGTACCGAAAAGTCTTAGAGATTGTTCAGAAGTTATGTGTAATCTGATCACTGTAGCATCGATTTCTAATTCTTCAACTATTTATACACACTTGTAACAAACTACGTTATACTTATTGTAAATTTGAAGTCATGCTTTTTTTGTGTGTTCCTCAGGCGTACCCCTTTCCAGATCATCCATGTCATTGGGAACTTTTGTAGGATATGGTCAGTTTATTCTATGTACCGCTACTTGAATCAGACTGGAGCCCCTGTTGTTCTCTTCCTCTTCTGCTGTCTCGTGCCCTCATCCATCATCTTCTTGATACTTCATCAGCCATGGAAAGGAAGGGCTCTTTCCAATCAACAGGTTTGCTTTTGTTATTAAGATACACATATGAAATGATAAAAGAGTTTGGACTAAACAATCACTTCATTTCAGATTGTACCTTCGCTTATCAATGGGGTCATCACAGCTCTATACTTCATCTTGTGGGGACAGGGTCTTAAGTCTTGTGGACCGCTTAGGTATTCAAGAGTTATACTGTAGCATAAATTATCCTCTATTTTGGATTCCTTAAAGCAGGGAATTTTAAATTTTACCCCTAAGCTGTAGATGGTCCCAGTATAGTAGTTTGGTGTTCAACTGTGGTTTTACTACAATTCTTTCTGCAGAACTCCATTTCTGTCGTTTGATGAAAAAAATAGAAGCTATCTTCATTGGAAACTTCGGTTCTTTTTGGTAATTATCTTTGTATATTATTGGCAGAGCTATCTTGTCAGAGTACTCTGGTGCTGTTCTTGGAGTACTTTCTGGAGTACTATATGGACGAAGAGGCCATGTCTGGAAAAAGGTAATCCATTGTTAGTCAATGTAACCAGTTAGCTAGCATTATTAAGTTGTTTATTGTGTTATGTTGTTTATTCAGTTGGCATGCATCAGCTCAGTTTTCTCGCATACAAATTATAGAGCTTTAACTTGTGGAATAGTTTGAACTTTGTAGCATTTTATGATGTTTCCTCTGGCTAATCACCGAGCAGTGTGCTATGTAAACGAGTAGGACAAACAAATTCTCATATTTCACAAATCGTGTCAGGTGGGTGGCCTTATTGCAATGCTAGTAGCTCTGTTTTTCTTGTCTCAAGGATGGGCGACATCATCTCTCTCCCCGTTCTATATCCTTTTACGCAAGTTCCTCCTCTCTTATATCTATGTAGCTGTATTTCTCTCTCTCTCTTCTCATCTTGTTTCATATGGGTTGTTTACACGTTGGTTTGTTTAACTTAACAACAAACTACCCTCAAAAGATAGTACGGAGATCAAAGAGGAAGAAGTGCTAACAGCGCAAGCACTAGGGCTGATGGGAATGATGATACCCGTTTCTGCTGGAATCTTATCTGCATTAAGGCGAGTTATTGCGCGGCGTGTTTCTCTTAAGGTACTACTCTCAGATTTCCTCTCATATTTGCATCCTTTTCGACCAACTAATTCTCCGGTTTTACAGAACCAGCAGAAGAAACGACTTCATGCGATAACCATCACTTCTGCAACCTGTTTCTTGTTTCCTTTGGCTATGTGGGACCTTGTCATAGTAAGTGATGCTACTAAATTTGCAATGAGAAGGCTAGTTCGGGTCACTAATATCAAATTTTTAACTTCAGGGGTCGTCTTCAGGGAAAACAGTTGAGCTGCCATTTTCTGCGTGGGCTTTCCTTAGCACCATTGCTTTCGGGATCATTCTGATATTCTATGTTGACAATATCGCAGAAGAGAGGTTTCCTTTAAAGCTTTGCCCCTTCTTTCATCTGTACACTGTACATTTCATTTACAGAGACACAACAGCTACTTTATGTATTACATGTTTCTCTTTACAGATTGCATATGGTGTTTTCTTCCCCAAGACATTTAATGGTAGCAGGAGCATGCATAATCGTCATGGAGATTGCTTACGAGATGGACTTTTCTCTTCCTGGTTTCGTTGTCTGTTGCTTAGTGTTAGGGTTTGGAATATTCGAAGCGACCTCTCTAGAACGTAGCAAGAAAGACTCTTCAAAGTCAGAAGATCAGTCAAACGGAGTCCTTGGTAATGACTTTGATACTTCTCCAATTCTTCCAATATAGCTTAGCTACCAATCCTCACCATGCTAACGACGCTGTACTCTTGAAATGTCATTTGTCCATGACGATGTAAATCTTTCTTTTTCCTTGGTAAAGCATATACTACAATTTTTGTTTTGGGGCAGACAGAAACACACCCATGACTATTATTAATTTGATAATTAATAATTAATACTAACTAAGTGATTCAAAAAAAATAAAAACTACGTGACTCAACCCTACCTGGGATAATACATACAAAATACCTGGGATTAATTCTTAAATAGTAAGAATTGATTAATATTTTGTTAGCTGATTATTATTTTATGGAAATGTTTTCAGTTTAGGGGTTGAAATAATATATATCTTCCAACTTCATTTATGAAATCAAAAGATGAGAAGAAAATTGTTGGAGAAAATTAATCAAGGAAGTCATACGTCTGCTTAAATGACTTTCAGTTTATAGGAAGATTTTTCCATATTTCAAGATATAAAAGAATCTACTCTAGATTTTGACTACAAAAATCTGTAAAAGAGGTTTCTAAATCATAAAAAGCAGGAGATGGACTATTTGACTATATAAACATATGGCTAGTAGGGCTGGGCACAGATACTCGTTATTCTTCTAATACTCGTTACTTGATTTATATCTATCTCGTTTTTTAAGTATTCGTCGTTGTCAAGATAATTATTAAGTCGCTAATTTTTATTACTTGCAAATACAAGGCAAGTGACAAGTATTAAAAAAATTAGTGATTCGACTTGTTACTATTCGTTACTCGTTTTACTACTAAAAGGTAATAACTAAACCATAAAAACCAAAGCACTAAACATATATTTATTTGTTGTAAGATGTGAAGTAAACAGTATTTTGATTTTCATATTCAAATATATGTATTTTGTTCTTTTGTTTTATATATCAAGTATATTTTATGTGAAGTAACTTTAATGTTTTTACCAAGTCGAGTTAATAAAATAAAACTTCATAACATTTTTTGATCGAATACTATCTATCAAATAATTTTAAAAAACTTAAAAACATATCAAAATAGTTCTTATGTACTTGCAAGTAGTAAATACTCGAACAAAGCAAGTAACTTGCAAGTAACATATTTTTGGATAAGTACTCGAGATAACAACTACTAGTTTGATGTTTCTGACAAATCAAGTACAAGTCGAAAAATTCATTACTCGTTTAAGACAAATCAAATATCAAATATGCGTAAAAAAACAAGTAATCGCTTTGCACCCACTCCTGATAGCTAGAAGTAGAATTACTAAACATATACGTTTATAATTCCTGTTTTAAAAGATCAATAAAACAATTAATATATTTGTTTTTTGTGTCTTGTTTAACGGGTTTATTCTCTGTTTCCCCTTTTTCCGCAGTATCACGACAAACAGCCCCTACTTTACTTTACGACAACAATAACTTTGGTCTAAACTAATGAATTTGGTTAGATTCAGTATTTTGATTGATTTATTTCGATTTATTTCACACATCAAGAATCAAAGCAAGAACTTGAGAATTAGTATGTGTGGTTTTACTAAAGTCAAATGAGAATGTTATGTTGGCCAGTGTAGATCCCATTTTAAGAATGTTGTCGTGTTTATTGGAGATTTTTTAAGGTAGATTTTTAGTTTAATACAAAAGTATTACTAACATTAAATAAAAATTAAGAATCGATTTTTAAATAACATATTAAGAGTCAATTCTTAACTTTTTGAAGTTAAAAATTAAAACGTTGGTTCTTATATTAAGTTAAGAACCCCATTTTAAAAACTTTCAATAAACAATTAAACATGTTTTATGTCCAACGGGAGCGAACATTTACCCCAAAAGAAGCAAAAATTATAGAATCGTCTGAAAACCGTTAATAGTGCTTGTTCTTTTCTTAATAACTTCTATCATATCATCATAAATTCACATTTATCCTTTTTCATCAAATAAACTTTATATTTCTTACTTTTTGGGTTCTTTTTTCTTTGCTGTTGAAATTGTATTAGATTCTTTGCTTTTATTAATTGATTCATACGCGTGTGTATATTTAAACAAGCGTTATATAAGACTTAATTTAAGTCTTACCTTATTTAGAGCAACAATATCAAAATAAATGTGTCTGTGGATTCTATGAAGAGAGCTCGCGTAAACTCAGTGTATGAAGGTAAAGAGAGAAAAAGATCAAGAAAAGGAGATGAAATTCGAAGGGATCACTCGAAACACGCAAGAATTACTGCAAAAGCCCGCATGAACATTCACAAAGATAGCAGGAAATCTCTGCCAAAACATAAGAAACCGATGATGATTAAGTCAATGAGAAACAAAGCATCTATGCAAGATAGCCAAAGCAGTGTTATTGTTAGGGTTGTTGAAAAAGAAAAAGAAAAGAATGATTATGGTGCCATGGAGACTATGGAGGGAAATCTGAAAATGCCATTTTCAGAATGTCTCGAGGAGTGGCCGCACACATTAACTTATGAAGAGGAGTGGATATGGTTTGCGTTCGCATTTGGGTGGGGATGGTGGTGGCGTTATGACGCGGTAATGAGCGGTAAAAATTGGTATAGCTAAATATTATAAGCAAGGGCTTTGTCACAGTCAGTTTTGGGCTGGTGTCAGTTGGAAAGTTCTGGAGATCACATATTATATTGAAAAATTATTGAGTATTAATCTAGATCATAATATCTACTTAGATAATTCTGTTTTATTTAAATTAAAGTATTTGGAGTATTTTTAATTTTTTTAGTTTGTTTGTAAGAAAATACAAAAAAAATCATAATATCTAATTTAGATCATTAAGTACATATTTATTCCATCTCTTTGACTCTGTTGTTTAAATATATCGGGTTCTTGAAAAATACAATTTTAACTTTTCAATAAAGATATTATAGAATAAAAACATTTTGATCAGTTGATAGACATAATTACCCATTATATGACTAAACGATCCAACATCATAAATGAGACTCAAGTAATACTATATATTAAGGCGATGTAAATCCAATGTGATGATGGTTTTACTATATTATTATATTACTGGTTGGTCCGCTCTACGGGCGAATAAGTGTATACTAAAACTATAACATGATCGATTTATGCATGTATACCGAAGATATTATAATGAATTTGAGTTTTGAGGATTCAATTAGAAACCAAAAAGTCAAATATTAATAAATACGTTTGGAGACACGGCGGACGTTTAAGGTTAAGTTTAAGTTTTGATATTCAGAAGAAGACAAAGAAAAGACTGTAAGAATAGTGTTCTCGTAGGTTGAGCCATGGATAAGAAATGAAAGATTCAGAAGATGACGAAGTAGAGATTGCATGGAGATTTTTTTGAAGGTTAAGCAATGGGAGTCTCAATTACGGCGATGATTTATGTTTCCGACGCCTCCATCTCTTATGGTGGTTTTGAGCTGTCTCATCAGCCGTTTAATTTTCTGGGCTTTTTCTAGGTTTGGATCATTGGGCCTCATTTATATTAGTCTTGTTACGGGCTTCATCTTATTTTAGAATATTTATGTTAGCCATTATAATATTTAGATTAGGCATAAAAATATAATGTAGTTTTTAGGTTAAAGAGACAGAAAAACAACGTTAGATGTTAAGTTTCAATATTGGATGCTCATTTTCTTACTTAGATTTTTATTGATGTCAGGAAGTGCATTTCTTTGGGTTGGGTCAAAGTTTAGTCATTCTTGATGTTGCTTTATTTTTGTTAGCTTACAGTCGATAATCCCTAGGCGATTTGATTTCAAGATTTGGTTTTGATCATCTGACTTCTATGTTCTCTTCCATAGTTTGAGGATTGCTCCACAGTTTGCTGAATTCGTTTCGTCTACCCTTCCATATATTTTGCCATATCGTTGCAGTTTTCATCACTGCTCGAGTCTCCAGTGTCTATCTATTTCGCCAAATTTGCGACTCGAGGTTTAGATAGTGTTTTCTTCTGTGTATGCTTTGCAGATTTATAATGTACTTTCTGGTCTCAAGCTTGGGATCTTTTTGGTGGTTAACTTTCATTCTCCCTTTTTTAGGTTGTATGTCTTTTTCATCTGTTTTTTTTATTATAAGTGTGCAAAGTTAGTTTCTTGGAATTTTGGTCTCTTCTATCTAGAGGCGCTGGTATGGGCGCATTTTTGTGCTTGTTTAGTTTTTGAGGTGTTTCTTATTCTTAACTGGTGGTTGTGCTTATGGAGTGTTAAGTATTTGTCTTCTTTTTCCGTGGTGATTTTTGCCTTGTATTGAATATTCTTGCTCTAACACGTTTTTTTGGTTTTTTGCGTTGGTGTTTCATCACGTTTCTTTGTATTCGAGATAGCATCTCAGAGTTTATCTTTCTACTATTTTTCGACATCTCTTTGTTATGGCCAAAATTTTATGATAAAATGATCTAAATTGGTTTTTGTTCTTGGTCTAGTTTCAGCTCTAAACATTTAATTAGTTAGTGTGTCTTTGGAATTTTGTTTTTTTTCTATGATTATAGAGATTTTATGTTTCGATTATGGTTGTGTTCTAGTTTATTTTTTCTTAGTTTGATTAATATTAAAATAAATATATAATCTGTAAATAAAATAATAAAAAATAGTAAAAACTAATAAAGTAATGAAACTTTTTTTCTATGATTATAGAGATTTTATGTATCGATTATGGTTGTGTTCTAGTTTATTTTTCTTAGTTTGATTAATATTAAAATAAATATATAATCTGTAAATAAAATAATAGAAAATAGTAAAAAATAATAAAGTAATGAAACTTTATGTTATTTTTAGTTGTAAATAAATTAAAAAAAATATTTATATTATTTTATTTATTTATTTATTTGTATTTTGTAATCAATAAAATGGATAATCAAACTTTAAAAATGGTTCGTATGAAAAAAAATTAGATAGTGCATAATTAGAAAGTGATGAATCAAATTGTATTAATATAAAAGAAAAATGATTTAAAATATAAAAATAAAAAATAAAGACACATGTCAACAACCCTCTTTCTACATGTCATAAAAAGAGAGAAAAATCTCTTTTATATATATAGATATCAATTAAATAAAGGATTTCATGAACAATGATACCACACTAATTAATGAACAAAAAGATACATAACATATATAACTTAAATTTATTCAAAAGTCAAAAAATGTTTGGAACAAAGTTGACCAAAACCATCATTCGAAGACATTCGATAAAATTGAAATGATACAGAGAATTAGCATGGCCCTGCGTAAAGATGATACACACAAATAAAAAAATATTCTATCTATTGTAAAAAAAGAATTGTCCAAAACCAAATCTGTAGATATTCTTGTAACTGGAATCAAGCAACTAAGTAAGTGTAGAATCAAGCAAAATAAAACATAAACTATGCATTAGTTTTCTCAAAAAACTACGCATTAGTAAAAATACAAAATAAATACTCCTTTCATTCCAATTTAATTGTAAGTTGTAGGATAAATTCTTTTTGTTTCAAAATAAGTGATTTTAGAATTTCAATGCAAAATTTATTAATTTTATATGCTATATGGTTTTTATATTATCTAATTTATTTTTAACTGATTGAAATGTGACCAAGTCTATAGATAATGATGTTTTTATTTAAGATATATACAAAAAATAATAATAAGTGTGCACAAATATAATGAGATTTAGAATGAAACAGAAAGAGTAAAACATAAACAAATACAATACGTGATCATTGGGAACTTTGGTTGATTATTCATCAGCTCATCCATTAAAAGAAATTTTGGAAATTGTGATTGCTCCAAGAATCTAATTTTGGATATTGTATACTGGAAATAAACTGGAGTTCATGAGATATACAAGGTACGGATCCACATGTGATGGATCATCCAGGGTATTTACTGACCACTTATGATAAGTGTTGTTATGATGCATAGACGTGATGGAGATGATGATAATGTGGTGCCACTGATCTAGCCATTGCTAAATCGGTTAAAATATGTGAAATTTGGAATTTTCATGAATTTTTAATAATTAATTTTATTAATCACCAGAATTAGGGAATACTAGAACCAGGTGGTAACATGTGCATTACATAGGGTGAATGAACTAAAATAAATTATAATTTTTAATTATAGATATTAGAAAGTTAAAAGTCTTAATCAAATGAAAGTTACATGTTAGAGATATAACTTGCCTTCAAGTTGGAGATGAAATTCATAACACTAATAGTCTTTATGGGTCGAAGTTTGTAGGTTGTGATCAGGTAGATGAAAATTTACTCTTATATATATATATATATATATATATATATAGAGAGAGAGAGAGAGAGAGAGAGAGAGAGAGAGAGAGAGAGAGAGAGAGAGAGAGATTAGACCACAATAGTTGAGTCAATCAATATATTACATCGCGAGATTAGTGGCATGGATTATAGGAAACAATGTTAATTTTGATAATTAAGTTGATTGAATATAACCAAATTCATGTGTTCTAATGTGTTGATTTCTTAATTTTAGAGTCTTGGTGTTTAAGTTAAGGGATTAAATGATATTTATAAGTTTGTATATTCCAATCAGTCAAAAGATAAGATTCAAATCAATTAGGAGTTATATGATTAATCTTCATATATAAATGGCATTATTTAAATACAAACTATATATGTAACATACCAAAAAGATAGTGAGGAACATGAATGCTTCTCTAAATATATATATATATATATTAAACCTTATTCCAAATAAACGGATATAAAGTTTAATATTTTTGAACGCACATACCAAAAACAATATAAAAGAACATTATGTAACATACCAAAACAACATATTAGTGGTTCCTTTGCAGAACTTTGTTAGCAATTGCTTTGCATGATTGAGTCAAACATATACATATAACAATATATATGGCTATAATATGTACATTGTCTTATCATATAAAATTTGGTTTTTCAAATTTACTAATTAACATGACCATGACACTTAAAATCTTATTATATTTAAGATTTTGACATGTGTTAATATATCTTAAAATCTCCTATACATGATTTGCAAAGTGATTTTGTCATATGTCTTCTCTACAATCAGTTTCACAAAAAAAAATGATGTCATGTCTACTAAAATTGATGACATGTCATATAATTAAATATGATATAGAAAATTACATTTAATGTTAATAAATAGTTTGAAAAAAATATAAAATATGATAATAACTCATATATTACATTTTATTATCGATTTATATTTTTGGAAATATGATAATAACTCATAAATCATTATTAAAATAAATATTTCAAATATGGAATTAAAATTTTCGAAAATATCATTTAGTTATATATATTTTTAAATTATAAAATTTTATTACAACTTTTTTTCAAAAACGTATACTTTTTTGAAAATTATTAAAATTTAATTGTAAAATCATTAATTTCTTATATATTTACAAATTTAATAAATATTTTCAAATTTTAATTTTGGTAAATTATAAAAGTTTATAAAATTTATTTGATATATTTAATTAAAATAAATAGTTATACAAATCTATCTAAGATTATAATTTTAAATATATACATGCATATTCTTAAATATAATTTAAGATAAACAAAACTGTTTTTATTTTTATGTTTAACTAAACACATTTTTGCATTAAAATAGTGATAAGAAAAAGAAAATTTAAAATATTAAAAAAATTAGTTTTAAACATAATTTATATTGTATCGGTTAAAAGAATATTTTAAATTTTTTTACTGCACATGGTGCAGGAAAACACCTAGTTTAAAATATATATAATGAACTAATAACAAAAAGATGTTTTAAAATGATAATTTTCCATTTTTTAAATCTAAACAAAAGTTAATTGCAAAATAATCTTTGAGAGTAATTTTTCTTTTAATATTGTAACATGTGTTAAAATATATAATGATTAAATATATATATATATATATATACTATATATACTAACTAGATATGGATCTGTGCGTTACACGGGTTTTATTTTATGTTTTAGTTTCACAAACACAAAAATAATAAAAAGAATTTCACATTAGTTCTTGGATTTTTCATTATATATTGGTGACTTATTTTAATGATAATAATTTATTTTCTTCCATAAATTTGAATTAGTATTTTTGTTTCCATAATCACAGTGTTTTAAATAGTATATTAAATTTTTTTTCACAAATACTTCACTTTTTTTTCAAAATAATATTAGTTGTAGTTAAAATTTATAGAACTGTGAATATCTATATTGTTTATTATGTAAGAAAAAATAAAAATAGTAAAATCCTTAATGTTATAGAACACCAATCAACATGTATTAATGATAGACATCTAAATATCAAATTTATTGCTAGATAAAACATTCAAGTTTGATTAATTTAGCATACATAGTGTGATTTTAACCTCTTTTTCTATGTATATATATATATATATATATGATATATTATTAAAAACTTCTTGATACATAATATTTTGTAGAAAATCATTGTCGTTATGTTTTAGAAATCTTAAACTTTGTAGTTATAGTGATTTATTATAGGGCTGCATATAATTTTAAAACTGGACTTGACAAATAATAAACAATTTTTTTCTTAAGTTTTGACCTTAACTCTTGTTGACACTCATTATATAGCAAACCATATAGGAAATAGATCTTTTCAGTTTGAAATGACATCTTGCATATGTTTATATATGAATAAAAATCAATTTCCCACATAACTTTCAATTAGGATTTCTACTTCAATAATCATGTTGTATAGGTCTTATCTTTGATTTAAATTCTTAAGTAGCATGAGTTACGATAGCATAACCAATTTTCTAAATAGCATAACGGTTAGTATTCATGCTTCAATAATTAGTAATCTTGTTCTATTGCAAAGTCTTTTTCTTTGATTTAGATTTCTTAGTAGCATAACCTATAATAGCATAGCATAATAGTCACAATAACTTTACTCATTAAATTACGTACACCAGCATATCATTTATATGTTCAAACGCCTAAAAAAGAATATACGAAGATGTGAAAGAACATGCATAAATATTCACCTAATATTTACTAGTATCACTTACTATGAGAAGTGATAAAACATGAGAGAGCGTAATCATATAAATAGATGTGAACAGTTGTAGTTTCTTTTGGTTTATGATTAAAAAAAAAGATATTAATTATTTAAATAAGAAAGTTGATTATTTATAAGAAACCATTTGAAATAATTTTTCTACAATATTTTTTTTATTAGGATTTGAAAAAAGAAAAACTACAATTAAATATTATTTTACAATTTCTACTGTTCAAGATTATAGAGAAAGACAATTACTATCAAATGTTTTTGTATAATGATATTTTCTTTAGAAATTAAGAAAAAAAAATTATTTTAAATAAATCATTTGAATTTTTTTGTTTAAAATTTTAAAAATAAAAAGTGGAAAATACTATTAAATAGTTTTAAAAGTACTTTTAACAAATCCTCTCTTATCAAATACAACTTTTTCCTTATTAAAAGTATATGGTAATTTTTCTTTTTAACAAATCTGGTGATAAACATGATACTATAAATTATTTAATTAACAAATACATACAAACTTTTCCTTATTTTTTGTCAGCTATTTTCTTTATTTATGTTTTGTTGATAATGAACATGATATTATAACTTATTTAATTAAAAAGGTGTCAATATAAATAATACTAACAAAAAAATATATTTATTATAATTATATAAATAAATGATTCCATAGTACTTTTTTTAATAATATAACCAAAACATATTTGTAAAATTAAAATAAATGATTCCTGAGTAATTTTTCTTTTTATATTATAACCAAAATAATTATATAAAAAAGTATATATTAAATTTCGTTTTTCAAATTGTTTTTGATTATCTATGTATATATATTTTAGTAGTTATATATTTAAGCACATGTAAATTTATTTGAAGAACAATTACTATCAAATAATCTTTTGTTTGGGAATTTAAAAATGGAAAAAGATTACTTTTAATTATAGGGAAAGTATATGGTAATTTTTGGTTTTTATATTACTTTTAAAACGAAAGTTACTATCTTTTATTTATTATGAAAGTAGGAAAATAGTAAAATCAATGTAAAATATTGCACAAATTTATTTTGGAATATAGGTGTTGTAAAAAGGATAATTACTATTTAAAAAATTATTAGGCTTCGTATTTTAACACATGTCGCAATCTAAAATATATAACTGTCATGTGTCGCGATTGTGTTAATTAGTAACTTTGAAAACTAAGCTTTATATAATAAGATTATAAGATATAAAAATGACATTTATAAAAACATACTTTAAATTTTATTCAATAGTAAAAGAGAAAATTTAAAAATTATTTCGTAGTAAATTTTGTTGAAATTTTCCTTATTAAAATATCATAAACAAAAAAAAAAGAAATTGCCAAAAATGCCACAAGTTAAATACCACTTTTCAGAAATACCCTTAATCAAAAATATATAAATAATAGGGTTTAGGCTTTAGTGATTAGTGTTTATGGTTTAGTATTAAGGGGTTTGGTTTGGGTTTATATATGTTTTAGAAATATTTTGAAAAATTAGTTTAGTGTTATTTTATCAAAAATTTAGGGTATTTTGAAAATGTCCCTTTGTTGATGGTAGGCCTGCGACTTCGGTTTACCGAAACCAAACCAAACCAAATTTTCGGTCTTCGGTTAACCGATTTTTTTTTTAATTCCAAAATAAACCGAATGGAATTTCGGTTCGGTTTGGTTATCGGTTTATTTCGGTTTTCAATTTAATAACCGAAAATAACCGAATTTTTCAATTTTTGGTTAAATTTGGTACAATTTTCGGTTAAATTCGGTTATTTTCGATTATTTTCGGTTTTAAATTTTTTTTTTAAATCGAAAACCGAACCGAACTAAACCGAAAACCGAATTAATTTTCAAAACCATACCGAATTGAACCGAATTGAAAACCGAACCGAACCAAAAACCGAAAAAACCGGTTCGGTCCGGTTCGGCCCATTCGGTTCGGACAAAAGTCGCAGGCCTAGTTGATGGTAAACATGAAAAGTGGTATCACCAAAGTGGTATATGTGAAATTTCCCCAACAAAAAAGATCTTGCAGATGGGCGCCGGCAAAAAAAAACATAAATGATCTGAAAATAATTTATTTAATACCAATTTTCTTTTCTAAAATCCTAATGAAGATATAATTGTAAAAGATTATATTGAGTTTGGTTCTTCAAAGTTACTAAATAATATGATTAAACATATAGGGTGAGAATAATAAAATTGATTAAAATTTATGATAATATATTGATAACAATTTTTTCTGAAATTCTAAAGAGAAGATAACTATAATAGGTTATATGACAGATTTTTCATTTCTAAAATCTTTAAAAAAATAAACGATTATTTAATATTTTATTTTATTTTTCAATTGTAAATAAAAAGAAGATATATAAAATCGAATGTTTTGTTTTTAAAAAAAAATATCCTAGCAAAATAAAATTTTTAAAATTTATTTAATAAAACATTAAGTTAGTACATAAGAATGTGTATAATGTGTCATTGACTAGATTGGTGTATTTAACATTTTCGACAAAAAAACGTTTATTTTTTTTTACTTTTCATTTAATTTTTTTTTGAGTTGTGTTGAGTTAAAATATTTAAGATTAGTATATTTTTTTAATTATAAGTACAAATATTATAACATTTATCTATGCACCATGATTATAAAATACAAATATTAACTTGAATAAATATGTGAAAACAAGATTTTAATTATAAAATAAATCTCACACAATGTATGCAAAAAATCAGAAAACTATAATAATATTTATTATTTTATGTTTTTATATTAAGCTAAAACATTAAACAAAACCTGTTGCAACGTAAAAAGCTATATCTTGTATTGATATAATAAGTATACATATATATGATATGGAACAAATATATATTGGTTTCGCACCGATTTATCAGAAACCATTGAAAATATATGTGAACAGTAAAGTTCTTATAGTAATATAAAATTGAATTATGTATATTAACATGACTGGTTCAACATAACTGCAAATAAGTCATATTAACATGGTCGGCCTGAGTTGTCAAATAGAAAGGGTGATAATTAATATAGAACATATCGCATGAAAATAAGAGAAATATACATCTCTACTATATAAAAGTGACTAAATTAGAGTTTTCTCAAAGGTCCACATCAGCACAAATATTTCCTACCAATCATTTAGCCACGTCATCTTGATTCGTATTTGGCCATTGTGTATGATATTGTTACGCTTCAACAATCTCTACTATATAAAAGGGATTAAATTGGAGTTTTCTCAAAGGTCCACATCAGCACAAATATTCTCTACCAATCATTTAGCCACGTCATCTTGATTCGTATTGGGCCATTGTGTATGATATTGTTAGGCTTCAACAAGTTTTATGCATTTTGCTCGAAATATGTAAACCTTAAAGCCCATTTACACCATATTATGCTCTTCTTCTAACCTAAGCCTGATCTGTCACGAGAGTCGACGGTTCAAGTTCTGATTGCCTCTTAGCCAACCTAACCGCAGCAACGATGATAATCTCTTTTTAAAGCTTCTTGACTACTCGTCAAATCAAAACACAGCTTAACTCCTCACCTCCTCCCTCTTGAGTCTTGGACCTATAAAAACGATACCTCCTCTTTCTTTGTCGTTCAGAATCATTAAAGTTTTCACATTCTCACAAATTCGTTAAAGCTTACCTGAAACTTGCCATGGCAAACCGAGCGCCGAAAATCAGCGCTAATGCTGATAGTCTGAAATCACTGTAAGGGTCCTTCTGCGATTTTCAACCAGGTTTTACCAGGCAAGGGAGACTCTAAACTATTTTGAGGCTTATGAATTTTGGGTAAGGTCGCAATGCATCCAAAGGACGCATCCTAATCGGCCTTGAGATGCTTATGATTGATGAAAAGGTCTAACGTTGACGTCTTTCTATCTTAATTTTACATATTTTTGATGTATAATTAATTAATTCCTTCAAAGAACTATAGGGTACTGTCATTCAAGGTTCATCGCTCCTAATCATATAGAGAGGTATGCAAATTGCTTGGAACTTGGTTTTCTTCAATTGTCAGAATGGGATCTTTGGTGAAAGTTTTATATTTCTTTTATTGCAGGTGGTAATTGCTGTAGCTGACGAGGATATAGAGAAATGCGATCTTTGTAAGAGGCTTTCGTCTCAATTTTCTGACTGTGTGATTTGTGATCTTCCATGTTCATCTGGATCAGGCTACGGATGAGACATGACTGAAAATATGTGAAATTTTTCTTACTCATTTTAAAAAAAAAACAGATGCATCTGTGCTACAAGTACAACCATACTACCACTATGATCCGAGTTTTTATATTTTGTTATCTTTTCGCGCTAAGCTCTATCGTATCTTACAACAGCTCTTTTTGTGTTTGTATTTATTCAGTGTGCTTCCATCTTGATTCGTATTTGGCCATTGTGTATGATATTGTTACGCTTCAACAATCTCTACTATATAAAAGGGATTAAATTGGAGTTTTCTCAAAGGTCCATATCAGCACAAATATTCTCTACCAATCATTTAGCCACGTCATCTTGATTCGTATTGGGCCATTGTGTATGATATTGTTAGGCTTCAACAAGTTTTATGCATTTTGCTAGAAATATGTAAACCTTAAAGCCCATTTACACCATATTATGCTCTTCTTCTAACCTAAGCCTGATCTGTCACGAGAGTCGACGGTTCAAGTTCTGATTGCCTCTTAGCCAACCTAACCGCAGCAACGATGATAATCTCTTTTCAAAGCTTCTTGACTACTCGTCAAATCAAAACACAGCTTTACTCCTCACCTCCTCCCTCTTGAGTCTTGGACCTATAAAAACGATACCTCCTCTTTCTTTGTCGTTCAGAATCATTAAAGTTTTCACATTCTCACAAATTCGTCAAAGCTTACCTGAAACTTGCCATGGCAAACCGAGCGCCGAAAATCAGCGCTAATGCCGATAGTCTGAAATCACTGTAAGGGTCCTTCTGCGATTTTCAACCAGATTTTACCAGGCAAGGGAGACTCTAAACTATTTTGAGGCTTATGTATTTTGGGTAAGGTCGCAATGCATCCAAAGGACGCATCCTAATCGGCCTTGAGATGCTTATGATTGATGAAAAGGTATAACGTTGACGTCTTTCTATCTTAATTTTACATATTTTTGATGTATAATTAATTAATTCCTTCAAAGAACTATAGGGTACTGTCATTCAAGGTTCATCGCTCCTAATCATATAGAGAGGTATGCAAATTGCTTGGAACTTGGTTTTCTTCAATTGTCAGAATGGGATCTTTGGTGAAAGTTTTATATTTCTTTTATTGCAGGTGGTAATTGCTGTAGCTGACGAGGATATAGAGAAATGCGATCTTTGTAAGAGGCTTTCGTCTCAATTTTCTGACTGTGTGATTTGTGATCTTCCATGTTCATCTGGATCAGGCTACGGATGAGACATGACTGAAAATATGTGAACTTTTTCTTACTCTTTTTAAAAAAAAACAGATGCATCTGTGCTACAAGTACAACCATACTACCACTATGATCCGAGTTTTTATATTTTGTTATCTTTTCGCGCTAAGCTCTATCGTATCTTACAACAGCTCTTTTTGTGTTTGTATTTATTCAGTGTGCTTCCAGCTCTAAACGGTCATGAATGGCTCGAGTTAAAGCTTCAAACCACCAAGTTGTTTGTTTACCCGTAAGCTTATTTACGAATAAAAAGCATAGAGAAACTAAAGGTTGTCGTGGGGATCTCTTGCACAACTTCTCTGAACCATATGGTTGTTGTGAGGAATGCTTATTGTTATTTCTCCTTGATTCTTCCCTTAAACACACTGTTTCCTATGTGCATTTTCCTTTTCCAAATTTTTTTATCATACCTTCTCACCTTCAATATTTTTTTTCCTTTTTTGTCTTTTAGCAGGCTCAATATGTTGATACGAAATATGAGGAGATTTCATGGTGAAACTCGCCTCAAAGCGAAAGGAGAACGAGCAGAGAAAGAAGACGTGGAAAAAATCAACGAAAGGACTTCTGATCAAAGGTAACAGTGATTCCCTTAATTTCATCACTGCAGTGATCAGACTGTTGCAGCGCTTTCCTAATGTAAACTATTGCAGGATCGCAATGCACTGTACATCATATTTTATTTTTCATGCTCAAACTTTTTTCCTTTACTGGAAGATATTTGCATTGCAAAACTATATACTTTTATTAAACTCTAAGTACAGTTTGAATTTTCATGTCTTTTAGTTTTGTTTTCTCATTTGGTTTATTTATTAAAGATCGTTCGTTACAACCCTTGATTTTGGTGTTAGCTTCATTATGTTTCTTGAAGAAAGCACATTTCCTCATCATTCTGGTGTATTTTGTATCTACTGCTCCATTCTCTTAGCTAAAAGCCTAAAACTCAGTTTCACCCGAACAAACTTACATCTTAACCTTTGTGGAGTTGTGTGTGATCATGGTTTGGTGGTTTCTTTCTCACAGGTTAGCACATTGGGGTATATTGCATCACACTGCCGTGTTCATTTGTTAGGAAAAATCCAAGATTATTGGAGAAGTCCCTTTCAATTATTCTAAAGCACCACGGCTCAAGGACTCTGAAAACAAGAAAGCTTACTTTAGGTCAAGGATAAGGCAATGATCAGAACATTTCTGGATCATTGCATAGTGTTGTCTAAGCTTATGTGTTGGAAGATTCATACAACCAGTAACTAATGCGCTCCCCATAGGATCTGAAAAGACCTCTGAATGTGCAGTTTCAAGTTGAGGAATGTATAATGTGTTGATGGTGGTCTTACAAGAGAATGGTATCAATTAGTGTCAACAATTATATTTGCAATAGGTAAACAGTTTCATTGAAACTGTTTCAAATCAAAGATTAAAATATGTTTCTATTCATGACCGAGAACTTTAAAAAAAAACATTTCTCCCCATTATTAAGGAAATCAGTTTGTCATTTTTCTTTTACATGTGAACATATGTAACTGGTTCTAGAATTATAAATTAATAAATAGTTTTATGATATCGTATCTTCTTTGTATCTGAGTAACAAAAGATTGATAAACAACCTTGAGCGTACTGCTATTAGTAGGCCTAGCTTTTAGATTACAGTACTGAAGCACATATGTTTTCCGAAAAATTGAAAAATCAAAGTATTTAATTATCATTATGCTCTAGAACTGGCTAAAATAGCTCTTACATACCAAGTACAAATTCAGTTATATATAGCTTATTAGTTTCGTATGATTATTTAATCTGAAAATATTAACTTCATTTGCATTGTGTGGTCCAAAACTCAATAACTTATTTTGGTCAAATATTGTTATAAGTTTATGTTTTGTACGTTTTGGAAATATTGAGTTCTGTGTTTTGGTCGAGTTAGGATTGTCCTTCTTTAGGAGAGACGTATATAGTAAAAAAATGGTTGGTCTCTAAACTTAATATTTCGACAGATTCACTCTGTTATAGATTTCATTTTTCTATTTTAAAAGTATTAGACACTCTTATACGTAGAACACAATCCGCGCGTAGCGTGGACCAGAACCTAAACCTAGTAATCTATTAAAACCAATTATAATACGCTGAAATATGAAAGTTAAATGAATAATGACATAAAATATAATTAGTCTAGGCAACAAGAGATTATTCACTAAAGGCTATCAGGATGGTTCTCATAATGACACTTAATAATTATACTCTTGTTAATAACACATGAGACAAAAGTTTATTAATTAAAATGATCCTCAAATAATAGTAAAGGAATTACAGAGGGTTTCACTCAAAAACAATAGCAGACGCTGAGATAAATACATATCAAGCTAAGACGAAACAAAGAGCAGTAGCTAGACACTAGAAGAAGAGTAGCCGGCGTGGGAAAGAAGACGGTGGAGTGCAGAGCTCCCACTCCGACGAAAAACTAGCAGTGGGATGATATATCAGTGGGTTTTTTATAGCGACGTCTGTTGCAGAGATCAAATTTTGGATATGATGAAATTGTCACCATAAGCACTATGAGATAGTATATTTGTTTGTTAAAATCAAAATTGTTTTGTTTTCGAGAAAATAGTACAACTAACACTATCCAACCCTTTTTGTTTGTAAAGTTATATTGTCCTTTTTTTTTATTACTTCTTGTCCCTACATATATTCAATAACTAATACCCATCAAAAGATAACCAAAGAGAAGAAGCGATTTAGAAATTACATATTCATAAATCAGACAATTGACAATCCGATAGAACATGTCTCAGAAACGAAAATCCAGAAAAAAAAGATAGACAATAGACAGGGAGATGAGTAAACATTTTTACATAAATGTTTTAGAAAAGGAAATTAAGCACCGGTGAAGCTTGGTGGCTTGTAAGCAATGAAACTGATGCATTGGACTTGACGGTTGTTATCGAATCCTATGATTCTAATGAAGGCGTTAGGGTACTCTTTCTTGCACTCTTGCACTTCCTTCAACACTTGAGCAGAGTCAGTGCATCCGAATAAGGGGAGTTTCCACATTGTCCAGTAACGTCCATCATAATATCCAGGTGTGCTTCCGTGCTCACGGTACACAAATCCGTGCTACTCACACATAAAATGTTATTTAAACATTAGGATTCAACTTGTGTAATAATGAATACTGAGAAAAAAAATGTTTTTACTACCTCCAACTCGAATTCAACACAAGGAATCCACTTGTTGCGGAGAAGATAGTCAACTTCTTTACCCAATTCAACTTCAGTGAGGTCAGGAAGGTAAGAAAGAGTCTCAAACTTCTTCTTTCCCACTGGTGGCCACACCTATAAATCACATTCAACTTAATAAATATTAACTCATTTATATATATATATATTGATTACACATCTTATCAATCCAAGCTACATATTATATATGCTTTTCAATCAAATTCATGTTCGAATGTACCAGTTTCAAATCATAAAAGTGCGTACAATGAATTCGAGTGATATTTACCTTCATGCAGTTAACTCTTCCTCCGTTGCTTACGATGGAAGCAGGGCCGGCCCTGAAATTTTTGGGGCTTGAAAATATGTCAATGCAAAAAAAAAAATTATGAATTTGGGGGCCTAAAAAATTTTTTTTGGGGGCCTTTGTCAATGTAAAAAACTTCAAAAATTTTGGGGGCTTGAGACGAATGTTTCATCCGGCTTTGCCCAGGGCCGGCTCTGGATGGAAGTTATGTCAGTGTTGGTCTTCCGAGTAACTGGGAATGCAGCGGATGACTTCAAACCGGTGAATGGAGCGACCATGGTTGCTTGAGCCGGTGAAGTAACCACAGCGGCGGAGGAGAGCATAGAGGAAGCCATAAGTAACTCTTCTTCTTCTCTTTTCTTTTACTTGTTTGTCTATTGGCTTTGGTCATACATATATATAGTGGAAACTGCATGAGGCAAAAAATCCCTAGTGAACAAATGGTCCAGGATTCACGATAACGTCGTTAACTGCCATAGGATTAAGCAATGGTGTCGACACCCTTATCAATACAAACCATTGTGCTGAGGCCACGTGGCAGAAAATTTAGCTATCCTATCTGTTTCTTGTAAGGAAATGAGTGAATGTGTATGGTTTATGGTCTCTATTTGAGGCCATACTTCTTTGGCTCCTTCCTTTCGGCAGAAAAGAAATTAGACGCATGGCCTTTTTTTCTAAAAAATAATGCTTTTGGACTTTGTATGATTCAATTTGGCATGTAATGTTCCACAATATATTACATGGTAAATCCTTTACTAATAATACAATGTTGTCACTAATTATATTTCAAGAGCTTCTTTTTAGAAAAAAAAAATAATTAAGAGTTACGAGAGTTAATCCTCATGTGAAATTGAAGAAATTGAATGATTAAGAGTTAACTAGATTTTGATCCGTGCAACCACACAGATGTTTAGTTTATCTTTTATATAAATACATATTTATTGTAAATAGACACTGTTATATAATTATTTTGTATTAAATGTTATTTTTTCTTTCTTATAAGCATAATGTAACATTCTATATATTATTATTTTTCAAAAATATGTTGCTATTTATTTTTCATGTCACTATTATATATCATATATGTCATCATATAATTAATTGTATTTAATATGTACCATCATATAAGTAATCATATAATAAATAGTATTTTATACGTACCATCATATAAATAATTATATATATTTTTTTTAAAACATAATGTGAAATATAAAAACTATTATTTGTATTTGTGTTTGAATTTGGGATTTGTATTTTATTTTCTTATATATATTTGAAACATTTTTTATAATTATTATTAAAAAATATTTTAGTAAAGTTAATTATTGAATATATGTATATTTTTGAATCAAAGTTTTGATAGAAATCAATTTTAAACTAATATTTTTATTTGAAATATGTATATAAAGTTTTATTTTTTTAATTATTTTAAAAAAATAGTTTTAGGTAATTAGATTGAGTATTTTCATATAGTTTAACGCTGGCCATATAATATAATGGACTTATATTTTTTCTTAATAACATAAATCAATTAATTTTTCTTTAATATTCTACTATCCAAGTTTCCAAACAACACTATATTATTTTTTACTACTATCAATGTTTCCAAACAAATCTTAAAGATACTTCTATTTTAATAAGATAGATTATTATTATTTAAAAAAAATATATTTATAGGTAATTAGATTAAGTCATTTTCATATAGTTTAAAGCTGGTCATATAATATAATGGACTTCTAATTTTTCTTGATAACATAAATTCACTAATTTTTCTTTAATATTCCACTATTCAAGTTTTCAAACAACACTATATTATTTTCTTACTGCTATCGATGTTTCCAAACAAATCTTAAATGTAATTCTACTTTTAATAAGATAAGAGTGTATATTAATTAAACTCGCTGGTAAAACAAATATGTAAACCAATTATTGTTGAATGTAAAGGTTAATCGAACAATAATGATAGAACTTGGATCAAGAGATTTAATTTAATAAATTGTGTAATCGAATGGAAAAAGGTAATAGAAGTTTTAACTTTTAACTCTCTGGAAAAAAAAATGTAGTCGATGAGAGCTTGTAGTCATTCTCTCTAACTTTCCTTCCCCTTTGTTTCTCTTTTCCCCTCCTTTTATAATTCATTTTCTCTTTCTTGTTTCAACTACATTCCGTAGTCATCATTACAGCTGCATGTATGCACAGTCGTCGACATGGCAGTTGACAGCTACGTCCGGCTTCGAAGTTAGGTCATGTGTCCACTGTCCAGCTGTGGCGATTTGTCCCATCGCATGTATCAGAGACTCCCTGAGCGAGATAGGAAATCCGAGAGTCCATCTAAGTATTGAGGTGAGTCTCGGTTAAGGACTGTAATTTTTTAGTGTGAGTTTAGTGCCTGAAAATAGTATTGAATGATCCATTGCTTGGTTCTACGTTTAGAAATATGATAGTTCCTTGTGTATATTGGGTTATATCGTCCGGGCCTCGGCTCGGGGTGTAAAGCATGTTTATGATATATTGTTGTTATGATGCATATACTGGTGTGATTATGTTATATCGTTCGAACCTCCGCTCGGAGGGTATAACGTGATTGAGCATGTTGTAACGGGGAAAACCCATAAAGTCACAGACTCCTGGTTAGGAGTCATCCATGAGGATCCGACACTCGGGCCGATTATCGTGAGAGTCATTGGCATCCACTCAAAGGCCAGTGCCTTATCCGGGTCCTTAACAAAATTAATTTCGGGCAGGACGCGAAGACACGTGTGATAAGGCTAGCTACCCTCGGCCCTGTAGCTGCGTGACAATGCAATGGTATTGTTTATTGGCGATCAGTGTTTTAGACTTTGTGTCTGAAGCTGAGGTGTGCAATATTGTGTTGCCAATACATGATGGACTTTGTATCAGGTTGGAGACATGGCGAGAGGCAGGCTTCGTCGATCTTTTAAATCTAACCACTCTTGAAAGATATAACTGAATATCTGACTTAATAATTGGAATAAATTATCAATAACCAAGAATCCCGATAAGCAGTTTACCGTAACCCAACGAGAACCTTTAGAAGCACCGAAATGGAAACTCGATCCCACTTGAAAGACAAGAGCCTAGTTCTTTACTCTGAGGACTTAATCTTGTTAATTCATCGATATCGACTTTGTTTCTCATAATAAATTAGGGGACTTATTGTTGGAGACAGATACCATCATTTGATAAAGGCCACCAAGTAAAATGAACTCACTCCAACTAAGGAGAAGCATTCAAGGGGAGAAAAACTGATTTATAAAGAAAATGAAATAAGTTATATACAAATAAAAATAGACATTGTCCAAAGAGGAGAGACATTGACAATCACACAGAGCCAGTCCGCACAAAAACTAAGGGCTTTCATAACTATTGTTTTTGCCGAATTCATAGCTTTTGACTAGTTTTTCGTCTTTTCGTCTTTTCTCTTGTAATCGAATCTTTGATCTCTCAATAAACTTCTTCCAGATACTCACCATAAATGTTTCTATTTCCAATTCAGACTAAACACCATCTAATGCGTAACAGCCGACACTAATGAAAGTGAAAGTGTTGAACTTAGTAATTACTGTAACATGTACACAAAAACCGTTTTGATTCATATCGTAAATGCTAAAGCTGAACGTTGATTTTTTAATCAAACGCATTACTCTTTAATTAGATGCAAAACAGAAAAAAAACGATAAGGACACGAAAATAGCAAAAATCCATAAACAATTAAACGGATATATAATATATTAATATTGGTCAAACAAAGATGTTTAAAATAGTTAAAACGGAATATGATTATCCATGTAAAGTTTTTGTATATAAAGACATGCATGGTGCCTCTAATTATCTACAAATAGCTTTACAAGAATTATAGAAGACGGTCATTTTGACCAGCCAACACAATGACTCGCCTCTCTTGTTTTCTGCTCGTTCTTGGATTGTGCGTTGGGCTGAGTAACGCAAAATGGGAGAAAAACTCCGTACACTTCAAGAACTCTCTTGGTCAAAACAATATATTGAAGATTAATTGTTTATCAAACGACGACAATCTAGGCTTCCATTTTCTGCGGCCTGGAGAAACCTACGAATTCAGTTTTCATGATAGTATTTTCAAGACAGAATTTTTCTGTGACCTATGGCAAGGGCCTAATTTCAAGTTCAATGCAGGGTTCACAGCATACGTAGGTGGTGGTCTCATAGTTCATTATAATAAACAAAACTTTTGGGATGCTAGAGAAGATGGAATTTACTTCACACATGGCCAAAAACCGCCCAAGTTAGAGTATAATTGGGAACAAAATTAGCTCACTTTTCATTCAAAATTTAGCAGAAGTAATTATTTTCTTGTGTATTGTGAAAGGATACCATTTAATAAATTATAGAAGGCACCTTCATAATATGCATATATCTTGGTATATAAATCAAACTATTTGTATGATTTAAATAACCCTCATTCACCATCTAAGATAATCTCAATCGATCCAATCTGAGAAGGTTTGAAAATATAACAGATCGCTACTTCTCAAATGGTCAATATCTTATCCTCATTCGTGGTATTCGAACCAAAATAAATGGGCTAAATGTAAGGCGTCAGAAATCGTTTTTAACGAAATAGTTTTACATTTTCTAGTCGTTCAGATGAAGACGTTCACCATATAAAATGATGTTATATTGTTTTCATTCAATTGTCAAATTAGGTATGTGATTTCGGATATTCGGATCAGTTTCGGGTAAAACCCATTTGATTACGATTTACATAAATCAGATCTAGAGAAACTATTTCAATAAGGTAATATTTCAGTTCGGAATCAGTTTCAATGGTTTCAGTTCTAGAATTTTATACCCCAAATTTATAATTAAATATGTTTTCTGTTTTTTTTAAATAAACCAAAATCATACATTGATATATTATGGATTCTACCACTTTTTATGCTGTTTAGAGTCTTTACATTATGTTTGGAGTTTATTTTTGAATCTTTATAGATCATTTAGGTATGTCTTGGAGTCCTAGATGGAGTCAAACCCATAGCTGAGTACCCAAACCTTTTTCATAAAATATATTAATTTACATTACTTTTTGTCCAAAACTGCATAATTTTGTTATCAAACCACAATACATTTTTCTTTCAAAACCACACAGCTTATTTTATCAAAACTAATCTTGTCCCGCATACTGCATAAATTGTAATTGTCCCATACCACATTTTAATTTCACAACGATTTATACTATTAAACTACAAGCATGTTTTGGATTTTTACTCATTTTTACGCTTATTGGGGAGTTTTTTCTTTGTATTCATTAAAAGTATTCTGGATATTCTGTGCCGGTTTCTTCTTAATTATTTTTTTTGGTTTGTCATTAACCACCGGCTTCCTAATTCAATTTCGGTCTGTGATTATTTCCATGTTTGATACGGCATCGATTATTACCATGTTTGATACTATCATTAACCACCGGTTTCCTAAGTCTAAAATTATTAATTTTGACAACAATTAATATCATTTAAAACGATTTTGAAAAATATAAATATATTTAAACAAATTTCCAACTTATGATCACCGAATTTGTCTTATCATTAAAAAAAATCACAATATTAAAAATACCGAGTTACCGACCGTAAGTCCGAGTCGAGTTTCAAAACACCAAAACTATAAAATTGTTATATTGATTTATATTTAAAGTATCTAATTCAAAACTAAAAACCTAAAAATACATGTACAATATAGTTTTAACCGAACATAAACCCGGATATAAAATACATATATGTATGAAACGAGTTATATAAATGCATATACAATACAAATTATATAAATGTGATTATATAAAATTTTCACCAAATATAAATTTGCGCTTTGAAATCGCAGATCAAAATCTAGTTAAACTATTAAAACCGCAATCACAATTCAAACCCTTAGATATATCATAATATTCAGCATATGAATCTGATGATTGTCAATAAGCAACTCAAAGGCTACAAAACAATATGTATAAAAGATTTGAAATTCAAGTGGAATACAAATACCAAAAACTACCGACTATTCGTTGGATCCACCCACCCATTAGTATTTTCTAATGCTTACCTTTTGCAAATAAATAAATCACTTTAGAAATTGCTTTGTTTTTGAGTATTTATCAATGTCAGTATCTAAAAAATAATATCTGAGAAAAGGTACATATAATTTTATTTATTTTAGACACAAAGCAACATAAGAGATATATCATAGAAACTGAAGTTTTAATATTTCCTTAGGTTAGTATAAATATTTATATAGCTGTGAGCCTATGATCACTTACATTTAAATAATTTATATGATGGCATACATGCTTATCTTTGCAAATATAGTTATCTTTTAGTTATTTTGTTTTCTTATATTTTAACCTTTCGAGTAAATATCGCATATGCCAATATCTAAAGAAATATACACATCTCGATTTCATCATATTGTCTCTTCTTAATCCAACGGCCTAGAATCAATAGTCGTGTCTTCTTCTACACATGACTATTTTTTTATACACGAAAGGTGTATAGGCTTGCGCGTAGCCTATAATTTGTTAATTAGTGTCGATATATAAGCCAGACTCAAGACTAACCCCAAAAAGCTCTCTCTCTCTATACTTTGCTTCTCTCTCTAAAACGAAGGATGAAGATTTTCGTGAAGACTCTCAAAGGGACGAACTTCGAGATCGAAGTGAATCCGGCGGAGACGGTAAACCCTAATTCCCGTTAATTCGAGAATATCAGTCTTCTTTTACTTTAATTAGGTCTGATTTTGGGTGGAACTGGGTTTATGTCGATCGATTGGATTCTTAATTAGGGTTTAACTTAGGATCCTGTTTGGGGTTTTTCATAGATTCACAATATCACTGAGATGTGTATTAATATTTTGTTTGGTTTGCAGATCTCTGAGACTAAAAAACTTATAGAAACGATTCATGGAGCTCAGTACCCAGCTGCTCAGCAGATGCTGATCCACCAAGGGAAAGTTCTCAAGGATGAGACTACATTGGAACAGAACAGCGTTATTGAGAACAGTTTCATTGTTATCATGTTGTCCAAGGTCCTCCACTGTTTCTCAAACATTAGTTGGATTAGTAGCAGGGATTCTTACTAGTTTCTGGTTGCTAACTCGATTGATTTTTAACTTGATAAAAAATAGGCCAAGGTTTCTTCAAGCGGGGCATCAACTGCTTCTGCACCTGCTCCAGCACCTACACCTAGTGCTACTCAGGTGAATAATGTTTTTTTGTCGTATTTTGCTATGGTGTACTCTGGTGTTTTAGGCTTTTTGTTTGCAAGTGTTTTAGGCTTTCTACTTTCTTAGATCACACTATTGAACTGCTTTGGTTTTTTAGGCTCAACCTGCACAGGCAGTAGCTACACCTCAGGTTGCTACTCCAACCGCCTCAATGTAAGTTCCAAGCCTTCTAATTGACTTACCTCGCTTTGGAAGAGGATTTACCGGGTTCATCTGTTGATGAACCCGTCTATATACCGCTTTGCTAATTTGTTGTACTTTTTGCGGTTTACAGTCCAGAGCCTACAAGTGGAGCTGCGACCGTTGCAGCACCTACCGCAGCTGCTGCTTCGTAAGTACTTGTCAGAACTGCAATATATTCATTATTTATCAGAACTACTATATATTTTCGAATCTCCTCTTTCACTGTTTGATCATCGTATAAATGCTGTTTTTTTTTCTGCTGAAAACAGGACTCAAACAGATGTTTATGGACAAGCAGCATCAAACCTTGTTGCTGGAAACACCCTAGAGTCCACTGTTCAACAAATTCTTGACATGGGTGGAGGTAGTTGGGATCGTGACACTGTTATCCGTGCCCTGAGAGCCGCCTTTAACAACCCCGAAAGAGCTGTCGAATATTTGTACTCAGTATGTCTCGTTTCACTTCTTGATTCTGGTTACTTCTTCGTTATTTATACTTACCTTTGGTTTGCCACAACTCTAGTATGTTTTGATCTGTATATTGGACATTTTTTGATACTTTTTAGGGAATCCCTGCACAAGCTGAAATCCCAGCAGCCCCTCAAGCCCCAGCTACTGCTGGACAGGCAGCAAACCCTCTAGCACAGACCCAACAAGAAGCTGCTCCAGTGCCTGCAACTGGTGGTCCAAACGCTAATCCTTTAAACCTGTTTCCCCAGGTAGTTTAACATGTAATTGACTTATATCATTTTATTTTCCTTGCGTTTGGATTTGTTTGTTGACATCCACTATTGTCTGTCTTCACTCAGGGCATGCCCGCTGCAGATGCTGGTGCGGGAGCTGGTAATCTTGATTTCCTGCGTAACAGTCAACAGGTATCTTCATATTCTTTTCCATTTGAGTAAATAAATCTTTAACATGTTCCCTATATGGTAATTGCATTTTTTTTTGCAAATTCTTCAGTTCCAAGCCTTGAGAGCTATGGTACAAGCAAACCCGCAAATTCTACAGGTACATTTATCCCCACCTTCGTTTGACTCCTTTTTTGATCTCACATACTTATTTTCCGTTTATACTCTTTTGTTCTGCAGCCTATGCTTCAAGAACTCGGTAAACAAAACCCGCAGCTTGTGCGACTTATCCAAGAGCACCAGGCTGACTTCCTACGCTTGATAAATGAACCAGTCGAGGGAGAAGAGTGAGTTCATATCATCATTCATTCTCCTATACATTTTTCATTTATTTGTCTGTCCAACAATTCCTCTAATCCAAGCTGAATTTTCGTTTACTCTCACCAATACGACCTGCAGTAATGTCATGGAACAGTTGGAAGCAGCAATGCCACAGGCTGTTACAGTCACACCTGAAGAGCGTGAAGCCATTGAACGGGTTTGTTCCCTCGTTTTCTTTGCACTTGTACTTTAACTATAGACATGTAATACTTATGTCTTGTGTTGAAATTTGGATGCACAGCTTGAAGCGATGGGGTTTGATCGTGCGATGGTCTTAGAGGTGTTCTTTGCGTGTAACAAGAACGAAGAACTTGCAGCTAACTACCTTCTAGATCACATGCACGAGTTCGAGGAACAATAATGGAAGAAGAAATCCATTTCTCCTTCCTAAACTCAGAGACCCATCTTTATGTTTCTTCTTGTTTTTCATTTGCTTTTATGAGATAATCTGTCTTCTCCGATGCATTTGACAAGTTTCATGTTTATGTTCATGGGAGTTGATGTGTTTATGTTATATTTTAAAACTTATCATATCATAGCTTTATCTGGTTTGAAGATGTTCCCTTCTCTTTTATAATGTTGGGCTTAAAAACCTTTCTAATGGTTTCAATTGCACAATTTGGTTGTGTTCGATTCACCCTTTTAAAGATGTGAGGCAGGCCTCTAACTGCTAAGGGTGTGTGAACAACATTTAGATATGATACGGTCTCTTTTTTGTCATCTGTTGGATTAACATTCAGACTTAAACTTAAGCAGAGGATACATCATAAATAGCATAGTAAACAATACTATCCAGAGCCGAAGATGAAAATGCAGAAAGGAAAGAACAACACAAAAGCTAAAAGACACAGACTCAAACCCATTCACAAAAGAAACAAATCGGACTGTTAGTTAATAGATAACTGTTGCTGTAGACTGACCTCTTCCTCTTTTGCGTCTGTACTCCACTGATCTTCTCCAACTCTATTTTAAATTCGGCATTGGATTTTCAAAAGGACTCACCATGCGCCTTCAAAATTTTGAAAATCTAATCCAAAAGTTAAAATAAAGTTAAGTTAAACGTACAAAATGATAAGCAAATAGCCTATTACTATTAGTTCGTTCAAAAAAGAAACAACAAGCAGCATGCCGGGACACGTGTCTGGCGAAGCCACCAGTCACCTTCAAAATCCGACACTTGTCAGCCAACCATTGGATACATTAAACTCAACGCCTCGAAAACAGTGTTATTCCATTTTCGCATTATATCAGATTCAGTTTCTCTCCATATTCCCAAAATTCAAACCACCACTCAGATCCTTAGACGAAGAAGAACAAAGGGTAACCCTCTCTAATCTCTTCAATCTCGTTGTACAGATCCGATCTTTTATCGAAACATTCCTGAAATCGATCCGATCGATCGAGGATCATAGTGTCATCATCTTACTCTGTGATTGATTCGCCGATCTGATCGATCTCTCTTCTTATAGCTGTTTTAGTGGAGAGAGTATGAGTCTGTTTGATTCAGTGAATGATTTGTGTAGATGTTGATTTGGTTTCTAGGGTTCTTAATTGGTTTCTCCGTTGTAGGATTCTTGTCATGAGTTTGATTCAATCGTTACAATTTTTTTAGGTTTTTGATTCAATCGGAAGATGACATCATCACGCGAAGAGAATGTGTACATGGCGAAACTAGCCGAACAAGCCGAGCGTTACGAAGAGATGGTCGAGTTCATGGAGAAAGTCGCCAAATCCGTCGACAACGAGGAACTCACCGTCGAAGAGAGGAACCTCCTCTCCGTCGCTTACAAGAACGTGATCGGAGCCAGGAGAGCCTCGTGGAGGATCATCTCTTCCATCGAGCAGAAGGAAGAGAGCAAAGGGAACGAGGACCACGTAGCCGTCATCAAGGATTACAGGGGGAAGATCGAGGCAGAGCTCAGCAAGATCTGCGACGGGATCTTGAATGTTCTCGAAGCTCATCTCATTCCCTCTGCTTCCCCTGCTGAGTCCAAAGTGTTTTACCTGAAGATGAAGGGGGATTACCACAGGTATCTTGCTGAGTTCAAGGCTGGGAACGAGAGGAAAGATGCTGCTGAAAGCACTTTGGTTGCTTACAAGTCTGCTCAGGACATTGCCACTGCTGAGTTGGCTCCCACTCACCCGATCAGGCTTGGTCTTGCACTCAACTTCTCTGTGTTTTACTATGAGATCCTTAACTCCCCTGACCGTGCCTGCAGCCTCGCCAAGCAGGTTTGTTGCTTCTTCATGTGAAAAACTGTTATTATTGTTGACTTTTCGGGACTTGATTCACGTTAATGGTTTGTGCAGGCTTTTGATGAAGCAATCGCTGAGTTGGATACGTTGGGTGAGGAATCATACAAGGACAGTACACTGATCATGCAGCTTCTCAGGGACAATCTCACTCTCTGGACTTCAGACATGACAGTAAGCCTTGTCTCATTATAATAGGATTCAAAGGCTATTTATTCAATATGTTTGTTTTTTGGAGGGCTTGTTTGCTCTGTAACTGACATCTTTGTGTGTTATAGGACGAAGCAGGAGATGATATAAAGGAGGCATCGAAGCCAGAAGGCCCAGCAGAGTAAAGCTGAAGACGAGGAAGTCGTTTTATGAAGGTAGAAGGTTTATGTGATAATTCTGAGTGATAATAAGCTCAGGACTCGTACCAGACACACTTTTATCGTTTGTTTTGTTTGTTTGGATACAATTTGAAAACCACGTTGCGAATTTGAGATTGATTCCTCGAAATTTCCTATTTTTCAGTGAAATCAAATAATTCTTTTTCTTCTCTTCTTTCTTATTTTCGGTTCTAGATTCTGACAAGTTTAAACATATTCGTCGTGAGAGTTATGATACTCTGATAACCCGTTCAAAATATGCCCAGTAGTTGTCAAATTGATGAACTTCTCAAACATTCCTTCCACAATGCGTATTACTAATCCATCAGCAATACATGGTTAGTGAACTGATACGTTGATTTGGTTTTGTTATTGAGTATTTTAGGATAGAGAGATAGCCAATACATTTGGTATAAAGATATATTAAAAGCTTCAAACTTGAGTAGACTTCAAGCTTAAAAGCTTCAAACTCTCACTAACAGTTTTCTCATTTTTCTATACCCCCAAACCAAACTACTCCCCTGGTTTACCAGTACCAGAATATAAAACTTTCCACTACACAAACACACACACACACACAAGTTTGCTTATATAGCTGATGTCTTGACGATGAAGATGATATACACTAGATGAGAGAGTAGACAACATCATCATACGTAGGGAAGGTCAATGGTCCATCCCCAAGGACTAGCACACAAGTCACAAGAACTGCGACAAAGATGGTGAAGATCAGAAAGGATTTACAAGGGTCAGCGCTGTTCTGTTTCTCTGCTCCAACCGTCACAATCCCTTCACTTCCACTTCCAAGTTGAAACACCGGACAAGTGAAGAACCCGTACACAACCCCAGCTACAAGTGCTCCCAGATTTGTCCTGTCATGATGACTCACACATGTTAGAACTTAGAATCATAAACACACAAGTACCCCCAATGATCAAGATGAAAGCTTTACCAGTCATCTATGGGACCGAAATGGCTTAGTATGAGACCAAGCCCTGTCATTATAATGGCCTTCTGAAACAAGTCTTCGTACTCATCTCTTTTGATCATCTCCTTGTTCTGAGATTGGTCAACAAGCCAAGCTCCTATTAAGGCAAATGCAGGTCCCTACACCAACCAGTTTATTTTGAAGTTTAGGAACGGTGCAATGCAATATGGTGGAAGAAACAAGTTTTAAACTTACAGTTCCTCCAACTGTAGGATCTGGTGTATGAAGAAAGCTCATGAAATTACCAGAGACTCCTCCCAGAATACAAATGAGACAAAAGTTGAGTAGGCCATAGTCACGGCAGACTTTTGGTCCAAAGGTAAGCAGAGCCCATGAGCTAAGTGCTACATGAGGGATTCCAGAGTGCTGCAAAATGAAAAGTGTTTTCAGTGACACAAACTTACATGAAACCAAAGACACATCAAGAGGGGCTGAGTTTGACAAAGATTGTTTGTAGATGTTCTGGTTTTTCTGATTACAGTAAAAAAGAATGGGAGAACAGACCCAATCTGTTTGTCTTGTACCAGAAACATGGGTGTGATCAGCCTCCACCATTCCCCAGCCACGATTAGATCGTTTATCTTTGCTCCATATAACAGTGGGAGCGATAAGAGTCCCATATCATTGTTCCTCACTGGAGCCGCCGCTTCAAACAGACACACTCCAACGTTTATGGATGCCAATATGCTCCTGGAGAGACACACACAAAAGGAAGAAGGCTTTTTCACTAAGCATATACCAGCACATGCATCACATAGCTAAGACAAACAAGAGTTTCTTACACAGCATAGAAGTTTAATGTATCCTCTCCTTGATCATCAGCATCGAGCTGCTGTAAAGAACTATTGTTATTACTTTTGATATCAGACTTTCTCATTTTGCTTCCTACTGAACCTCCTTCTGGTCAAAGAAACAGCCAAGTAAGTGACTATTAACACTTATCTCACAAAGATGATAATATTAATATTATACCTTTTTGTTGTTTGTCAAGATAAACACTCAAAGATTCTAAATTCTCCTCTGCACTGAGTTCAACGTTGCTAACCATTTTATCTGCCCTTGAGATAGAAGAAGGCTTCTCATCGTTGCTTTGAAGTTTCCCAAAGTAAGAATCTAACAGTTGAAGTCTCTTTTTGGTCTCTGATGATGCCCTAACCAAGCAAAGCTTTCCTCTTGAACACAGGATCGATTTCATACAACCATTCCCCATAGCGGTGGTTCTATGTTTCAGGCCACTAGTGCTACTGCCAATAACCTCTGCCTTCATCAACACCTCGAAAGATGGAAAACGTCTTGGACCATTCGAATCAAACGACACTTCTACTCCTCTGCTCTGTCGACTTGAAGTTCCATGCTTAAAAACGTGATCTTTACAGGGGAGTTCATGGTGAAGAGGAAACAACGCCATTATAATGCTCGAATCTGTGCATTAAGTAAGAACATGTCATCATCATATCTATTCATTCGTTCACCAAATTCCAAAAGAGCTAAGATGCTTTAGACTATAGCATGTAGAGGCTCAGAATCCATCAAGAAAGGCTTTGATATAATCAAACAAGAAAAGGAACTGGTCATAACTTTATAAATAATACTAAGGTACGATTCGAACAACGAGTACCAAAAGTAGCTCTTAGAAATGATAAACCTCTTGTCACTCACGGTTTCCGACAAAAAATTAAAGATTACTAAAAGAAACTAACACCGAGCACGAATGGTCCGAAGTAGAGAGAGTGATGGACTTTACCTTGGAAGAAGAACGAACCAGATCTTATCTCTTCTTTGGCTTGCTCAGACCTTAAGATGGAGATTGTGGTTACAACTAGGGTTATGATTTAGGATGATGATAAGTGAGTGTCTTCGGGTAATGAAGATTACGTTAAAAGACCGACAAATAAAAACAAAATAATTTAATTGTTTGAACGGTACTGACTCACATGTCACGAGTCACAAGTACAATTCTCCAGACCTGACCATTCCTTTTCTTTTCTGTAAAACTTTACATCCCACATATATTTGATTCTTTTTGTTTCCTTTTACTATAATCGAAAGATTTTTCTGACAGAAATTTATATAGTACCTCATCCTTTTAAAAACATACATAGTCTGGAAAAACAAATGTTTCTAAAACATACATTTTTATATTTTGTATTAATAATTTGTCAATTAATAGTGAATAACTATTGTATAAAAGTAATGAATTGTATAATAATAGTGAGTAATTGTAAATTTCAAAACAATTGATTGACTTAACTGAATTCTAGTTGGTTTAGAATAATAGAAAACAGGTAAATACAAAAATTATATATTTATAGCTAAAATTTAATATATATTTTATTGATATATGGGAAAGTTCTAGTATGTTAGAGGCAAGTCTATGCTTTACGAGATGGTGTTCTGACTGAGCAAGATGTGACAATACGTGATGAAACATGGTTAATATGGCTAACCATCTGACTCTGCTAGATGGATGGCTGGATTGAAGACCAAATCGTCTCTTTTAGTTACTTAAGGATAGTTGGTTAGGTGATTTATCAATAAGGGGATGCGTTGAAGTATTGATCGATCTAGAGTCTAGACACAGATGGGTGAATAAACAAGCAATGGCTAAGGTATATGTTCTAAATAGTCTTGATAACTTAATAATCTGTTATGTTGCTGGATTTTAGATTAAGAGAACGATGGAAACTGAAATGAAATTCATTGAGGTAAAATGCATATTAAATTAAGCAAAGGAAAGGCAACCGAAAATTTAACATGCGGTAAAGAAAATCGAGTTGGGTGATTTGAGTCCAAATTAACAGGTCAATTTGTGAAAGCACCAGATTTAAATATTTTTACATTCAGATCTGAGGACTTCAAAGCATGCATTTTTTTGCATATTACAAGAAATACACGTTTTTATTTTTGAAAAAATCGGTTTATTAATGCAAATTACAGAAAAAAATACGTATAAAAGATCTTTAACACGGTGCAAATAAATCTAGTTAGGAAATTTTTATAGGATGTCGGATGATATAGTAAGACTTAAATTCTCATAAAACATGTAGTATTGTCGGTACACTCCGGTCAGCCTTTATGTATGATATTTTACATATGAAAAAAGTTTATCCAGCGTTATAAAAAAATTAACAGGCCAACCTTTATCCATGCTGTGAGAATCTAGTTTGATTTTTTTTTTTTTGTCACAGAGAATCTAGTTTGATATCTTTTTCTTATCTTCGTTAACCATCAAATCAAACGCCACGTGGACGCTTCAACCGAACGAGTGGTTGTTGTTGCTTCTGTTCGAACATCGTCTCTCCCCAAATCGTCGTTACATTAATCTCTGAGACCATTTGGTTTAATCGAATTATATGTTAACCGAACCGTACCGAAACCAATCAAACAAGAGGAGAAAGCCACGTAAGATCATCTCTGAATGACAATCAACCAAAACGGATAACTAACTAAAGAAGAAGCAGAGTTAGAGAGACGACGACGACGATGAGAGCTCTGACATGGACAGGATTATCTCCGCCGCCGCCGTCTACGGTGGCGCGAATGACGATGACTTCGAAGATGGTTGTGGTTGCCTCACGACGGATGACACTCCGAAAAGATCGCGTCTGTGTTAGAGCAACGGCGTCGTCTAGCGCGGCGGTTTCAAGCGGAGTAGGAGTAGCGGAACCGGTGGAATTGGATGAGATAGGAGAGAAGAGTAAAGAATGGAAGTGGAAGGGAGAGTACTCGATCAATTACTTTGTCGAGAGTTCGCCGGAGGAAGTAACTCCGGCGAGTCAGACTGTTCTCTTGGTTCACGGTTTTGGCGCATCTATTCCTCACTGGCGAAGGTATCAGTTTCAGATTCATTTACGATGTAACTTTGTTCGGAAGTTATGGATCAATGAAGTGAAGATGAGACAGAGTTCTGTTGTCTAGGAGAAGTGTAGATAGTTATGACAATGAAGTGAAGCTGAGACAGAGTTTTGTTGTTTAGGACAAGTGTAGATTAGTTATATATTAATGAAATGAAGCTGAGACAGAGTTTGGTTGTTTAGGACAAGTGTAGATTAGCTATGTAATTAATGAAATGAAGCGGAGACAGAGTTATTTTGTTGTTTAGGAGAAGTGTAGATTAGTTATGTACCAATTAAGTGAAGCTGAGACAGAGTAGGAGAAGTGTAATTAGTTAAGAATCAAGAAACTATTTGTATGTTGAAGATTTATTCTGTGTATATGCATTTGGTTGTTACAAGAACAAACTAACTTTTATTTGCAGGAATATAAATGCTCTGTCCAAACACCATACAGTGTATGCTATTGATCTTCTTGGGTTTGGTGCTTCAGAGAAGCCACCTGGTTTTAGCTACACTATGGAGTCATGGGCTGAAGTAACCACCTGGCATTATCTGATCTGTTTTAAACAAGTGTCTTGGTTTGTTTTAATTTCTTAATTTGTTTTCTTGCAGTTGATACTCAACTTCTTGGAGGAAGTGGTTCAGAAACCGACAGTTTTGATTGGAAACTCTGTTGGAAGCCTTGCTTGCGTTATAGCTGCTTCAGGTCTTTTTTCTAGTATCTGATGTTATTGCTATCTTTTTGATCTAAGACTCCATTTCTTTTTTTGGTGTGACTTCTTGAAAATTAGAAGAATCGCAGCGAGATCTGGTTAAAGGTCTTGTTCTGTTGAATTGTGCTGGTGGTATGAACAACAAAGCCGTGTTTGACGATTGGAGAATCAAGCTGCTGATGCCATTGCTCTTGCTTATCGACTTCTTACTCAAGCAAAGAGGAATTGCTTCTGCACTCTTCAACCGCGTTAAAGACAGGCATTACTCGATTACCAACTTATATTATCTACACTCTCCTTAATCGAGAGCTCTAACGCATTGATGGATGAATAAAACACAGGGAGAATCTCAAGGACATCTTGACAAATGTATATTGCAACAAAGACAATGTAGATGATACCCTTGTGGAGGTACTCACACTCTCATCTCAATGACATAAGAACCAACTAAATGTGTTTTAACATTTTATGTGAAAACGTTATGTCAGATTATTGCTGGACCAGCAAACAGCGAAGGTGCGCTAGATGCATTTGTTTCGATACTAACGGGTCCGCCTGGACCAAATCCGATTACGCTGATTCCTGGAATAAACAAACCGGTTCTTGTCTTATGGGGAGACCAGGATGGATTAACTCCTCTTGACGGTCCTGTGGGTAAGTACTTCACGTCCCTTCCGGATCAGTTACCTAACTTCAACCTCTATGTTCTGGAAGGTGTTGGACATTGCCCACAAGATGATCGTCCCGATCTTGTCCATGAACGTTTACTTCCATGGCTGGCTCAGCTTTCTTCCTCATAGTCTCGGTCTGTTTTTAACCATGTATACACTATACACTCACTTGTATGGTGTTTAGAAATGTATAGCATGTGTTGAGTCTATGCACACCCGATAGCCAGATTCTACCATTTTTTCTATAAAACAAATGGGTAAATCGTATATAAATGGGTTCATTTGGATGTGTTTTTATTGGATTGGTATGAAGTGAGGGTCTTATTGGCAGTGTATAACCTTGTTTATACAGACAAGGGGCAATGTACAGTATCACCGAATTAGTATAAGACTTCAACTCCATCCCGACTCCTAAATCTTAAACCCTACCCCATTCCCTCGTAATAAAGCCTAAAAGTTACTAAATCTAAACTCTAATCACTAAAATCTAAACCAAAATATAATCTATATAATATTTTCAAATATTTTACCTTCTATGTATATATACATACTATATGACTTCCCGCGAATACAACATAGTCGGGGAAATCATCGATGATGCAGTAGAGCCAACATCGGCAATCTATCTATCTATATTATCTCTATTATTAAAATAGAAGTACATTTATAAATTACCCTTTAATTTTCAGTGTTATTTACAATGGCATGCTACTTAAGTAATTAAATGAACCATTAAATGAACTTATATTTAAGGAATTATTGTCTTTTTCTATTTATTAAACAGTTTCCTAAATCAATTTAACTTAATTTCGTATTTAATATATTTCCTAAAATAAATTAGCTGATTTTTAAAAATATTCATATTTAAAATTTATTTTAACAATATTAAAATTGGATAATGTTACGATTAATTTATTTTGAACGAAATTCAAGTTTAAATTTGACATTAAAAATATTTTGAATATTCCTAAAATATATGTTTAACTTACCATTAATTACTTTGAATAATAAAATATATATATGCTAAGATTTTAAATATTTTAAACTACTTATAAAACAAGATGAAATATTTGTAACTCAATATTTTAATATAATTAAATCTCACCTAAGATTATATATTTTTCAAAAAATTTTAAAGTATATGTTTAATTATTTTGGTTGCTATTAATTATTTTCAACAAAAAAAATTAATACTGAAATTTAAATATATTTTAATTATTTGTAAACCAATGTTTAATGTTTATAACCAAATACATTTTTTCTAATGTATCTAAATCTTACCATATTATCCATATTTGATCAAAATATTTAATTTTTTTTTATATTTGCCAAATATTTTCATGTTACAAGAAATATTATTCAAAATATCAATAGGTCAATATTATTTTTTCAAAAGATTAATAACAAGCACAGAATACTATTTTTACAGCACATAAACTATTCGACTGTTGTGTTTATAAAAATTTAGAAATATGTAAATATTTAAAAATATAAACTGACAAACATTTAAATAATATTTATTTATATACAAAAATGAAAATAAATACACGTCTGGTCGGACGGGTCCAGCTCTAGTTAAAATTGAATTACACTTTAGAGATGTTTGGAAACAAATATATCATTCTTAATTAAATTTATTTGGAAACATAAATAGTAGTAGAATTCAATAATTGCCTATTTTAAAGGATTTTGTACAGATATTCATTATATTTCTAATCAAATCTAACCACTTCATATAATATCTTTACTAAATAAACAAACAGCATTTAATACAAAACCACAAAACAAATCTTAATTGTTTTCAATATTTTTTGATACGAAAATAAGTTTTTAACTTTTGCAAAACACATGATAAAATAAAAATTCATGTTTTATTTAGAAATTGTAAATACATATTTAGAAGATTTTATTTGAACTTCTATTTTATCCTCCACGGAAAAAGAAAATTTTGACTAATTTTTATTACAAATTAGAACATATGTCCAAAAGTTAGCTAATCAACAACTCGATAAAATGTTTTCTTCAAGTTTAATGTATTATTAAAAAGTAAATTGATTTCTTTGGAAATATTATAAGATTTTTTGGGTTTTTACTAAGTCAACTAGCATTAAATCACAGGTTAAAGGTGGATTTTTTTTTTTGGTTTTTTTCTCAAATTTTTAATTCACAATTTTTATAAAATCTGAGCCAGATTATATATGGATCATCGGGTTTATCAATTTGACTGCAAATTCGGGTCGAATATGAAAACATTGATTATATCTAATTCTTTTTAAAATAGTTAAATAATCTATACAAATAGAATGATTTCTTTGCGTCATTTTAATATAAATAAACAATTACCCCTCAGTACTCGGTTTATGTTCGGGTATTCTAAACTTTTATTTTTCTTTGGTTTTCAACTGTGGATACTTAGGAACCATTAATTTGGTTTGGTTATTTTATTTTTCGGTTCAGTTCAGGTAGTAAAGTTAAAAACCAGCTAATATCCTACAATGGGTCAAATTTGGTTCCGGTATGGTTTTCGGGTAATTTTATATAGTGTAAGTAAAAATATCAGATAATTCGGGGGATTTTTAGTTTAAATAGCAGGTAATTGGGTTGTTCTGATAATAAGTTAGATAAATTTTAATGTTTAAGATAAAAAAAATTATTTGAGTTATTCAGTTTTGGGTAATTCGGTTTATAAAGAGTATCTTAAGATATCAGATTATTTAAAAATTAAAATATAATTAATATTTGTTGGTTTATAATTTTTATTTTAAAAATTTGGTTACCTATTCGGTTTTTGGTTTCGGTCCAGTTTGGTTGTTCGGTTCCAAAAATATAGGATCCGCCTCGGTTATTTATCAAATTTATTATAATTTTGATTTGGTATATCAAATTGGCACAGTTCGATTCTTTGATTTCAAATATATATGTCCAACCTTATACAACATTTTATCTTTAAAAAGTCATATTTAATTTTGAAAATTAAATCCGCTTTTTCGAAAGCGCAGATCAAAATCTAGTAAAGATTAAAACAAAGTCTCGTTTCAGTTACCAGTTAATCCGACTTCAGACTGAAAAAAAATTGTCAATAAGTGATTGAGATATCTTTGAGAGAGAAAAACAAAGAACAAAGGTTGAAGAGGTTGAGTCGATAGATATTAAGGACGTTTTGATATATAAGACGTAAAATAAATTGAATACATTGCAATTTTTCTTTGGTTTTCTAGTGATTTATTTATTGTTTGAACGTGATAGAGTGCAATTATCCTCATTTGTTTTATTAAGATGTCAAAACAAAACCGAAAAAGTAAACAACGAAAAGAAGAAGAAAAAACAAAGTAGCTTTCAAAAAAAACATTAAATATTCCTCGATTGCCGGGTGCCGGGGAAGTTTTTTCATGAGTTTTATAACTTTTATTTCATTTGTTCCACTGATCTGTTAACTTTCTCTCACTCTTAAATTCATCAAAACTCAAAACTCTCTACTTCTGATTCCTAATTCTACTAAAAGTTGCAAAGAAATGGCATATCAGTTGCTTTTGCCACCAAACTCATTCACCAAACCAGTCACAGCTAAAGTTTTCCTAACAGGTAAATACAACTTTATTGTAAACTCGTTTATTAATATGATTTCTACATGGTATTGGTTCTTGATTGCTGTTGAAACTCCAGCTTCATAGTTCAGTTCTTGATGTCTTGAGGTCGAACTTGATTTGATTAGGTGGTGACTTAACGCTAAAAAGAAAGTCAAACCAGGCAACAAGAGTTTCAAATGGATTTAGCTTAAGAGCAAAAGCAGCTTTAAGATCTAATCATAGCTCATCTGTTGAGATTCCAAATCAATGGTACAATCTTATCGCTGATCTTTCTGTTAAGCCTCCTCCACCCTTGCATCCCAAGACTTTCGAACCGATCAAACCTGAAGATTTATCTCATCTTTTCCCTAATGAGTTAATCAAACAAGAAGCAACGTTAGAGAGGTTTATCGACATCCCTGAAGAAGTTCTTGAAATCTATAAGCTCTGGCGTCCAACTCCTCTAATCAGGTTCTTGTTTTTTTTCTTCTTTTGTTTTTTTGTTTATGACATGCACTTGATGTGAGAAAGGAAGTAATAGAATTAAATACAGAGTATTTCTTTAGAATATGTTTCTTGCTTTGAGTTTGTTCAAACAAAAAAATGTTTCTTGCTTTGAGTTTAGAGCAAAGAGATTGGAGAAGCTTCTTCAGACACCTGCAAGGATTTACTTCAAGTATGAAGGTGGTAGCCCGGCTGGTTCACACAAACCTAACACAGCGGTTCCTCAGGCTTATTACAATGCGAGAGAAGGTGTCAAGAACGTTGTGACTGAAACCGGCGCTGGCCAATGGGGAAGTTCTTTAGCCTTTGCCTCTAGTCTATTTGGACTTGACTGCGAAGTAAGTACAAATATTTTGCAGCTACATCTTGTCTCTTGTTAAGTTCAATCAGTTTTGGAAAGTGTTTGTTTCTTTTATGCTATATAGGTGTGGCAAGTGGCCAATTCATACCATCAAAAACCATACCGCCGGTTGATGATGCAAACGTGGGGAGCAAAGGTTCATCCATCTCCATCTGATCTCACTGAGGCGGGTAGAAAAATCCTTGAATCTGACCCATCGAGCCCGGGAAGTTTAGGCATTGCGATCTCAGAAGCTGTTGAAGTTGCAGCTAGAAACGAGGATACAAAGTACTGTTTGGGAAGTGTACTGAACCATGTGTTGTTACACCAGACGGTTATTGGAGAAGAATGCATAAAGCAGATGGAAGATTTTGGCGAAACGCCTGATGTGATCATAGGGTGTACTGGTGGAGGATCAAATTTTGCTGGTTTGAGTTTTCCTTTTATCCGGGAGAAACTCAAAGGCAATATCAGCCCTGTCATAAGAGCTGTTGAGCCCTCTGCTTGCCCTTCCTTGACCAAAGGAGTTTATGCTTATGATTTTGGAGATACAGCTGGACTGACTCCTTTGATGAAGATGCATACTTTAGGACATGACTTCATTCCTGATCCTATCCATGCCGGTAATAAATTAAAATTTTAAACCCCCCCAAGATCTTTAATACATTAACCCTAAGGCTTCTCCAGCTCTTTGCTGCCTCATTTCTTTGTTTCTTGATTATTGATTCTTGTTTTCTTATCCGCTTTTGTTTTCTCCATGCAAGTAATAAGCAAATAAGCGTTTATAGCCTTGTGCTCCTTGATTCTTGTTCTTTTGATTATTGGTTCTTGATTCTTGATTTTTTTTTTCTTGATTCTTGATTTCCACTGTTTTGTTGTTTTGTCTATTGTTTTGATAGGTGGATTACGGTACCATGGGATGGCACCCTTGATCTCACATGTTTATGAACAAGGTTTCATGGAAGCAATCTCAATTCCGCAAATCGAATGTTTCCAAGGTGACAAAATATCTCTAAGTCTCGATTCCGAAAATTAATATATTGTTAATTTTTACTCCCTTCTATATTTGCATTTGACTGTAATTCCCATTTCCTGATCTAATTTTCTATGCAGGTGCCATTCAGTTTGCAAGAGCGGAAGGGATAATACCAGCGCCGGAACCAACTCACGCCATTGCAGCAACCATAAGAGAAGCTCTCCGATGCAAAGAAACAGGAGAAGCAAAAGTGATACTAATGGCGATGTGTGGTCATGGCCACTTTGACCTTTCTTCTTACGACAAGTATTTAAAAGGCGAATTGGTAGATTTATCATTCAGTGAAGAGAAGATACGAGAGTCTTTGTCCAAGGTTCCTCATGTTCTTTAGCTCGGAAGCCCCATATTCTGAGCCAGGCATAGAAAAGTTAGGGCATTCCTTCCCAAGGCTTCTAAATAAAGAGTGAGAGAGAGGTAACGACTTCAATAATGGGCCCTATGTCTCACAGATAATTTAAACAGACAGTTTCAAGAATACCGTATTCAGTTTTCTACTAGAAAATAACCCGCTCTTTACGGCAGACTTTTTTTTGTTATCAATTTACATATTTTAGACTCGATTAAGGTTCTGCTAATCAAGAAGGAAACTCCATGTCAGTATGGACAAAGTGGGATGATAGATGATATAAATATTTTAATCAAATATTTTAACATATTAGTTAATTCTGTATATTGTATTTAAGTAAAAAATAATTTTTATACATTAATAATTAATTTTATGATTAGCTTAATTATTTTTTTATCCGGTAAGAAAAATGGACAGATTTGCCTCTTTCACAGAAGGTTAAAACTAATTCATAAAAGATTACATGTAGACGAATTTGATTTCGTTATCTATCTGGTTAGAGCCAAAATTTAAATGTATTATTGCCTGTTATATTAATATGTTTTAACTTTTATTTTACTGAGTTAAGTGTTTGGTTGTTTGAGTTTGAGGAGTCATGGAGTTATAACTAGCCCTGGCCTTACTCCCACAAAGAACTTTCTCATCCGTTATACTTTCCAAACAGCTTTTCATTCTATATGGAGAAAGCGCAATTCTCGACGTCAAAAGAAACTCGATGTCTTGCAAAGTTTGTAGGCAAAACTATTAGGCTTTGGTTGCTTTCACTCCAAGGAAGAGGTAAGCTAGAGGGAGGGCTTGTTACGCGGTTTGGAACCAGAATGGACCCTTAGCCTAGAAATTTTTCATTTTGTTTCATAGATTGATTCTTTGATTCATAAAACAGCTGCACTTGATGTAAATATGTTTTTTGTTTGAATAAATTTAACATTAATTCAAAAAAAAGAGTTTGAAGAGTTATAATATGAAAACAACTGTCCAACCCGTCATATAACTATATAAATACATCTTTATTGTGGAGATTCCAAGTGATCTTTAAAAGGGACGCAGCAAAGACGTAGTTATTTTTTACAAAGGATTCAGCAAGAACGCAGCAAAGACTTTTTTTAATTAATAATTTTTCCTCTTTGGTCCCTGTGATTTGTGGTCCCTGATAACCTTGGCACCTTGCTCTAAGGGGCCATGTGTCTGACTCGTCATCGTAGTCATTACGCTCAATCCGACTCTCACTGCAACTAGTATCAGCCGTTCAAGTTGAAGATATATGAGATGATCTGATGAACCACAAGTCCATATGTTACGTCTTACTGTTATGTCCATTTAATATATGATTTAATTATTTTTAATAAGATATCCATTTGTAATTTTTTATCATTTCTCGTAAATAAAATGATAAATAAAGATTAATAATATTTATTGACTCTAAATCAACATGATAAATTTACTATGTTATCAGCAACCAAATTAATAGTCCTTTCAGATCGGTTCCACCAACCATTTCATAGGTATCGGTGAACTAAATCAACAGTTGAATAAACAGAAACTTACATGCAGTATATTGCTGGAAGTGAATCAGACATCTGACCTAAAACGGACAAACAAAATAAATGTGGCTAAATGTTCAAAAACTAAAGAAAAGTTATGTGGCTATGTTTCTTTGGGCAGATAATCCTCTAGATAAGAGTCTCTGTACCTCTCTTTTTTAAGTCAATGACTTGAGACAATTTTACTATCCAAAATTAAAAGCCTAAATATATGTATAGGTCGGAAAATAATCAAATAATAAACACGAAATCATATCAGCTTAGATACTACTACTCAATAAATTAATATTTTTTAAGAAGTGTAAAATATGTTATAATTCGATTAAATAATAAAATAAAACTTTTAAAACTCTTAAGTGAAAATTTTGTTTCATTTAAATTAGAAATTAAAAATTATTATATGTAAATATAATACTTTGTATAAACAAAATAAATATTGTATTGTTTATTTTATCAGAAAATCATTTTTATTTTAGTTTTAATACTTTAGTGTTATTGTAATGAATTACATCTTAAGAAATATATGTTATATGGTATGATTTGTGATAATTAAATAAAATATATGATTGGAAAAACTTTCTTCCCAGAGATTATTTTACGGATAAACATCTGCATAATGGGTTTCATAAAGTTTGTTTGATTTGTGTGAAACAGGTTTCATAAAAGGCATTTTCTCAAAAAAAAGAAAAAAAAAGAAACAGGTTTCATAAAACAATGTTCTGTACAATGCCAAGTAACAGTTCTGAAAATACACACAACCATCAACGGAAAACACAAAAGATGAGGCGAGACATGAGATGGCTTCATCGCCATCATATCTCCCTCTCTCTTCATGGCCTATACTTCATCGCCCGGATCCCACATTAATTCTTTACCTTATTGATATGTTTACTTTAGGTGAACAGAAAAAAAAAACTAAGATTGTTATGTACCGAATTTGTATACACTTGATATTAGTATTCTCAACATTCGTTGAAATGCCGTCATCTCTCTAGATATACGAATAAGGAACTGAGTAAACAAACTTCTTATGTTTATAAATAACTTAACAACAATAGAATTGCTAGAGTTAATTGGTAACTAAAATATCCAATTTAAAGATTATTTTTTTCCCAAAACTGAAGCATTTAAAGAATGTGCTATAGAACAAATTCATAAAATCCAATTGAATAATAGTTGAACTTCCTCCGCAGCGTTGTTTGCGTACAAACAAACAAACAAGGAGACATGAAACATCAAGCATTCATGAATCTCCCTATTCAGCACTAAACCTTCTGACATCAACATTTACGTCTCCAATTTCTCTGCATAACCCAATAAAACCTTTACAAAAATATCAATAACAATATTATTTATATTATATAAGTAACAATTGAACCGCTTGCTAATTAGAACATTGTGATATATCAACCAAATACACTCCAAGAATCAACGAGATGTCGATCATCTTCTCGAATTTTATTCTCTTATTCGTCATCATTTCATGCTTCCTCACAACTCTATCAACATCGGCCGCTTCGCAATCTCTTCATCCAGATGAATGTATGAGAAAAACCTCCCGTCAATGTATGTATGTTTTATATATAACCAAGGTTTTTCATATACTAATGCAGTGAACGCGCTAAAGGAGATAGCTACTACACTTGGTATCAAAAGATTGAACTTGAGTGCTGGAGATCCTTGCAGCATACGAACTTTAATGATCGTACAAGAAAAACAGGACGTTCTTTTGAATTCCGCTAAAAATAACAGCATTGTCTGTGATTGTAGCTTCAACAACAACATGACTTGCCATATTAAAGTCATGTGAGTGTTATTCTGTCTCTTCAACTCGTCAGAGCTCAATATTTTTCTCAGTTTAAATAAGTTTTTATAATTTGACGTATACAGAGAGAACTCAAGACCCTTAGTCTTCCAGGGAAACTTCCACCCCAGATGGCCAAGCTCCCATATCTCCAAAAGATGTAAAGATGGTTTATTGGACATTTGAATCTTTAGATTTTTAATTGTTTTATATCAAACAATGATACTTAGAGCTGGAGCTTCAGAGGTGAAAAAGTTTTAAGCCTTTAACAATGTGAGGGGAGAGACTAAGCGATTATATGCTCTTCTTGTGCAGCGACCTGTGCCTAAATTACCTCTCGGGTACAATTCCAATGGAGTGGGCTTCATTGCAATACCTCACTTCCATGTTAGCTCTCGCAGTGCCAAAGAAATCATACATTTTTTATTGTAGCTCATACACTTGTTCTTTATAATAGCTGTCTTTTTTCTTCTCCAGCTCGGTCTGCGCTAATCGTTTGACTGGGAATTTACCGCGTGGGTTGCAAAACTTCAAGAATCTGACATACTTGTACGTCACAATGTGTTCTTTTAAGTTTTAGCTACACCTAATGATATAAATTTTCAGATCTGTTGAAGCAAACCAGTTCTCCGGCACCATTCCTGATGAGCTCGGTAACATGACCAGCCTAACCACATTGTAAGACCCGTTAATTTGCGTCTAAGATTTTTTATAACCACAATAATATTTGATTTCACGAAAAGAAATCGGGGTTTGCAGGCATCTTGCTTCCAATAATTTTACGGGAAGCCTTCCTAGCAGTCTCGGTAGACTAGTAAACCTTGAAGACGTGTACGTTAATGTTACTATACTTTGAATCAGATTTTTTTATATTGGAATTTTTCAAAACCATTTTCACTTTTTTTTTAAACTGGAAATGCTCTTCTTTATTTGGACGTGTAGTACAAGGTGACATTTTGCCAGAAAGTTCGAAGAATTGCCGTTCTGTGAACAAATGCATATTAAAGATATACTAGATTTTCACCCGCCCCACCGGACGGGTTTTTGTTTTCATTTATTTTTATATAATATTTTATTTTTAATTCTCGATTGGTGTATATTATAACATATTATTGAGGTGTATCTACAAATTTTTAAAACATTATGATCTGTACGGTATATTATTTTCACTGAATATATTGTTTATTACTATCTACATGTATTTGTATCTTCTTCTATATATATATGTTTTGGCTATTATTTAATTATTAAAATCATAACTATATAATAAAGATTGGTAACATATTGTTTTATGCCATCTTCAAAGATATTGTAACATGAGACAAATTTTGATAGTTTTAAGAAAAATAAACTTTAGCTTCATAGATTTATATGATCGCGTAAATAACTAAGCATAATGTTTTTGTTTAAATTTTAGAATAAACTATATAGTTTTATTTTTTCATTGGTATAAGGTAGTGTATATTAAATATCATTAGATAATGATGATTTTGGTTAATTTTAAAAAAATAATTGCAATTTTTAAAGTTAATTAACATAAAATATATTGAAATAATTTAACTTGAATGTGCCATCTTTGCTTGAAAGGCTTGATTTTTTTTTAGCAAAGAAATCATCTTATTTCTGAGACATTGCTTTAGAGTTTCGAGTTTGTGGTAATAATCGATACTATGAGTCTTGCGATCAATATTTATAGCTGTCTAGTTATTTTTTTGGGTATTTTATTAAGTATATTCTCTGAGATTTGTAATTAATACTCTTTAAATATAAGATTTTCTGAATCGGTTGTTATATACTGTGATTGTAGATATGTATATATTTATTATCAAATCTGGTACTAAGCATATTAAATAGATCTTTCACGGTTATGTTCTTATGGAAAATAATATTATTTAAGGTGATTCTTGTTTTAAAACAATTTCATAAAAATTGAGGAAACTATAACAGAAAATACCAGCAACAATAAATATGTGGAACTGATCTCCAAGTTTTAAAATAAATGCTTAGAATATCCTATATTTTGTTCTATTAAAGATCATATTGCTTTGATTAGTTATAACAGTATAAGAGTTGATTAAATATGCGACTTGATCTCCAAGTTTTAAAATAAATAGACAGAATACTTTATATTTTTCTAACTCATGAAATCTATCTATTATTTAAAAGTAGATTTGTTTTTGATTAGTTATAACTGAATATGAGTTGATATTTATTTAGTTTGAATATTAATAGAACAAATAAAAATATTATTCTAAAATTCTTATAGACGTTAATAATGGAAGAACTTCAACTTCTCTAAATGCAACCTCTTTCTTCCAAATTATTGACATATGTTCAGAGGTGGCAATTAGCAAATAACCTTTAGTAGATCATAAAAGAAATAAAACAATGAAACTTTATCAAACGACCATAAAAATAATATACTCTCTGTGCTCTTACTGACTACACTACGTTAACAATGGACGAATTTCATATTCACTACAAACCAGAAACTGGCATACGTGAATGAGAGATAATAATGAATTGCTGGATTTTGATGAAGTATAATTGAATGGTAGTTTTCGTTGAGGGTAGTTTTTGTTGAATGGTTTCTGGACTTTGATGAATTTACAGAGGGTGTGGATGTATATAATTCGTATACATGGCTTTAGAGTTTAAAATAGTTCTGATTTTTAATCATGATTTTAGAGTAGGTTTCGTACAATGGGTAGTTCTTGGTCGACTGATTATTAGTTTGGTTTTGGTATAGTATAAATTATAAACGATTAGTAATGTATTTAATTTAGTAGATAGTTCATTTAAAAAAAAAAAATCACACATGAATGAGAAGTCATGACTCTTTTAATATAATAGATATTAGACTGGAACGTGTTGATTTTTTTAATTAAATATGCACATGCTTTGTTACGTTTTGTTATAAGTATTTTTAAAAGAAAAACTCAAAATAAATTTAACTAACACAACATACAGTATAATGATGATGATGCTTAAGCAAAAATGTATTTCGTTTTGTTATAAGTAATTTCCATTTTACCTTTTGTTACCTCATCATATATTTTAATGTCATATATTTATTATTGTATTTTTAAATTTTAATAAATCAATAATTATTTTCTGTAAGTAGAAATAATTCACTTCAGATTAATGTAGGATTAATCTATTCTATTAAAACAGCAACATGAATTATTGATATAAGTGTGATCAAACTATTTTAATACAATTATTAAAATCTCTTATTAATCATTTAAGAAAAATATTATACAAAGAAAAACTCAATATAACTAAAAACATATATATATATATATATATATATATATATATATATAAATTAAATTTCAAAAAAATGTAAAACAAAAAAAGTGTACTCGCCAATTTAAGAACGGTCATAATCTACTCTTTTATTAAAAACAAAATCCGCGGTAATGCACTGTATGATTCTAGTATTATTTATTACTTCATTTGAGATGAGATTTGGAATGTTATTAGAGATTAATTTATACCAAAAATGAGATGTTCTTAGTGGCATCATCCCAGACAATTTTTGAAGATAGTCAAGAAAATCTATTGAAAAAATTTGAGAAGATAAAACTAAATAAAGCTCTAAACTATTTTCTGTTCTCATTGTATTTTTTTTTTCTGTTCTCATTGTTGCATGCAGCAGGGTATGTGATAATGATTTTACCGGAGTCATCCCAAAATTTATAGGCAACTGGTCTCGGCTCAGAAATCTGTAAGCTTGATCTTATCCTTCATCACTATACCATCTACTAATGTGTGTCGGTTATGGTCATTGGCCAACAGACATCTATATGCTAGTGGACTGAAAGGACCTATTCCTGATGAAGTGGCCCGCCTAGAAAATCTCACCGAACTGTAATTAACTACCATTAATAGATTAGCAAAAGGACCTTTGAAATGAGACTGATGGTTTTTAGTTGTTGTATTTTTGCACAGGAGTATTAGTGATACGATTGGGATAAACCCCTTTCCATATATATCGAGCAACGCCATTAAAAACCTGTGTGTATCTTCCGCTAAATATTTTTGTTTCTCGAGGCTATATTTATTTTTATATTTTCAAACTAATATTTTGGTTTTTGTTTTAGGATCTTGAGGAATGTGAGTCTGTCTGGTTCTATCCCTTCTTACATCTGGAATAAGACAGACTTAAAAACTTTGTAAGTTGAATTTGGTCTTTTAGGAATCACAAACTTTTATTCCAACTCAAATTAATTAACTATTATAAATAGATAGCTCTTAAACTATTTATACTAGAAGTTAAAAAAAATTAACTTCTAATGTGAAACATTCTATCACCTTGATTAATATGTAAAAGACTTATATAAGTTTGCAACTGATAATAACTATCATAATTTGGTTGTTCAGTTTGATTTTCACAAATCGAAATATCTAATTAGGGAGTCTTATCTTAATCTAGGGTGTATATATCATCAATAATTAAAAAGTATTTTATTGTATTTAAAATAATTTTTAATATAAGATAGTCTGATATGCATATTTGTTTCATGATACTTCTAGTCATCTCCATCATTGTTTTGTTTTGTCTTTCAACTACTCTTTTCTGTTGTGGAGAATATGATACAGTTAAGTGTTGTTTTAACTCATGATTATCGCAGACACTTGAAACTCCTTAGATGTAAACTCACCACTCCTGTCTGTTTGAAAGGTTTTGATGGTAGCTCTTGTTTCTTGCTCGACAAGGACCTTGAACTTCTTAATATTTTGATGGTAGCTCTTGTTCCAAATATGAGACAATTAAAAAATTATGATAAAATAATATACATAGAGAAAAATTCCTATAAATATATTAGTTAAGGAGTAAAGTAGTTAAATTCTTCCCTAAATATATTAGTTTAGCTTCTGAATCAAAGAAAAAGAAAATTCTTCCCTAAATGTTTAAATTAACCTTTTAATACTAAATCATAAATTCTAATCACTAAACCTAAACTTAAACATAAAATAATAATTGTGTGTTTTAACTTTTAACTAATGCTATTTTTAGATATTTTCTGCATATGTTGAAAATTTAGAATACATATGTGTTTTATTTCTATCATAGGTATTTATCAAATAGATAATATATACAATTTTATAAAAATGCAATATTCACTTCATTTATTTAGATTATAATAACTTACAACAAGTTTAAGGAAAAATATATAAAATAAGCTCTTAATTTTTATATAATTTCATTTAGATTTAGCCACGAAAATCTATGAATCACTTCACTAGTGTGTAATTAAAATATATTGTGAAAGCTTCATCTTATTAACAACTAAACATGTGTTTATATACAACAGAGTTAATCCTTGTCCCGCAAGGTAAAGCTAGAGATAATACTAAACCCCTAAGAAATAGGAAACTATTATTAACATGTATATCTCATTACTTCCCCTCAAGTTGGCAATGAGATAGCTTGAATTCCCAACTTGAACAACAAATATTGAAATGTGGGAGTAGGTAACGCCTTAGTAAGAAGATCCGCAGGTTGCTCCTTGGTAGAAACATGCTTTAACGTTAGCATTTTAGATTTAACCTCATCCCGAGTTGTGTGACAATCATTCTCAACATGCTTCGTACGTTCATGAAAAACAGGATTGGTGGCAATATGTATAGCTGATTTGCTGTCACAGTGAAGAGGAATAGGTTGATCATGCTTAAAACCGAGCATAAGAAGCAAACGCTTGAGCCATTTAAGCTCACAAGTGGTGTCAGCCATAGCCCTATACTCCGATTCAGCCGACGAACGTGACACAGTCGGTTGTTTCTTAGTACGCCAGGAAACAAGAGAGTCACCAAGAAAGATCACAAAAGCACTGAGGGAACGACGGGAAGCTGGACAGGAAGACCAATCCGCATCACAATACGCAGAGATCTGTAGATTACAAGCTGACTTGAGCATAATACCTTGATCCGGAGTGCCCTTAAGATACCTAACTACACGTAAAGCGGCCAACCAATGCGCCTCCAGCGGGTGTTGCATGAACTGAGATAGAATGTTAGTGATATAGCTCAGATCTGGTCGAGTGAAACGAAGATAGAGAAGACGACCCACAAGACGCCGGTACTTGCGCGGATCAGGAAGTAACGTATGAGAATTAGTCTTGTCTGCAGGAACGAGCTTGTGATTAAGCTCAGTTGGTGTCAGTGATGGTTTAGCTCCCAACAAACCACACTCTGCAACAATATCCAAAGTATACTTGCGTTGAGACACAAATATGCCTTCAGGACCACGAGCTATTTCCAGTCCAAGAAAATACTTAAGAGTACCCAAATCTTTCATTTTGAAACACCTGCCAAGGTAAGCTTTAAACTTCTCGACAGTAGGAAGATCATTCCCTGTAATAATAAAGTCATCGACATAAACCAAGATATGAAGACATATGTTCTTGGTGTTGTCAACGTATGTAAATAGCGAGTAGTCCTCATGGCTCTGAATGAAACCGAAAGCTAGTAGAGATTTGCTAAGCTTAGCAAACCAGCACCTAGGCGCCTGTTTAAGACCGTATAATGACTTCCGTAAGCGACACACCTGACTTGGTTTGTCAGTTTTAAAACCTGGAGGAAGCTGCATATAAATTTCTTCCTCCAAATCTCCATGTAAAAACGCATTGTGGACGTCCATCTGATGTATTATCCAGCCTTGAGCTGCAGCCACAGCGAGCAAAAAACGAACCGTATTCATCTTAGCAACAGGAGCAAATGTATCCTTGTAATCGCTGCCCTCTCTTTGTCTATTTCCACAAGCAACTAGTCGAGCCTTTGGACGTTCAACCGTTCCATCGGCATTATATTTGTTACTATAGATCCATTGACATCCTATTGCTTTGCGACCAGGAGGTAATGTAGTAACATCCCATGTGCGTTGTTCTTCTAAAGCCGCAATCTCTGTTTTCATCGCACCATTAAAGCGAGGATCACGAACAGCTTCACTGAACGTCTTTGGAACTGTCTCCGTAGTTATGGTTGCAAGAAAAGCTTGATGCTTCTTATTAAATACAGAAGTAGATAGATAATTAGCAATAGGATACGGAGTTTTACCTGGACCGGATGTCAAGAGATCCTGATCAGAGAGTGATGAAGCGAGAGGGGGGGTCGTAGTCTGTGCAGTGTTGGTAACAAACTCTTTTAAGAGAACAGAGGGCGTCTTAATGCGATGACCTCTGCCAAGTACTTCAGGCAATCCAGGCGATCTAGATTCAAGTATAGTAGTATCTGTAGTAGTTGGAGAAGCCGGAGAAGGTAGTGACGATGATGAAGGAAGAAGTGGTGGCAGACTAGAGCTCTCAGCCGTATTAGTGTTAGTAGTAGTTGTGTTATCAGTGACAGTAGTATCAGTAGTAGGCACGTCCTCCAAACCAGATGTAGAGGTTACCGGAGATGCTTGTTGTGGAGGTTGAGACAAGCTACTCCCCTTTAACTCGTGTTCCGGATCCAGCCAGTCATCAACGGATTCGTTTAGCTGTAGAACCGGAGGAGAAACGTATGATGCATCTTCTATTCCAGGGAACGTATCTTCAAAGAAGGTAACATCCCGACTAACAAAGAATTCTTTACTTTCCACGTCAAACAACCTCCAACCTTTAGTACCAAAGGGATATCCCACAAAAATACATTTGCGACTCCTAGCACCGAATTTATCTTTGTCCCTTGCGCGTCTGTGTGCATAGCATAGACAACCAAAAACTCTCAAAAGATTAAACACAGGAGGCTTCCCATGTAATACTTCATACGGGGTTTTTCCTTCCAGAACAGGTGATGGAGTTCGATTTATTATGTGTGCAGCAGTCATGATACTTTCACCCCAAAATTCAACTGGAAGCCGTCCCTGAAACAAGCACGCCCGAGCTATATTTAAGATATGTCTGTGTTTCCTTTCCACACGACCATTCTGTTGAGGCGTATAGACACACAAAGTCTCATGAAGAATACCATTCGTGTGAAAGTATGATTTGAGTGCCATAAACTCTGTTCCATTGTCTGTACGAACCTTCTTTACGTTAAAACCAAACTGAGTTTCTGCCATGGCACAAAAGTTTCGGATGAGAGTTGGAACTTCAGATTTTGCTATCATCAAGTATGTCCATACTGCCCTTGAATAATCATCCACAATAGTTAGAAAATAGTTTGCACCAGAAGAAGAAGGTTTGCGATACGGTCCCCAAACATCACAATGTATAAGCGGAAATGGTGCCTCAGCTTTATTTAAACTATCAGGAAAAGCTTTTCGTGTTTGTTTAGCACGAAAGCAAATGTCACACTGACTAAACACAGTAGAATATATTTTAAAACTATCAAAAACCGGTAGAGTAGATAACACTTTGTAGGAAGGGTGTCCAAGACGACGATGCCACAGAACTGCTGAAGACGACTTCGACATTGCTGCTGCATTAACCCGTGCGACTTTGACCCCAGTAAAATAGTAGACCCCCTCTCGCTCTTCACCTGCTCCAATCAGAGTCCTCGAAAAACGGTCCTGCAAAACACAAAGTGTATCAGTAAATATTGCTATGCAACCAGTTTGTTTCAATAACTTTGAAACCGATATTAAAGTGCAATAGAAATCTGGGACGTATAAGACGTCATGAAGAGCATAATCTCTGCTCAATCGTAAAGTGCCCTGTTTTGTTGCTGTAGAAGCTTTTCCATTCGGAAACGTGACTGACGATGATTGTATATCAGTGACATCGTGCAGTAAGGACAGGTCTCCCGTCATGTGATGGGAGGCTCCTGTATCAATAATAGCATCTGTAATATTAGTTTTACCCGTCAACCGTTCGGAGGATAGATTGGACTGCTGGTTTTGAAGAAGTGTAATCAAAGACGCGATCTGATCATTGTTGAGGGAGGTTGTAGCGTGTGAAGCACGACCACGTCCACGACCCCTGTTTCCTCCTGAACGACCGCCTCTGCCTCCACGCGAACCTTGTGAGAATTGTCCCGGAGATGTGTTACTGGAACGTTGAAACTGTTCTTGATACCACTCGGGATAGCCATGAAGTAGAAAACATTCAGACACCTCGTGTCCTTTGCGTCCACAGTGAGTACAAGACCGATTAGGATCTCTCGATCTATAACCTGTTGAGTCTGTGGTATTGGATGAACCTGTCTTGATTGGTTCTGTTTTGGCAGAGAAGCCAAGAGCATCTGTACGTTGTTCTTTGGCCTGCATACTGATCATGTTCTGTTCCTCGCGTATCACACGAGAATAGACAATGTTGATATCTGGTAAAGGATCCTCATCAGTAATCCGAGATCGTATGGATGAGAATCGTGCATCATCGAGACCAAAAAGAAACTTGTGAACACGAGCATCTTCTCGATCCTTTTCTATATCAGCTGCTGCTTCACACGTGCACGTCCTCATCGTTTTAAGATTTTGAAGTTCTTCCCAAAGCTTGGTAAGTCTTCCATAGTATTCAAGCACAGGCTGACCATCTTGCCTGCAATTTGTTATTGCATCCTGAAGCTGATGCACACGAGTTCCGTTTTTAACGGAGAAGCGAAAGCGAAGAGTTTCCCAAAGTTTGTGTGCTTCAGGAACAAAAGTAACAGTCGACCGAACCTTGGCATCTATCGACGTCCTGATCCAGCCAACAATCATTGAATTTGCAGCTAACCATCGAGAAAGATCCGGCTCAGAATCAGGTTTTGGAATTGTCCCATCAATGAAACCAGTTTTCCTCTTTGCTTGAAGAGAGTTTCGAAGTTCTGTTGACCACTCTGAATAGTTCTCGCTATTAAGCAAGACAGAAGATATGAGTGCCCCTGGATTATCCGAGGGGTGTAGATAATATGGTGACGACACAGGAATAGCTTGCGCCGTCGTAAGAGAAGAAGAAACAGGTGCCGATGAGTTATCGTCACCCATAGTAATTTAGAAGTAGAAAGAAAAAAATAGGTCAGAGTTTGTAAGATCTTAGCTCTGATACCATAATATATTGTGAAAGCTTCATCTTATTAACAACTAAACATGTGTTTATATACAACAGAGTTAATCCTTGTCCCGCAAGGTAAAGCTAGAGATAATACTAAACCCCTAAGAAATAGGAAACTATTATTAACATGTATATCTCATTAGTAATTAAGCATATAAAACCCTTTTGTAAGAGAGGCATGCAATCATGAATGAAAGAATATATAAAAAAAAGTAAACTCTCTAAAATGTGCAAAAACATATACTGAATTCTTATCTATACAACTGCGTTCGTACCAAATACTCCATCTGTTCCTAAAAGATAGTTGTTTTAGGATTTTCACACTTTTTAATAAAACACATTAAAACTTAGTTATAAATGCATAGTTTTTTGTAATTTTACATTTTCTATATTTTTAAACCAATAAAATTTTATAAAATGCAATCAATGTTTTTGAACTTCACAATTATTCATTATTAGTTGACAAAATTTGCATTGAAAATATAAAACAACTATTTTTTAAAAACAAAAAAATTCTCTAGAACTATCATCTTTTAGGAACGGAGGGAGTAATATTTACAAGTTTGCGCAGAGATTTATCGTTCAACAAGTTGACTGGTGAATTTGAAGCAATAAAAGCACCCCTAAATACGTAAGTATTACTACTTTCCAAGATTAAATATTTAAAGTGCTAAATATTTTTAGTGTCTGAAACCCTAAACTGTTTTTTAAATATATTCTGAAAGAATTTGCAATTTTGTTTAATATGACATTTTAAAAGCTTTTTTAACTCGTTCGTAATTATTATTTCGACATGTCTACAGCTATTTGACTGGCAATATGCTATCGGGAAACATCAGTTCTAGTGTTCTCCTCAACAATGACGAATCTAATATGTACGTTTCAAGTCTTTTCGTGTTTGTTTGGCTTCCAAAATTTGTCTTCGTGCCAATTAATCTTCTTGTCTGAATTTTCACAGTGATCTCTCTTACAACAATTTCTCGTTGCCATCTAGCTGCCAAGAAAAGAGGTATGAACATGAAATCTCGGTAGAGGGGATCCAAACCTACTAATATCTTCTATATGTGATGTCACCTCATGTTTTGTTTATTTATTATATTTTAAACAGTCACGTTAACACATACCGGAGCTCAAATTGGAAGGATAATTTGTAAGACGAATGATTTAAATATAGTACCTCTTGCTTTTGAATACTGTACAAATATAGAAATGGTTTGAATGTTTGTGTCATATGAATACGAAGAACCTAAATATTTTGACAATCTTGCCATACAGAGGTGGGATGCTTCCATGCGCTGGTCCAATCAAGTGCCTGGGCCGTAAGTAACCATTAGGCCATGTTAATTAATCACTAGGACACAAAATAATAATAATAATAATAAAAAAAATAATAATAATAATAATATCTAACATATATTAGCTAGAGTTGGGTATTCATAACTCACAGTGTTACCTAACTCGCACCAACCTCCAAAACTATCTATATATTGCATCATAATTATATAATTTTTTTTTGTTAAAAGTTGTTCATATAATTATGTAAATATAAGTACATACAATCTAACAAAAATAATATCTTAAAGAAAATTAATAATGTTTATAATATAGTTCTTTTAAACTTGGATTTAAAAGAGAGAGTCTTGGTTTATTTTCATTTTCCATTTTTGGGTTACTAATAGCCCATGCAATCTGAGAGGTAAATAATTTTGAGACTGACTTAAATTTTTGGAGTATTTATTTTATCTACTAAAGTACTCATTGTTGATTGTAGATCAACGATCATTACATATTAACTGTGGTGGAGAAAGTGTGAATATAAAATCTTCTTTGGGTAAAATCAATTATCAACCTGATAACAATGAGACTACTACGGCCTCAACAAATCAGCACTCGATAAACTGGGGATTCAGCAACACAGGTGACTTTACCGATGATGGAAGCGATGAGGACACGTATATCATTTCAACTTATTCAACAGTATCTGGAGATTATTCTGATCTTTATAAGACTGCACGTCGATCTGCCCTCTCTCTTGTTTATTATGCATTTTGCTTGGAAAATGGAATCTACCATGTAAACCTCCATTTCATGGAGATTCAGTTTACAGAAGAACTATACATTAGTCTAGGTAGGCGCATATTTGATGTGTACATCCAGGTGAAGCATCATAACTTACTTCATAATTTTTTCATTAATCGTTCTTGAAATAAGTTGCTTGGAAGAATTAATTAGTTTATCTGCACTAGTAGGGAAAATTGTTCTTGAGAGATTTTAACATCAAAGAGGAGGCTAATGGGACTATGAAGCCTATAGTTCAAGAATCGAAAGATGTTAATGTGACCAATCATGTGTTAGAGATTCGCTTGTATTGGGCCGGGAAAGGGACAACCCTCATTCCCAACAGAGGATATTATGGTCCTCTTATCTCTGCAATTTCAGTGTGTCACAGTAAGAACACTTGTCCATTGCTTCAGCAAACTTTATATTATTGATGCTAGTTGTGGCCGCATGGCGATAATATGATCTATCTTTCAAAATTTCAGGCCAGGAGCGGCGATGTGGAGGTCCAAAATAAAAATAGAAACATACTACTTTGTTAAAAACATATATATATAGCTGGGTACACAATCATGATATTCACATCTTCAGGGTTTCATTTGCAGTGGAGAAAACAAAACGTCACATTAATTATCCCATGATTTCGGGGGCAATAGGTGGCTTGGTAATAATTATTCTCTTGGCTTTAGGGATATATGCAGCTCGAAAAAGATACATAGAAGACAAAAGCACAAAAGAAAGAGGTACTAAAGTTTACAAAGTGTAATGAATCCATTCATTCTTTGTTATATGCTCAGAGAAGTAATGATGAATTTTCTTTGGAACCTGATCACCATAGCTCAGAGTCTACAAACGGTCTGTTTTACCTGGAGGCAACTACAAGCTGCAACAAACAATTTTGACCAAGCTAATAAACTTGGAGAAGGGGGTTTCGGATCCGTATTTAAAGTATGCTATATATAGATGCCAAGTTCTCAAACTTATTTTGTGTTATATCAAAGCACTTGAACAAAACATGCTGATATAAGAAACTTATTGCAGGGAGAACTATCAAATGGAACTATGATAGCAGTCAAGCAGCTTTCTTCTGAGTCATCCCAAGGAAATCGCGAATTTGTTAATGAGATAGGCATGATTTCAGGGATGAATCATCCAAACCTTGTCAAGCTTTATGGATGTTGTGTTGAGAAGAATCAGTTAGTTCTCGTCTACGAATACATGGAAAACAACTCCCTTGCTCTTGCGCTTTATGGTAAATAAAAGGCATTCATACTTTCTTTTAATAATATGCAATATATGGATTTCAAAAAAAAATTAGGATACCTATATAATTTATCTTTCCTTGTGGAATAAGTTTTTAGCCTACTTCAAGAATGTACGGTGTAAATATATAGATAATGTGATGTGATGTTGATATCATTTCTTCTGTGCTTTACATTTCTAATTCTAGGAAAGAGCTCCCATAAATTGAACTGGTCAACAAGACAAAAGATATGTGTTGGAATTGCAAGAGGCCTGGAGTTCCTCCACCACCGATCTACGATCAAGATGATTCACCGTGACATAAAAACCACTAATGTGCTTCTAGACACTGACTTTAATGCAAAGATATCCGATTTTGGATTGGCTAGGCTCCATGACGAAGAACACGGTCACATTAGCACCAAAATTGCTGGAACTATGTAAGAGTATAATACAAAACAAAAACCAGAAGTTCTATTATAGCTTAGTCTTGGTTTATATTATGCAGCGGATATATGGCTCCCGAGTATGCACTATTGGGTCAATTAACAGAGAAAGCAGATGTGTACAGCTTTGGTATTGTGGCAATGGAGATTGTTAGTGGAAGGAGTAGTACTGTGAAGAAGAAAGGAAGTGCTTATGACGTCCCGCTTATAAATTGGGTAACCAGGGAGCTTTTATTTGGGCTAGTTGATTCACGTTTTACATTGAATCTTTGTGTATTTAACATCAATTATAGGCGCTGACACTGGAAAAGAGAGGAGACATAATGGAGGTCATTGATCCGATCCTCGAAGGTGATTTCAAAAGCGAAGAAGCAGTGCGAATGATCAAAGTTGCTCTCCTTTGCTCAAATCCAACTCTTTCATTAAGGCCAACAATGTCAGAGGCCGTGAAAATGCTTGAGGGAGAGCTCGAAATAACAAGTGTTATGCCAGATTATGGTTTATATGGACATAACTTGAGCATCTCAAAGCTGATGGATATAGATACTACTACCACACATGGTAGTTCGAGCACTACAACTGGTATGACGACTGATCTAGAAATGAAATCATCTGTTTCTAGTAATGTTCTATATCCATTAAACTCAGAATCCACCATCCTTAACCTAAATCACAAAGAGGCGGTGTGATATATTGTACGATCACATCGTTAATATCTATCTACTAAGACAATGTATGCACAAGGTTCTTCTTTGTTGCCGAGGGGGTGGGGGTTATGACATTTACAATTAAAAAAAAATAGAATATGTCAATTGTGATTTATGTTTAGTACATTCACTGTAAATTTCAGACTATTGTATATCAGAGATGATGAAAAAAAAATTGTGTCAAATATATCTTCTTAAAATCATGTGAAGAAGGGGATAAGTTTGAATTAGCCCTGTTATGTGAGAAGCTACGATGCGCACGAGCAATTTTTATAAACTTGTAGAAGAATGTAGAAACAAATAAATATAGGACATTAGACTGTAACAAAAACATTATAGTTCACTAACTAATCATATGACTTTAGGTGCTATGACATAATACATATTTGTCGAAAAGAGACCAAAATACCTTGGATAAAACTTGATACAGAGAATTCTCGACTTGACCCCTTCCATTTAGGTGATACGACGGTTAAGGTCAAGATTAATCTAGACGTTCCTCCACCAACTAATGTTATTGTACGAGACTCTCAAGGCTTCTCAGTTCATATCTCAGTGGCTTATCCGCAGCTGCGTCCTAAAAGTTGCAATTATGATAAATTTGGTCATCTGATAAAATATTGTCCCCTTGCAACTCCAAAATAAATCTCTATCAAAAAAGCATATGACCTTTCATCTAACGACAGAGTAGCTCAAGTGGATATAAAAGACACTTCAATACTCCTGGATATCAATCATGAAGTTCAGGAAAGGAATGCTTCAGCGAGTTTGGATGATAACCTCGAATAAGGTGAAATCCATACAAACTCTAAGCAATGTCATCGTCAACTGCTTAAAATCAAGTAGTCCACTGGTTCCTCCTCGGTTTCATTAGCATTCCAAGAAAAAGTCCAAGAACTCTCATCAACCTGGCTCATCAAAAACAATTGGTCATCGTTACAATCCCACTAAGAGATTAACTAAGAGCAGATTATTTAAAGGTTCAAAGCTCTTCGTTTCCAGACTTGGTGAAAGAGAAGGAGGGTGCAAACACTAATTCTTAACATACATATGTTAGTAAAATTTATATTCCAGTTAGCGTGGGTTAGAGAACAAACTTTAGAAAATGCAGTCTGTAGAACTTTAAATCGTAGAAAAAACTATAAGTTATATATTTTACGTTTGTAAATGACAGGACAATATTAGGTAGATTGTGGATTCTAATTGCTGCTGAAAATAATTTTGTAATTAGCTGAAATTACAGTAGAAATTCAATAAATTAATATTCGATAAATTAATAAACATTACTCCCTCCATTTTGTTATATATGACGTTTTAGAACTGTTGTTATGTGTCAATTTAATTGACGTTTTCAAAATACAGTGCAAAATAAAGTCACAAAGGACAATACATATCCTTACAATAACTCTAGTCCATGTGCTTTACGAGACAGAATAACAAGACAAAATTTCGGTTTTGTATTGAACTAGTTCAAAATATGATACAAAATCGATAAAATAATAAGATAATAACATTTTGGCCTTCATAAAACTTTAATAAAAAATTACCAAAAAAATAACAAATATATTTTAATATTTTAAAAATAATTTTCATATTGTGATTCACTTTTGGTATTTTCTGACTACTTTTTGACCATAGGTTTTGGTTAAAAAATTCGAACCATTTCTTGACCAAAATTTGTATTCATCATAAAATTGTTACAATATGGTCATAATTATTTTTGATCCATTTTGTTGGTCAGAAATGTGGTCAAAATGTGATATGTTTCAGAAGAATTAAATAATCTAAAAGGAGTAAAAATCCAAAGTTGAGGAGGAAAACGATTTATGACAGAGAGAAAAACATCTCTGTTTTTGGTTCTATTTTAGCAACATATCCTAAGAATTAATTAATTCACATTATTCAATTTAAAAAAGATTAGTTTCCTAATTAACAACAATGACTGCGTAGTAACCCATAGTAAGGAGGTGTGCTGCGTAGGATAAGATTATTGATTCTTAGTCTTAGGCGGATAAATATATAAAAATATTTAGCCTTTCTTCCTCCCTTCCTCTTCCTTTTGAATCTCACAGATCTATCTATCGCCATTGTTGCTGCTCTCCTGCTGCTTCTGTAAACTCGCCTTGAGTAAGTAAGCTTCTCTACCAAATCTTCCAAAAGCCTTTCCATTTCTACCATAAACTCTTGTAATTAAGCAGATGAGATTTGCTGTTTAGCGTCGTTTCATCTTCCTCTTTTCAAAAACTTTCGAAAAATTTCTCTACTTTAGTCTTCTTATATGCCTCATGTTTCGAATTTGAGTAGATTCAATCGCTTGTTCACTTTTCTTTTTCTGAGTGAAATTTTGCCTTAAAGTTTGGTAATTTATCTAGGGTTTATATCTTCAAATCTCTTGTGAAACCCTAATTCGCTGACAGGAATAATTATTGCTTTGTGGCTTTTAAGTTTGTTGATTCTTCATTCAGGGATCTAAATCTTCTTTTGGTGTTGAATTAAAGTAGTTTGTTGTCTATTTAATGTGGCTGATACTGTCGTTTCTTACAACAGGATATCTTTGTGGGTGGTTAGTGATATAAAGCTTGTACTTTTTTTTTGCTTAAAGATGGAAGCTGAGGATGTGATTGACCTACCAGCTTCAGGCAGTTCTGGTTTGAATACACAGAACAATGGCCTTGAATCTGGGAGTGGGTCACCTGAAGCTAATCCCTTAGTTGATAATGAGGAGACCATGGGAAGAGATTTAGATATAGTTGAAGAGAATTTGACAACTGTGGCGGTAGATGAGAAGCTGTGTATCCAGAAGGAGACGCTGTTTCACAGCGCCACTTTGGATGTTAGTTGTATCCTTTTTTGACTCTTCTAATGCTGTGAAGGTTGCTTCCACTTGAATCTGTTTCTATCATTATTTGCTAGTCAAGACTCTATGTTATCTGTTTTACCATAACTCCTTGTGACAGCTAGTTCGGGTATTACAAGACCCCAAACAGTGTCTGACCAACAGCAACCTACAGTCCATGTAACTTTTAATCACTTAACGAGGTTAGATTCATAACTCAGCTGCATTTGGTTTCAAGTTGCATTGAAGTGATGATGCGTCCTTGTAAAACCTTAAAATTGTAATTGTCAACCATCGCTGTTTTTATGTGCTATACCATTCTCAATGGGTTGTATATCTTTCAGAGCTAGTAAGCAGAAGCTGGAAAGTTTGTTACAGCAATGGTCAGAGTGGGAGGCCGAATATACTTCACAGGCTCAGGTATCTCTGAATGGAGAAGGTCATTTACTCTCTTCTTGTATGGTATTTGTGGCCAATATAACAGTGAATTTGATCAATAAGATTTTGGTTTAAGAGGATTCTTATTTGGACATGAGGCCGAGAAAGTTTGCAAGAGTCTGATACTAGATTGAACCTACAATTTACTATGGGTTAAGCCATATTAGCCTTGAAGTAGAATTTTCTTCACATGTTTATCATAGTCGTTTAGACCAAAACCTTCCTGATAACCTAAGATTTCAGATTTGCGGTTTTGGTTGTTCATTTGGTTTTCACCTGAGTAAATATCTTTTACTTTATCATGTATGAGACTTTAAAGTAGAATCTGTCATTGTTTAATATGCTCTCAGGATCAAGAACAGCCATTAGAATCTGGCGAGGAGACGTATTTCCCCGCCTTACGCGTTGGATTGCAGAAGACTTCGTCTGTGGTGAGTGAAAGTGTTATCAAAACGCTACTTAAAAGCTATTAAGTGTCCATATCGATAACCTTTTATGACATATGCAGTCATTCTGGATCGACAATCAAACTGGTCCTAAGCCGTTGGAAGAGTTTGTTCTAGTGGAAAGTAGCACCACTCCTCTATATGACCGTAAATTTTCACTTGGTTCGAATTCAGCAAATGGACCAATCAGCTTGCAAGGGTAAATAAAAATGTCCTCGTGTTTCTAGTTTTGTGTTCCATAGATTGTGGTGGATATGTTTTGTTAAACATTATACTGTAGAATAACCTTACAATGATTGTGTTAAAGGTCTTTATTGTTCTTGTAACATTCCATGTATCTCTATTGTTCCAGGGGAGTGGAGATTATTGATGATGATCCTCCACGTTGCTTTAATTGTGGCGGCTATAGTCACTCCTTGAGAGAATGTCCCAAGCCTTTTGACCGAGCAGCAGTTAACAGTGCCCGGAAGCTTCAAAAATCCAAACGAAATCAGAACACTGGGTCTCGTCTACCATCGAGATATTATCAAAAAGCTCAAAGTGGAAAGTACGATGGCTTGAAACCAGGAACGCTTGATGCAGAGACACGTCAGCTTCTGAATCTTGGGGTAACTGTTTTGAACCTTTTGATTTTCTGTTTAAAGTACTAGCTCTGTGTTGGATTCTAACTATTTGGTTTCCTCTTGTGAAGGAACTCGACCCTCCTCCATGGCTTAACAGAATGCGAGAGATTGGATACCCTCCAGGATACTTAGGTAAGCTTTTTTACTATCGTTAGTGCAAAAAGAACTGGAAACTCTCCTTGTTTCTTACCCTGCTGCATTTCTAGCTCCAGAAGATGATCCCATGTCTGGAATCACTATATTTGGAGATGAGATGGAGGAGACTCGGGAGGAAATAGAGAGTGAAGATGGAGAAATCTTGGAGAAAGCCAACCCTCCAGAGCCACAGATGAAGATGACTGTTGAGTTCCCTGGAATCAACGCTCCATTACCAGAAAACGCAGATGAGTGGCTTTGGGATGCAGCAGCTGCACCTTCACATAGGAGCAGCAGAAGTAACAACAACCGGTGGCAGCAGAGAACGAGCAGGGGACATGATTACAGAGACGATGATCAGCTTGGTTTTGAACCTTCTAGTTATCCTCCAAGGTATGGTAGTAGAAGTGATTACGGGTATGGCTCAAAAGATCGTAGGTCTAGATCAAGAAGCCCAATCATGGAAAGATCGCTGCTGACCGAGAGAAGTAAGAGGGATTATTATTCTTCTCGTGATTCTGATTTTGGGGACAGAGACAGAAACAGAGATAGGAACAGGGGATGGGACAGGGATAGAGACTGGGACAGAGACGATAGGAACAGGGACAGAGGAGACAGGGATAGGGACGATCGTGATTGGTCTTATAGGTTAAGCAGCAGAAGATGAAGAATAGTGAGGTTGTAGCTGTGTTTGTGTTGTTATTTAAGAGGTTTAGGGTTTCATTTTCTACTCTCTTTATACATCTTTCTGGCTTTTGTTGTTGTATCACGTCCATGAAAGTGGAAGCTTTTGTATACTATTCATACTTTTGATTTTAGTTTGGGACAAAGATATGATGAGACCTGGTTTGGTTATGTCTTTTGGTATTAAATAAAGTTATGTTTAACTTTTATCCAGCGTATTGTTAGTATCTAGTATGTTGCTAGAGCATTTACTTTCAAAATAAATTTGCTTAGACGGAAAAGTTAATGCAACAACCTTGCAATTTGGTGTGAAACGAACATCGACGTACGTGACTAAAATTATATTGATATAAAAGCGACTTCTTAACCAATTATTCGCTATTACTTGTTTCGATTTGAGAAAAAAATTAAGATAATGTTCTTGATTTGATTGACAGCTTAATAAGGTTTTTTGGCTTTTTAAATTGTGTTCTCATAAAAAATCATTGACAGCATGTTCGTTTGCTGAAACATGTGATACAGTACAATGTTTTTTCAGATATTTTTGGATTGATTGTAAAATAACAATAAAAAAATACTAATATATGTCTGTTCATCTGAATTTTTATTCAATTATTCTATCTACGAAATTTAAATTCATCATTTGCTATTGAATTTGACCGAAACATCTCTATCTAAATGTTTAAATTTGTTCAGCAAAAATAAATTCAATTTTTTGCAAGAGTTTAGCAACTTATTCCTTAGATAGTTTATCTGCATATTGTTCATTTTTGACATTGAACAAATATCAGTACTCTTTTTTTTCAGATGAAACATCTGAATATGTCCAAATTCATTTTTTGTTTATATAATACATCGAAGGAGATTATCTTTCTCTAATGTATTATATATCTTTGCTGAAACAAAAGTTTACGTAAAATAAAATAAACAATCCTAAAAATATTCTTTAAGCGTAACTATCATTTATAAACATACCATTAGTATTATACTATCATTTACCTGAATGAAAAAAAAAACTGAAAAGAAAATGAAATGAATCACAAAGACATGGACGTAATAGGAGAGATCATGTTGATGATACAAAGAGCGATCTCACCCAACTCAAACAACTTATAATTCTCACCACCAACCGGAGACGTCCACGTCATCGCACCACCACCGTCACCGCCGTCTCTCTCCATAAAACCAGTCTCACACGTCGTGGCCGCTTCCATGGCGGCGCTGACCATCACCTTTACAGTGTCTTTCTCTTCCCTCGAGACAAAAACCCTCACGGCTTCTTCCAGTCTCTCCGCCGCATCTTCGTAGAGCTCGAGGCAGTCTTGAAGGCAAGCACGGCCGTAAACGTCGTCTTCGAATCCTCCTCCCTCACTCATTAGTTGTTGAATAGTGGAAGCTGTTGCGGTTGCGTTGTCGAGAGCTTGGAGCATTGGAGTTAGGGCAAGAAAAGAAAGATCGGTCGGAAGAAGAGCAGGAGGAGGAGATATTGGAGAGTTGTTTAGAGAGTACATGCAGAAGTTGTAATCGAAGATCGTAGATTTGGATGCACATGTTTTGCAGGTTTCTTCGATTATATCATCCGTTGACTTTACTTGGGAGACAAGGAGAAGTAAGAAGAACAAGATCAAGAAATGAGAGAGATTCATTGTTTTTCTTTGTAATTATGAGAGAGTCTAGGTGTCAAAGGCTATTTATTTGGTATATATAGAGATGAGGGTGTAAACGATGTCGTATCGTGTTGTGGGAATATATAGATCGATGAGTGGATGGTTGAGTAAAGCATTATCAATTAGGGGTTTCACTTGCTTCTACTCTAATACAATTATATCACTCAAGCAATTGGATCCGCACTATTGGGTTTAGAACATTCCGCTTTAACAACAAAAAAACTATTGTAATGTTTTTATTTATCAAAATTGTTTTTGTTATTGCATGGACGGCTACTTGTGAAAAGTGACTACAAGTTCTCACTTGTCTGTTTAGAGAGTGTGTGTGAAGGTTTTCAATTCATCTCAAATACTAAGCGGCGACCGCATTTAAGTGGCATGACCTAGACCTTCTGTCATCGGTTTACAGAGCTTCAACGAATAGCAGAAACATCTATGTTCTCGAAGCATGAGCTCGACTACAAATAAAATCGATCCCAATACTAATACTAAAATTAGCTGAAAAGACATAGTGGTTTGATTGCATGCTTGTTTGAATGTTTATGTGTCTAGAATGTTGAGTTAGATGAGACATAGGGTTGTCCAGGTCTATGGCGTCGACTCGATATACTAGTGCAATTGTATCTGAATATTTGCATCCAGCATAAAAAACGAACAGGGACTAGTGATTCATGTTTCTTTCAGGAGGATGTTCCGTTAGCGTTTGTAGTTAGTGTCAAAGACTTGAAACTTGGTTGTGTTTCATTCATTGCATCTTCCCATCGTCAATTCTAATGTCCGGGCGGGCCGTTAATGTTATCTTACAGTCCTGGTTTCTTTCGAAGCATTTGTGAGTTTATATGAACCAAAAAAATCGAAACATTTGTGAGTTTATATAAACCAAAAAAATCTTTCTGGCATAGAATTTGTGAAAGATTTGTTGTATCAACCATCTTGACTCGTAACATCACCAGACAAAGAGAGTCAAAAGCATATAACTGATATCCCGGAGAGGCGGTTGATGAATCGCACTCTTCACAGAGTTTCAAAAAGAAAAACATGTCAAAGGCCCACCAAAAAAATGAATCCGGTACTCATGACAAAAGAAGCGGGTGAGGGAAGGCAGTGCCGGTAGTTATTCTATGCGGTCTGTGACGAGGGTGCAAAACTTCTATAAAGCACCTTAGACAAGCAAATGTTCTTTCTGATATTCTCTCACTATGACAGGCACGCTCGTGGGAGGTATCTGAAAAGCAGAAAGAAAGATGATGTTCCATGTTTGAGATACGGCATGAACAATGCTTAGAGATGAGTGTTTTTTATGATTGATCTTACCATGCCGTAGTCTGTTATTATCATGGATATGTAATCTGACGGAGTAGCATCATACCTGTCATTACAAACATCTCAAACGTGTTTAGCAGCATATTAATAACAGTAGTACAAGAGCATAAAGAAGCTTACATTAAGTTAAGAAACTGTAAGTTTGCGTTGTTGGTCAGACCATCTAAGTAGTTTATGTCTCCTCTTCCATTAACTTTTGAAATCGCATTTGGATCACCTAAAGGAAGAGAACAACAAATTCAAATCCAAGGTAATACAAAACAAGAGATCAGAGAAAGAGATGACTCTGATGCATACCGAGCTCATTGGAGCAAATGGAATCCAGTTGCACACGCTCATGGAACTTGTAGGCTTCGCAGCATACAAGCACAGGAACACGGAAGGCACTTGCAACCATCGCAACACATGCAGTGCCGACCCTCGAGTAAACTGTTCCGTTTGACAAAACCGATGAAGCGCCCAAAAACACTTTCGTAACTTCATGCATTATATAAGAAATGGCGTTAATATGAGTGTATGTACAGTCAATCCCTCGTTTGATCAATCTACGAAGCAGCAGCTGCCCTTCAAGCTTCGGACGAGAATCCACCACCAAGACACGGAACTTCTTCCTGAGCTCATGCGCCTGTAACAACACCATCTCAACAGCAGCTGGAGACCCATATGTCAGAAGCACGTCACCGTCTCTTATCTTACTAACAGCGTGCTTGACGATCGCTCTATCTGCTGCGATAATCTTCTCGCTAACGAACCGTTCGATATCTGAGTGAAGAGCAGCCTTTGCCTCGGACTCAGAGAGCGTTATGGGCAGCTTTGCGATCCTGCTCTTCACGAAACGTATTGCGTTTCCCATGCTAACTGAAAGCGGGCGGCATTCTATGAGAAAAGAGACGTAGCTACTTATCTTTGCAGTCATGTCCCTGCTAAGAGTCTTCTCAGGTGGTGTCGAATAATCTCTGACCACCTCTTGGAACGCTTGAAGCATCGCAATACACCTGGCATTGCCACCAGATATATGCCCAGAAAGATATTGAAGACCAACCTGACAGTACTCATCAGAACAAAAGGGTTTTCGTTATTTTAAGCAAAGAGACTATTCAAATCCGATCAAGAGAAAGTAAATAAAACACCTTGTAGACAGCAGGATGCATAGGGTCGAGCAGGAAGAACTTAGTCTGGAGATCAGGGAGTTGGGTCCCATGCTCATACTGAGGCAAATGCCTAAACAGCTCAACCCTGTTTTTAGCCTCGGTCTGTTTCACAACAGCACGTCTTTTCGCCTTGACGACTCTACTCTCATCATCGTATTGCATCCGGGGATGCGGAGCATCTTTCTTTCTCTCTTTCTCAGATGGGCCGCCTCCCTTCTTCTCAGACGGCCCAGCAGCAGTAACAGCAGCAACATCGTTGGGCTTTGCTGGTTTAGCAGCTTTAACATTTGTTGAAGCCACCGAGCCTGAGCTCACTAGCTGCGCCTTCCCACCTTCAGCTGATAAAAAAAAAACATGCAATTTCATTCAAGAAATGATACATACATACATCTTTAGCACAGTCCTATTACATGGAATTGAAAGCAACCTTTGGCAGCAGCTTTAGCAGCTCGTTGAGCTTCTTGAAGAGCACGTCTCTCAGCTTTAGTGGTCTTTTCTTTCAAAGGCTTAGAGCTCTTCTTCTGGTCACTCCCACTAGCCTTCTCTGCAATTTCATAAATACCTAAAACATTTTTGATTGATTCAAAGTGATTTTTGAAAGCAAAAAGTGAGAGCATACCAGAGAGTCCAGGAGGCAAGTTCACGACGGAGACAGTTGTCAATCCACTAGCTGGAACGCTGCTGGATTTAGCAGCCGCCATGGAATCGATCCCGACACCGGGGGGAAGCGACGAGGACGAAGGAAGAGGAGATCTCGAGAAATTACTTCCTCCTCCTCTGGAGACGCGTCCGGGAGACGCCGTCGTCGAGCCGTCGGGGAAATCGCGGCGGGTGGAGTAGGAGAACGAAGAGGGAGAGACTGCGGATGCTGCGGCGGCGGAGGAGTTGTGGCGCGGCGGAGGAATCATGACGGGGGAGAGGGAGTTGCGGGAGGAGGGAGGAGAAATGGTGGAGACGGGGTGGGGATCCGAGGCGATCGGGTCGGGTGGGTGAGTGGAGTCGGGTTGGGATGAAGTGAAGAAACCGACTTGGCGGACTTTTGGATCTACGACGGCGCGAGGGTTCCGTCGAGACTCCATCGCCTCTAGTGAAGCGTAATCGTAGCTTTTGGTTTGGGGATCGAATTTTACTTTCCCAGACGAATAAAAACGTAGGGAATATGGTTTTATTTTGTTTTGGTTCTAGATACTATACCGGATTTAACCGAATAAAACTATGGTTCTATTTGATTGCACATTACAGGTACTTTGGACATGTATGTTTGTGATGGAGAGAGATTATCTGAACATTTTATACATATGATATGATGATGATTATACAAAGTTGATATTACAAGAGCCAAGTGATCGTATATGCTTTGTTCATATTCAAGAGGTCGTAGAAGATGCAGAGACGTTAGAAATCAGTCTTACTTCATAGAGATTCTCACTTTCTCCTTTACCTTCAAAACGAAAAACAACAACAAGAAAAAAAAACAATTGTTAAAGATTCAGAAATTCAAATATAAGACCTGAGAAAGCATGTGAATGTCTGTATTGATGAACTACTAGCACTACTACTTACCGACTTCTGCAGTGATGTTTGGTCCAAAGAAGGAAGTGAATTTCGCCTAATAAAAAAAACAGGATGTTTTCAGCTAAATTTTATGACAACCAAAGATATACATGTTCTGTCTTAAATCTTACTTGTCTTTTTTCGAAATCTGACAACTCGAGAGCTTTGGCCTCAAATACAAGGACCAGGCAGTAACGACCATCGGTCAGGACCTGGAAAAGATGATCCGGGTAAGTTTAAGTATTATCGGTCAGTGTCCATGTCAAAGTAAAGCAAACGAGAGTTTCACCTCTTCCTTTATCATCGTTAAGGTAGGTGCACTACGTCTTGGGATTCCACCTCCCTAATAATAATCGAAAGAGAAGTTAAAGCGGACGTAGATAAAGTGTGTGTGTGTGTTATGTTTCAGTAATAAAAATAGCTTTTTAGTACCAGTCCATACTGAAAGATCCGTTTTAGTGCTTCTTCCAAATGCTGTTCGTCTCCATAACGGTATCTCGTCACATCATTTCTAACCTGATAAAAAAAGCAAATACTAATTATTATTTCAGCCTAACAGACAAAAAGAGAAACTAAGCTGAGGTGTTGTGTAAGCAAGACGTTGTGCAAGTGACCTACAGAGAGATTAATCAGAAAAGTAAGTATAGAGAGGAATCAGAAGTAGAACGTACCTGCGTTAAAATAGGAGTAGCGGAGCTCTCCCTAAGCTTCACCGCGTCTGCGTAGCTCAAGCAAGGAACCGGTTTAAGTTCTGCGTACTGCAGAAAGGAACCAAAGAAAGAAATGAACAACTGCTCTAATACACAAGTCAAAATTTCAATTCCTCGCTAAAGTTGCAGTGGACAAGAGAGATGGGTAATGTACCTTGAGTGCCATACCGATGATAGCAAGTGGAAATCCATAAGTGAGCATAATAGCAGACCACTCAGAACCAGGAAGGATGTTAAAGTATGCCCCGAAACCGTACCTGCAAGAAATTTAACACAATCCAACAATGAAAAAAAAACACATCACTATAGCAGCAAGCAAAGCAAAGCAAAGAAACTCTCACGAGAGGAGGGAGACCCCGAGGCCCAGCCCAATAACACCAAACGAAATCTGCACGAACATCAAACACAAGTTGAAGTTTCAAGAAAATCTTGATTCTTTTTTTTTAAGGGTTCTTCAACAACGAACCTTGGCTAGAGTGAATTCATCATCAGGGATCAAAGCTTTATCACCGGAAGCCGCCACCACGGAAGGAGACGAGCTCGTGGAGTCAGCAGCTCTTGCCACGAAACCGAGCCTTCTCAGAGTCGTCTCTCGTTTCAGCTTTGTCTCGGGTACATTGAGCCACCTCTGCTGTTTGATTTGTGAAGACGAACAGACGGGTAGATTCTCATGGAGACGGTTGTAGAGACCTGATTGCCTGTTGTTTAGGCGACGGAGGTGGAAGGGTAAGACGGTGGTTCCCGAAGCTGCCGATAAGGATACCATTTTCTCGTCCTCTCTCTCTCTTCTCTCTGTGTACTTGTGGGAAGAGCGTAATATGAAGCTGTGGCAAAATCATGGCCACGATTTTTCTCTCCATTCTGATTTCGGTTTACGCAAACCGGTCTAGATATTTATCAACCGTTCTACGTAACCGGGTTTTACTAAACCAAATGAACTGTCCGCCAAAATTCTTGGTTTAAGTGTTTCATGACGATCACACCGTTCTGGTGCTGGTTTACGAGAACCAGGTCAATCCATTATATACTATCCGGCTGTATTAGTTCGGTTTCTTCACTATGAATTATGGATTATGGACTACTACTTTTTTTTTTTAAATTGTAACTAGAGGGCGGGTATATTATTTGTTTTGTATATATTGTTTGAAAATAAATTTATATATTTGTGTTTTAATTTTATCATATATGTATGTTTTGTAATCATATTTGTATTTTTACCTGACCCGTCTTTTAAAAGAACCGATATATTTTTTACTTAAATTTTTCTTAGAAATTTACTTTTCATATTTGTATGTTCTAATTATATATGTGTTTTTCTTTGTAATCATCTCTATCTATTCAATTAAATTAAGAACACGACCTATTAATATATGTATAATCCATGTATAGTCCAACTATTTTCATACAATTATTAAAATCTCTTACTAATCATTTTAGAAACAATTTTACACATATGATTACAAAACACAAATATTATTAAAACACACAAATATGAAAATTAAATTTCTAAGAAAAATGTAAAACAAAAAGTATAATCCGTCTTTTGAAAGATGGATCAGAATTAGTCTATTCTATTAAAACAACAACCTGACCTATTGGTATAAGTGTGGTCTAACTATTTTAATACAATTATTAAAACTTCTTACTATTTATTTAAGAAAAATATTATGACCCGCCCTTAAGAGGGCGAATATATTTTTTTGTTTTACATTTTTTCTTAGAAATTTAATTCTAATATGTGTTTTTTTTTGTAGTCATATTTTGTGTAGAATATTTTTTAAACTATTATTAAGAGATTTTGATAATTGTATTGAATTTATGATGTTGCGTAGCTATACACTTATGTCAAATTGTATTGAATTTTGATAATTCCATATACACTCTCAAATTGTTGCGTTGCTATGTTCTTATAGTTTAGGAAGCAAATCGTTAAAATATGATCTGTTACTTTGAAAAAATTTCTACGCTTTAGATCTCCCCATATTTTAGCTACTTTAAATAATCAAATTGTCATTTAATTAATTAATATAGATATTAGCAGTTATCTCAAGACTTTGTTCGCGAAAAATGTGGAGAAGAAGAGGTAGTTACATATACTGTTATATAACCCGTAAAGTTGTATTTTTAATAATAATATTTATAAGTAAATATGATATTATTTGTAATAATTTCTAAAAAACTGTAACTATTTGTCAACCAATATATATTTTTTTAATTTGAATAAATAATACCACAGATAAAAATATAATTTTATATCAAATATATTTGATGTTTTCCAGAAACAAAACAAATAATATATCTGCTCTCTTGAATGAGGATCAATCTCTAGTATTCTATTAAAATATGATCATGATCTATTAATATAGGTGTGGTTCGCCTATTTTAATAGAATAGATTAAAACCTCTTAATATACATATAATACATATAATATTACAGCAAACAAAATATTAAACATTATAATATGTCATAATTTAAAATAAATATTATACCTTTTTGACAAAAAAAAAGACTTAATTTGCTGCAACAAACACATATATATTATTTAAATAACAAAATGTAATTTGAAATGCAACAATCAATTTCATGCCCCAAAATTGTCGGCCCATGACCCAAATATATTCTATTAATTAACATTTAGTCATGGCCGATTATTAATGAATTTAAATGGTGGTTACATGATGCAATTATATTACATGTATGTATAGTTCAAATCTTAAATTGGACATAACCCCATATCAATGGGACATGTTAAAGAATTAATAGAATAGATATCCTTATTGATAATTTTAACTACTCGGACATACAACCAAGTGGTGAACACACCTCCAGGCCCTTTCATCTTCATCATCTCATCCAATTTAATCCAGTTAGGAGCTTGAAGCATCCAACTGTCCTCCTAACCAAATCCTCTGCAGTCTATGAAGCACGAAGAAAAAGGAAGAGTGAAAAAAACCCAACCAATCCTAAGCTAATTAAATTAGTTAGTTATTCCATCTAATCAGTCCATTGGCTGTGTTACAAAAAAAAAGTCAGCCCATTGGCGAGTTTAGCTTATGGAAGGAAAAATCATTCACAATCTGCTTCGACAAAAGGTATACTATCCAACCTGCAAAAAAAAGAAAAAAAACTATTTTAAGAAATCTCATTAAGTCATTATAAAACTCGCCTAATTCAAATTAAACTCAAAATATTATTCGTGTGATAGTATACCTGTTGTCGAAGCAGATTTAATCATGAAAACGTTTAAATAAAGCCAAAACACAAATAAGTTGAATATATATAACTAAATCATTACTTTCAGTTTTAGTTACCGCTTTGTTAATATTACTTTTATACGTACAATTACAACCAAATTAAAACTCAATTTTTTTTAATCAAAATTTAGACATACTGTAAATTTGTAGTTATAATTTATTCAAGTTTAATTGAAAACTAGAAAAATCAAATTTGTGGTTTTAATCCGCCCAACAATTTGAAAGTCGAATAACCTTATTCAAAACACGGACTGAACTAGTCCTATCATTTTTTTTTTTTTGTAACACGTCCTATCATTTTCTATACTTGCAAAAGTCTATCATTTTGTCCTGAGTCAACTCGTTATTTCTCGGAGACTTCATGTTTAGACTTCATTTTTTTTATCAAAGACTTTATGTTTTATAATTTCTCAATTTTTAATATAACTTTGATAAAAGAAAGTTTTCTCTTTATTGACATATTTATAGAATTAAACCATTACTTTCAGTTTTAGTTATCGATTTATTAATATTACTTTTAATATACAACCAAACTAAAACTCATTTTTATTTAATTAAAATTTAGACAAACTGTAAACTTGTAGTTATAATTTATTCAAGTTTAATTGATAAACTAGAAAAATCAAATTTGTGGTTTTAACTAGAAAATCAAATTTGTCGAATAACCTTATCAAAACACGGGCTGGAAGGCCTATCATTTTTTACTTTACAAAGTCTGATCTTTTTGTCCCGACTTTTGAGTCAGCTCAGCTCGTTTCTTTGTCGGAGACTTCATCGCTTAGAAAAAGAGACGAAATTATGAAGAAAGTTCTTTGGTGTTCCCTTAGAAATTTCCTTTTATGTATTCTATAAATATTGTTCCTTTCAAAGAATTCTTCTATATCTCTATTTCCCTATCTTCTTAGTTTAATCGTCTTGATTTACACCAAATTCTTGTGTACATGGGGCAATCAACTAATTCAGGAAACCCTGCAACTGCAATGCCTTTGAAGTTAGAGTTGGTTGTGGATGCTAGTCTTCAGGTACTTAAAAAATTCATCTTTTCTCTTCTGAAACTATGATTTGTTTCCAAGTTTTTATATTACTATACTTAGGAAAATGTTATGATGTATATATTTATATAACTAGGATGCACAACACATAACGGATATGCCTTTGTGGAAAGCCAAGTTGGAGGAGCCGAGATCGGATCAGTCTGATAACTCCTCAAAGCGCAAGAAGCAGACAAGAAGGGGATACATTTCTCACGCGAGGAGTTGGGCTCGAGTCGATAGGCGCAAGTGTACACCGCATCTTACACCTTCAGTTCCTCTACTGAGAGATGCGGTGGAAGTAGAACCGTCTACAAACTTTGAGAGTAAAGAAGGTATTGGGGGATCTGGAATATGTGTGATTTGTGTGGATGCATCAGCGGAAGCAGCATTTGTGCCATGTGGACATGTCGCTGGATGCATTTCTTGCTTGAAAGAGATCAAAAACAAGAAATTGGGATGTCCTATATGTCGTGCCAGCATCGATCAGGTCATTAAGTTATATCATGTTTAAACAATATAAAGAAGACGAAACGTATCAGCCAGCATTCACGTCCCTGCCCACCGGCTTTGTTCACGATCTCATTTATCACTTGTCTCTGTTTTTTGTGTGTTGGGGTTTGTTGGTTTTGGGCATTTAATAAGTCAAACGTTTGCGTTTTCATTAGATTTGGGATTTTTGTTTGCTATCTTCTTATTTAATTGAGTGCACGATTGTTGTTCGACATTTATTATTTGAATAAAATCGGTGGATTTCTTCAGTTCATTTCATGTTTACGACTATTCCTTGCAAATAGACGTCTTTCAAGAACCTTCTTCGAAAGACCATTCTAAACTAAGGAGTCAACGATTTTTGAATCCTAGTTTAATGACTGACTATTTCTCTTGGAATCAATGATCTTTGACTTTACCCCGCTTGACTCTGCACCAAACTATCTCCTACTTTTGTACTTTATGATCTTTTGTAAGATAACTGAAACCAATATACATGTATAAATATAATAAATTTTATATACTTTTAGAATTTTTAAAATCTGAAAAAGAAAATTGAGCATTTTATAAATATTTTGAGCACTCAAAGATCTTTTAGAAAATGTGGAAAATGTTACCAAAAAAAAAAAAGTGGAAAAGCAGCAGAAAATCTTGATCTTCATTTTAATGCACATTTCAAAAAAAGTGCGGCAAATTGCTTCACTAAAAGCTGCAATAGGTGAACATTGTGCAGTATATCTCCGCTTTCATGTTTAAATCTGCTTTAAAGAAGCTGGCGCTTGCTGTCATCATTTCATCAAGGAATGTTTCAGTATGCCAATGTTAAGGCAAAAACACAAGGATGGAGCACAAAAATACCTATCTCATGCAGGGTAAGGAAATTATGTTAAAAGCGGTAGCTACTGTGATGCCAGTTTCCTCGATGAACATCTTCAAACTGCCTCAATCAGTCTGTGATGAAATCAATGCAATAATGGCTAAATTCCGGTGGAGTCAATAATTGCTTGGAATAGACTATGTATACCACTAGGTCAGGTGTTCTCATATCGTCACATTAGTCAGAATGTCAGGTGCCCACACGGTCTCCAGCAAGAAGCAATTCAACATGCCTTCTTTGATTGCATTTAGGCTCAACAAATTTGGCGGGCTTGCAATATTCCCTTTGATTATACTGAATGATCCAACAGCTTTCATATGAAGAAAAAAAATGAAAAGCACTGCTATCAGAAAATATGAACCTCACTCAGGAGTATCAAACATTAGGTATGTAGATACACTCTGAAGAATATGGAAACACAGGAATTTACTTCTGTTTCAAAAAGATCAGACAGCATGGAGAACATCTCTGGATCTGGCAAGAGCGGATAATAATGATTGGAAAGCTGCACAAAATTATATTGATCTCTCACAATTATCTTCTACTGGAGTACGGAGAAGTGATGTATTAATAAGTGGAAAAGACCAGCTCTAGAGTGGATGAAATGCATTTATGATGGTTCATATAGATCTCAGACTCGTTCAGGAAAAATGGGATGGATCTTCAGAAATGAGGAAGGAGTTTATAAAGGAGAAGGACACACAGCTATATCGCGAACAGAGTCAGCACTCGAGAGTGAATTCAAGCTTTGTCGATAGCAATGCAAAACGCATGGTCAAAAGGATATCGCAAAAGGCGACTGTCAAGTGTCAAGCCCTGATAACTCTTGTAACAGGAAAAAAAAATCAGCTTTGGAACGTACAATTACACAAGAGAAGTCTGGACGTGGAGTAAGAATTTTGCAGAGGTGAAGTTTCGGTGGATATCAAGAGAAAGTAACTAAACAGCGGACATACTTTTGGGTCTCAAGACAACTCTGTTTCCCTTTGATTTTTTTTTTTTTACATATGTCCTCCCACACGTAATATATTCATATGACAATATTGTATCATCAAATATTATTAACCTTCTGGGCAAAGTATATTAATACTATCAGAATTGATATACAAGGACATAAATATTAATTAATAAATACTATATATTTGTGATTTTACACTAGAAATATTTTTAACCAAAAAAAAAAAAAATTCCTAACAGTTTTTTTTGGTTATTTTCGTGTTATAGTGAGAAAAAAGGTATTTGAGATTTTTTTTTTTCTTAAAGCAGAAAATAGATATTGGTTCGAAAAGTCGTTATAATAGCTTCAGGCTCCAACAAACAACCAGTCACGAAACTATAACTTCCCTCTCTGCCTTCACCTTCCCATACCTCTGCATCTTCTTTACAATCATCTCCATCGTCTCCAGAAAGGTAGTTTCTGATTCTCTACTTCTTCCTTATCCATTCCAAAGATTCGATTGCTGCTCATCTATCTTAACACCATCGCTAACCTCTGTTGATTTCTTGTAACACAGTTGTCTCAAACCTCATCAAAGAAAACAATGTCGACTCACGAAGAAGACAAGAACGATCTTACCGAGCGACTGGTGAAGGAATCATCAGAAAGCGAGCATCGCGAAGAGTCCAACGAAGTCAAGAACGATCGTAACGAGCCACTGGTGCAGGAATTAGAAAGTAACGGCCACCAAGAGTCCAACGGAGCTTCTTTCACCGGAGCCGTCTTCAACCTCTCGACCACCATCATCGGCGCCGGTATCATGGCTCTCCCCGCGACGATGAAGATCCTCGGACTCGTCCCCGGGATCGTGATGATCCTCCTCAAGGCTTTCTTGACCGAAACGACGATCGAGTTCTTGCTTAGGTTTAGCGTGATCGGCGGGAACGCGAAGTCGTACGGTGCTCTGATGCAAGATTCATTCGGTAGATTCGGGAGGATTCTGTTGCAAGTCGCTGTTCTCGTTAGCAACGTTGGCGTTTTGATCGTTTACATGATCATCATCGGTACTTACTTTGATCTCTTCTTGATACTACTGAGTACTGATCATATAAAACGTCGTCGTACATCAGATCCCATTAACGTCGTCGTACTTACTTGATCCCTTGATACTACTTATCACATAGAAACGTCGTCGCTTTGATCTTTGCATTGGTTGATTAATTAACCTCTTTGTTTTTTTTTGCTTGAAGGTGAGGTTTTGGGGGGTATGCTTGAACATTGGGTTGGAAAAACATGGTGGGACCAGAGAACTTTTGTTCTTCTCTTCACAACATGCCTCTTTGCTCCATTCACAGCCTTGAAGAAAATTGGTTAGTATCTATCTATCTATGTTCATCAACAATGTGTTGCATACTTTTCTTTAGTGAATCTTAGAATGGTTGTTGGTCTTCATGTGTTACACTATGCTTTTGCTTCATGACTATGTAGAAGTACAACTCTCTTTGGTATGCTTATAATTAATGCAATAGAGAGTGTATATGATTGGTTTATGCTTTCATTTGCAGATGATTTGAGACACGCATCCGCCGTATCACTTGGTCTAGCGGGTGTTTTTCTCGTCATCACTGGTGGAATCGTCGTTACAAAGTTTATCACAGGTGGTTTGGAGAAGCCAAAGCTCTACCCAAGTGTCACTGACTTACCCTCGTTCTTGAAACTCTTCACCGTTGTTCCTGTCCTTGTCAACGCATTCATTTGCCATCCTAACGGTATACCAACAACGCAAATTAAAACGCTTATTTGGAATGTTTACATTTAAAAGGATCAAACAAGAACTGATGTTTGGATGTTTACAGTCCACAGTATACAGAACGAGCTTCGAGACCCCACTCAGATCAAACCTGTCGTGCGTGCAGCTCTTATCACGTCCTCCTCTGTTTACATACTGACGAGCTTGTTCGGATACCTCTTGTTCGGCGACTCTACTGGTGACGATGTTCTGAACAACTTTAAAGCCGATCTCAACATCCCTTTTGGTCCGTTTCTCAGTGGAGCAGTCAGGCTCAGCTACGCAGCTCATCTCGTGCTCGTGTTCCCTATCATCTTCTATCCTCTACGGGTTAACGTGGACGGTCTCTTCTTCTCCACGTATCCACCACTTGATACCTCTAATCTGAGGTTTGGCTCCATCACTGCGGGTCTGGTGGCTTTAATCTTTCTTGGTGCGAACTTCATTCCGAGCATCTGGATTGCTTTCCAACTCACTGGAGCTACAGCTTCTCTCTGCATCGGTTTCATATTCCCTGCTGCGGTCATCTTAAGGTAAGAGAGTCTCCATTGCTTCATAAAAGACCTGATGGATCATCATTATCTGAGTGTATGTATCTTTTGTGTGTTGGTTTCAGGGATCGTCATAACCAAGCAACAATGATGGACAAGGCCAAATCCGTTTTGGTGATAGTCATTGCAGTTTTCTCCAATGCAGTCGCCGTGTACAGTACCTTAGTCAAGAAGAACAGAGTCATATTTCCACATCCAAAGTGAGAAGATTGGTTCTGTTTTGCTTCTCTTAGTAGTTAGTATACATGAAAAAAAGAGAGAGTTATTGGTGGTAAGTTGGCTTTAGATAGTTCTGAACAGAGCATTATGAATAGTAGTAGGAGATCCTTTGCTACTTTTACTGTATAAAAAACTTGAGAAATGTAAAGATGACCCACTGTGATTTCGATCTTGTTCAACTCTAGAACACAATGTTGTTACAGTTGCTATAATAAAAAATCTCACTAAGAGTTCTTTTGCATTTGCTTTCAGGAATTATGGTTCCAATCTAGATCATATTTAATATCCAAAGTAAAATACTGTTGAACTGATATAGTTGTCACTGTGAATCTTTTAAGATATAGACAAAAAAACACAGCAAAAAGTATCCATTAGGAGTCAATGGGACAGCTCAAAAAACAAGAGTTAAAAAGGGCTGATTTTTTCATAGACATCACATATCATATGTGAGCAGCTGATTCATCGTAACGTCGTGTCTAACATTTCCACCATTCTAACACATTCAGTTCGTCATAGAAAGTTTGTTATAACCTGTAGAATTTTAGTTTTTCCTCTCATGTACATTTATATGTCCCCACATCCCGTCTCAGTGCAACATAGTGATTATGAATTAGATGGAGAGAAGTGAACATGTCTTGTCTGTGGAAAGGTAACTTGCTGCTTTTGACAAAGTTTCAGCACTTGGGATACTGTCGAATATTCCATCAATATCCTTCATAGACATTAAAGTGAACAATCTAATTGTTGCAGGTGATGATGGCATTTGATGAAACTGACTAAGGGAAGAAGAAAAGGCAGCGAGTCTTTTAATTCAGAGAGAAATCACTTCTACATAAAATCTTCTGTGAAATTTTGAATATCCAGATGACTTTACAATATATATGAGAAAGTGTGATTTCTCTTAGTTTTATTGACATTATCTTTACATTTATCTTCAATAAGATTATTGGAATTGAAACAAAAAAATTGAATCTCCCAACAATATTTTATGTAGGACATGCTTTCTTGTAGACCTTACTAAAGGAAATGATCTTTTGCATTTCAGAAGTCAGAGCAAGAAGTAGAATGTTATTTAAAAGTAACTTTAAATGTTGTTTAGACAAAAACCATCAAAGACCAAACCTGTATTCATTACTACATTAAGTTCTTGAAAAGTTGGAAACTCAGCAGCTCAGACTACAGGCAGAGCATACTTAATCTTTACTTATGTTCACTGTTTTGTGTGTTTAAGAAGAAGCTGCTTCAAACGCACTCTGGAATGTCTCGAGCGGTTGTGCACCGCTCAGTTTCACCTTCCCGTTGATCTGAACAAACAATTCAAACGTAAAGAAGCAAGACTTAAGACTAAGGATATATACAAAATGTTTAACAATAGTTTCACTATGATCTCATTTGTATAGTAGCAATTCAATCGACAGCACATAAACTTACAGTGTAATGTGGAACCCCAGTGATATTCTTCGAATACTTCTCCAGCTCTTCTTTAACCTTCATTACAGTAAATGAACAGCACATACCAGTTAATATTATCCACTAGAAGAAACAATTAATGGTCACATGATTTGGCATAAAGACACACACCTCTGCGGTTCCATTGCTGGGATCTGAGAGGAATACTTCTGCTCCGTCTATGCCAAGCTTTTTAGCCGTCTCAGCCAGAAAGTCCCTGCATTCATCCACAAGATTCACATCTTACCAATTCTACACATCATAAGGCACTAAATCAAGAACTCAGCAAACAGTTTCACATAGTGACAAAACCAACAAATTGTGTAGTTATACCTGTCCCCTATGTACTTTCCCTGCGTGAAGTAACCAAGACACAGCTCTTCAACAAGGCTATGTTGTTTATCCGGAGCTTGTTTCCCCGTATAATGTATGAGTCTATGACTATCCAGAGTGTTGCCTCTGTTCATATCACCAAAACTTTTATATAAAACAGAAGAAATCTCTCTTCTTGTTTTAAAGCAGATAACGTTTGGTGCTTACGTGAGACCGGATGTGTCATACTCTAACCCAAAACCTTTGAAGATCTGTAGTGAAACAAAGATTTATCTCAAGCAAGATTCTGTCAGCAAGAACATAAGCTCTCTAAAAGTATCAGTAAGTAAAAAAAAAAAGACCTCAGACATTCTTCTGAACATTCCTTCAACTCTGCTTCCAAACTTCTGTCTATAAAAGTCGTTCTTGTTCACACCTTCTTTAGGTGCAGATGCATCGAGGAAAAACGGATGCCATCGAATCTACATTATCTTTTCAGATATTGAGCACTTTCATCGTTTGTCAAGTAAACAAAAAATATAAAGAGAGAGAGAGTTTAACCTCAAAGTTGTATTGATCTTTAGATGCATCAATGGCTTTGTCAAGATTCTTCTTCCCCACGAAGCACCATGGACACACCGTATCCGAGCTTATATCAATTTCGATGAACTTTTTTGAAACGTTTCCGCTTGCAGACTCGGCCATTGGAAGTTTTTTTTCTGGCTAACGAAGTTCACTCAAAAACTCAGAAAACAAATTTGGCTATTTCAAGAATAAATTAAACTCATAAACTGAACCATAAAAAGACAGAAATCGATATTTCATTTGGATGAACATTTTATTTGGACTTTTAGCTTCAGTTTTTTTTTTCTTTGGATGAACATTTTCAGGTTAGAATCTGTAACAGTAAGAACGATCCACTCCAAATTATACAAATCTATGGATTTTTATCTATGATCAAAATGTAAATTTCTGGGTTTACCTGGAAACGATTGGAGGAAGATGATTGTGATCGTTGTATGGGAGAAACAACTCAAAAGATCATATAATATACAATACACATACAAAGATACTGACTTTTCAAAAAAAAAAAGACTTTTCACCTACCAGTTTCCCACATTTCTTTTTTTTTTATACCCACTTCGTTTCCTGTTTCAATTGTAAGTAATTTTGGTTTTTTTTTTGTCACTGAGTAAGTAATTTTGCTTAAAAGCACAAATAATTAGAAAGTTTTTATTTTTTAAAAAGGGATTATTTTAATCAATTAACAAAAACCTTATTTTTCAATGATCACTTAATATCCAGTAAATAAAAAAAGTTATATTGAAATACGTAAACTATTTATATTATGATACAAACATTTTTTGCTTTAACTATTTACAATTATAAATAGAAGGAATATTAAATATTTTTGTTCATAATTTGCATACAACTTGAAATCACTAATCATTAGAAAGCATACAAACTCACAAGAGATCTGGTATCTTGAAAGTAAACTTGAAGTTAGTTTGGGGAACCAAACTATAACATAAAGATATTTCAAACTAGGGTCGGCCCGCCCTACGGGCGGGATACGAATTAAAAAATTATTTCAACAGCTAAAGTTTAAGCAATATACTTTAGAAAAAGTAGTAATATTTCATAGACATGGTTGTTGCTTTGCCTCTATGTGTACTTGTGATACCTTATTTGTATAGTTACTATGTTGCTGATTTTCTAAAATTTGTATTGTAATATGGTTGAGATATAGTGTGAACTGTTCTAATTTTTTTAGCGGTTGGTGTTGTGTATATGTTGAGTATTTAACATTGTTGGAGGACTTTTTAAAAGAACAATCATGATTGTATCTCCCAATTTTAGATTTTTTTCTGTTTTTTTGTAATTTTTAATTGAGGGTAACGTGTTTGTAAAATGCATAGCGTTGTTGGAACTTAACTGGCCAAAACGTAACAACATTAATATAATTTGACTTTATTACTGAAATATATAATCTTCTATGTTAGGATATTGAAGAAGTTTTTCTCCTGGTTTATCATAAGACAATAATAACATAATCTGAAATGATCAAACATTCATAAATTAGAAAACCCATGTAATTTTATAATTTGATGAGTTTTAACTTTAAATAAAGAAACTTGGAGAATGTTTCAGATAATATAGCTTTGTAAATTCTCTGTAGAAAATCAATAATATTTCCCAAGATTATTTATTGTTTTCCAGTTCATAACAGCCAATGTTACCACTTAAATCTTATTTTCTTCTTCCTCTAAATAATGCAAACCCCTCGAACATTATCAAAAACATCAATTTATTAATTTTTTCCTATTGAATTTGCGTTTGATTATTAACTATTTTCTATGTATGAAATAACATATTTGAAAATTATTTTTATTTAATTTATTATGATCCCGAACCGTAATTTAAAGTGCTAATTTTTTTCTAGCAATTTTCTTATGTTATTCATTATAGACAATAAATATTGTATATATAAAATTTAAGATAAGTTAAGTTTTATACATGTATTATATAGTTTACTAATGTTAAACCCAGTCTATCTACATATTATGTTTTAGTATAATATTTTATATTTATAAAAAAATACAATATATGAAATTATGAATTTAAATAATTTTATCCTAATTAGTTAAATATAATGGTTTTCTTTTAAAATGGTAGATATTATTATAAATAGATAAAATGGGATATATTTTTTTTTCATTTATAAAATATATAAATATATTAACATTTAATTACTAATTACAAAATTATTGGAAATTTTTATATTCAATGTTGACAATTGAGATTTTGTAAAAATATTTTTCAACGGATTTTTAGAATTTTTAAATATATTTTTATATTTTAAATTAAAAGAAATAATGATTTAAGCAGTTAAAAAGATTGAATATTATTACCATTACGGAAATACATTTAACAAAATTTCTAAATGATGATCCAAATAAAAATACCACACATAAAAGAAGTCATAGATTCTATTTTAATAAATAAAATGTTATCAGCTCATAAAATATATACATTGTGTAGTGATAATAACTCTGGCCGGTCTCTGCAACTTCTGAATTAGACACTACAAGAAAACAGGCCATTTACTAGGACGGGTTCTCCTCGTTATTTCCTAGTAAAAGGGCATTTACTAGGAAATTACGAGGAAACCCGTTTCGTCGAAAGGCGTTCATCGTAAAGCCTATTTTCCTCGTAAAGTCCTAGCTAACTTACGAGGAAATAAGTTTTCCTCGTAAAGTCCACGTAAGATTTCCTCGTAAGCTCATAGTAAACTCTTTCCTCGTAAGTTCGTAGTAGATTTATTACGAGGAACTTTCTAGGAAAATTTACGAATAGCTTACGAGGAAAAATTACGAGGAACTTGCTACAAATATTTACTAGGAGTTGACTTCGAAAGATTTACGAGGAAATTGCTTGGAATTGTTTTTTTCTTTTAAAAAAAATATTTATAAATTAAAAATTATATATATATTAAAAAAATTAGAAAAACCAAATTAAAAATAACAATTTAAATAATTAAATAATTATAAATTTAAAATTAAAAATTCATAATTTAAAATTAAAAATTCATAATATACAAATTTAAAACTAAAACTGAAATTTAAAACTAAAACTGATGCTGCTCATGAAATTGTTGCATGAAGTCGTCGTCTCCAGTGTTGGATGCCGGCTGCGACTGAGGTGGAAGGGCTCCGCTTTCCCGTCTCTGACGCAACATCTCCGCCACTTGCGGGTTCCCGACCGCCACAGCGTCGAGGATCTCGGTGAGCGAACTCACATGACCTTGCGTCGCCTGCAACTCCGTCCGCAGCTGATTGTTGGCCTCGACTTGTTGGTGAACATGAGATGATGTCGCTGCGGGGACATCGTTCACCGAGCCAATCCCGATAATACGGCCCTTTTTCCTAGGGACGACCTGCAAAAAAAAATATTAATAATATAAGGAAAATTTAAATAAATAATAAAAATTAATATATTAAAACAAATTATTTACCTCCTCGTAAATCTTATCCACTTCAAGAGTGGATAATACGACCGGAGCCCCAGTCTGCTGAGTCAGCTGGGTCTGGCGTTCCTCAACCCGGGCAGCAATCTCCTCGAAGATCCGCTCGGAAGCAGGATCTACAAACTGCCCACTCTTTTTCCGGTGGGTCCGCTCGTAAAGGTCTTTAAGAGATGGAAGAAATCCAGTCTCTTTAGCCTATTTTTTTTTTAAAAATTAAACATTAATTAATGTAGAATATTAGAATATTCAAATAAAGTAAAAAATTAAAAAAATACCATGTCGAGACGAACTCCCCCGTGAGGTTTTCGGCCCGTGGTGTGAAGAATCTTCGTGTTGCCATGCTCGTCTAAGGTCATGCGGTTCTCGGCGTTTTTGTTGGACGTTCTGATCGACTCCGGCAAATTCCAATAGGCGATGAGGCCATCCCACACCGTGGTTGTGAGGCAATCGGGTTTCCCACGCTCGTAACCGTCCACCTGATTTAAAAATAATTACAATTAAAGTAGTCAATAATATATATATTTTTAAAAGTATACATATATTATAATTTATAAATTTATACCTGATAGTCGCCCTTCCAGTTGTAGACCGTGTCGCACAATCGGGCTTTTACCTTGGCCTCGAACAGTGACTTCACCAGCTGGTGAATCCCAATAGACCAACGATATTTTTGCTGCAACCAGAAAAAATAAAAGACGGATTACTTCAATATATTTCATAATTTAAATGATTAAAAATATATAAATTAAGTGGATTTACTAAACTTACAGCGAACGATTTGAACCACGTCTTTTTGGTGTGGCTCGGCGTCATCTTCCAGTTTGGAGCTGGATCGGGAAAGTATCCCTTGATACAGTCCGTGACGCTAGCTGCGACACAATCGTCAAGACCAAACCTGGAAAGACAGAAAAATAAATCATTAATTAGAGCATACCATAATAAAAAAGTTTTAAATTTAAAACGTACCATAAGATGTTTTGGCCGTTCTGTCGGATCGGATCTAACTCTGGCAGTCCTTCTCTGCCTGGAAGGGCCAAAATGTCCTCCACCGTGTACACCGCGAATGGTGCGGTCGACGGCACCTGCAAATCAGGATGAATCCCGACCGGTGGAGGAGGAGGTGGAGGAGGAGGAGGTGGCTGCTGAGTCTCGGCAACTCTTGCAGATGAACTCCCAGGAGCTGACGAACTCCCAAGAGCTGACGAAGACGAGCCGGACCCGAATAGATCCGCATAATGTATCCCACCCTCTTGATCAACAAGAGGCCTCCTGGACTGAGCAGCAGCAACTTTGTTCTTTCTAACCATCTACATTTAAAAAAAAAACAGAAAACATTAATTCTCGTATAATGTTTTAAAACAGTTAAAGTAAGCTAATCTAAATTCCCTAATCTAATCACCTAACTACCTAATCTAACCACCTAATCTAAATTCCCTAATCTAATCACCTAACTAGAGAATAGAGACTACCTTAAGAGAAATAAGAGAGGAAGTTACTATGACTTTACAATGCGGATTCGTCGGGTTTATATAAGGAAAAGGTTTCCTCGTAAGTTCCTAGAACATTACTAGGAACTTACGAGGAAATTGCTATGCCCGTGTTTCTATTTACTAGGAACTTACGAGGAAAAAGTCCGTGTTTCCTCATAAGGTCCTCGTAAAAGCTGTACTAGGTCTTTACGAGGAAAACCCTTTACGAGGAAATAGCTATGCCCGTGTTTTCTGTTACTAGGGCTTTACGAGGAAAGTGTTTGTAAATCCCTAAACCCCAAACCCCAAACCCCAAACCACAACTTCCATAACTTATAACCTCTTCTACAACTAAAATCCTAACCTCTTCTACACCTAAATCTCAAATTCATTTTTTTTTATTAAAAAAACTTATAAAACATACATAATTGAAATTGGTTTTTGTGATTAAACAAACTTATAAAACATACATAATTCATTCGGATACATTCTCATAATCCGTAGAAACATCATCATTTTCGACAAACTCGTCCTCAACACCGTCGTCCGTTGAGTGATCAGGGACATCTTCGTATTCACGATTATGCGGATCAATGAGTAGGATGTCATCAATTTCTGCTTCAGGTTCCTCGATTTCATTGGTGTTTTCTTCTTGCAATGGTGGTTCTTCTCCCTCGATTATCCGTCCTCGAGGTGTCACTTTGATGACAGCTAACCAGTTTATTCCCGTTGTAGTAAGCCGAGGGTATGGAATGAAGCAAACTTGATCTGCTTGGGAAGCTAATATGAAAGGCTCGAATTTGTTGTACCTTCGTCCACCATTGACGTCAACTACACCGTTCTTGTTAATCCGAACACCTCTGTTGACGACGGGGTCGTACCACTCACACTTGAAGATAATGCATTTCAAACTCATACCTGGGAATTGAACTTCATAAATCTCCTGCAAGATCCCATAGAAATCTGTTTTGCCTTTCACACATATTCCATAATTACTTGTCGCCCGGTGTCTACCATAGTCATAGGTATGAAAAGTATAGCCTCGGGTGAAATACATCGATGATGTAGTGACCTTTGCAACTGGACCTTGAAGTAATTCGCGAAACCATGCGGGATATTGAGGATCGTCATAATCAACCTGCAACAAAAAGTAATATAACTAATATTAGACTTACTTTGTGGTAATGTACATGCATGCATACAATTTAAGTAATAATAAATACCTGTTTCCTCAACCACTTGATAAAGTGTTGATCTTTCCTTTTGTCTAACTCAGGCGTCGATATACCAGGTATTGCTTCCTCGACTTGAGTCATAAATCTCCTGTAAAATCATATATGTCATGTTATATATTTAATATTGAAATATATATATATATATATATATATATAAGTGTGTATGTTAAAATATTTACCTTTCAAAAGAAGCAATCAATGGATGCTCGCAATTAAGAAGAATATAAATGTGTGCACTATGGACGTCTTCATCACTCGACCACCAAACCTCTTTCAATTTCCCCCCCAGTCGCCCAATTTGACAAAAGATGTCTGGAACATCGTCTTCCATATATGTCGGCACGACACCACCATCATCGTATCTTCTTGGAGCTCGTTTCCTTGTACGTACTTTCGGTGCAAAGTAGTACGATGTGAAATGTGATGTTTCTTCCGTCAAACTTCCCGCAACAATAGAACCTTCCACTCTTGCAAGGTTTTTGGCTTTTCCTTTCAAAGTTTTCATGGCCCTTTCATACTGATACATCCATCCATAATGCACAGGTCCACGAAGTAATGCCTCATACGGGAGGTGAACAACTAGGTGTTCCATGACGTCGAAAAAAGAAGGCGGAAATATTTTCTCCAAATTGCAGATTAAGACAGGGATGTTTTCATGAAGTTGTTGGACAACTTCCACTTTAAGAGTGCGGGTGCTCAGATCCCTAAAAAATGCTCCAATTCCTATATATGTTTACAAAAACAAACATAATCCACATAATTAGTAAATATATATATATATGTATATAAAGAAATAATCATATCATCGTATTATATTAATTAATTACCTGAAAGTGCTTCATGTACTTTTGCCGGTAGTAGCTCCCCAAACGCAAAGGGAAGTAGTCGTTGCATGAAGACATGACAATCATGGCTCTTCATCCCGGAGAACTTTTGCCCTTTCTCAACACATCTTGAGAGATTTGAAACATACCCATCAGGGAACTTCACTTCTGAAGCCACCCAGTTGAACAATGCAGACTTTTTATCTGATGATAGTCTGAATATTGGAACTGGAACTTGCCCATTGCTTTTTATATGTAACTCACTCCTTGAGCAGATATCGGGTAAGTCTAACCTCGATTTTACGTTGTCTTTCGTCTTCCCTGGGACGTTCAATATAGTGTTCATGATGTTCTCAAAAAAGTTCTTCTCTATATGCATCACATCGAGGTTGTGGCGCAAAAGAAGATCTTTCCAATATGGCAATTCCCAAAATATACTCTTTTTGTGCCAATTGTGCTGAACACCATAAGAATCAGGCATATTACTGGGAACATGCCAATTCCCACCATGAGGAGCTGTTTCTAGAGCACCGTAGTAATCGATTTGCGCTTTGATTTGTTCTCCAGTTAAATATGGAGGAGGAGTGTCTCTGACAACCCTTTTGTGCCTGAACAATTTCTTGTTTCTTCGGTATGGGTGGTGGATGGGAAGAAATCGACGGTGACAATCAAACCAGCTAGTCTTCCTACCATGCTTCAACTGAAACGCATCTGTCATTCCATTACAATATGGACAAGCTAATCTCCCATGTGTAGTCCATCCAGACAACATACCATATGCAGGAAAGTCACTTATGGTCCACAAAAGCATCGCTCGCATCGTAAAGTTTGTTTTCGTTGAACAATCATATGTCCTCACCCCTGTTGACCACAAATCTTTCAACTCTTTTATCAGTGGTTGTAGAAAAACGTCAAGAGATCTTTTTGGATGTTTTGGACCAGGTATTAATATGCTCATGAATAGAAACTCTCGTCGCATGCACATCTTCGGTGGCAGGTTATACGGTGTAAGAAAGACAGGCCACAATGAATATTGTCTCCCAGACATTCCAAATGGACTAAATCCATCAGTGCATAATCCAAGATACACATTCCTGCTATTGCGAGCGAAATGTGGATGTACATTGTTAAAATGTTTCCAGGCTCTTGCATCTGATGGATGAGTCATCTCTCCATCCGTCTGAGTATGCTCGGCGTGCCATCTCATCCCTCCAGCAGTCTCCTCAGATTGGTACAATCTTTTCAATCTGTCAGTGATTGGTAAGTACCACATCCTTTGGTACGGTACCCTATTGCGCCCTCGACCTTGCGGTTTGAATCGTGGCTTCTTACAAAATCGACATTCTTCTAACTTCTCATCATCTCCCCAGTAAATCATGCAGTTGTCGATGCAAACATTTATCGTCTCCGAGGGCAACCCAAGACTATATACCAATTTCTGAATCTGATAATAAGATTCAGCAGACACATTGTCTTCTGGCAAATACTCTTTAAACAAGTCTGTCCATGCATCCATACACTTTTCAGGTAGATTGTGATCGGTTTTAATACTCATCATTCTAGCAGCCAACAACAATTTAGACAGACCTTCTCTACAACCACTGTAAATTGGCTCATTCGCAGCTTCTAACATTTCATAAAACTTTTTTGCATCTAAGTTAGGTTCTTCAACTTCATCATCATCATGGGTTACAAATGCATCACCTACCATATCATGAACCCTATCATAATCTACCATTTGTTCCTCTTCGTGATGATAGCTATTACTACTGCTACCTTCATTACGCAAATTCTCAACTGGTTCAATCTGCAAATTGCTATTACTACTGCTACCTTGATTCCCAAAACTACCATCTTCTCCATGTTGATACCAAATATAATAATGTTGGGGTCAAAATCGGTCAAGACGAAATCGATGTCCGAAAAGTTCGGACAAAATACGAAAGATGTTAGAGAAGCATTAGAAGAATAAGATTCATTCTAAAAAACTCGGAAACATGTTAAGACATTCCGTGATCAATGATTGGAAACCTTCTCTACACGATAAAAATCTCCGAGAAGTTAAAAGAACGCAAAAAACTCGCACGATCCTGGGCCTCCTCTAGGCGCCGGGCGCCTAGCGCCCGTGCTGCCTCTAGGCGCCAGGCGCCTAGCGCCCGTGCTGCCTCTAGGCGCCGGGCGCCTAGCACCCGTGCTGCCTCTAGGCGCCGGGCGCCTAGCGCCCGTGCTGCCTCTAGGTGCCGGGCGCCTAGCGCCCGAAGCTGCCTCTAGGCGCCGGGCGCCGGGCGCCTAGCGCCCGTGCTGCCTCTAGGCGCCGGGCGCCTAGCGCCCGAAGCTGCCTCTAGGCGCCGGGCGCCTAGCGCCCGTGCTGCCTCTAGGCGCCGGGCGCCTAGCGCCCGTGCTGCCTCTAGGCGCCGGGCGCCTAGCGCCCGTGCTGCCTCTAGGCGCCGGGCGCCTAGCGCCCGAAGCTGCCTCTAGGCGCCGGGCGCCTAGCGCCCGTGCTGCCTCTAGGCGCCGGGCGCCTAGCGCCCGTGCTGCCTCTAGGCGCCGGGCGCCTAGCGCCCGTGCTGCCTCTAGGCGCCGGGCGCCTAGCGCCCGTTCTGCCTCTAGGCGCCGGGAGCCTAGCGCCCGTGCTGCCTCTAGGCGCCGGGCGCCTAGCGCCCGTGCTGCCTCTAGGCGCCGGGCGCCTAGCGCCCGTGCTGCCTCTAGGCGCCGGGCGCCTAGCGCCCGTGCTGCCTCTAGGCGCCGGGCGCCTAGCGCCCGTGCTGCCTCTAGGCGCCGGGCGCCTAGCGCCATGCCAGCTCGAGTTATCGGACGACTAGTTTTCGTGCGATAGTTCCGAACTCTCAAACCGCCAGAAATCGAAGATTTGCGACTTTCTGAAATCCCGCAAACGAAACTCCTTTTCTCTTTCCTAACCTTCGGAAAACCCGTATGACATCGACGGATGGAAGAACTTCGTGGAAAACGGTAATGGTTATCTGAAAACGCCATTTACCGCATAAAAAGCCAAAGACCTCCCGATGTCCAAGTAAAAGAGTTCTCTCGCGGAAATCGTAAAAATAACGGAAAATCCGAGATACGGACCAACGGGGACCAAAACGATCGGATAACCATTTTACGATTTTCTAAAGAGATCGATACGAAAGTTTACATTTATCTTCCTAGACAGGATAAATGTTAAATTTCCAAAGGATAAACATCAAGTTTCCAAAAAGATAAATGTCAAGTTTCCCGATAAACATGAAGTCCGACGAAAATGGAAAAAGCCCAGCTCACGCCGGCCCGTCAGAAATAGACCGTCATATGGGAGTATATAAGCAAGTCTAGGAGCAGAAGAAGGGAGATCCGAAAATCACAAGAAAAACCACCCTCAGAGCAATTTAGAACTTAGGCGTTTATTTCCTTTTTAGCGAGCTGCGACTCAATTAGGTTAGATCTAGGGTTTTGAGACTAGCGACGATCGACAGCTCTTACGGCCGTGATCTCGACCTATTGTTCCAACGCTCTCCGCGAATTCGGAAATAAAATTCTTTCTTTTTGCTCTCTTTATTTTACGCTTTTATTTTCAACTTAGCCTGTTTTAACTTTGTCGTGCGTGGCCCAGCAGATAGCCGGGATCCTCGGGGAAAACTAGGTTTACTTAGTTTTCCTACGTTTTACGTAGTAATATTTGACGGTGCGAATTTCGGTTCCCACAGTTTGGCGCTAGAAGGAGGGGGTACACGGAATTATCTTTCTCGCAACTACGCACGCTCAGTTAAACATGACTGCTAACGCGGAAAAAGACAAGCAAACGCACGACGGACCAGCCGCCGATGCCAACGCTGAGAAGACACCCGCTGGAAACATATCGACGGTCACTGCCAAGGCAAACACCGCGATGTTGGACCAGGTGAAGGAACTGTTCGCCACCGCCCAGAAACGGTCGGAAGAACAGGAGAAGCTAATGGCTTCGCTCGCTAAACAGGTCAGCACCTTAACAGCGAAAAGCAAACTCCCGCGCGGATCCACCAAGGTGAGGCGTGTCAGGAGACTCGACTTCGGAACTTCCGGAGACAAAGAAAAAGACGCCCCGAGAGAATCCCCGGAACTCGTCCCTGACGATACTACTCCGGCGGGGCAGAAGAAAACGACGGATAAACTTCCACCTCCCGCGAGGGAAAACGAAGGAGTCGACGTCGAAAGAATCGATCTGGATATCAGCGACCAATCGGATCCGTCCGACGAAGACGCCGACGTCCACCACAGAAGGACCCGAAGTCAATCGGCTCGACTGGCGGCAGCCTTCGAGAAACCGATGACGGAAGAAGAGGAAGAGCTCTACTGGTCAGAGCAAGAAAGGCTAGCTGAAGACCAGACTCGGGCCTATCGCAGCCAGCGCAGACAAAGAAGCGCAAACGGCGCCAATGAGATTCACGATTTACGTGAATACATCGCAAAAACTGCAGCCGAGGTGAAAGCGGTAAAATCGCAAATTCACCACGCAACCAGCACCGCTCCCGAGATCGACCTGCTCCTCGAAGAATCGAGGAAGACTCCATTCACGTCTCGAATCACAGACGCACGAGTCTCAGATCCCGGGAAAATAAAGCTTCCCACCTACGACGGAACCACAGACCCTAAGGCGCACCTGCAATCCTTTCAGATTGCGATGGCCAGGTCTAAACTTCCAGAGCGGGAAAAAGACGTCGGCTGCTGTCTCCTGTTCGTCGAGAACCTCAGAGGTGCCGCGCTCGAGTGGTTCTCACGCTTGAAAAGAAACTCCATCGGAAGTTTTCGCCAACTAGCGTCGGCCTTTCTGAAGCAGTTTTCCATGTTCATGGACAGGAAGACTTCCGATGTAGACCTTTGGAGCCTCATTCAAAAAGAAGACGAGCCGCTCCGCGACTACATTAAGAGGTTCAAACTCGTAATGTCCAGAGTAACAGGCCTCAGCGATAGAGTCGCCATCGACGCCCTGAGGAAAAACCTCTGGTACAAGTCGAAATTCCGAAAGTGGATTTCTCTGGAGAGACCGCGCACCATCCAGGACACTCTCCACAAAGCGACGGATTTCATCATCATGGAAGAGGAGATGAAAGTCTCGGCGCTAGACTCATTATGAAGTTGCTCGCCGGCGAACTGGCAACAGTGAAAAGCGTGAAGGACCTGCTCTTAGACTCCGACCGTCCGCCAAAGACCGACGGAGCCAATCCCGAAAATAACGCTCATGGAAATCAATCGGGCGAAAAACGCGGACGAAGGCAAGATGGCGAAGGAAATAACAGCAATCGCCAGAGGATTAACATGATCATCGGAGGATCGCACTTCTATCAGGACTCTGTTTCGTCAATCAAAGCCTATGGGCGGAAAGCCGAAACAGGTCCCGGATGGTGCCCAGAAGACGACGTTCCCAATCACACGATCGTCTTCGAAGAACAGGACACGGCCGGACTCGACAAACCCCACTACGATCCTCTGGTCATCGACTTGGTGATCCAAGATCTCGAAGTCGGCCGCATTCTCATCGACACAGGAAGCACGGTCAACATCATGTTCCGCGATACTCTCCAAAGGATGAACATACCCCTCGGAGAAGTCATCCCAGAACCGAGACCGTTGACTGGATTCTCGGGCGTCACCTCCATGACCCTCGGAAAGATCAGGCTCCCAGTCATGGCAAAAGAGGTCACAAAGATCGTCGAATTCGCGGTAGTGGATAACCCGGCTATCTACAACGCCATAATGGGGACCCCTTGGATAAACGCCATGAAAGCGGTCCCATCCACTTACCATCTCAGCGTCAAATTTCCAACACCGACTGGGACGGCGGTAATCTGGGGAAGCCAAAAACAGTCGCGACTCTGCTTCCTGGCCGAACACAAATTGCGCAACAATCAGAACGCCCCAGCGGCTAACCCGAAGCGAACTAAGAAGCATCCGAGTATCTCCGAGAACTCGGAAAAGGACGACTCGGATTTGTCCAAAAAGGCCACGACTCAGGGTGATGAGCCAATCCTCGAGTCCATCGCCGACGGAACGGGAGATCCAACTCCTGACACGGCCGCCGACTTAGCTAAAACAGTCGAAACGCCGAAGGTCGTAGAGTAATAACATCCGCGATATAAGCAGAACTACGAGATGGCTTGATCCTCGCAAGAGGTACGTAGGCAGCTCGTCGAAACTCGACGAGTTCAGCTATCCCCCCCACCAAAAAGGGGGGGGGACGATGGGAACAAATGATCTTTCGCTCCCGCAAAAATATTCTCTACATGTATTCAACACCCTTGAAGCTTTTTACAGTATTAAATTCGAATTACTTATCAAAAGCACCAATATTACGGAAAACGAAAATCGTATCTTTAAGGAACGCGAGACGTCGCTAATTCCAAACCAGTTTCGATTCTCTACTTTCCTCCAAAAAATTCTGTCAAACAGTCGTCCCGCGACTCTAAAAACCCCATTCCGTCGATTGGCCCCGACGGAAAAACATAGAAACGTTTCACTTAAATCAAATTCGTAGTCTGGCTTCCAACGAAGTCCTTTTACATCCGACAAGGATATCATAGCGCGCTATACAAGAAATCCAAATTTTGGTTAGCTCTTCGTAAAGGAAGTAGCTCGACTCGTACCCAAACGAATCATATAAGCCGATAAGCACTTCGCGGATTCTAAAACGGTACGAGTCAGGTCGAAATCGCAAACAAGCAAAACGAAAAGCCGATTAGTTATCGCATAGCTTCAGTCCGAAACTAGACCTAGGTCTTGCCCTAAACCCAGCCTTGCTGGTATCTAAACCATCTCATAGGCATAAGTATCCAGCATACGAGATCCCAAAACTTGCCTCTTATCGCTTATAAACCTAACGTTCGCTACAAAGTAACCTGCAGGTTAAGCGACAAAAAAAGAGCTAGAATACAAAGTGACTACGCGTATTCAAGACCCTCTACACTTTGCGAAAGTATAAATCAAGACGCATAATTCATAAAGCATTCATAATAAGGATTTAAAAGCCACCAACGGCTGATCCTGAAAAAACATAAAGTCATGCAACCTCCTAAAAGGTCGCAACACATACAAACAGCCCACTTGGCTTATTACAAATTATAATCAAACGCAAGGCAATCAGAAAGAGTAATCCCATACGAGGAATCAGGCTGGTCGACCTCTTCGCCCCCGTCACCTGCATTCGCGTCTGCGCCGGCATCCGCTGTATCTTCCGAAACTTGAATAGGATTCCACAATTCCCGAATTCTTCCTTCGATCGGAGGAACATAGGATTCAGCGTTAGCGCATATTCTCATCGAACCATCCATCGCGGCAAGTTCGCTGGAAAGCGAGAAACCCTCGCGCTGCACCTTGAGAAGAGTGCCTACCGAACCACGACACTCGCGAAAGTCTCCGACGAAGTCCTGAGCCTCTTTGTACGCCTCAAATTCGGTAGAAAAGACTTCCGCCCGTCGATTCATTTCGGCGGCCGCTCTTCTTCGTCCTCTCCTCTCTGCACGGACGAGGGCTCGAGCCTGGACCTCGGCTTGCCGACGGTTCCGCTCCTCAACTTCCGAACGATACTTGGCAAACTCCCTTTCAGTCTCCTCCACTTTGAAGCGAGCCAATCGAGCAGTGCGGAAACTCCCGTCAATTGACGCATTCCATACTCTCACGGCCTGCATAAAAATCGAGATCAAGCGAAAGGACAAGAAGAATCTGCTTAAGTGTCGGAAACAAACCTCGTTGACCAAACGAGCGCCTTCCGCCGTCACCTTGTCCCTTTCCTCGTTGTCAAAGACTCGTCACGGGTAAAAGCTGGGGGAAGCTCATCAAAGAAGTCGTTTGGAGGAGGGTTCGGACCGGAAGCACCCCCGCTCTCTGCGACAAAGTCAGGATTATACCTCGACGGATCGTTGTTTTCCGACGAGGCCTCGAAAGCGATCCCTTTGCCCTTCAAAGATTTCCCCCTCTGCCTCGAATGAGCAAACACGAAAGATCCGTCATTGATGAGGGGTCGCGTACCACCTCGCGATCGGTGAAGTGCGACCGCCTTCCGAATCCGGTCCAGATCGAAAGAATCCCAGGAACAGGCCCTCGACCTGAATATGTCTCTCTTGACGGAAAGATCGGAAGGGACGTGCGTAAGACACCTGTTCTCTGCAAAAATGCGCATATACGTTCAAGGCCCGCCTTCTAAAAAAAAAGGGGGGGTTGCGGTAATCTTACCACGTCGGTACAACCATTTCGTCGGGAATAGATGAAGGAAGCTCTCCTCGACAGACTCTCCGTCTATCCTCACGAAAAAGAAACGATTAATGAAGTCCTTGACATTCGAGGTAAGCCCACTAATTACCGTGCGATCGGTCCTCGATTTCATGGCAAATATTCCATTGATTCTCACGCTCTTGGAAAACCACAGCCCTTCGAAGTCCGAAGGGCTAAGATCCATTCCTAACTCGTAACTTAGAATCACGACGCCAAGCCAGCTCTCTAGAGCCGGCACATTCAACTGGCTGATTGAGATTCCGAAACGATCGAGAGCTTGGACAATGACCCCAGGGATCGGGAACCATAATCGACATTGCGTCAGGAATGCCTCATAATAAGTAAAGTAACCCTCCGGAGGATTCTCCGGACTCTCATCCCCAAGGGGAATGCGAAACACGACTTTCTCCGGAACATTATAGAACTTTCGAAGAACCTCAAGATACTCGGGAGACACCTCGCTCGGCGAATCAGCTTCCACACGCGCCTTCACAGGACGCCGGGGAATCGGAATCACAGGAAGAGGGGGATCGGAACCAAAGACGGCGTTACAGTACGCGTCCCTTTCAACCTCCGAAACCTCGGGCTTCGGAGCTTCCTCCTCGGCATGGAAATTACCCGAAGCAGGGCGAGACTGTCTCCTTGAAGATCTTGACCTTGAAGTCATTCTTTTCTTGAAAATAGAGAGAGAGTCTTTGAGGGAAAGATTTACTTAGGATTCTTGGGTGAAGTAAGAATGGTAAAGGATTCACAAGCCTTTATAGGCATGAAATTTTACTATTTACCCCGACTTTCGGCACGATTTCGTCTCCATACTTTCCTCGCGAACCATACAGCAAGCTAGGACCTACGACCGCTACGGCTCCTAGCTAGCTGGGGGGCTAACTGTTGGGGTCAAAATCGGTCAAGACGAAATCGATGTCCGAAAAGTTCGGACAAAATACGAAAGATGTTAGAGAAGCATTAGAAGAATAAGATTCATTCTAAAAAACTCGGAAACATGTTAAGACATTCCGTGATCAATGATTGGAAACCTTCTCTACACGATAAAAATCTCCGAGAAGTTAAAAGAACGCAAAAAACTCGCACGATCCTGGGCCTCCTCTAGGCGCCGGGCGCCTAGCGCCCGTGCTGCCTCTAGGCGCCGGGCGCCTAGCGCCCGTGCTGCCTCTAGGCGCCGGGCGCCTAGCGCCCGTGCTGCCTCTAGGCGCCGGGCGCCTAGCGCCCGAAGCTGCCTCTAGGCGCCGGGCGCCTAGCGCCCGTGTTGCCTCTAGGCGCCGGGCGCCTAGCGCCCGTGCTGCCTCTAGGCGCCGGGCGCCTAGCGCCCGTGCTGCCTCTAGGCGCCGGGCGCCTAGCGCCCGTGCTGCCTCTAGGCGCCGGGCGCCTAGCGCTCGTGCTGCCTCTAGGCGCCGGGCGCCTAGCGCCCGTGCTGCCTCTAGGCGCCGGGCGCCTAGCGCCCGAAGCTGCCTCTAGGCGCCGGGCGCCTAGCGCCCGTGCTGCCTCTAGGCGCCGGGCGCCTAGCGCCCGTGCTGCCTCTAGGCGCCGGGCGCCTAGCGCCCGTGCTGCCTCTAGGCGCCGGGCGCCTAGCGCCCGTGCTGCCTCTAGGCGCCGGGCGCCTAGCGCCCGTGCTGCCTCTAGGCGCCGGGCGCCTAGCGCCCGTGCTGCCTCTAGGCGCCGGGCGCCTAGCGCCCGTGCTGCCTCTAGGCGCCGGGCGCCTAGCGCCCGTGCTGCCTCTAGGCGCCGGGCGCCTAGCGCCCGTGCTGCCTCTAGGCGCCGGGCGCCTAGCGCCATGCCAGCTCGAGTTATCGGACGACTAGTTTTCGTGCGATAGTTCCGAACTCTCAAACCGCCAGAAATCGAAGATTTGCGACTTTCTGAAATCCCGCAAACGAAACTCCTTTTCTCTTTCCTAACCTTCGGAAAACCCGTATGACATCGACGGATGGAAGAACTTCGTGGAAAACGGTAATGGTTATCTGAAAACGCCATTTACCGCATAAAAAGCCAAAGACCTCCCGATGTCCAAGTAAAAGAGTTCTCTCGCGGAAATCGTAAAAATAACGGAAAATCCGAGATACAGACCAACGGGGACCAAAACGATCGGATAACCATTTTACGATTTTCTAAAGAGATCGATACGAAAGTTTACATTTATCTTCCTAGACAGGATAAATGTTAAATTTCCAAAGGATAAACATCAAGTTTCCAAAAAGATAAATGTCAAGTTTCCCGATAAACATGAAGTCCGACGAAAATGGAAAAAGCCCAGCTCACGCCGGCCCGTCAGAAATAGACCGTCATATGGGAGTATATAAGCAAGTCTAGGAGCAGAAGAAGGGGGATCCGAAAATCACAAGAAAAACCACCCTCAGAGCAATTTAGAACTTAGGCGTTTATTTCCTTTTTAGCGAGCTGCGACTCAATTAGGTTAGATCTAGGGTTTTGAGACTAGCGACGATCGACAGCTCTTACGGCCGTGATCTCGACCTATTGTTCCAACGCTCTCCGCGAATTCGGAAATAAAATTCTTTCTTTTTGCTCTCTTTATTTTACGCTTTTATTTTCAACTTAGCCTGTTTTAACTTTGTCGTGCGTGGCCCAGCAGATAGCCGGGATCCTCGGGGAAAACTAGGTTTACTTAGTTTTCCTACGTTTTACGTAGTAATATTTGACGGTGCGAATTTCGGTTCCCACAAATAATATGGCATGAAACCTCTATTTATTAAATGCTTCCAAACATTTTCACGAGGGCCTAATTTGGTATTGCAACATTTTCTACAAGGACAGAACATCTTACCACTTTCCTGCGTGAGTGGTGTAGAATCTGCTTGATGCATAAATGTCTCCAATCCCTCCAGAAATTCTTTCGTCACCCTCCCGTTATTATCTCTGTGTGAATACATCCACTTCCGCAACTCGAAAATATTTCGTGGACCGGACATTTTGTTTTGTGTTTTATCAAGCTTATAGCTGATTGTTTTTTGGTGTGTTTCAAATGAATCACATATGGTGGTATTTATAGAAAATTTTCGAATCTGAGAATTTACTAGGAAATTGCTAGGAAAAGTAGGTACAAAACACGTTTTTGATTTTAATTCGATATTTTCTATCCACTTCCTCCTAATTTCGTAGTAACATAACCTTTCCTCCTAATTTCCTAGTAAGGTTACTAGGCCTTTACGAGGAACTAGCTATGCCTAGTAACATTACTAGGACTTTACGAGGAAATAGCTATGCCCGTGTTTATATTTCTTCGTAAAGTCCTAGTAACAACTTTACTAGGACCTTACGAGGAAACTGATAGGAATAATTTTCATAACTAAATTTTCCCTAAACTAACCGTCTATAATCTAAATTCCCTAAACTCTAACCTTAAACCTAAACCCTAAACCCTGAACCTAAACCAACAACCATAACTTATACCTATACATCTTCCTAAATCCCAAATCACAAATTTTTTAAAAAAAACTAATAGAAGTATACAGTCATCAGAACGGTTTTTATCAACCCCACATAGCTTTCCTCGAACTATCTACTTGAAGAAAAGTTGAGGAAAAGCTATGCTGAGTTGATAACAAACTATTCTGTTGACGGTGAACTCCTTTCAGTTACGAATTGAGTATTTTCTATTTGTTTGGTGTGTTTCAAATGAATCACATGTGGTGGTATTTATAGAGATTTCAGAATTTACTAGGAAATTGCTAGGAAAAAGAGGTACAAAATTTAAATTGGATATTTACTATCTAGTTTCTCATAATTTGGTAGTAAGAAAACCAGTTCCTCTTAATTTGGTAGTAAGAAAACCAGTTCCTCCTAATTTCCTAGTAAGACTTTACTAGGATTTTACGAGGAAATGTTTTACTACGGCTTTACGAGGAAAGTGACTTTTTCCTCGTAATGGCCACGTTAACTTACTACGACCTTACGAGGAAACGTATTTCTCGTAATTTTACGAGGAACCTACGAGGAAATCTGGTTTCCTCGTAAACTGGAAGTGAACTCGTAGTAATTTTACGAGGAATAATTTTCCTAGTAAAGTTTCCTAGTAATTGCTTAGTTTTCTTGTAGTGAGATATGCATCATGATGCTGTGTGCTGATCATGGTCCAGGTGTCTCCGGTGCTCACAACACCATTGTAACAGCAAGAACAGACAAAGACCTTGTCTCAGGTCAGTCAACTTCTATTCCACACCTCAAACACATCAGTTGTCGTTGCCTGTCCAACAATCTTTGAAACTGTTAATCTTTGCACCAGGTTTATTAACTATTGGTCCTAGATTTTGTGGAGAAGCTGCTATATACTTCAAAGACGCATGCTACAGGGTAAAAATGCTCTTTTGTCACAAGTTCTCGAATCTTATCGCTAATTGGTTGCTTGTTTCAGAATATAACTCATAACCTTATGAGTTCGTTGAGGGAATGAAGAAGGGAACCAGAGTCCCGGGGAACGGACACCGGAAAAAGCCTTCTCTGCTCAACCCTATTATCCCCTTCTCATCATCTCGGAGCCAAGATCGTTATAAGCATCTGCTGCGCTCTCTCTCTCGTAAGCTATTACATGCGAATCCACTCCTATAGAACCGTCCACGACCACTAGCTTCACATGCTGTAACGTCTCTTTGGCTTCATCTTCATCGATCCTGCCTTGCTTCATAAGACAGATTCCAATGTTACACATCTTGTTGTTGTCAGGTGCGATAGAGAGCGATCTACTGTATGCGTCTTCTGCTTCCACGAAGTTCTCTTTTGCATCAAAGCCCATACTAAGTTCCCCAGTACCGGAGTCGCTTCTTGCTCCATAGAGAATTGAAACTTCTTCCCCTGAGACGATCCAACAGAGACTTAAAGGCGAGTCCTTTATGTATCAAGAAGGACTTGTGTTTCAACAGTGCAATCTGATCATCTTATCTCCCAAATCTCTGTAAACAACAACAATACACTCAAGCATTGCAGAAGGAAACAGAGGAAAAACTGATGATGTTCTGTTATTTTTTATGTAAAGTGAGTACCTTGTAGAGATCAAAGAGGATGTTGTCAAGCCATTCATGTGCTTGATCTGAACACCTAACTCTAAGAGAAATAGTTTTGATAGCAGACCAGAGCACTGTCAACTCTGTCTCTGGCGTTAATAGCAGACCAGAACAGCGGAATTTCCTTCTCAGGATTCTTCTCTACCAACTGAATCCAATAATCAATCGCAAAAACAACAAATCAGATGAAAAGTCCTGATTCCAAGAGCTCAAAAAAAGGATGAGACTTTTAATCACCTGAACGTTTTTGGCTCTGATGTAAGGACTGTCTCCGATGGTAACCGTGTGGATGACATGGAATGATTGAGACCGTGTGCGGGAGAGAGCTAGTGGATTTGCGGGAGAGAGTTGAAAGTGGAGTAAGTCGGAGAGAAAAGTTAAGATGCAAATTGAACTCACCATAAAGGACCTCTATATATAGGATGCCCAGGAAGTTGTTACAGAAACATGAGGCGTTTCACCGGAGGAGGTGGGTTCGAAGAAATCGAGATAGCCAAGAGTTAAGCCGGAAGATCAATCGTCTCGAGACGACGATGAGAATAAGCCCAATCGCAAGCCCAAACGGAAGACACAACGCAAGATGCATAGTTTTATTAAATAGGACACATGGCAGCAACTGGAGAAATGAGTTTGTGACCTGGAATCCTAGGTGGACACCTTAAGAGAGTTCCAAACTCAACTTTATATAATTAGATAAGAAATATATCTTAGTTAAGAGTTATCTAAATAAGTTAAGTTTAAAGAGATTAGGAGTTTCATATTTCTATATAAAGAGATGTCAATTTGTAATATAATTCATGAGTTTAGAGATTGATCTGTGAGAACTTGAGTTTTGAGTGATTTTCTTAAAGCTAATAAGAAAGAATTTTCTTACAATCTTTGAATTCATATTCTTGTGTTAAAACAATAATTGGTATTAGAGCAAAATTAAAATCAAGAACTCATATGAGACATTATTATCTTACTATATTATCGAATTATGTCATATTTTACAAAGTGTTTATTAATTTATCGTTTATTAGTTTATATAGTTTTTATTGTACATCTTTAAATATAAAACACAGTTTACTCTCTCCTTAGCCATGCCACGTCATAAACTCGCGTTCTCCCTTTCTGACACGTGTCCGCTTTAATGAAACGATGCGCTTCTTGTTCTTCGACTCGGGCTTCTTTCATTACAGGCCAATATGGGCTTCGATTTGTACATTAAAGTCCTGCGAACAAAAGACCAGAAAGCGCTAACCGTAATTGCCCCCTTTGTTCATCTGAGTTCGAGTTCGGCGGCAACCACGACGATCGATTGTTCTCTATCTCTCTGTAACGGATTCGCGAATTTAGTGACATTAATTCAGTCGTTTCTTAACTCCATAGACCGATGTGAAGCACGATCTCATATTGAATGAGAGCATCCCTCTGCAAGGCGGTGTATCCAGGACTATATAAAGGTTAGTCTTCTTCATTCCGATATCATCCTCTCATTCCGTGAAAACACCAAAGTTCATCTATTTTCTGTGAGATGGCTAACGTACCAGCCCTCCTTTCTGTTTATGATCGAAGATGGCGAAAAGCTTTCACCGATGGCGGTTGCTTTCACCGATGATCAGACCAAGAGTTTTGCGAACCCGTCGGTCTCATCGACAACTCAGATGTTCTGTGGTTGTTTACTTCTGTTTTACTTAATATACAACCTTTTATTTATACGAACACATCATCGAACTGATAATAAGATAGATTAGTTGATTTTTATATATGTTGTGCGTGTTAAACAGGTTTCATCACGAAGGAAAAGCTAAAAAAGTGATCAAATCGATGGTGAAGTATCCAAAGGAAGAACTTTGGGAGATTATGATTGATGTCGACGTTGATGGCAGTTGAGGCATCTATATAATGGCTCAAAATCACCTCTCAGGTATAGTATGTATACACTAAAACGTTTTAGTTACAGTGAAGATTAATCAACGAGAGTAGATAATAAAAAACTACAACTGAAATTTGGTTTAGGAATCATAGGATGATACTAATAGAAATATTCAGACTGTTCGAGGGGACAGTTTCATCTCGGCATTTGAGGTAATATTATTTTCAGATTCTTCTTTTTATGTTTCATATCATGTATATGTAGTTCCTTGAAGCTTGAAGATGATCAACCACCATCCCTACTTCAGATGGAGTTACAGAACATAGACAGATTCTCAAGCATTGATTGCTTAACCCTCCTCCTTCCTCGACTCATTTGATTTCATTCATTTCTGTTAGCTGATGAATTTTTATTTGTTACTATTGTGATAATAGTCTTGGAAGAAAAACGTTTTGTGTTTTTTTAAAAACAAAACGTTGTGTAGAACAGCTAAATGAAAGTGAATCTCTCAACACTTCAAAGAATCATATGGGGCACTGAGTCCACATACATGTTCTGTGGCAAGTTGAATTAATTTCTTTAGTGATCTTACTTTCTCGCATGGTATCCTAATTAATACTTGAGGAAGCTGATGAAACTGAGGCACAACCCATATAAATATTTTATTACTTGGGTTTAGAGAATATATTGGTATTAAATTAACACCAATTAATATAAAACTATTTAATACATTTTCTGTCATATATAAGCGAATGTAAAGCATGGTAGCTTTTTTTTTCTCAATGGAGTTTCGAATTGGTATTTTTATTTCATATTCTCATGAGGTTGTGTCAATAGAATTTTACTATCGTGAGAGCGATTTAATGTTTTGTTATATGCAACATCAAACCATAATTTTGGCTAAAGATTTCAATTAGTTATGAGTTGACACTGACTCATATTTAACAAAAATCAGGTGAAACAAAGAGGAACACCATGTGAACCAATTTAAGCAGAAGAACAGTAAAATAAATAATTAAAATTGTTGTAAGAAATCTATGAAAGCTAATTAAAATTGTTGTAAGAAATCTATGAAAGCTAATGCTAATTTTAGTTAGAAGTAATAAAACAATTAAAATAAATTTCTAATATTAGTTTATTTATTCATCCGCCCGCCCGTAGGGCGGATTTACCCTAGTTTGTTATAATTTTATGTTACATCTATATATAATAGATGTAAATTCGGTTTCAAAATACGTATTTGGATTGAAAACTGATATAATCAAATTGGTTCTACTAATAAATTATAGGGAAAATAGTTTTTTTAGGCCAAAAAAATGATCTTCATGTCCCATTAGACTAATCTTATCTTTCTGCCAATTTTCCCTATAATACCCTTTTGTAATTCACAAAATAAATGAAATAAATTGTTTTAGAAACAAAAAAAAAAATTAAAATAGTAATTAGAGATGAAAAACCAATATAAACTTCTTGGTATTTTTTTTGAATTCTAAAAATGTTTAAATAATAGTTTCATATTTTGTTCTAATAAAAGTAGAATTGACATTCTAAATAGTAGAATATATGTTCTACTTTTTTCATTGAATCTACTATGTTTAGAATATGTGTTCTACATAAATGATAGTAATCTAAAAATATTTAGAAATCACATTCTACACTTAACTCATGTTTCTAAAATCCGTAGAAATCGAAATCTAAACATAACTAGATTTCTAAAACCAGTAGAAATCAGATTCTACAGAATACTATAAATCTAAAACAATTAGAAATCGATTTCTAAAATATTTAAAGTATTCTAGATATAGTAGAATACATATTTTACAGATAAGGACACATTCCAAAAATATAGGAATCAAATATTTGAAATATTTTATTACCTTATTTAATATTTCGTTTTTTTTTAAATAAAAAGGAAATCATGTTTTAACTGATTTTTAAGTTAAAAACTTAAAAAAAAAAAAAAAAAAAAAAAAAAAAAAAAAAAAAATCGACGTCAACTTGGTCTTTCTTCTCCAGACGCCACCTTCTATTGATTCACAAAATTTCTCAAAATTATCCCATTGATCCTGCTATGATTAGCAATCGAGTTTAAAGAATCTAGGACGTGTTTGTTCGGATCAAATCAAGTGTGAATCAAACCGGATTTAACCGATGAAAATCCGGTAACAAAAGTTGGATTTCATCGGGATCGATCGATCCAATGTAGAACGGTCGATCTACTCGTATCGAGCATCATAGATCGATCGTTTCCAATGGGATCGATCGATCCCGATGAATCATCAAACTTCGGTCTTTAACGATTTATATTTCTGGAAATTTTAAAACATAAATTTTTAAAAATATTTTAGTTAAAAATATTTTTAATATTTACAAATCGGTTTATTTATTGTAAATACGAAATTTAATTGAATTTAAGGGCAATATGACCATTTTTGAAAAAAAAATAGTCTATTAGGACATAAATCACATAAAATTAGTCTAATGGGACATGAAGATCATTTTTTTGGTCTAAAAAAACTATTTTCCCTAAATTATAAAAGTTAAAATCCCACTTCTACGATTTTCAACAAAACCAAATCAAAACCAACTTTCATCTTAGTTACATTTTGTTTTTGCATCTCCTTTTCAGTTGCAGTTTTTCTACCAACCCTAGTTAAGCGTTGAAACATTGAATACCAATCCTACGGAAAGTAGTGGCCGATCTCGTACGAAAAGTAATGGCTGATCTTCTGTAGAGAAATCAAATGTACGATACCATCCTTCGTTTAATATTTTATATGTTTCCTTTTCTTTTTCTAAAATACCTCCATTGTCCAGTAAGATTCATTTCTGGATACCTTCTTGTAGGATATAGACTTGAACAGTCAATGTACTCATCTATAAAATTAAGCTCAGTGTCTTATAAGCAGCTTACCTCTCCACAGAAATCTAATTCAAAAAGTATATGCCAATGAGTACTCTTATATTTCTCGCAATTTTATCTCTCTCGGTTTTAACCTTTCCAGTAGCCATTGGTTCTGACCCAAGCCCCGTTCAAGACTTTTGTGTCGGCGTAAACACCCCAGCCGATGGTGGTACGAACATTTTCTCCTAATCGTTTATGCGTAATTATATGCCCATCTTTCACTGGTTTCTCATTCTTATACTGTTTTGTTATTTGGTTATTATGCTCAGTGTTTGTTAACGGCAAGTTTTGCAAAGACCCAAAGCTCGCCACAATAGACGACTTCTTTTTCACAGGGCTTGACAGGCAGAGAGTCGCAACTAATGCGCTCGGAACAAATGTGACACCCGTCTTTGCTGATAACCTTCCTGGGCTCAACACCCTTGGAATAGCATTTGCTCGTGTAGATTATGCACCGAACGGGCAGATCCCACCTCACACCCATCCACGTGCCAGCGAGTTCTTGATTGTCCAAGAAGGATCGCTTTACGCGGGTTTTGTGTCGTCAGACCAAGACGGAAATCGTCTATTCACCAAAATACTCAACAAGGGTGATCTGATTGTGTTTCCAGTGGGACTCATCCATTTCCATGTCAATGTGGGACGAGGTCCAGCAGTTGCATTCACTGCTTTTAACAGCCAAAACCCGGGTCTCATCACTCTTGCTAAAAGCGTGTTTGGGTCTAACCCACGGATAAACCCAAATGCTCTTGCAAAAGCATTCCAGTTGGATCCTAGGATTGTCACGATCCTACAGACCAAGTTCTGATCATGGAATGAAAAATACTGAGCTTTTAACTGCGTTCTCTTTCTTTACCGTTGTCTGAATAAGAATCATGAAAAAAAAAAAAGAATAAGGATCATGTATTATCCATCAGTGCATCAATAAAGTGGCATAAAGTAATGCTTACAAAATTACTTATCCTATCCACTTCACGCGTCTTAATTTTCTATCAATATATGTAAAGAATAAAAACAAAATAAAAAAAAAAATATTTGTTTTTCAAAATTTTAAACGAAAATTCCTTTTTATATTAATAAACAAGTTGTTCCCCAATTTAAAAAAGGAACTAACAATAATTACAAATTCTCAGTTAGACCAAAATAATTGTTCATCTATCTTATTAAAACTAAAGTACATTTTAGAGTTGTTTGGAAACAAGATTAGTATTATATTAAAAATTCTGTTTAGAAACAAGGATACACATCTCACTAAATTCTGTTTGGAAACAAGGATATCCATCTATCTTATTAAAGCTAAAGTATATTTTAGAGTTGTTTGGAAACAAAATTAGTATTATATTAAAAATTCTGTTTGGAAACAAGGATACCCATCTCATTAAATTCTGTTTGGAAACAAGGATATCCATCCAATTAAATTACTGAATTAATATTTACTTTTATTTTAGATTAAACATATCACTTAATAACAAAAAAAATATTCGCTGCATATAAATTAATTCCAAATACGCAACTAATATTTAATATCTCATCTTGATACTCAAACTACTATAATATATACATATCATTAAAAATCTATTTATTAAATATAAAATAATATTTCATCTTGATCTAAAGTATTATAACTTTTTATTTTTTTAAAAAATGTATACATATCATAAAAACAAAAACCCGCCCAGTCGGGCGGGTTAAGATCTAGTTAATATTGTAGTGAATTAACTCCACACATCATGATGAAAACTTGTTAGATTCTTCTAACAAACTACATCATCTTTTTTTTCAATTTTAAATGGTTAAAATGAAACACTAAACATTACAGAATTCCATTACATCTATGTTCATACAATAAAAATACTTACCAAGATTTACTTATATTATTAGAAATTAATTTTCATCCGTTCTTTAAACTTCAAACTATGACATGCAAAAACTGGCATATAGTATGTTTGGAGTTTGAAATGTAGATATTTCTGTACAACAGAAAAGTACAATCTAAATATGTAGTAATAATTCGATATAGAATATGTTATTGTTCCATTCCATGTGTTTTCTTCTTCTTAAAAATACTACTAGGTGTTTCCCTGCACCTTGTGTAGAAAGAAAAATTTAAACTAAAATTTTATATAAAAATATTTATTAAAAGTATTACCGATTTTCTAGTTTTCGTACCAATATTTTAATATAGATATATTTAGTTAAATACTAAATTAAGATAAAATGATTTTGTTTATTTAAAATTATGTTCAAGTATGTATATTTGTACATATTTTCTATCTGTTTATATTTTTTTAAATATATTGAATCAATTTATATAAAACTAATAATTTTTTTATAAAATTGTATAATTATCAAAAATTTAAACTAAACAATATTTATAAAAAATAGATATATAAGAAAGTAATGATCTCAGTCACAATTAGAAATTTATTTATTTTTTATTAATTGTAGTAATTTTTGAAAGCTTTAGTAATACAAATTTTATAATTATAAAAAAATAAAGAAAATTAAATAAAATTTCGTAGTTGGAAATGTTATATATAAATATATTTATTTTACAGTGATGTATGAGTTATTACCATATTCTAAAAAAAATTCAAATATATAAATCAATATTAAATTTAATATATGAGTTATTATCATATTTTAAAAAGTTTACTAAAAACACAAATTAACATTAAATGTAAACATCTATTTCATATTTTTCCGGAAGCATGTCATCAATCTTAGTGACCATGTCATTATTTTTATTTTTTTTTTGTAAAACTAATTGTAGAGATGACATGTGGTAAAATAACTTCGCGAATAATGTATAGGAGATTTCCATATTGTGTTTATATATAGGATTTAAAGCTTATGCTTGAACCAGAATAAAATGTTTTGAGTTTACTGATATACTAAAATTGGATCCTTTACTACTGCAAACTAATAGTGATTGTTGCAATACATTAGATTCAATTCCAGATAACCGTTTTTATGGGAACAATATTAAGAAATGATGTAAATTCAGATTAATAAGGAGCTAGGTGAAGGGAAATGGACCGGAAATTTAACGAACAAGAGCCAAGCTTCAATTTAAGGAGCAAATAAAAAATCTATAACTCAAACAATAGAGCAAGACTAATCAACTTTTGTGCCAACTATTCGTTTACAAGTAAAACTAATATCTAAACTTTCATTTGAATAAGAAAAATGATAAAAATTAATGATCAGATTTGAGAAGTTCATAATTTACCTTAACAACTACTTTCTCTGGTTAAGGACAAATCACCCATTCATGTTATTTTTAACAATTTTAAGAAATTTTGGTGAATAGATTAAACCTAGAATCATGTATTAAATGATCAGTTAAATACAAGCTTTAAGTTTAACAACGATGGAGACAATCAAAACATCAATACTTGGTTGTGTTCAGCTCATAGATCTATGATCTCCTTGCACCCTAGACCTAAGAAATAGACTACTCAACCATGAGCAGAGAAACACACAGAGATAAGAGATGAAGAAAACATGATGATCGATTGCAAAAGAATAACAAAAAGAGTTCAGAATCTTCTCAAGACTATAAGAAAACATGATGATGATCATTCTCCCTTCAATCCTACAAATGGCTAGTTGTCTTTCTCTCCAGATTTATTTGGAAATTGAGTTATTATGAAAAAAAAACGATATATTCCAGTGTATGTGGCAGCACTAAGTGAAAAGTGGGGATTCCTAAGTAAACTCCCAAAATATTTGAAAACTTTCCTATAACAATATATTGCAGTGTATGTGACAACCCAAACTTACAAAAGGCATACTTTTAAAAAAAAACTTCTTACATTCATTAAAAAGTGGCATGAGCTCTCATCACATGGATCATTCATGGTAGACACTCTAGGTAATAACATATAGATCCATGAGTCTCTAATAAATTTCTTCAAATCAATTTGTAACTAACAGCCTTTGGGATCCCCCTGGTTAATCAAAAAAAACTAACAACCTTTGATCAATCACTACTCTTTTACATTTTTCTTAAGTTTAAAATTTAAATCATAATAAGAAACTCATTAACAGCCTCTTTTTTGGAGGTGCTCTTAATATCTCACTATCCCATCAAAATCAAAGTTACATTCACGAGTAGCAAGCTTCCAATTCCAAGGGACAAGAACAAAACATTAGTTAGTTGGACGTTAAACACGACCATAAAGACTTCATCGAAACTTTTATGTTTTTTGTTCCGCTGTTTTGGCTTGACCTCTCAAAAGTCAGTCAACGACTGTGACTCGTAGACTCACCACCCATTAAACAAAACTTATCTCATTCTTCCTCATTCTCTCTCACTCCCTCAATAATTCTCGTTTCTTTCCAAAATCCAATGATTTCTCTCGCTTTCTTAGTAGTTCTATCCATTCTCTTTTCCTCCGCCGTACAAGGACAAGAAGCAACAGCCCCGTACGTTCCCGTCGATCTCTTTCTCTTCAACTGCGGCGCCAACTCCGACGTCACCGACAGTGCCCGGAACTGGACATCGGAGAATCGGAAAACCCTGCCGTCGAACTCAGCCGCCGCATCTTTCACTTCAGATTCATCGTTCCAAGATTCTGGGGTTCCTCAGGTCCCATACACGACGGCTCGAATTTTCCGATCCGACTTCACCTACACTTTCCCAGTCTCTCCAGGCTGGAAATTTATCCGGCTATACTTTTACCCGACCCGCTACGGATCCGGTTTCGACGCCGCCACTTCCTTCTTCTCGGTCAACGTCAACGGTTTCACGCTCTTGAACAACTTCAGCGCTGACTTAACGGTAAAAGCTTCTAAACCGGAATCGAAATCATTAATTAAAGAGTTTATCGTCCCGGTTTACCTAAACCGGACGCTGAATCTCACCTTCGCGCCGTCTAGTAATAAGTCGTTAGCTTACGTCAACGGAATCGAGATCGTCTCCATGCCTGATCGGTTTTACTCAAAGGGAGGATTCGACGACCTGATAACTAACGTCGGTAGCGACCTCGGCTTCTTTATAGAAAACACGACGGCTTTCGAGACGGTTTACCGGTTAAACGTCGGAGGACAAGACGTCGACGATGACGGTGGTGGCACCACGGGTATGTTACGGCGATGGCTTTCTGATGACGGGTTCATACTCAGTGAGAATTCAGGATTCAAACCGTTTGTAGAGGGTGTGATAAACTACACTGAGAAAACTCCGGCCTACGTGGCGCCGGATGACGTGTACAAGACGTCTCGTTCGATGGGGAACGTCGACAACCCTAGGCTCAACTTGAATTTCAATTTGACGTGGCTCTTCACGGTGGATGCCGGGTTTAATTACCTCGTTAGGCTTCATTTCTGTGAGACTCTACCGGATGTGACCGAACCGGGGCAACGGATCTTCTCTATCTTCTTGGATCAGCAGATGGCCAAACTTGAAACCGACGTGATTCACTTGAGTGGCGGTTCTCGGAGACCGATGTATCTAGATTTCGTTGTATATATTGGTAACGAAAAGGGGCAGAGACGTGATCTACAACTTGGCTTGCATCCTTTGCAAGAAGTTGCTCCACTGTACTATGATGCTATTCTGAATGGTGTAGAGATTCTCAAGCTTAGTGACTCTGGTGGTATTCTCGCTGGTCCAAATCCTAGTCCTATACCAAGTCTCACGCCGAACTCGGTTACGCATGGTGTAGGAAATGGCAAAGGCATGTCACATGGTTTGATAATAACACTTGGAGTTGTTGGCTCTGCCGTTGTGATAGCAATGTTTGTAGTTGTTGTTGTTCTTATCATAAAGAGGAGAAATAAGAAGAAGAAGATAAATGAGTTGAACGTGGATACCAAGAGCAAGCCTAAGGAGTCGTGGACTCATCTTCCGCTCGGGTCCTCGCATACCAGATCAGCCACATCTCTCCCGTCAAATCTCTGCCGTCGGTTCACAATCGAGGAAATCAAATCCGCCACAAACAATTTCGAGAAAGAGCTAATCGTTGGAGTAGGCGGGTTCGGTCCTGTTTTCAAAGGAAGAATCGACGGTGGAACCACGCTTGTGGCTGTTAAACGGTTAGAGATAACGTCCAACCAAGGCGCTAAAGAGTTCGACACGGAGCTTGAGATGCTCACGATGCTCCGTCACATACACCTTGTTTCCTTGATCGGATACTGCGACGATGAGAACGAGATGGTTCTCGTCTACGAGTATATGCCGCATGGCACGCTCAGAGACCATCTCTACAAGAGAAACAAGGCTTTTGATCCTCCGTTATCGTGGACACGGAGGTTAGAGATATGCATCGGAGCAGCTCGTGGGTTACAGTATCTCCATACAGGCGCGAAGCAGATGATCATACATAGAGACATCAAAACGACAAACATACTTCTTGATGAGAACTACGTAGCTAAAGTCTCTGACTTCGGGTTATCAAAAGTGGGACCTACTAGTGCCTCTCAAACGCACGTCTCGACCATGGTTAAAGGTTCGTTTGGTTACTTGGACCCTGAGTATTACCGACGTCAGGTTTTGACGGACAAATCTGACGTGTACTCCTTTGGAGTTGTTCTGTTCGAGGTTCTATGTTGTAGACCGGTCAAACTCCAGAATGTCCCACGAGAAGAAGCAGATTTGGTCCGATGGGTGAAGTCAAATTACAAAAATGAGACCGTTGATCGGATCGTTGACCCAGATCTGACGGCTGATATTACTCCTGCGTCACTGGAGAAGTTCTGTGAGATTGCCGTGTTATGTGTTCAAGATCGTGGTATCGAACGACCACCGATCAACGACGTCGTCTGGGCGCTTGAGTTTGCGCTTCAGCTTCACGAGACTGCTACGAATAAGGATGGCGTGGACTCTCTGGATCTGCCGACACGTGGGGAGTTAGGTACGACGACTGAAGGAGACGATGACTTGTTTAGTAGGACTACGGGACACGTGTCCAACTCTACTACGACCAACGATGAGAAGAGCGGATCTACTTGGGGAGTATTTTCGGAGATCAAAGAACCTAAAGCACGGTAGATTGTTGAATATGTGTAACATGTACGTAATTGTTGGAACAAAACTGTATGAGTGAAGTTTTTCTTGCAACTATGTATTAGATTATTCACATACTCCCTAGTATCATATTAATATCGTTCTAAAGATAATTTTTTGTTGTAAAATAAACGTTGTTTTAACAATTCAATGCAAAATTTATTAATTTTATTTTCTAGTTTATTTTTCATTGATTAAAATATGAATAAGTTTATGAGTAATGATGTTTTTTATATCGAAAATATGCAAAATTAAATTATTTTTTAATATGTGTGTCTGAATATAAAACGACACTTAACATGACATAGAGAGTAGCAAGTTTCACAAAGAGTGTCACTCATATACTTTTCACACATTAAAAAACTGATTAAAATTATTTATGTTTTCATTAATATGACATATTTAACCAATAGTATTTTAGATAAATATATTTATTTATAAGATCAATGTATTTTGCTATTAATTTTAAACTGGAAGTTAGTATAAATTGCATTGGTATTGTAGAATGACATTTTTTGTGAAACAAGAAAAAAAGAGCTAAAATGACACTTACTCAAAAACAGAAAGAATAATGTAATGTATTTAACAAGTTACATAAATTAAACATAACTAAAACCACTAAAAATGAAGAAACCAAATTAACAGATTTTGTAATGAAACACAAAAGTTACTAAAGTAAAAAAATAATTATATTTACATTTTTAATTTCAGTTGTAAACCATCAATAAACTAAACATGACAAAATTTACAAACATATCATTAGTGGACTCAAATAATCTTGGTATTAATTGTAGCATATTTTCCGTTTAAAATCAAAAACACGAAACTCCATGGGAGGGTGTATTAATATAGAGTTTTAACTGTTGATTTTAATAATTTTAAGACAAATTTAAGTGAACAGAAAAATTACTTTGGCGTTAGTTAAACTAATCTAAAATTTCATCTAAAATTATTAGATCTAAATTTTTATTTTTAGACCAAAAAATCTCACCAAAACACTATAAAATGACTAGAAGAATCATATATTTCAAAACTACAATAATAGTGGATTTCAACTTAGTTTATAGATTGAAAAGTTTAAGAATACTGAATTTAAAAAGAAAAATCATGTTTGAGTACCAGGCAATTTGCTAAAAGTGACCTAAAACTTAAATTTGAATTCAAATAAATATATATATATATATATATATATATACCTTAAATTCAATCATATGCAAATATAATCTAAAATTACGGTAAAATTATAATCTCTCCTTATGACCAATTAAAAATATGTAAATGTTTTTATCATAATATATTTGCAAGGTCTTCACTAGACATGTAAGCTCTTTTACCACATCCTAGAGCTTGGTAAATTATGTTCAGGTAATGTTTGTAATTTAAGAGTTAGATTTTGTAATTTTAAATATAATTTTATAAATTAAATTTTAATATGTAAATATTTAATTATGTATACATTTAATTTTTTAAATTAATTTTATGTTTAATGAAGTGTTTATTGCAATCTAGTAAAAGTATTTGATTTAGGGTTATAAGACAATAAGTCTCTACGTTTCAAAAAAAAAAAAAAAAAAAGACAATAAGTCTCTAAAGAAGTTACACACCAGTAGACTTAAGTCTTCTGAAATGTATGGTAAATTTAGAAGACTACTAGACTAGCAGCTAAACTATACACTAACATATTTTTGAAAAATCTTACACACCATTTTTAACCTAAATGAAATTTTCATCCTCATACAAAAGAATTACACATTTTTTATTATGTTAAATGACTGTAGCCAAGATGTAATGTTTCTTTCTTTAAACTCTCCAACTTCTCTATAATCTTATTGAATTTGAAAACACTAAACTATATATCAATTTGTCAGCTTTTTGTCACATGTCTTTCTTACATGTTTTTCAGGTTATTTATTCCATTGTTTTCATCTTCCCTCCTAAGAAGATAGATCTATAAGTTTTGATTGTATATTTTTGTGTGTGTTTGTGTGTTAGATTTGAATAAAAACTATAGATACAACCTGATGTGATTTTTATTACTCCCTCTGTTTTAATATGTAAGTAGTTTTAGCAAAAAAAAAAATTGTTTCACAATGTAAGATGTTTATATAGTTCAAAGCACTTTTTACATTTATTACATATTGTGTGACCAATCTAATAATTCATACTTTTTTATTATTGGTTGAATTCATGTATTAAATGCAACTTTTTGAAAAGTAAAAGTTTTCTTAATATTCACACTTTTAACTAAAATTACTTACAAATAAAAACAGAGGGAGTATTATTTAAGAATGGTATTTTAGTTTTCTAGTTTTTCTTTGCTAGAAGCTATTTTTAACGTTTTTGTAGATTTTTCAGAGCTAATGTTAGTATATCGATATTCTAACTTAATTAGTAGGCTCCTTCAGTAAAATCTAACCAAAACTGGTAGATGTCATTTTTCACCCATTATTTTGTGTTAAATCCAGATGAAGTTATAAATTAACTTAATCTAATTTTTTATTATATTATCTTAAATCTTTATTTTTAGTTTTCATATATCTCTATCAAAAAGTAAGATATAGATTTTTAAATTTTGATGTTTTTTTGTGTGCTTTTAAAACCAAATAAAACTATATGTCAAAACTCATTATGATTATATGTCTTTGTTATTATCTTAGTTGTAAAAGTTGTAGTTTCAACAACATAAAATATATTTTGTAGTTTTTATGTTAATTCAAATAAAACTATTTATTCAACTTATTGTGATGTTTTTTTTTTCTTCTTTAAGTTCAAAAAGTTATATTTTTGATATTTTCTCTGTTTTGAATTTATTTTTAACATTTTTGGATATGTAGATCTTTTAATCTGAAGACGCTATATCAGTTTTCGTTTGCAAACTTCTCAAACAGAGTTCACAAGAAGGTTTGGCTGCGAGAACCACCAACCACCGAAGTTAGATATTGGAGTAGATGGCGACCCAGAAGCAAGAAGGGGGAAAGAGAAAAGGGGGAGCAATTGCCCTTTTTCAAATTCTTCAGTTGTTATCTCGAAATGGCAGCATGTTACCTTTCATATACAGATGCTTGTGATCTCATATCCGGAGGATGGAAGAACAGAAGCATCGCAATGATATAAACAATCGACTCTGGCACCTTTGCTCCTCCATCCTCTGGCAATGAGCCACAAGTATATTCTCTTCACTATCGACCCTGACATGTACATGAAGGGTAACACACTGCTATTTCTGTCATAAATTGGCCTGCTGGCATATGGCAGCATTCCTTTTGGTCCATGACGCATACGATCATCCCCAAGGTTAAATCTGGCTGACGACGACATCCTGCAAGTAACAGATCTAATTAAAACCATAAATAAAAGTGTGTATTTGATATATAGTAGGTGATTTTCAAACTTTCCCAAAAAATTAAAAGCTTTATGAATTTCCCCAAAAATTTTCGCAAACTGAAATAAAATTTTCACAAATGCGGAAACTGATCCCTCGCGATAGTAGCGAGAGATCTTAATTTGGCCATAATACTAAATTGTAACACCCATCTCCTCCAAAATCGACTGGAGTTCAGAGCACGGGGTTAGAGACCAGTGTCTACACCCAAAGATGAGCTATCGTGTCGCACCAATAGTCTGAGGATCCCATACACGTTTCCTAATGTTTAAATCCACCAACCAACCAGATCCATCACTTTTATTTATATTTCTATTAGGCATGAGCACAAATCAGATATACGGATTTGAAGGTATTTGTGATTTGCTTCATATGTCACATATATTTAATTTTTCGATTTGCTTTGCTTCGGAAAAATACAGATATTCGGAAAAATGAATATACATAAAATAAATAAATATTTGCACATATTTACAAATACTTACGGATATCTCGTATTTTTGATAAATACAAATAGTCTTAAAAGTTCGATACAAATTATTTTCGTAAAACATATTTTTGGCATGATATATAACATAAATATTTAAAGAAATAGTGAATCTGCATATTTTATAAGTTTTTTGAACTTCGTTAACAATTATAATAACACGAAACTTAAAAAAAAATTATAATTGTGATAAATGTTTACTCTCCTTATTATGTAATACTTTTATATATGTAATAATGTGAACATAATTTGTCAAAACATATGTTAGAATAATAATTATATAATTTTATACATTTAAAACTTTAAATATAATCAAGATATACATGTGTTTATGTATTGTCGGATGAGATCGGATATCCGCTACCCAAAATTTTACTATTTGTGATTTGCTTCAATTTTAACGGATACTGATTTTTAGTATTTGCGTTGCTTCGAAGGGTTATGTATATCCGGAATTTTCGGATCAAATCGAAACGATTAACAAATCAAATTAAATTTAACGGATAAAATGCTCGGCCGTAATTTCTACAAGAGGTAAGAGAAATAGAAAAGAAAAATAGGGCATAAGTAAATGAGTTATTTAGATAGATTGTAGACTGCCTCCTCCCATAAGAAACATGATTCAATTATGCCACCATCTTTGCCGTTGGAATAAACACTTTCAATTCCCAGAAGAGATGAACAGTTTTACATTCTTTCCTATTTGATATTAATCCACTTAGCTATTGTATATCTTGTAACACAAGTTAAACACATTTATAGTTTATAAGCTTTTTTGTAATGAAATCAGTAAAAGGATCAACAACACTGTATTAGATTGAATCTCCAACTAATGTTATATACAGAACAAAATCATATAGGAAAACGAAACAGACAAAACAAGCCAAAAATATAATACAGGTTTCTAGTAATAACAGAACAATTCCATATTGAGTTTCTTTGTCACTGAAATCGGCAATAGGGATTGCTTTGATCAGACTAAAAGCAATTGCCGCTATGTCCACAGAATATCTCATCTCTCGAAATTGAGTTTTTAACAATTAATTTTGTTATGGGACAAAGTTAGGTTGTTATTTTTTTAACTAAGTTAGGTTGGTATTACTATTTTGATTATCCCACTAAGACAAACATTGGATTTTTTGGGTCTATATTTCCATTTTCCCATAAAGTATTGGTTCATGCTTCACGTGCATTGATTCGAGTTGTCGGATCTCAAACCATTTACTAAGATAGAGACTCCTATTAAATGTTAAAAAGATAAGACTAACATTTCTTCATCCGCTATCAATGGATACCTAATCCCATTTCATCAAAAAAGGTTTAACTTTTAAATGGGACATGGGCCATGGCTCTTTCGTACCGCACCCCCACCCGCGCCCGGACCGTACCAATTGTTTTCTTAAATTCTATTATATATCTAAACTAGAGTCGACCCGCCCTTCGGGCGGAATACCAAAATTAAACAAATTTTTGGAATGTTTACTGTATTTTATTTTATTGCATGTGTTTTATGATAAGATTTGCAAGAAAGTTTTTTTAAGTATGATAGGACTTGGATGATTTATTAATGTTTTTTTTGACTAAACTATTTATTAATGTTTTGATTATTTAAGTTAGATTTTGGTGATTGTGTCTTGATTAAGAGTTTTGTACATATACAATATTATATTTTATATATATATTTTTGGGGAGGTTTAACATGTTTTTTGGTTGAATGTTATTGGCAAATCTGAATACAGATTGGTTGGTTAATGTGATTTTATGTATTTTGGGCTTTGAAGAATATGACTTGTGGGGCTTATGAGTGTCATTTGTTGATACCAAAAATTCATGGACTTGGTTATCTTTTTTACAAATACAATATTTTTCTAATGTCTAAGGTTTTGTCTGAGGACATTTTTATTGGAATTTATGCTAAATCAGATTTTTTATGCATTATGAGCCCGAGCCGGTGACTATCTATAGTTTATGTAGCTTGCTTGCATTGTTTGAACTGCAGATTGCTAGTGATATCTGCAGAGTGCAGGCTACGATGTAAACTTGAGAAGCATGTAGAGTCACGTTTTTTTTAAATATCCCAGGTAAATGCCAAATCCATCTTATTATTAGAGACTCAATGTTTTGAAGGATTTTTAAAAAATAGAATTGCTTGATGAATATTATATGTGTAATTCATTTAAAAAGTACGAGTTTAATCATATTATAAGGACCGTAACCATGTTTTCTTGATTAACCAATTGTACTCGAAGTAATTTTGGACATTGTAATACTGTCCATTCAATGTTGACCGAAAGACCTATTCTTCATCTAGCTGTCCTAGGAAACTTGTTTTATTTGTTTTAGCATTGGTTCCCAAGTCATTTTTCTTTTGAAGAAACTTGTTACCGCTAATCTTGTTACTGAGTGTTTTTTTTCTAAATCTATTTTTCGGTGTTTTAGGAACAACCTAGCTGCATAAGGAGAATAGAATCCAAGCTAACAACTTGTACCAATTTGTTTATTATGATCAACCTGTATTCAATTTGTTCACATTCTTAATACAAAAAAAAGACAGTTGAACAGTTCTTGTATCAAATTTGCTCTTCCTCTTAAGAAAGTGGTTGACCTTACTGTTGTCAAAATCTTCACCACCAAGATGAGTGTCTCCAGCAGTAGCCTTTAGCTCAAAGATACCTTCTTCAATGGTGAGAAGAGAGACACAAAAATTACCACCACCAAGATTAAAGATCAAGACGTTTTACTCTCCAACACTGTCGCCTTCTTGTCAAAACCATAAGAAATGGCTGATGCAGTGGCCTCGTTAATGATACGCATAACATTAAGACCAGTGTCCTTTGCGACTTGACGCTGATAGTCGTTGAAGTAAGCTGGAACAGTGACGACAGCACTCTTTATAGTGACATGAAGCTATGGCTTCAGCGATCTAACGTATCTTGATGAGAACCACGGAAGAGATCTCCTCGGCGTTGAACTGTTTATCTTCGTCTTCGTAGTTGACGACGATCATGGGTTTACCAGCAGGACCAGGTATGATCTTGAAAATAGCTTCATGTTGTTTTGGACATATGTATGACTAAATCTCCAACCAATCAATATCTTTTCTTCTGTCACAACAAAACGAACTAAAACAAAGTTTATTCACACATTTAATTAGATCATGCTATAAACCCAAAAAAATCACAATCAATCTTCTTGAAATCAGAGCTAACGCATAACTATCATCATCAAAACCTATTGGACTTAAGTCTTATAATCTTTTGGGTTAAAAACTTGAAACTTTAGGCTACAGAGTCTTAACGACATGAAAAGAGGAGATTATGAAGAAGCTTGCCTCAAGGCCAGCATACACGGCAATGAGAAGTGCATACCCAGCACAACCATAACCTGTTTTCACTCCGTCAAGACAAAACTCATGTCAGCTTCTGAAACTGATCTCAAAACTTGTCCTAAAATGCATCAATTGTCACTGAGATCATTTGATTCAATGTTAATCGAACCTTCGATGAAAGTGGAGAACTGAGTGAGAAACGTATTGATCTGGTCCCTGTAGACGTAGCCAACGCCTGCGAGTCCACCAACAGTACCAATCAACAAAACTCCGGCCAAAATCGCACCTTTGATAGCAGCAGCTCCATTTGATCCGTCAAAAAAAAAAACAAATGGGCGTCTCCTACCTCACACTTTTTCTGGTTTCCAATTTTTAGATAAAAAAAAACACAAAATACAAAAACTGTTTATTTCTTTTTTGATTTATAAATGCAAAACAAATGCAAACAAATATGATGCAAGGATAGAATGAACCTGATTCAGGAGCTTGAGCTCTGATTCTTTATCGTCTGGATTTGGGATTGAAAAACCATCGGAGACTCTTAGGAGGAGGGGCTGTGGAAGCAGTCTCCACCGCGCAGCTTTGAGATAGGAAAAGAAAAACTGTGTAATAGCAATTGAGAGAGACGATTTTAAGATTTGAGGATGAGCAAGATGTGAGATTGGGAAAGCGTAGATAGTGCATCGGTGAGATTGTAGCATATTTATACACGATCAGGCAAACAACGCAAGAGGTGGATTCGTAATGTGATGGGGATTAAAGATGATTTATGACACAAACACTGTTACGGAATTTCAACAGACTCGGCGTTGATCGAAGAGGGACAAAGAACACGAAGAAAAAGCATTTGTTTAGGGCTTCCGTAGGAGACTGTCTTAATGGGCTGCAGGAGAAGCGCATAACGAAGCCCACCGCGAAGCTTTAGTGAAACGGTGAGTTTCATAGCTGTCATCACCACAGGAGCTCTATTTCCATGCTGGCATCATATGTGGCATAGGTGGGAGAGATTTGTGATCCACAGTTAACTATTTTAAAACAAAACTAGATCTTAACCCGTCCGATTGCGCGAGTTTTTGTTTTTATGATATGTTTACATTTTGAAAAATAAAAAGTTAATAGGCGAAACATATACTATTTTAGATCAAGATGATATATTATTTTATATTTAATAGATAGATTTTTATGATATGTATACATTATAATAGTTTGGATATTAAGATGAGATATTAAATATTAGTTGCGTATTTAGAATTAATTTATGTTCAGCAAATATTTTTTGTTATTTAATGATATGTTTAATTTAAATCGAATGTAAATATTAATTTAATAATTTAATGGGATGAGTATCCTTGTTTTCAAACAAAATTTAATGGGATGAATATACTTGTTTCCAAACAGAATTTTTAATATAATATTAACTTTGTTTCCAAACAATTGAATGGAAACCTATTGTAACATCAATTAGGACAACATACATATTTACAGCTAGTTTCTGAAGTTAAAAATCGCATTCTGATCCATTTAATCAAATTTTCCACAAAAGAAAAATAAATCCATTTAATCAAATTATTGGTGATAACATGATTCACGTGTATTGGTTCTAGTTGTCAGATCTCAGCGGTTGGTGAGATATTAACAGATGATCAGCAAGGTAGAGACTCTTATTCAATGTTCAGAAAAATTAAAAATAAGAGAGACTACTATCAATGGCGCTAAAAGTGATCGAGAACGTCCGAGTCAGCCCTGCTACCAAATCGGCCGACGACTCAGTGAACTCCTTCACTCTCCCTCTAACCTTCTTTGAGTTACGCTGGATAAAATTCCACCCTAATCAGCGAGTCATCTTCTACAGACTCACCGAGTCATCATCATCTGAGACATTCCACTCTCACATCCTCCCAAAGCTCAAGCTCTCTCTCTCCCTTGTCCTCCGCCACTACTTCCCCCTCGCCGGCCGCCTCACGTGGGATCCACAAGATCCAAAACCGTCCATCCACGTTTCCAAGCACGACACGGTGTCCCTTACCGTCGCAGAGACCGACGTAGACTTCTCCTTTCTATCCAGCAATGGACTACGTCCTGCCACCCTGTTTCATCCTTTGGTACCTGACTTAGAAGTCTCTGATGACTCGGCGACCCTTCTTTCCGTGCAAATCACCTTGTTCCCGAACCAAGGATTCTCTATCGGCATCGCATCCCACCACTCTGTCAACGACGGTACGACCTCAGCAATGTTTATTAAATCATGGGCTCATATCTGCAGATTGAAAGAACATAGCAACAACGCCATGGAGTTTCCTCTTCTTCCAGAGGATATAACTCCGACTTTTGATCGTACGGTCATCAATATTCCACCCGGACTCGAGTCGAAAATGATTGACCTTTTGTCATCTCAAGCAAAGGACAGCGGCGAAAACTTTAAGTCCCTGAAGCCACCACCCCTCGATGAGATAAGCTCGGACGTTGTCCGTGCCACTCTTGAGTTAACTTCGGAGAACATAAAGAAGCTACGGGAACGAGTCAAGAACGAATCAGCTCTCGAGCTTCACTTATCAGCGTTTGTCATCGCGTATGCCTACTCTTGGACGTGTGTAGTGAAAGCGCGTGGAGGCGACCCGAACAGACCGGTACGGTTTATTTATACAGCGGACTTTAGGGCTCGTCTAGACCCGCCACTCCCTGCTACATACTTTGGGAGCTGTGTGTTTCCCATAGGTTGGTTCCAATACGAAGCGGGAGTATTTTTGAAAGAAGATGGTTTTGTTAAAGCAGTCGAGGTTCTAAGTGAATCAGTCAAAGTTTTAGGTTCGCAGGGGATAGAGTCACTCTTTGATGACCATGTGCAGAGAGGAAAAAATATTATACCAGATGCACAGGCGGGAAGTGTGGCGGGGTCCACCCGATTAGCGATAAACCGGACAGATTTTGGATGGGGCAGACCTGTTAAAACAGAGTTTGTGTCCATTGACCGCAATGAAGCATTCTCTATGTTGGAAAGGAGGGATGACTCTGGTGGTGTAGAGATTGGAGTGTGCTTGAAGAAGGCCGAGATGAATACTTTTATTTCTTTATTTAATGATGGCTTAAGCGATTAGGCTTTATAAGTGAGGTCTAAGCATCATCTCACCCAGAAATACCGTACGTGGACTACAATGCCTTGGATCTATCGTATTATTGTTGTATGGTTCGTTCTTACTTCGATTAGTTACTCATTTTTGTTTTTGTTGGGGCTTTGGCTTGGCTTCTATTTAAGTTTATTTCATTGTAAGCTTTTAGTGGCTTTTGATCAATAACAAAGAGCTCCCTGGTCTCTGCAAAGTATATTTAGATATGTAACTTCTCCAGGCGGCTCTGGTCTGGTGGTTTCTAAAAGTACTAAATACTAAGTTGCAACTTCTAACGAGATAAAGAAATAAACGTGTACGGTTTGATAATTGTGCTGATAAGGATGTGCTGCATCAGGTTTTCATCTGTGACTGTTCTGATATTTGTGCTGCGCTAAGACCATCTCCAATGTGTTTTTCTATTTTTTCCTCAAAAATATGGGATTTTATAATAGAAATGGATTTGTCTCCTATGTATTTCTCTATTTCTTCCTTTAAAAATGAATATTCTTTTCTAATTTTATAAATAGTACTTTTTATTTGTAAAAGTTGAAAACCAATCCAATTTAGTTTAACATTTCATAAATTTATGATATTTTTACACTAAATATTTTCATAGAAACTATTATGTAAATAAAAAGTATGACTATATTTATATAAACAGTACATTTTCACTAAAAAAATATTTATTTTGATTATAATTGTTAAAGTAAAAAGTTAAAGGATCATTTTATAAATAAAAAAAGTATACATCTATTATAGAGGAAAGCTATTTTTCCCTCTTAATATAGAGTTGAAAATAACAATCTCAATTTTAGAGAAAGAAATAGAGTAGAATTGGAGTGATTTTGACTCCAAATACTATCATAGAGGCAAATATAGAGAAGAGTTAGAGATGAGAATTTATTGTGAAAGTGGGTCACTTTCAAGTTTATAATTGGGACTTTGGGCCGCCCATAGTTTTTATTCGGCAAAAGGGTCGCTTGATTTCGTGACCCGGGGCAAGTTAAGTGTAAAAGACGAGACGATCCTTTTCGAGCTGGAAAATTACACAAACCTGCCACTCCCGTCTCGCACGTGAAAGTGTCGACGAGTTACCCGGTTCCCGAGTACGCGGGTCATTAACTTCGTCTCCTTACCTACATTAGGCGGTAAACGACCTTCTAGTAAAAACATTTTACTGTGAAGACTGTTCTCCTGTAGACCTAGATCCACCTCTTTTGTCTAGCCGGTCACAGCCCCACCTGTATTCTCTACCCCGTCGCATCCGTTCGAGAAGATAAACCGGGGATAATTAGACACTAGACGACGATTTCGGTGATGACGAAGTCGAAGGAAAGGGAAACAACCGTTCGTCGGCGCACCAGATCGAATTGCGAGGAGCTCCGGGAGTGCCCTCCTGCGAAACAGCAGCGCTATCCGGGTAAGCTTTCGTCCACCGACGTGGTTTGTTGATTCCGTCTTTGCATGTCGTCGTACAGATTATTTATGCCGTCGCTCCGATCAGCTATTGTTTTCTTTTTAGTCGATTATGTTTTTTTGGTTTAAAGCGATTGATTTTGGTAAAAAAAATTTCGATCAGTATCTTCGGGATCTGAGGACGGCGACGGTGGTGGTGATTACTCTGGGGGACAAATGTCTGATGGAGAGTCAGAATCGGTGTTGCCCCGGAGGCTGTTCGCATATGGTGCGTACCCGAGAAAGTTGCGAGTAAACATCTACTCAAAATCACACGTCATCGGTTCTGTCGCGGCTGCTTTAGAGGGAAAGGATGCGATGGAGACTTTGATGAATTCCCAGTTTCGGAGGCTGTTTGAGCTTCCGGTTGTACGCTGCCAGAACTCAACGAAGCTGATCGGATGCCTCCTTAGCAGGCAGCTTGTTACGACTCGCAGGAACGAGTTCTGGTTCACTTTCGGGCCCCATCCACTCCGTTTCTCGCTTGATGAATTCCGAGACGTTACAGGTTTGAACTGCGGAGCTTTAGACGTTCAGGATTCGGAAGCCTCAGAAAGTGTTCCTCCGAGGATGTGGAACCAGCTATTTGACACGGCTGTGGGTAAGATAACAGTTCACAGTGTGCTGCGGATGTTGGGAAATAATTATCTAGCTCCGGAGAAACGGCTACCATTGGCTCTGATCGCGTTGGTTGATGGTGTTCTCTGCCCAAGTAGCAAAGATCTAAAACTAACGCCCAGGTACGTGGAGATGCTCGCAGACGTTGGTAGCTTCTTGGCGTATCCGTGGGGTCGAGAGTCGTACTTGAAAACCGTCCCACGTTTCCTGCCTCCCCTTGTCGTCGAACCAGGTCAGACCCCAGTGCAAGTGATGCGCAAGCGGCTAGCGCAACAGACGACGGTTTGTTATGGGTTTCCACTAGCTCTGCAGTTGTTCTTATTTGATGTTGTGCCTCTGCTAGCGGAGAAAATCCCAGGCGCAGGGAACACCAACACTTTCATTGATTCCCCCCGAGCGCTCACATCGCCTTCAGTTATTCTCACAGGAAACGAAATAGTTGCTGTAGAGGAAGACCCAGACGTAAGTTTGTTTTCCCTCTGTTTTTAATACATTAGATGAAAAACAAAACCGGGGAGTAAAACGGTTACGGCCATTGGTATATAACGTGTTTTACCTTGCTTATTGCCTGTCTACATCTCTCTGTAAACTACACCGTGATTCCTGATGAAGAGCGGCTGATGTTGGTGGACCAGAATGAAGATAGGCAAGTGACTGCTTTGGTGCAGAAGTTGCTTTGTGGGGAAACATTCAAACCTGAGGATTTCCCTGGTGGTGACGAGTCATTTTCCCCTAAGTCAAAGGTTCCTGACGCTGTGGAGGAGGCGGAAGCATGTCCTACTCCCGTACACCAGAGAAATTTGCGACCGCGAAATCCAGCTCCCATTGAGGTTGATGAAATTTCTTCTTGTGGAGACAGCGGAGAAGGGAATCGTGAATCCTCGGAGAGGTGTACGCATGGACATTTAAAACAGTGGATATCCCGGGGGTTTGAGAGGGTGGAGAACAATATTGAAGAGCTGCGGACACTGATTTGCAAGAGTTTGGGTATGGCCGAGGGGAGGAAAGGCAACCCTAGGAAGAGGAAAACGATAGCTGATCCAGCTAGTGCGTCTCGTGATAGTATTGGGAGTGAAAGCGCTGGGAAAAACGTGAAGGCGAAAAAAAGGAAAACCGTTGCCCCTCGTCCGGTTGTGAAAAAAACGTTGCCTAGGCGTCGATCTTTAGGTGGAAAGGAGTTGACAAAGGTTGTACGCGGAAGTTATTTATTTCGAATAATTAACTAATGCGTGGTAATTATCGCTTTCCTCACACATTTTCCGTTTTCCAGGAAGCGAGTAGTAACAACCCACCCTCAGCAGATATAGATTTTGATGTTCATGGAGAAGAAAACGAGTTTGACAATGCTCCTCTTCCACCATCCGGCGGAAACAAAGGCGATCAGGTAATGTGATAGATAGTTTTATTGTTGTGTAATTGCTTAGACTTCTAACCCATCGCTGAGGGGGTGATGGTCAGCAGCTTGAAAGACAATCGGATGCCCTCGTCGTGTTTAAAGGTGTATTAAATGTTGTGCCTGAGTCCTATGTGTTACCAGCAAAGGTTCGTTTGCATCTAAATTAGTTGTGTGGTGTTTGGCTAACTAGTGGTAATAACATTAGTTTTGAATATTTGCGGGTTCCGTCTACCTTCCAGCATGCGTTTACAGTTGACCAAAGAAACCCAACGTACCTGTCTGAGGAAGGGTCCCCAGTCGCATGGGAGAAAACAATGCCGAACTGTTACAGTTCGGTTGCTAGTGTACGGTCCTTTCATCCGTCATGGGGTGGAAACCCCTCATGGAAATCTAAGGTTGCATCCTCCGGGATTGAAACATGTCCGCTCGAGTTTGTATCAGAGACAGTACTTATATCTGTCACATTAAGTTTGGGCTGTTGTTGTTGTACAGTGGTTGAAGTTCGTTAGTAACGGATTTGATGCAGGGAAGCAGTGCTCCAAAAGTTGGGGAGGGGCTTAAAGATTGGGAAGGTGCTCAACCTATGGAGTTTGTAGAGTCACTTGTGAAGGACATCAACTCTGAAAGCCATGGAACCGAAGAGGTTGTTATATCATACTTTGTTCCACATATTTTAGCGCGCGTTACAAACCGATTTGAAATTACAGGAAACAAGGGAACTGATGGGTGGTGAGGGTGCGCAGGGGAAACGAAAGGAGCTGGTGGAGACCCCCACGAGACCACATGTCGGGATTGGCTCGGCGCAGGTGATGTGCAATTTATTTGTTGTGGCAGACCTCCACATTTTTTTTTGGTGTACACCAGTTGACATAGGTTACTGACTTTATATAGCAAACGGGTGACGACGACCCCGGTGTGTTCGTTGAGGAGGATCGAAAAGGTTGTGAAGAAGCGAGGACGGCAGACAAACATGCCCAATCTGTTGAATCGGTTGAAACACAAAATATTGAGAACCCTGAGGAGGCGGTCGGAAAAGTTGCTCGTCCGAACGTGGTTGTTGAGGAAACGGTAAAGGAGATCAACTTTGAATTACAGGGTACAGAGGACGAAGAGAGATATGACAGTTGTCAAGACGACATGTCCACTGATAGCCAGAAACAAGAGAACCGAGTAGATCTGTGTGCGCAGACGGATGGGGATTCTGAAGATGTGGGAAGTTGTGGTAAACGGCATCGCATGAGATCCAGCAAGATATCCGGAGTGTACACCCCTGACCCAAGGGTGAAAAAGTTGTTTAAGAGCGAGGAGAAGGTTGAGTATAAGCCCATTGCGAAAACGAATCAAGCACAGTTTAAGAAGTTTGCCGATATTTTGAAGGAGAACCCCGCGCAGTAAGTTGTAACTCTTTTTAAGGCTATATACATACACGAGTGCATAAGTTCCTGACAGTTGGTTAAATTTTCAAGATGTGGGATATCGCAACCGGTCACTCTGTTTGTAATGACTTCTTCCTTGAAATTGCTGAACCGAAGAAATGGCTGTCCGACGAGGTACTATCAAGCTATGCATTGTCGGCACATTATACCTTTCACAGTCAACTTATGATCAATATACGATTCCTCGTTTTTTTTGGGACAGCACATGCATGTGATAATGAATATGTTGTGGAGGCGGCGCGGGATTTTTCTACAGAAGGAGAGGATGGTGTTCTTCGATCAGTACTTTATAAAAACCATTCAGTCAAACTGGAGTGCCTTTAGCGCAGAGACCGATAAGCTGCAGTTCGAATGGGGGAAAAACGTGGCACATTATGTGACAGGAAAGAGCAAGGGGCAGAAAATGAAATTGGGACTTGGTCGCGATGTGGACACCGTGTACACCCCGATGAATTGGGGTGGAGATCACTGGGTTGGTCTCTGTATTAAGCTCAATGAAGGTCATGTGACGGTCTTTGATTCATATGTTCCTCATAATGAGATCGAGGATGCGGAAGGACAAATGTGCTCCGTCGTACAGCCGTTGCCTTATATATTAGAAAAATATGGAGGGCATAAATGCTATAAGGTGAAGGAAGGTCTTAGAATTTACTCCTGGGACCGCGCTGAAGGCATTTATCACAACCAAAGGGGAGGCGACTGTGGGCCATGTGCTGCGAAGTTTATAGAGATGCATGCTGCCGGCTCGAGAGAGGAAATGAGTAGGATTACCGACAAAGAAGTTGACAGGTTTCGAGAGCAGTATGCAATGGACTGCTATGAAGAATTCGTGGGCGATGCTAAAGTAAACAATGAGTAAAAATGAAGTTGTTTATCTTTCTCAGAATCTTGTTCGAACTCAATGGTACTTTCGTTTGTGTGAACCTAATGGAACATGTTTATTTATTGTGTGTTTGTGTGATTTGGTTTTTATAATACTCCGAAAACAAAAAAAAATAAAGGTTTATTACTGTGGTATTTTTAGATATGTACACCGCTGTTAGAAAGATGCACACCCAAAATATGTGCTGACTTTAGCAGACCTTGTAACGGTTATTGCACTTATAAAATGAAATATGGGTGCTGTTCGAACCGCGTACACCGTTGATTTTATCATTTAAATTGAAATTACTGAACAAAAGAAATTACATTTATTTTAGGTGCACCATCTTGTGACCTTGGGTGTACAATATAAAAAGAAACGTTATGTTTGGCCTTCCATCATAGTACACCATTGTCATAAAGATGCACACCATGTCTTTTGTTGAACACATACAATAATTACTGAATACGTACTGATTTTCGTAGACATTGTAAAGTTTGAAGTGCTATATTATGTTAACCGAGTTGTTTGGTTATAAAGTTAGTACACCTTATCACCTAAATGGTACACCGGTTATATAGTTTTAGGTTGTTGGTATGTTTAAAGAAACCTTCGAAATATATTACTGGTAACTAAGGAATTACAACGACGCTTAAAGTAGTGCTGCAGTACAACAATTAATAATTATTCCCAAGTGTGGAAGGGGGGAAAAGTCGTGGCGCATCGAAAATCCCGGAGGAAAAGACCAACCTCTTTGATCCAGAAGCATCTGTCACACATGTCGTCAGGCTTGATTAACTCCAAATGCCAGAGATCCCAATCGAAATCCAACGTAGGTACACATGGGCAATTATAAAATAAGGGTCGATCTGTTGAGATGAACATGAATTTCTTTGATTCGAAGCCCTCGTTATCCACCGCCACCCACGGCTCATCGTCCTTTCTAACAACCCATCCAATTTCAATAACAGCTTCTCTCGTAAAACCAGCGAAGCATTCCTCATCAGCCCAGTAGATTTTGCGAGTCATTGCATAGGTATACAACGCTCGTGGGTATCCTGCATCCGCTGCTTGCTTCATCAAAGCAATACCTTCGTCGTGGCGTTGTTGGCGGTAGAAATACTCAACACCCTTGATGTAAAGCGTACTTGGGTTGCCGACATCGTAGCATCTTCGCAACAGCGTATTGCGCAAGCCTGTCCACCAAGGGTATTCATAGAGATCAAACGCATAGTAGACGGCAGGCGTGTCTGCCAACGCACGCATTGACTTACAAGTAGATCTGAGTCTATATAGATCTTGAAAGGATTTTTTTGCGACGCAGGCGACAATCAATAGTTGGATTTCTGAAGGCAGATCTTGAAAGGTGGTCTCTTCTATTTAATCCAGCTTTTTTTTTAGCGTTGTGCAAATGATGTCTTAAGATTCTGTAAATATAATGTGTGGACCGACGCAAACGAAGGGTTGTCTTTTTTCGATGTTCAAACCGTTGGCTATCCGGAGCAGCGAGGGGTCGCATTTACCATGTAACGAGTAAAAATAAATAATGGATTTTTAATTAGGTTCCTAGTACATAATGACCGCTTTAAAACATGATTTGACAGTGTTAGGTTTCAAATGAGGTTGGGACAATAACTTCTGGTATCTACTTCACACGTTTTCTCTACAAACCTCTCTATTAAATTTCCATAATCCCTCTCATACCTACCAAAACAAACCACCAAAACACTCCAACAAGCGATACCAAAGTGATGGAAGCTCACGTACTCCCAAATCTCTCCGACGAAGTAATGATCAAAATCATTGAGCTTCTCGGAGATGAATCATTTTTCAATCTTGGCCCTTTTTTGCGTGCTGGAAAACGGGGTTACGCCCTCGCACACGAGCCCTCAGTCTTGAAGAAGTGCGATGTTAGTGAAATGGAGGCAAGCTTCTGGACATGTCAAATACGCAAAGGCTGTCAGTTTCGGGAGTTTCATCTAAAGTGCGTCGCTGCTGCCAACATCAAAGCAATATACTCCGAAGGTATCCTTACAGCACCGAGCATAGGACTTGAGGAGAGTATTAAAATATTGAAACCAAATGTCCCAATGCATGAATTCTCATGTCTAGCTGTCGCCATATTCAATGTTTGTCTTGGGGAGGACAAGGAAGCGAGCAAGGTGTTTTAGCAGTTCGCAGTATATCACCATGACCTTCAATCGGATGAAACTTCAGAAATCGCAGAATCCATAGAGAACAAATTGATGTCATTTGGCGCGGAAAACCTGAACCAGTATAAATATGGGGAAACTTTCAAGTACCCGGATGATGGAATAGTTAAGACACCCAGGTGCGTGTATGGCCATGATCACGAAGACAACTTAGAAGGGGTTTGCAAAAAATGCCGTCTCTTTTGGATTTCCGTCGACATTTCTCACATCCTTTAAATGGTACCATGTAGTAAATCTTCCTGGTGGTCTACTATGTCATTTATGTATTAGCTTCTGCCAATTCCTCCTAAATGTTGTTCCTCGTTCTGCATCAAATTAGTGTTGGAATAATAACTTTGCAAATCTAAATAACATACAAGCTTTTAGTTCAAAACGTTTGTAAGAGATGTCCAGATACATCAATAGAAGGTTGCAGTTCAAATTAAACATCTCTTCACAGCTTTAGAAACCCGTTAATGATGTCTTCTTCCATTTCTTTACTTTTGCCAAAATCACTCTGGAGGCAGGCGATGGTCTTCTTCAATTCCATGATAGTCCGCTTCTTTTGGGCAATTTCGTCTCTAGCTTCTATCAGAGCCTGCTTTTGCCATCCGAAAGGTTCTTCGACATCGATCCATTTGAAAAACCCACAATCTAGTGGAGTCTACAAAAAAACTAAATGATAACCCTTTCGAGAAAATACAAAACTATATTACGATATATACCTTCCAGCGTTCACAGCCGTAGAACCTCCGACCAGGATTTTTATCTGTCCACGATTTGCATTTCTTCGCCGGCAACGCACAGAAACATTGCACATCGGTTTCAGGGAGCTTCCCCTTTCCCTGACAATTTGCCTTGCCCTTATTGATCGATCTGCCATCGAACTCCATATCTGTGCCCAATCTACTTCAAATTTGTGAACATCAAAAAAGAACTGAAATCGAATTGAAAAAAAAGAAGAAGTAATCTTAATACCTTAGTCGGGTTGAGGGTTTCGAATGGGCCGGGTTATTTTTGGAAACCCGTACCAGTATTTCAAATTACTCTAATTTGAATTTTGAAATAAAGTGCACAGTGAGGGGGCGTTTCGAATAATTGCATGGCTTCGCTGGTGACACTTGTGCTTTCCAAATAAATATTACATGCCCTCTCTTCTTTCCCCAACTTCGACCTAATAATATCCCTCTTTAAACTTAAGCAAAAAAACTCCGCCGATGTCGACTTCCAGCAGCTCAGATGGTTACGAGTATGGAAACTGGTTACAAGCTGTGGCCGATTCTAACTTTGGAATCCCGGAAGAGTGTCCTTGCGGAAGCGCAATAATCATTCAGATCTGTACTGAAGCCGCATCCATTCCGAAGAAATTCTTTGTATGCGAAGATTTCAAGGTGAGTTGTAATCTTTTATGTAATTGGCCTTTTTCTTTCCTCAGATTTAAATGTCAGTTCAAATCCTTTTTCCAGGATGACGGGTTGCACAGAAAGCAAGAATGGACCACCGCAATCGAAGAAGAAACCAGACGTTTGAAGAAAACTGTTGAGGAGCACGCCTCCAGCTTGCGTAGCTTAGGTGCTCATGACTATCGGGTTCAGAGAATTGCCCAAGATGTCGAGAGAAACGATGCAAACATTGCATACCGTGGTTTTGAGATCCACGAGATCGAGAAAGTCTTGAAGCAACACGCTGAGGAGATTGCATATCTGAAGGGAATTATTGAGAAGCTTTGATATATTATCTTGTTCTGCTTCGTTTGTAATAACTATTCAGGGAGACATATGATTCTACTAAATAATTATGTATGGTGTGCAAGTACTTTGTTGACGTAATAGTATCCCGTCTTTTAATCTAAGATAATTGTTTCAAACGTAACAACTGACATACTCTAATTTTTCATCGATGCATTAGCATTGGTTATTGGTATGCAGTAATATAACAACGGTGTACGAAGATAAAGCACTGTCCACGAATAGTAAACCATCCACCTACTCCTAATGCAAAACGTTTATAACCATCGAGTAATATTACCACACCATGAACTCCGGATGACCTGTGGATGCCTTGGATGCCTTGAACTCGTGATGTAAGTAACCAAGGGGTATCAGAAGCAACGTAAAGGTTATGAATAACCTCGTAGTCAGGGCAGAGATGCATTCCAAAGGACATGAGTTATCTTTTAGTCGAAAAGCTGCATTCCAAACGATTCTAATAGATCATTTTTTATCTATAAATACAAAGCGCACAATACCCAACCTCCACGTCGGTTTTACTATATCAAACAGAGCCGACTGTTCGAGTTAGACATGGAGAATATGAACTTGGATTCCCTCCCTCCTTCAATTCTGACTAAGATTCTGGTCAAGGTTGCAGCAAACAGTATGCGGGACTTTGGTTCTGCAAGAATGGCTTTTCGCGGGTTCAACATTATAGGAAAAGATGATTACTTCTACAGATCGGCCAATCTCATTTACCTGCACGATTCGTCCTACTTGATACACGAGGTCAATGCTGTTCGAACGTTCAGGCTTAACTGCTACCGTCTAGGTAATCCAGAGGCCATCTACTTGAGAGGAATGTATGAGTTCTTCATCCTCTATTTAGTTGATGTAGGAAGAGAAAAAATACACCTTGCTGGTGAGAGAGGCTGCTTGTTGGCCCAATTTGTACACGGTATGATGAACTTGGCCTTTAGCGTTGATGATAGAGGAAAGGTTCACAACTACCCAGATTTTACCCGTAAACATGTGGATCGGATGTTTCAAATAATCTGTGAGTGGGACCTTTCAGGCAATTGGGGTTACGAAAAACCTGCCATCTTTCTCTCTGTTGCTGAAAGGATAAACCCTGAAACGGCATTCTATTGCTGGTGCTCCAGATTAATAGAACCAGTCTTGGTGGTCAAGCTAAATGGATCAAGATCACCTTACCAATGCGATCGTTGTTTCTGGAATACTGCAGCTTGGGACTTCTGCGATAACATACACTTGACTGCTCGTGATTGGCCAATTGAAGATTAGTTTCGTCAACTTTTACTCAATTTCTGTAACTGACTCTTCACATTTTGACAAAACTCTTTTTATATCTATAAAGTACTTTATTTATTTTTGATGTATGAAACATATTGTCTCAAAGTTATGAATGATTAACAACTTAACCGTTACATTATTAAGAGTGTACAACTTATTATTAAGGGTGTACCAAAATTTGGGTCTTCGTCGGGGTTTCCACCTGTATTAGTTATTTTAAGTATAAGCAATCGTCCAATATAGTTTATAAGATCAAAGCATAAAATTTATTTACAAATCGCGTCCCGTGAGAAACATATATTTACAGAGCATACAATATGTCTACAATAAACGAGGTTGATGAAACCCTAGTCCGCCGTTCTCATATCATCTCGATCTTTTTCTACAACTGTTTTTCATATCTTCAGCCCAACTCAGCCGATTCCAGTCGACCTTCCGCCGATTTCATTCTCTCTTTTAGGAATGGCCGATTCAGGAATCGCCGAATCGTCTCTTAAATCTCCTATCAACCCTCATTTCTTTAAGCCCCTCCTCCCCGGATTCGAGAATCAACTCGTACTCTACAGATACAATTAATTCCGGTTGTATTAACGTTTGATCCTTTGCTAACCTGGATTCCATCTGTTGTGCAGAGCGTTCCTCAAGCTTTCTTCGAGCAGCATCTCCAAGGACGCTACGACCACATCAACACTGCTACACTGACAACAGATGCGACCGATAAAACCTGGGTTGTGAAGGTTGACGGTTTGAAACTCGTAGATGGGTGGAGAGACTTTGCAGCAGCTCATAGTCTGCTGGTTGGTGACATCGTAATTTTTAGACATGAATGAGATATGGTGTTTCATGTCACACCTTTCGGGCCAAGTTGCTGCGACATTCAGTATACTTCAGCATCATCTGACACCAACAATACCGGTAACCTTTTGTTATATGGAATGTTATAACATCGATGCAGAGCAAATTTTGGTGCTATATAAATGTTGTGGTCTCCTGCTCTAACTGTCAGGAGTAACAGGGGCGCAGTCTTCTTTCGCATCTCCTAGCTCTTCCGATTTCAAGAACAACTGTTTCTTGGCTGAAGTGAGTAATAAAAATCTAGAAGAAGACAAACTTGTAAGTCTATTTTGTCCATCAATTATATGGTTTAGTTTTATATAATTGTGCGCTGATTACATTTTCTGCAATGCAGTATCTCCCTCACGGAGCTACGAGTTCTCATGCTCTGAAGAAACACTTCCTACACACGCTACTGATTAACAAAAAAGGAGACTCATGGAAAGTGTGTTTGCATTTTTCCGAGGCAGCGGGTAAGTACTACATCGCAAGTGGGTGGAGAAACTTCTGTCTCGATAACAGGTCCTCTATTGGGCACCTTTTTGTCTTTAATGTCGTTGGAGATGGGATAACAGAGCCATTGATGTGTGCGTGTCCGAAAAACGCACAGGTTGCAAAATTACTAAGCAAACACAAAAGCAGAAAGTATGGGAAACCATGTCTTTAGAATTCGCTCTATCTATCTTTCCTTTGTTTAAGTATTTATCTGGTTGCGTGTCTGCGGATTTATAAATTGGTTCTCGACTTTTCTCGATCTCACTGCATTTTGTTGTGTTGTTTTGTTGTGCAAACTCTATCCTACTCTAAGTTATGTAATCGGCTGTTGGGGTCAAAATCGGTCAAGACGAAATCGATGTCCGAAAAGTTCGGACAAAATACGAAAGATGTTAGAGAAGCATTAGAAGAATAAGATTCATTCTAAAAAACTCGGAAACATGTTAAGACATTCCGTGATCAATGATTGGAAACCTTCTCTACACGATAAAAATCTCCGAGAAGTTAAAAGAACGCAAAAAACTCGCACGATCCTGGGCCTCCTCTAGGCGCCGGGCGCCTAGCGCCCGTGCAGCCTCTAGGCGCCGGGCGCCTAGCGCCCGTGCTGCCTCTAGGCGCCGGGCGCCTAGCGCCCGAAGCTGCCTCTAGGCGCCGGGCGCCTAGCGCCCGAAGCTGCCTCTAGGCGCCGGGCGCCTAGCGCCCGTGCTGCCTCTAGGCGCCGGGCGCCTAGCGCCCGTGCTGCCTCTAAGCGCCGGGCGCCTAGCGCCCGTGCTGCCTCTAGGCGCCGGGCGCCTAGCGCCCGTGCTGCCTCTAGGCGCCGGGCGCCTAGCGCCCGTGCTGCCTCTAGGCGCCGGGCGCCTAGCGCCTGAAGCTGCCTCTAGGCGCCGGGCGCCTAGCGCCCGTGCTGCCTCTAGGCGCCGGGCGCCTAGCGCCCGTGCTGCCTCTAGGCGCCGGGCGCCTAGCGCCCGTGCTGCCTCTAGGCGCCGGGCGCCTAGCGCCCGTGCTGCCTCTAGGCGCCGGGCGCCTAGCGCCATGCCAGCTCGAGTTATCGGACGACTAGTTTTCGTGCGATAGTTCCGAACTCTCAAACTGCCAGAAATCGAAGATTTGCGACTTTCTGAAATCCCGCAAACGAAACTCCTTTTCTCTTTCCTAACCTTCGGAAAACCCGTATGACATCGACGGATGGAAGAACTTCGTGGAAAAAGGTAATGGTTATCTGAAAACACCATTTACCGCATAAAAAGCCAAAGACCTCCCGATGTCCAAGTAAAAGAGTTCTCTCGCGGAAATCGTAAAAATAACGGAAAATCCGAGATACGGACCAACGGGGACCAAAACGATCGGATAACCATTTTACGATTTTCTAAAGAGATCGATACGAAAGTTTACATTTATCTTCCTAGACAGGATAAATGTTAAATTTCCAAAGGATAAACATCAAGTTTCCAAAAAGATAAATGTCAAGTTTCCCGATAAACATGAAGTCCGACGAAAATGGAAAAAGCCCAGCTCACGCCGGCCCGTCAGAAATAGACCGTCATATGGTAGTATATAAGCAAGTCTAGGAGCAGAAGAAGGGGGATCCGAAAATCACAAGAAAAACCACCCTCAGAGCAATTTAGAACTTAGGCGTTTATTTCCTTTTTAGCGAGCTGCGACTCAATTAGGTTAGATCTAGGGTTTTGAGACTAGCGACGATCGACAGCTCTTACGGCCGTGATCTCGACCTATTGTTCCAACGCTCTCCGCGAATTCGGAAATAAAATTCTTTCTTTTTGCTCTCTTTATTTTACGCTTTTATTTTCAACTTAGCCTGTTTTAACTTTGTCGTGCGTGGCCCAGCAGATAGCCGGGATCCTCGGGGAAAACTAGGTTTACTTAGTTTTCCTACGTTTTACGTAGTAATATTTGACGGTGCGAATTTCGGTTCCCACAGTTTGGCGCTAGAAGGAGGGGATACACGGAATTATCTTTCTCGCAACTACGCACGCTCAGTTAAACATGACTGCTAACGCGGAAAAAGACAAGCAAACGCACGACGGACCAGCCGCCGATGCCCACGCTGAGAAGACACCCGCTGGAAACATATCGACGGTCACTGCCGAGGCAAACACCGCGATGTTGGACCAGGTGAAGGAACTGTTCGCCACCGCCCAGAAACGGTCGGAAGAACAGGAGAAGCTAATGGCTTCGCTCGCTAAACAGGTCAGCACCTTAACAGCGAAAAGCAAACTCCCGCGCGGATCCACCAAGGTGAGGCGTGTCAGGAGACTCGACTTCGGAACTTCCGGAGACAAAGAAAAAGACGCCCCGAGAGAATCCCCGGAACTCGTCCCTGACGATACTACTCCGGCGGGGCAGAAGAAAACGACGGATAAACTTCCGCCTCCCGCGAGGGAAAACGAAGGAGTCGACGTCGAAAGAATCGATCTGGATATCAGCGACCAATCGGATCCGTCCGACGAAGACGCCGACGTCCACCACAGAAGGACCCGAAGTCAATCGGCTCGACTGGCGGCAGCCTTCGAGAAACCGATGACGGAAGAAGAGGAAGAGCTCTACTGGTCAGAGCAAGAAAGGCTAGCCGAAGACCAGACTCGGGCCTATCGCAGCCAGCGCAGACAAAGAAGCGCAAACGGCGCCAATGAGATTCACGATTTACGTGAATACATCGCAAAAACTGCAGCCGAGGTGAAAGCGGTAAAATCGCAAATTCACCACGCAACCAGCACCGCTCCCGAGATCGACCTGCTCCTCGAAGAATCGAGGAAGACTCCATTCACGTCTCGAATCACAGACGCACGAGTCTCGGATCCCGGGAAAATAAAGCTTCCCACCTACGACGGAACCACAGACCCTAAGGCGCACCTGCAATCCTTTCAGATTGCGATGGCCAGGTCTAAACTTCCAGAGCGGGAAAAAGACGTCGGCTGCTGTCTCCTGTTCGTCGAGAACCTCAGAGGTGCCGCACTCGAGTGGTTCTCACGCTTGAAAAGAAACTCCATCGGAAGTTTTCGCCAACTAGCGTCGGCCTTTCTGAAGCAGTTTTCCATGTTCATGGACAGGGAGACTTCCGATGTAGACCTTTGGAGCCTCATTCAAAAAGAAGACGAGCCGCTCCGCGACTACATTAAGAGGTTCAAACTCGTAATGTCCAGAGTAACAGGCCTCAGCGATAGAGTCGCCATCGACGCCCTGAGGAAAAACCTCTGGTACAAGTCGAAATTCCGAAAGTGGATTTCTCTGGAGAGACCGCGCACCATCCAGGACACTCTCCACAAAGCGACGGATTTCATCATCATGGAAGAGGAGATGAAAGTCCTGGCGCAAAAGCACGGACCGCAGAAAGCGTCCGGTAAGAAGAAAACCTCGCGTAACGACAAGTACGTCCATCACGAGGGGGAAGACGTCCAAGGCGAGCATAATTACGCCGTCAACTCCGAGCAAGGGAGGACCGCCGGAAACACTTGGATGCGGAACTCGTACAAGGACAACTCCAGCTGCGAGTTCCACCAGACGAGAGGTCACTCTACCGCTAATTGCAAGGTTCTCGGCACTAGACTCATTATGAAGTTGCTCGCCGGCGAACTGGCAACAGTGAAAAACGTGAAGGACCTGCTCTTAGACTCCGACCGTCCGCCAAAGACCGACGGAGCCAATCCCGAAAATAACGCTCATGGAAATCAATCGGGCGAAAAACGCGGACGAAGGCAAGATGGCGAAGGAAATAACAGCAATCGCCAGAGGATTAACATGATCATCGGAGGATCGCACTTCTATCAGGACTCTGTTTCGTCAATCAAAGCCTATGGGCGGAAAGCCGAAACAGGTCCCGGATGGTGCCCAGAAGACGACGTTCCCAATCACACGATCGTCTTCGAAGAACAGGACACGGCCGGACTCGACAAACCCCACTACGATCCTCTGGTCATCGACTTGGTGATCCAAGATCTCGAAGTCGGCCGCATTCTCATCGACACAGGAAGCACGGTCAACATCATGTTCCGCGATACTCTCCAAAGGATGAACATACCCCTCGGAGAAGTCATCCCAGAACCGAGACCGTTGACTGGATTCTCGGGCGTCACCTCCATGACCCTCGGAAAGATCAGGCTCCCAGTCATGGCAAAAGAGGTCACAAAGATCGTCGAATTCGCGGTAGTGGATAACCCGGCTATCTACAACGCCATAACGGGGACCCCTTGGATAAACGCCATGAAAGCGGTCCCATCCACTTACCATCTCAGCGTCAAATTTCCAACACCGACTGGGACGGCGGTAATCTGGGGAAGCCAAAAACAGTCGCGACTCTGCTTCCTGGCCGAACACAAATTGCGCAACAATCAGAACGCCCCAGCGGCTAACCCGAAGCGAACTAAGAAGCATCCGAGTATCTCCGAGAACTCGGAAAAGGACGACTCGGATTTGTCCAAAAAGGCCACGACTCAGGGTGATGAGCCAATCCTCGAGTCCATCACCGACGGAACGGGAGATCCAACTCCTGACACGGCCGCCGACTTAGCTAAAACAGTCGAAACGCCGAAGGTCGTAGAGTAATAACATCCGCGATATAAGCAGAACTACGAGATGGCTTGATCCTCGCAAGAGGTACGTAGGCAGCTCGTCGAAACTCGACGAGTTCAGCTATCCCCCCCACCAAAAAGGGGGGGGGGACGATGGGAACAAATGATCTTTCGCTCCCGCAAAAATATTCTCTACATGTATTCAACACCCTTGAAGCTTTTTACAGTATTAAATTCGAATTACTTATCAAAAGCACCAATATTACGGAAAACGAAAATCGTATCTTTAAGGAACGCGAGACGTCGCTAATTCCAAACCAGTTTCGATTCTCTACTTTCCTCCAAAAAATTCTGTCAAACAGTCGTCCCGCGACTCTAAAAACCCCATTCCGTCGATTGGCCCCGACGGAAAAACATAGAAACGTTTCACTTAAATCAAATTCGTAGTCTGGCTTCCAACGAAGTCCTTTTACATCCGACAAGGATATCATAGCGCGCTATACAAGAAATCCAAATTTTGGTTAGCTCTTCGTAAAGGAAGTAGCTCGACTCGTACCCAAACGAATCATATAAGCCGATAAGCACTTCGCGGATTCTAAAACGGTACGAGTCAGGTCGAAATCGCAAACAAGCAAAACGAAAAGCCGATTAGTCATCGCATAGCTTCAGTCCGAAACTAGACCTAGGTCTTGCCCTAAACCCAGCCTTGCTGGTATCTAAAACATCTCATAGGCATAAGTATCCAGCATACGAGATCCCAAAACTTGCCTCTTATCGCTTATAAACCTAACGTTCGCTACAAAGTAACCTGCAGGTTAAGCGACAAAAAAGAGCTAGAATACGAAGTGACTACGCGTATTCAAGACCCTCTACACTTGGCGAAAGTATAAATCAAGACGCATAATTCATAAAGCATTCATAATAAGGATTTAAAAGCCACCAACGGCTGATCCTGAAAAAACATAAAGTCATGCAACCTCTTAAAAGGTCGCAACACATACAAACAGCCCACTTGGCTTATTACAAATTATAATCAAACGCAAGGCAATCAGAAAGAGTAATCCCATACGAGGAATCGGGCTGGTCGACCTCTTCGCCCCCGTCACCTGCATTCGCGTCTGCGCCGGCATCCGCTGTATCTTCCGAAACTTGAATAGGATTCCACAATTCCCGAATTCTTCCTTCGATCGGAGGAACATAGGATTCAGCGTTAGCGCATATTCTCATCGAACCATCCATCGCGGCAAGTTCGCTGGAAAGCGAGAAACCCTCGCGCTGCACCTTGAGAAGAGTGCCTACCGAACCACGACACTCGCGAAAGTCTCCGACGAAGTCCTGAGCCTCTTTGTACGCCTCAAATTCGGTAGAAAAGACTTCCGCCCGTCGATTCATTTCGGCGGCCGCTCTTCTTCGTCCTCTCCTCTCTGCACGGACGAGGGCTCGAGCCTGGACCTCGGCTTGCCGACGGTTCCGCTCTTCAACTTCCGAACGATACTTGGCAAACTCCCTTTCAGTCTCCTCCACTTTGAAGCGAGCCAATCGAGCAGTGCGGAAACTCCCGTCAATTGACGCATTCCATACTCTCACGGCCTGCATAAAAATCGAGATCAAGCGAAAGGATAGGAAGAATCTGCTTAAGTGTCGGAAACAAACCTCGTTGACCAAACGAGCGCCTTCCGCCGTCACCTTGTCCCTTTCCTCGTTGTCTAAAGACTCGTCACGGGTAAAAGCTGGGGGAAGCTCATCAAAGAAGTCGTTTGGAGGAGGGTTCGGACCGGAAGCACCCCCGCTCTCTGCGACAAAGTTAGGATTATACCTCGACGGATCGTTGTTTTCCGACGAGGCCTCGAAAGCGATCCCTTTGCCCTTCAAAGATTTCCCCCTCTGCCTCGAAGGAGCAAACACGAAAGACCCGTCATTGATGAGGGGTCGCGTACCACCTCGCGATCGGTGAAGTGCGACCGCCTTCCGAATCCGGTCCAGATCGAAAGAATCCCAGGAACAGGCCCTCGACCTGAATATGTCTCTCTTGACGGAAAGATCGGAAGGGACGTGCGTAAGACACCTGTTCTCTGCAAAAATGCGCATATACGTTCAAGGCCCGCCTTCTAAAAAAAAAAAAAGGGGGGTTGCGGTAATCTTACCACGTCGGTACAACCATTTCGTCGGGAATAGATGAAGGAAGCTCTCCTCGACAGACTCTCCGTCTATCCTCACGAAAAAGAAACGATTAATGAAGTCCTTGACATTCGAGGTAAGCCCACTAATTACCGAGTGATCGGTCCTCGATTTCATGGCAAATATTCCATTGATTCTCACGCTCTTGGAAAACCACAGCCCTTCGAAGTCCGAAGGGCTAAGATCCATTCCTAACTCGTAACTTAGAATCACGACGCCAAGCCAGCTCTCTAGAGCCGGCACATTCAACTGGCTGATTGAGATTCCGAAACGATCGAGAGCTTGGACAATGACCCCAGGGATCGGGAACCATAATCGACATTGCGTCAGGAATGCCTCATAACAAGTAAAGTAACCCTCCGGAGGATGCTCCGGACTCTCATCCCCAAGGGGAATGCGAAACACGACTTTCTCCGGAACATTATAGAACTTTCAAAGAACCTCAAGATACTCGGGAGACACCTCGCTCGGCGAATCAGCTTCCACACGCGCCTTCACAGGACGCCGGGGAATCGGAATCACAGGAAGAGGGGGATCGGAACCAAAGACGGCGTTACAGTACGCGTCCCTTTCAACCTCCGAAACCTCGGGCTTCGGAGCTTCCTCCTCGGCGTGGAAATTACCCGAAGCAGGGCGAGACTGTCTCCTTGAAGATCTTAACCTTGAAGTCATTCTTTTCTTGAAAATAGAGAGAGAGTCTTTGAGGGAAAGATTTACTTAGGATTCTTGGGTGAAGTAAGAATGGTAAAGGATTCACAAGCCTTTATAGGCATGAAATTTTACTATTTACCCCGACTTTCGGCACGATTTCGTCTCCATACTTTCCTCGCGAACCATACAGCAAGCTAGGACCTACGACCGCTACGGCTCCTAGCTAGCTGGGGGGCTAACTGTTGGGGTCAAAATCGGTCAAGACGAAATCGATGTCCGAAAAGTTCGGACAAAATACGAAAGATGTTAGAGAAGCATTAGAAGAATAAGATTCATTCTAAAAAACTCGGAAACATGTTAAGACATTCCGTGATCAATGATTGGAAACCTTCTCTACACGATAAAAATCTCCGAGAAGTTAAAAGAACGCAAAAAACTCGCACGATCCTGGGCCTCCTCTAGGCGCCTAGCGCCCGTGCTGCCTCTAGGCGCCGGGCGCCTAGCGCCCGTGCTGCCTCTAGGCGCCGGGCGCCTAGCACCCGTGCTGCCTCTAGGCGCCGGGCGCCTAGCGCCCGTGCTGCCTCTAGGCGCCGGGCGCCTAGCGCCCGAAGCTGCCTCTAGGCGCAGGCCGCCTAGCGCCCGTGCTGCCTCTAGGCGCCGGGCGCCTAGCGCCCGTGCTGCCTCTAGGCGCCGGGCGCCTAGCGCCCGTGCTGCCTCTAGGCGCCGGGCGCCTAGCGCCCGTGCTGCCTCTAGGCGCCGGGCGCCTAGCGCCCGTGCTGCCTCTAGGCGCCGGGCGCTTAGCGCCCGTGCTGCCTCTGGGCGCCGGGCGCCTAGCGCCCGTGCTGCCTCTAGGCGCCGGGCGCCTAGCGCCCGAAGCTGCCTCTAGGCGCTGGGCGCCTAGCGCCCGTGCTGCCTCTAGGCGCCGGGCGCCTAGCGCCCGTGCTGCCTCTAGGCGCCGGGCGCCTAGCGCCCGTGCTGCCTCTAGGCGCCGGGCGCCTAGCGCCCGAAGCTGCCTCTAGGCGCCGGGCGCCTAGCGCCCGTGCTGCCTCTAGGCGTCGGGCGCCTAGCGCCCGTGCTGCCTCTAGGCGCCGGGCGCCTAGCGCCCGTGCTGCCTCTAGGCGCCGGGCGCCTAGCGCCCGTGCTGCCTCTAGGCGCCGGGCGCCTAGCGCCCGTGCTGCCTCTAGGCGCCGGGCGCCTAGCGCCCGTGCTGCCTCTAGGCGCCGGGCGCCTAGCGCCCGTGCTGCCTCTAGGCGCCGGGCGCCTAGCGCCATGCCAGCTCGAGTTATCGGACGACTAGTTTTCGTGCGATAGTTCCGAACTCTCAAACCGCCAGAAATCGAAGATTTGCGACTTTCTGAAATCCCGCAAACGAAACTCCTTTTCTCTTTCCTAACCTTCGGAAAACCCGTATGACATCGACGGATGGAAGAACTTCGTGGAAAAAGGTAATGGTTATCTGAAAACACCATTTACCGCATAAAAAGCCAAAGACCTCCCGATGTCCAAGTAAAAGAGTTCTCTCGCGGAAATCGTAAAAATAACGGAAAATCCGAGATACGGACCAACGGGGACCAAAACGATCGGATAACCATTTTACGATTTTCTAAAGAGATCGATACGAAAGTTTACATTTATCTTCCTAGACAGGATAAATGTTAAATTTCCAAAGGATAAACATCAAGTTTCCAAAAAGATAAATGTCAAGTTTCCCGATAAACATGAAGTCCGACGAAAATGGAAAAAGCCCAGCTCACGCCGGCCCGTCAGAAATAGACCGTCATATGGGAGTATATAAGCAAGTCTAGGAGCAGAAGAAGGGGGATCCGAAAATCACAAGAAAAACCACCCTCAGAGCAATTTAGAACTTAGGCGTTTATTTCCTTTTTAGCGAGCTGCGACTCAATTAGGTTAGATCTAGGGTTTTGAGACTAGCGACGATCGACAGCTCTTACGGCCGTGATCTCGACCTATTGTTCCAACGCTCTCCGCGAATTCGGAAATAAAATTCTTTCTTTTTGCTCTCTTTATTTTACGCTTTTATTTTCAACTTAGCCTGTTTTAACTTTGTCGTGCGTGGCCCAGCAGATAGCCGGGATCCTCGGGGAAAACTAGGTTTACTTAGTTTTCCTACGTTTTACGTAGTAATATTTGACGGTGCGAATTTCGGTTCCCACATCGGCTAGTAAACTAAGTACCTTATTCGGATGTAATATCTACTCTTGTTATTAGTATTATGCATGCTTTTCTTTGTTTAACTAATTGGTGTACAACAAATTTCCACTACCACCATAATATATTGAGTACCAAATTATCTGTACTTAGCAAATATCACGTACACCGCAACAATTATGCCGTACACCACAATACGCTGTGTACTTACGCATTGTCTATATCCAAAAAAATACATTCCGCAACAAATACCACGTACACCGCAACAATTATCTGTCCTTTGTTTAAGTATTTCACTGGTTGCGTGTCTGCGAATTTATAAATTGGTTCTCGACTTTTCCTGCTATTTTATTATATAAAAGCAACCATAAAATAAGTAATATGAAAGGTGTACATAAAATGCATATCGGTGTACAATATACAATACATGCATAATTATAATACATCACTTAAGTTGATATTAATCTATTGCCAATTGAAGCTCACTTGAATTCTCGACTTGACTCGGACTCGCTCCGGTGGTGTTCGTCAAGGTACTCCTTGTAGTCTTCAAGATCAACCTTACTATCGGATTCCTCATCCCTCCCTTTTACCCCCTCCGGAGTAGACCCCTCACTGTCGTAAAATGCATCATTGTAAGCAGGATATTCATTTTTGTCACCACCCTGATCGGTATCTTCTGGATCCCCCCATAAATTCCTACTGGAATCTTCGTCAGATTCGGTTGTCGACCCATCGGTATCACCCAACGTCTTGCACTTTCCGCTTCGGGATCTCTTCTTTCGCTGGTTGCCTGTTTCATCAGATTCATCACCCTCTTCAACATGTAAAGCTGCCTGCATTATGTCGTCAATGTTTAAGAACACGTGATCCCCAAGCTCTGCCCGTATCTACTCGCGTAATCCATCTCGATACATCCTTACCAGGGTCTCCTGTTGTAAGGTTTCAAGGAGTCCAGCTTTTATGAACAATGTATTGTATTCTCTAACTGTAGAACTTCCTTGCTTCATTTTAAGGTTGTGTGTGCAAAAACAACCGAACCATTTGTTTTATTTATAGGTTTGTGGGCAATATCTTAAACATCGCTACGCACCCTTTCTCTGTTATACAACCGTTGTTTAGTGGGACGATGTAACCGTTCAACCGTCCTTAAGTTACTTAACATCATCCATAGATAAAACAATTGGTCCTATAAACGACCCAACATACATAACAAAAGATATTAAATAACATTACACAGAACAGGGTGAAATTTGAATACATTAAACATAACATTCGATCAGACATAAGATTCGATCAGACATTAGATCACATCAACGACCCCTCATCAGTAAACGCTTAAGCTCTTCGATGTCCTTACGCATTGCCTCCACCTCATACCGCAGCTTGCGGTGGAGCGAGACCTCCTCGCGGAATTCACCTTTCATCACATCAAACTCTTCCTCGATTGCGTGAAGACAGGCATGTCGGATGTGCAAACCATCGTCCTAGAAGGGAAAGAATATTGATGTGATTGACGGTTGTTAAAATAATTTCTAACAACTAATTAACTAATTACCACAACAACCATTCTAACCTCAAAAACCTTGCATACATAGTAGTCCGTTCCTCTGTCGTCGGTTTCGACCGTTATATCGCCGCCGCACGTACATTTCTTAGGAATGCAGTAGTTGGCATACAAGCAAGCAAAGCGCCAGTCAGCGTCTCGTTTGTGCTCCTTCATCTCCGCATAGTGAGGATCCGCCATATCCGCCATATACGAATCAGTAGATTTGTTTTTGGATTACAAACAAATTTGGATGTGTTGCGAGAAGAGTGCGAGGTAGACACAGCTGCTTAAATAGGAATTATTACTTAAAGTAATCCATAGACAACGGATATATTCGTTTGAAATCCCTCACAACGGCTTTGTTGACTTTTAAAATCACTCACAACGGATATGTTGACTTTTACAATATTCTTTGTAGCCGTTATAATCTTCGTTTTAGTTTATCATTGTATACCGGTTCTTAAATCAGCCCCCCGTTGCTGTTCTCAGTGTTGGGCCTGACGTCCATACGAATATAAACAGTTATGGCCCAAATATTATGTTTTTGGTGGTTACTTTATCAACCTTTTTAATAAATGACTTAGACAGTTGGATTTGACGCTTGCGCTTCTCCAAATCCTCTATATCCTCTCGGAAAATGTAATCGTTTCGTCTTTGTGCTCAACGTGTAGATCTAATTGAAAAAAAAAAAATTCGAAACCACCAAAATGTCGTCTTCCTCATCTGCCTCCAACGATCGCCGCCGTCTTCAATACAACACCACAAGTTCTGACGACCGTTCAAGTTCGTCGCCTGAGCCTGTCGAGGAACAACCGCGTTTTATGACATTTCAAGAGCGGCGACAAGCCAGTCGGGGGTTCTTTATCGCCGGCCCACCGGTCCCAAACCCATGGTCTAATCGTCATCTAAGCGAAGAAAGTTTCCGTAAGTATCAACAACTTTGCATACGAGGGTTTCAAGTTCAGGGGTTGTTAGTTTTAGATGATCCGGGTTTTGCTGAGGCTCGCTCAATCGTTCAAAATGTGGGGTGGATGTACACTGTCTTGCATGTGCGGCCTTTCTGTCCAAGGGTGGTTAGGGAATGCATCTCCAACCTATACGGTTCGGACGCAGGCGTTTTTATAAGGGGTAGCCGTTTCAATTTCGACCATGTCGTGATTAATCAACTATTCATGACTCCAATTGTGGAACAAGGTCACCCATGGGAGGATGATGATCTCTCGCGTGCAATAACCTTCCTCACCGGTGGTCGTTGTACTCACTGGGAGCCATTCTCCCTAACACACCTCCTCCCCCAGTACCTTTGCCTCTACAGACTCTGTGAGTTAAACTGGCTACCTGGATTCCATGTAGATGCAATGCTAAAGAAGCGGCTTCGTTTCCTCTTCGCGTTTGTAAGAAACAAGCCGATAGACTTTGGTCGATTGGCTTATGACCAGGTTGTCGAGATGTCTCGTCAGAGTGATGCCGACAGGAAAATTGTTCTCCCCAGCTTGATCTATCAGACTCTCATTCTTCAGAGGGACGTATCGCACATTCCAGGTGATGAACGCCTAATTGGTCAGCCTCAATTGGTTAGCGGAGTCGAGGCGGATCTTGCACAACGTAGGGGGAGAAGGGGTCGTATCCATTCCGATGATTGAAATGAAAGGTTTACAAGTAAACGCATCGGTTTCTCACTGCATCGGTTTCTCACTGCATTTTGTTGTGTTGTTTTGTTGTGCAAACTCTATGCTACTCTAAGTTCTGTAATCGGCTAGTAAACTAAGTACCTTATTCGGATGTAATATCTACTCTTTTTATTAGTATTATGCATGCTTTGCTTTGTTTAACTAATTGGTGTACAATAAATTTCCGCTACCACCATAATATATTGAGTACCAAATTATCTGTACTTATTAAATATCACGTACACCGCAACAACTATCCCGTACACCACAATACGCTGTGGACTTACGCATTGTCTATATCCAAAAAAATACATTCCGCAACAACTAGCACGTACACCGCAACAATTGTCCCGTACACCACAATATTCTGTGGACTTGCGCATAGACTAGATCCAAAACAATACATTAGCGAGCAAGTGCTCACGTTATTTATCAAAAACAAACATTCCTTCATCCTCTATTCAGGGCTTCTCTTCCTTGCAAGTGGTCTTCTTGTGACCTTCCTTAAAACAATTTGAGCACTTGTTCGGCTTATGCTTTTTGCTCCCCCCTGATTTAAACAATAAAGTTGTTATAGTAACAAATTGTGCAGTACGTAACTGAATTGTTTTTCACAGTACACACAACAGTCTTACAGGTATCTCTCCTGGGGACAGTTTTCGTTTGACTCCAGGTCTTCCCTTCGTTCGTTTGGTCGTTGGTGGATAAAGATGTACAGTTAGTATTTCGGGCGGCACTTGAACATCTTTTGGATCCTGAACAGGAAGTATGATACCCTTAACTGTTTCAGCCCATGTCTCTTTCTGATGTTCTTTGCAAACAAACGCGGTGTACTGCATATTACGGTAAGACGCACATGCAATGGCGTGCCGACATGGCAAACCAAGCTTTTGGAATTCGAGGCAAGTGCAAGTTCGTTTATCCAAATCAACCGTGAAACCAAAACCAGTTGGCTTGTGCGTGGCTTCGAATTGCCAAGTTGAACATGGTAGTACTAGAAGGCCCGCTGACAGTACCAGCTGTTCGACGAGTATCTTTTGGATATTATTTGGAACATTTCCCTTCATCTTACTGATCTCCGTTTGTCTGCTAATACACCATGTACACAGCTTCCGGCGTATAAAGTCGAACAATGCCATTATAGGACTATCACGCGCGGGCAGCAGAGCATTATTCAACGATTCAGCAACGTTAGAGGTCAACACGTTAAATCTGTCCCCTTCGAAATGTGAACGTGTCCATAGCTTCTTGTCGATCTTCTCCAAATAATCCCAGCACCTCCAATCCGTCTGTTTTAGAAGCTCCATTATCTCATTAAACTCGGATACCCTAAAGGCTTCACCTGCCCGACCAACCATTGCTTTCTGCTGCAGCCCCTTGTACTTCTCCTGAACGTTTCGCTGGAGGTGCACGAGGCAAATACCGTGGTGTGCGCCGGGGTACCATTTATCTATCGCAGCGAAAATTGATGCGCATCTGTCTGATATTATACTTAAATCTGAACCATCCTTTACTATAGTGGATAATCTCTCGAAAAACCATGACCAAGCTTTTGTGTTCTCGCTTTCCACAATTGCGAAAGCAATCGGGAATACCCGGCTGTTAGCATCTTGTCCGCTGGCACTTAATAAAACACCTTTGTACTTTCCAAACATGTGGGTGCCGTCCACCACTAGCACCTTACGCAGATGTTGCCAACCATCAATGCATGCTTTGAGAGATATAAACGCATACTTAAACCTTGTTTTTCCTTCTTTGTCTTTTTCGGTTTTAATATCGGTGATTGTTCCAGGATTTGCTAGCTTCAGTACATGGAAGTACTGTGGAAGCATCTTGTATGATTCCTCCTCTGTTCCTTGCGCCGATGCAATCGCTAGTTCTTTCGCTTTCCAGGCTTTCCAGTACGAGCATGTATAGTTGAATTCCGTTCGCAACATTTCCGGGAGTTCCATAGCACGCGGCCCGGCGTATAGCCTCTCGTATTTCGAACGCAATAGAGCTGCAAGCACTTTCGATGTACCATGTTTTTTATACTTCCCTCTAACGTCGGCTACGCAAACATGATCCAGAATGGCCTTTTTTACCAGATAAGTTGGAGATTCACCGAGTTGAACAGCCACTACTCTCCAGTTGCAATCTTTTTCGTAACATTTCGCCGTAAGTCGACGTTTGCAATGCCGGAGCTTAAACGTGCACACCTTCGCGATTGCGTAGATGGCCAACGTCAACTTGCACTCCGCTTTGTCTTTGAACCTCCTCCCCACGAATATATTAGAGTCCTCCTTGCTGAAGTCAATATCAAGCGGGTTGCAGCTGCTTCCCTCCATTTCATTATACACACCCTCTACATCATTATATCCATACATTTTTGGTACTTGTATGTCTTTCATAAATGCTTCTCCACCCTGAATTTGTGTAGTTGCGCTGACAGCAGGCTCAGCATCGTCCTCATCTACTAGCTCGGGGATGTGCGTGTTAAATTGCTTTGGGGGAGTTTCGAGACATATGTCAACACTTTCAACGACCTCAGGTGCTTCCTTGGAGGCATATTGAACGTCTGTGGGGTTACCAGTCACATTATCTCCACCTTTAGTCATTACTTCAGCAACAACATCATCATCATTATCTTCAGTCACTCTGGTGTGTTTGTTTTTTGTTTGAGGGGGCGTCACAAGAACAACATCAACATCTACGTCGGTCTCCGTTACTTCTGTGTTCAATTTGGAGGGCGATCCAAGGTCTCTTGCTAGATCGGTGATTTCCACAGATGAATCATTTTTTTTGGATATATATCCATCTCCACCTGCTACTTGCTTCTTCCCACACCCCGCTTTTGCAGACCCTCTGCGACCAGTACCACCAGGACGCCGAATACGCTGTCCACCACTTCTTCCTTTGCCCGGACCTTCTACAAAATCGTCGTCGTCGTCCGTCACGCAATCGTTTCTGCAATAATCATGCCAGCCATTGTAGTCGTATTCCCCATCATCTCCATCATCTTCCGCAGCAAATTCTTCGTCAGCTCCTCCATTATTTTCATTCCCCATTGAAAGCGGTTCAACACTTGCCGTTCTTGTCTCTCCTATAAGACTGATTTGCTGAGGCCGATCATCTGAATTGCTTTTGACTGCGTCTCCTTCTTCGACTTTCCCTTCCTTATTCTCTCCATTATCCACTGCCAAGTCAGCTCCGCAAACTTTCCCATTTTTCTCTCCATTAGCCACTGCCAATTCATCTCCACAATCGTCACCCTTTTCTTCCTCGCAATTCTCTGCAACTGCCCCACTCGCATTGTCACGAGTTTCTCCGCTTTTCTGATGTTCCTTTTCACTCCCTTCCACTCTACCAGACTGCGAGGTGCGTTTGTAACGATCTTCAAATTGCTGGACTTCCATCAAAAAGGCAACATCTTCATCAGGGGGTGGAACGGGTGCATTCGTTTGGTTTCGTATTGCATATTCCGACCTTAGAAATATCATGACTCCTCCAACACTTTCCCTGAATGTTACGAAGAGATTAACGGATTTGTCTGCCCGGTGAAGCGCCTTGAAAATCCTGAAATCTTTGTCTGTTGCAATCTCAACGGGAGCAGCCTGTAGGCCCACCATTTCACCCTCTCCATCATTCAGCCAATACGACACCTCCGCTAACACTTCCCTTCCCAAAAGCCCATACGCAGTTAAAATAGACCCTTGCAAGTCCTCAGTCCCTCTAATTCTGGACGAATCGACTGCTCTACCCAATCTATCGTTGTCTATCTTGAAATCCCAAACTCCGGTGTCAAACATTATCCACCTCCCAGCCATAACAACAAAGCAAGAATTACACAGACCTACAGTCCAAGCATGAACACCCGTTAGGGTTGTTTACCAAACAGAGAAACCACACAATTTAAAAAAATTATACACAAACTTATAGCTCAAAGTCTGTACCTTCGCCGGTGTCGGTCCTGATTTCCTTACTCACCGTTCCACCGCTTCTTGACCCGCCATTCCGACCACCGCTAAGTGTTTCCATCCTTTTCAGTTGAGGTGGATGAGCATCCACGGCCTCAGATGATTGGATTAACTTCTACTCCTAGGGTTGCTTCTTTTAGTTGTACACCAGTTTTTAGCTGCTTCTCACCATTACCGAGTTAGAGATTTCTTACACATTAATTTAATTAATATTACCACAAATATCAGAAAACAGTAAACGGCGGGAAAGGGTAATACTACCTTCAACCTTTGTGACCGGTCACCCTTAAAAAAAAGGAAAAAAAAAATAAAACACCCTTACACGTGCGAAAGCTCCTGGGCCGATAGGTCACCGCAAGTCTTAGGGTCGTTTTGCTGGGTCGGTCTCGCAAGTTTCATGGGTCACGGCCCAAAGTTTCACGGGTCATAAGGCCAAAATCATCACCGATTTGTTTCTCTCCCCCCTAGCGGCCCGGTTCGACAATTAAAACTTTCGAACCCTTAGAGATGATCTTAAGAGGACGTGGAAGAATGCAAACGGAAAAAGAAATAGATTTTTGGTCAATTTTATTTAAAATTAGGGAGAACCCTTTTCAATATTAATTCTTTAATATATGAGGAAAGTGAAGAATTTTGTGAGATTCATGTTATCAGAAACTTGGCAATTGTTTATTACTAAATGGGGTGTCAAAATGAGTTACATCTCATTAGCGGTTCCATTTAACTTCCTTTTCATGAAAATGATATCTATTTTTAGGTTAATTTATTAAATGAGTTTAATGATCGAACTTAATTGTTTTTGTACCTAGTACAAATATATATGGATGATATCAATTTTTTATGTAATAGAAGATAGTTTTATTTACTAATTATAGTTATCTTATAAAACTAAAATGTAAATTTAAAAAGTTTAAAATATATATATATATATATATATATATATATATATATATATATATATATATATATATATATATATATATATATATATATATATATATATATAAACAATATTTATATCAATCATCATATCATATATCATTAAAATTTAAATATTTAAAAGATATTCCTAAAACTCTTATGAATAGTATATATCCTTCCAATTTGAATAGATGAAGAGTTTGAAGATGAATCATCTCAAAATTCTGATGTGGAAAAGATTTTTGAATCAATGAATTAGTTTTGATTTAATATATTGTTAGATGTTGGTTTTATTTGGTATTTAATAATATTTAATGTTTTAAACTTTTAATATTTACATTTTAAATTTATTATAAAAAATTATTCTGTATATTATTTTTTACCTTTTTTTTATATTTGAACGCAGGTAACTCATTTAACTTATGGTAGTATTTAATATTTAACATTTAGAAATTTTAATATTTAAATTTAAAATTATGTTATAAAAAATTATTCTGTATATTATTTTTTATTATTTTTGTAACTTTTTATATTTGTATATGTGATCACTAGTTATCTCATTTAATTAATAATTTAGATAATCTGAATTTTAATTTACATATTGAAGTTTTTATATTAGAACTGGACTAGATGAAATACGATCTCGCTATAAATTGAGCCGAGTTATGCTAGTTAATTCATTTTGACACTCCTAATTTCTAATTGGTATATCATTGGAGGAATGAAGAATTCATTTTAATTTCTTTCTTAAAGTGTGGTCAAGTCCTTTGATAAAAAAAAGTCTGGTCACCTATTGAGACTTTAGTAGTCACTAATTAATTTGAATAAAGGATTGACTAACTTTACCAACGTGTCACTAATTAAATATGAAACGTATGGAGACCCCCAAAAAAACATAAAAATTGAATTACACTCCAATCCCGCCATTTCTAGCCTTACAAAAAGTTTTTGGCAGTGACGGAAAAGGTAAGAAATCTATTGATTTCGGATTCACGATATCTGAAGTCAAAGACACATAAACGAATATTTAACATCTGTCTTCGTTTTGTTTTTCTTATCGGATTTACCTTCTTCTTCTTCGGGTTTGGTTCGGTTTCGGATGTTCTAAATAAACCGAACGGTTGACGTTTTTGTGTTATAACGGTGGTCGGTTCGGTTCGGTTTAAACCCGACATCCATTTGATTACATCCGACACCCGAAGTTCATTGAAACACTAAGACACAACCGTTGAAGGTTGTTTATATGACTGTACGATAAGACTTGTTTCTTCATTTAAAGAAGGATATACACTTCTTTATTTGTTTGTAAGACTGTAAGATATGATTTTAATCTTTAAACTCTCAGTCTTCGATCAATATTTAAGGTATATATCACTATCAAACAACTACAATATGGTGTTTTCATAACCGAAACCCGATCAAGAACCGATATCCGAATGCATAATGTGTGTAATCGTAACTTTGTTGTGTTACAAAAACCGAACCGAACCCGATATAACCCGAACCGACATCGAACCGAATTTTTAAAATATCCGAATGGTGCTATTTTTTCTAGAACCGAAAATCCGACACCCGATTGAAACCGAACCGACACCCGATTGGTCCCCCGATTGCCCAGGCCTATATATCACCATTAAAAAATAAATATGTATATAAAATTAGTAATAATAAACTAAATATAACTAAATTGTAATCTTACACTAATTTATATATCATGTTTTATAGATTATATATATTTTATTAAAAATCAGTATAAATTTGTATTAACAAATAAATAACTAAAACATTATTAGTCAATTGTTTTTCTAATGATTAAATGTTTCAAATGTTTATTGATATTTTTATTTATTTATGATTAAAAGCATTTTAACTCAAACGAATAAAAATCCCAAATTTATTAAAATCTCTCTCTCTCTCTCTCTCTCTCTCTCTCTATATATATATATATATATATATATATATTTAAATCTATACATACTTAAAATTATGGGATAAGAAACATATTTAAAATAAATTTGATATAAATATGATATAATAGATATAAAAATATATTTTATTAAATGTAATTATAACATTATTAAAATTTAAATAAAATTAAAATAATGTAAAAATAAAAAAAAATAAAATTAAAATGTAAAATTAATTATATTTATCTTATAAAATTAAAATGTAAAAATAAAATTTTAAAAATATATATAAAAATATAAAAATATTGATATCAATAATTATATCATATATCTTTAAAATTAAAATATATAAAAGATATTCCTAAAACTCTTATGCCAAATATATATCCTTGTAATTTGAATAGATGAAGAGATTGAAGATTAATCATCTCAAAACTCTAATGTGGAATAGATTTTTGGATTAACAGTTTAGTTTTGATTTAATATATTATTAGATGTTGGTTTTATTCGTTATCTAAAATTTAACGTTTTAGATTTAAATAATTAAATTTTAAATTTATTATAAAATATTTATTCTGTATCTTATTTTTTAACTTTTATTTTTTATTTTATATTTGATCGCAAGTTAACAAATGATCATATTTAATAATTAACATTTTGAAATTTTAATATTTACTTTAAAATTATATTATAAAAATTATTTGTAAATTTAAAATCATTTTTGTAAATTTTTATATTTGTTTATTTGATCACGAGTTAGCTTTTTTAATTCATGATCTAAATAATCTGAATTCAAATTTTGATATTGAAATTCATATAATAAATGAGCTGAACTAGCTGGAAAATACGATCTCACTATAAATTGAGCCGAGTTTTGCGAGTTAATTCGTTTTGACACTCCTAATTTCTAATTGGTATATCATTGGAGGAATGAAGAATTCATTTTAATTTCTTTCTGAAAGTGTGGTCAAGTCCATTGATAAAAAAAAGTTTGGTCACCTATTGAGACTTTAGTAGACACTAATTAATTTGAATAAAGGAATTAATGACTAATTTTACCAACGTGTTACTAATTAAATATGAAACGTATGGAGACCCCCCAGAAAAACAAAAAAATATAATTACACCCCAAGCCCGCCATTTCTAGCCTTACAAAAAGTTTTTGGTAGTGACGGAAAAGGTAAGAAATCTATAGATTTCGAGTTCACGATATCTGAAATCAAAGATACATAAACGAATATTTAACATCTGTCTTCGTTTTGTTTTTCTTATCGGATTTACCTTCTTCTTCTTCGGGTTTGCGTGTGTGTTCTGTCGAGAGTATGGACGAGGAAATCATGAACAACAGCTCTGAATCAAAGATCGAAGAGAAAACCCTAGTTTTCCAAACTGCTCATTGCCACCAGGTTCAAACGTTTTTTTCCTTCTACTTTATTGTCTTTGCTTCGATCAACCCTATCTTCAATAGGCACTGTAAATTCTGAATTGTTGTTATCCTTGGGTGACTTCTTCGTTGCTTATTGGAATCGAATTTGATTTGTTCTGGTTATTTGAATCATTGTTTGGATCGGTGATCTTTGTGTTGTAGTGTCATCAATTGAGATCGGATGTTGTTGGAACTTGCGCGACAAAGTGGCGAAATACGACATGTCAGAAGAAGTTTTGTCGTAGTTGCCTATGGAACAGGTTTGATTTCATGTTTTTGAGATTTGTATAAGCTCTAGTGATTGCTTTATTGATTACGGCTCTAATTTAAAGGTACAAAGAGATCCCAGAGAATGTTGCATTCAAAGAAGGTTGGCTTTGTTACAGATGCAGGGGAATTTGCAATTGTGGTTATTGCTTGAAGTAAGCCCATATCATTCATTACAGTTTTTGAGTTTTTTTTTTCAAAAAACTACTGTGTACATGTTTAGGGCTCACATTGGAACATTTTAAGAGAAATTAAATTTCCTTTTTCTTTTCCAGAAACAAACAAGGTAAGAAGAAAGACAAGTCTCAGCTTGAGGAGGAGGTTAAGCTACCTCACGGCATCGAGTCAATCGCTGTCTTCGGCATTGACTTGCCCTCTGAAAATGTTGGAGGAGTGCTTCAATTTTTGGAGTTCTGTTCGAAATTTGGAAAGGTGTTTTCTATGTACTTCGTTTTTTTTTTCTTTAACATTGGAAATGTTTACTATTGGTTCTTCTCTAATGCTTATGACTTTTTGAATAGGCTATTGGTTTGAGAGGAGGAGAACCTGAACTTGTTGTAAGTGAGATTGTATCCGGGAGAAACACAAGGAGCCAAGAGCATTCTGCCCTCACCCGAATGATAATCCAATTATTGACTCTGATATTGGTGGACACAGGAGCCGAGTAAGTATTGTTTTCTTGGAAAGTACGATATTTTCTGTGAGACATAACTGAATGATATCATTTTAATGATAATTTAGATCGGTTGGCCTGAGTGCATCTGATGATAGGTGGTTCAAAGTTCTTGGAGACTGTCTTGCCGAATCCGAAGTTAAGCTTGATGACTTCCCTCCTGAGATGTTTCAAAAAGGCATTGCTGAGTATGAGAAGATGGGTACATCGCAAAGGCTAAAGCTTTTGAATTTCTTGTGCGATGAAACACTTAGCACAACGTAAGTTATATTGATGTAATATATATATATATATATATATATATAGTTGTTGTTTTTCTGTGCTTGAGAGTAAACATGTTGTCAAAAATCTCAGGGTGCTGAGGGATTGCTTTGCTGAATATGTTGAAAAGAAAAAGGAAACAAAAGAAAAGTTGGATGCAGCAAAAGCTAAGGTAACCGTAAAATCTACTTAGGTCTTTACAATCTAACTTTGACAATTCATATTAAAACATTTTTGTTGTAGGGGCAAAAACTATATCAGAAGATAGAAGATGAGTTCTCCAAAGCTCAAGCAGAGAATAATGGGGCTGAGTTGACAATTAAACAACGGCTTGCAATTGTATCGCAAATGGAAGATGAATCTGAACTAGTCTTTGCTGGAATGCAAAACACGTTGAAAATGCAAAGTATAATTCTGGTTTCATGTGATTAATTGTTTATAACAATGGTTTAGGGGCTTATTTTTTCTAATTGCTTTTGCAGAAGTTCAAGAATATGATGATGTTCTTAGAACCAGCCCGGTCGTAATGAATGACAATGGTCTTACTCTTTGGAATTTGAAGTCGTACAACAAAGAACCAAACATTTTACTTCAAGGTGTGAATAACATATAAATTATTTGCTTGTTTTAACAAACATTATGTAGTAATTTTTGTTCTCTGATCTTTGTTTGTGTGCAGATGTAGGAAGCTGGAGTGACGAATGTCCTCATGAGAGGTGGTTCGCGTTTAGCCCTGAGCAAAAACCAAAAGTAGAGAAGTGGTTATTAAGGTAAATCATTTTTTATCTCTCTAATTCTATGTCAAGGAATTTATTAAGGTTTGTAGGCTTCTAAATTGCTTTCATGTTAAAGAATTTATTAGAACTTCTTAGGTTTAAGATTACTTTGGTGAATGAATTCATTAAAACTTTTTAGGTCAAGGAATTTATTAACGCTTTCTAGGAGTTATGTGTTATTTATTAATCTCAAAACACATCTTCAAATATGTCTAAACAATACTTTACATATGTATATACAATTGCAACTTAAGTATTTATCCACACACTTTGGAATCGATACCATGTTTTACAGTCAAATACTAACTTCGCACGAAACTGTATTATAGTCGAATACTAATTCTGCAGTACTGTGCTTTTCTTGAACTCTCAAACACTGGTTTTTTCTAAATAACTCTCATCACATGTTTTGTTCATGGGTTTGCATTTTCAGCTTTGAGTATCATTTCTTCTTTTGAATACTATGTTTGTGGTGTGAATAAATAACTTCTCTGCATTTGAACTGTACTTCGAATGACGTTAATTTGTTCATGGGTTTGCATATTCTGATTTTCATCTTCGTTTTTCTTTTGATTTCTAATTTTGTAGGAAGAAAAGGCTTCTCAGAAAAGGGAAATTCTGCTCTTGAGTCTTAGTGATAATTTGTCTTTTGTCTGCAGAGGTAGAAAGGCCGACTCATTTGCAATGGGATATGATTTGTTGTTTTATTTACATTTCTGAACAACCAAAAAACTCGGTTTCGTAATTTCTTTTTTTATCTTAAAAACCATTCAGACTTTTTTTCATTATGAGACTATTGGTCATTGGGAATTGTTGTAAGATTAATATTCTGTAACATTTCTGAATTTCTGAAAGTTAATAGATTCTATAATACTTTCATTTTAGTAATTTTGGATTAGTATCATTTGAATCTTTTTGGTTAGTGTTATGGAAATTGAAACACGTTCATTGTTGGGTCTTGCGAGAATATGTACTTACCACGGTGCACCAGAATAAAAATTTTTCCTGCACTTGTATAAATTTTGAAAAAAATACTAAATAATGGCCAAATATAATATAAAAATAAAGAAAGGGAAACTAAAAAATTTATGTGGAAACCCTCAATGTTAAAAAGGGAAAGTTATGAAACCATAATCTATTCAAAATTACATGGTATAAATGGTTATACACTGGAACCTTTATAAATTAATAATGTTGAAATTTTAAAGTTTTATTAACTTATAAAGATATTAATTTTCAAAAATTTCTTTTTTTTTCTAGCTTTTTCTATCTTTGAATATTTTTATTTACAAATTAAAAATATATTTGTTTTACCATTTATATATTATTTAAATTTAGAAATTTGACTTTCTTATTATTTTATTATCTTATTTGGTGTATATTTTATGTTTTATAAAACTGTTTTGTGGTTTTCAATATAATTTTATTAAATAATCTCAAAATATATCCTTTAGTAATTATTTACCAAGTGATTTTTTGAATTTGTTCATCTCTACAAAAACTCTCACAAAAATAAAGATGACATGACTCAATAAAATATAACATGGAATGTGACTTGCCAAAATCAAAAAGATTGATTAAATCTCACATTAAATATGTTAAAATATTATAAAAATCCAAAATATAACCTATAAATGTTATTTATAAAATCTATTTGTTTTGGTAAAAATATTTAAATATTAAAATAATAATAACTGTTATGTTATTATAAAAAGGTAGATTTTACGTATTTATATTTATGTTTGGCAATATTTGAAATATATTATATTGACAACTCTCATATATCACTAGGCCTGGGCAGATAATCCGACAACCGATCAACCGAATGGAAACCGATCCGATAAAAGCGGTTTGGTTCGGTTTCGGATGTTCTAAATAAACCGAACGGTTGACGTTTTTGTGTTATAACGGTGGTCGGTTCGGTTCGGTTTAAACCCGACATCCATTTGATTACATCCGACACCCGAAGTTCATTGAAACACTAAGACACAACCGTTGAAGGTTGTTTATATGACTGTACGATAAGACTTGTTTCTTCATTTAAAGAAGGATATACACTTCTTTATTTGTTTGTAAGACTGTAAGATATGATTTTAATCTTTAAACTCTCAGTCTTCGATCAATATTTAAGGTATATATCACTATCAAACAACTACAATATGGTGTTTTCATAACCGAAACCCGATCAAGAACCGATATCCGAATGCATAATGTGTGTAATCGTAACTTTGTTGTGTTACAAAAACCGAACCGAACCCGATATAACCCGAACCGACATCGAACCGAATTTTTAAAATATCCGAATGGTGCTATTTTTTCTAGAACCGAAAATCCGACACCCGATTGAAACCGAACCGACACCCGATTGGTCCCCCGATTGCCCAGGCCTATATATCACCATTAAAAAATAAATATGTATATAAAATTAGTAATAATAAACTAAATATAACTAAATTGTAATCTTACACTAATTTATATATCATGTTTTATAGATTATATATATTTTATTAAAAATCAGTATAAATTTGTATTAACAAATAAATAACTAAAACATTATTAGTCAATTGTTTTTCTAATGATTAAATGTTTCAAATGTTTATTGATATTTTTATTTATTTATGATTAAAAGCATTTTAACTCAAACGAATAAAAATCCCAAATTTATTAAAATCTCTCTCTCTCTCTCTCTATATATATATATATATATATATTTAAATCTATACATACTTAAAATTATGGGATAAGAAACATATTTAAAATAAATTTGATATAAATATGATATAATAGATATAAAAATATATTTTATTAAATGTAATTATAACATTATTAAAATTTAAATAAAATTAAAATAATGTAAAAATAAAAAAAAAATAAAATTAAAATGTAAAATTAATTATATTTATCTTATAAAATTAAAATGTAAAAATAAAATTTTAAAAATATATATAAAAATATAAAAATATTGATATCAATAATTATATCATATATCTTTAAAATTAAAATATATAAAAGATATTCCTTAAACTCTTATGCCAAATATATATCCTTGTAATTTGAATAGATGAAGAGATTGAAGATTAATCATCTCAAAACTCTAATGTGGAATAGATTTTTGGATTAACAGTTTAGTTTTGATTTAATATATTATTAGATGTTGGTTTTATTCGTTATCTAAAATTTAACGTTTTAGATTTAAATAATTAAATTTTAAATTTATTATAAAATATTTATTCTGTATCTTATTTTTTAACTTTTATTTTTTATTTTATATTTGATCGCAAGTTAACAAATGATCATATTTAATAATTAACATTTTGAAATTTTAATATTTACTTTAAAATTATATTATAAAAATTATTTGTAAATTTAAAATCATTTTTGTAAATTTTTATATTTGTTTATTTGATCACGAGTTAGCTTTTTTAATTCATGATCTAAATAATCTGAATTCAAATTTTGATATTGAAATTCATATAATAAATGAGCTGAACTAGCTGGAAAATACGATCTCACTATAAATTGAGCCGAGTTTTGCGAGTTAATTCGTTTTGACACTCCTAATTTCTAATTGGTATATCATTGGAGGAATGAAGAATTCATTTTAATTTCTTTCTGAAAGTGTGGTCAAGTCCATTGATAAAAAAAAGTTTGGTCACCTATTGAGACTTTAGTAGACACTAATTAATTTGAATAAAGGAATTAATGACTAATTTTACCAACGTGTTACTAACTAAATATGAAACGTATGGAGACCCCCCAGAAAAACAAAAAAATATAATTACACCCCAAGCCCGCCATTTCTAGCCTTACAAAAAGTTTTTGGTAGTGACGGAAAAGGTAAGAAATCTATAGATTTCGAGTTCACGATATCTGAAATCAAAGATACATAACCGAATATTTAACATCTGTCTTCGTTTTGTTTTTCTTATCGGATTTACCTTCTTCTTCTTCGGGTTTGCGTGTGTGTTCTGTCGAGAGTATGGACGAGGAAATCATGAACAACAGCTCTGAATCAAAGATCGAAGAGAAAACCCTAGTTTTCCAAACTGCTCACTGCCACCAGGTTCAAACGTTTTTTTCCTTCTACTTTATTGTCTTTGCTTCGATCAACCCTATCTTCAATAGGCACTGTAAATTCTGAATTGTTGTTATCCTTGGGTGACTTCTTCGTTGCTTATTGGAATCGAATTTGATTTGTTCTGGTTATTTGAATCATTGTTTGGATCGGTGATCTTTGTGTTGTAGTGTCATCAATTGAGATCGGATGTTGTTGGAACTTGCGCGACAAAGTGGCGAAATACGACATGTCAGAAGAAGTTTTGTCGTAGTTGCCTATGGAACAGGTTTGATTTCATGTTTTTGAGATTTGTATAAGCTCTAGTGATTGCTTTATTGATTACGGCTCTAATTTAAAGGTACAAAGAGATCCCAGAGAATGTTGCATTCAAAGAAGGTTGGCTTTGTTACAGATGCAGGGGAATTTGCAATTGTGGTTATTGCTTGAAGTAAGCCCATATCATTCATTACAGTTTTTGAGTTTTTTTTTTCAAAAAACTACTGTGTACATGTTTAGGGCTCACATTGGAACATTTTAAGAGAAATTAAATTTCCTTTTTCTTTTCCAGAAACAAACAAGGTAAGAAGAAAGACAAGTCTCAGCTTGAGGAGGAGGTTAAGCTACCTCACGGCATCGAGTCAATCGCTGTCTTCGGCATTGACTTGCCCTCTGAAAATGTTGGAGGAGTGCTTCAATTTTTGGAGTTCTGTTCGAAATTTGGAAAGGTGTTTTCTATGTACTTCGTTTTTTTTTTCTTTAACATTGGAAATGTTTACTATTGGTTCTTCTCTAATGCTTATGACTTTTTGAATAGGCTATTGGTTTGAGAGGAGGAGAACCTGAACTTGTTGTAAGTGAGATTGTATCCGGGAGAAACACAAGGAGCCAAGAGCATTCTGCCCTCACCCGAATGATAATCCAATTATTGACTCTGATATTGGTGGACACAGGAGCCGAGTAAGTATTGTTTTCTTGGAAAGTACGATATTTTCTGTGAGACATAACTGAATGATATCATTTTAATGATAATTTAGATCGGTTGGCCTGAGTGCATCTGATGATAGGTGGTTCAAAGTTCTTGGAGACTGTCTTGCCGAATCCGAAGTTAAGCTTGATGACTTCCCTCCTGAGATGTTTCAAAAAGGCATTGCTGAGTATGAGAAGATGGGTACATCGCAAAGGCTAAAGCTTTTGAATTTCTTGTGCGATGAAACACTTAGCACAACGTAAGTTATATTGATGTAATATATATATATATATATAGTTGTTGTTTTTCTGTGCTTGAGAGTAAACATGTTGTCAAAAATCTCAGGGTGCTGAGGGATTGCTTTGCTGAATCTGTTGAAAAGAAAAAGGAAACAAAAGAAAAGTTGGATGCAGCAAAAGCTAAGGTAACCGTAAAATCTACTTAGGTCTTTACAATCTAAGTTTGACAATTCATATTAAAACCTTTTTGTTGTAGGAGCAACAACTAAATCAGAAAATAGAAGATGAGTTCTCCAAAGCTCTAGCAGAGAATAATGGGGCTGGGGCTGAGTTGACAATTAAACAACGGCTTGCAATTGTATCACAAATGGAAGATGAATCTGAACTAGTCTTTGCTGGAATGCAAAACGCATTAAAAATGCAAAGTATAATTCTGAGTTCATGTGATTAATTGTTTATAACAATTGTAATTAGGGGCTTATTTTTTTAATCGCTTTTGCAGAAGTTCAAGAATATGATGATGTTCTTAGAACCAGCCCGGTCGTAATGGATGACAATGGTCTTACTCTCTGGAAATTGAAGTCGTACAACAAAGAACCAAACATTTTACTTCAAGGTGTGAATAACATATAAATTATTTGCTTGTCTTAACAAATATTATGTAGTAATTTTTGCTCTCTTACCTTTGTTTGTGTGCAGATGTAGGAAGCTGGAGTGACGTATGTCCTCATGAAAGGTGGTTCGCGTTTAGCCCTGAGCAAAAACCACAAGTAGAGAAGTACATTGCTCGCAAAAAGGTAAATCGTTTTTCTGTCTCCAATTCTATAATGTCAAGGAGTTTATTAAGGTTTGTAGGTTTCTAAATTGCTTTTAGGTTTAAGAATTTATTAGAGCGTCTTATGTTTAAGATTTGGTGAATGAATTCATTAAAATCTTTTTAGGTCAAGGAATTTGTTAGCGCTTTTTAGGATTTAAGTGTCCTTTATTAATCTCAAAAACATCTCCGTATATGTCTATACAATAATTCACATATATACACACTTTCCACTAAAGCATTTATCCACTGACTTTGGAACCGATGCCATTGTTTTACAGTCAAATACTAATTTGGCATTAAACTGTACAGTGCTTTTCTTGAACTCTCAAGACATGTGTTTGTTCATGGGTTTGCATTTTCAGCTTTGCATATCATTTCTTCTTTTGAATACTATGTTTGTGGTGTGAATAAATAACTTCTTTGAATTTGAACTGTACTATTTGGATGATGCTAATTTGTTCATGGGTTTTTGCATATTTGTTTTTCTTTTGTTTTCTAATTTTGTAGGAAAAAAAGGCTTCTCAAAAATATGAAGGGAAATACTGCTCTTGAGTCTTAGTGATAGTTTGTCTTTTGTCTGCAAGCACATAATAGAAACATGATTATGATAAGCAGAGTAAAAAGGCTGGCTCATCTGCACTGGATATGCTTTGTTGTTTTATTTTACATTTCTTAACAACCAAAAAACTCTGTTTCCTAATTTCTTTTTATCTTAAAAAACATTCAGACTTTTTTCATTATGAGACTGTTAGTCGTTGGGAATTGTTGTAAGATTTATATTCTGTAACATTTCTGAATGTCTGAAGGTGAAAAGATTCTATATACTTTCAATTTAGTAATTTTGGATTAGTATCATTTGAATCTTTTTGGGTTAGTGTTATGGAAATTGAAACACGCTTATTGTTGGGAGAATATGCACTTACGACGGCGCACCAGAATAGAAATATTTCCTGCACATCGCTGGGAGAATATGCACTTACCACGGCGCAGCAGAATATTAAATTTCCTGCACTTGTATGAATTTTGAGAAAAAAAACTTTAATAATGGCAGAATCTTAATAAATAAACGATAAAGTAAGGGAAACTAAAAACAAATATTTTACCAAAAAAAACTAAAAACAATTATGTGGAAAACCCCTCACAATGTGAAAAGGAAAAATTATGAGACCATAATCTATTCAAAAATCCGTTGTATTAATGGTTATAAATACAACCACGTTCTTTTTTTTTTTGAAACATAGAAAAGATCAAAAGTCTCAAGACACAAAGTGAAATCTCCAACACAAAGAAACAAAAACAACAAGTGAGCAAGAGCTCCACAATCAGCAGAACAACCTTGTTGCAGCAGCGTAAAGGACAATACGAAGAATACAATCAACTTGAGACTGATTTCTTCGACGACTCTGTTTTCAAGCTTTCACAAGATTGTAAACGCGAAGTGATTTCTTGAGAAGGAAGTCTCAAACTTCAGTAATCAAAACCCCAGTATAGAAGAACACATACGCTCTCTAGAACTAAATAACTAAAGAAATAGGAACAAAACTCCCATCCTTATCGAAAACAATAATAAAACCCAAAAGATAAATAAAACCAAAACACCTAATGTAACCACCTCACTAGAATTCTAACAATCAGAGAATAATCCCACTGCATAAATCCAAGATGAATAAGGCCACAACGCCTCTACCAAATTTCAGCTCAATTAGATTTTTCATCATCATATTTCATACATTCAAGAAAGTACTTGTTGAAGAACTGTAGCTGGCAGCCTCACTAAAAATGTAGATTCACGAGAAATCAACTGCTGAAACACAAATCCCAAGTTGAATCTCAAACCACCAAAGTCACGAACTTTCGCACAAAATCTCTGCCATATGAGCAGGCCCGGTCTTGAGCACATACTCAAGATACATTGGGACGGGGACAATTATTTATACTGCTTTTCTTTGTAGCAGATGTAGAAACGAATTCTAAAATACTTATAGTTTATACTGTTTTTCTTTGTATCAGACGTAAAAATGATTTCTAATCAAACTTGTCACAAAATAAAACGTTGAATTTTTTTCTTTATCTATATAAAAGAGTAAAAAGATAATTTTTATGATTGATAAAATTTTGTCAAGTCTTGAAAATATTACAAATTAAAAAAATTTAATGATCATTTAAAGCCTATATTTTTAAGGGGTTTTTGCAACTTATGACTCAAAACTTGATCCTAACCACAAAACCAAACCCCAACTTGAATCAAATAGAAAACTAACCTCAAGGACATGTGAAATTACAGCCAGCCCCTTGTGACCAAACAAAAAAATCGCTACCATTTTTACGAATATAGCCCTATTAAGTCATCTGGGTCGTATGAGATTTTGGAAGTCGTCCAGACGACTTCCACGGAAGTCGTCTGGAGTTAATGATCTTAAAAATAATTTTAAAAAATTTTAAAAAATATTTTGGGGGGTGAAAAATTAAATTCATGTAATTATAAACATTTATAAGTGATGTAAATTAAAAAATAATAAGTTTGAATAGTTTTCAACATAGATAAGTAAAAGTGGTTAATCATGATATTCTTTGGTTTTAGGGTTTGAGAAAATATGTAGTAGTATTGTATGTTTTGTTAGGGTTAGATTTTGGAAATCTTGAATGATTTTTTGAAAATGTGAATTTTTACCTATTCGTGCTTGTTTCAGTGTATAGTAAACACTTTTTAAGTTTAATTTGATTTTTTTAAGTGTTTAGTTAGTTAAATTAGTTTAAAGATTGTGTTTAGGGTCTAGACGACTTAAAATTAAGTCGTCTGTTGAATTGTTAAAGTTAGATGACTTTAGATGACTTTAGACGACTTTCTTTTCCCGCTTAAATATTTTAAACCAGACGACTTCCTAGACGACTTACAAGTAAGTCGTCTAGGAAGTCTTCTATTTTAGTTTCCCGCTAAATATTAAAGTCTTCTGGACTCTAAATATTAAAGTCTTCTGGACGACTTACAATTAAGTCGTCCAAAGTCGTCTGAATAGAAAATATTTAACCTAATTGGATTTTGTGTCTCCATATATAAATAAAATTTTATACATTCTCTCTCCTTCTCTCAAATGACTGCAACAAAAATGTAATGTTCATCATTCTTAAACTCTCTAACCTCTCTCTAATCTTTTTGAACTTATAAACACCAAGCTTTATATCAATTTATTGTTGTTGTCTCATATTTTTCTCACTGATTTATCTTGTTTTTGCAGGTGTTTCATAATATATTTTTCATATTTTACTCATTGAAAGGTAAATCTACTAATTTTAGAAATGTAGTTTTGTGTGTTTTATAAATATAGATTTATCTAATCTTCTACTTATTTTCTCTATTCTAAGCCCTATGAACGTTTATGGATATGCAGGTTTTTCAGATCTGGATTTGGATTTGCAGGTTTTTCAGATCTGGATTTGGAAGACTTTTGGGACGACTTACCTGGAAGTCGTCTGGACGACTTCCTGGAAGTCGTCTGGACTTCCTGGAAATCGTCTGACGAAGTCTTCTCTCATGTCTCTCCTTTTAATAACAAATCTGAGCATTTTGGTAAGTTTTTGTGTCTGGTTTTTCTTTATTTGATCACTTCATGTTGTATAAAGTTCTTATATTTTTCCTAAACTAAAACTCTCCAAACCCATTCTAATCTCATTGACTTCAATACACCAAATTTTAGATGATTTTTTTCAGTTTTGTCTCATGTCTTTCTCACTAGTTTATTTTTATTTTTTTGCAGATTTTTTATCACATGGTTCTCACCTTCCACTCATTTAAAGGTAAATCTATTAATTTTAGATATGTAATTTTATGTGTTCTATAAATGTAGATTTGTCTAATCTTCAACTAATTTTATCTATTTTAAGCCATTTTAACGTTTTTGGATATGCAGATTTTTCAGATCTGGATTTGGAAGACTTCTGGGACGACTTACCTGGAAGTCGTCTAGACGACTTACCTAGAAGTCGTCTGGACTTCTTGTAAGTCGTCTAGACTTCCTGAAAGTCTTCTAGGCTTCCTAGAAGTCGTCTGGAAAGTCGTCTGACAGAGTGTTCTCTCATGTCTCTCCTTTTTATAACAGATCTGAGCATTTTGGTAAGTTTTTATGTCTGATTTTTCTTTATTTGGTCAACTAATGTTGTTTAAATTTCTAATATTTTTCCAAACTAAAACTCTCCAAACCCACTCAATTTTTTTTAACTTTAATACACCAAATTTTAGATGATTTTTTTCAGTTTTATTTCATGTTCTTCTCACTAATTTAACCATTTTTTTTGCAGATTTTTTATCACATGGTTCTCATTTTCCACTCATTTAAAGGTATATCTATTAATTGTAGATATGTACTTTTGTGTGTTTTATAAAGGTAGATTTGTCTAATCTTACCCTCATTTTCTTTATTTTAAGCCATTTGAACGTTTTTGGATATGCAGGTTTTCCAGATCTGGATTTGGAAGAGTTTTGGGACGACTTACTTGGAAGTCGTCTAGACGACTTACTTAGAAGTCTTCTGGACTTCTTGGAAGTCGTCTGTACTTCTTGGAAGTCGTCTGGACTTTCTGAAAGTCGTCTGAGCTTTCTGGAAGTCTTCTGACTAAGTCTTCTTTCATATAAAGTGGAGTCCAAGCTTGTTTACTCATTTAGTTGTAATTTTTTTGTATAATCAGTAAAATTGTTTCCCAAGATGTAATATATGTGCTAAAAATCAAAGAAATTAATTATTTTCATAGTTTTTATCTTATCTTTAGATTTCCTAAATGCAATAATAAAGTCTAAATATCTTCTTCTCATCTTAATAAAGAATGCTGATAGTCTTATATTGATACAATATTTGAAGAAGCATTTCAACATTTCTTCCAACTCATAAAAAATAATACTTAAGAGATGGAACCAAACAATAGTAACTAGTCAAAGCATATCACATTTTTTACAAGTTTGTATTGAAAATATAAGTTTTAAATATCTTGAAGTTTGTGTTGATCAACCACAAAATTCCAACATCCATCTAGCCAGAGCCGGCCTTTAACATAAGCGAGTGAAGCACATGCTTCCAGCCGCCAAATATTATGTAGTAATTCGGACACTTTTTTGTCAAAACTCCCTTTAGCATACTTGGTAAATGTATTCATATCAACGTGAGGTGGTTACGAGTTCGAACCTACTCAGCCACATAATATTTTTTTGGCTTCTAGCCTCCATATTTATAGGATCGGCTCTGATCTTGCAACAAACATTCTTCATACAATGCATGTAACTTACACCTTATCTGCAAAAAGGAAAAAAATAAACACATTAGCAAACATTGAACATATATGACATTTCTCAGACGACTTCCCTGGAAGTCTTCTACGTTAGCTAGAAACTTTAATTAACATGAATGTTGGCAACTTCATAATTATCATAAATAAAGTTAAAATTTTCATCTATTAGCCCTAATATAGTCTAATATACATGAATTAATAAGAAAATGTTAAAAAGTCTTTATGATTTTAGAGAAAATATAAGTTTATTAAACATTCGTCAGACGACATCTACGGAAGTCTTCTGGACGACGTCCAGAGAGGTCGTCATTTAGGTCATTTTTGTTATTAAATTTTTGCAAAGACGACTTACATGGAAGTCGTCCGTCCGGACGACTTCCCAGGAAGTCGTCCTTTGTTAAAAACAATGGAAGTCGTCCGTCCAGACGACCTTTGACGACTTCCACGGAAGTCGTCTAGGACAAAGAGGTTAGTTTTGCGTTTGACCAAAATGTGTCAGAAATTTGACTTTTCCCAGACGACTTCCGTGGAAGTCGTCTACGAGAAAAGTAAAAAATCAATATTTTATTATAACCAGACGACTTCCACGGAAGTCGTCTCAGGTTAGTTTTGGAGTTTGAAAATTAAAACAAAAAAAGTTTTTTTTTTCAGACGACTTCTGTGGAAGTCGTCTAAACGGACGACTTCCGTGGAAGTCGTCCAAGATTATCGAGGTTTGACCAAAATCTCGGAATAAAATCTTGGACGACTTCCGTGGAAGTCGTCTACCGGACGACTTCCACGGAAGTCGTCTAGAAAAAAAAACTTTTTTTGTTTTGATTTTCAAACTCCAAAACTAACCTGAGACGACTTCCGTGGAAGTCGTCTGGTTATAATAAAATATTGTTTTTTTTACTTTTCTCGCAGACGACTTCCATGGAAGTCGTCTAGGAAAGTCAAATTTCTGACACATTTCGGTCAAACGCAAAACTAACCTCTTTATCTCAGACGACTTCCACGGAAGTCGTCTGGGATTTTATTTTCAACAAAGAAAGTCGGACGACTTCTATGTAAGTCGTCCAACAAAACACATTTTAAAAGTCAATTGCAAAACTAACCTCTGCTTTGACCAGACGACTTCCACAGAAGTCGTCTAGAACCAGACGACTTCCACGGAAGTCGTCTGGACGAACAGATCTGGAAAATAACTCGATATCCTACCTTAAACTTGGAAGATAACTTTCTTTGCTCCCAGAAGTCTTCTCCAAGCACCCAGAAGCTCAAAAGAAAGTGACCCAACGAGAATCGTGAGCTTCAATGGCTCAATGAACCATACAAATTTTAGAATCAAAATCTATGGTTTTTATGGATGAATATGGAGAGAAAGTGAAAGATAAGTTGGTTTTAGTTGATAGAAATGAAGAAAGAAGTAGTGTTTAATCGATTTATAAACATTAAGAGCTTCAAAATGGTTGTTCATGGTGGTTGGTGTATTGATGGCAATGGCAATCTTGTAAATAAGTGAAGAAGATGAGGTTGTGAGAGTAAAAGTGTATTTTTCAAAAAAAAAAAAAAAAAAATCAATGGCATTTTCGTGAATATTGTAAACTTCTGGGGTGAATAGGTCAAACACAATTTCCAAAAAAATCAGAGGTTAGATTTAGGTTTGACTTCAAGTTTTGAGTCATATGTGCAAAACTCCCTATTTTTAATTTTGTATTGGATCTGAGATATCTCAGGACCGGCACTGCATATGAGAACACTTTTGGACCTCCAGAAACTGTGTGACAAACCCAAACAAATTATGACTCGTTTCCTTATTACAATACAATTATATTAAGAGATTTTATATAATGCTTCACTAACTACATGTTCTATATCAATCTTATAAGTTAATGTTAATGGCTCAAGCTCAAGTTCGGTTCTCTCCGACTGAACCCAATGGTTGTTTTCACAGTTATTTCCTCAATCTCTAGAAAATGCTTGCTTCCAATTCAAGCAGAATCCCAAAGATGACATCTCCATAACAGAGAAAAAGATTTAACTATAATCGATCCCCGTTTAGCTAAATCATTTCACATATGATATAGAATTGACCACCAAGAAAAAAACTACCATGACAAGACAAAAGAATAGATGTTTCTTTGGAGAAATGACCATGCTTTTATGGGAATGTTTGAAAGGAGAATGGACAACGATGATTTTGTGGTGAAGATAGTGCCAACAGATTGCATCACAATTAGTCCAGCTAGAGTCTATAAAATTTACCAAAACATTAATACATGTTAATTAGTATCAGATGCTCATAGTTCCAGTAGTGTAATTAGTATTTTACGATTAAATAAACAATCATGAGAGGAACGCATCCATGACAAAAGGAGTGTGATATGTGCCATATTCTAATTTACATCTACATTATTAATTTTTTTTTTGTCAACAGCTTTACAGACTCATGTGGACTCTGTAAACCAAATTGAGTGTTCTGTATCCATATGGACAGTAAACGACGTCTGTTGCCTTACACAGCGTGCTAAGCTATCCGTCTTAATATTCTGCGTCCTTGATATATGAATAATCTCCAAGCTGTGAAAACTTTTCCTAAGACTCTTGATGTCTTCTAAATAATTTGCAAAAGCTAATCATTCCTCTGGTTCCGAAACCATCTCCACCAACTGAGAACAATCTGTTGCAAATGTAACATTATATTGCCGTAAATTTCTCATGCATTCCATTGTCCATATGAGAGCTTCTATCTTTGTGTGTAAAGGAGATTGACTAGCCCTTATGTTTATGGCTCCTAGTAATCCTTCAAAGCCTTCCAAGATGCTATACCATCCTAATCCTGAAAAAGTAGCCTCCGTTTTTCATGATCCATCCGTGAAACACCATTTTTCCGGTCGAATCGGTAATACCGTAGCAGCCATTTGAGAATTAATAATTAAAAATTGAAGTATCTTTTAGAATTAATCCTTAATTTATTTTAATAATTACAACTTACTTCACTGAATTAATAATTAAAAATTAACTTAAATCACAATTATTTTCTAACCAAATCTTAACATTTATCTCGTATATAATATATATTTATTTCACTTGTAAAAAATATTGACGTTTGAAATGTTTACTGTAGAACTGGAAGAATATGGAACTATATATAGTTGGAGCTAAATCTGTTAGTTTAGTTTATACCAAATTATGGCTTGCTGTTTTTATATCAAACTTCTAATTAACTGGTTATTGAAACAATTTCCTAGCATGAGCTTAATATTTTCAAGAAAATGAAATATATAATACTAATCATTTGGTATAAACCATGCCTGGTTAAAAATTTACTATATCATTTTTATAACATTTTGAATATTGCTACGTTATCGCCAAAATTTGAGATTTTGTTATGATAAAGTGTGATTCACTGTTAATCTAACTTTCCTATTTTGATTTTTTTATGATACATTTATTATTATGAAATAAATATTTCCAATTTTATATTCCCTACAACCAAGCTTGATTTATTTGAAGTCCAACATTCCTATTTATAATTCTATTACGCTTTTGACTGTATATTCGCTATACCAACTGTTTTAAATATCAGTACACTATTATTTATTAGATCAAGTAAAAAAAAATTTTAAGAACATCATTTAAGCATTGCTAATAATTTATTTTTAACTATACATTTTGGTGCCAAATGTCTTAATATATAAATTATTGAAACCAAACATATTCAAAATGGATTCTTACGAATATATTCTCCAATCAAAAAATGCCAGCAAAAAACAAATGTAATCAATATATTACAAGGAACATATATACGATACAAAGGCCAATTTGAAACAAGAAACTAATGATCGCATTTACATTACACAATATGTTTTGTAAGAACATAAAAGTATACAATTAGTTATATGTTCATACATCTAAAATATAAAATGGCGACATGAAAAACAATTATCAATACATAAAAAAAAACTAAAAGTTAATACCTGTGTGGCTGCATGGGTCAAATTCTAATTTTTCTATTATAACTAGTGCTAAATTTAAATTAGTGCTAAATTTAAATAAATACACTTAAACTAAACATATTTTTTTTTTGCTAAACTGTAAATATTGCTATGAAAATGAATGTTGAGGTTTACAAGATGTTTAAAACAATCTGCATGACCCCTAGACTTGATTACAAGACAAAAAAAAGTTAAAAAAACCGTAATCAAACACAATCATATTCTGAAATCGTTCTACTTGGAAGCGAATAGAACAACAAGGAACGATGTAGGCTGGGGCGGGTAAAATTTTAATTATATTACAGCCGTGTGGATCAGATCTTAATTGATCATAGAGAGAACTAAAAGAAAGTTAACGTCTGCGTCACTTAGGAGTTTTAAGACAATTTGATTTGTTTTTGCAATTTTGCTCCTAGGTGGGTGAGCCTATCACTTTTATTTTTCCCAAGGCCCACTAGTCAAACCCCTTTCACTCTCTCTAGAATCGATGGCGTCTCACCACCACCACCTCGACTGTGACTGCCGCCTTCTTCACCACCACACCCACACCCACCGTGAGAGCAGTCCTCACATACCCGCTTACTACACCACCACGTCATTACCATGTTTATTTCCAGATTCAAGTCCTTGCTGTACCCAATGCTCGCAGCCGAATCTAGACCATCTTCTTCGTCTCATCGCTTCCCATCTCCAAAACCAACAACAAACTCAACCTTGCTGCTGCGAAATCGCGCCTACGAGATCCAACGCCTTGAATAAACGACAGCGTTTCGCTAACCAAGAGAACAACGCCGCTCAGCGAGGAGAATACGACAATCTGCTCCGAAAGATCGAAGATCTCGACCTGTCGCTCGGCCGATTCTCCTCCTCCGCTCGTCGTCGCGAATCTTACTCTACGGTGAAGGACTCGGCGGCGCGTGTGATTCAGACGCGTTTCCGGTCTTACCTGGTTCGCAGATCTGTTTCGCTCAGGGAGCTCAAGGAGCTCGCAAGGATCGAATCGAGCTTCGTGTCTCTCAGATCTAGTAAAGAACATTTCCCTTTGGGAGCTGTCTCTCGAGAAGCTACTCGTCTGCTTCTGCGATTGGATTCTGTTGAGGGTAGTGCTGATTCGATGATACGCGATGGGAAACGAAGGTTGTGTGGAGAGTTGGTGAGGTTCTTGCATCACGTTGATGATTGTGCTGTGAGAAGACGTAATGTCGTATCTAAATATGCGAAAGATAGATCTAGTGAGAAGTTAAAGAAACATATAAGAAGGATCTATGTGAGCGAGGAGGAGAACATTGCTGAGCTTGAAGAGTTTCGTTTCGTGAGTGATGATGGTCAAGAGATCCCAATTGTTTCTGTTGGAAAAAGCAGAAAGCTTGGTGTTGAATCGGTTAAAGGCAACAGAGTTAAGACTCCGGTTTATGAGCTGACTTCGAGTGCAGAGGATGATGATGGAGATGATGGTAGTAGTTCAAGAAGTAGAAGAGGAGTTGTCAAAAATGTGAGCTTCAATGAGAATGGGAATGTGTATAAGGTTTATGGAGATACGTCAGAGGCAACTGGGGGAGATGACGGTTCTACAAGTGGAGATGGTTACGCTGAGGTAGAGAATATCAAATACGTGCCCAAGGAGAATGATGGTTTCCAAGAAGAAGATGAAGAAAGTCTCTCTGAGAGTGAAGAAGAGTCCTCTTCTTCTTCATTACAGGGAAGCAAAGAGGAAGAACAAGTTTCAGGAAATGTCAGTCATACAGGAAGAAATGAAAACAAGCGGGAGGTTCATCTTGGAAAAGGAAGTTTGATGTTCTCTCCTCCGTTGCCACTAAAAATGGAACCTTGACACGATGTTGGTCTTCTAATTACTTGAAGGGTTTCTCTGCGACATTTGTGAGGGTTTTCTTCTATGTTTCGGTTCGTTTGGTTTTCTGTTTATGACATTGTCTTCTTGGTGCTTTTCTTTCAGAGGCTCTATCATTTGCGTGTCAGTTTCCTTAAGATGAGCTTGCTTAGATAGACTAGTTTGTAGGCTGTAATCTTGTACGTGCTCTCATCCACAAGACAACAAGAATCTTTTGTTGTTGATGGCATTACTCTTATCTCTTTGTATAAAAGAAAAACTCATCACCTCAGTTTTAACATGTTCTCCAATCACACCTCAGTACCGTTGTAAGAATATGCATGTCATTCTTTCAGCCTCATGTGCACTAGAATGCTTAATTATATGTAGAATTAATATATGTCACCTAAATAAACTAACTGTGACTTAAATAATCACCGGCTTCAGCTCTAGTCAGGTTAAAACGTCGAAAACGGTGGCTTGTCTTTTTACAACAAGGCAACAATAATTGTGATTTTGAATTTATAACTAAACCCAAATTACAACTCAAATTACAAGAATCTGCAATTTTTTAGGCCTTGACTCATTTTGAATTTAAAAACATTATTGCATTTCTAAGGAAACAACAAAAACTGATGCAAATGTATCGAATACAAAGTAGTCGTCTGTTCACCAAAATTTGAAAACACAAAATTACGAGAGCTTATATAAGAAAACAAACAACAAAGATAGAAATTATAAGAAGCAAAAACAGAAACAATCAATAGTAGAAAGAAAAAGAATGAGCCAGATTATCATTATTATTACCTTGTTCCCGTTCAGACAAAAGCAGGCATGTCCTTAAGCCATGCATCAAGTGGCTTACCAATGGAGTAAACAATGAAACCAATCTCCCTCAACTTGTCCACATTCAAAACGTTTCTCCCGTCGAAGATAAAAGCTGGTTTCTGCATGTTGTCAAAGATCTTCTGGTAGTCCAACGACTTGAACTCATCCCACTCGGTCAAAACGCAGACCGCGTGTGCGTCTTTTGTAGCCTCATACGCATCCCACTTCACACTCACTTGTTTCACCGTGGTCGGGCTCATCGGCTGCAAGTGAAGCGGATGGTCCCAATCGAACTTTTTCATCGCAAGGTCTCTCTGAATCTGCTCCTCGGTAACTTGAGGATCGTAGATGCTGATCTGCGCCTTGTCTCCCAACAAACCTTTGCACACATCAATGGCAGGTGTTTCCCTCGTGTCACCAGTGTCTTTCTTGAACGCGAAACCGAGGATCGCGACCTTCTTGTTGGAGACGGTGTTGAACATAGAAGACACGATCCTGTTCACGAACCGGTTCTTCTGGTAATCGTTGATCTTGATCACCTGCTTCCAGTACTCCGCCACTTCCGGAAGACCATTGCACTGACAGATGTAGACAAGGTTCAAAATATCCTTCTGGAAACAAGAACCTCCAAATCCAACACTAGCGTTCAAGAACTTAGGACCGATCCTCGAATCAGTACCAACGGCGTAAGCCACTTGAGTGACATCAGCACCGGTGGATTCGCACAGAGCCGACATAGCATTGACTGACGAAATCCTCTGAGCCAAGAAAGCGTTCGCCGCCAGCTTAGAGAGCTCTGCGGACCAGAGATTCGTCGTGATGATCTGATCCTCAGGAACCCAGTTGGCATACACCTCCTTAAGCGTCTGAACAGCTTTGAAACCTTCAGGGGTCTCACGTCCTCCGATGAGAACACGGTCAGGGTTGAAAAGATCAGCGATCGCAGTACCTTCCGCAAGAAACTCCGGGTTGGAAAGGATCTGGAACTTGATCCCTTTACTGTTATGCATCAGGATCTTCTCAATAGCCTCAGCTGTTTTCACAGGGACAGTCGATTTCTCAACCACGATCTTATCGGAAGCAGACACGTCAGCGATCATACGAGCGGCGCTCTCCCAGTAAGTGAGATCCGCGGCTTTGCCAGCTCCAAGACCGGTGGTCTTCGTCGGTGTGTTGACAGAGACGAAGACGATATCAGCTTCCCTCACGTGTTTCTCAACGTCGGTGCTGAAGAAGAGGTTCTTGCCTCTGCACTGCTTCACGATGTCTTCGAGACCTGGCTCGTAGATGGGAAGCTGGTCGCTGTTCCACGCGTTGATACGTGGGACGGAGATGTCGACGACTGCTACTTCGATGTGTGGACATTTGAGTGCGATCACGGCCATTGTTGGACCGCCAACGTATCCAGCTCCGATACAACAGATCTTCACCATTGTGTTTTTGAATCTCTCTTTCTGCACAAAATCGAATCGTAACAAACAGATCGCATCAAGATTGAGTAGCAAAAAAGAGATCCACGTTAAAACGGATCAGATCTGGAGAAAGAGATCACTCGGTACTCGAGAATCGGGTAGATCTAAGCACAATCTAGCTTGATTTCGATAAAATGAGCATGATTAACGATGGATCTATGCGTTTGAGCGTCTATAAATGGATTTTATGATGCGATCTCTGAGATCTGAGAGATATTAATCGACGATCAGCTAAGAATCAATTACAGTTTCGCGAGATCAAAAAATCGACAATGCAGCGCATAGAAATGTAAAGGATCGAAAGAGGAGATATAGATCGGTGTTACCTGCGAAGATTAGGGATGAAGGAATTGATCTCTTTGAAGAAGGAGAATGAAGTTTCAAGGAGCGAATGAGGAAGAAGACGAAGAAGAGAGGGGTGAAATTTATAGGATGCGCGTTTCCGATTTTGCCCTTTGACGTCCCACCTTATGGTGGAGCAGTGATTCAGTTGCACGCAAGGGTAAAACAGAGAGTACGTTGGAAGTATTGTTGGAAATGACGAGAGTGCCCCTATTGAATGTAGCCCATGTTTTTTAACCCGTCCATCATGCAGTGTTATCTGGCACGACGAGCTCACTATCAAAACCTTTTTGCGTTCGCCAAAATTTTCAATTTCTTCCCTGAATTTTTGGCTTTTATAAGTATGTTCTCTTTGACAATTAATTACATCTGTGATTTGTGTTTTGTGTTCAATTAACAAATGTGTAAACTAGGTGATATTATTTGATGTTCACAAAGCTGATATATATGTTTGTGATGTGTTGATGAAAGAATCAGAATTGATCAAAACGGAGGATTTCTATAAAGGTAGATTGGCAATCATCTCTTACTTTTTCTTTTTAGTTTATTGTCTCAAGTTAAGCCATGAATAGGATATTAGGATTGGACTCTAAAGATTGTATTCATAGGTGTGCATGCAATAGTGAATGACAGAGTTAGTCTTCATGCAGTTAAAAACAAATTGGTCCATTATCCTCAAGTTTTTGCATTTGTTTTGCTTATATTTTGATTATATTTTACTTTTTGTTTTCGTTTTGTGTTAAGGAAAGGATTATATGTGATATAACAACACTGATGTTTTGTAGATTAGAGTGTTTTGGTTTCTGTGTTCAACCAGTGAAAGGAGTTGTAGTTCTTGAACCATTCCCTCCATCTACTTCAGGTTCTTTTTCTTCAATCTCAATCTCTCTCCCTCTCTTGAAGTTTCTTATAACTATATCGCTCATAAACTTTGTTTTCTGTGAATTTCTTTTCTTTTTAGAGGAACATTAATCACCCACACCTATTGCATCACAGTCACTACCCTCAACATCTAACTCCCCACCAGGCAGAAACAATAATATGGCGGCCAATGGGGTCGACTCATTTTTGAACTTATCCCTTGTTCATCCCATGACTAGGAATTCCCCTGAGGAGGTCCCAGAACCCCATCACATGGATAAAATAAGTTGGATATTGTTGGCTCATTGCTTCATGGCGGGGATTGAAATAAATTAGATTTATGCCCAAGTGTCAGATCCAACTAGGATCAGCTTCAGAGTCCAGCTTATCTCTTTCCTCATAACAATGGCTGTTTAAAGCTTAATTCCAGCTAATGCCATCTTTGCCCGCATGCGCCTATTTCATGTCATGGACTGGGTCGCTGTAATTCTTGTCTTGGGTCTTCGATCATTGCTGATGTGCCTGGTGTCTCCATTTTATACGCTATAGTGTATTTAATTATTCCTTTTTCTGTACTAGGTGCATAAATTTTTATTTGTCATCAACATATACATGTTTATGAGGACTACGTAAATCAACATGGTAACTCAAAATCCATATGAACGACAAACAACAGCTGCTTCTTGGCCATGCGTGCAAGGCTATCCACCCTTGAATATTTCGTTCTTTGTATATGAATAATCTCTGAGTTGTGAAAACGTCATTTCATGATTTTGATATCTTCCAAATAACTTGGAAAAAAAACTGGTCATTCTTTAGCCTGAAATTGACTTAGATTCATATATTTCATTGTGCAGATGAGTGCTTACATTTCTGAGTGAAGGGTGATAGACTAGCCCATTGTTTTTCCTCCATTAATCTATCAAAGCTATAGCGTTCTATACCGACTCAAGAAAAGAGAGAAGAGCAAAGAAAAAAAAAGGATTAGAAAACTACAGCATGGAGGTTATCACACACTGCTAGAAGAGAGAAGGAACACACATTATTTTGTTTGTTTGAGAGAGAGAGAGAGAGAGAGAGAGAGAGAGAGAGAGAGAGAGAGAGAGAGAGAGAGAGAGAGAGAGAGAGAGAGAGAGAGAGAGAGAGAGAGAGAGAGAGAGAGAGAGAGAGAGAGAGAGAGAGAGAGAGAGAGAGAGAGAGAGAGAGAGAGAGAGAGAGAGAGAGAGAGAGAGAGAGAGAGAGAGAGAGAGAGAGAGAGAGAGAGAGAGAGAGAGAGAGAGAGAGAGAGAGAGAGAGAGAGAGAGAGAGAGAGAGAGAGAGAGAGAGAGAGAGAGAGAGAGAGAGAGAGAGAGAGAGAGAGAGAAAGAGCACCCTAAATTTAAAAGGGAATGCTCTGCTAAATTTCAGGAGCTCCAAAAATGGAATTGCCTCGTTGTTCATCGTTGCCTTGTATGATCATTTTTCTCCATTTTCAGCTGGTAAAACAAAACCCATTTTTCTCCAAAAAGTTTAAAGTTTCCCTGTTTTGTTTCCCTTCCAACCTCTTATCTTTGTTTCTTTCTCGGGTTCCCATCTCCCTCAAATTGGGAACCTGAAAGTCGATTCCTCAACTTCACAATCATTTCTTCAGGTAAAGAAAAAAAAAAGGAAAAACCTTTTACCTCTTTCGCTTGCAACCTACGGTACCTAATTTATTTATTTCATCCTTCAGAATGGGTTTAAAGCTCTCAAGAGGGCCTGGAAAAGAGAAATCAGCTCTAGAACTAAGGCCTCACATTCTGACCTACCTAACCACAAATTCTTACCTACGTAACTTGGTGTCCAAGAAACGAAGACGGTTAACCATGGGTGGATATGATCTCGACATGTCTTACATCTCTGACAAATTGTTGGCTATGTCCTTTCCCGCCGAACGAATGAGAGCAGTTTATAGAAACCCTCTTTGGCAAGTCAAGTCCGTGCTTGATATGCGACATCATAACCACTACAAGGTCAATAAGACATATTTAATCAAATCATTACCATTTATATCAACAGATTAAACAAATCTTGTTTTGGTGATCAGGTCTACAACCTATGCATAGAAGAATGTTATGACCCAGAAAACTTTTACGGCCGCGTGGAGAGGTTCCCATTTGATGACAACCATGTCCCAACTCTTAAAATGATCCAACTTTTCTGCCAAAGTGTTCATTCTTGGCTCTCATTAGATCCCAAAAACATCGCAGTGGTGCACTGCATGGTATTCTACAAATATATTTTTTTTATCACATTGATGAACCATATCATATCTTCTAATATAAATTTTGCAGGCAGGAAAAGGCAGAACAGGACTAATGGTGTCAGCATACCTTGTCTACGGTGGAATGTCAGCTGAGGAAGCTCTAGAGATGTATGCAAGCAGAAGAACCACAAACAATAATGGAGTAAGTCCTCTACGATTTTAGAGAAAGCTTATCTTAATAAAGCAAACCATTAATCTCTTGCTTGACAGGTCTCGATACCAAGCCAGCGTCGTTATGTGAAATACTGGTCACATTTACTCTCGTTTAGTAAAAGAATTGGAAACAGACCTCCAGAGGTTAAATTACCTCAAGAACATAGCAGAGAGTTGCTGAGAATTAGACTTTACGATACCGTCAATGTTGATTCCGTATTCTTTGTGGTCTCAGAACTTCAGGAGGTAAGAATAACTACATATTGATCCACTGCAGACTCTGTATCTGCTTGATTTATACATTTTGATGCATTGTAGACTCTGATTTTGTTTGATATATACATCTTGATGCCTTATAGACTATTTTTCTTCTTGCAATACACAGTTTGGACGCATTGTAGACTATTAGATTCTGTTTCTGCTTGATATGTTCATATTGGACGAATTGTAAACTTTTTATACTTGATATATACATATTTATCCATATTAGAGTCTGTTTCTGCTTGAAATGTTTATTTGGATGCATTATAAACTCTGTTTCTGCTAGAGATATACATTTTTCATGTAAATCAGACTCTATTTTTTGTACTTCATTTAAATACTTTAATGCATTACAGACTGTTTCTACATGATATTTATATAGGTTCTGTTGCATTGTAGACTCTTTTTTTGCTTGATATATACATTTTTCATGCATCACAAACTCAGTTTCTTCTTGTTATACACACTTTAATGCAATGCTGACTCTGGTTCTGGTGTTAGGTTCCCAATGAGATGTATCCACCATCTGTAGAACTTTCAAGAGGTTGTTGTAGACAATTCAAGAAAGGCTACTGTAGAAGCTTGAGTCCACGGTATTATATATCTCATTCCCATATGAACTGTGATTCCGAAGAAGATGAGGTGCTAACAAACAGAAAAGAACCGCGTCTTGTTGTTCAAATGGATACAGAGAGTTCCATCATCGACGAGAAAACATGTCTTGACTTCTACTTTGACAAACCTGTGAGAGTAAGTCACAAAAATAAATCTTTCCGGCAATGTTTGATAAGATTTTTGATGAGTATATGGTTTTTGGATAGGTGAGTGGAGACATACGCATCACGTTCTATCAGAAAATGATAGGAAGCCGTCTCTTTTATACTTGCTTCAACACAGCTTTTATAACCAATGGCTTGCTTCAGGTAAGCTTCTCCAAAGAATTCAAGCCATTTTTGCTCTCCTTGAACATGCTTATCAATCTCCGTTTTTATTTGTTTATGCAGTTTTCTATAGAAGAGCTAGATAAAGTTGGTGGTAATGGAAGATCAATATCTGGTCCTGACTTTAGCTTGGAGTTGCTTTTTACTCCAGCTAGTTCCAAATCAGGAAAGCTTCTTTCACGAGATGACCTTTGTCTCCCTTGAGGCCTCTGTTTCAGCTCCTTCAAACCCGAGTCGTTGAAGCCATAAGAGAGTTATGAATACTCAGCTGATGCTGCAAACACCTCCCTTGCTTACACCGGCATATCTCCTGTACAAAAGCAGAGGCAAATGAGAAATCTTGAAACACAAGCAGCAAATGGCACATAACATATAGTTTTCTCAACAATCTTATTTTTTGTAGCAGGGACTGTAATTTTGGTAAATGATAGACATGCATTAATGTAATATTGTTACTATCTTGCCATCCATTTTTCACTAGGATGGTCTGTTTCCAGTTTAATATTACTGAATAAAGTTCTTATTTTCCCCCACCAGATATTCTGGCAAAAGTTATGGAAACGGTTTTATATTATCGAATACATCTTAACATCAAACTGTTTTCATCATGTCTGTGAGTGAAGTTATACGTAAATTATTAACAATACGGTATTTACTGTCAAGCCACACAACAGTTCATATTGGACCACAAAACATTCAAGAAGAGATTTGAAAAAAAAAACATGTCATGAGTGGTACAGATTACATAGATCTATAACGGAAAAAGGTTTATTCATGAAGTATGGTGTACGCATATATATGCATAATAAACAATATATTATGGGAAAACTCATGCATTTTACAAATGTTTCAAATAGCGTTCATAAGTTGTACTGATGTTGTGGAAGCACCGTAGCTTAATGGTTAAGGTCTAAATGCTTCTACACCTAAGTCTGGAATTCGACTATCAGACTATGCAATTTATTGCAGATTATCTCAAATCCAGGTTCCAAGTTTCGGAGAGAACGCGATTTAGTAGGCAATTATGCAGATTATGGAAAGAATGATTAAATGCAGCTATGATTAAAAAAAAAGTTGTACTGATGCTTGCATTGTAAATTATAACAAACGGCGGCGTCTTAGTGTTGGAAGTGAGTGAAGTTACAGCGTATATGAGATGGGATACGAGTAGGACGGTATTTCTTGTCAAGCCACACAGCCGTTCCTTTGGCCTCCAAAACAGGCTGCTTTGTTAATCACATATAATAAGGATTCGAATCAGAACACAATGAAAAATCTACACAAAAACTTGAGTAATAGCAACAATATTAACCTCTTGATTAGGAATTTTAAAAATGAACTGGTCAAAATAAATGCGCGCCACAGATGTCCCCGTTATCCCCGTTTTCACCACAAACTTGCAACCACTTTGTTAAAAACATTATATAAAAAACATTGACAAAATAATATGTGACAAATATTCAACGAGAAACGGGTCAAAATTACACGTAGAGGTGAAATGAACTTAATGGTTAACTCGGAAACTCCCAACGCTTCACCAGAACGGGACACTTCTTCACAGTTGACACCAATACTTTCCATAAACTCGTGTCGACCTTAATTTTAAAAAAACAAAAACCGATAAGAATGGGGAGTCTAGTAAGAACAGAGCTTAACTTTACACGACGTTTAATTATCATAGTTTGAACCAAAAATATTTGCAACCTAATTAAACTAACCGTCTTGGCAGTAGTTTGCATAAACAGCATTGTTCACAACACCAAACTGATCCAATTCATAATCGCGAACTTTAAGTTCAATCTCATGGAATCCACTCATGCTGCTGCCAAACAAAAAAAAAATTGGTAAGAATATTCGGATTCCTACAGATTTCGAGATTAGTTTGGCCTTGGCCTGAGATATGAAATACAGAGAGATGTCTACTCATTTCCTCCTTTCTGTTCTACACAAGCAGGACGTTTGAAGGTATTTGCGCCCCAGAGAGATACATTAAGTGGTCTCCTCGGCGAATAGGGAAACACAGCAGGCATAGCAAGAGCTGATATGCAAGTAGCTCGAAACATTGCACCTTTCCGAGTGATATAGATATTACCCAAATTAATGTGATAGTAAGCCTTTCGTTCCGTTTATGGAAATTGATCTCAACCCCATATCCTTATATAATCTACAAATTGCATAAAACACGCTCAATTCACCACCTAGACTTCATACGTGTCATCATCATAAATTTAGCAAAAACAATTTCCGTATCAAAGTTTGAAGTGTACATTCTGCTGATTCAACACTAGTTGTTTTTTTGTCAACCTGATTCCACACTCTTATAACACCCGTTTTATCCTCTTTCAAGAACTGAAAGAAAACACATTTAGGATTCAATAACTGAAATAAATTGCATTAAAAAGTCGGAAGGAATATTCATACAACTATTCTTTTTTTTTTGTAAAACCAAATTGTTTCATTCATACTTAGCCTTCAAAGTTTAGAGAAGTTACAGCAAACGGTTCATTCAACAAAGCTTGCTTAGCTATTGCATCAGTCTCCTTGTTGTTTCCCGTTGAATCCAAGAGAAAGAAATGCAATCAAAAGCAACAGAAAAGCTGCGGATATCAGCCACAACACCATAGACTTCAGGGTAGGATGCACCAGAGTTAAGAGTTCTTAATAGCTGGAGGGAATCCGAACTGATAACTGAAAAAAATTGCATTAAAAAGTCGGAAGTAATATTCAAACAAATATTCATTTACTTGTCTGACTGACCTGAAAAGAAAGAGGAACTAGATAAATAAGAAGGGAGTTGTTCGGTGAGGATGAAATGCTATACATGTATGTCCAAAGACTGTGACATAGCACTTTGATCCGATAAACAAACTAGTTATGATATGAATAAAAATGACACTTAATGTGTGACACATAATAATAATAATTGATACACTAAAAATGAATCCTTGCTACTGCCAAGTTAACAGTTGTAATTGTAGTAATTAAGATTCAAGTCCAGAGGACCAGTCTACACTTTATTTCTATAAGTTTCGAAATCAAGCTAAGATGAAAAGTTGTTTGATTTAAGAAGTGACAAATAGTTAACAAAATAAACTAAGATTGGTTCAGATTAATAAAGAGCTAGCCTAGGGTATTTCATTGGGTGTCGATATAGAGCCAAACAATTATTCAAGCGCGATGAAGTGCTTTCTAGGACTCGGATCACTCAGCTGGATCGTTCCACTGTCGTGGCAGCGATCGCTTTGCAGATCAGTCTCACCACCTAACTGTCGTTGGGATGAGAACTGATTGCAAGCCTTAGAGATCAAGTCCGATTAGTCCACTTACTACCCTAATATCTACTTTCGCTGATTAGGGATACTAAGCTCATTCAAATACATGTCAGGTTATCTCCTAAGCGGTTAGCTAGATGATAAACCCTAGATCTATTAATAAGTGATCAGATTATGAATAGCATTAAGGACAGTATGAATGAAGAACAGTTATGAGTATTGCTTATCTATGTTTAGCTCAGGTTCAACACCCTAAAAACCCTAGGCAAGCACGGCTACTACTCGATCATGATGCAGGCAATCAAAGACATTAATTCTGAAATAAACTGCATAAGATAGAAGTAGAGAAACAAAGGGTTCAGGTTGATCTTCTCTAGGAAAGATGAAGCCTTCTCCCTTACAATTGCAAATCGCCAAAAACCAGTCTAGGTCTTGTAAAAACTAACGTAAGAAAAGAAAATAGGAGTAGCAGGTCTTTTTATAAGGAGGCGCCAAGAGGTAGAAGTGAATTAGGGCTTTTGGGCTTTAATTCCCGAAATAAGGAGTTTCCATATTCGTCTGGAACAATCACTGGGATCACTCCGTCGCTTGTTCCACTGTTCTTCTTGAGTATTCTCCGTAGGATAACTCCAAAAAGGCATCTTCTCTTCATGTACCTTCTCTTCACTCATCTACCAACTCTGGACCTGAAAAAGACCACAAAGTACTAGACTAACACGATTTAGAGACTTGAATCAAATAAAAACATATATGCAAATGTTGTGAAAAACACCATATATCAATTCCCCCAGACTTAGATCCTTGTTTGTCCTCGAACAAGGCAAGTACCAAGAACAGGGAGAAAGGTTTGAAAGTGTGGGAACTCGCTTATTGTCAGTAACCATACTCTTACCACAAATCTCTGAACCATATAAGAAGTTAGCTAGGACCTTATACATTTACTGGAACCCCCTGACTGCTGTTCGAAAATCGGCTCCATACTCTACATCTCATACCTGAAAAAGCAACACTATCGAGACAAAACTCCCTACATTCATTTAAGATCAGCGTGAGCTTCTTGTCACAGGCACTACCCAGGGTAAACGGGCTAGGTATTAAGGAGGCTATTTCAGTGTTTAAGTAGTGGAGCTCATAGTGTTTAGGGGTTACCGATTTTATTTAGGTGGATGCAGGATATCTCACAAAACTGCAGGAGAGGACAGATCCATTGATCTCCACAGCTCTTACTCACTTCTAATCTGATCAAACTGGCTGTTCTCCAGTCGGATCACTCTATCTGACTGCTCCACTCCATAATACTAACTCTTCCTTACTCCATCCATGGTACTGAATTATTACACCTTTCCAGTGGCACAATCATATGAATTCATCTCCTATCTCATCACTTAAATAATAGAATACTCGTTTTTTTTTTTTTTTTTTTTTTTTTTTTTTTGAAATAAATTATGTACAATGGTTGCATAGTGACGAGATAAGGAGGTAACAAGAAATTTTTGGAAGCCACTGGGGTGTTTTACCTCAATTCTCTTACTTGTTCTTCTCATTGGCGGTTCAGGCCTCGGACTGTTCTCCTTTGTAACATGTTCCTTCTTCTTCTGAATGATGATCATTGATGAGTAAGAGGCTGTGTCGATCCTTTCCTCTCCAACCTTTTTGCACATATCTACATATATAACATGGGAAAAACAAGTGCATGTGGATGGAATAAAATGTTAAGGTACAAGGTGGGAACTAGCTAAAGATGAGCTAGCCACTCAGGAACAGCAAAAGGGATAAAAAGGAGAAAGAAGTCCTGAGTGTAGGTCTCGTTTCCCTGATCTACTGCCCATAACAAGAAGAATTAAGAGTCAAAATTAGGTCCAAGTTAGGTGGAGTTTAGTCTACCCAGTGTAACCTGATCAGTTGAGAACTTCTGGAGAGTCTAATGAGAAATGTCAGAGTGTTCCAGGTCCATGTATGGGTCGTTCGCCACTGCTAAGGTCACTGAATAAGAAAGTTAGAGCACGAGGTGGTTAAGATAGCATCACACAATAAGGTCCTTATTCCCACAATAGTTCAGACTGACTCGATCCTAAAGCAAGACTCGATGAAAACATGAAAATGACTCAAGAACAAACTGACTCAAAGCACACAATGCTCCCCCAGACTTAAATCACACCATCCCTGGTTGTGATAGAAATAAGAGGGACAAATGAAACACACCTAATAAAGAAAGCATAAAAATAAATAGTTCAGATGGATAAGACAATGGGATAGAAAATAGTCCTCATGGACTCAATCAGAGTGGCCGCTCTCGTTGCCAGGCGTCCTCCTGTTCCTTGGCAAGCGATCATCTCCTGTGGAAGGCTCGGCTGGTTCCTTTCCTGCTCGGCGGTTCCCCTGTGGTGTTCTCGGCTCCTCCTGACCACTCTGTCCTGCGAAACATCCCCCTGTGATCAGGTTCAGGATCTTCTTCATGAGGCAGTTGTTCTTGCGCTGAGAATCCACCATCCACTTGCGGTAGGCTGCGTCATCATCTAAGTCAAGATGTGGAGCCAGGTCGAACTCGCCCTCTTCTTCTGGAGTCACATCCTCCACATCATCCATGTCATCATCATCGTTTGGAGGTGGAGCACGTGGGTCTGGGCAGAGCTGTTCCTCAGGTGGTAAGAACACTATGTTGTCCAGGGTAAGGAAGTTGGTGAATCCAGGCATGGGGAGTTTGCAGTACAACGCATTTCCCTCCTTATCTTGGAACATGTAGGTGCTCTCGTCGCGTAGGATGTGACATGAGAGCAGGTAAGGAATGTCAATGTACTCAATCTCCGAAACCGCTTTGTAGGCGCTGAGGTTAATACCGAAGTGCTGGAACAAGGGAGTGAGGAGGCTGCCGCTGCGATCTTTCTTGTCATCTGTGCGGAGCAGTGCGTTCTTGCGCTCAGCGAACATGGAGATCAGGTGGAAACCTGGGTTGGTCTTGACTTCCTGCACTGGTACAACCTGATCTCTGCGGATCTCATCATCAAGACAAGTGTAGAGGACGTGGACCTCACCACTCGTGACCTTGGAGGTGTATTCCTTGGCGAACAGAGTGTTGGAGATGATCTTGGCGAGGATTCTCAACGTGGGGTTCCGGATCTGCGATTGGTACGCCTTGCGAGGAATGAACTTCCCAGCTGCAATGAGATCCCAAAAGGCATTCTGTGGCACAAACTTCTTGTCCACTGAAACTCCTTTTGATTCTCGTCTAAGATCTCATTGAGGTCGTTGAGGTCAGCAAGAGAGATGGAGCAGAACTTGCCGTCAGCCATGAAGGAGAATGAGCAGTTCTCGTAGGTCGGTGCCGTCGGGTTCTGGTATGTCACTTGGCACGTTGCAAGAACTTGTCTCACCAAATCTGGGTATAGAGGATACACCCTGTAGCAGAGACCAGCGAGACCAATGGAGTCCAGTGTGTCGAACACATCCGTGTCAAGGCCGAGATTAGCTAAGTCGTCTGCGTTTGGAAATTTGGTGGGGCAGATCTCGGCCTTGAGGAGCTTGTTGTACCTCGCTGCCGATTCTTTATCCCACCCCTCAACATTGCAGTCCAGCAGCATAGGATCACTGACGTCAATCGGCTTGTTCTCCTCCTTGTTCGGCCAAGGTTATCCTTCAGGAGCTCTTGCGGCAGGGGAGGGTGTTCCTTTTGGTTTTGGGAGTCTAAGCTTGGGACCCATCTGCAAGAAATAAACATGAACATGTTATTAGCATATATTTCATTGAAACATTAAACAGGCGCATGCTTCAAAAACTCAAGGAGACATGGATCAATCAAATGAGCATTATCCAAAACCCAACTTCAACCCGATTCCAAGTAGTTGAACAACCAAAATTTAGATTAATTCAAGGCACTTAGTCTCATTGATAAATCTCTATAAACATAGAACAGTCAATCCTAATCGATTATAAACTCAGAGCAAGTTCTATGTTCACTTCTCAAGATCAATTTCAAATTCAACCCTAACATGCAATCGGCTATCTTCCTACAAGCAATAGATTTCTATCATAGCCGATTGGATAACATAGTTTTAAAAGCATATGTCAAGGATAATCGAAATCAAACAAGAAGGGAGAAGAGAGGGGTGAATCCGCGAATTGCATGTGGGAAAGGGGGCTTTCCAATTCGCGATTTACCTTTCCAATCGGTGAGTTCTTGTCAAAACAAACCGCACTTGCCAAGAATTTAGTTGTAAGAACCGAAAATCAAGCAACTATGTGAAGGATTGAAAGAGTTTTGATTTTAGGGTTCAAAGGGGGAGGAAGAGAGTGAGAGCGGCGTGAAAGAGATAGTGGGGAAGGGAATGGTAACATCCTTAAAAAAGGTAAAACCTAACCGCTTCCTCTTCTTTTTTTTTTATTTTTTTATTTTTTTATTTTTTTTTATTTTTTTATTTCTGAGAACTTACCTGGAACAGTCGAGTGGAACAGTCACCTGATTGTTCCACCGAATTAACTCAGATTTTCTTGATTTTTATGACCTGCAATGGAAAATTAAAAGAACAAAAACATAAATAAAGAAGAAATATATACATACCAGTGGGTTGCCTCCCACCAAGCGCTTGGTTAACATCACTAGCTTGACTTTGAGGAGCGGATCAGGCTGGAGAAGGATCGCCTAAGGGTATTTCTACTCCTTCTGCGATTTGTGTGTCAGCAAGATATGGCTTCAGACGCTGACCGTTGAGCACAAATTCTCCACCTCTTGTATCCAGCAACACAACAGCTCCATAAGGATGAACCTCCTTGATGGTGAAAGGTCCTGACCATCTGGATTTTAGCTTTCCAGGGAAGAGCTTAACTCGAGAGTTGAATAGCAGGACCTGATCGTTCGGTGCGAAACTCCTATTGAGGATCCTTTTATCATGGAACGCCTTGGTCTTCTCTTTGTATATCTTAGAACTCTCATAGGCTAGATGCCTGATCTCCTCTAGTTCATGTAGTTGCATTGTTCTCCTTTCTTTGGCCGGTTTGATGTCGAAGTTCAGGAGCTTAACAGCCCAAGCCGCCTTGTACTCCAACTCAACCGGTAGATGACACGCCTTTCCATAGACTAGGTGATAAGGGGTCGTCCCTAATGGCGTCTTATAGGCAGTTCTGTATGCCCAGAGAGCATCATCCAGCTTGAGAGACCAATCCTTACGGGTAGTGTTCACTGTCTTCTGCAGGATGTTCTTGATCTCTCTGTTAGAGACTTCCACTTGACCACTAGTCTGGGGATGGTAGGCGGTTGCAACCTTGTGTTTCACGCCATTCTTGCTCAACAAACCTTGGAACAACTTATTTATGAAGTGTGTTCCGCCATCGCTAATGACTACTCTAGGAACACCGAACCTTGGAAAGATAATGGAAGTGAACATCTTGGTCACAACCTTTGCATCATTGGTTGGACTAGCAACGGCTTCTACCCATTTGGAGACATAGTCTACAGCAACCAAGATGTATTTGTTCTTATGGGAGACTGGGAATGGTCCCATGAAATCGATTCCCCAACAGTCGAACACTTCCACTTCCAAGATGTAGTTCTGTGGCATCTCGTTTCTCTTGCTCACGCTTCCCATTCTTTGGCACGAGTTACATCTTGATATGAATGCATGAGCATCTCTGAACATAGTGGGCCACCAGAAACCGGCTTGGAGTATCTTGGAAACCGTTTTGAAGGTAGCAAAATGGCCAGCATAGGAGGAACCGTGACAATGGTGGAGTATCCCTGGAATTTCAGCTTCTGGAACACATCTTCTGAAGATCCCATTCTTACCTTGGCGATATAGGTACGGCTCATCCCAAAAGTAATGTCTTGCTTCCCTTAGAAATTTCCTCTTCTCATTACCAGTGAATTGTAGAGGTTCCTTCTCTGCAGCATGGTAGTTGGCTATCTCTGCAAACCATGGAAGATTCGGATACTGCTTCTGGATTACTGCTGTGTATTTCTCTTCTGCGCTAGAACAGTCTGTGTTTGCAGCAGTTGACTGTTCCTGACGGCTTAAACCAATCATGTTGACATATTCCATCGGCTGTTCCTCATCAAGAACTGCTTCATCTGAGACTTTCATCCGTGAAAGATGATCTGCGACTCCATTATCAACCCCCTTCTTGTCTTTGATCTCCAAATCGAATTCTTGGAGCAAGAGAATCCATCTCAAGAGTCGTGGTTTTGCATCCTTCTTGGTAAGCAGGTACTTGAGAGCTGCATGGTCAGTGTGCACGATCACCTTTGATCCAACCAGGTAGGATATGAACTTCTCAAATGCATAGACGATAGCAAGGAGCTCCTTCTCTGTAGTAGCATAACGGCACTGAGCTTCATCCATTGTCTTACTCGCATAATAGATCACATGCAGCTTCTTGTCTTTTCTCTGTCCTAGGACTGCTCCTACTGCAAAATCACTTGCGTCTGTCATGATCTCGAAAGGAAGGTCCCAATCTGGAGGTTGAACAACAGGTGCACTGACTAGAGCCCCCTTTATTGCATGGAATGCGGCTAAGCAGTCGCTGTCAAATGAGAACTGGGCTTCTTTGCAGAGCAGCCGTGTGAGTGGTCTAGCAATCTTAGAGAAATCCTGGATGAATCTTCTATAAAAACCAGCATGTCCCAAGAAACTCCTAATTGCTTTAACTGTGGTAGGCGGCTGTAGACTCATCATGACTTCGATTTTCGCCTTATCTACTTCAATGCCTTTCTCTGATATTTTGTGTCCCAGAACAATCCCATCTCGGACCATAAAGTGACACTTCTCCCAGTTCAGCACAAGGTTCTTTTCCTCACATCGTTTCAGTACCCTGCACAAGTTTGACAAACAGACATGAAAGGAGCTTCCATAGACGCTAAAGTCGTCCATGAAAACTTCCATTATGTCTTCAATTAGATCTGTGAAAATCGACATCATGCATCGCTGGAACGTTGCTGGAGCATTGCACAAGCCAAACGGCATTCTCCTGTAGGCGTATGTTCCATATGGGCATGTGAACGTCGTCTTCTCCTGGTCGTCAGGGTGGATGGGAATCTGAAAGAAACCTGAATAACCATCTAAAAAGCAATAGTAAGGGTGGTTAGCTAATCTCTCAAGCATTTGATCAATGAAAGGGAGTGGGAAGTGATCCTTGCGAGTCGCAGCATTCAGTTTACGAAAATCAATGCACATGCGATGACCAGTGACTGTTCTAGTTGGGATCAATTTATTCTTTTCGTTTGTTATAACAATAATCCCACCTTTCTTAGGTACTACATGAACAGGACTAACCCACTTACTATCAGAGATTGGATAGATCACACCAGCTTCTAGAAGTTTCATTATCTCTTTCTTAACAACATCTTTTAGATTCGGGTTTAACCTCCTCTGATGTTCAACAGAAGTCTCGATTCATCTTCTAGGTGTATTCTATGCATGCATAAATCAGGTGAGATGCCAGGAATGTCAGCTAGAGAATACCCTAATGCCTTACGATATTTTCTCAATTCACACAAGAGCAGAGCAGTCTCGGCATTATTCAAGTCAGCATTTATAATGACAGGGTATGTTGAATTAGGACCAAGAAACGCATACCTGAGCCCTTTATGAAGGGGTTTGAGTTCTACCTTTGGAGCTTTCAGCTCGCTCCATGAGTCGTCGGTCTGAGATACTGGAACATAAGGGTTCTGCGTTGAGGTTGTTCCGGCTGGATTACTGCTCTCGCTGTTCTCCCCCAGACTTAGATTCGCCACTAACCTCTCCATACTTCTTGCTGAATCCAAGAGTTTCGCATAGGCATCAGCATCAACGTTTTCCAGGCTCTGCTCAGCTTCATCTTTGGTCAAGGCAAGTTCTAGAGGATCATCAGTGAGAACCTCCTCAATCATACCTTCTTGTGGTTCCAACAGATCACTCTCTTCCTGAACAGTGAAGGTCTGTCCGTCCAGCATCGGTTTCTTCAGCATTTGTTCCATCTGAAAAGTCATCACAATATCACCAAGATGTAAGTCAATCTTTCCTTGTCGGACATCTATGATGGCTCCCACTGTGCAGAGGAATTGTCTGCCCAGAATCAGGGGATCCTTGGACTCTTCCTCGACTTCCAGAACAACAAAATCGGCAGGGACCAGCGTGTTCTCCACAAGAACTTGCAGATCTTGAAGAATTCCGACTGGTGTTTTCACTGAGCGATCAGCAAAAACTAGAGACATCCTGGTGGGTTTGAAATCCGAGTACCCAAGGCGCTTAGCAACAGAATACGGCATCAGGTTTATGCTAGATCCCAAATCAACCAGCGAACAGGAGAAAATTGTTCTTCTAATCTGGATCGACAGAACAAATTTCCCTGGATCACCCTGCTTCTTGATCTTCCGATTCTGGAGGACTGCGCTACACTCCTTAGAGACAACCATGTATTCACTGTCATCAGATATCTTCCCAGAGATCAGTCCTTTAACAAAGTTCCTCATGGATGGCATCATCTGGATCGCACTCATCAAAGAGAGCCTAACCGTGAGGTCCTCAAGCATCTTTCTGCATTTTATCTCCTCCTTATCCTTACGTGTGGCCTTAGCTGGAACAGGGTATGGGACTTTAGGAACATACTGGCGAGCAGGGGAAGGGTTAGTAGTTGGAGGAACGACCCCAGCAGGTCGTTCTTCAGCTGTCGGATCTGTCTCAGAAGGCTGTTCTGTCTCTTCCTCGTTTGTTGGTACAGCTTTAGGCGGTTGGTCTGAATCCTTCTGCTTTCCTTTCTCAGCGGCTGTGTACTTCCTAGGTGCAGGGTCTGATAGAGGTCTTCCACTCCTCAGCGTGACAGCATTACACTCTTTAGGGTTTTTATATGTTCGTGCTGGGAGTGTTCCTTGCTGTCTCTTCACACTCTCGGCAGTTTGAGCAATCTGGATGTCCATCTGCCTCATGTGACTAGAGACCAGATCGTACTTAGCACTCAAATCGTCGAACATATGGTTCATCCTTCCATTGATGTCTGTCGTGACCTGATTCAATGCTTTGCCTTGTATTTGCTGTCCTTGGAGCAGCTGCTGCATCATCATAGCAAGGCTCTTAGTATCATCTTTGGAAGCTGATTGAGAGGCTGATTGAGCTTGCGGAGCAGTCTGTAGGTTGGTCGGCTGTTTCTGAGCATGAAACTGACTGTTCTGCGGATGGCTAAGTACAAAGGTCCTTCCTTGATGGTTGTAGTTCCGCTGGTATCCAGTGTTCTGACTGCTCTGATTGTTATCAGTCGCTCCATCCGTCTTATTAGTGAACAGGTGAGGGTTGTTCCTGACATTGTGGTTTGGGTTGTAGTTTTTGAACTGCCACCCTTGACCATTCACGTAGCTCACTTCATTCAGGTCCTCAGCAGACTGATCCGCCTCTGATTTACCATCTGATGCTGGTTTTTCTGGTGTAGCTTCCTCCATGATGAACACTTGGTTTTGCTGGCTCTTAAGCATCTGATCCATCTTCGCTGCTAGCTCGTCGATCCTGCTGTTGTCGACGCTGTTCACCTTCTCAGTCCGATCATTGTCCTTGTTACTATCAGCAGAGCTTGAAGCCATGTTCTCAATCAGTTTAAAGGCACCAGGGGTAGACTGAGTCATAAAATCTCCGTTACTGGCTGAGTTCAAAGCGTTTCTGGCTTCCCATCCCATTCCATCGTAGAACACTCCAAGGAGGTAGTCATCCTCAAAACCATGATTAGGGCAGTCTCTACGGTAGAGGCTGAATCTATCCCAAGCATCACAGAACGGCTCGTTAGCATGCTGTTTGAAAGATGTGATCTTGTGCCTTAGGGATGCGCTCTTAGACTTCGTGTAGAAGTGGGTGAGGAAGGCAGATCGGACCTGTTCCCAGGTGGTGAGTGATCCGGTTGGTAGAGAATCCAACCAGCGAGCAGCTTTCCCATCCAGAGAGAAAGGGAACATGGTACACTTGATGTAATCCGGTGGTACTCCATTTGCTTTTGTGAAACCGCACATTCTCTCAAAGTTCTCGATGTGATCAATGGGGATTTCTGCAGGGAGTCCATTGAAGATCTTTCTCTGCACCAGGCTTATGAAGGCAGGCTTAATCTCAAAATCCTGTCGAGTGCAGGGTGGAGGAGTGATTGCAGATCGCGTAGCAGGCAGGTTGTGGAGAAGGTTTCTCTGCCCTATGGGAGCAACGTCTCCCTGCTGCTGTTCCTGCTGCGGATTGTTCTGAGCTGCTTGAGCTGCAGCAGCTTGCTGTGTTTGGATGGTTGCTTGCATCTGCGTCATCTGTTGTTGCAGCAGTGCGATTGTAGCTGCAAGTCCATCCTGATTTGCTGGATCGGCCATTGTGGTGGTCGATAGCCTTTGTTGACGGTTCTGTCTTTCTAATCTTGCTAGTTCCTCGTTACTGAGTTGCTGTAATGGTCCTTGTGTATTTCTCCGAGTGTGTCTACTGGTCATACACCTGGATCATGAAACTATAACAAGAAAATAAAAGCAAGTTAGATACCTTAGACTAGATATAAAACCGAGAAATAGAGGTAAAAATCGGGTCCCCGTCGCAACGGCGCCAAAACTTGATACACTAAAAATGAACCCTTGCTACTGCCAAGTTAACAGTTGTAATTGTAGTAATTAAGATTCAAGTCCAGAGGACCAGTCTACACTTTATTTCTATAAGTTTCGAAATCAAGCTAAGATGAAAAGTTGTTTGATTTAAGAAGTGACAAATAGTTAACAAAATAAACTAAGATTGGTTCAGATTAATAAAGAGCTAGCCTAGGGTATTTCATTGGGTATCGATATAGAGCCAAACAATTATTCAAGCGCGATGAAGTGCTTTCTAGGACTCGGATCACTCAGCTGGATCGTTCCACTGTCGTGGCAGCGATCGCTTTGCAGATCAGTCTCACCACTGATATCTATTGATTTTAATAGGTTTTAGATCCATATTTTAGTTTATTTTGATCATTCTAGATTGTATTAAGGTGTCATTAGGTGTTGCATTTGTACATTTTGCATAAACAGGGGCTGGAATGCACAATCATAAGTTTTGGGTCGAAATCATGGACTAAACTGCACAAAATGGTAATCTTGGGGTCGATCCGTAAATTATCAAGAGCTCAGGGACCAAAGATAAAAATAAATGGAAGTCCACCATTGTTGCTCCTCACGAGCTTTCTCTTCGGCCGATCTGAAACGTGACGACGCCGGCTGTCAATACAACGGAGCAGAGACCACGGCCTGGAGATCCGAGCACAACAACAATATGAGGATGACGATTGGAGTCTTGTCTTGGTGATTTGGTAGCATGGAGGAGGAGCTGAGCACGGGAACGACCATGGACTGGAGTCAGCCCGTGTCGACTTGCAACGGAGCGAGCTTGAACCGGTACATACGCGAAGGAGAAGCCACGGTGGCTAGGTGAACAGCCACCAGTGAAGGTCGTGGTGAAGAGCTTCATCGTGGTGGAGGTCACGACTTGAGAAGAACCACGAAGAAGATGAAGCGCCCACGGTTCGAGAATGGAGCTCGAGCACAGCGAGGTCTTGGAGCGAGGTAAGTGAGCCGCTGTGGATTGGAGCGACCACGCAGAGCGATGTGCCTTACCCGCTCGTCTTTTTTCATCACTTCTCGAGCATCCGGATCGACCAGACGGAGCGACTTGGTGGAGCGGGGTATCAAGGTCGCTGTGGGTGCGATTTCACAGTTGACCGGTTTATTCCGGTTTGACTATGGTTTACTTCTATCAAACCAGTTCGATTTTACCTTTCCTATATATAGTTTTAGACCTAGAAACCTTATTTTTATCTCTTCTTCTCTCTAGACTTTGCCTCCATTGTAAAAGCTTGAATTTTATTATCAATCTAAGAAGTACTTCATTATATATTTGTGTTTCTCTTGTTCACTAACATGATTAGTCTTGAATCTCATGTAGATTTAAGGTTTCTCATGGATTTTATGGAGTAGACATTTTGGATTCATGGGTTAGGGTGATTAGGGGTGATTAAGTGTAGATTTATCTTATTCCTTGCTTGTTGATTGATTTTAATGCTATTTTAGTCTTGATCATATTAAAATAGAGTTTTAGACATTTCCCACCCAAAAAGTGTATGTTGAAATGTCCGAACCAAATCTTCAATGCTTTTAGTTTATTTTACCAAGGATACTTGTTGTTAAAGAAGCTAAGATTGCTAATAGACTCATTCCTAATGATTGCTTTAATAATATTCAACCAAAGACATTTGATGTTTGAGTTATTTTAGCAAATGAGCATTCATCTAGACATAGAGCTTGCTTAGTGTTGTGTCTAGGCATAAGGAAGTAGATTGAATCTTGATCACCCAAGATAAAATCCTTAGTCCCGTGGATCCATCCTTAGCTTTTGATTAAAAGTTCTCGCACTTATTTCTTGACTGAATTTGAGATCGCCTTGTTTATTATTCTAGGATCTTAGCTTGTCACAAATCATCCATCTCATGTTTGCTTAGATTAAGAGAGCTTGTGTATTCTTAGTGCATAAGTCTCTAGTTCTCTGTGGTTCGACAACCTTTCTATACTATCATTTGACTTGGGAGCTCTCAAAACTCCCACCATCAAATTGGCGCCGTTGCCGGGGAACTAGTTGATTTGTCATTAGGATTTCAATCTTTCTTGAGACTAAGCTTTATTTTCTTGCTTTGTTTTTCTTTTATATAGTTACTAACTCTTTATTCTAGTGCTTTTTTTCTTGTAGTGATGGCTTCAAGCTACTTTGAGAAGCCACAAGAAGAGGAAGACACATTTGAAGATCACATCGAAGATGAGCCATATGTGTATGTGGAGCCACCCTTTGATGCAAGTATACTCACACCAGCACAGCTTGTGACGTTAAATGAGCTTCAGAAGAAGTACCCGGGATCAGCAAAGACATCCCTAGCACGAAGATTCCGGCTAGAGCTTCTTAGAGATCGAGCAGAGCTTGAAGGAAGGGAAGTTACACATTATGAGTTTAATGTTGCTTATGACCTTAAAGAGATAATGTGTTGGGCTCCACCACTCCAGCTGGAAGGTATATAAATTTCCGCTTTAAAACTTCAACTTGAGGAAATATGCTTGCCTTGTAATGAGAATAATGCTCCTGATCTTGATCCTCTTGTGCTCATAAATGAATGTCTTGATCTGATATGTGAAACTAGAAAACTAGATGAGTTGAGAATAGAAAAGCTTGCTAGAGATCATATTGAAGTTTGTTTTGACAAGAACTATCTTTGTGCTTCAATTGATCTTGCATCTGAGTTATTTATGCTTAATGAGCCTAGACCTCTTCTTGAAATTGATGATTTAGGGGATGAACTTGATGTGGATAAGCTCTTGCTTGAGATAGAAAACCCCCATGTCAAAAACAATCATGAGAATGTGAAAATTGTGTATTATTTGATTGATGGAGATAGAGTTGACTACTTTGTTAAAACCTCGTTTGAACCTGTAGTTGACTATATATTTCCACCAAATGCATTTGATTCTCATGGCCACCTGAACCTCAAAGAGCATCTTATGATTCTTGATACATCTTTAGTGAAGCTCTTTGATGAAGAATCTGTCTACTTTCTATGGGCAATTGTGTGCTCCTTTGCACACTTTGTTTCTTGTGTTTGCAGGAGAAGGACCAAAGGTGCATTGGCTCAGCCTTTTGATACTTATGATTAGCAAGCACACAAAGTCAAGCTAGAGACTTAAAACAAGCTCACTTGGGAGGAAGTCCCATGTTTATCCATTGTATATATTTATTTTTATTTCTTTCTTTTGAAGCTTTTAATAAGGATAGTTGAGGTTTTTCAGGTTTGGTCTAAAGCTATTTAAGAAAATAAAGGCGGCCAAGCATTGCTACTCTAGACTCCCGCCTTCATCTCTCTGCTTCAGCCTCTCTCTCCCAGTGGCATAAATCCGAGGCCAAGGGTCCTTTACCACCCAATTCAGCCAATAACTCCAAGTAAGTGTCATTCCACCCTTGTAAATATTTAGTTATCATGTTTATTGCTTTCCATTGGATCTCTTCTTTGAGCTTACTCTCACACAAGGGACTGTGTGAAGTAAGTTTGGGGGGGGGGGGGGAGTCTACTATCTCACATCGTTTTCTGTTTTGTTTACTTGTCATGAGTCTCATGCATTGCATTTCATACTTGTTTGCATTAAAAAAAATGAAAATTTTGAAAATAACAAAAAAAAACATTTAGTTGCATCATTTGCATCTTTAAGATTGAGTCTAGAAGAATTTAGATTGCATTCATGCATTGAAAGAAACCTTGTAAAGAACACATGTCTAGAACTCAACTTGGCACCCTAGCTAAACATATCAAGTAGCTTAAGGATCTCTTGAAAAAGCTTGTAAGTTTCGAGCCTTGAAAACCCTTCTTCAAACATGTTTGCTTGTTTGATTTTGACATTGTTCTTGAGACCAACTCCAATCTGAATTTTGGCTTAATGAACTTAATTTCTCTTGCTTATGGGCACTTGCATACTTGATCATGGATTTCATACACATTTGGGTTATCTTTTTCCATTGTACCACTCTTTGTTAACCCAAATGGTACACCCATACCCTTAAATCCTTACCATTCTTTGAAGCCAACATTGATTTTCTTGAGTGAGGCCTTTTTGTGAAAGCTTGTCATGTGCAAAATCTTGAGAGTATTAAGAGCGACAATGGTTTGTTCTTATCTTGGGCTAGCACTAGGACCACATTTGAGCTAGAACTTAGGATTGGTTTTGGGTATGTGAACTTAATTTTGATCTTGGGATTGGGATGTGAGCAAAAAGAAGTGAGCCAAAAGAGTGAGAAAAAGAAAGAAAGCCACTAGGGATATAAAAAAAAAAGCTCTAGAGTTTATAATAGAATCCCCTTTGGAATCAAAGAAAAAGAAACATGAAAAGAGTGGGGAAAAGAAAAGAAGAAAAAAAAAGAGCTAAGTAAAAAAAAAAAAGAAGAGTCCCTAGTTGGTTAAAATAAAAAAAAAGAATGAGTGTTCATTGGGTGAGTGTAGAGAATGTGATCTTTGGGATATTTGGGATGAAAGAGGAGTGAGATTGTTATCAAGAAAATGGTAGAATTTGAAACATTTAGGAAATGGGTAGAATGATGAGAACAAGTCATTGTATGCATCAATTGCTCATTTTCTTAGATAAATTTTGCATAATGTTCAAGCTCCTATTTTTGAGTGTGAGTCACCATAAAAAGATGTATTTAAAACCCTTTCTTCTGTCACAATAGACCATTTTCTCTCACCAAACCAAATGATTGAGATCAAGTCCCCATTTGTGAGAATTCATTTTGTGTGTGTGTGAATCAATGCGAGAGTTGGTTGAAGGAACTTGTTGATTAATGAACATTGCAACTTGTGTAAAGGCATAAGAGTCTTGATAGGCCTAGAGAAGCTAGAGTGTAATAAAAATGTTTGCTCATGCTATTTGCTATGTTTTTCTTAGGATGTCAAGTTGAAAGATAGAAAGTGTTCTATTGGTTATAGGTTTCAAATTTCAAACTCCATCTCTTTGATTGATCATGATTGTTTACTTGGGGACAAGTAAAGAACTAGTGTGGGGGAGTTGATATCTATTGATTTTAATAGGTTTTAGATCCATATTTTAGTTTATTTTGATCATTCTAGATTGTATTAAGGTGTCATTAGGTGTTGTATTTGTACATTTTGCATAAACAGGGGCTGGAATGCACAATCATAAGTTTTGGGTCGAAATCATGAACTAAACTGCACAAAATGGTAATCTTGGGGTCGATCCGTAAATTATCAAGAGCTCAGGGACCAAAGATAAAAATAAATGGAAGTCCACCATTGTTGCTCCTCACGAGCTTTCTCTTCGGCCGATCTGAAACGTGACGACGCCGGCTGTCAATACAACGGAGCAGAGACCACGGCCTGGAGATCCGAGCACAACAACAATATGAGGATGACGATTGGAGTCTTGTCTTGGTGATTTGGTAGCATGGAGGAGGAGCTGAGCACGGGAACGACCATGGACTGGAGTCAGCCCGTGTCGACTTGCAACGGAGCGAGCTTGAACCGGTACATACGCGAAGGAGAAGCCACGGTGGCTAGGTGAACAGCCACCAGTGAAGGTCGTGGTGAAGAGCTTCATCGTGGTGGAGGTCACGACTTGAGAAGAACCACGAAGAAGATGAAGCGCCCACGGTTCGAGAATGGAGCTCGAGCACAGCGAGGTCTTGGAGCGAGGTAAGTGAGCCGCTGTGGATTGGAGCGACCACGCAGAGCGATGTGCCTTACCCGCTCGTCTTTTTTCATCACTTCTCGAGCATCCGGATCGACCAGACGGAGCGACTTGGTGGAGCGGGGTATCAAGGTCGCTGTGGGTGCGATTTCACAGTTGACCGGTTTATTCCGGTTTGACTCTGGTTTACTTCTATCAAACCAGCTCGATTTTACCTTTCCTATATATAGTTTTAGACCTAGAAACCTTATTTTTATCTCTTCTTCTCTCTAGACTTTGCCTCCATTGTAAAAGCTTGAATTTTATTATCAATCTAAGAAGTACTTCATTATATATTTGTGTTTCTCTTGTTCACTAACATGATTAGTCTTGAATCTCATGTAGATTTAAGGTTTCTCATGGATTTTATGGAGTAGACATTTTGGATTCATGGGTTAGGGTGATTAGGGGTGATTAAGTGTAGATTTATCTTATTCCTTGCTTGTTGATTGATTTTAATGCTATTTTAGTCTTGATCATATTAAAATAGAGTTTTAGACATTTCCCACCCAAAAAGTGTATGTTGAAATGTCCGAACCAAATCTTCAATGCTTTTAGTTTATTTTACCAAGGATACTTGTTGTTAAAGAAGCTAAGATTGCTAATAGACTCATTCCTAATGATTGCTTTAATAATATTCAACCAAAGACATTTGATGTTTGAGTTATTTTAGCAAATGAGCATTCATCTAGACATAGAGCTTGCTTAGTGTTGTGTCTAGGCATAAGGAAGTAGATTGAATCTTGATCACCCAAGATAAAATCCTTAGTCTCGTGGATCCATCCTTAGCTTTTGATTAAAAGTTCTCGCACTTATTTCTTGACTGAATTTGAGATCGCCTTGTTTATTATTCTAGGATCTTAGCTTGTCACAAATCATCCATCTCATGTTTGCTTAGATTAAGAGAGCTTGTGTATTCTTAGTGCATAAGTCTCTAGTTCTCTGTGGTTCGACAACCTTTCTATACTATCATTTGATTTGGGAGCTCTCAAAACTCCCACCATCAACCACCTAACTGTCGTTGGAATGAGAACTGATTGCAAGCCTTAGAGATCAAGTCCGATTAGTCCACTTACTACCCTAATATCTACTTTCGCTGATTACGGATACTAAGCTCATTCAAATACATGTCAGGTTATCTCCTAAGCGGTTAGCTAGATGATAAACCCTAGATCTATTAATAAGTGATCAGATTATGAATAGCATTAAGGACAGTATGAATGAAGAACAGTTATGAGTATTGCTTATCTATGTTTAGCTCAGGTTCAACACCCTAAAAACCCTAGGCAAGCACGGCTACTACTCGATCATGATGCAGGCAATCAAAGACATTAATTCTGAAATAAACTGCATAAGATATAAGTAGAGAAACCAAGGGTTCAGGTTGATCTTCTCTAGGAAAGATGGAGCCTTCTCCCTTACAATTGCAAATCGCCAAAAACCAGTCTAGGTCTTGTAAAAACTAACGTAAGAAAAGAAAATAGGAGTAGTAGGTCTTTTTATAAGGAGGTGCCAAGAGGTAGAAGTGAATTAGGGCTTTTGGGCTTTAATTCCCGAAATAAGGAGTTTCCATATTCGTCTGGAACAATCACCGGGATCACTCCGTCGCTTGTTCCATTGTTCTTCTTGAGTGTTCTCCGCAGGATAACTCCAAAAAGGCATCTTCTCTTCATGTACCTTCTCTTCACTCATCTACCAACTCTGGACCTGAAAAAGACCACAAAGTACTAGACTAACACGATTTAGAGACTTGAATCAAATAAAAACATATATGCAAATGTTGTGAAAAACACCATATATCAATAATAATAATAATAATAATAATAATAATAATAATAATAATAATAATAATAATAATAATAATAATAATAATAATAATAATACATGAGCTTTAGGTTAAAAGATTGGAAAACAATTGAACTTAAGTGTGTGATTTATCTTGATTTTGTTTTTACGTTATTTGTGTTTGTTTCCGCAGTTTTTGTCTACTGAATGTGACTAAATTCAAAAAGATAACCCAAAAATTTAAAGTATTAAATTAAGTAATATAATAAAGCTATCAAATTTAAAACATAGCATGTAGTATATTTACCTTTAGTATGTGTTTAGAAATTTTTGAAACTGCAAAACTTTGATACGAAATAAGTTTCACCCACAATTGAATGTACACATTTGATAATCTTTCAATCCTTTTCAGTTGAGTTTTTTTTGTCGTAATAATTGATTATTAGATAAATAAATTAAGACACACAGATAATATTAACATATTATTATATTTTGAGTATATGATCGCTTATTTCTTTTGCAGTTGTTTATTTTTGAACCATCTTCCTCAAATACAGCAAAAACTACAGAATCATTTGCTTCATCCACTATTACTTCAATTCTAAAAATGAAGAAATTTTATTTAATTTTAAAATTTTAATATATCTATATAAAATATTAATGAATAATACCACAAAAATCCAATAGATTACGATTAAGCACAGCAATTTTAGAAAAGCAAAGTTACTATCACATAATCTTATACAAATATCTCTTTATTTAGGATTTCATGAATTACTATCAAATGACTATATCTAATTACAATTAAATAATCTTAAATTTACTATTTTAATCATTTTTCTTAATGTCATTACTATTTTTACAATTCGTTTTTATTAAATAATTTGAATATCTTTTGTTTATGAGCTAGAAAAAGGAAAACTACTATCAAATATTCTCTTACAAAATAGTTTTTTGCTTAAGATTTTTAAAAAGGAAAAATAAAAATCACACAGTCTTGTACAATTTCATTTTTAGGATACATAATTATAGTAAATATTTTTAATTAATTTTAAACACATGCTATATTTTAAAAGCATTTATTGACATGTGTCGTAACCATGTTAATTAAAAACTTTGAAGAACAAGACTTTATATAATAAGATCTCTTATTTAGTATTTTATAAAAATAAAATTAATATCAATGACTAGATCTAATTACAAATATTACATAATTTTAAATTTACTATATTGTTTTGGGTTTTCTTAATGTCATTACTATTTTACAGTTAATTTGGTTAATTAAATAATTTTAATATCTTTTTGTTTATGATTTAGAAGAAAAGGATAACTACTATCAAATACTCTTTTCATATTTTTTATGTTTAAGGTTTTAGAAATGGAAATTACAATCACATGATCTTGTAGAATTATCTTTTGTTTAGGATATGTAATTATAATTAAATTTTGACACATTTACAAATTTTTAAAAAATATTAAAATGTATTGCGATTATGTTAATTAGCAGCTGCGAAGTATCAAAACTTTATATAATAAGATCAGTTTATGCATTCTAGGGCATTTTCTCTGGGGTTAGCCGGTTTCTGTAAAGCAAGGTGTGTTCAAGGAAAATCAAATCTGGAAAAGTATAACCTAGATTTGTTTCTCATGTAATTAACGGGATGCTAAGCATGAGTGTGAATTTGATAAGCTTTGTGTAGATTAGCCTAATGCATGAGCATTGTAATTACCCTACGTGGTTCGTATGTATTGTAAGCTTGTAGTGTTGGCAGCTCAATAGTTTTATAATTTTAGTTTCAATCGTGACAATTTATAGTTTCTTTTATGGTAAATGATCATACAAGTTTTATTTCAACCACGAGATTTTTCCAAAACATTAAACGTTATAGACTTCACAACCAAATTGCTCGTTGTGCGCAAAAGTTTCAATAATATATATGTTCTTGTACTGTCAGAAATGTATGTACAGTGGTAACAAAATTTATTGATATCAGTGGCTAACCTAGAAAAATATTTTGAATGGGGGCAAAAATTATTTTTAAAAAATATTTTTTTATATAATAATATTATATAAATGTTTTATTTTTTTCTTAATAAACTATCAGATGTTTTGATCTCCAATAAAAAATGCATAAAGATTAAAGAGAATACATTTCTTTCCTGCTGCTAATTTTTTTCTCCTGCTGCTGAATTTATATAAACTAAAGTTCCTTTTGACTGAAGAAGACCCTTTAAAGTAATGAACCTGACCAACAATTATCATTGTACAACTTTTATAAGCTTTAGTATCCAACCCCACCTTCCGGTATTAGATATAAAAACCTTTTGACACCCGTTGTTCTGTATATTAGAAGATATTTTAAGGTCAGTGATGATTTTCATTTTAAGAACTCTGTTTTTCTTGTTAAGACATCTGAACAACTTGAAAAGATTAACTAACTAATATACCTTAAATTTTTTTAACCCATTGGTTATATCTTCTCTATCACTAACAGATTTGGTTGATCTCTCTGTCAGAGAGGTGACAAAGTTAAAAAAATGGGGTGACAGAGCTAAATATGTCTTTTACACTTTCTCTCTCTTTGTGCGGTTGTGTTTTTGCAGCTTCCCTTACCTCTCTTTCAGAAGAAGACTCAACAAAAAAAAAGTTTCCTTTTCCTTTTAATTATTTTGTCATGTGATTTTGTTTTCTTTTCTCTTTCCCTCCTTTTTTAATCTTTGTTCTTTGTTCTTCTGTCTGCACTCCCATTTCATCTTTTTTGGCCTCATGAGAGGTTGAACAATTAATCTCTAAAAATGGGTTGCATCAGCTCCAAAAACGTCTCATATTTAGGGGACCAGAGTGCCTCACCGGTCCAAGACAGGGAAAACGCCCCTGAACCGGACTTCTCCTCCACGAACCAGCACCATCGAGTTTTTGTTGATTATTCATTGGAGGGGAGTCACAATATTCACAGACGGTCAAGGAAATCGAAAAGATTGGGCGGTTCTGATTCAAGGGTTGGTAAGAGCCTGCTTTCCGGGCTGTCTCAAAGGAACATTGAAGCTGAGCATGCGGCTGCTGGTTGGCCATCTTGGCTTTGTGAGGTTGCCTCTGAGGCTGTTCATGGGTGGGTTCCTCTTAAGGCAGAGGCGTTCCAGAAGCTGGAGAAGGTTAACATTATGTTTCTTGTGATAGAAGGTACCACTAAACATTTTTTAGAAAGGATTTTGATGATTAATTTTTGGGTTGTAGATTGGACAAGGAACATATAGTAGCGTTTTTCGAGCAAGGGAAGTAGCAACAGGGAAAATGGTGGCTTTGAAGAAGGTAAAGTTTGATAATCTTCAACCAGAGAGCATTAGGTTTATGGCAAGAGAGATTTTGATTCTACGCAAACTCAATCATCCCAACATCATGAAACTTGAGGGTATTATCACGTCTCGTGCGTCGAGCAGCATTTATCTTGTTTTCGAGTATATGGAACATGATCTTGCCGGTTTATCTTCAAATCCTGACATCAGATTCACCGAGTCACAGGTACTAAATCTGATTTATGTAAATTTTGTTTCCTTTTTTTTTTCTGACAATGTATACAGATTTTGAGATTCTTTCTTTTTGATTCTTGTATACAAGATCAAATGTTACATGCAGCAACTACTTTTGGGACTAGAGCATTGTCATATGCGAGGCGTAATACATAGAGACATTAAGGCATCAAACATTTTGGTCAATAACAAAGGAGTTTTAAAACTTGGAGACTTTGGGCTAGCAAATGCGGTCACAGCTAAGAACAAACACCAATTGACAAGCCGTGTGGTGACTTTATGGTATAGAGCTCCTGAGCTTCTTATGGGATCTACTAGTTATGGGGTATCAATCGATTTATGGAGTGTGGGATGTGTTTTTGCTGAAATCCTCATGGGAAAACCAATCCTAAAAGGCAGAACCGAGGTAATATATATATATATATATATATATATATATATATATATATATATATATATCAAAAAAATCTTGCACATGAAAAACTCTAAAATAATTTGTTCATTTCATTTTTTTCTTTCAATTATGTTTTTGCTTTTGTAGATTGAACAATTACATAAAATCTACAAGCTTTGTGGATCTCCACCGGATAGTTTTTGGAAAAAAACTAGGCTTCCTCACGCAACTTCGTTCAGGCCTCAACATACATATGAATCCACACTTAGAGAACGATGCAAAGAGTTATCAACAACTGGTGTTCTTCTATTAGAAACTTTACTCTCTATGGAAGCATATAAGCGTGGAACTGCCTCATCAGCACTTAATTCTGAGGTGAGGAAGATTTTCAGTTTCCCATTGCTCATTTTCTTTCACCTATCATTTTTCTTTTCTGAAGTTTTTTTTTTTTTTTTTTTTTTTTTAGTATTTCTTGACGAGGCCTTATGCGTGTGATCCTTCTTCATTGCCTAAATATCCACCAAACAAAGAGATGGATGCTAAAAATCGTGACGATATGCGCAGGTCAGATTCTTCTCTTTACTTGTATTAATTTTGTTTGAATGTAAAATATTAAAGCCAAAAAATACCTACATCGGAGGACTCTGGTCATGTTTTAGGTAAGATTATGTTTTTAAGACTAAATAAATATGTTTTTCAGGAAAAGAGCAAACCTCAAGCTTAGAGAATCTGGAGTTGGCAGGAAACAGAAAAGACCACATAGAGAAGAACATGATCCAAAGAGTTACGCTAAGCTGCCAATAAGACAGGTTTTGATTGTTTCACTCCTATCTAAAACTCCTCTTTCAGCTTAGTTTCTTAAGTCTCAAGTAATTTTTTTGCCTTGCAGGACACGTTTGAGGACAAGAACATAACAAATGAGGGTTCTCAAGCCACCACAACAACACATGGAAATTACTACAAACTCTCTGACCTCCCAATGACGACAGGACCGGCCAATGGTTTTTCGTGGGCTGTGAAAAGACGAAAAGATCCTGATAATATCTCCACTCTTACTTACTATCAACCAAGCTCAAGGAGCCAATTGAGCGAAACAAGTGCCGCCTTTGCCAAGAACACTTTTGGTTTGAACCTCAAACCCGAAAATGAACCAGTTTATGAGATTCAGGGAGACAACGATGGTCAGATCATGGAGGAGTTACCTAGTGAGGACAAGCTAAGCCGCACTGGTAAGCGACACGGATCACTTGATGGCTCTGGTTTGGATTTCAGCCAAAGAGAGGAGGATTCTCCATTAAAGAAGAACCTAGTAAGTACTCTTTTGATCATATATACAATTACTAGTTGGCCTATGGAATTTTATATATGTGTTTGAAATTAAATGCCTGTGATTGCTGTTGTTGTTGCTCCAGGAGCGTCTACAGTTCGGAAAACAGAACATGTCAGGACCGTTGATATTTAAATCAGGCAAGATCGACGAAATTTTGCAAAGGAACGAAAGTAATATCCGGCAAGCTGTCAGAAAATCCCACTTCAAAATGGGTAAATATATTAATAACTCAAGACTAAACCGAACATTACCAGATGGTTTTGTAATTTATGTAACCACTTTTTTTTTTTTTTGGCAGAACAAGATGACAGATAAACCGGATCCTCAAAATTATCGAGATGGGAAACTTCCACTTTTCCTCGTTGTTAGAAAAGGAGAAAAAAATATATGAAACAATACGGAAAAATTATGAAACCGATTAATAATGTTTCTGACCCTTCTGCGTTCTATGATTTTATGTTGTGATAGGGAAACCTGCGCGTATATAACTTCATTTTCTCCATTTTATCGGGTTCTCCATCTCCAATGGTTTACACTATTTTTCACTCTAAAATTAAGTAATTCTATAATAGAATTGTGATATATTCCAATTGTACTTTATTTTAGAGTGAAAAATAGAGTCATGAACATAAAAAAAAACAACTTACTCTATATATAGAGTAAACCTATTTTTTACACTATTATAGAGTGGGAAATAGAGTACCATTGGAGCATTCTTACTCTAAACTCTATTTTAGAGTGGGGTTGGAGATGTCCTTAGCAGAGTCGGTATTAGGTTTTCCAAGGTTCAATACAAAATTAAAACTAATGGGTTCGATTGGTAATGACTGTAGCTTTAAAATTATTGCTGTAGAAAAAAAATTGTAGACTTTTTTTTTTTTTTTTGAAGATAAATTGTAGACTTTTTGTTGTGGCTTTAGATTTTATTGCTGTAGAATTTTATGGAAAGCACTAAAAAATTGATTTGGATATTTGGCTCTTCAGGACACTTATACAACTATAGATTTTTTAAAGAGCTGTGGTTTTAAAAATAAATTAAAGTTTGATTGCTCCAAGTTTGGTGCTGTAGAAATAAATGAAGCCGTGGAGAGCATCCATAGCAACTACCAATCACACCCAATAACTTGAATTTGATCCGTTTTTTGAAAAAAAAAATCAAAAAATGATATTATTGTTACAAATTCAGATATAGTTGCATTGAACATGAATACTATAATTTGTTGATACTAGATGTCTAGTTCTGCAAAAGCGGAATATTTGTAGTTGATTATTTCTAAATATAATGTCATTTGAAATTTTAAGATAATAGTGTTTTGCAAAATTAGCAAATCTAATTTTTCCTTTTGTTTTTCAAACATTTTTTTATTGCTTAGTTTTGTACCTATGCAAGATTTTAAATTTAGTAACACCCTCTTAGAACCGGCCGCAAAACAAGTAAGTTTATTGGTGGTACTACATATGAAATGTTTAGCTGTTCGGCATGAAAAAAAATCAAAAAATGATATTATTGTTACAAATTCAGATATAGTTGCATTGAACATGAATAATATAATTTGTTGATACTAGATGTCTAGTTCATTGTCATGTATGTGATGAAACAGATTAAAATAAGAGTTTGAGTATAAGAATCTGCATTAAATCAAAAAGGAGTGAATTCTTTAAAGCATAACCGTCGCATATAATTTAACTTGTAGAATGAATGTATGTAAGTTACATATTAAACGATGAACTTGTAGCATGAATATAAATAAGTTACATATTAAAGATTATTATATTAAAATGTTTCTATTAATAAGCAAGGGATTGAATAACCTATCAAAATTTTGTTGTTTGCATGAATGACAATTTACCTGAGTGAGATCCACTTTACATAGGAACTACTTTTATATGTCACCCATTTAAAGCCTAAGAGAATGCAATTTTTTTTCCAAATCTTTCAATAACTTATAAGAAAAATTCATTTTTTTGGGGACTCCAAACTTAAGAAGGCTATACATTGCTTTAGGAAATAAAAGCATTGTGATAGGCAATAGAGAACAAACAATAATTTTCGTCATGTCGGAGCTTTGAAACAGATTACAAAGATCTGATCGGTTTAATAAATGAACTTTACGTTTAGCCAAGTTTTGCAACTGTATTAGAAGTGATAATTAAAAATATTGAAGATATGCTTTCTAAACTTCAAGATATGTTATTTTCCAAGGATACAAAATGAAATTTCAGACTTTTTAGCTAAAATTATGAGATATTTTCATAGATGTTTTGTTATAATAATTGTTTTATTCACAGTCTAGTTATCCAGACCACATCAAATTTGAATAGTACAAAAACCATTTGTTGTAAGAAAAAACTTGTAAAAATATATTTATCTTTTCAGTTGATCAACCCATTACCAATAAAAAAATTGTCATGTTAATAATCTCTTTCATTTGGTTATGAATCTCTCTTCTCTTATTGTTTACTAGGTAAGGAACCCGTGCGATATCGCACGGAAACTCATTTTATAAAAATAAATAGATCATATTTCATGTTCGTAGTGATTAAAATATGATTTGCAAAGTATTTAAATATATATTTATATAAAGCTTAATATTTCGTTTATTTTTATCAGAACAAATATTGCAATACAAATGCGCCTCTATATTTTAAAAGTTTCTCGTACAATTTTAACATGGTATTTAGCTCCAAATAATTCCTAAACAAATTCAATTACTTTTGCATGAATGTTTTTAAAATATATCTATCGAAGAAATAATATTAAAGATATTAGTTTATACTCTTTTATCAAAAATATTTAAATGTTGGTAAACATTTATTATTTATATATAATTAATTATGTGTTTATTTCTAGAGAAAAAAAACATTATGGAGATTGTAAATCATAATAAATATATGTTAACTTATGTTGATATGTATGACCTTTTTCATTTTATAATATCATCTTGAATTTTAGGGAGAGTTTTCATAAACACCAATATTTATTATATTAAACTAACACAAAATTAAATAAAATTGATACATTATGGATTTAATTTATTGAAATCATGATTAGTTTTGCTGAATGAACAAATAGTATTTTTGAAATAATATAAATTCTTTATAAGTTTATCTGTTTTTAATAAAAGTTTCTAACTTAAGCTAAGATACAAAAATAACAAAAGAACCAAGCGAGGACGGCTCAGTGGTCTTGAGGGAGCTTCTGCTCCAATACGGACCCGGATTCGAATTTCGCTGGCCACCGTCAATTAACATGTGGTGAAATCAGCGGCCCTCCAGGATGCCTTCTGCCCCAATAATAACAAACTTATTTTTAAGAAAAGTATAGATAGAAGATATAATTTGGTCACTGTATAACAAGGATAAAACAACAAATTAATATTCTCATTTGCAAAACAATATCCCAAATTAAAAAAAAAAATAGGATAAAGTTCACGAGTAAAATAATCCAAGAGAACTATAAACACATGACATAAACCCCTAAAATCAGAGTTATCACTAAATCAAAATAATCTTCTTCTTTGGACTGTTTTATGAATAATGCATTTGCATTCATTCAGAGATCTGAAGGTTTTTTACTTTGTTGTTGTTGAACAAATTAAAGTTTTGCTGGATTAGAACCTGAACATCTTTTGATATTATTGCAACATTTTGAATAAATTTTTTGTGTTTTTGTTATTAGTCTATCATTCATTACAAATATGATTAATAAGTCTAGTAAGTTTTTAATTCTTTGGCTTATTTTAGAGCTGCTAGTTATCATAAAATAAAAACAGTCTTATTATAATTAAATTTTTATAATGTGCAACAATAAGCAAAAGAAAAGTTACACAAAGTAATAATAATCTCTTTTGATCGATATACGAGATATATTTATTTTTCAGATAAACTTTAAGCCGGAGTTGGAGCAGTAGCATCGTGGCTAGAGCAATGTTTCTTAACATAGTTGTTAAGGAATGGGTTTCGGAACGATCTGAAAACTGTATGCTTACAATTTTCATTCAACGTCTCGATCATGGCACAACATTCCGTACCAATATTTGGGTTTTTGGTTAACGTCTTCATCAAACATTTTGTTACCATCTTGTAACTGTAAAAGCACTCTTTTAATTCCTGATTTGGGCTGTGTTTGTGAGTAGGCGAGGGCGCATGAGCTTTGTGGGTAGGAGAGGGCGCGTGAGCTTTGTGGGTAGGTGCGTGAGCGTAACCTGACCAGTGGAGCTCTTCATCATCTGTTGGGTCAAGGAATTGAGATGTGACACAGCTTGAAAAGAGAACTATAGCAACAAAAATTGTGAGATTCTTCATTTTCTTTTAACTTTTTATGGATGTGAAATTTTGAAAATTAGAAAAAATGAATATGCTTTTAGTTTGGATGGCTTTAAGGTGAAACTATCTCATGGCTTATATACAAGTTTACAATGAATACTTTTATAGTATATACAAACAAAACATAGAAAGAATCATGACTAGAAGAAATTGTGTATATTCGATTAATGACATAAGTCTAAAATTTGCATGTTGTTAACCCAAAAAGATTGCATAATATCTTAATGTTGACCAAAATTGATATAATATTATAATAATATTGTACTACATGACTTCCCACGATATTTTGGAATAATATCATTTAAATAGTATTTGTGGTAATTAACTTTTGTATATATTTGAAACTTATAATAAATTGGATAAATTATATTTGTTGATAAAAATGGATATATAATTTTTAATTGGGTAAAATGTAAGAATAATGTTAAAATTTATTAAATTATATTATTCATCATAACACATGCATCTACATATCATAGAACAAATATGGTTTTAGGTATTGAGTCAGTCAAAATATTAAGGTTTATATCCTAATTTGATTTTTACTTTAATTGAATAATAATAGGATAAAACTCAATTAATGACTCCTCAATGAAAATCATAAGAACATAACAAATAATCAAAAATTATCTAAAATTGTTTAAATGCGACAAATCGGCAAAATTCATGATTTAGATTTCCATCCTAATATTTATTTCTACTTGTTTAATTAAGTTTAAAAAATAATATACATTTGAACTGATGATTCCTCGATCAAAATATAAGCGTTCGACAAATAAGAATATTATCTAAAATTATGGAGAATATGGAAAATTAACAAAATTATTTTTAAGATAAGTATAGATAGAAGATAGAATTTGGACACTGTAGGGTAAAACATCAAATTAATATCGCCTATCAGACTACTCCCATTTGCAAAACAATATCCCAAATTAAAAAAAAAGTAGGATAAAGTTCACGAGTAAAATAATCCAGGAGAACTATAAACACATGACATAAACCCCTAAAACCAGAGTTGTCACTAAATCAAAATAATCTTCTTCTTTGGACTGCTTTATCAATAACGCATTTGCATTCATTCAGAGATCTGAAGGTTTTTTACTTTGTTGTTGTTGAACAAAATAAAGTTTTGTTTGATTAGAATCTGAACATCTTTTGATATTATTGCGACATTTTGAATTAATTTTATGTGTTTTTGTTATTAGTTTATCATTCATTACAAATATGATTAATAAGTCTATTAAATTTTTAATCTCTTGTCTTATTTTAGAGTTGCTAATTATCATAAAATAAAAACAGTCTTATTATAATTGAACTTTTATAATGTGCAACAATAAGCAAAAGAAAAGTTACACAATGTAATAATAAACTCTTTTGATCAATATAAGAGATTTATTTATTTTTCAGATAAACTCTAAGCCTGAGTAAGAGCAGTAACATCGTGGCTAGAACAATGTTTCTTAACATAGTTGTTAACGAAAGGGTTACGGAACGATCTGAAAACTGTATGCTTACAATTTTCATTCAACGTCTCGATCGTGGCACAACATTCAGAACCAATAGTTTGGTTTTTGGTTAACGTCTTCATAAAACATTTTGTTACCATATTGTAACTGGAAAATCACTCATTTAATTCCCGATTTGGGTTGTGTTTGTGAGTAGGCGAGGGCGCATGAGCTTTGTGGGTAGGCGAGGGCGCGTGAGTGTAACCTGACAAGTCGAGCTCTTCGTCATCTGTTGGGTCAAAGAATTGAGATGTGACACAGCTTGAAAATAGAACTATAGCAACAAAAATTGTGAGATTCTTCATTTTCTTTTAACTTTTTGTGGATGTGAAATTGTGAAAATGAGAAAAATTGAATATGTTTTTAGTTTGGATGGCTTTAAGGTGAAATTACCTCATGGCTTATAGACAAGTTTACAATGAATACTTTTATAGCATATACAAACAAAACATAGAAAGAATCATGACTAGAAGAAATTGTGTATATTCGATTAATGACATAAGACTAAAATTTGCATGTTGTTAACCCAAAAAGATTGCATAATATCTTATTGTTGACCAAAATTGGTATAATATCATAATAATATTGTACTAGATGACTTTCCACGATATTCTTGAATAATATCATTTAAATAGTATTTGTGGTAATTAACTTTTGTATAAATTTCAAACTTATAATAATTTTGATAAATTATATTTGTTGATAATAATGGATAGATAATATTTAATTGGTTAATAACGTAAGAATAATATTAAATTATATTATTCGTCATAACACTTGCATCTGCATATCATATAACAAATATTGTTTTAGGTATTGGGTCAATCAAAATATCTCTTATCTCTATAATATTATTTGAGAAGTCATTTACTATGTGTCGCGCTCACATTAATTCTCAGGGTGGTTGATTACGTTGATATCTTTGATTAATCAAATATATATAATTACCATTATTAAATATATGTTTTTTCTTTTCTTTTTTTATTTAGGTTTTCTTTTTCTTTATTTTTTTCAAATAAACTATAGATTTAAAATTTGTACATTTTGAAAACGAAAATATCTTATATATAGTGTAATTCAATAAGGAAAATTAACAAAATAATCTTAATTTTTGGTAAAAAATAATCTTCATTTTTAAAAGATAATCTTAAGCAAAATAATATATATTTTAAAAGTATATAATTATTTATATTTAAATCAATTTGTTTCTCAAATTATTACAAAATAATTCAAATAACATAAAATAAGATATACTTCAAGTTCCTTTCTATTTTTCAAATAACTTAAATGATAAAGAAATTTTTTATAAATTTTAAAACTAAAAAAATGTAATGTGATTTCATAAAAGTTAAATTAAGGAAATAATCTTGATATTAAAGTAGGAAATAATCTTCCCTTTTAGAATTTATCAGTTATTTTTATACAACTTTTTACATATTATCTCTTCATTTTTATAATTTTATTTTCTTCAAATTAAACTGATAAAGTGAATACAGTTCCTGCGATTTTGTTGTAATAGATTAAAAATAGTTATATTAATTTTACAGATTATATGTAACACAATATACCCTAAAAATGAGTAACTAGATCAATCCATTTTTTTAATACAAAGTCAAAAATTAAATAAAAATAATATATTTTTATTTATAGTAATATTTTATACATATATATTATAGAACGACTCAACATATTACTAAATAAATTAGAAATTTTCAAACTATATTATAATTATATGAACAAACTATTACAATTACGTATTTTGTATAACTTATAAATATAGGTTTTCAAAGGACTATCATTGTTATAAATATATATATGTAACTTTGAATCGATCAACACTTTAGTTTATCTCAACACAAAATATATCAAATTATACGTAATTTCACTAAATATATTTTACAAATCTAAGACAAGAATCAAAATACATGAAAAAAAAATCAAAATTCATCTGTATAATAAAATATTATATTTGAATCAGATTTTTTTTTGAATCGGAAAACTAAATGTTATCTAATATATCCAAGTAATAACCAAACAGTCGAGATATTATATATCAAAAATTACATGTATAACTAAAATAACAAAACCATGTTTAAAATAAACTATGCATATTGATTATAATATAAATATCAGAATAATTCAAAATAAAATAAAAAATTAATAAATGATTATAATGTATTTTTTAAAATGTTTATCTCCGTACATTTTAAATGTTTATCTCCGTGTATGAACACGGGAACTCACCTAGTTAAGGTTTATATCCTAAGTTTTATTTACTTATTTAATTTAATAATAATAGGATAAATCTCAATTAATGACCCCTCAATGAAAATCATTAGAACATAACAAATAATCAAAAATTATCTAAAATTTTTTAAATGTGACAAATAGGCAAAATTCCTGATTTAGATTTCTATCATAATATGTATTTCTACTTTTTTAATTAAGTTTAAATAATAATATAAATTTGAACTGATTATTAATATTTGAGCCTCGGCCCAATGAAACAAAAACTCATTGCCACAAATTGATCATAGAAACTAGCTCTATTACTTCATGTCATCTACCGGTCTGCTCTCCGGAGTATCCGGATTACCTGGATCATAAAAAAAATAACAAAAGAGTTTTTCATGCTTATATTTGGTTCTTCAAAGATTTTAGAATATCGCTTAATATAATTTTTGAAATAATATATGTATATATATAGTAAAGCAAAAGTCGTTTTAAAAGTGATATAACTCTTCAAAACATTTTTTGTGATGAAATTACACTGTGAAAAAGTCTCTAATAACATTTTTTTTTTATTTATTCAATTATTAAATCCTCATGCAGTTACTATTATATGACTTCTGTAATTAAACTACTAAATTGTGACCCCGATTCCTAAGAAATTACAATAAATAAATAAAAAATGACAAAAGATACTTTCTTTTATTAAATTTAAACTAAAATTAGTATATTAGGGAAACCTGATAATTATCAAATCATTAAATATCACTAAATATTTTAGTGCGATGTTTGAAAATGAACCATGAGTTTGTTATAAATTTGCTCACCGAAATTATATTTTAAAAAATATATATTTTGAAACAGTTTGGAGTTTTGAACAATTATGGTAAATTTTCTGCCTTCTAAACTTTCATTTATACTACTAAGGTTATTAACAAAACCATATAAACACTACAAGAAAACAGGGAGATTCTGATGGCCGAATTCGTCAGAAATTCGTCGGAATTAGGCAATACAGACGAATTTATGACAAACCGGTTCGTCGGTATGATTTCGTCAGAAATAAAGTTTCGTCGGAATTCCGTCAGACGTTTTCGACGAATTTCTGACGAACACTGAGAAACAACATACTGACAAACTTCCGACAACAAACCGATGCTGTCACAAGAGACCAGTGTTCATCGGAAAAACCAGAATTCCGACGAATCCGATTCCGTCGGTATTTTCTGAGGAACACTGTCCGTCGGTATTTTCCGAGGACATGGTTCGTCGGTTTATACCGAGGAAATTGTTCATCGGTTTTTTCCGAGGACCTCGTTCGTCGGTATGTACCATACCGACGCCCGTTCTTCGTCAGAATTTGTTTAAATTGTAATTAATATTGTATTTATATATTTATTTTTATTTTAAAATTAATTATTTAATAAATGAAATCTGAAATTTAAAACTAATAATAATATTATAGAATTTAAATTCATACAAACCGAAATAGAAAAAAAACATTCAGAAAGTTTACAAACCGAAATAAAAATATTGTGAAAGTTTTAAAATGCAGAAACAAACTAAGAAGTCGAGGTCGAAGCCATCAACATGTTCAGCTTCTGCATTATCTCTTCGTTGGTCTTCTTTTGAGTTGCGAGCTCGGCAAGGATTGTGGCATTCTCCGAATGGATTGTGGCATTCTCAGAAAGGATAGTGGAGTTCTGCTCCTCCAATACCCCAATCCGTTCATCTTTGTCATGCAGCTCCTCGATGATCATGTGATAGGCATACGGAGCTTGCGAAGAAGATATCGGATATGAATAAGCACGGCGGGCTAACCCAACTAAACGGCCTCCTTTCTTTTTTGGAACCGCTTACAAAAATATTTAAAGTTAGTAAATAGTAAAATTACTAATGACATTAATTATAGTAAAAATCGTTGAATTAAGAAATTACCTTTTCGACAAACTCATTTATTTGCATTTGGGACAGGTTTGTTGAAGCTCCCGTAGAATCGGCGCCGTCATCAGATTGAGATGCTATTTCGGTTTGCACCAAATCAACAACATCTCTGATCACGGCGTCCTGAATCTGACCCGTTTTCTTGTTAGTGTGAGCCGCCTTAATGAGGGTCAGAGAATAAACGGGATTACCGTCATTTGCTTCAATCTGAAAAACCACCAATATAATTAGCCAAGAATATATAAATGTTTATTTAAATAAATATAAAGATAAATAATTGAAAAAGCTTTCAAAATCATCCTCCTTAGTAGACATGGAGCAGACGCCGAGTTGTGCACATACATACCTTTCCCGCCATGATCACTCCTCCGGTTCTTGGAGTTCCTAGTAGACGTCTGGGCAGTTTCATCCTTCTCCCAGTGAGCTATCAGCTGATCCCACACCGTCCCGTTGAGGTACCGTGGCCTCTTGTTCTTCTGCCAAACTGTCTTCCACGCGTTCATCTGCTTCGTATAAGAGTCCATGGCCTTCTCGTTAAATTTCTTACGGACTGTTTCCATAAGATCGGGATGCTAGTTGAACTCTTGCTACAAAACATATAACATTTATTAAAAGACATTTGATATGATTCTTTTTCCAATTTGTTGGAAATTCTTTCCAGTCGAAGTGAGTCATATTATTATATTTTATTTCATGGTTTCCATAATCTATTTTATGGATCCTCGTCTTACAATGACACTGGAGAACAATACCAGAACCGAGTTGATTATGAATTTCTACACGATTAGACTTGCAAGCTGTACCAACTCTGTAATAGGTAGCAAAAATCAATATAAAACATATAAGAAGTTTCATTTTGTAGATGTAAGATAATCAAAACAGTGTATCAATGTGAAATATTTATATAAAAAATGTAACGTTTTTAAAATTTAGTAAATAACCTTTTTATGCTGTTAGCTAAATTTAAATTAGACATACACTATTTTTATTACTAGTCAAAGAAATATTTATGGCAAAAAATATGAGTAACCAACAATAAAATAGAACAAATGGATTCATATTTATAGGTAATAACAAATTTATTATCTATACTATTATTTGCGAAGTTATTTCGTAACGGAGCTTCTACATTAAAAGTTAGATCGGTTAATATCGTTTATACCCTTAATAAAAATTATTTTTATTATATTTATCAATTATTTATCTTTCCATTTTTATTAATTATTTTAGATAATAACACAAAAAACAATAAATTTTGGATAATGATAATATAAAAATCAATTCCTTTTTTATTCAACTAATTTTTTATACAAATTTATCTTCTATCTTTTTAGTTTTTTAGTATTATATAAAAATAAAAACCGTTGCAGAAAAAAAAAAGTAAAAGCGGAAATATGTTGCAGATATTATGTTGTCTTAGTGTACATATAATACTAAAATTTGCATCACTAATTTTTAATATTTTACTATCCTGAACAATATTCTAATGTCTCCACATAATCACTTTTGAAATTATCAAATTCAAATAAAACGAACAAATCATAATGTTTATTTTCAACATGTTTGATATGTGTTGGTTCACTTCAAACATATTCTCATTGATTAAGTAATAAAATATTTTAGGAATAAATATAAATCATCTATAAAATTTTATTATGTATATGTGAATACTTTCAAGTTTATGTTACATAAAAAAAAATATTTTATTAACATACAAAAAAAAAATTATTGTATACAAAATTTTAATATTTAACAAAGCATGAAAATAATTTAATTTAATGATTTTTAATTGAAAACATATATTTACAAATTTTATAAAATTATTAATCCTGCAAATGCGGACAAAACACCTAGTTTTTCTAGTATAAAAAAATTGGAGCTCTTAAACAATAAATTTAAAGAATTCACGTTAAATTATTAAAACTTAGAAAAATCTACACCGACAATAAGAGAAAATGTAATATTTTTTTTAAAGAGTCACGTTAATCCTCACACTTGTTAGATTTCCACGTGTTAACTTCTTTTTTTTTTTAGAATTTGTTGAATTTTGTTCTGGATATGTATATATGTTTAATCCCATCAAAATGTTGTTCGTCGGAAATTCGTTATAAATTTGTTATAAATTTGAAAATGAACCATGAGTTTGTTATAAATTTGAAAATCAACCATGAGTTTGTTATAAATTTGAAAATGAACCATGAGTTTGTTATAAATTTGCTCACCAAAATTATATTTTAAAAAATATATATTTTGAAACAGTTTGGAGTTTTGAACAATTATGATAATTTTTCTGCCTTCTAAACTTTCATTTATACTACTAAGGTTATTAACAAAACCATATAAACACTACAAGAAAACAGGGAGATTCTGATGGCCGAACTCGTCAGAAATTCGTCGGAATTAGGCAATACAGACGAATTTCTGACAAACCGGTTCGTCGGTATGATTTCGTCGGAAATAAAGTTTCGTCGGAATTCCGTCAGACGTTTTCGACGAATTTCTGACGAACACCGAGAAACAACATACTGATGAACTTCCGACGACAAACCGATGCAGTCACGAGAGACCAGCGTTCATCGGAAAACCCAGAATTCCGACGAACTGCGGGCGTCGGTACATTCCGACGAATCCGATTCCGTCGGTATTTTCTGAGGAACACTGTCCGACGGTATTTTCCGAGGACATGGTTCGTCGGTTTATACCGAGGAACTGGTTCGTCGGTTTTTTCCGAGGACTTCGTTTGTCGGTATGGTACATACCGACGCCCGTTGTTCGTCAGAATTTTGTTTTTTTTAAATTGTAATTAATATTGCATTTATATATTTATTTTTATTTTAAAATTAATTATTTAATAAATGAAATCTGAAATTTAAAACTAATAATAATATTATAGAATTTAAATTCATACAAACCGAAATAGAAAAAAAAAACATTCAGAAAGTTTACAAACCGAAATAAAAATTTTGTGAAAGTTTTAAAATGCAGAAACAAACTAAGAAGTCGAGGTCGAAGCCATCAACATGTTCAGCTTCTGCATTATCTCTTCGTTGGTCTTCTTTTGAGTTGCGAGCTCGGCAAGGATTGCGGCATTCTCCGAACGGATTGTGGCATTCTCAGAAAGGATAGTGGAGTTCTGTTCCTCCAATACCCCAATGGCCCAATCCGTTCATCTTTGTCATGCAGCTCCTCGATGATCATGGGATCGGCATACGGAGCTTGCGAAGAAGATGTCGGATATGAATAAGCACGGCGGACTAACCCAACTAAACGGCCTCCTTTCATTTTTGGAACCGCCTACAAAAATATTTAAAGTTAGTAAATAGTAAAATTACTAATGACATTAATTATAATAAAAATCGTTGAATTAAGAAATTACCCTTTCGACAAACTCATTTATTTGCATTTGGGACAGGTTTGTTGAAGCTCCCGAAGAATCGGCGCCGTCATCAGATTGAGATGCTATTTCGGTTTGCACCAAATCAACAACATCTCTGATCACGGCGTCCTGAATCTGACCCGTCTTCTTGTTAGTGTGAGCCGCCTTAATGAGGGTCAGAGAATAAACGGGATTACCGTCATTTGCTTCAATCTGAAAAACCACCAATATTAATTAGCCAAGAATATATAAATATTTATTTAAATAAATATAAAGATAAATAATTGAAAAAGCTTACAAGATCATCCTCCTTAATAGACATGGAGCAGATGTCGAGGTTGTGCACATACATACCTTTCCCGCCACGATCACTTCTCCGGTTCTTGGAGTTCCTAGTAGACGTCTGGGCAGTTTCATCCTTCTCCCAGTGAGCTATCAGCTGATCCCACACCGTCCCGTTGAGGTACCGTGGCCTCTTGTTCTTCTGCCAAACTGTCTTCCACGCGTTCATCTGCTTCGTATAAGAGTTCATGGTCTTCTCGTTAAATTTCTTACGGACTGTTTCCATAAGATCGTGATGCCAGTTGAACTCTTGCTACAAAACACATAACATTTATTAATAAGTAGATAAAAAAAGTAAATACTTAAAAACAATTGAAGAATTACTATACCGCAAATTGACGAAACCACAACTCTCGTTCGTCCTGAGGGATCACACTCCACTTCGGATAGCCATGATGGAGCATGGAATAGATCATCTGGTTGATGCATCTGCTAATGCCATTCATCGACTTGGTGAACCTTTAAAAAAAATATAAGTTAGCAAAATAATTAATGAAAAAAAAACATAATACTACAAATAAAAAAAATTCTAACCAAGTGCTCTGTCCTCGTCGTGGGTATTGTTGGAGAACCGTGAGATGCGCTCGACCCGGTTGTTGAACCAATTGTTCAACTGGCATGACTCCGGCGGGAGGGGCAGCGGGAGCTGGAGCTGGAGCGGGAGGTGGAACAGGAGCGGGAGGTGGAGCGGGGGCTGGAGGAGGAATATAGGCGGGTGCCGAGTTTTGTTTCTGGGACGATCCACGGGAGATACGGGAACTGCTCGCGAAACTCCATCGCTGTCGAGTAGGGGCGCGGGGAACATCCTCCGACCTGAAAAATAATAAAATTTTATAAATACGAAAAAGTTTATAATGTTTTATATTTTTAATGTTTTCATTTATATATTTACAAAAAAATTATCCTACATGAAAAATTTAAAAAAAAAATAGAAAAATGTTGTTAAATATTTTGAAAATCATAAAAACGTTTTTAAAATTCAAAAAATGTTTTAAAAAATCAAAAACGTTTTGAAAAATCATAAAAACGTTTTTCAAATTCAAAAAAAAATGTTTTTAAAAATAAAAAAAAAATGTTTTTAAAAATCAAAAACGTTTTGAAAAATCATAAAAATGTTTTTAAAATTCAAAAAAATGTTTTCAAAAATCAAAAACGTTTTGAAAAATCATAAAACGTTTTTATAAATAAAAAAAAACGCATTAAAACTTCAAAAACGTTTCGGAAAATCAAAAAAAACGATTTTAAAAAGCATCAAAACGTTTTAAAAATTCATAGAAACGTTTTTAAAAATAATAAAAACGTTATTAAAAATCAAAAAACGCTTTAAAACATCAAAACCGTTTTGAAAAATCAAAAAAAAAACATTTTTAAAATCATCAAAACGTTTTTAGAATAAAAAAAACGTTTTAAAAAACAACAATTAACACAATAATCCTAACTCATACATCCTAAACTATCCAAAACAACCTAAAATCCGAGATCTAAGTTCCAAAACGCTAAAAACTACATGAAACGAAGAGGAGAGGAAGAGATGTGAAGAGAAACTTACATGATTGAGAGAGAGGAGAGGATGGGGAAGAGATTATTGAGAGAGAGGAGAGGACTGGGTGGATACGGACCGAATCGCCAAGAAATCGCCAAGAAACAGAGGAGAGAAAAGAGAGAGAGAGAGAGATGCGGCGGATGAAACGAAGAAGAAGAGTTTCCCTAATATATTTATGGATTCCGACGGACACGGGTTCGTCAGTATTCCGTCGGAATCCTTAAATATATTAAGAATGGCGGTTCGCGAAATATTTCACGCGGTTTGGTTTTCCCGGGTTAAATATATATTCCGACGGAACCATGGTCCGTCAGAAAATTCCGATGGAATATTGACGACAATTTGTGACGGAATTCCGACCTTTTAGTGTTTAGGGGTTCATTTCAAATTTCTTGGCTTTTCATGAGAAAGCCTCATGCAGTGGAAACACTTCTTCTTCACTCGTTCATAGCGTACCTCAATAAATTCCACTCTGCCTCCAGAAAGAGTTAATGATTTTTTATCTCGTAGAGGCTGATTGAGATCTAAAATCACTTGCACACGAATGTAATCGGTGAGGAGAGGTTTTTCAGGATCAAATTCAATCACCTTGATGTGACCAATCTCATAAGCAACAGCATCAATCGTTTTTAGCGTCAGGTAATTGACCGGGATATTGTATAATCGGATCCGGGTCGGTGCTAGTTGCAAGTAGTTAGACGGAGGAGATTCCACCCATCTTTCCATCGCTAGTCCCCAGTCATCAAAAGTCCAAAAACCTTGATCCAACACCATCTAAATATCAGTCTCCAAATAAAAAACAAACTGAAAACGATCCCTGGATAATGCTATGCCCCGGACTCTGTCGTAAACCTTCCAAATCTTTGGCATGGTCCTTAGCATTCTTCCCATAGTCTGACATTCTGGATTGAGTAAACGGCCTAGAAGACTTCGAGAGCCTCGTTCTATCGCACAGAAACCGGCATCGTCAGGAATGATGATCGACTTATCTTCCTCCAAGGTCATGCCTTGAAGAACTTTTGCTAGATTGTCGTCCATCAATAGAAAAAAAGATATATTTTTTTGTTATTCCTCAGCGGAACTCTTTGGTAGATAAGAGGGATATATGACGGCGGAGGCAAGAACCCCAGATAAACACATATCTTCTTTGCAGATTTAAGTTGAAAACGGATAAATCCGGAAGATTTACAAAGATTTCCAAAAGATGTTTGGAAAATTTCCAAGTTAATCCCAACTACAGCAAGGATATTCTCCTTCGCCTTGTGGAGAGAAAAAAATCGCCCTCATAGCGTTGATCTCCTTATGTTCAACACAGAAGTTTTATTAATCTGTGTATTTTTGTCGCACGTTTAATTAATTGTCCCTCATTCGCACTTCTTGAGATTTTAATGTCTGGGCCAAAAAGGTTTTGTAAAACAATAATGAAAAGCGTTGGACTTTTTACTTGGTTAGTGCTGACCTCAATTATTGAGGGTCAAAAAATCATAATTTCTTATCTATATAAAAATATATGAATGTCTAAATAAGAATCAGGGACCAAAAAGATGACATATGCCTATGCATGTGTGTATGTGTGTTAGATATGTGTACTGTGGAAGTTTTTGTGGTATAGAACTGTGGATGCTCTGTGCACTGCAAAACGAAATGACGTCACTTGTTTCAGTACATATTCATAAAGCTTCTTCCTCGAAATATATACATTTTCTTTTATTATTGTTCACTGTACTTTTTCTTACAGTATCAACCCTTTTTATATAATTTATATATTTACGTTTTCTTTTAATTAGAAAAATTGATTGATTCAGGTTGAAGAAGGAAGCCAATTGAATACGGTGGAAGATATTGCAGCAGCTGTGAATCAAATCCTTTTGAGGATTCAAGAAGAGCGACCCTTTAGCTGATATAGTTGAATTTTAGTTATGACACATTTAGAGGAACTCTAATTTTTCATATGTGATAATTTACTCTATTTCTATATTAACATAAATAACAATATTTAACTTTTCATGGGTCTTTGTGTTTTTTACTTTTGATATATGATGATGATGTTTCAAGCGTCCGTTGATGTTATTATCCTTATTTAGCCGTCCATCATTCAAAATTAGCATTTGCTCTCTGAGAAATTCATGGTAAGTTTATGTAATTGTAATGGTACGATGGTAAGTTTATATTTTTTTATATAGACAATTTATAAATAGTCTATATATAAATTGTCACGGTTAGCTCTTTCCCGAACACCTGGTCTGGCTTGTTGTTTCTGTCATTTAAAGAGTATTCTAGGGAGTTAGCAGCCCTAAGAGCTGCATTCCTAAGTACCTGACTGATTACAGCCCTAAAACTAACCACCTGTAACTTAAATATTTAACCTAATTTTTTAACTTAGAATCTAGACAATGTTTGTTTAACCAGATCACAATTAAAAAGCAATAAGATAATTTATACTAGTAAAAATGATCATTTGAGGCTCCATGGAGCGTCTACATCTGCATAAACTCATTTTTCCGAAAGATGCCACACATACCATTATTACTAAAAAGTAAAAACTAAAAAATAAGCAGATATACAATAGAAAGAAAAATAGATAATAAGTAAACATACCATATAAAAAATAGAAATATTACATTAAACATATATCTAAAAATTTATTACAAAATAAATAATAAAGTAAATTCAATGTAAGGAAAATTAGATAATAAGTAAATATATCATTTACCAACCTTCCAATGAAGTACAAATACCCATGGTTTATCATAATCCTTTCTTAAGTAAATTCCATCTTTTCTGGCAGCCCATAAACGTCGTTGACCACATCGGCCCCTATGGGCTTCCCGATATACTTGAACATCAAAGTAATACCTATCATACCTTAAAAGACATTTGATATGATTCTTTTTCCAATTTGTTGGAAATTCTTTCCAGTCGAAGTGAGTCATATTATTATATTTTATTTCATGGTTTCCATAATCTATTTTATGGATTCTCGTCTTACAATGACACTGGAGAACAATACCAGAACCGAGTTGATTATGAATTTCTACACGATTAGACTTGCAAGCTGTACCAACTCTGTAATAGGTAGCAAAAATCAACATAAAACATATAAGAAGTTTCATTTTGTAGATGTAAGATAATCAAAAAAGTGTATCAATGTGAAATATTTATATAAAAAAATGTAACGTTTTTAAAATTTAGTAAATAACCTTTTTATGCTGTTAGCTAAATTTAAATTAGACATACACTATTTTTATTACTAGTCAAAGAAATATTTATGGCAAAAAATATGAGTAACCAACAATAAAATAGAACAAATGGATTCATATTTATAGGTAATAACATATTTATTATCTATACTATTATTTGCGAAGTGATTTCGCAACGGAGCTTCTACATTAAAAGTTAGATCGGTTAACATCGTTTATACCCTTAATAAAAAATTATTTTTATTAAATTTATCAATTATTTATCTTTCTATTTTTATTAATTATTTTAGATAATAACATAAAAACAATAAATTTTGGATAATGATAATATAAAAATCAATTCCTTTTTTATTCAACTAATTTTTTATACAAATTTATCTTCTATCTTTTTAGTTTTTTAGTATTATATAAAAATAAAAATCGTTGCAGAAAAAAAAAAGTAAAAGCAGAAATATGTTGCAGATATTATATGTTGTCTTAGTGTACATATAATACTAAAATTTACATCACTAATTTTTAATATTTTACTATCCTGAACAATATTCTAATGTCTCCACATAATCACTTTTGAAATTATCAAATTCAAATAAAACGAACAAATCATAATGTTTATTTTCAACATGTTTGATATGTGTTGGTTCACTTCAAACATATTCTCATTGATTAAGTAATAAAATATTTTAGGAATAAATATAAATCATCTATATAATTTTATTATGTATATGTGAATATTTTCAAGTTTATGTTACATAAAAAAAATATTTTATTAACATACAAAAAAAATTATTGTATACAAAATTTTAATATTTAACAAAGCATGAAAATAATTTAATTTAATGATTTTTAATTGAAAACATATATTTACAAATTTTATAAAATTATTAATCCTGCAAATGCGGACAAAACACCTAGTTTTTCTAGTATAAAAAATCGGAGCTCTTAAACAATAAATTTAAAGAATTCACGTTAATTATTAAAACTTAGAAAAATCTACACCGACAATAAGAGAAAATTTTATATTTTTTTAAAGAGTCACGTTAATCCTCACACTTGTTAGATTTCCACGTGTTAACTTCTTTTTTTTTTAAGAATTTGTTGAATTTTGTTCTGGATATGTATATATGTTTAATCCCATCAAAATGTTGTTCGTCGGAAATTCGTTATAAATTTGTTATAAATTTGAAAATGAACCATGAGTTTGTTATAAATTTGAAAATGAACCATGAGTTTGTTATAAATTTGAAAATGAACCATGAGTTTGTTATAAATTTGCTCACCAAAATTATATTTTAAAAAATATATATTTTGAAACAGTTTGGAGTTTTGAACAATTATGATAATTTTTCTGCCTTCTAAACTTTCATTTATACTACTAAGGTTATTAACAAAACCATATAAACACTAGAAGAAAACAGGGAGATTCTGATGGCCGAATTCGTCAGAAATTCGTCGGAATTAGGCAATACAGACGAATTTCTGACAAACCGGTTCGTCGGTATGATTTCGTCGGAAATAAAGTTTCGTCGGAATTCCGTCAGACGTTTTCGACGAATTTCTGACGAACACCGAGAAACAACATACTGATGAACTTCCGACGACAAACCGATGCTGTCACGAGAGACCAGCGTTCATCGGAAAACCCATAATTCCGACGAACTGTGGGCGTCGGTACATTCCGACGAATCCGATTCCGTCGGTATTTTCTGAGGAACACTGTCCGTCGGTATTTTCCGAGGACATGGTTCGTCGGTTTATACTGAGGAACTGGTTCGTCGGTTTTTTCCGAGGACCTCGTTCGTCGGTATGTACCATACCGACGCCCGTTGTTCGTCAGAATTTGAGGCTCCATGGAGCGTCTACATCCGCATAAACTCATTTTTCCGAAAGATGCCACACATACCATTATTACTAAAAAGTAAAAACTAAAAAATAAGCAGATATACAATAGAAAGAAAAATAGATAATAAGTAAACATACCATATAAATCTGGTAGAATCGGCGCCGTCATCATTATGGTTATTTGCGGTCTTTGTCCGGTAATTTCAGTAGGTGTTACATCTTCAGGCGCCGCTTTCTTGATTCTAGTACTTCTTCTCGTTGGCGTTAGAACTAAATTCTTTTTTGGAGAAGACGGTTTCTTCGTTGTTCTTTTCTTCACTTTTAGTGTTGTTGCATCGGCAACTTGCGAAGTTGGATCTACTACCTCCAAGCCTTGATTACGTCTACTCCGACGAGAACCAACTTGACCTCCTCCTCTTGTCTTTGCCATTTCTGAAACAGATAAACAAAGAACATATCCAATCAAAGTAAAATCAAAATCCAAAATTAAAACCGAAAATCACAAACTTGGACATGCATGTGTTAAAATCTCAATCTTAATCGAAACCCACAATCAAAATCGAAACCCACAATTTAAATCAAAACCTAAAATCAAAAGAGATTTGAATCAAAGAGATACAATCGAAGAGATACAATCAAAAGCAAGTTCGAGATAAATCGAAGAGATAAATCATGGAGGAAACTTTCTAATCTAAACTCAGAATCAAATCGAAACTCATACCAATTGAAGCTTCGGTTCGAGAGAAGTCTCCCGATTTTCTACAAACTATGAAGAACAAAGGGTTTTCGAGTATGAGGGAGTGTGAAGAGAAGGAAGAGAAATGAGTTTCGCGATTTTAACTTAAGTGTACTTTTTGATATATTTTTTCATATACGATAGTATTTATTTTTTATTTGCAATGGTAAGGCACCTCAACTTACAAAATTAACGCGGCTGAATTCTTTTATTTTCCCGCGATTACAAACATAGCTTTTACATTCTAAAAACGCTATTATAAAGACTCGTCTTGGTATACAATAGCAGAAATACCAAAACCGCTATGCTGCGATGCTATTAATACCCACATTTCCTGTAGTGTGTGATTTACAAGTCCAAAGAAACCAGTCCCTATATCATATGTGACAGCGCGCCGCATCTGGACCGTGACATGTTTCATATTGTGTATGGTCCAACTATTGCAGCTACATCAGTGGTTTTTGAGCAAGCAGAGCAAGAAGATGTTTTACAGAGATGTGTTGATGGGTTATTGGCCATTGCAAAACTTTCATCGTACTATCATTTGAATAAGGTATTGGATGATCTGGTTGTGTCTCTCTGCAAAATCACACCGTTCTTTGACTCATTATCTGTTGATGAAGCTGTCCTTGCTCTAGGAGAAGATTCCAGAGCTAGAATGGCCACTGAAGCTGTTTTCTTGATTGCAAATAAGTACGGTGACTATATCAGTTCGGGCTGGAAAAACATCCTGGAATGTGTCTTGAGCCTCTACAAACTCCAGATCTTACCAGCTCATATAGCTAGTGATGCAGTGGATGACCCGGAGCCATCAACTAGTAACCCAGAGCAAGAAAAACCTTTAGTAAATCCCGTGTCAGTAGTATCACAGGTACAACCTAGAAAATCCTCTAGCTTTATTGGTCGATTTAGCCAGCTTTTGTCTTTTGAGATGGAAGAGACAGAGCCATTATTACCCACTGAGGAAGAACTGGCAGCTTATAAACTCGCTCGTGGGTGAAAGATTGTCACATTGATAGCATATTCTCAGACAGCAAATTTTTCCAAGCTGAGTCTCTACAGCAGCTTGTTAGCTCTCTCATAAAAGCAGCCGCGAAAGATGAAGCTAGTGCGGTCTTTTGCTGGAGCTTCTTATTGCAGTAACTCTGAATAACCGAGACAGAATCCTACTGATCTGGCAAACTGTTTACGAGCACATCTCGGGTATTGTTCAATCAACGACAACACCATGCCCGTTTGTTGAAAAGGCTGTCTTTGGTGTCTTGAAGATTTGTCAGAGATTATTGCCGTACAAGGAGAATCTAACAGACGACCTTCTGAAGTCACTCCAACTTGTTCTCAAGCTTGATGCAAGGGTGGCTGATGCGTACTGTGAACCCATCACTCAAGAAGTTTCTCGTCTTGTAAAAGCGAATGCATCTCACGTCAGATCCCATGTTGGTTGGCGAACAATCATATCTCTGTTATCAATCACATCCCGGCATCCAGATGCTTCTGATGCTGGATTCGAAGCTCTCCGGTTTATAATGTCAGAAGGAGCTCACTTGCTACCATCAAACTACATTCTCTGTTTAGACGCAGCTAGACAGTTTGCTGAATCCCGAGTCGGCGAAATCGATAGGTCTGTATCAGCCATCGACTTAATGTCGAACTCTGTGTTCTGTCTTGCGAGGTGGTCTCAAGAGGCGAAAAAATCGGTGGGAGAAGATGAAGCTATGATGAAACTAAGTCAAGATATTGGAGAAATGTGGCTCAGGCTCGTGAACAACCTCAAAAGAGTTTGTCTTGATCAACGCGACCAAGTGAGAAACCACGCTATCTTAATGCTGCAGAGATCTGTCGCCGGTGCAGACGGGATCATGTTACCGCAGCCTCTATGGTTCCAGTGCTTCGACTCCGCAATCTTCCCATTGCTAGACGGACTGCTCACTTTTTCAGTCGAGAATTCAAGAAAGACACTCAAGAAAACAGTTGAAGAAATGCTCGTGCTTGCCACAAAGCTCATGTCGAAGGCTTTTCTTCAGTCTCTCCAAGACATCTCGCAGCAACCATCCTTCTGCAGACTCTGGCTTGGGGTATTGGACCGTATGGAGACTTACATGTCGACCAAGTTCAGAGGAAAAAGAAGCGAGAAAGTCCATGAACTCGTACCGGAACTGCTGAAGAACACGTTGCTGGTGATGAAGACGACGAGTGTTCTATTATCAGGTGATGATATCGGAAGCGATAGTTTCTGGCAACTGACTTGGCTTCATATGAACAAGATATCTCCTTCACTGCAATCTGAAGTGTTCCCTCAAGAAGAGCTCGATCAGTTTCAGAGACGAAACGCAAAGCCTGAGGATACTCTTCCACCTGAAAGGGTGGTGGAATAGAAAGGAAAGGAACTTGTTCCCAACAGGGGATTATAATTATAATACTTTGGAGTTTGGAGCTTTTGGACTTTTATGGTATGCACGTTGAAATCATGGATTTTTTTTTTTTTTCATTAAAGCCTCTTGGGCTAGTCAAGAGTACAAAATATAGCAAACACGTATTCAAACCATAAGATGAGATAATACAAATTAAAAAAACACGTGTAAGCTATTCTGGAGAGATGCTGCTACGTGGCTTGGCACAATGCATCTACGGACACCAAGCTTGCTTCCATCATTGGTTTCACCGACTTTTGACTCCACCACAGACCACCGTGGTTCCACCACCAGGGATGCAGAGAGCCGCCGACGACAATTCTTCAGACAACCACAACATCCCAAATTGCTTGAATTTTGTACTCCTTGACGAAAACCTTTTGTTTCAACCGAGACTAAATGACCAGAGGGACCATGATTCACCGCAAATTAAATCGGAGGAAGTTTAAGCCAGGGATGAAGAGAGATCCTTTGTCGGACCGTTTTCAAACGCCGACTCTTCTGAATCTACTTCAAAAGGCCTAATAAATCCATCTAAAACTCACCCTCTTTAAGAGGAGAAGCTTTACCTAATGCCATAAATGGCTAATCTGAAGATGGTAAAGACTGATTCTCATTAAAAGAGGTAAAGTTGATACGATGAACATGATATCTAATCAACTGTCACCGGGATTTAAGTGATACGCAACGAAAGGTTGAAACTTTATTTGAAAATCAACCCAAATCAAAGAAAAGAAAACCGTGTAGAACCGCTTTGATATTGAGTTGAAGACACAACAAAATTCGCCTACGCGAAGTCTAAATCGCCTATGCGAAAACGAAGTCTGCTAAACAGAAAAGAGAATCGATCAAAGATCGAAAGATATAAACAACAAAAAGATAAAATCCACTCTTCCCTCTGAAAGATCTTTTATTGGTAAGAGGGATGAGAGTGGAGAGGTTTTTTCTCTCTCTAAGATAGAGAGAGAACCCCCTCAATTGTTATTTTAAGCTAATCATGGATTTGATTGGAAAAATATATTTTGGAGGCAATTCAGAAAAGTGTCGGGCACAAGCCTCCCACAAACTGTTTATTGAGTTGCGTATACGACCAGACAGATAAAATGAACAGTTGAATATAGGAAGTATGTAAAAACTTCAATAAGTTACTGATATTGGAAGGGTCAAAAAGAAAATGACCGAAATTGTTTTAATTTTATAAACGAGTGGGGGCACACCAAAGAGAGTGTATGTCTTGTAGACCAATACTTGCTCAAACTCCGTAGAACATTATTTCCGGCGATCCCTAGAAAATAATTATTCATCATCAATTCGGTTCATTGTCGCATTTCAGAATTTTCGTCTTCTGATTCCGACACCGTAGTTCTTCTTCCCCGTTCTTTTCTCAGGTCTCATCTGAATCTTTTCTGGTTGTGGATTCCACTTTTATTATCTCGCAATTTCCCTAATTTCGCTTATGCTTCGGCGAATACACGAGTCTCTTCAATCGATTGAGATCGGTGAATTCTTACTTTTTTTTTTTTACCCTAATAAACCTCGTGTTGACATTTGTTTCAGAAACACACAAACATATTAGGATTCATTTTATGCTTTAAATATCTATCATCATCATCATTGTGTTTTGTTTGATTCTTGCAGAGTATCTAATCTACCCTACTAGGAGGAACAATGAGTGAGGTGTTTAACGGATACGAGCGCCAATACTGCGAAATCTCTGCCAATCTTTCCAAGAAATGTTCCTCTGCTGTCTCCCTTGCTGGAGGTTGCTTTCTTTCTTTCTTCACTGATTGTCTCGAGCATCATCATCATCATCAATTCTTTCTGTTGATTTGCCTAGCATATACATTTATTGATGATAAGATACTTTTACCGATTGATCTGCAGAGCAAAAGAAGCAGAAGCTCTCTGAAATCAAATCCGGCCTTGAACTTGCAGAAGCATTGGTATGATATGATGAAATCAAATCCGTCCTTCTTATGTATTGATGACGACTCTATGTGTGTGTGTGTGTTTTTCTTTTATTAACCAGATTAGGAAAATGGACATTGAGGCGAGGAGCCTCCCACCCGGTGTTAAATCCAGCCACCTTGTCAAGCTAAGAGAGTTCAAGTCTGATCTCAACAACTTCAAAACAGAAGTGAAGAGAATCACATCTGGAAACTCCAACGCTGCTGCTCGAGACGAGTTGCTTGAAGCTGGTCTCGCCGACACAAAAACGGTTTGTTGGAAAAAAAAAAGGACTCCACTAGTTAAGATCTTTGTTGCTAGTTAAAACATCGTTTTGATTAATTATGAAAATTTGTGGTTCAATCATCAGGCTTCAGCTGATCAAAGATCAAGACTGATGACGTCAACGGAGCGTTTGGGCCGAACTTCGGACAGACTCAAGGACAGTCGTAGAACAATGATGGAGACTGAAGAGATTGGCGTTTCGATCCTCCAAGACTTGCACGGTCAGAGACAGACTCTCCTACGTGCCGGGGACACGGTATTGTTCACTCTCTCCTCTCTTACTTCAAAGTTTGATTTTCAAAATTTTTACAGACAACTTGATTTTGGTATCTCGGTTAACCAATAGTTAGAACTCTGATACAGCTTAGTGGAGTAGACGAGAATGTTGGAAAGAGCAAGAAGATCTTGACAGGCATGAAGACGAGGATGAACAGGAACAAATGGACCATTGGAGCCATTATCACCGCTTTGGTCCTGGCCATTATCGTCATCTTGTACTTCAAACTCACCAAGTAAAGCCTCTGTAACTGAGCCAAATCTTTTTCACTGAACGAAAACTGTTGTCCTCGTTTGTGAATCTTTGATTTTTCCTTCTGTTTTTCTTTTTGGCTTTCTGTGTGAAAAGTTGTCTTTGCCACCTTTTTATTATTGCCTCAAGAAAGTAAGGCCTCAGATTGTTTTGGTTTGAGTTTGCAATTGCATTAATATATTTTGTGTCTTTTTGGTCTAAATGCTGCTAAAATACGATTTGCAGAGGCATAATTACATTTTAAAAATCAGAGGTTTAAATCTCAAACCCTTGATGTAATTCTCACTTTCTAATCTTTGCATTCCGAACTGCCTCAGCGATTAGAACATCTAATAGTTAATCAAATTGACAGAAGAAGCCATTTGATTAAATCTTTTGTTCATGTGGTGGGATTGAGAAACTGTACATTATTGAATATTGACATTAATACAATTCTGGCTTAGTCGATAACTTGTGTAGTTTTCTCTCATTCTTGAACCTGATGTGTAGTCCGCGAGCAAGCTACCATTAACCGTATGCCTTCATATTCTCCACTAAACCGCTCAAAACTGTGTGTTCAAATCAGATCATGTGTAAACACAGTCTCTTAAGAAGATAAGTCAATTAAGAGCTTCACTTCTAGCTGACCTCTTAGCATTGTGTTATTTCCTCTTGGGTCTGGGTACAATGCTCCTTTCACTTCTAAGCTGAAGTCAGATGGCTCCATCACTCGGTCAAGTCTTCTAAGCTCCTCTGAAACAAAAGCAATGCAAAAACATATAGGATCCATAATTAAATTGCAATTCTCCGATTAAAATTTAATATCCCGAGCTCGATCGAAACAACGGACCGAATATCGAATCATCGAATCATGATTCCCGGTTATACCAGTCAGCAAACCGGTACGATCAGATTGCTAAACCAATTAAGATCAATCCCACGTGGCACAGCTCCCCCGCGTTGTAGTGGTTGCCATAGGGATAAGGATAACGTGGGTCCACACGTGTTCAACACTCATCACTCAAAACGCAACGTTTCGTCTCCCCCTTCCCTTCCCCGCGTTTAAATATTTCTCTCTTTCATCATTTTCATCAGATATCCAAAAGAGAGTAAACGAAGAAGAGAAAGAAGACTAAGAAACGATGCCGTACTACACCAGAGACGAGGATGAGGTCGACGATTTCGAGGAGTTCGATCCGACGCCGTACAGCGGCGGCTACGACATCACCGTGATCTACGGCCGTCCGATCCCTCCTTCGGACGACACCTGTTACCCTCTCTCCTCCGCAGACGACGAGGATTTCGAATACGAGACGCCTGAGTTCACCTCGTACCACGATCCTTCGGCTTATTCCGAAGAGGCTCTTCAAACCGAGTACAGCAGCTACTCCCGTCCCAAGCCCCGACCCGATTCGGCAGGAGGCGGTCATGTCCAAGGTGAAAGACCTGATCCCGGTTATGGATCTGAATCCGGTTATGGCGGCAAACCGGAATCGGAGTACGGATCTGGTTACGGTGGGGAGACTGAAGTTGAGTATGGCCGGAGACCTGAAGAGAGTGGCGAGAATGAATCTGAGTATGAGAAGAAACCGAGCTTTGGGGAAGAGAGGAGCGAGTATGAACGTAAGCCTAGCTATGGAAGATCTGAGGAGCAAGAAGAAGAAGGTTACAGGCAGCCTAGCTATGGAAGATCTGAGGAAGAGGAAGGAGGCTACAGGAAGCCTAGTTATGGTGAGGAAGAGGAAGAAGGAAGTTACAGGACGCCCAGTTATGGTGATGATGATGAAGGGAGCTATGGTCGCAAGAAATATGTAAGTTCAACAGATTGTGAATTTTCCATAATGTATATAGGAGTCGTTAAAACTTAAAACCCATTGTTGACTATAGTGTAGAGTAACTCTCTGATTTGATCCAAAAAAAATGTAACTCTCTGTTTCACATTCAAAAATGAATTTACTTGAACTGAAAGCTAGTTTTACGACGCCGTTTAGTTACTTACTATTATTCCCTCCTCAATGGGACTGTTAATATTAGCATTTTTGAGTTTGTATTAAACATAACCAAGGTTATCATTTGTAGTAACGATCTATGTATATTAAAATTTGTAGGGTGATAATGACTCTGATGATGATGAGAAGGAAAAACAGATGTATGGGTACGAGCATCGGAACCGGATGCGTCGTGATGAGGATGATGCCTATTGACTATAACCCTCTCTGTGTGCTGTAGAAGTGTTATGATGAAGTTGGCTTATAGTTCCCTACTAAATAAAAAAAAACAAGTCATTTATCTAAAAACGTCGTCGTTGTGTTTGTTTGAATCTTCTTCTTTATATACAGCAGTCTCTATCACATTATGTGTATGAATCTCTTCATTATATACAGCAGTCTGTTGTATTTTTTGTAACTTTTCTTGCCTTCAGTTACCTGGTCGCTACGTTGCTCTTACTAAGTCTCACCAAACATAAAAGTTGTACGTCACATAATTCACGAGATTTGAGCTGCTGCCCACTTAAGTAGATTGCGATTGTATTGTCAGTGTCACTCGCTTGCACGTCATATACAATTCACGATACATGAGCTCGCCCACTTCATTGTTTCGCCATGCATTAAACCTAGCATACGCTACTCTCTGTCTAAACATGCAGATATTTTAATACTAAACGTCATTTACTCCTGCTCTTGTTTTGTAATTTATATCAGTTTTGGACCTTTGGTAGACTAAAGTTCCCAAAACAAATGGGTGTATTCCCCGGATTTGGTAGCTGGATCAATCAGAATAGTCAACAGCTTCTTGAGGTCAGCTTCATATCCATCAATCACAGGACCCGAGTCGAATAGATAGAAACAATATTTTTATTTTGTTTGTTGTAGGCCGACTCGAAGAGATCTGAAATCGTCGACTCAGAAGACGACTTTAAATATCCTGCTAAGATATATTATGATTTAAATGAGGCGCGGAAGCAACAAGATCTTTGGCGTGAAGCAGAGAAGAAGCATCCATGGCATAATGCATCTCCTAAGATCAAGGTATAACAGAAAAATCACCCCAAACAAAATACAATACCCATGTCCTTGTTTTGCCTTGGTAAGAATCAAGCACAAAGATCATTAAAAAATTCTTAATGTTTTTGATGTTTGAAGGTGACAGAGAAAAATGGTTTTTACCATATGAACATAGAATTGACCGTAGGGCTGCCTCCTGATTTCTTCTACGACCTTTTGATTAATCCAGAAGGCGGTCCATTTATAGATTTGCATAAGGGGCGCAGACTTCTGGTTTCTTTTCTAATCATTATATGATTTCAATGTGGGTATTAAATATAGCAATGCTTGAGACTCTGAGATTTTTTTATTATGAAGGAAAACAAATCACGACATGTTTTGTTTGAGAATGGTCCGAGGCAAAGGACGAGGGTAAAGACACTACAAGAAAACAGGGGATTCTGATGGCCGAATTCGTCAGAAATTCGACAGAATTAGGCAATACAGACGAATTTCTAACAAACCGGTTCGTCGGTATGATTTCGTCGGAAATAAAGTTTCGTCGTAATTCCGTCAGATGTTTTCGACGAATTTCTGACGAACACCGAGAAACAACATACTGACGAACTTCCGACGACAAACCGATGCTGTCACAAGAGACCAGCGTTCATCGGAAAACCCATAATTCCGACAAACTGTAGGCGTCGGTACATTCCAACGAATCCGATTCCGTCGGTATTTTCCGAGGAACACTGTCCGTCGGTATTTTCCGAGGACATGGTTCGTCGGTTTATACCGAGGAACTGGTTCGTCGGTTTTTTCCGAGGACCCCGTTCGTCGGTATGTAACGACGCCCGTTGTTCGTCAGAATTTTGTTTTTTAAAATTGTAATTAATATTGCATTTATATATTTATTTTTATTTTAAAATTAATTATTTAACAAATGAAATCTGAAATTCAAAACTAATAATAATATTATAGAATTTAAATTCATACAAACCGAAATAGAAAAAAACATTCAGAAAGTTTACAAACCGAAATAAAAATATTGTGAAAGTTTTAAAATGTAGAAACAAACTAAGAAGTCGAGGTCGAAGCCATCAACATGTTCAGCTTCTGCATTATCTCTTCGTTGGTCTTCTTTTGAGTTGCGAGCTCGGCAAGGATTGTGGCATTCTCCGAACGGATTGTGGCATTCTCAGAAAGGATAGTGGAGTTCTGCTCCTCCAATACCCCAATCCGTTCATCTTTGTCATGCAGCTCCTCGATGATCATGGGATCGGCATACGGAGCTTGCGAAGAAGATGTCGGATATGAATAAGCACGGCAGGCTAACCCAACTAAACAGCCTCCTTTCCTTTTTGGAACCGCCTACAAAAATATTTAAAGTTAGTAAATACTAAAATTACTAATGACATTAATTATAATAAAAATCGTTGAATTAAGAAATTACCTTTTCGACAAACTCATTTATTTGCATTTGGGACAGGTTTGTTGAAGCTCCCGTAGAATCGGTGCCGTCATCAGATTGAGATGCTATTTCGGTCTGCACCAAATCAACAACATCTCTGATCACGAGGTCCTGAATCTGACCCGTCTTCTTGTTAGTGTGAGCCGCCTTAATGAGGGTCAGAGAATAAACGGGATTACCGTCATTTGCTTCAATCTGAAAAACCACCAATATTAATTAGCCAAGAATATATAAATATTTATTTAAATAAATATAAAGATAAATAATTGAAAAAAGCTTACAAGATCATCCTCCTTAGTAGACATGGAGCAGGCGCCGAGGTTGTGCACATACATACCTTTCCCGCCACGATCACTCCTCCGGTTCTTGGGTTCCTAGTAGACGTCTGGGCAGTTTCATCCTTCTCCCAGTGAGCTATCAGCTGATCCCACACTGTCCCGTTGAGGTACCGTGGCCTCTTGTTCTTCTGCCAAACTGTCTTCCACGCGTTCATCTGCTTTGTATAAGAGTCCATGGCCTTCTCGTTAAATTTCTTACGGACTGTTTCTATAAGATCAGGATGCCAGTTGAACTCTTGCTACAAAACACATAACATTTATTAATAAGTAGAAAAAAAAAGTAAATACTTAAAAAAAATTGAAGAATTACTATACCGCAAATTGACGAAACCACAACTCTCGTTCGTCCTGAGGGATCACACTCCACTTCGGATAGCCATGATGGAGCATGGAATACATCATCTGGTTGATGCATCTGCTAATGCCATTCCTCGACTTGGTGAACCTTTAAAAAAAAATATAAGTTCCAAAATAATTTATGGAAAAAAAAACATAATACTACAAATAAAAAAAAATACTAACCAAGTGTTCTGTCCTCGTCGTGGGTATTGTTGGAGAACCGTGAGATGCGCTCGACCCGGTTGTTGAACCAATTGTTCAACTGGCATGACTCCGGCGGGAGGGACAGCGGGAGCTGGAGCGGGAGGTGGAACGGGAGCGGGAGGTGGAGCGGGGGCTGGAGGAGGATTTAGGCGGGTGCAGAGTTTTGTTCCTGGGACGATTCCGATCCACGGGAGATACGGGAACTGCTCGCGAAACTCCGTCGCTGCCGAGTAGGGGCGCGGGAAACATCTTCCGACCTGAAAAATAATAAAATTTTATAAATACGAAAAAGTTTATAATGTTTTATATTTTATATGTTTTCATATATATATTTACAAAAAAAATTATCTACATGAAAAATTAAAAAAAAAAATAGAAAAATGTTGTTAGATATTTTGAAAATCATAAAAACGTTTTTAAAATTCAAAAAATGTTTAAAAAATCAAAACGTTTTGAAAAATCATAAAAACGTTTTTCAAATTCAAAAATATGTTTTTAAAAATAAAAGAAAATGTTTTAAAAATCAAAAACGTTTTGAAAAATCATAAAAACGTTTTTAAAATTCAAAAAAATGTTTTCAAAAATCAAAAACGTTTTGAAAAATCATAAAACGTTTTTATAAATCAAAAAACGCATTAAAACTTCAAAAACGTTTTGGAAAATCAAAAAACGATTTTAAAAAGCATCAAAACATTTTAAAAACTCATAGAAATGTTTTTAAAATTAATAAAAACGTTATTGAAAAACAAAAAATGCTTTAAAACATCAAAACCGTTTTGAAAATATAAAAAAAAAACGTTTTTAAAATCATCAAAACGTTTTTAGAATCAAAAAAACGTTTTAAAAAACAACAATCAACACAATAATCCTATCTTATACATCCTAAACTATCCAAAACGACCTAAAATTCGAGATCTAAGTTCCAAAACCCTAAAAACTACATGAAACGAAGAGGAGAGGAAGAGATGTGAAGAGAAACTTACATGATTGAGAGAGAGGAGAGGATGGGGAAGAGATGATTGAGAGAGAGGAGAGGACTGGGTGGATACGGACCGAATCGCCAAGAAACAGAGGAGAGAAAAGAGAGAGAGAGAGATGCGGCGGATGAAACGAAGAAGAAGAGTTTTCCCTAATATATTTATGGATTCCGACGGACACGGGTTCGTCAGTATTCCGTCGAAAATCTTTAAATATATTAAGAATGGCGGTTCGCGAAATATTTCACGCGGTTTGGTTTTCCCGGGTTAAATATATATTCCGACGGAACCATGGTCCGTCAGAAAATTCCGATGGAATATTGACGACAATTTGTGACGGAATTCCAACCTTTTAGTGTTTAGGGGTTCATTTCAAATTTCTTGGCTTTTCATGAGAAAGCCTCATGCAGTGGAAACACTTCTTCTTCACTTGTTCATAGCGTACCTCAATAAATTCCACTCTGCCTCCAGAAAGAGTTAATGATTTTTTATCTCGTAGAGGCTGATTGAGATCTAAAATCACTTGCACACGAACGTAATCGGTGAGGAGAGGTTTTTCAGGATCAAATTCAATCACCTTGATGTGACCAATCTCATAAGCAACAGCATCAATCGTCTTTAGCGTCAGGTAATTGACCGGGATATTGTATAATTGGATCCAGGTCGGTGCTAGTTGCAAGTAGTTAGACGGAGGAGATTCCACCCATCTTTCCATCGCTAGTCCCCAGTCATCAAAAGTCCAAAAACCTTGATCCAACACCATCTAAATATCAGTCTCCAAATCAAAAACAAACTGAAAACGATCCCTGGATAATGCTATGCCCCGGACTCTGTCGTAAACCTTCCAAATCTTTGGCATGGTCCTTAGCATTCTTCCCATAGTCTGACAATCTGGATCTAGTAAACGGCCTAGAAGACTTCGAGAGCCTCGTTCTATCGCACAGAAACCGGGATCGTCAGGAATGATGATCGACTTATCTTCCTCCAAGGTCATGCCTTGAAGAACTTTTGCTAGATTGTCGTCCATCAATAGCAAAAAGATATATTTTTTTTTATTCCTCAGCGGAACTCTTTGGTAGATAAGAGGGATATATGACGGTGGAAACAAGAACCCCAGATAAACACATATCTTCTTTGCAGATTTAAGTTGAAAACGGATAAATACGGAAGATTTACAAAGATTTCCAAAAGATGTTCCAAGTTAATCCCAACTAAAGCAAGGATATTCTCCTTCGCCTTGTGGAGAGAAAAAAATCGCCCTCATAGCGTTGATCTCCTTATGTTCAACACATAAGTTTTATTAATCTGTGTCTTTTTGTCGCACGTTTAGTTAATTGTCCCTCATTCGCACTTCTTGAGATTTTAATGTCTGGGCCAAAAAGGTTTTGTAAAACAATAATGAAAAGCGTTTGACTTTTTACTTGGTTAGTGCCGACCTCAATTATTGAGGGTCAAAAAATCATAATTTCTTATCTATATAAAAGTATATGAATGTCTAAATAAGAATCAGGGACCAAAAAGATGACATATGCCTATGCATGTGTGTATGTGTGTTAAATATGTGTACTGTGGAAGTTTTTGTGGTAAGAACTGTGGATGCTCTGTGCACTGCAAAACGAAATGACGTCACTTGTTTCAGTACATATTCATAAAGCTTCTTCCTCGAAATATATACATTTTCTTTTATTATTGTTCACTGTACTTTTTCTTACAGTATCAACCCTTTTTGTATAATTTATATATTTACGTTTTCTTTTAATTAGAAAAATTGATTGATTCAGGTTGAAGAAGGAAGTCAATTGAATACGGTGGAAGATATTGCAGCAGCTGTGAATCAAATCCTTTTGAGGATTCAAGAAGAGCGACCCTTTAGCTGATATAGTTGAATTTTAGTTATGACACATTTAGAGGAACTCTAATTTTTCATATGTGATAATTTACTCTATTTCTATATTAAAATAAATAACAATATTTAACTTTTCATGGGTCTTTGTGTTTTTTACTTTTGATATATGATGATGATGTTTCAAGCCTCCGTTAATGTTATTATCCTTATTTAGCCGCCCATCATTCAAAATTAGCATTTGCTCTCTGAGAAATTCATGGTAAGTTTATGTAATTGTAATGGTACGATGGTAAGTTTATATTTTTTTTATATAGACAATTTATAAATAGTCTATATATAAATTGTCACGGTTAGCTCTTTCCCGAACACCTGGACTGACTTGTTGTTTCTGTCATTTAAAGAGTATTCTTGGGAGTTAGCAGCCCTAAGAGCTGCATTCCTAAGTACTTGACTGATTACAGCCCTAAAACTAACCACCTGTAACTTAAATATTTAACCTAATTTTTTAACTTAGAATCTAGACAATGTTTGTTTAACCAGATCACAATTAAAAAGCAATAAGATAATTTATACTAGTAAAAATGATCATTTGAGGCTTCATGGAGCGTCTACATCCGCATAAACTCATTTTTCCGAAAGATGCTACACATACCATTATTACTAAAAAATAAAAACTAAAAAATAAGCAGATATACAATAGAAAGAAAAATAGATAATAAGTAAACATACCATATAAATAATAGAAATATTACAATTAACATATATCTGAAAATTTATTATAAAATAAATAATAAAGTAAATTCAATGTAAGGAAAAATAGATAATAAGTAAATATATCATTTACCAACCTTCCAATGAAGTACAAATACCCATGGTTTATCATAATCCTTTCTTAAGTAAATTCCATCTTTTCTGGCAGCCCATAAACGTCGTTGACCACATCGGCCCCTATGGGCTTCCCGATATACTTGAACATCAAAGTAATACCTATCATACCTTAAAAGACATTTGATATGATTCTTTTTCCAATTTGTTGGAACTTCTTTCCAGTCGAAGTGAGTCATCTTATTATATTTTAATTCATGGTTTCCATAATCTATTTTACTGATCCTCGTCTTACAATGATACTGGAGAACAATACCAGAACCGAGTTGATTATGAATTTCTACACGATTAGACTTGCAAGCTGTACCAACTCTGTAATAGGTAGCAAAAATCAACATAAAACATATAAGAAGTTTCATTTTGTAGATGTAAGATAATCAAAAAAGTGTATCAATGTGAAATATTTATATAAAAAAATGTAACGTTTTTAAAATTTAGTAAATAACCTTTTTATGCTGTTAGCTAAATTTAAATTAGACATACACTATTTTTATTACTAGTCAAAGAAATATTTATGGCAAAAAATATGAGTAACCAACAATAAAATAGAACAAATGGATTCATATTTATAGGTAATAACATATTTATTATCTATACTATTATTTGCGAAGTGATTTCGCAACGGAGCTTCTACATTAAAAGTTAGATCGGTTAACATCGTTTATACCCTTAATAAATAATTATTTTTATTAAATTTATCAATTATTTATCTTTCTATTTTTATTAATTATTTTAGATAATAACATAAAAACAATAAATTTTGGATAATGATAATATAAAAATCAATTCCTTTTTTATTCAACTAATTTTTTATACAAATTTATCTTCTATCTTTTTAGTTTCTTAGTATTATATAAAAATAAAAATAGTTGCAGAAAAAAAAAGTAAAAGCATAAATATGTTGCAGATATTATATGTTGTCTTAGTGTACATATAATACTAAAATTTACATCACTAATTTTTAATATTTTAGTATCCTGAACAATATTCTAATATCTCCACATAATCACTTTTGAAATTATCAAATTCAAGTAAAACGAACAAATCATAATGTTTATTTTCAACATGTTTGATATGTGTTGGTTCACTTCAAACATATTCTCATTGATTAAGTAATAAAATATTTTAGGAATAAATATAAATCGTCTATAAAATTTTATTATGTATATATGAAAACTTTCAAGTTTATTTTACGTAACAAAAAATATTTTATTAAAATACAAAAAAAAATTATCGTATACAAAATTTTAATATTTAACAAAGTATGAAAATAATTTAATTTACTGATTTTTAATTGAAAACATATATTTACAAATTTTATAAAATTATTAAGCCTGCAAGTGCGGACAAAACACCTAGTTTTTCTAGTATAAAAAAATTGGAGCTCTTAAACAATAAATTTAAAGAATTCACGTAAAATTATTAAAACTTAGAAAAATCTACACTGACAATAAGAGAAAATTTTATATTTTTTTTAAAGAGTCACAATCCTCACACTTGTTAGATTGCCACGTGTTAACTTCTTTTTTTTTTAAGAATTTGTTGAATTTTGTTCTGGATATGTATATATGTTTAATCCCATCAAAATGTTGTTCGTCGGAAATTCGTCTGTATTTTCCGACGAATTACCGAGGACCCTTCGAAAATTCACTGAAACCTCTTGTTGTTGGTATATCGTTCGCATCAACATGAATTTCAGAACGATCACATATATCGACTAAATCCAACCTTGACTTCAAATTATCGTTTGTTTTACCTTGGATGTTAAGGACTGTGTTCATCAGATTGTCGAAGAAGTTCTTGTCAATATGCACGACATCTAAATTATGCCGCAATAGATGACTCTTCCAATATGGCAGATCCTAGAAAATACTCTTTTTGTGCCAGTTATGTTGCACTCCAACCGCATTAACTTGAATGTTTCCACCTACATCTGGCGTCCTTTCTGCACCAAAATCCCTAAACTGGTTCAACAAATCTTTCCCACTAACTTCCTCAGGTGGACCATCAAACACCTGCTTGTTCTTCCTAAACGAAGTCTTACTCATGCGGTATGGATGATCAGGTGGTAAAATCGTCTATGACAGTCAAACCAACACGTTTTCCTTCCATTCTTTAGTTGGAAAGCATCTGTGTCATCTTGACAATATGGACATGATAGCCTCTCATGTGTTGTCCATCCAGATAACATACCATATACTGAAAATTTACTTATTGTCCACATAAGTACTGCCCGCATTTGAAAGTTTTCTTTGCACGAAACATCATATGTCTCAAATCCATGCGCCCATAGTTGCTGCAACTCATATATCAGAGGTTGAAGAAACACATCTAGCGATCTTCTAGGATGATCTGGCCCGGGGACGAGAATTGAGAGGAACAAAAACTCTCGTCGCATGCACAAGCTCGGCGGTAAGTTGTACGGTGTCACAATAACTGGCCATAGAGAATATTGTCTTCCATTTCGTCCAAATGGGCTGAAACCATCAGTAGATAATCCAAGATAAACATTTCTTCTCTCTTCCGCAAATTTTGGATATGTTGACTGGAAATGTTTCCAAGCCTTCGCATCTGAAGGATGTCTAATCTTACCATTTGATGTATGTTCTGCATGTCATCTCATTGCTTTTGTTGGGCGCTCACACTGATACAGCCTCTTCAATTTTTTCGCCAAAGGCAAATACCACATTCTTTTGAACGGGATCAGAACTCTTCCCGTCGTCTTCTGCTGACAACGAGGTTTCCCACAAAATGTGCATACATTTCGTGTCTCATCCTCTTTCCAATAGATCATGCAGGTGTCAATACATACATCTATCACTTCATACGGTAGTTGAAAGACCAGCAACAAGTTTTTGAACCTCGTAGTATGAACCCGGTGCAAGGTTATCCTCAGGTAGAATACCTTTGATAAAATCAGTAATTACATTCATATATTCTTCAGCCAAATTGTAGTCTGTCTTAATACCCATTAATCTAGTTGCAGATGATAAGGCTGAATGACCCTCTCTACAATTTTGATAGAAAAGTTGTTTTCCTGCATCCAACATGTCAAATCTCTTAGATTCGGGATTTGGTTTTTCCCCTCTATAATGATCATGTACCATCTGCTCAGTACCTACACCATAACCTATATCCATTATAGATTCTTCTAACCTAATATCAGAATGAGGTTCGCTAACAGGCTGAGTTTCGCTAGTACTACTATATTCATAACCAGTTTCCCTATGAAGGTACCAAACTTTATAATTACGTGAAATCCCTTTCATATACAAATGAGTCCAAACATCAAATTCTTTTATAACCTTATTATTATTGCAAGTAGAACATGGACATCTTAACATACCACTTTTGGCATCCGGTTGCTGTTGAACAAGCCTCATGAATTTTCCAATCTCTTGAACGTATTCATCCGTAAGCAAATTGGTGTTGGGATCCAAATGAGGTTTATCCATCCACGAACGATAATAAGCTCTTGAAGACATGATTTTTACGAAATTGTTATGATTAAAGAGAATGAAGAGAGAATGAGAAGTGAATGAGTTGAATGAGGAGGAGGTTGCTTTTATAGGAAATTGCTTACGGCTATCCGACGACTTTCTGACGGAATTCCGACGGACGTAATGTTGACCGTCGGAATTCCGTCGGTATTTTCCAATCTCCAACGGTTATACAACGGTAACATATATATGTCGGCAACGGTCACAAGGTTCGTCGGTATTTCATCGGTATATTCCGACGGAATACCGACGACTCTAACGGATATATTTTTCATCGGAAAGTCATCGAAAGTCGTCGTAATATACCGACAAACCGTATTTCGTCGGAATACCGTCGGAATATTCCGACGGAATTCCGACGACAGCAAAATTATGAGTTTCGTCGGAAATCCGTCACAAAGTTCCGATGACCAACGCTGACGGAAACTCCGTCGAAATTCGGCATGTTTTCTTGTAGTGAGAAATCTGTGGTTTGTGACTTATTTGGGCTGTTTATACCTATCCGGATGAATCTAATTGTCGATGATAATAGAAAATATCTTATGGTAAGAAGCTTCTCTCACAACCTTTGTGTTTGTATTCGTGAAACCTAACTCGGGTTTCTCTTTTTTTTGGGGGAGGGGGGGTTCTCTTTTCTTTTTTATTGTGGACAGACACATTATAAGAAAGAGAAGGTAATATTCATGAAAGCATTCGAGGGTGACGTTAAAGTGGAGCCTATATTTGTAGATAAAGAACGTTTCTGCAAAAAGAGGATACCAATGACTCGACAAGAATATAAAAAATGTAGTGGTGGCCAAGGAAAGATTGCGTCAAAACTGACAATAGACCAACATTTTCAGCCATATCCTCCTTTCAATCTACCGCCGCTTTCTTGGTTCATCCGTGGGATCACCGTCAAAACCTCCAAAACTCTGCTTGCAGTGCTTCAGGACACGTCCATTGCAATGCGAACTGCTAAGCCACCTCCCCCAGTGAAGACAAGAAGCAACAAACATGAGTAACACTAGCCTCAATGAACATACACAAATACATGTTTGGAAAACTAATATGAGAGTATAAAAAATGTAGCGCCAGACCATAAAAATTCCGGGTCGAATGTGATAGTTACGGCTGCGGATTTAACCAAACCGGAGTTTCCGAAGTGAACCAAACCAAATTTTATTATCAGTTCAGTTACTAGTTCGGTTTGGATTCGATCAAATTGATTGTTAACATACTTCTAAATTTTCTTAACGAAAAATATGAACAAGACTTGGGTTCACCCCTATGGTGAATTCTTAAATTCACCTCAATTCTTAACACCAATCAAAGTGCCAAGTAGGATTAGCAAAAAAAGGAAACTAAAAAAAAAGAGGCAATAAAAAAAAGACGTGACTTGATTTTTTAAGATTGTCTATAGCTTCTTCATCTTCATCTTCATCTTCATCACCACAAAGAACATTGAAATATTTGTTTGTTAAATTAAAGTCTGCAATTTTCTGTTCTTATACTCTAAATCTAAAACTCTATGCCATAAATCTAAACCTAAATTCTATAAACTCCAAACCTAAACTCTTAATTTTAACACTAAACCCTAGATTTTAACACTAAACCCTAAGTTCTAATCCTAAACCCTAAACCCAAACTCTAGATCTTGAACCCAAACCCAAAATCATAAATAAAAGCTTTCAATTATTTGTGAGTGATGGAGAAGAAGAAGCCATAGAAAGCGTAACTTTTTTTCATGCCTTTTTTTGTTTCCTTTTATTACTAATCATACATGGCGTTTTGATTGGTGATAAAAGTTGAGGTGAATTTAAGAGTTCACCATAGGGGTGAACCCAAGTTTTGTTCGAAAAATATTGAATGGTATCAGTTGACAGAAAATATTAAAACATTGAACTGAAAAGAAGAACCAACCGAAGTAATCAAAATGAACCTGAATTTAGCTAACTTTACACGAATTTGAACCCCGAAAAAATCATTGTTATAGAAAATTTAGTGCCTAGGAAGATTAATCAGAAGACTAGATTATTAATTAGCCGGTCTACGTGTTTCTCAAGTATACATATATCAAATACTCCCTCTCTTTTATAATAAAAGTCATTCTAGTTGTTTTTTCTTGTTATGTCAAAAATATCACTTTATAATTCCAATACAAATTATACTTATTTTCAGCTGAAAATTAATTGCAAATTGCATTAATTTTATAAATAATTTTATTTATCTCAAATATTATTAGTCAAAGAAGTGTAATTAATAAAAAATTTGCATATATTTCAACAATTTTTTTAATCAGTGTGAAAAGTGTCGGAGTAACACTTATTCAAAAACGGAAAGAGTATATAGAATAAAATATTCAGTTTTCATTATTTATAAATAAGAATATTCATATTTTTTATCTCTTAAAATTATCATAATTTATAAATAAGAATATTCATATTATTTTTAACATAATAAGCACATTTGCGCGAGGCTGCTAAAAATTGGGGACAGTCGACATACCAAAGGCTTTTAAGCATGGCTACAAGCCATAACGTAGCGAAGGATTTCATAGAAAGTGTTTTGTTTTACTGTATTTATCAACACAAAGATGCATCTCATATTAAAAATGACACTTATTAAATTAAAAAAAAAAGTACATTTATTAAATTTCACCATATTAAAGCCAAAGTAAACTGAATCAACTATTTTAGCCAAGTGCAATTTTCTGGAGCCCTCCTATAGGTACCTTTCAATTAATTTAGACAATACTGAAATTAATAGGCGCACTCTCAAAACGAAATTAATCAAGCAATTCAATTAACTGCCGAACAAACCCTTCGAATTTCCCCATTTGCCCCTGTCTTCACACCAATATTACTCATCTTGACCATCGACCTCGCAAACTGAGCATTGAAGTTGTCTCTAGAAGCCATAAACTCTTGCACTATAGTTCTAGTCGATGGATTCGTCCAGAGAACATGATCGGATTGAAGAATTCCTCTGCCCCGACTAAGATTGTTGAAGAATGAAGTGTCAAAAGTATTGCCACTTCCGAAGTCAAGATCCACGCGAGTTGATGCGTCTCCGTTTAGAGGACAAAGTCTTTGAAGTTCTGGTACGAATGTTTGGTCCATGGTTGGATCTGCACTGTTTCCAGTCGTATTGAATATTCTGTTTGTGAAAAACCCACATGCAGCTGTTCCAATTGTGTGTCCTCCTATTAAAATCACGTATCCATATATTCAGGTTGATTACAAATATTATATGTATACGTATTGTTAATTTTCTGATCAAATCTTCAAAACCATAAAATCCAAAAATGTGAAACATATCGTAATCATTTTTCCTATATACCTTAAAATGAAATAGAGAAAGACTTGGATTCACCCCTATGGTGAATTCTTAAATTCACCCCTACTGTTACCACCAATCAAAACGCCATGTAGGATTAGTAAAAAATAAACAAAATTAAATTAAAAAAAAGGAAAGAGGTGAAAGACTACGACTAATTTTTTTTAACACCATCTATGGCTTCTTCTTCATCATCCACACATATTATTGAAAGTTTTTTTTTTGTCAAATTAGTGTTTACAATCATCTGTCCTCATATCATAAATTTAAACCCAAAACACTAAACTCTAAATCCAAAAATACTAAACCCTAAATCCTTAGGTAAATCATGAACCCTTGGGTAAATCATGAACCCTTGGGTAAATCATGAACCATTGGGTAAATCTTAAACTTTTAGGATTTAATGTTTAATGTTTATGATTTACCTAATGATTTAAGGTTTAATGTTTTGGATTTAGTAGTTTGATAAACAAAGCTTTCAATGTTCTTTGTGGGTGATGAAGAAGAAGCCATTGATGCTTTTAAAAAAAATAATCGACGTCTTTTCACCTCTTTCTTTTATTTTATTTTTTGTTTCTTTTTTTATCAATCCTACATGGCACTTTGATTGGTGTTAACAATTGTGGTGAATTTGAGAGTTCACCATAGGGGTGAACTCAAGTTTTATTCTAAAATATTCGTTCATATATATTTTGCAAAAGTATGATTAACACCAGAATTCAGACACAAACTGTATTAAACTGATCTATACTTTTTGTTTTGATCATAAAATCTAAAAACATAAAAGCCAAGCTGAAACTGAACTAGGCTTGGGCATTCGGGTCTTCGGGTCGGGTTCGGGTCGGGTCCTGTCGGGTCCGGGTTTTTCGGGTCCTGGAAATTTAGACCCATACAGGTATTTTTATTTTTCGGGTCGGTTCCGGGTCGGGTCTTGTCGGGTCCGGGTCGGTTCGGGTCTATTATTTTAATACATGTAAAATACCCGTAGTTTTTCGGGTCCATATCGGGTCCAGATCGGGTCCGGGTATTTAGGATCTAAAAAATACATGACATACTCAAATTCACTTAAATTTAATCAATATTTGTCATATATATCTAAATATTTAAAAATAACTTAAATTGAACTATTAAAAATTAACATAAAACATTTTTAAACTCTAAATTTTATATTCTAAAACTCAAATTACTTTAAAATGTTACAAAATAATGATAAATATTGTTAACAAATGATATTTTATAAATATAATATATAAAAAACAGAACACAAAAAGATCTTAGTTTTGAATATACATGTTTTTATGTCGGGACAAATTGGTTCTTATCGGGTCGGGTCTATTCGGGTCGGTTCTTTTCGGATCCGGGTCTATTCGGGTCGGTTCTCTTCGGATCCGGGTCTATTCGGGTAAAAGAAATATAGACCCAACAGGTACTTGTAAATTTTCGGGTCGGGTCCGGGTCGGGTATTTTCAGACCGGTTCCGGGTTGGGTCTTCGGGTCCAGGTTAAAATGCCCAGGCCTAAACTGAACTAAAATTACATAGTCTGCTTGATCATGGTATTTGATTTTTATATATTGTCGAAAATAACTTAGTTTAGGTCTAGCAAATCAGTATCTAGTTGATGATCTTATGCAATCAAGTTAATTTTAAGATCATTAGCCTAATCTAAGTACAAGTGAAAAGATTGAAACATTTTTCCTAAACAAATCGATCGGATCCAGAATCTTGAATTTGGTAAAAGTTACTGACCGACGAGAGCGACAAGATCGCGAGTGTTGAGGCGGAAAGCGGCGAACTTCCTTCGTTGAACATCCACGGAGTCACTTGGGGAAGGAAGATTGTTAACGTTCGTTGCCAATGAAACTCGTCCATCTCTACGTCCTGTTGGGACTTGCCAGCTTTGTCCTTTCGTCTACATGCACCCATGCAAACGTCACATAAACTTCATAAATATTTAGTATATCTCATATATATCTGTTTACTTAAAATCTCTATTGTTACAAACATAATTTTTTTAAATGCTTTTAACTTTCATGCAGTCTTTAGTTCCTTTCAAAGGATTCTACAAATTTTAGTGTTTTAACCAAAAGACCAACTTCTAATTCTAAACGTAAACGCCGAACACATACAAAAATAAACTAAATGTTCTTTTTAGCAGCAACATAAACAGACAAACTAAATGTTTGTAATTTGCCAAGAAGTTTTTTACTATAATAATATAAAGATTAATTCACATCAATCCAGTAAACGCAAACTTGGCATTTAAAATAATTCGAGGCATAATTCATTTTTGTATACTTACGAGGGCGATTGAATCACGAGCGGCTAAGGTTAAAATATCGGCACAAGAGACAACACCAGGACACGCGGCCTCAAGCTGCGTCTTGGCATCGTCAATGACTTCAAAACCACGTAGGTTAAAGTTTGCACCAGCGGTTCTTTCGGTGTTAGGTCCTGATATAAGCACTGAACCATCACAACCCTGGACAAAGCAATCGTGGAAGTGCATTCTTAGTAAACCGGGTGCAATCCTCGGATCCGAACCAAAATGAGATGTCATAGTGGTCCGAACAATGGTCTCGGCGTTGGGGCATGTAGTCGAGTAGAACCCGATCCTTGTACCTTGGCCATAAACGGCAATGAGACAGCTAAGGAAGACTATGAACGAGAATAATGATCCGACCAAACCCATATTTTCTTTGTATTTAGAAAAGATCTCAAGTGTGTGTTAAAATTTGCTTCGATGCATGTGATCAAGTGATACCAGAACGTGAGAACTTATAAAGATATTGAGATAAGTCGAAGTATAACGTGGAAGTCAATGTAATCGGCTACACTGTTTGTATAACGATGACGTTTCACATTTCAAAACTGAAAAACGCGTTTCTGTGCTGGCTCCGCGCGTTGACGACTGCAGAGCATGTTGGGTTTGTTTCTTCCTTTTGTTCGTTTCTGTAAATTGATTATGTAATCATTTACATTGAATGTGATCATAGAATATTCCTCTTGTAGAAGTTAAATTTTGATTATTTATCATGGAAACTCGCGTAGACTTGAGGATGTATTTTTTTGTTTTTTTACTTGAGGATGATTTTCATTTTAAAACTGTGGACTGGTTGATCGAATAAAGGATATATTATCCGATAGTCTAATTTTATTTATGATACCAATGTAGCATAAAGTTCAAAAAAAGTTCACAGATATCTACCGAATGAGATAAGTTTACTTGCAAATATACCATGTTTTTCAGTAAGAACATGTTGTGACTTGACAACTACAAATCTGGAATGGATCACTCTCCTAATTGCCAATTGGTTTTAGGCTGAAGTCCATCTAGCTTAATATGATATTAGGACCCGATCCACGCAGTACATCCCAATCCACATCGATCTGACCCAAAGTTGGCCCATCGATCCTTTCCAGAACATTTCGAGATTGACGCTCAAAGAGTCATCATCTCGAAGGGGCATATTAGACATATAATTGTCCCACATCGGATGTTAAAAGAAATCCTTAATAATATATAAAATCTCCTAATTATCAATTGGTTTTAGGTTGGAAGCTCATCTAACTTAACATTATCATCTGTTATTCTATACTCAATCTGGACCTTCAATGAATAACTGGGAATTCATTGTCGTCCTTTCACTGAAGTTTCCTTTGAATTAGACGACGGGATATTGTGCTACGCCTCCGGGGTACTCCACTTTGTAGAACTTACAAAGTTTGTTTTTACCAGAAACTAGATCTGGATCGACCGATAGGATTTATCAAGAAAAAAATAAATGATGGGGACAAACTGCATGATTTGCCATTGTTTCTAGTTGACTTTTGTTCTATTGGGTAGAGGCAGGCGTTGGATATCCGTTCAGGTTCGGGTCGGATATTTCAGATTTTTGGGTATTTCGGTGTAGGTGTATAAAATTCGTTCGGGTATTTTTGTATTTTGGGTCAGGTTCGGATATTTTTAGTTCAGGTTCGGATATTCTTAGTCCAGGTTTGGTTATTCGGATCTAGTACGAATACTTAGATTTTAAAAGAAAACATTTTTTTTTCATTTTTTAAGTTTTCTTGTATGTAAGTAATATAGATTTCAGTGATCTAATTTTTTTTATAGACTGAATGATTAATAGATTGAATGATTAATAAATTTGGAGATAACATAGATATTAATTTGGCTATTTTTTAAAAAACCTTGGATGTAAAATTTGTCAATACATGAAACAAAAAGTTTGATATGCATTTTAAATGAATGTTAAATCAATTTTTCTATAATTATATATATATATATATATATATATATATATATATATATATATATATATATATATATATATATATATATATACTATATACTATATGATCTTAAATTATGTGTAACATAAATATAAATATTTTAAATAAAATGAGAGATGTAAATTATCTAGAAGTATAAGGGTAAGTATATATATGTTCGGTTATCTTCAGATAGTAGTTCGGTTCGGGTATTTCATGTTCGGGTTCAGATATTCAATCTCCCATAACTTAATACCCGTTTGGATAACTTGTTATTTCCGTTCGGATTTAGTTCAAGTTTTTTGGGTTGGGTTAGGATGTGAATTCAGATATCAAAGTATCCACTCCTACTATTGGGTTTATCCAATGTTCGAAAACTCGCTAGGCGCTACGCGTGCGGTGCACTGGCGCCTAGCGATTTATTGAAAAAGCGGGAAAAAATCGGGAAGTATGCGGGGAGGAATTTTTTAATATATATATATATATATATATATATATATATATATATATATATATATATATATATATATATATATATATATAATACCTTACTTCTATATGTAATACAAAAATATGAATATCACATGTTTATCTATAAGAGACAGAACTAAACTATTGTTTCATCTTGAGAACACAACAAAATTAAGATATATATTCTCATACATAATCTAAAATATACATAAATATATTGTTTCATTTGAACTACCTATCTCAGATTTATTTAAAACATATTTTTCATGGCTAAATTAAAATCACATTTTTATCATCTATATCATTTGTAAACCAGAAAACACAAAGTTATAAATTACTAGATTTTGATAAAGCCCGTATAAGGTCCATTCAACTAAAATATGGGATATAAACGACAGCAAAAAAAATCATAAAGAGATACTTCAGTATGTCAAACCTCCCACATCGCTCAGTGATGAAGATGGGAAGGGAAATTAACCAGTATAAATGAGGTACGTCCTTCTCTCCCAATAAAGTCAAAAAAATACAATGTAGCTGCGGCCCATTTTTTATATGGGCCTCGGTTTGAGTTAAAAAAATCGCTTATTAATCCGATTAGTAGCGCCTAATGCGATTAAGCGCCCGTTTAATTATAGGCCGATTAATTATGCCGAATTGGTCAAAGTCGAAACGTTAGACTGCCGATTTGCGTTTTCGCGGCCGCAAACGCGGCTACGCGGCCGCGTTTTTGAACAGAGGGTTTATCCAAGCTTAGGCCTAGGAATTTTGGTTAAGATGTATTTGTACTGTAATGGGCCTCGCCCAACTATGCCAGCTCCTGCTGGGCCAAACCTTCTGTTTCTTTTTCCGCATTTAAGCAGTAAGTCCTTTCTCAAAAGGAAAAAAAAAACATGTGATAATTCTTTTAAGTAAATTTGCAACTGAACTAATATTTTTGCAACTGAACTAATATTTTTGTTGTTATTTTAATACAAGTACCTTGTATTTATTATATCTATAGTGTGATACGTAGGGGTATTGGCTGAGGCATGGTGAAAGAATGTTTGAAAAGGGATCATGGATCCATCAGAGAAAGTGTTTGTATGTGGAGTGATATGAGGGCCCATTGTACAAAGAGTTTATTGGGCCAAGAGTCTTTAATCCTCTGTTCAAAAACGCGGCCGCGTAGCCGCGTTTGCGGCCGCGAAAACGCAAATCGGCAGTCTAACGTTTCGACTTTGACCAATTCGGCATAATTAATCGGCCTATAATTAAACGGGCGCTTAATCGCATTAGGCGCTACTAATCGGATTAATAAGCGATTTTTTTAACTCAAACCGAGGCCCATATAAAAAATGGGCCGCAGCTACATTGTATTTTTTTTACTTTATTGGGAGAGAAGGACGTACCTCATTTATACTGGTTAATTTCCCTTCCCATCTTCATCACTGAGCGATGTGGGAGGTTTGACATACTGAAGTATCTCTTTATGATTTTTTTTGCTGTCGTTTATATCCCATATTTTAGTTGAATGGACCTTATACGGGCTTTATCAAAATCTAGTAATTTATAACTTTGTGTTTTCTGGTTTACAAATGATATAGATGATAAAAATGTGATTTTAATTTAGCCATGAAAAATATGTTTTAAATAAATCTGAGATAGGTAGTTCAAATGAAACAATATATTTATGTATATTTTAGATTATGTATGAGAATATATATCTTAATTTTGTTGTGTTCTCAAGATGAAACAATAGTTTAGTTCTGTCTCTTATAGATAAACATGTGATATTCATATTTTTGTATTACATATAGAAGTAAGGTATTATATATATATATATATATATATATATATATATATATATATATATATATATATATATATATATATATATATATATATTAAAAAATTCCTCCCCGCATACTTCCCGATTTTTTCCCGCTTTTTCAATAAATCGCTAGGCGCCAGTGCACCGCACGCGTAGCGCCTAGCGAGTTTTCGAACATTGCTTTAATCTAATCCGATGCAACAGCATTGACGATATTAGCTAGCGCCAACATATGTTACAAAAAAAAAAAGCTAGCGCCAACATAAAGCACTTGTTTTTTCTTTTAACTCCAAATAATTATACTATTATTATAACTATAAAAAAATATTACAAACGATTTAACAACAACCGATTTACCAATCCTATGAGAATTTATGCATGACTGCACTTGAATCGCTTTATGAAATCTACACTAGATAATATTCCTTGCGTCATGTGAAACTCTTGTAAATATTTTCTCTTTTAATTCGCATAATTTCACATTCTCCAGAAATTAAAACTCAAACCTTCTAATGTAAAAACATTAATAAACTCTTGGTCAAACCACTTAACCAAAGAAACTTTCACACATAACTCACTTCTATTTTAAAAAAAAAAATATCTTATATGATTTGGTTTTTTGATAAAAAAAATATGATTTGGTTTAAACTTTATTTCCTTTTAAATTAGTTTATGATATCTTTTTTAGTGGGGGTTGTCTACTGGAAATGGTTGTATAAACAGAAGTGAGGCTCTTGTGTTTATATAATTTTGATCCATCCAAAAATAGGTCTCTTAAATTCTCTAAATCCTCCTCTGATCAACCGTTCACACCATCGCTAGGTAATAACCACAGCTTGCTATGCTCCAAAACTTACGTCGCCGACTACAATGGTTCGTATTTGCTGTTCTCAAAACAATGAGGACAACCTCAATCAACCAACCCTCATAGATCTACCTTGGAATAACCAATGAGATGTCATTTTTTTTTGGCAAGACATCATTTGTTGCCACAGAATTACTGATGAGATATAGTAATCGACCACGAATCTCAATTTATTTGATAGAAAATCAAACTGACCACCTCGACTCCATACTATCTGTAAGGTTTGCCTAACTTCGCTTTCGAGTCGCCACACTCTCTCAGGTGGTCCGTGAGAAGGCCTCCTCTCTCTTGCTTGTATTTACGAGATGGTTATTTTGAAGGTATATGACATGGTGGTGTTCAGAATTATTTTAGGGCGGCCAGTTATGGTTCTGCTAAACGAAAAATGTCAAACTTAGAGATTGAGAAAACATAAATTATGTAGCATAAAAACAAGATGATCACCTAAACATGTTAAGTTTGACATAACAATTAACAATATAATATTGATAAATCTTTCAAAAATTTAATCTGATAATATACTCATAAGTCATAGTATTAACTCTTTGGTTGGTGGCCTAACACATGTATTTCGTCATTGTGAAGCTGTAAACAAATTTTGTTTCTAACTACTACTCTAGTTTCAATATAATGATTTTCAATAAAATTTTATTTATGTGTATTGAGTTAGTTCCACATTGCCAAAGAAATTAACTTTCAAGCATTTTTCTTCTTTATTTCATTTTACAAAAAAATGTAACAAGAACTTTCATTACACACGAACACATGAACTACAAGTCTAAAGCAGAAATTACACCTCAAGGATTCCAAAAGCAATCCAATTTTCCGGTATCGGCGGCTAAACCGGTGGAATCTGCTGGACCGGGAAATAGGGTGTTTTGATCGTTAAGAAACATCTTCATTAGCGAATAATTGTCTTGCAGAAACAGAGGATCAGAGTAAAACAAAGAACCAGAACCGTCAATGGACTCGTGATGACTGAGGCTTTTGTCTTCGGTTTCTTGGTCGGAGAAGCAGGACACGTGAGTCGACAAACCAAGGAAGGAATCTCTTCGAGAACAATCCATCAACGAAGGTAATATGGTCGGTTCAGTTCGGTTAATGTGTGAATCAAGAAACATTAAATCGGACATATCAACCTTTGTACCATCAGCACGTTTCTGGAAAACACGGCAAATAACCCATTCGTTCTACATTCACAGACAAAAAACAAACACACAAGAGATCAAACTCAAGTCCACCCAAAAAAAAGATAGAAAAATAAAAAAGTCTATTTATGTTACCTTTGCTGTTTCTGGAAGATTTTGGATTGAATATATGCCTTCTAATCGATATTCATGCATTACCCAATTGGTTTTAATCCCTTTAGGAGCTCTTCCTTTGTAGAAAACCAGAGTTTTCTTCATACCCACAAGTGAGTTTCCCTTGAAAATTTCTTTGTCTTTGCCTGTGGCTTTCCAGTAACCGGCTTCAGTTGCCCGGTTTGTCCTTAAACCGGTTGGGTATTTCCGGTCTCGTACACAAAAGAAATACCATTCTTTCTCCCCCATCTTAGCCTTCCCTATTCCACCAAAAGCCATAGCAATCAAATTTGTGAGCTTAATTAATTACTAAACAATAATAATGGTCTTAAACCATTTGTAATTTTTGTACTAGTCTTGACTAAAGATATGAGGTCCTAAGTTATATTCATATATATAATTCTCTTATTGTAAAAACAATTGAATGTGGAAAGGTTGAGAAACTTACTTGGTAAGTCCCAAGGTTCAATCTTGTTGAGATCAACTTCACCAATGGCAGTGGCAGAGAATAAAGTGTTGAAGACCTTTTGTTTAAGATAGTGAGATATGAGTTCTTCATCAGTAGGGTGAAATCTGAATCCAGGTGGTAGATCAATCTGTTCTTCATCTTCTAATGTTTCAACTATTCTTGATGCATCATAATCCATTTTGTCCTAATGGTTCTCAGAGATAATCAAAGCTATTATCTATTTTGTTTAGATTTTTCTTTATGGAGATGAAGAAGAGGATTTTCGAAAAGAAAGAGAGAGAACAAAGCTGAGGTTTAAAGAAAGAAGAGGAAGGGGTTTGAGCAACGAAGCTCCCCTCTATATACTAATTTTTCATTAGAGAAATAAGGAGAAGAAATATTCTTAATATTGACCAATAATTGGTCAATTATTTTGTGTGTCAAGTTCTACTTTCAAACAATTGGTTATATTGAAATTCAAGATTTTCTACCTACTATAAAGATAAAAACACTCTCTTCTATCTAAATGGTTTATTATGTATGTATATATATATATTTATGGGGTTTCAGATTTAAATCTCGCACAACCATCAAATCATTCTATAATCAGAAAATGGATCTCCACACAGACTAACTAGCACACAGACTAACTAGTTTTTAGTAGGATAGAGAAAGAAGGAGATGCGTAGATTGTTAGGCAACTTAAGATGTGTAATTTTCAGGAATCTTTTTTTATTATATATAAACCTTTCTATTTCAAGAACTTTAATATTTCCAAGTTTTAATTTGACCAGGAACACTTCACCTGTTGCTCCCTGTCCCTATTTTGGTTCATGTGATAAGAACAATCTTATCACATTAAATCATGATGTTTGTCCATTCTTTAGGTAATTATTAGTTTTTAGAAAAGAATACCAGTATTACTATGATTATTGGTTTAGAAACATGAATAATTTACACTTCGTGATTATAGAAGTTTATAATAATAACCTCGGTATTAATATACAAGCTTAGGCATACATGATATATTTTTGAACTGGCTTTTATCTATATTTTACATATAGTAATTTGGTCTGAATGTTGAGGAATGACCTTTAACATTTACTATTGTTACGGTGTGGGTCACTATTATTGGTGTTTAGGATAACTACAAGAAAAAAATTCCCATGGTTAGATATAATTTGTTTAACAAATGCTATCCATCTCATGAAAATAGTATGCATGCTGCATGCATGAACCTTAGAGAGCTGATTTTTTTGTAATATTAAAGGAACTGTTTATTTTGTCCTATTCCAATGTCTACCGTTATAAGAAATTATATAATTAACATCCAAAATCTATCTAAAATCCGTGAAAAAAATGGAAGAAAAACGTTTCTCTTTATGAGAATGAATAATGATGATGATGAGGAATGTGATGATGAAAATCTGTTAGGGTGTGAAGACATTTTGAACAACCTTAACCATATCATATCATATCATATGTGAATTATTTGCTTATTTTATTATGATCGAATCACGCGTTTGTGCATACGAGGTTGTCATTTGTCACTTCCAATGGGTGGACACGAAGCAGAGACTAAGAATTTTTAAAGATAATTTTTACAAATAATCGATTTTTCGGTATGATATGGGGCTTCGCCGGAGATGGCAGATCCATAACTTTTCGTATATACGGTGTTTCAATATACGCAAATATCCAAATTTTTATCGGATATTAAATTCGATCCGTAAAAAATAATAATAAAAAAATAAAAATAAAAATTTCTGATATAAAATAATAATATTTTATTTCAACTTTTTTTAACAAATTACATACTTTCAAAAATTTTGATAACTAAATAATTAATTTAGTGGATAGAAACATTATAAAACTTATATATAGAAAGATATAAAAGTATATAGGTTATATAATTTTATAAACATTTATACATATATATATGTATATAACAGATCAGATCAGATATACATTTCTAAAAATATTAATATTTGCAATTTGCTTTATTTTTGACGAATATTAGATTTAGTATTTGTTTTGATTTGTTAAATTACAGATATTTAAATTTTTCGAATCGAAACGAATAACAAATCAAATCAAAATTTACTGATATTTTGCCCGCCCTAACTTCCACAACATGTGCACTTCATTATTCTCTAGAAACATTTCTCCTTATTTGATGTATGGTCTTTATATATAAATACTTATATAATGTATCTATATACATATATGTCTTTATATTCCTTTTTAGTTAAATTATTATGAAATGACACTTGAATTTGATTTGGTTCCATATTGGATATATAATGTATCTTTACCGTGTAAAGGCTCAACTTAGACGACGATAAAGTTGTACAAACTTTTCTATATAATATGAATTCACACACACATTTAAAGTAATTTGAATATTGAAGTACTTTCGTCAACATGTACATTAAAATAGTTCTCTTGTAGTACAAATCAAAACTTCCAAAATATATTATGCCTTCTCGTTTCTTAATAAACTGAACTATGAAATTCAGTATATCATGCTTTGTACAACGTATAGCTGGTGCTTGGAGAGCAGTTTTGGCCTGTTGGGCGTATTTTAGAAATTAGAACGATGGTATAATCGAACATTCCAAATCTAAATAAGAGTGTTCTTCTTTTTTCTCAAAAATAAAATGCTAAATAAAAGTGAAAAGTATTTCGCTAGAACACTTCTCTTCTATCAATAGCTTGTACTGGACAATTTACTTGAAACTAAAAATAACGTAACGGTATATAATAGAAAAAAATAACACTTTTAAGCAATTTTTTAAACCCGATTGAAATACTGAACCGGACGACTTATCGGATTACCAGATCAATGGATCAACCGCAGATGAACCGTAGATTAATAAATGAATTAGTTTTATTATATAATGTTATATTAGCTATAGAAGAATATAGAAACTAAAATTAAATATTTTCTAACTGTTTTTAGAAACATACAATGTATAAATATAAAAAATATCAAAAAAATAGTTTAGACTATTTAATATTTTGTAACAAATTAATAGTAATGACATCTAAAAAATAGCAAAAGATAAATTACATAAATATGTGAATGACATTTAAGAAGACGACGGCAACAGCCGAAAAAGTAAAAACCTAACTTTTAATTGAAAATTTAGAAAATAAAACAGAATTCAAAACTATAATTAAACATTGAAAAAAGTAAAAATAATTTATGGGTTCAACCGATCGTTTAACCGGTACCAAATTTTGGATTTTAGCGGATTTTTCTGAATTTTTGCGGGTTTTAAAAATTGAGTTTTTCATAAAACCCAAACCGGATTTATTCTGGGTCACCGGATTTATCCGTACAACCGCAGTATCAGGTCGGATTTAAAAACATTGCTTTTTATAAAAGTCAAACCAAATTTATTTCTGGATCATTGGTTTACCGGTCTAAATGCGGATCCGGATCGTTTCAAAACACTGCTTTTTAAGTTTTAAAATCATGCGAACTTGATAAGATTGCTACTAAGTAAAAAGTAATTTATAGTTGGACTTTATTAAGATATTTTGGCTACTAATGATGATGAGTTGCTTCATTTGCTAAGAAATTGATACTTCTAAAGCTAATCCTTTCCTTTTCTTTCAGCAGTCCTTTCCTTTTCAGGAAATATAAAAGAATTCTATAAATATCTTTGTTTGTGGTGAGCCTAACACGTGTTCCTTCTATCTTTGAAACGGCAGGAGTTTCAAGCGTATCGCCAACGCCAACCTTTCTCTAGGACACGTCACTAATACAGCCAATTCCACAATAGACACGTCGTTGAATACCAACCAATGGGGTTGCTGACGAAAAACAAAAATACCAATGGGGTTAACTAGAATCCAACTTTTTTTTTGAGAATAACAAAAATCAAGAATCAAACTTTAATCCTAATTATCTCAACCCTTGTTAGAAACATGGCTGTAAATTGTAATATTGCCAATGGTACAGCAAACGAACTGGTTTCTTTACCTCAACAATTGACCTGCTCATAACTGCTTATTCTTTGCCCCAGTAGAGTTTTTTCTAGTTTCTTTATTTTGATGATGAACCAAATCAAACTCAGAAGTCACACATCTTCATTTTAGCTATAAATTTGTTATCAATGTATACCAAAGAGATGAACATACAAATCTTTCAGCTTGCTCACGTAGACACAACAATTACCAGGCCTTATTTTGTAGCCCAACTTGATCATTTAGTTGTCAAACTTTTTGTACCTCTAACTAAGGGAATAAGTCCATAAAATGACTTCGTGAGGTTGCATGAATTGTCTTCCTTCTCAAGTTGACTCATGATATCTCCTCTTCTAGTTTTCTATGAAAAAACACAATCTTCACATCAAGTTGTTCAACTTCCAAGTTCTTACGTACTACCAGCGATAGATTATTCTGATAGAAATATATCTGACTATCCGTGAGAAGATCTCATTGTAGTTTAATTAATATACTTAAATTTACCCTAAAAGCAATTCTGCAATTTCAGAATTTTAGTTGTAGTATTTAGGTATCAACCAACTTAAAATGTGTTTCTCTTGTCAAGCTTATACAAACCATTTTGTTTTCCTGGTGCTCTTTTGATGGCTATAGGCTGGGGCGGACGTAGAGCCACCGTAACGGGGTCACGTGCCCCCATCTAAATCTGAATTTTCCTGCAGTAATAAGTACAAAGTATAAGAAATGCCCCGGTTTAAAGAGTTAGATATAATGTAAAAATGTCATGTGCCTCCATCTAAGTTTTGTTCTAGATCCACCCTATAGCCTAGGTGTGTTCCGCCATTGTGTGTTTTTGATTTAGTCCCTGTTTCGTTCTTATTAAAGATGGATATGTTTGTCTTTGTATCGTTCTATTTCTTCTTCAATAAATACATGGAAAAATATAACAAATTATATTATATAAGAAAATATAAGTGGATTGAAACAATTTTATCTCTAAATACTATTATAGAGATAAAATACTAACGAATTTGAGATGTTTTTAAGGAAAACAATCTCTATTTTTAAAAGTATTAGGGTTGTCGATTCTTTTAATGTATTCGGATAGTTAACTTTTTAATACTCCCTCTATATCACTGTTGTTTAGAGAAAAACAATTGTTTCAAAATAATTAATGTTTTTTTATTTAGGTAGAATTTAATATCATTTGAAATTTGTGACCAATTACAAAATTTTGATTTTTTTATTGGTTGAATTAATTTAATTTAATGATAATTTTATGTAACCAAGATAAATTGTATAGAGATTTATAATTTTTTAATTTATGTGCAAAACCTATTTAAAATAATAGAGATGGAGTGTATTGCTTGTTGGCTGGCTCAAGATGTATGTAACATGTCAGTTTTTGTCTCCCGTTGTAGAGTTTTTGGCTGGTGGATTATATATCTGCGGCTTTTTACTGAGATAAATCTGTGATTTTTTATGTCGTTTATATCATATTTATGTTATTTATATAATGAGATGAATAAAATAATAGATAACAAAAAGAAACAATTTGGTGAGTATTTATTTTCTTGTTGTTATTAGAAGCTTTTTATAATATGGTATCTGACACATATTTTGAAGTTTTGTTTAAGGTGTATTAGTTTTTTGTTTGTTTAAAGTGAATTAGTTAGGATTAAAAAATATGAAAAAGAAACATCACTGAATGAACTGACAGAGTCAGCTATACAAAAGTCGTTGCCCATATTGTCCAAAACACCAATGAATGAACATTTTATTTCAGAAGATAATAAAGTTAACAAAGAAAAGGAAAGCCACTCCCACTATCTTGTTCATTTGCAGTTTCCAGGAAATTAAAAAGGAACTTAGTTGCAACTGTGACATTAATTCATTTTTTGTCTTTTCATGCCCTCAATAAGAGTATGTTTTAGTCATCATTTAATTGATTTCCTATCATTAGCCAAACAAGTCATGGATCATGATGAGGAAACAATCATTAGTTAATTGTGAAAACTAGCTGTATCTTTATATAGACTTTTGATTACTTTTAGTTTTATGTTATTAGTCTACGACCGTCTCTGCCTTATGTCTAATTTTTTTTTCTTGGTCCAAAAAGGAAGAGTAGCACGCTTTTGGAAGTAATATGTTTGGATGAGTCTTTAAAAGAAGAGTTTCATGAGAAACAAATTGTTTCAAAACCCCTTTTTGAGAGTTGTGCAGCGTGGAGAAGGGATAAAAGATATCCTGAAGAAGAGTTTCAGCTAACACAAGCTTAAACGATGGTTTTGGTTTACAAGATCTATAAATCGATCTTTCAAATGAAACGAAAAAGAGAATGCTAGGATTCTTTTGAAAAAAAAGGGTGAATGAAGTTCGTTGCAATTTTTAAGCAAAAAAAAAAAAAATGAAGTTCGTTGCAATTCAATGCTTGTTGGATCCTCCAACTTGGAGGGTAGAATCAAAGAAAACAGAACACTGCAAATGGTTTCTTCAATTTTTGACAGGCTTGTATGTCGAATTATAAGTAAGTATAAGCGGTTAGGAGTTAGGACATATTTGCGTGATATGAAAACCATACATACGACGTGAAAGAAAATCAAACATGGAAATTTGTAATTTCTGAAACTTACTAGGTGTTGTAAGAAAATTTTCAAAATATAATTTATATTTAAAAATAAATTTTGTTAACTATTTTATTATTTTTACCAATATTTAAATATAGATTTTATTTAGTTAAATATTAAATTAAAATAAAATGATTTTGTTTATTTAAAATATATGGAAGAATATATATGTATACATTTAAATTATAATCTTAGATGGTATTTTCTATCTATTTATATTTTATGATTAGAAATCTAAAGTTTTAAAAGTTGTAGCAATTTTTGAAAGCTTTAGTAATATAAATTGTATAATTATAAAAAATAAAATAGTATTTTCGAAATTCGTAATGTTATATGTGAATATATTTATTTTATGGACGATAGATGAGATATTATCATATTTTTAAAAATTTACAAACAATAAATCAACATATTATCGATATTAAATTTAATATATGAGTTATTACCATATTCTAAAAATTTTACCAAAAATAGAAATCAACATTAAATAGAATTATCAATGTCATATTTTTTCAGAAGTCATGTCATCAGTTTTAATAGACATGTCATTTTTTTTATTGTCATGTCATTATTTTTTACCGAGAATAATTGTAGAGAAAAAAATTTTGATATAAAATTTATGATTTATTACTATATTATGAAACTTTGCCAAAATATAAATTTGTTTATAGAAAATAGTTATTACCATATTTAAGAAATTTTACCAAAAATAAATCTTGATATAGAAAATTTTACATGTCACAGTTAGATTGATACCATGTCATATTTCTTTTCAGCTATGTCATTATTTTTTGTTAAGAATGAATGCAGCGATGACACGGTGTACAATATTAGAAGGGATATTACAAAAATGAAATGTCTGGCACGGTAGGAACACGATGAAGCGGGACAGTGACATCTCTATTGACAATCATAACTTTATATGTAAATAAAATACAATTTTTCCAAAAAAAATATACTAAATTTACAAAAAAAAATATTGTTAGATGCATAGAAAAAATGCTAACATTAGTATATTACCATAAAATGGTGCACAAGAAATTTCCTCTGAAATTACTCTGAGTTCTTTTCTTATATTAAGTTTCTATGTAAGTTTGGTCTTTCCCTATCCTTCCTAGTCTCTTCTTCCAACGCAACTTCCTCACTTTTGCCTCTCCACCAAATCTCTGTCTCCATTGATGACTTATTCATCGTGTGTATATATATAACCTTATAACACAAATCATGTCTCCCACATCTCTTCCAAAACATTTACGTCATTCATTTGCTAAGTTTTTTTTTTTTTAGTTTTATAATCTAACAAAAAATATGACTGCAAACCACTTATACGGTCTTATAACCATGGAAAAGAGTTCCTTGTCCCAATGTAAACACTCAGCTTCTTTCCCTTTGTTCGGTCTGGTGGATTTTTTCCTCATCTTTTTTTTCAGATGGGTTTCTTTCGCTCCGATCTTTTTCTCCAGGTTCTGTCCTCTTCTTCAACATCAGCAGTGTGTTGCCGACAAGAAGAGCAAAGATCATGAAGTCCAGAGCTCGATCAAACACGATGATGGTCTTTGCATAGAAGATGCAGAGATGGTGATGCAAAGCTTAGGACTTTTCACCGCCCCAGAAAGCGAGGGACTTCAGAAACGTTACAGTTCAGAGGAGCTTTCGAAACTGTTTGAAGAGAAAGAGCCGAGCTTGCAGGAGGTGAAGCAAGCTTTTGATGTCTTTGATGAAAACAGAGATGGGTTTCTTGATCCCATGGATCTGCAGAGAGTTTTGACAATCCTTGGTTTAAACCAAGGATCTAACCTTGAGAACTGCAGGAGAATGATCAGATCATTCCCCGGAAACAAAGACGGAAGAATCGATTTTCATGGATTTGTGAAATTCATGGAGAACAACTTCTGCTGAAATCATAGTTTCTGGAGTAAGAATCTATCAACTTCTGCACTTCTTTTTTTTTTTCCTTTTTCGTGCTCTGTATCTTAATTTGCTGTCTCATCACCTTATTGTAAAAAAATTATTATAACTTAAATATCAAAAGCTCCTATAAAGCACAAAAACCAATGAGATGATGAATAACTATCATATACCTAGATACCATCAAAACCAAAAGCTTCCTATAGTGTGAACTGTGAGACACTATTTACACCTACAAAATGTGGTAAATGATGGGTTTATATCATCACCAGTAATCACAACAAGAACAGTGACCATCTTGGAAATGATGGAACCGGTTGGAATCTCTGACAACTATTAACCGGTCTGAGAGCCTTGAGATAAGCTTGATTGCAGAGTGACAATCATCACATATCCTCACGTTTTTATTCACGTACAACGGTGACTTCTCAGGCGTTTTCATCAGACCGTAAGCCACAGCTAGCTTCTCGCTGTGATAAGAGAGGTTGTTCTCTCTCTGCTCTTCGTCTACATCATGGTAAGCTCCAGCAACATCAGACGCATACCCCAACGGCCTGATCTTTGACAAAACTTCCTTCACCTTTGCGTAGATCATCACAATCTCGGCGTGTTGATTGTCCTCTGAAAGAAACACATGGGTTTTGTCTCGTATACCTATCCAGCTTACTCCAGGCTCCTTCTTAACACGCCTCTCCTTCATCAAAGAACGCACTCTAGCCACACCGTCCCATTCCTTGGACTTGGCATGGATATTGGACAACAATATATAGATCCCTGAATCGTTAGGATGCATCTCAATGGCGTATTCCCCCACCTTCTTTCCTAAACTGTAGTTCCTGCGAACGTAGCAAGCGTTTAGCAAAGCTCTCCATGCAACAACGTCCCATCGTATAGGAGCTGTTCTCATGAAATACTCAGCGTCCTTGAACAATCCAGCCTTACTCAATAGTCCAACAACGCATGTATAATGCTGTAGATCAGGCTCAACACCAAACTGCTTCATCAGATGGTTAAAGTAGTAATGACCTTGCTCCACGAAACCCATATGGCTACAAGCTTGCAACACGCCGATGAAAGTTATGCGATTAGGGACCTCTCCCGCAGACATCATTTCCTCAAAGGCTTCAAGCGCTTCCTCCCCTAGTCCATGATGTGAGAAGCCACTTATCATCGTGTTCCAAGTAACTATGTCTCTAAAAGCCATGCCTGCAAACACTTTCCACGCATCCTTAATGCTGCCGCTTTTGGCGTACATGTTAACCAGCGCATTGCCGACCATTACATGGTTCCTAAACCCGGATTTCAAGACGAGACCGTGCAGAAGATCTCCCAGTCTTAGAAGAGAGAGCTCTGCCGTTGAGTTCAACAAAACAGCAAAGGTGAACTCGTTAGGTGGAACCTCTCTGGTTTCCATCTCCGCAAACAGATTCAGAACCTCCTCGTAAGACTTGCTCTGGAAGTAAGCATCCATGATCGACGTATTCAAGACGATGTTTCGAGCTTTCGTACCATTGTAAACTCTCTGAGCATATAAAGGGTCACCGCATTTTCCATACATGTTAATGAGCGCACCACTAACATCATCATGACATTCGAAACCAAACCTCACCATCCGGTTATGAATCTGCCGAGCCAATTCCAAATCTCTGAGACTTGAGCAAAGCTTTAAAGAAGACATGCACGTGAAGACGTCCCAAACCAAATCTTCCTCACCCATCCTTCTCAAAACCTCAAGACCTTCTTCTAACGCACCATTCTCCAAATATCCACTAAGAGCCGAGTTAAAAGCAAGAAGATCACAACAAGGAAGATCATCCAAAACCTTGATAGCCTCTCTTGTTCCAGAACACGAAGAGTACATGTAGAGAAGAGTGTTCAACACATACTCATGTGACATCAAACCGAGTTTAAGAAAAAACCCATGACACTGCTTACCTTCTTCAATCCTCCCAGAGCTCGAACAAGACTTGAAAACAACGGTGGCTACAAACTCGTTAGGCCGGGGTTCGCCGGAAAAAAACATACTTTTGAAAAGATTCAGAACTTCTAAATCAAACCCAGAATCTTGGTACCCTTTCATCAACGAACACCAAGAAACAACGCTTCTCTCAGGCATTGTATCGAACAGCTTGTGTGCACGAACAGTTTTCCCACATTTCGTGTAGAAGTTGATCAGAGATGTGATCTGCCACGCGTCCTCGACTCGAGACGATTGGTTCCTTACGATCAAATGAGCGTGAATCGATTCGCCAGCCCTCAGGTAACATGATTTGGCACAGAGTTTTAAGTGGGCACAAAGGTGATCGACCCGTGGAAGAGCTTCTATTGGTTTGGGTAATAAAGACGTGAGCTTGTTCAATTTTACAAGTCGTCGTTCGAGCATAGGCAAGACGGACATTGCACCAAAGTTGCTCCTTGTCCGAAAATCACCAAAACCCCTCAAAGGTGGTTTTAACGGAGACGAAGATACTCTGTTTCAAATTATTTTCCGGTTTGAGTTGGGTTTATATTTTTAATATGATTGGACCGGGAATCTGATTTCCGGTATAGACTCGGAATCTTTGCCTCATTGTTAATAAAGTGATCCAGTATGATTTCATTGATTTGGTTAAAATCTATACCTTTTTTTGTCAACAAAATCTATACATTTTAGTTACAGTTTTTACGAAAGATGTGATTTTTGTTGATGTCGATTTTTTTTTTTGGATCCTTTACAAATATCTTCAGATAAAAAAGATTCATCTTTCAGACAATGTCTATTTTACTACAGGTTGTTACTCCTTTTATTTCATTTTTTTTGTTACAAAAAAAACATCACTTTACAATTTCAATGTAAATTAATACTTATTTTTAACTGAAAATTAAATGTAAACTGTATTAATTTTATAAATAGTTTTATTTATCTAAAATATCATTGATAAAAAAAATATAATTAATAACACTTACATATATTTCTACAATTTTTTTAATCTGTGTGTAAATGTAAAAGTGACATTGTATTTAGAAATAGATGGACTATCTATTAGATAACTATTGTGATTAGAATAAGAGTTTAATTAAGATATGTATCATGATTGCCGACAAATAAGGAAATAAAAGAAAAAATGACAATTGATAACTGAGGTTGTCGTAAGAGAATCCATACCACGTGTTTCACCTGATTCGTGTTCCTTTTCTAGATTTTCTATCTTCATGTTATAAAGTCTAATCTCTGATGCATAGAGAATCAACAGAAGCAAATAAGAAGAAAAAAAACAGAGGAAACATGAGTAGCTCCGGTGCGCAGCTTCACAATGTTTTCGTCTATGGTAGCTTTCAGGACCCTGACGTCACTAGTGTCATGCTTGAACGTACTCCTGAAAGCATCTCTGCCACACTTCCTGGCTTGTACTTTTTTCTCTCTGTTTTTTTCCTTAATCTCTCGAATGATTATTCTCTCTGCACTGATCTGATATTTGATGGTGATTTTTTATATTTTTCAGTGAGAGAAATAGGCTTAAAGGACGTTTGTATCCATGTATTGTGCCTTCAGAGGAAGGAGAAGTCCAGGGAAAGGTTTGATTTTTTTTTAATAATCATTTTTGTGAAATCTAGCTGCTTTATTCTTATGTGGTTTTCTTGTAGTGTTTGGTTAGATTTTTTAGGGTTTAAATTTTGAGAACTTTTTCGTGCAGGTACTCATGGGATTAGCGGAAGAAGAGCTTCAGAATTTAGATTCTGTTCAGGGTAATGAGTATGAGAGAGTGACAGTTGCTGTTATGCGAGAGGTGAGTTGGGAGATTTCAACTCCACAAATAACATTTTGGTGAGATTGATTCTACTGTTTTTTTTATGCATACACAGGACAATTCTGAGAAGATGCCAGTGAAAACGTATATATGGATCAATAAGAATGATCCTGACATTGACGGAGAATGGGATTTCAAGGTTTAAATCATTTTGTTAACTCATCATAGCTAAGACAATGTGGTTTGATATGATTCACGTGTTTGATGTTAAATTCAAATTTATCAGTTTGCAAGCTAAAACAATAGGATCGCGGTGGGTTTTGTATTTTGGTTTTGTTAGGAATGGAAACGACTACACAAGAAGAAGTTCATAGAGACGTTTAAGGAAATCATGGAATGGAAGAAGGATCCTCAGGGAAAGGGAAGGGATACATTCAGTCATGTCCTACGCGAAGATCAAGTTAATGCTCAATCATCTTGAATGGATTGAGTGTGTTCAACATGTCATCTTTGTTTCCAAATTCCGAAAAATAAAACCTAGATGATGATAGATATTGTGGAGATATTAGTGAAAGGAGTAGTAATGGCATGTGGTATTGTAAGATTTAAGTTATCAGGTGGGTTGTATGTATCATTGCATTACAAGTCTTTAAGAGATTTTGGTATATATCTTGTGTATGGTTTCTGTTTGATGCTAACTATATAGTTAAATTATTAAACAGAGTAGTAGATGTAGATGCCTGGACTTACCTGATAAAAATATTCAGTGAGAATTCGTAGTACAATCCACAAGTGATAAATTTCAGGAGTCACTGTTGGTGGAATTCCATTTTGAGCTCAGAAGGAGTCAATAAAAGAGTCAATTAATAACATAATTTTACATACCAAGTTTATAGATATATAGTTTCAGTTTTATTACAAATTACATCTTCCAGACGTTATTATAACTTTAACCCTAATTCCTGAATGAATTTTGAAATTCATCATTCGGCACTAGAGAAAGAGATTCAACATACAAATCCTCTAAAAATACAATCAGTTATGGTTCGGTTCAGATGTACTTAATAAATTATGTTGCTTAGCTCGAATATACCCAAATATTGTATACTTGCGGTGTACCAAACTGGCATCGTAACCATTTATAACTGTACATGAAAATGACTAAAAACATTAAAAATAAATAAATTTTCTTTCAGTGGTATATCATTATCAAGGGAAATAAAAAATAAAACATTAGTGTATAAACCTTTTAAAAACACTAACAAAAACTCATTGATACTACTAGTCCCTAAAGTTTGTGCATGTAAAAGTTAAATTAATACAGAAACAAAAAATTTAATATTTCCATTCACAATTAGACCATTCCAATGTATTTTGCTATTTTGACTCTAAAATAGAAATTATTTATTATAAAAATGGAGTCTACTCCAATATATTTTTTTTTCTAAAATAACAGTCTCCAGTTATAGAGTAACAAATATAAAATTGTTATTTTTTTCTTTATTAGATGAAAAATAGCAATCTCTATTTAATAAAAGAAATAAAGTGGTGGGTTAATGTAAATATACCTCTAAATATTACTGTACTAGGTATGGACCCGTGCGTTGCACGGATTTTTTTGATTTTTTTATTTTATGAAAACATAAAAAGAATAAAATAATAGTCAATAATATTTTTTTTATTAATAACTATTTTTTATATTTGTTTCATTATAATTAAGTGAAAGGAAAAAAATATAATCATAAATAGTTTGCCATAACCTAGCCCAATCAAATTAGAAACTTAAATAATATTAACATTAGTCTAGAATTAGATTTGTCCGTTGTCAGATTAATATAGTTTGTTGCATTCTTACAATATTGTCATCTTGGCTTTATCATTGCAAATCTATAATTTTATGTCAATGTCATTTTTAACTTTCATGTTCTTAAAAATGAGATATATTAACACATTTAGAATTTTTAAAAATAAAATTACAATGGAATATTGTTTTGAAAAGTTTAATATTTAATAGTCAAAATTAGTTAACATATTTTTCTCTTTAGGATTTTTAAAAGGAATTTATCTTAAAAATTAATATTAAATATCTTTGAATTTATATTCTACATTAAATAATTTTGAAATTCTTTGTTTAAAAAATTATTTGTTTCATAAATTAATTTTTAGTTTAGTAGTATATATATTATATCCATGAAATATTCTTACACATGTCACAATATTAAAAAGAAAACTATTATCATATTGATTTTGCAATTATATTTTGCTTTAGATTTTAAAAATGAAAATTACTTAATATTTATAATTATTTATTAAAAAAATCTTTTTATTATCTTTGTATATATTTTTCTTTTTGGTTTTTACTATTCAAAGATTAATTTTAGATTTATGGATTTTATAGTAGACATGTTAGCTAGCATGTTACTGATTAATTTTTGTTTATTTTATAGATGAATGTATGTTTCAGCTGGCACCAACCAAACCTCGATCAATTTTTTTTTTTTTGGTGAACAACCTCGATCAATTTATTATTTTTATATTATTCTTCGGTTTCTTTGTATTTATGATCAATTTTTTATTTTTAATTACCATATTCTCTCTTTTTTTCTATTTGGTTAATTCAAGATGAAGTGACTCTTAGCAACCTTTAACGTCAAAGTTAGGATCTGCCGATCTGCTCAACGATCGTCTCAGCATCAACGCCACCGCGAACGGCAAACCGAAAGCTATACAGGTCTGAATCGTCAACATCTCGTGAATAGGATTCGATCGAGTCGCGTGCGGAATCGCTCCTCCGACGATCAATTGAGTTAAACCGAGAAGGCACATGGCTCCGCTTAGACTGTACATGTTCTTCATCTTGGCCGGGTCCTCCTCTGTGTTCGGGTTGGCCTCTCCGCTCGGCGTGGAGAAGTGTCTCGTCGACAGTTTTAGCTTCTCGGTATTGGGATTGGTGACGAAAGCAGAGAAGTATCTGAAGAGACTCAGCTCGTGAATTTCTGATCTGTGGATCAAATGATTTTTTATTAGAGAAGAAGAGTGGATGTGATGGTTAAAAGAGTCGCTGGTTTTTTATTAGAAAAGAAGAGTGGATATGATGGTTAAGAGAGTCGCTGAAGAAGAAGAAGGGTTTCAGAGTGAAATTTCTGATTAGTGAATCCGAGTTTGTCTTCCACCAGTTGCTATCTCTTCTATTACACCTCCAGGGTACCAGTTGTCCGGCTAGAACCTACAGCAAATCCTCAATTTAACCCAGGTATAAATCTGACTTTTTTTCTTGAACAGTTTTTTAGTAAGCCAAGATTTTTTAGAACCTACAACAAACACACATAAGAATGTGTATAATAATGAAATAAAAAAGTATTGCTATAGGACATAGGACAGCGTACTGCTACGTGACAAAACACAGAACTCAGAAGCTAAAAATATAATAAGATTACTGAGTCCTTAAGAAGCTAATTAAAGTTTCTTGACAGCGTATAACATTACACGTATTTTGTATTACAGCGTATGAAAAAAAGCAGTTGTATTACCTTATATTTTTCTTGAATCAATAATTATGTTTGGTGTGATAAAATATGAAAGATCTTAGTTCTATATATATAGTTGTGAATAATCATTGTTCTTCTTGAGTTGTGATTTTTTAATTACTATTACTATTTTAATAAAGGAAAATTAACATTAATCAGTTTTTGACTTTTTCTTTGTTATAAGTTTTTTTAAAAGGATAATTACTATCTAATATTTCTGTTTTTATCGTTATGACCTTTTTAATTAGATTTGAATAAAGGAAAAATAGCATTATGAGAGTAGAAATATTAAAAAAAGATTTTTTTTCTAAACTTATTTTTTCTTTATTATAAAGGATAATTAACATAAAATAGTCTTTTCTATTTTTTTAATAAATGAAAATTTAAAAAATGTTTTATTTTTATAATAATAAAGGAAAATTAACATTAATCATTTTTTGACTTTTTTTTTGTTATAAGTTTTTTTTAAAGGATAATTACTATCTAATATTTCTGTTTTTATTGTTATGGCATTTTTAATTAGATTTGAATAAAGGAAAAATAGCATTATGAGAGTAGAAATATTAAAAAAAAAAGAATTTTTTTTAAACTTATTTTTTCTTTATTATAAAGGATAATTAACATAAAATCGTTTTAATTATTTAGGATTCTCAAAATGGGTATATTTACAATTAGATTATTCAAGATTTGTTTTAATTATAGGATAGATTAACACATGTCACAATCTTAAATATATAATCGCCATGTATCGCGATCGTGTTAATTAGTAACTTTGAAAAATTAACATTAATCAGTTTTTGACTTTTTCTTTGTTATAAGTTTTTTTAAAAGGATAATTACTATCTAATATTTATGTTTTTATCGTTATGACCTTTTTAATTAGATTTTGAATAAAGGAAAAATAGCATTATGAGAGTAGAAATATTAAAAAAAGAATTTTTTTCTAAACTTATTTTTTCTTTATTATAAAGGATAATTAACATAAAATAGTCTTTTCTATTTTTTTAATAAAGGAAAATTTAAAAAATGTTTTATTTTTATAATAATAAAGGAAAATTAACATTAATCAGTTTTTGACTTTTTTTTGTTATAATTTTTTTAAAAGGATAATTACTATCTAATATTTCTGTTTTTATTGTTATGGCATTTTTAATTAGATTTGAATAAAGGAAAAATAGCATTATGAGAGTAGAAATATTAAAAAAAAAAAATTTTTAAACTTATTTTTTCTTTATTATAAAGGATAATTAACATAAAATCGTTTTAATTATTTAGGATTCTCAAAATAGGTATATTTACAATTAGATTATTCAAGATTTGTTTTAATTATAAGATAGAATAACACATGTCACAATCTTAAATATATAATCGCCATGTGTCGCGATCGGGTTAATTAGTAACTTTGAAAACTACGTTTTATATAATAAGATTATATCACAAGTACAGAAAAGATCACAAGTTCGAAGGCTCATGCGGAGATGGTTTAAAGTAACACCTTATAGCCAGTTTCTGAGATTATTACGTACATTCTTTTGGTACTTTAGCTTTTAACCTTTAGATACCTCATTTTTTGTAAATGTTTTTGATCAATAAATATGAAATTTTATTAAAAATGTATTATAAAGGCCAATATAGAAATGAATGGGAAATGTGGACACAGCCATTGAAGATGTCCATAGATCAACTCTGCCATTTGAGTTCTTGACTTGTGTGTAATATATTCATTGAAATCATAGTAGACATAATTTTAAGCAAAAGTCTTTGAGAACTAAATAAAGTAAACCAACGTTACATTGTCCAAGATTAGGTTACTTCTAAACGCCGAAGGCTACAAAAAGCAAAGCAAGTCTTAGTTTTTTTCTCTTCTTTTTGGTCTCCAAGAAACCAAAAACCAAAGCAACATTAATAAGATAATTAAAAACTAATAGTAGATATTAGCGATGTCCTACACTAGTTAAGTGGTAATAGTACATCTTAATTGTTAGGGGAATAAGACGTCGCCGACATCTCACTAGCGGTCGTCTCAAAACCAGTCTCGACCATTGATCTTACATTCGGAAGCTCATGAGTCAATCCTCCGGCCACGTTATGGAAGTAGTTATCCTCATTGTTGCTAGGAAACAGAGCATTCCCCGTTTCACTGTTTCTCAGAAACATAGCATCCCCTGTTCCGTTGTTTCTAGCTATGATGTACGGAACTCCGAGCATCTGAGATGCAAAATAAGCAGCAGCCGACTCTGTGAAGCCTGCGGGTTCGTCTACTGGAGAAGAGATAAGGTTTTGTCTTGTTGCTATGTTGCTGAAAACGTCTGTTGAAGCTAAAAGAGTTGTGGTTTGTGACAGTGAGTTGTATTGTTGGCTGGTGTCAGGAATCGCCGGATAAAGCCATGATTGTGGGACTGATCTTTGTGATGATACTGAGTTCGTCTTCTTGAATATTCTGCAAATAGCCCAAGCATCCTACAAAAAAAACATGATATGAAGTTTGAACACCCATAAAGAAAGTTTATTTCTCCTGCGTGTAATGCAAGTTAGGGAAAGTGCGGTTAGGTTACTTACGCTTGAAGGAATCTCTTTATTGTTGATGTTATGGTGTTGCTTCTTGTTATTGTAACTGGGATACGACGATGAGTGATGAGAGTCAGAGAGAGAAGGGAGACGAAATTCATGCATCATCCAATCGGTTTTGATTCCTTTAGCAGCTCGACCACGGTAGAACACAAGCGACTTCTTCAAACCGATGCATCGAGTCGAGTCCAATGAGTATATAGGCCGGTCAGTGCCGGTTGCTTTCCAGAATCCACCTCCAGTTACTCGGTTAGGCCTCGTGCTGTTCCGATATTTCCTGTCTCTTGGACAATAAAAGTACCACTCTTTCTCCCCCATGGCCGCAAGCTCTTTTTAAACATTGATTCAAAAAAATGCATTCAAGGCTTTGGTTTCCATATATAAGTTGGGAGAAAAACTAGAAATAAGAGTTTCAGTGTGGCTTACTTGGGAGGTCCCATGGATCGTATTTGTAAATGTCTACTTTCTTGATGAGTTCAAAGGGAAGAGATCTGTGTAGAACCTTCCGTTTCAGGTAGAAATTTACGAGTTCTTCATCTGTGGGATGAAACCTAAACCCTGGCAAAACAACGTCGTCGAATCTTTCTACGGTGTTGCTCTCTTCATCATCCATAACTAGAACCATAACGTAGTGATAATTTAGTACTATTGGGATTATGAAATAAATCGACAAAAAGAGAATGAAGAGAATAAGAGAGTTTTATAGAAATTCTGAGAGAGAGAGAGAGAGAGAGAGAGAGAGAGAGAGAGAGAGAGAGAGAGAGAGAGAGAGAGAGAGAGAGAGAGAGAGAGGTTGCTTAGATAACAAGAAATGTGTTCATGGGGAAACGATAATTGGACCAGAAAGTGATGCATAGGTATAAGACCAATGTTTCTAGGAGAAGTGGAGAGTTTTGCAAGAAAGATATGATATGTGTTTCTTGAACTTTGTTTTTTCTTCATTTTATACATTTTCTTAAAATTTCGAGCGTGATGCATATTTCAAAGTGATGAGTCTTATGACTGTGTGCTTCTTGAAACTGATGGTATGAGTCAAACTGAAAAGTGTACATTAAATATCAAATTTATAAAAGGTTATGAAAAAACATTTTCCTTTTCGACAATTTACACTCTCTCCATTTTTAAAGTGTCATTTTAATATTTTTCACAAACATGTTTTAAAAGTTATATGATAAACTATTATCATTTGTTAATGTATGATTAATTAAATAAATATGATTCAAACGAAAATCTATTATTTATTAAAATGGTAAAAGATACATTTAAATTACAAAGTTAAATGTAATTCGTCAAAAAAGCTCTGTTCCAACGGATTTCTGAAATACTTTCCTGTAGGGACTGGCATTTTTTTGTAATGAAATACCATAATAATATTATAAAGTCATGCTATCATTTAAAATGAATGCATATTTAAATTGATAAACATATCAATTTTACATTATATAACTTTATAACATATATTGTTAGAACTAAATATCATGAACATATTTCAACAACTAAATTTGCGTTACATTGTAGATGCAACTCTAGTATTAGGGTTACAGAAAAAATATTTTATTTTCTTATTTTAATCAGAATTGAGACTTATTTAAAAGTTTCATAAGGTTTGTGAACATTATTAATCAATAATGAGCATATCCAAATAAAAAAAATGATCACAACTCAATTATTAATAATAAAAATTTGAGCACGTCATGTATGATTAGTGAAATGCTCTGATCTCTTTGTTATTAGTTAGTTTATTTAAGGCTATACACATATAGTTTTAATAAAATCTTGAAGTGTATGTTTTTTGTTGCTAACAAGCTCTTGAAGTATATGTGTTTATCCAAGTAATATTATAGAATCTATGTCTGAAAAGATATAATTTAGATTCAGCGGAACCATCTTAAAGTATCAAACCATATCTCCTCGTAGAATTTAGAGAAGTGAAAGAGTTACTGTTCGATCTATTTAACAATTATACTCTGTATCCTCGTTAGTAAGCAAGTAATCAACAATTTAAACGTAGAAGTATTTTACCTTGAGTTAGACAAATTCCAAGTTAAGCCAAATTCAAATTGGGCATCGGTTAAATCGAATGCATTGCTTAAGCTTGCTATGTGTGTCTCCAAGTTTGAGACATGTAAAAACATAATGTAGAAATGAAGATCTCGTGGTAATTTTTTAAAATAAAGAATAATAAACAAGCAACGTTCAAGATGAGATAAATCCAAAAAAGCATGGGTTTATTGACCCCATCAACACAAGTTTAGAAGTTTGGTCAATTGCTTTTAACCTAAGTTTTCTCCTATTCTCTTTATATGTGAAAGTCCATTAAATTCATCAACCCATATAATGTATTTAAAACTTTACTCAATAATGCTGTAATTATCAAAGTACATGCATATATATAGTAGTAGGACATTTTGATTAAAAAATGAGTAATTTTCTCAAATAGCCAATTTTCAAATTTTTGTCAAACCCTCGAAGAAAAAAATGACCAAAAAGGCTTTGCTGAAGATGCCAAAGATATTTGTACATTTTTGTATAGATTTATAATATAAATAAAAAAGTAAATAATTTTTGAGTTTTGTTTTTCAAATTTGGTTTTTGATTTTTTTTCTAAATTTTTTTGTATCAAATTTTATTTTTCAAATTCGAAATTTTTTTGGATACTCTTTTAAAACTTTTTACTTTAAATATATTTTTTATTTTTTTATTTATTTTTGGACAAATTGATTTTTTTTAAAAAAATAAATAAATTTCACCTCCAAAACTTCACTCCTTTAACTCTAAATTTTAAGTCTAGATTAATTGATTCTAGATTTATAAAATATATTTAGCCTTTAATATAATATATTTTGGTCACTTTCTTCTTTGAAACTCTTTGTGTGAAAATAAACTAAAACGAGATATCTTAGAAAATTTCTCTAAAAAAATTCATAGGTCGTAAATATGAATATGTAGCTTAGGTTTGTGCTCACCACAAATGTTATCTTTTCGTCTTTGTGTTATTTATTTTTAGTGGCTATATTAAGTTGACCTACTAATCAAGTGATCAGTCTTGGGCAAATGGTGAATTTTTGCCTTTCATAAGTTATGTGTTAATAAACTCTCTAGTTTGATTCTGACTTGAGAGAGCGACAAATGTTCTCTGACGGAAAATGTATGAAATTTAGTCCAAAATTTCCTTAATGATTTAAATAGTTTTTTTTATTAACGTGAATCATTAATAAATATCAATGTAACCGGATGTTAAATAAATATATGTAGGTGAAATACTTTAGAACTTCGACCATGTCTTGTAGCAATGGTTAACAATTTAGGTATGGAATTATTATCCGGGATTCAGAGTCAATCCAAGATTCAATCCGGATCCGCTCCGAAAATCTGGATATCCAGAAGGAGCAAATCCGAATCTGGATAGTAAAATGTAGGATCCGTGTAAATCGAATTCGGATCCGGATATCTTGATTTTTTACTCTGGATATCCGGATCCGTAATTTTTATTGATAATTATTTCAAAAATAGAAATATATACATATAAACTAATTTTATTTATTATATTTTTATTTCTATACTAATATATATATATATATATATATATATATTTATACTAACTTTGTTATAGTATATATAGATATAATTAAAAAATATTTTACATATTTTTATTTTTTACAATTATTGTTAATATTTTATATGTTGTAATGTTATTTTTATTTATTTTAAGGATCCAAATCCGGATCCGGATATCCGCCGGATATTACAATTTTTAGAAGGATATCCGAAATCTAGATATCCGAGAACCTCAGATCCGGTTAAGATATATATATATATATATATATATATATATATATATTTATATATATATATATATTTATTTATTTATACTAACTTTGTTATAGTATATATAGATATAATTAAAAAATATTTTACATATTTTTATTTTTTTCAATTATTGTTAATATTTTATATGTTGTAATGTTATTTTTATTTATTTTAAGGATCCAAATCCGGATCCGGATATCCGCCGGATATTACAATTTTTAGAAGGATATCCGAAATCTGGATATCCGAGAACCTCAGATCCGGTTAAAAATAGCAAAAACATGGATCACCAGATACGAATCAGAATCCGAATATCTTAATTAGGATCTCACTGTTCCAATCACATAAAAGAAAGTAACTTTACTTTCTTTGCGATACACCCAGTGCCGTGCGAGCACTGAAAGCTGCCATAAGCATAACTACAAATCAAATGCCCCCTGTTTATAGATAATATTTACAACGGTTTTCAACATTCATAGAGTTAGAAAACTAGCAAACAATAACAAAATATTAAATGTATTTTTAACCAATTTTTTTAAGATGGATCAAATAGTTAAACTATTCTATACTTTATCTGTTATAATCGAATATGTATAAAACTAGGTGTTACGCCCGCGCATGCGGGCTTATACATTTTATAATTACTTGTTAATATAGTCATTAATAATTAAAAGATTATAATGATAAATTATTTACGTTTTCAAACAAATTATTATATATTTTTCATTTAAAAGTTCTTACTTATGATTTAAAAATAATTTATTTGTATATACATTCATTATTAAAAACTAAATATTATTATATTTTTAATTATATAAAACTAAAGAATTTACTTAATTAACAATGAGTTATGTATTTTTTTTATTATGATGATAAACTATTTATGTTTTCTAACAAATTATTACATATATTTTCCTTTAAAGGTCACTCAATATTATATTTTCAATTATATAAAACTAAAAAATTACTTAATTAATATTGATTTATGTATATATTGTTTTTAAAAGTTTTTATTAAAAATATATTTGTAAGATAACCATACAGTATATATCAGAATTATCTTTTTATTTCAATATATTTTTTAGATTTTAGATGATTCTGATTATTATTATTTTAATTTTTTATCTAGTCAATATAATTTAAATTCGTTTTTCTATGTAATAATTTATAAATTTTATTCATTAAGGGTATAAACGATATTAACCACTTTAACTTTTAATGTGAGAGTTCCGTTGCGAAAAATCACTTCGCAAATAATAGTATAGTCTTTAAAAGTCACTCAATATTCTATTTTCAATTATATAAAACTAAAAAATTACTTAATTAATATTGATTTATGTATTTTTTGTTTTTAACAGTTTTTATTAAAAATATATTTGTAAGATAACCATACAGTATATATCAGAATTAACTTTTTATTTCAATATATTTTTTAGATTTTAGATGATTCTAATTATTATTATTTTAATTTTTTATCTAGTCAATATAATTTAAATTCGTTTTTCTATGTAATAATTTATAAATTTTATTCATTAAGGGTATAAACGATATTAACCACTTTAACTTTTAATGTGAGAGTTCCGTTGCGAAAAATCACTTCGCAAATAATATTATAGATTTTAATTCTTTATCTAGTCAATATAATTTAAATTCGCTTTTCTATGTAATAATTTATAAATTTTATTCATTAAGGGTATAAACGATATTAATCATTTTAACTTTTAATGTGACAGTTCCGTTGCGAAAAATCACTTCGCAAATAATAGTATCAATAGTTGAAGCAATAATTTTAAATGAGAAAAGTATGTTCATTATTTTATTATAACAATTAAAAATGGTTTATATACTGATTTCTAAACTATTTTGTTCAATTAGCTGGAAAACATATATATTTTTTATATATACTCTTGTTTTCAATTTTTCTAATCCAAATCTTAAATACGTTTCCTACACTTCTGTTTTTAATAAGCAAGAATAAATGAAATAATAAAATTATCCCTTAATTGTTTTCCAAAATTTTGATGCCCTAAGCCAATGTTTATATTTTTGCATTGTTGCACGGCTCATACACCCAAAAAAACTATGATTACATTTAAAATTTAATTGATTACAAAACTTGACAACTGATTTAAATCACAGATTGAATAATATTTAGAAAAGGTAGTCTCGTGGTAATTCACCATATTAAATAAAATTTAATTGAGACATTCTTTTTGTCGGAGACTAGATTGAGAGAAAAACTTGATTTAAATTAAAGTCATTTTCTATAAGATAATGTAGTTTTTAATAGACAAAATAAACAGGGTATTTAAAAATATTAATCTTATTATATAAAGTTTGGTTTTCAAAGTTACCAATTAACATGATTGTGACACGTAACAATTATATATTTAGGATTATGACATGTGTTAAATAATAATCTTTATATAAATAGTTACGCATTATATAAAACTTGGTTTTCAGAGTTACTAATTAACATGATTTTGACATGTGGCAATTCTATATTTAGGACCGTGTCATGTGTTACATAATAATCTTTATATAAATAGTTGCGAAAAATATAATAGGATATGTTTACACCTATTTAATAGTATTTTTTTTTCTTTTTAAGTTTTAAACAAAATATTGTAAGTGAAAAATAATTTTATACTAATAATTATTTAATAGTAAGTTTCCTATTTTTAATAATAAACAAATAAAATTGTATAAGCTATATGAATATATTTTCCTTTTAAAAAAATTATAATTTTCCTTCATGCAATCATAAAAACATAACTATGGAAGAAAAGATTAGTTTAAAATTTTTAAAATGAATTATTAAAACCTGAGAATACACCAGATTATTTAATCATAAATTTAAATATTTTTCCTTATTAAAATTCTAAGCAAAAGAGCGTAGTAAAATAATCTTATCATTTAAAAAAAAACAACTAATTTTCTACGGAATCCCTAATATTCCATATTTGACTAAGGGTTAATGTTTTTACACTATGTGGTCTAGATTTCGAGTTTCAGAGAAAGCAAATTATTAGTTTATTTGCAAAAAAGTTTATATGATATGCTCAACATTATGTAAAGAATACCGTCTAGTGTAGATCTTATGAAACAACTCATGATAACTTAGTCAGACGCAAATCCTCATAAAACTTATAGAATTGTTAACAGTAGATACGTCTATGTTTTGTTTTTCATAATTTGTATTAACATAATTAATCAGCGTTATAATAAAGAGATTTTTTTTGTTTTATCAGTATATATTGATCAATAAGTTAAAAACTAATAGTTTCAAAAAAATATAGATTTAGCTTTGTTTTCTTTTATTGAAAATCTTATAAATGTATAACTATGTAATTAATTTGTTATATACAGAAAATTATAATTTAGGGTTATTTTCACATTTATTTTCTGGAAAATTTTGTTACTATAACTGTAGACCCAAAGTGAGAAAAACTGAATAATCATAAAACAGGATTCCAATATGTGTATATATATATATATATATATATATATATATCTGATATTTAATATCATATATCTTAAATGAAATTACAAAAACTTCTTAGTGATTGTATCTTCTTCATGTCAATTACAACACATACTATACATTATTTTCATAAACAGTTATTCACACAATTGAGATTCAGAAACACGGTCTTTAGCATACACATATCACAAGAATCAAGAGTACCAAACTGCATAAATTACTAATAGTTTCATTACCTCTGATTGCATGATAAAAATGTTGATCCGTAATGTTATCTACTAATTAAACAACTAAGGTTATTGTGTTACAAAAAAAAAACAACTAAGATTATTTCCATTTCACCTATATATTAATATTTTTATTCTTTTTTAGAATAGATAATTAAATTCTATTATAAAGATGAATTTGCTCTAAGATTATGCGATATAATTGTTTTTAAGAGGAAAATATAGAGATATTGTATTTTTGTTTATAGATAATGAGATGAAAATATCATTCCATTGAATTTTTTTCCTTAAAATATAGAAACTCTATAGCATAATCATACAATGGAGAAATTCACATTTATAATAAAATTTTATGTTTTATGAAAAAGATAGAAAAATATATAGAGCTGGGAACTGGAGATATTTCAATGATGAATAAATCATACAAACCAAAATAGATAAATGCTAACGAATGTAAAAAAAAATTCAAGATCTTACAATGGTAACACAAAACATTACTAAATTATCATGAAATCATTATAATATGTTTGAAAAAGAATAATAACATATAAAATTAATATAAACATGCATTAAATTAAGAGCTTAAGAAAGTGGATGACGTTGTCATCAACTCAATCGGCTTGATTCAAATTTTAAATTCTTTGTATTTTACTTTATTTCGTATTTCTTTACGTTGAATTCGAGTTGAATTTTCGAAAATAGTTTTTCCTCTTACTTTATGTATAAAGTTGTTAATAATTCACTTCACTCATGCTCCATAATTTTTGAAATATGAGTACTAAGAACTTCTGTGAGAAAAATAATTCTTATACCTAGAATAATTTTCACACACTATATACAAAATCATACAATAAAATTAAAACATTAATAAAAAGCCGTGCAACGCACGAATCCAGTTCCTAAATAAAATCAGGTATTTTCCTAGTTATTATCTCTTTTAACAATGATACCCCAATTTCATCTCCTATATACTAAAGCACAAGTCACTTGTGCAATTAAATGTTGACATGTGGAATATATTTAACAATTTAAAAAGAAATCACAAATGTCAACAAAAAAGATAAAAACAGTTTGGACTTTTTACTGATTTATATGTTTTTTTATTTTTATATAAAATCTCCCTAATATTTCTCGCAACTACTATGCCCATGATCTCACAGAAAACGTTACAGTTCCGTAAATTCAACTTCATCTCTTATTGCACATAAATTTCTAAGTTCTTTGCAGAGGCTCTGATTACTCTCTTTGAAAGTGGGATAACATTTCAATTTCTAAATAAATAGATCAAATCTTTTTAACGGTTGTTTCTACACAACCGAGATCAGCATAGTCTCTTGCTATGGACGGCGGATTGATAAACAAGTGCATAGGAAAATTAGCTGATGAAGTTTTAAGTGAGGTTAGTGAGACTTACCCAAACTCTTTATGTTCAAAGCATAATTTTCTTTATGTTGATTTTTTTTTCACAATTCTTTTTCTTCTTATAACCTTTTTCTTTTTCTAGATACTGGCAGAAGTTTCATGTTTTTTTCTTTTTGAAAATGGCAGAAGCTTCATGTTGCAAAATGAAAAAGTGATGCGAACAAATTAGGTCAATTAATAACATTTCAAAATGGCTAAATCTATTATCGATTTGCTGGAATAGGTATGTGTTATTTATTGTGCTTGTGATAATTCAGGGGACGAGAATTAGAGAGGCTTCTATATGGAAGTACAAGCACAAGACCCCTACCTTTAGAAGCACTACAAGAAAAAAAACAGAGTAAAATTTGTTGATACATAGAAGGTAACAAATGAGATAAAGAAACTCGGATGGTAGGGGAAACGAGAAAGATTCATGTCTACTGTCTAGAGCAAGACCTAATCTGATGAGGTTAGTCTTTTTATTTTCCTGTTTATTTTCTTATAGAAATGTGGTGAAATTATTTTTGTTTACTCCCGCAAAAACGTGGAAGAATTAAGTATTCACTGAAAATGATACAATATAATTGACAAAGAAAACAAAAGCAGACTTGGGAAAAAAAGATTGATATTTTAATCTTCTATGTGCAAGAGATATGCTTTCTCTCAATTTGTTTGCATTCGTAATGATCTATTTTTTTTTTGAAAATACGATCAATAGTTTACAGTTTGAGTTCATATTGAATTGTTGTAAGATCTATCTATCTATCTATAATATTATTTATGAAGTGATTTGGCTTATGTGTCAGCTTCTCCTTAATTTTAGAGCTTTTTGCATATTTTTCATATTCTCCATGATTTTAGGCTTAATCAATAATCTTCATAAATATTTTTCATATTTTATAATAATAAAAAAATTTGAAAACATGATAATTAAATTTTTTCACTATACCAATATTTAATATTATCTTATTTATTCATCAAAGTTTTGATATATTTAGTGAATAACTCATTATTAACTCATTACAAATTAATATTATAAAATTATCTTAAAAAGTATAAAAACGTGTTTTAAAAAGAAAGATAATCTCATATATCTACCTTGCGTTTATCTACTTATTATTAATTATTTATTAATTTTATATACACATATAATAACTAAATTTATTATTATACTAAAATATTAAAAATAGTTTTACAAAATACAAAATAAATTCATAAGCTACTATAACAAAATTTGATTTATATTTGTTTGTTAATGTGACTTTTTGTAGTATTTTTAATTATTATTACATTTTCAAAATAACATGTATTTGTTATTTAAGTTTTAAATTAATATTTATTTATTTTATTTTAAATTTTTTTACGAGAATTATATGTAAAAATATTTTAAAAATATCTGCTCCAAAAGAGAATATTTTCAAAATATTAATTTTTTATTTACAACATGTACCTTATATTATAAAATCAATTATGTTTACTTTTAATTTCTTTTAAGAGTTTCATAGAGTTATGACTTTGTTTTAATAAAATTTCTTTAGAAGACTATTATTTAAACAAAGGTGTGATTCTATATTATTTAATCAAATATTTTTCACAATAATTTATTATAGTTATAATTATTAAATCTTGAAAGTTAAAGACCACTTCAAAATCAAATAAAAATGTGATTTAAAAATAAAGAAATATCATTTTATAGAAAGTAACAATTTTTGTTTTAGAGTAAAAAATATAGATTGATTATAGCTTATTTTTCTATATTATAGCATTTAGAAATTAAAATAACAATAGATATGAAATATTTTATCTTATACATTACATATTAATATTTTGTTTGTCAATATAGTATATTTGCGTGTTTATTCAACTATTATGGGAGATATTTTAAAATATAATTATAATCAATGTTTTAATTAACAATGATTCATATAATATGTAAAGTTAAAAAAAAAAGTTGGGTCGGTTTAACATTATTGTGTTTTTTTTTTATTTTGAGATATTGATAACTTCAAAATTTTGGCTTAAAATTTTCTTAACAATTATGTGTTTTCTTATTTAATTAGATAATTGTTTTACAATTAATATAGTAAAAACTGATTAAAGATAAGAATATATTTTAAAATAAATATTTTTTTTTGATATTTTAACTAATAGTATATTTATTAATAAATATTTATAAAAGAATTATGCCCGTAAATACGGGCAAGTCACCTAGTATAAACATAAACATAAAATTTCTTTCCCGTGCAATGCACGAGAGACAATACTAGTAAATAACTAAACTGCTAAAAAGATTGGGGACCACGCCGGATTGTTATAACAAAATTTCTCAAAAGATAAATTTCTGTTTTAGAAAAGTAGGTGGAATACCGAATACCAACTTATCCATGTATAAATAAAAAAACAATTTAGAAACAGTGAATTCTTTTGACCAAAAAAAAAAGAAACAATGAATTCCGTTTTAAGTGGGATTTTCCTTTTCTTATTTAAATCGACTTTACTTATTACCATGTGAATAAGGTTCACTTGTTTCCTTTTCTATTTACAATGAATTGACATATTATTCTAAATATAAAGAGGATAGGATATCTTAACAGTTTTATATATTTAGAGGATATCCTGAACGATTTTATAGGGTTTTGACTTTTGATTTTCTCTTGGCATATATCTCTCGACCACAAAAGCTCTCTTATTACACTTGAATTCTCTGCATGATGCCACGGACCAGTAGCTTCCCCTCAGGGCCGGCACTGCCACCGACGATCGACTTTGCGCAAGGATGGAGAAGTATGCAGGTTGAGATCACAAATTTGGAAAAGTATGTGGAAGGACTTCCTGGGCACTCATTTAATAGTGAGCAACATATAAACCTTTACACGACTGTCTACGACATGTGCACCCAGAAACATGATCATTCAGAGAAGCTTTATAACAAGTACCGTGAAGTACTTGAGGAATATACTAACTCGAGAGTTTTGCCTGCTTTAAGGAAGACCTACGACGATGAATATAGGTTGCTGCGAGTGCTTCTTGAAAGATGGTCTATCCATAAAAAGATGGTTAGACGCCTATCCAGGATCTTCTACTATCTTGACCGTCACTTCATTGATCGCAACTCGCTCCTACCTCTAGAAGAAGTTGGACTAGCATGCTTCGTTGACCTGGTTTATAACACGTTGCGACGCAAGGCCCAAGAAGCTGTAATAGCTATAGTTGATAAAGAACGAGAAGGTGATGATACTGGTGTTGATAGGGCGCTACTTAAAAACGTTAAAGACATGTATGTAGAGATTGGAATGGGTGAGAAGAAAAGATACGAACAAGATCTGGAGAGCTTCATGCTTAAAGGTACAACGTCTTACTATTCTCGCAAGGCTTCAGGATGGATTCAAGAATATTCTTACTTCGACTACATTCGCAAATCTGAAGAATGTGTACAGAAGGAGAAGGAGAGAGTGTCTCAATACCTTTACGCAAGCAGTGAGCCAACGCTGGTTAAGAAAGTGGAACACGAGTTGTTTGTAGTGTATGCGAACCAGCTTCTTGAGAAAAAGCACTCGGAGTTCAGGGAAATTGCGCAAGGCTTGGAACCTGTTGCTAACATATTCAAGCAGCATGTTGAAGGTGAGGTTGGTCAAGGCATGGATGCAATCAGAAAAGTGATCGAGGTACATGATAAGTACATGGTCTATGTCACAAAGTGTCTCGAGAACAAAACCATCTTTCACAAGTCCTTGAAAGAGGCATTTAGGATTTTCTGTAGCAAAGTGCCTGGAAGCTCTTTAAGTGCTGAAACACTGGCAAAAATTTGTGATAGAATTATAGTTCTCAAGAGATGGGCAAATGAGGAGCTGAGCGATGAAGCTATTGAGAAGGTGGTCAAGTTTCTTGCTTATATAAGTGATGACAAGGATCTTTTTGCAGAGTTCTATAGGAAGAAGCTGGCACGTAGGCTGCTATTGAATCGTGATGCTAGTTATGATCATGAGACAAGAATCATTACAAAGCTCAAACAACAGTTTGGTGGGAATTTTACTCGTAAGATGGAGGGAATGGTGACAGATTTGACATCGTCAAGACAAAACCAAAAGAGTTTCGAGGAGTATGTAGCTAATAACCCTGCTGCAAACCCAGGGATTGATTTGAACGTCACTCTTCTTACGACTAGTGTTTGGCCAAGTTACAAAACGTTTGACGTGAATCTACCTAGTGAAATAGTCAAGTGTGTTGAAATTTTCAAAGGGTTTTATGAAACCAAGCACAAACACAGGAAACTTACTTGGCTCCACTCACTAGGAACGTGTCACATCAACGGAAAGTTTGATCAAAAGCACATTGAGTTGATCGTCTCGATCCACCAGGCTGCTGTGCTTCTGCTATTTAACACAAGGGACAACCTGAGCTACACTGACATCCAAACTCAACTGGACCTAAGCCATGAAGATCTTGTGGGGGTGCTTCATTCCTTGTCATGTGCTAAATACAAGATTCTTATCAAGGAACCAGCCACAGAGACCGTCTCCAAGACTGATGTTTTTGAAGTCAACTCCAAATTCACCGCTAGAATGAGCAGAGTAAAGATTCCTCTCTCTCATGTTGATGAAAGGAAGAAAGTTGTTGAAGATGTTGATAACAACAGGCGCTATGCAATTGATGCTTCTATTGTCAGGATCATGAAGAGCAAGAAAGTATTGGGACATGAGCAACTTGTTTCTGAGTGTGTCAAGCAACTTAGTGGGCTGTTCAAGCCTGATGTTATAGCGATTAAAAAAAGGATAGAGGAATTAATAGCAAGAGATTATTTGGAGAGGGACAAGATGAACCCTAACATGTTTAGGTACTTGCCTTAGGGAACAAAGCATATATCTGGTAGTGTATTCCTTGGGAACATGGATAAATATTATCGTCTTGTTGTTTCTTTAATTTTGGTTTCCTGTTTTTTTTTTCTTAAACACGGTCATGTTTTTTTTCTTGGAATGCAACCTGGGGGTTTGCTTTTTGGATTGATTGGAACTGGAGCTGGTTCTAAAAAAAAATAAAGATTTTTTTTTTGAGTCGTCTTTAGCTTTAAAAACTGTTTTCTGTGATTCATAATCCTTTTGTTAATCGAGTCATAATTGTATGATTTGGGTTCAGTGACTATAATAAGCTACTTATGGAGATTTGAGTTTTTATAGTACTAGGATAGAATGATCCTAAAGCTCGTAATTAAATATACCATATAAATTCACCAATGTGTCCAAGAAGCGCTGAACATTCATTCAGCTTCTGAAGGGCTTTGATCACGCTTCCGTGGAGGTAACATCAAAGGGTGATATTCCCCATGATCTAGGACAATATATGAAACAAGACCTGGTCTGAAAATGTTCTAACCACCCAAGATGCACCTAACAGCGGTTTCGATTCTCTCCATGAGAGGACTCCACATTGCATCTGAGTTGCTTAACAATTTTTTGTCACTTTCTGTTGGTCTTCTTTGGGCTCTAAAGCCCAATGCTTCACATCCTCAACAGCTATCTCTACAACTTTGTTTCCTGGAAAAGCTTCGCTTCCATAAAGAAATCACAAAACAATGATTTTAAGGATAAGTCAAGCAGCTTTCGAGACCATCACCTGTCACCACCACAAGTGATGATAAGAAGTCATACATACGAAAATTGAAGCGAGGGGGCATTTACGGTGATTGATTCCTGTACCTTGAGACCTGATCCTGTTCACCCCCCCTCCCCCCTCCTCCCCCCGGTCCAATCTATATTTCAGTATTCATCTAGCTATAGGATTTATATCTCTAGTGGAGAACACAAATCATCAAGGTTTAATCAGGAACATTTTCGTTACTTATACTTGCTGTTGGAGATGGATTATATCTTTCCACAACGCCAATCAAATAAAAGACCCATTAGGTCGGCTCAACTTGACTTCAGTTGATGTCACGAACTTTGTTCAAGGATCTTAATAAAACCATAAAACCCTAAAACAAACGAAAGCCTAGATGGATATATATAATAAAACCATAAAACTCTAAAACAATAATGATAATTATCCTAATAATAAATAAAATCTTAAATAATTAAAATATAGAATATTTCCTAATATTCTATCTACATCATTTACCTGATGTAGCGGAAGCTACGAATAACACAAGTAACTTATTGATTCTGAGAATACCTAGGAAACGTTGTCTTCTTAAATTCGTTGAGATCACCTATGATCTACAGAAAACAAGGATTAAAGAGAAAACTCTCACTTTTATTAATCAAATCATAAACTGAATACAAACGAAAGCCTAGATGGATATATATAATAAAACTAGAAAACCCTAAAACAATAAAGATAATTATCTAAATAATTAATAAAATAAATAATAAATATTTGGAAATATCCCAAATATTTATCTACATCATTCTCTCCGGGTTGGAGAGATTCGTCCTCGAATCTTAACCGTAGTCTTCAATTCTGAAACCTTCAAAACTTAAAATCTTCACATCAAATCCTATTCTTTTGCGACTCTTCCAAACATAATATTCTTCAAATAAAAGAACATAATTCATTGCCACCATCATCGTAATCTTCAAATCCACCATAAAGTCACACGTCTCTTTACCAATTAATCCAGTGATAAATGAGTCGTAGCCAAAAGAATTCCAATATGCTTGTAATCCACGTGTTGTCCAAGCATCTTCTTCACGGTTAGATTTTGCAGCCTCACTTTTGATAACACCACTAAAATCTCTCTCGTTGACTTTTGTTGTATTGAACGCAACTTTGTCTGGTACCAAATCGACCAGCTTGATAATAATCACGTCTTCACCATATTGATCATATATTGCAGGACCAATAATTTCTTTGTAAACAATTTGTTCACTTTCCAGGAACAAACTCTCCATGATTCCAGAATCGAGTTTTGATTAAGAAACCAAAACAGCAACTCTGATACCACCTGATGTAGCGGAAGCTACGAATAACACAAGTAACCTATTGATTCTGAGAATACCTAGGAAACGTTGTCTTCTTAAATTCGTTGAGATCACCTATGATCTACCGAAAACAAGGATTAAAGAGAAAACTCTCACTTTTATTAATCAAATCATAAACTGAATACAAATTAAAGCCTTGATGGCTATATATAATAAAACCGTAAAACCCTAAAACAGTAATGATAACTATCAAAATAATTAATAAAATAAATAATAAATATTTGGAAATATTTCAAATATTTATCTACATCATTCTCTTCGGGTTGGAGAAATTCGTCCTCGAATCTTAACCGTGGTCTTCAATTAATTTGTTTCTTCTAGTCCTTAGCATCCAGTGACAATATTCTTGCCAAACAAGTACGCAATATTGACATATTTCATCAACGTTGACTTGCGCCATGAACAACGTAATCATCATCAAGTGCTCCTCCTTATTACGATGATGATGTGTGAAAGCACTTGTTGGGCCACTTTCTGTCAAAGCCCAATTGTCACCAAGATCATTAGAACGTGAATTTTCCAGCTCAGGCTGCTGCCGTACACAAGAAGAATTCCAATTTTCTCGACAGTAACTCCATCTCCTAAATTGTTGACCTCACAGCCTTCGGATTTGCTATCGTTGTATTGAATCCAACCATATTCATCATAATGATCGAAGATTGGATCACCGTGAATTTCTTTGAAAACTATTTCTTCAGTTTCTCCAAACAAATTCGCCATGGTTCTAGAATCGAGTTTTGATTAGGAAACCAAAACACCAGCTCTGATGGAGTTTTGATTAGAATAACACAAGTAACCTATTGATTCTGAGAATACCTAGGAAACGTTGTCTTCTTAAATTCGTTGAGATCACCTATGATCTACCGAAAACAAGGATTAAAGAGAAAACTCTCACTTTTATTAATCAAATCATAAACTGAATACAAATTAAAGCCTTGATGGCTATATATAATAAAACCGTAAAACCCTAAAACAGTAATGATAACTATCAAAATAATTAATAAAATAAATAATAAATATTTGGAAATATCTCAAATATTTATCTACATCAGATCTGCACACAATCCAGTGAAGGATGCAATTTATATAATACCCTAGCAACTATCACTATAAGAAAACATACAAATCCTGAGGGACAAAACCGTTGGTAATCTGTCGTGATTGGATGTTCCCCATGGATTCCGGCCAAAATATCTCTCAGGGCTAACTCGTCGGATTGAAAAGCCGTCGTAAATCTGTTGGTCTGACTAGGCTGATAAATCCTGACAGATTACCAACAAAACATTTTACCAAAGAAAACAGTCGTAGGGATTACTCGTCGGTAAGCCGTAGGGATATTCCTGACCAAAAGTGGCCGTCGAAAGATACCGATCAACAGTGGCTGTTTGGAAATACTTTACCGCACTAGCTGTTGAGACCCGTCGACTGGAACCGACCAAAATGTCCTTCGGTGTCCATAATTCCCGACGGTGGCGGTTGGTCGGTATTTCCCGACGAAACTGACCGTTGGTAATTCCCCACGGAACCAATTGGTCGAGAATTATTATTCCAAATTATTTTTTAAATTTATTTATTTAAAACTAATGATCATAAAAATTTATATTATGCTATTATTTGAGAATTGAATTTGCTAATTTGTCATGCTCTCCGTAATTTTAGGTTATTCATACTTTATGTTCAATTATTAATTTTATTAAATAATTTAGTGATTTAACTGATAATTTATTACTATTATTTTGAAAGTAATTATTTTATCATTATGTTGAAAATAATTTAAAATTAAACGATAGTATAATATTTAAATTTATATTATATTTTTTAGTAATATTAAAATAATATATATATATATATATATATATATATATATTATATTTGGTTTAATAATATTAAACTGACTCCATTTTAATATATATATATATATACATATATATATCACATAAGAAAAAAACGAATCATCTATCTTTTAAGATAATTTTGTTAGGACAACAAAAATCACTCATTACGATAATTTTGGAAAAATTTGACAAAGAATTCAAAATAGTTTTTTTTTGTCGGCAAAAATTCAAAAATAGTTAGAATGTTTAAATCTTTATTACCCATAATAAATAATTAAATTCGACTTTCATATATAATCATCCACAAATTAAAACCAAGTTTCATTAATTTGATAATCATCATCATCTAAAAATATTCTATATTATGTTATCCAAAAATATTACACATCATAATGTTTTGAAAATAAATATAAATCAATATGGTTTTTATGTATATATAAATATTTTCAAGTTTATTTCAAATAATAAATATATTTTATTAAGATAAAAAAACTTTATCAAATATAAAATTAATATTTAATAATTATTAAATCATTTATCTAACGGTTCTGGATTGATAATATATCTATTAACAATTTGTTTCTAAAATTATTAAGCCAGAAAATGCAGGTAAAACACCTAGTATTAAATTAAAACATAATTAAACATAATTTAAAAGTTTTTAATACATAAAAACTTTTAAGATATAAAAAAAAATAGAAAAATTAAAAATCTTGATTTCATGCAGCTGAGCCCAGATCTCAGCGTTATCGGTCTTCAAGAAAGCTATCTCCTCATCTTTGTTCCTGATCTGTTCCATGAGGTCTTCAATGGGGTAAGGACAATGACTGAAGAAGAAGATGATCCCTTCTTTGGAAGAGCCTGTGAGACAGCTAGATAAGTTATAATAAATTAGATATATATATATGTTGATAAGAGGAAAATATTTGCATAACATACCTCATGAACAAGGTTGTTCAATAGCTCCAAAGTTAAAGTGTTGGAAGAAGCAGAAGATTTATCTTCAGATTGAGAAACCTGGGTTAAGATGATGTCATCTGCTCTGCTATGGACAAGCTGGACGACTTCCTTTATTTATAACCGGTTCCTGAATAAAACTGTAAGAACTTACTAGTTGACATTCTCGGGAAAGTTAACTGGTAGACCCGAGGTTGAGGACATAACATGCTCTCCCACCATGTTCGCTACACTTTTTCTTTGAGTTGGTTTTCAACTGTCTTTGTTAATGGTTTTCCCCAATGAGATATAAAATATTGCTAGACGGTCGGGTTGATGTTATTTGGGGTTTTTCCCAGCCTCCCACACCTGTTTCTACTCACTGAGTCGACCGCTGTAGTATCTAGTGGTGTATTGATGAAATGAGGGTTTCACTTTCCCAATCAATCCTGAATACCAATTGTACTCTAGGTACAAATGCACATTGATCGACCATCTCGGACACTTGAAAGAGTTCTTCTACACATTGAACGAGTATGGATTAAAACAAAATTCAGCAAAGTGTAATGTCCGACGACTTCCTCGGCTACATCGTCACTTAGAAGGGGATCGAAGCCAACCATGACCGCTCATGAGCCAAGCCTAACGAAACATTCACTTCAAGCTTCCAAAATTTTTGAAAAAAAAAAAATCTTAGGGCCGGCCCTGAAACCAACCCAAAGCAAATCTCTGCAAATCTCGATTCCCCAAGTCCAAAAAACAATTGTAAAGTGCAGCATCTGACAGGCCGAGTAGCAGCTCTCAAGCGGCTCATCTCATGATAAACAGACAAGTGTCTTCCCTTATATATATACAGTATTAATTCGTGCAGACTTGTTTAATGTCTAGTTAATATGCATACTGTTCTAGAAAAGTTTATCATCATCTAACCCCCTTCAAGATATTTACCGTAAGCAAATTTAAGTTAGAAAGAAAGTAGCATCACCTAGCTAAAGACGATGTCTCCCCAATCATGATTAAAGGTGTGACGGCTGCATGCATAGATCGATATATATAGATGTATATCACTGTCTCCTTAACTGTCATTGTGATAACATTCCATAAGTATACTGTTTATAAGCAAAACATTTTACATGTGCAGACCTTACGTTTTAACGGATATACTCTAATGCTATGGCTCAAATTTATAATAACAATGCTGATATAATGTTTGATATATATTCCGAAATGATCAAACATTAGCATAATTGAATAATCGAATCTTAGAAGTTAGAGCGTAGAGTAGAAAATCCGTTTTGACGACTTTTTCAATGTTATTTTATTTCACAGCGACAATATGATTGGTGTTATTAATGCACATCTCCGTACTATATAGTGTTTTTGCTATTCACTGAAAAATACATCCTCAACTTCTTCCCAAAAGTAACTTTAGTAATGAGTGTTCACATGTTACTAATTTAACTAGTCGTTCATTTCCACATGATTAGTCGTTTTTACTAGTCACAACATGCATGTTTGTTTGTAGAGATGTGAAATCAATTGCGAGAAATCTAGACATAAAAACATCGTGGAGCCTATGAGACCAAACATTTAGTACCCGAACCCACATGGACTAACATGTAAAATCTCCCTTTGCAATTTATTAGAATGGTCAAGTTTTTTTAATAATCTTGTATATTTAAAACACACACGCCAACACACTTAAATTTCTATATAACTTATGTTCACATCTCTTCAATTATGTGCATTATTGATGAAAAAAGTATGTGTATTATTTTAAGAAAATAATATAAATAAAGTTTTGTTTCAATTATGTGGTAGCAAGATTTTAAGTGACTTATAAGTGTATGTGCACATATCATTCTCTTATCAATGCGAATTTCTTAGTCAGATGATATCAGTTAAAAGTATATGAAAGTTTTGGCTATATAACAAACTCGAAGATAATTAGAACTTTACAAAATACTAAGTGAGGAGTGCTTTTAATAAATTACATTTATTTTGTTGTAAATCACGATTAATGTCTTAAATTTGCAAGTCTTCCTATTAAAAAGTGTCAATGAAATATACTGTGTAAATATTTTTTATTTTTTGAAAAAGAAAAAGTATATACTGTGTAAATATATTCTATCCATTTAACAAAGTGTTACTTTGACACATTTTTGTCTGTACTCAGACACATTTTATGAGTTTAAAAATTGTAGAATATAGTATACCTTTATTTAATATATAACTAATTAAATGAAAATAATTTAAATGAAATATATTGGCTTTTTAAAATGCAAAAATAATATGTAAGATAATATTAGAGATGTAAAATAACATTCTTTTGAAACAAAATCTTAGAATGCTTTTTTGTGAAACATATGAAGTACGTATTATATAAGCCATATAAAATAAAATATTTTATGGGAGAATTAGGGATTTTAGTTTTCCAAAAAAACGATATAATATGTCCACTAAAATAATTATATTTTCGTGTTGCATACCTGTCGGATTTTTATTGATAATGTTATTGGAGAACAAGAGATCTAAAGTTTGATTTATGGACCCCGAAGGCAGCATGTAGCACGAGACATGGATGTGACACGTGTCATAGTCGATTGTTATGAGATTTTTTTATTAATACACAACCAAAACAAATAATGGACCAATCCATCTCAATTCTTAACATTTATATGAATGATAGATTATATATAAACAACTATTATCACTTCAAATACATACTTTAGTTACATAAAAACTATTTTAGTCAAACTGTAAGTGTTCTGTACGGGAGCTGAAAACAATTAGTTTAATATTTAATACTAAAATATCTATATGACTTCAATATAAGTCAAGTTTAGTTAACAGTTTTAGTTAGTTGAGCTGATTTTCCTTAAGCATTTTTGAAGAAAAAAACAACCGAGATGTCTCTTTTCTGCAATTAATTTGGTTGTCGCGCCTTTTTAAAGTTGATTTTTGTTTGATATATTCGCTAATATATTTTTTATGTCTATTTATTTATTTTCTTAAAATATCAATACACAATATTCTTAATGTGAACTGAAGCTACTATATATGGCTTGGCAGCAATGAATGTTTCACATGAGAGTCACATACTTTGGTACCTCCGTCTAAAAATATTTAAAAATTTCAGTTTGATATCTCTCTATCCTATTTGTTCTATAAGTTTAATGCAATCTTCATGAGTTTTTCCCCGTAATCAGTTTCCCCATATGAATAAGATTTAAGTAATACAGTGGAACCTCTATAAATTAATAATCGATAAATTAATATACACTAAAAATCTCTATAAATTAATATAATTTCATAGTCCCAAATTGAATTTTTGGTTCAGTTAGTATCTCGATAAATTAATATATCTCTAAATTAATAAAAAATAATAATTTTAATGTAGTCCCAACATTATTAATTTATAGAGGTTTCACTGTTTGTTTCTCGCTTTAAAAGCGTGAGATATTAAGCATTGCAAAAATTTAATAAAAATGGTAGATCCATCATATTTAAATCCGTCATATTTTTGGCGATTACGTCTCGACCATTTGAACTAATTTACTTTTAAGTTATCAATAATTTTATCTATTTAAATTCATGTAATTTTTTTGGTCACAAGATTTAGACAGGTTTGAGTTTATTTTGAGTGACTAAAATCATTTATTTTTTACAAAATCTAATTGTATTTTATTTTTCTTGAAATTTTTTAATTCATTTCTAAAATTTTAAAATACTGTTTAGATTTATTATTTTTAACAAATTACAAACTAAATCAATGTAATTCATATATAAAAATATCAATATCCATGGTTGTCATGCCTAATGTGTTCAAAATAGTGTATTAAAGCCATAGAAAAATTAGTAAAAAACTGATACACGTGATAATTTACATTGTAAAAGTAAATCGCCTTTATATAGATCAAAAAATATCAAATAATTATAAAAAATCTAACCTAGATTTGAGAATATTCAATGAATTTAAAATTAGATATGATCGTATATATATATATATATATATATATATATATATATATATATATATATATATATATATATATATATATATATATATATATATATATATATATATATATATATATATATATATATATATGTGTGTGTGTGTGTGTGTGTATATATGCTATTTATAAAATCATTTTGTTAAGTATTAAATAACTAAAAGATTACAATCTTTTAAATTAGTCAAATATTATGTAATTTAATGTAATACTTACGATTTATAAAGAAACTCATATTTATCATGATTTGTAAATATATTAAAAATCTAAGGGCAAAATCCTAAATTTTTAAAATAGTATCATGCTTTAATAGTATAGATATATAGGATTTAGACTACTCCATTTATCACCAATTATTTATAGGTTGGAAGCTTATCTAACTTAACATTGGGTCAAACGGGCCATACCATAAATCAGCCCGGAAAGTGCTCGATCATCTACAAATTGATGGTCCAAGGAAGGCTCAACTCCTTCGAAATTGCTGGAAAATAAAATATTGTCTCAGAAAATGTATGATAGATTTGCCGAGATTAATGACTATGCATACCATTATCTCGAGGAAGGATGTTGAAGATAAAAGATTTCACATTGAAAATATGAATAGGATCTTCTATCTCCAACAGAATGGAACTGAAAAAAGCCGGATTAGTTGGAGATTTAAGTTTGAAAAATATTAAGTTTAAGATTTTACGTGTAATATTGAGTGTTTAAGTTTTAAAACAGTTGAAGTTTGTATTTATGATATAGGGATTGGGGAATGTAGTTTAAGTTTGTGATAGGTGTTTAAAGTATATTTGATTTATTTAATAGTTGATTATATATATATATATATATACTGAGTTAAAGTTTAAGATTTAGATGGTAAGTTTGAAAAGATTAGATTTGTTTTTTTTGTAGGTATGTTAAATTTTAGGATTTAAGTTTGGAGTTTATGGTATGCATTTAGAAATTTGTATACAGCCACGGAATAATAGGGATTGCAAGAGGAGGTAAAACTTCCATACCACAATCAACCTCCACAACCGATCGACTTCATACCAAGTACTATGATACAAATTTGATAAAATGTTCTATAGATTGAGAGTAATTAGCCAGACCATAATATGAATTCTAGTGTTATGGAAATTTAAAATGAAATGAAATGAAAAGTCATGTCATCACATGGTATTTGCTTTATTGTGATATTGCAGATGAAGGGCCACAATGTTAGATCAACATGAAACACTTATCTTAAAATCCCTTGACGTTCATCAACCCCATCTCTGGGAACTCTTCGTTTTTAATTATTTAACTATTCCAAAACTCCTTCAATTATTCAACACATTTTAAATATTACAACCTTTATAGTACCCATTTATTTATTTATCCTATATAGGAAACTATATCAGTATAGGAACTAACAATCTCCACTAACAATCATATATAACGATCGAGGACTAAAAGCACTCCCAACTTCATTTCAGCTTTCATATTCATATATCAGTGGAATAGAAATACGTTTACTCTGACATACGCTAGTCATATACATTACTCAATTTTTTTGTTCCCGATTTTTTTTGTGGAATTGGAATAAAGTTTGGTTTAATTTTGAAATTACTCATTTTTAGAGAAACAAATAGAGTAACACTGTAGATACTCTAAGCATATGCAATAAGTAGCTTTGGATATAATAAAACCATTGAATATATCAGATTTAGGGTCTGATTAATATTAAATAGTAATCAGTTTAAAAAAGATAACAACTAATAGAAGACTAAAAAAACTAACAGAAGACTAATTTTCAGAATGTATATATGGAAACTGATATATATATATATATATATATATATATATATATAGATATCATCTAAGAGACTAAGACACACAATGAGTATGAGATGATTGAAATGTAGTGGAAAAACTTGACTTCGACACTGTCTTTGGTACTAAGATCCGTTATAGTCGACTTGATGCGAAATAAAACGCAAGGCTCGGAAATATGTGATTATAGAAAAAGAAACAAAAAATGATTTCGAGATTTGTGGTTAAAGTGGCATTCAAACCTATCGCTTTCTTCCCCCGTGACATCATTGTCGAGGTTTATTGCTCTTCTTGTGGTCCTTTGGGACTATTTAAATCTCTCTTATCACAGTCTCAGTGTCTATATATTTCAAGTGTATACTCAAAGCCCCCAAAACACTCTCATATATTCTTCCTCCTCTCTTTTTTTCCTTCTTAGTCTTTTCTTTTCAGCTTTTAACCTACTTGCCACAGCTCATTTCTCAATTTCCGAAACTATTTCTACAATCCAGTCAGAGTATAAACAAACAACTTAAAGGGGGTTTTTTTTTGCTACATTGTTGAATATGTCAAACAGAAGATCAAGGCAGTCTTCAAGTGCTCCTCGGATCTCAGATGATCAAATCATCGACCTTGTAACTAAGCTCCGTCAGATTTTACCGGAGATTGGCCACCGTCGTCGTTCCGATAAGGTATCACACACATAGATTATACGTAAACATATTCACTTTTTCTGGTCAACTTGATCATTTTGGGTTACAAGATAGAGAAATATATTCGTTGCACAAAAAAAGAAGATAGAGAAATATATTCATAAAGACCATTGAACACTATCTCTCATGTAAACCTCTTTTATCCAAAACAAACGTTTTATTAAAGAAGACATGACACAAAAATCAAACAAAGGAAAAAAAGAAGTCGGAACTTTTTGACTCCGGACATCAAAGAACATAACAATATTTACAACATTTTCCTTCCACATATTTAAAAACATAGACATATACATTTTCCATCAAAACCATCGACATGTATGAATATACATATACAAAACATGCATGAATGTAGATATATTTACATTAGTCATGACACTTTGTGATTAATTATATAATAGGTCTCCGCCTCGAAAGTGCTGCAAGAGACATGCAACTACATACGAAACTTGAACAGAGAAGTTGACAACCTCAGCGAACGTTTGGCTCAGCTTCTCGAATCCGTCGATGAAAATAGTCCTGAAGCAGCAGTCATTAGAAGTCTACTCATGTAATCTGTTATGAGTTTCTATATAATATATGTATGCTAATCGTCCTTTATTTGATGAACTTTTAAAAGAAATGAGATTGATCTTTAGTAGAGATGTCAATCATGGACTTGGACCGCGGGCCTGACCTGTAAAGAACTGACTGCGGGTCTAAAGATTATTTAGACCTAGAAGCAGCACATTTTGGCATATGCTTTTTTTTTCTCATCAGACGAAACAGAATAATGACTCTACAAACCAAACTGGTAATTTTGCGTATCCATGTGAATGACAATCGATGGATGCTTTTTCGCTTATATTTCCTTACACGCAATTTTGGATACATTAAAGGGGGAATAATACTATATATCGTTAAAATATAAACATGAAAATGTTACTATTGAAAAAATTAAGGCGAGATGAAGACCAAATAAAATTTAAGCCTCATACCATTTTTATTAGGGCTGGACATTTTATATGTTAATTTTGATTTGATCCAAAAAATCAGGATATCTGTAATTTTTCAGAGCAAAACAAATATTAAAAATTAATATCCATTAAAACGGAACAAATCACAAATGCTAAAACTTTTAAAGTCAAATATCTGCTTACTCCGACTTTCATACAAATAAATGTATATCTATAATTAAACATTTAATTTTGAATGTATTATTTATATAATTTTTAATTTTGACGTATAATTTATTTATAAAAATAGTTCTAAAATTATAAATTAAGAAAAATATAAAAATAAAATTTATAAAAAAATGTTTTATTTATTTAATTAATTTCAAATTTATGAAAAAAAAGTTTCACCAATCTTTACTTTTTATTTTATATTATATAAAAACTTCTATTGAACAAAGTGGACCACATATCCGTAAATATCTATAAATATTGTAAATATCTGTAATTTTTTGGATATCCAAAAACCAAATATCAATATTTTTCAGAAGTTAAAAAATAAAACATGTAAATATGATGCAAATCACAAATACTAAAAGATATGGTAATATTCTATATGTGCTCACCCTATATATATATATATATATATATATATATATATATATATATATATATATATATATATACTAGGATAAGATCTGCACTTTGCGCGTAATGAATTGTTATGTTTATTATGTTTTGGAAAATAAAACAATAGTTCGGCTTCATTTGGATTAGGGGTGTTCAATCCAGATATCTGATTAGTTTCTATTCGGTTCGGTTCGTTTTTTTTCTTCTGTATTTCAGTTTTAACTGGACGTTTAAATTGATGCATTCAATCTTGTTAATTTAAATCGTTCGTATTTATATATATAATATTTAATTTGAATATTTATTAAATAAAAATTCACATTAATACAATTTTATGATCATTTGTAATTCATTATAACAAAACAAATTAAGCTATTGATCACAAAATTATCAAAGTGGGATCTTCAAATTTCTTATAATTTGTAGACGTTTTGAAAAATTCAGAATATAACATATAAGAAAAATTATAAATGTTTTTATTATATATTTAATGTGATTGTTTAATATTTTTTAATAATATAAAATTAAAAAAGAACTAAAAAATAGTTATCAAATGTTTATTATTCATAATAATTAATTTTTATATATATGTTAATCATATTAGGTAATTTGTAGCTTTTATTTACGGAAAGTGCAAGATTGTTTTTTGAACGTTATTTACCAATTCGACAGTTAGTTTAATAAAAAGTGTAATATAAGCTAAGATGGGCCAATCTATTTTTCTAAGAATAGTATATTTTATATAGTTCTTTATTAAATGAGACTTCATAATCATACGGTTCTATGATCATTCATATCATTTTCTAACAAAATATTTAAATAATTGATAAAAAAAATTTCATTGTGAAACTTTTAATAAGTTTATAATTTATAAATGTTCTTGAATATTCATTGAAAGTTTTAATATTAAAATATTTATGTAATCTTATATGGTATATAGTTTAATCTATATATATATATATATTTGTTTTATTATTAGATGATACTTTTTACTCATATGGTTTTAAAATCATGTGTATATTTTTAATAATAAAAATGTTAAACCATTGATCATTAATTTTTAACATAATAATTTAATAGTTTTAATCACTTATTCTCGTTTTTTAAATTAAAAATATAACATATACAAAAAATCTAAATTTTAATTTTATAGCTAATTTGATTTTTTAATTTATTTTAATAATATAAAATTAAACAAAAATGATGGAAGAGATATAAATTGTTATCAAATCTTTATTATTAAAATCATTAATTGTCATATATATATATATATATATATATATATATATATATTTAGTCAAATAATTGTCGTATATCTATTAGTCATTTATAGTATTTTCGTAGGTTTTACTTAAGGAAAGAAAATATCATATCATATCATTATAGCATATAGTTTTACCAACAAATGTATCTAGTGACATATAAAAATCGAATGTAGACCTATTTATTTTTCAATTGAATGTAATTGACTACTTAATTGAGTGACACTTAAGTACAGGGTCTTTTTAATTATTATAAAATTGAGTATATTTTCAAATGTTTCTCTTTTAATACATATGAGATATGTGCGATTACTTTTTGCGGATTTTATGAATTATTTTTAGCGAGCAATATAATCTTTTTTCTCATAGTGATGAACATAATATTATCTCATTAAATATATTTTTATTATTCAGACATATTTAATTTTCGTTACCCAAATAGTATAGTCATCTCAACTATCAAGATGTAACACCTTAACTACAATCTTGGCCTTTAAGAGAGATCCCTGCTACCAGAAAGGGATTTATTCAAAGAACTGGCCAAGTACCACTGTACCAGTGCAAGACTATAAAGAAAGTACATATTCTCGAACATGATCATAGGTAAAATGGGCAGACGATTTAGCAAGCCATTCCAAGATTCCTCAAATGGAGAAACAGAAGGAACGAGAAGCGACAAAAACGACAGAGACAAGAAACCTTAGAAAAAGTTTAGAAAAGAGACAGGAAGACAGAACCGGGGAAAGTACCAAAACCAGCCCATAGACAGAGCCAACAAGATAATATTATCTACCTGGTCAGATATCTTCCACCTATTCATCTCGAAACCGGATTGGTAATTTTCTGAGATAGATGGATCCTCACGTCAAGTGGCCTCAGAAGATGAAAGCAGCAGAATCATTCCTGAGCCTAATTGATGGTGTGAGTTTCATAACGATCACAGTCTTAGGGTAAAAGACTGCATCTCACTGAGGAAGGAGATCAACGAGATACTAAAGAAATGAATCCTCCATGATTTCCTTTCAGACAAGGCCAAAAATCTCTTTAGCAACAAGGAGACGAATAGCCAGCCAGCCGGACTGCTCTTTCTTCACCCCCTACATGATAGGGTAATAAGTGTAATATCTGGTGGCTCGGAGGTTAGCAGCATAACGCATGCAGGCGCGAAAAAGAGCATCAGAACGCCAAGAACGGCCAAGAAGTCGGAAGACCTATGCGTCTACTATCCTGAATTTAAAACCCTATTATCCTGAGTTCTGACTGCAGCTTTGTCATCATAAGCCTTATTTTAAAAAAAAAAAAAAAAAAAAGCTTATGGTCCCTTATAAGGAAGGACTTGTACTGATCATGTTACCATGAAATTTAGTTTTAGTCGCAAAAATGTTTGTGCTTAGTCACCATTTTTAGTGTCCGGCAAATTATAGGCCCAAGCTTCAAGATAGTATATGGCATAACTTGATTACGTAACTAAAACCAAAATTTGGTTGCTTCATATTTTCTATTGTGATGCAGCGTAGCATCCTATTTCTATTAGGTTTTAAAGTTTCCTTTTTATTATTCTAGATAAGCATTGGTGTTGTTTTAAAGATTAGGAATAAGACTTATGGATAAAAGGTTAGGTTCTAATCCATAAGGACTTAGGACTTTTCATATAGCTATATAAGGTATACTCTCGGCTTTGTGAGAGATACGACTTTCATTATTAATAATAAACTTTGAGCTTTGTGTTAAACAATCTCTCTAAACCTTATTTCTGGGCATTCTTGGAGAATACAACAGACTTAAGAAGGCTAAGATAGCGGGCATTCGCAGAATTCAACGATATCTAAGCATTATCGGTTACTAGACGGTACTTCCGCTCCGTCAATTGGTATCAGAGACCTTTCAATTACGTTCCAATCGTGATTATCGATCTTTGGTTTCCATGGCACCTCGTCCAAACGAGTGGACACAGATGCAGCAGTTCCTGGAAGATTTTCAGGAAAATTTTCAAGACAACATGAGAAGAACAATGGCTGAAGCAATTCAAGCAGGAGTTCAAGCAGGAGTACAGGCCACGTTCGCCGCCAATGCTGGAAACGCCGGTCGCGCAGCACCGCCTCAACGTCAACAACGCCACAACAACCCTGTCTTTGACAACAACGATGGGGACGAAGAGGAGGAGAACCCCTTCGCTGACGGAATTCGGCGTAATCCTCAACACCGTGAACGACAAAACCGAAACAATGGAGATCAGAGATGGGCATCGGGTATCAAACTTGAGATTCCCGAGTTCCATGGAGGATCACAGCCGGAGGAGCTTCTCGACTGGTTCGTGACGGTCGACGAATTTCTCGATTTCAAAGACGTTCCAGAACAGAAGCAAGTACCCCTTATAGCAACCCGTTTTCGAAGTCATGCAGCTTCATGGTGGAACCAGCTTAAAATCTCTCGTACCCGCCGCGGGAAAGAAAAGATAACTTCTTGGGATAAACTCAAAAAACATATGCGAAAAACCTTTATTCCATATAATTTTGAACGTTTACTATTCCAGAAATTCCATAATATTCGTCAAGGGACTCGTTCCGTTGAAGATTATTCTACGGAATTTTATCAGATGTTGACAAGAATCGATGTCCAGGATTCCGAGGACCAACTCGTTGCTCGATATATTGCAGGTTTACGACAACAATTGCAGACAATACTACATCAGTTTGATCCGTGTTCTGTCTCTGAAGCTCGTCAAAGAGCTTTGCTTATTGAACAGCAAACTCGTTCCAGCACGAATCAATGGACAAGCAATGCTCGTTCTCGAAACTCAATCGTCTCAGATGACACCAAATCAGCAACAACACAGGCAACAGCAACAGCGTCGACCTCTAAAACAGTAACCAATACCGAGGAGCCGACAGATGCACGCCCTTCTCGACCGAACGCCCTTAGATGCTTCACGTGTGGGGAACGTGGCCACATTCAGACAGCTTGTCCGAACCGTGGACGTCGTGGTCTGCTTACAGCTGATAAGGAGCTTGTCGGAGATCCAATATACGATGAAGACGTCAATGACCTTGCTGATATGGACGAAGAACAGGTAGCTGGAGATACGGGAACTTTTCTCATGATTCGTAGAAACTGTTTTGCGCCTAAAACCAGTGAAGCTTGGCAACGAACATCTTTATTTAGCTCGACGTGTACGATCAAAGGAAAAGTGTACCGCTTTGTGATTGATTCGGGATGTTCTTTGAACGTAATCTCAGACGAAGCTGTCCGTAAGCTATCACTTAAAACAGAGGCACATCCTCATCCCTACCGGCTTCAATGGATGCAAACAGGAGCAGAAGTGTTTGTGTCCCATCGAGCTCTTGTCTCACTGTCTATCGGCATGTTTTACAAGGATGAATTTTATTGTGACATTGCCACCATGGATGTTTATCACCTCATTCTAGGGCGACCGTGGCAATATGATTGCGAAGTGCTCCATAACGGCAAAACAAATACACATTCGTTTATGTTTGAAGGCCGGAAGATCACTCTGCTTCCATCACCAGACAAGTCTAGCACGACCTCCTCCACGGTTCCTCCATCGACAGCAAAACAAAATTTGCTAATTGTCTCGAAGTCTCAGTTTGAACACGAGCTACAAGAAGCAAAACCTTTGTTTGCCTTAGTTGCAGTAACCCCGACACCATCGCACCAAACCCCCTGTCCACAAGAGTTTGCGTCAATTCTCAACGAGTTCGAGGATTTATTTCCGGATGAGTTACCTGCAGGATTGCCGCCTCTGTGTGATATTCAACATCATATCGATCTCGTGCCTAATGCAGTTCTTCCTAACCGCGCTCACTACCGTATGAGTCCAGAGGAGCATGAAGAGCTTTGTCGACAAGTTGAGGAATTACTAGGTAAGGGCTACGTTCGGGAAAGCTTGAGTCCATGTGCGGTACCAGCACTTCTCATTCCAAAAAAAGACCGGTCTTGGCGTATGTGTGTGGATAGTCGGGCTATCAATAAGATTACCACACGGTATCGTTTTCCCATACCTCGTCTCGATGATCTTCTTGACCAGATTGGTAAAGCATCTATCTTCACGAAGTTGGATCTCAAAAGTGGTTATCATCAGATTCGTATCAGACCGGGAGATGAATGGAAGACCGCTTTCAAAACTCGTGAAGGCCTGTTTGAATGGTTAGTAATGCCGTTTGGTTTGTCTAACGCACCTAGCACGTTTATGCGTGTGATGAATCAAACACTTCGGCCCTTTATTGGTCGATTTGTCGTGGTTTATTTCGACGATATTCTTATCTTCAGCACCACATTAGAGGAACATCTACGTCATCTCCGCGAAGTGTTGCTGGCATTACGCAAAGATAAGCTATTCATCGCGAAACAAAAGTGTGAGTTCGGTGCTTCAGAGGTTTTATTTCTTGGATATGTTGTCTCAGCAGCAGGGCTCCGCGTGGACCCATTAAAAGTCGAAGCCGTTGCTTCCTGGCCTACTCCTACGACAATTTCCGAGATACGAAGCTTCCATGGCTTGGCTTCCTTTTATCGTCGCTTCGTCAACAATTTCAGTACCATCATGGCACCGATTACGGATTGCATGAAAGGAGCTTCGTTTGCCTGGACAGAGGACGCCGCACGGGCTTTTGCAGACATCAAACGACGACTCACGACAGCTCCTATACTTGTCTTACCCGACTTTGATTCTCCTTTTGAGCTACACTGTGATGCATCGAAACTGGGCGTCGGAGCCGTTCTCAGTCAACATGGACGACCTATTGCTTACTATAGTGAAAAACTTGCAGGTGCTCGTAGTCGCTATAGCACGTATGATGTCGAGTTCTATGCGATCGTTCAGGCCGTTAAGCATTGGCGACATTATCTGGCCCACAAAGAGTTTGTTTTATTTACAGATCACGTAGCATTAAAATATCTGGGAACACAGGACAAGATTTCTTCTCGACACGCATCGTGGACGGCTTACTTGCAACAGTTCACGTTCGTCATTAAGCATCAGTCCGGGAAGCTAAACAAGGTTGCCGATGCCTTGAGTCGACGCCACGCTTTGGTCTCAACATTACGTGTTTCTGTTACTGGGTTCGAATGTTTGGCAGATTTATATCCCACTGATACGTTCTTCTCGAACATCTGGTCGGATCTTTCTCAGGGGAAGCATACTGATTTCTCCCTGGTAGATGGTTTTATCTTCAAAGACAATCGCCTATGTGTTCCTGCTTGTAGTCTCCGCCTACAGATAATCAAGGAGCTCCACGGGGAAGGTCATATCGGCCGAGATCGGACACTTAAGCTTGTCTCCGAGTCCTACTTTTGGCCTACATTACGTCGCGATGTGGAAAGATTTGTGGTCCGCTATGGGACTTGTCAACAGAGTAAGGGTCAGGCATCTAATGCAGGTCTATACCTTCCTTTACCTATTCCTACTCAACCTTGGAGCGATATCAGCATGGATTTTGTGCTCGGTCTTCCACGAACTCAACGCGGAAATGATTCTATCTTTGTTGTGGTTGATCGTTTCTCTAAGATGGCACATTTTATTCCATGCAAGAAAACAACAGATGCGGTACAAGTTGCTCTTCTTTTCTTTCGAGAGATATACATGCTTCACGGGCTTCCTTTGTCTATCGTCTCCGATCGGGATTCGAGATTCATTGGGCACTTTTGGCGTTCTCTCTGGAAACTGTTTAAAACCAGCCTGAATATGAGTTCTGCTTACCATCCACAAACTGATGGCCAGACGGAGGTCGTTAATCGAAGCTTGGGAAATATGTTACGTTGTTTGGTGGGTGACAATTTGCGTACTTGGGATTCACTTTTGTGTCAGGCAGAATTCGCTCACAACCATTCTAATAACCGGAGTTTGGGGTTTAGTCCCTTTAAGGTCGTCTATGGGGTTGTTCCACGAGGACCATTATCGTTGTCTACTGTTCCTCAGCCTGGCGAGTTCCATGGCAGGGCTGTCGAACTTATCGATGAGCTCTCTGCAATACATTTGCAGGCACATGATAATTTACAAGGGACGGCGATCAAGTACAAACGCGCAGCTGATAAGCATCGGAGGGAGGTCCATTTTGAAGTTGGCGATTTGGTTTGGGCTGTTCTGATTAAAGAGAGGTTCCTTGTCCGTGGTTACAACAAGTTAAAGCCACGTAAGCTAGGACCTGTTCGGATCGTTGAGAAGATAAGTCCTAACGCCTATCGATTGGAATTACCTCCTCACGTCCACACTGCTGACGTTTTTAATGTCAAACATCTTTTCAAATTTGAACCAGATGACGCCATCCTCTCTGGATTCGTGGACGAATCTCTCGTAGGGGGGGAGACCTGATGCAGCGTAGCATCCTATTTCTATTAGGTTTTATAGTTTCCTTTTTATTATTCTAGATAAGCATTGGTGTTGTTTTAAAGATTAGGAATAAGACTTATGGATAAAAGGTTAGGTTCTAATCCATAGGGACTTAGGACTTTTCATATAGCTATATAAGGTATACTCTCGGCTTTGTGAGAGATACGACTTTCATTATTAATAATAAACTTTGAGCTTTGTGTTAAACAATCTCTCTAAACCTTATTTCTGGGCATTCTTGGAGAATACAACAGACTTAAGAAAGCTAAGATAGCGGACATTCGCAGAATTCAACGATATCTAAGCATTATCGGTTACTAGACGGTACTTCCGCTCCGTCATATTGTCCGACGAAATATAGAATCAAGATTCAAGATAGTAAGTATGTTTTTTAGTTGTCGGTTATGTTTTTTGGCAGATGATATATCAACAAGATAAGACAAACAATGTGGTCAAGACAGGGGCATAGCCATAGACGCAATACAGAGGAATAATAATTTCGTTCTTTCCAATCATGCCATGCATTTTTAGTCTTAAATAAGATAATGAATCATTAAGAAGAATTTAGGAACGCAACCATCATTTATTGTGCCGCTATAGAGTAATCCTCTTCATACTCTCGCTTCTTCCTCATACAACACCTCCATTGCATGTCCAATCACATTGACTACCTTCAATACTCGCAGCACGTTATTCAAACAGTTATGACTTTTGAAGTACTTTCCATCACATTTGAAGCATGTACCATCCCTTCTTTCGTATTGAACTCAGTATTTGTGAATCTTTGTCTAGGTCACTGATAAGTCATGCTTGAAAAGCTACTTGATACGTTTTTATTTGAAAAGGACAACAATTCTTAAATAACATTTAATTTGATACGGAGGAAGCAACAAACATTTTTGTTTTGTTTGTTTTAAACTTCTGTAACGATTTGACTGAAACTGATATCATTGTCTTCCTATTTCTTGTATCATTCACTAAAATTCTTTAAACAGAAAACAAATAACAGAGTTCCATTATTCACTCTGTATATTGTTTTTCTCATTGTAACTACCTTATATTCATCCTATAATTAGCGTATTAAAATTCAGAAAAAGTATATATACCTCTCCAATATCTCAAACTGAAAACACACTTCCTTCTTAATTTTCTTTCTCTATTATATCATTCCTTGCCACAAGAAATACAACCATGGCAAGAATCTCTCTGTTGTTATCGTTTGCAATCACTCTCTCCCTTGGCTCATTGTTCCTTTTCGTTTCCAGTCATGCACTTCCGGTACCATTAATTCCAAAAACTGTATCAGAACTCCAGACCTTACCCTTTGCCAAAATCACTGAGATCCTAAACCATAAAGAAAAGTTTGCCCCAAAAACCGCCAAAATTAAGACAATGTTCACAATGTGCAAAGGCTATGTCGGGTACCTTGAAAGCCTCTACAAATCTGAGAATCCCATTGTAGACGTTTTAGGCATTGCCAAGACCAAATACGCCCTAACAACCAAAGCAATTTCTGCGGTGCAAGCTAGTATTAGCGGTGAAGTTGATAAGAAAACTTCCTTGAAGCTAAGGAAAAGCTGTGCTGGTCTTACAAAAGCCTTTCTTCATATTCAAAAGGCAATCGCAAAGATCTCAGCCAAACATAATTACAAGGCTGATGCTAACATCAACTTCCGTGAATCAAAACAGATCACTGATGCTATCCTATATTTCAGGAATTCGATCAATGATTTTATGGATCTAGTTAACGATTTTGAGGAGAAGAAGATGAAGAAAGTCGTTAATCATGCACGATCACTTGAAAAAGAAGATGAAGATGTAGGAAGAGCAATTTCTCACGGAAGAGAATTAACCGAAGAACAAGCAGGGAACAACACCACAGAAAAAGTCAACGGTTCGGACCAGAGTAAGCATGACAAGTATTTCCAGTTCTTTGGTTCTTTCCTCGAAGGTAAGCAACACGGAAGAGAGTTAACCGAATCTCAGGCCGATGGAAAAGTCAACAACTTGTATGAAGAGTTCGCTAAATATACGTCTTACCTCGGAGGTAAACATCACGGAAGAAAACTACTAGAAGATCAAGCAGGAGACAAGGACGGTGCTCAGGGCAGTGGAGAATTTAAAGGTTCATTCGAAAGTTTCTTCAGGTACTTCAATGGTAATGAAAAAGTTCAAATGGATGCCGCTGGGAAAATGAAAGTCGCCGGAAAAGATGGATTCAGGTCACAGAACCGAGCACATTATAAACTATTTGTTTCGAAGGAGGCATAATATCATGCATTTCATGATCACAACAGCCGAAAGAAGCCATGAGTTCATATATATATTTTGTTTTTTTGTACTTTTATTACTATAAACAGTAAGAGAGAAGGAAAGTCTCAGTAATATATTTATCTAATACTGTATGAAACTAAATTAATTTGCATCAATTGTTTGAATTATAAAATAATTTTCTAACCCCCCTAAAATGTAATAATTGATTATTTATGATATGGCAAAAATGACATATATTGTTGAGTCAAATTTGACGCCAAAACCACGTAGGATTAGGCCTTAAGGACTTGCAGACATGGCACTTGCTAGATTAGATAAACAAATCCGCTTTGATTCAAATAATGATTTAACCCAGTTCCAATTTGGTTCAAAACATTTGGTTTTCTAAATCTAAAATCACTATTATGAGTTTGAATTCTTATAAATACAAATAATATTTAAATTTTTATTAGTTGATATATTAAATATTATGATATTTACACTTACTAGTAGTGAAAATACTCCGAATACTGAAATTGTGACATTTGCATTTACTAGTAGTGAAAAATATATACCTTTAGGACATGTATTACGTTATTTCCCCCATCAGATCAGCCGGTCCCGAGTTGGGAGTCTCTCTTCCGGTTACAGTTTAAAGAGAAGCGTGGAATATATGTGTACTGAACCAAGAACGTTCAATCAGACAATTAAGCACCAAAAGTTATAAACATTAGATGAGTAAACCAGTGACTGGACTACTCATTAGACTCATCAACATTGTTGATCGTGTTGTAATTTGCAGTTACTGTGACCCAAGCTAAAAATTATTACATAGGATCAGTCGCCACTGCTACTATCCAAGAGATGTACAATAGTAATTTTATCCATTGCTGCATCTGTTGAGTTTCTCATAACAACAACTATTGGTTTATTTGGTTATAGAAATTTGTAAAAAGAAAAAAAAAAAAGCCTCTGAACGGTTTTATAACTTTTCGAAAGTAAAAATAATCTTGAATTGCAAAATAAACTAGTACCATTTGATTTCAATCCTTTTTGTCATCTAAGAGACTTTTAGAATTTGTTGAAAAGCCTCATGTGGTATATCAACAGAACCAACTCTCTTCATCCTCTTCTTCCCTTCTTTCTGCTTCTCAAGAAGTTTCTTCTTCCTAGTTATGTCTCCACCATAACATTTCGCAAGCACGTTCTTCCTCATCGCAGAGATCGTGTCTCTCGCAATGATCTTCGAACCTATAGCAGCTTGTATCATCACTTCAAACATCTGCCTCTCTATGAAGTTCTTAAGCTTCTCAACAAGTTCTTTACCCACACGGTACGCTTTCTGGTTGTGAACAATCGTTGCCAAAGCATCAACTGCTTGACCGTTCAAGAGGATGTCAAGCTTCACAAGATCAGATTTCTGATACTCCGCATCCTCGTAGTCGAAAGAAGCGTAACCTGACGTTATGCTCTTCAACTCATCGTAGAAATCAACAACTATCTCCCTCAAAGGCAACTGGTACTTCAAGAAAACACGTTGCGCGTCTATAAACGTGTACTCCAGCTGCTGACCTCTTCGGTCAGAGCAGAGGTTGATCACAGCTCCTACGTACTCGCTAGGAAGGATGATCGTGGCGATCACCGTCGGCTCCCAAGAAGCTGTGACTCTGTACTTCGGGTTTGAAGGCAAAGCAGCAGGGTTCTGCACTTGCAGCTTGCTCCCATCTGAGTATTCAAACGTGTAAGGAACGGTAGGGATCGTGGAGATCACTTGCGTACCGTACTCTTGTTCAAGCCGCTGATGAAACACATCCATGTGAAGCAAACCGAGGAAGCCACATCTGAATCCCATCCCAAGAGCTGCACTTGTCTCCTTAGCCACCGAGACGCTTGCATCGTTACACGTCAGTTTCTCTATGGCATGACTAAGTGCTTCAAAATCAGATCCGTCAGCAGGATAAACTCCTGAGAACACCATATGCCTCACCGGCTTGAAACCTACATATTCCACCAAAAAGCTCATCAAGATTCTAAATATTTTAAATTCAACAATAATATTATAAATCCACAAACTTGTTTAATTTTGTATGTTTTGTATATCTATTTTTGATAATTCATCACACACAATAATTTTATAATTACACTCAAAGACTAAATATTTCATATATATGCAGAATATATATAAAATAAATTTCATATATATGTTGAATATATATATAAAATAAATCAATGATTCGTTAACATCTAGGTCTCGCCTATACTCCGGATAATCCGTCTAGTCGCTAGTTCTCTATAAAGAGCATAGTTAACTAGGCTCTGCATAATCTGCCTAGTCGCTAGTCCTTTATAAAGCGCCTGGTTAACTAGGCTCCCGCATAATCCACCTAGTTGCTAGTCGTTTATAAAGAGCTAGTTAAAGCCTAGCGATTTCTTGAACATTGAGTTCTCAATTCTCAGTTACAAGAGTATAGCATAGGAGAGAAACAAAAGTTACCTGGAAGAGGCTCCACAGTGGTTTTGGTTCTGTAGATAGTGTCACCAATACGTGCCTCTTTGGTCGTTCGCATTCCCGTTACTATATAACCAACCTGTCCCGTAAGAAGCATCCCCGTAGAAGTAAGCTCAGGATGCATAATCCCCACATCCAACACTTCATAAGACTGCCCCGTCGCGGCGAAAGAGACCTTATCTCCTTTCCTCAGCATCCCATCAACGACAGAGACATAGCATACAACACCTTTGTACTCATTAAAAAACGAATCGAACAAAAGCATCCTTAGAGGCGACTCACTGACCCCAGGAGGAGCAGGTATCCGCTCTATGACCGCGGGAAGCACGTGCTCGAGCCCCAAACCGGTTTTAGCAGAGACCAGAAGGACCTCGTCCGTGTCTAGATCGAACATGGACTTCAACTGAGCCTTGACACGGTCGGGATCAGCCGTCGGTTGATCGATCTTGTTGATCACGGGTACGATGGTGAGGTTGGCTTCGAACGCTAAGTAAAAGTTAGCCACGGTCTGCGCTTGGACTCCCTGAGCAGCGTCGACGACAAGGAGAGTTCCTTGGCAAGCGGATAATGATCGAGAGACCTCGTAGCTGAAGTCGACGTGGCCTGGCGTATCGATCAGGTTCAGAAGATAATTGTTTTCGTAGAACATTGTCGCTGTTTGGGCTTTCACAGTGATTCCTCTCTCCCTCTCTACCTAAAACAAACATTACTTAATTATCTATCACACACTCAAAAAAAATCAAAACTTTATGAAACAGAAATCCACTATAACTACCTAACAATCACTAAGCAAACAACTCTGAACAGATAAAGTTTAAACCTTTATGAGCATATGAAGCAACTTTGAACCGAAAGTTTCAAACTTTATGAAACTTTACCTGCAATTTATCGAGGTATTGAGGCTGACCATGGCCTTTTTTGATGGTACCAGTGAGTTCCATGAGACGATCGGCAAGAGTGGATTTGCCATGATCAATATGAGCGATGATGGAGAAGTTTCGGATCTTGTCGGAAGGAAACTGTGTCAGATCAATGTGTGGTTCTCTGGAGTTTTGTTTGGAATCTGAGCTGAAACCGTGAGCTTGTTGCAATCCGACGAGGCATAACGGATCTCTTCGGTTGGGTTTAACTGAATTGAGCAAGAGCGAGAAAGCTTGTCTCGACGACTTTAGGGTTTTAGAGGCTCTGTACATAGAACCCATTTGGGGGGTTTTGCGGAAGCAGTGAGAGATTTGGAGAGTTTCACACCACCACGAACAAGCTTGGAGAATTTGTCTACGTTCATACGACACCGTTTCGGAGGCATTTCTACATTTTTACAAAATCCAATGTCAATGCTGAATGGTTTATCTGAACCGGTTGTCTTTCGAGATATAAGCTAATTTTTCAAACCGCAATTATATAGTATATTTTAGGTGGAGTTTTACTGATTTGTTCCGTATGTTTTAGAGGTCAGGTGATACAATCAAAGAGTAGATGCGTAAACTTTAATCATCATAGAGCAGAGTCTAAAACATTTTCAGCAAACCGTTTCAATCAATCGTAACAGATGGGAGAAAGGAGGGATCAACAAAGCCAATTATTAATAGTAATAGGTTTTACACAATGGCTATATCTGGTGAAGGTGTTAACGTAATGGATCATCACACTATGCCCTGTGTTTGACAACTTTCTTCTCAAGTTCATTTTTGTTGGCTCCAACTATACGCTCAATCTCTTTACCATTTTTCACCAGCACAAAAGTTGGCATCCCCGTCACATTGAACTCTTTAGCCACATCCTGAAAAAAAACATTGAGCATAAGGTAAGTTTCAAAACCTTCCTTCTTATAAAAACACACACACATCCCCTATATATTAAAGGAGAAGCATTTTTGCAATAGTTATTTTAACTTTGATGTATTTAAAAAAAGCCACAATTGACACGTGTCAATCAATTAGCATGCTAATTGAGAAATTGAATGATTCAATTTAATTCATTCTTTTCTTTCCTTAAATAAAACTTACGGAATTACTATAAATGACTAATATATATATATGACAATTAATGATTTTAATAATAAAGATTTGATAAAAATTTATATCTTCTCAATCATTTTTTTAATTTTATATTATTAAAATAAATTAAATAACCAAATTAGCTAAAATTTAAAATTTAGATTTTTCATATATGTTCTATTTTTAATTAAAAAACAACAATAAATGTCTAAAATATTAAAATTATTATGTTAAATATAATGATCAAAGGTTTAACATTTTATTATAAAAAAATACACATGATTTTAAAATCACACGAGTAAAAAATATCATTTAATAAGAAAAAATGTATGTTATACAAAATAATAAACAAATATATATATATATATATATATATATATATATATATATAAATTAAAATATATATAATATAAGATTACAGAAATATTTTACTATTAAAACTTTCAATGAATTTTCAAAAAAACAAAATTTAGTTATAAACTTAGTAATCTTTTTACAGTGAAAATTTTGTTATCAATGATTTAAATATTTTGTTATAAAACGATATGAATGATCATAGAACCGTATAATTATAATGTCTCATTTAATAAATACTTATATAAAATATATTATTCTTAGAAAAATAAGTTGGTTCATCTTAAATTATATTACACTTTTTATTAAACTAACTATATAATTGATAAATAATGTACAAAAAACAATCTCACACTTTCCTTAAATAAAAGCTACAAAATTACCTAATATGATTAACGTATAAATGAAAGTTAATTATCATGAATAATAAATATTTGATCACAATTTTTGTATCTTAGTTCTTTTTATTTGTTTTATATTATTAAAAGATATTAAACAATCACATTAACTATATAATTTTTTCTTATATGTTATATTTAAATTTTAAAAAAACGTCTATAAATTATTTAAATTTGAAGATCCCACTTTGAAAATTTTGTGATCAATAGCTTAATTTGTTTCATTATATTAAGATACAAATGATTATAAAATTGTATTAATATGAATTCTTATTTAATAAATATTCAAATTTGATAGATAACAATTAGTTGAATTTTTTTACAACAATTTATTTTAACAGTAACTAAATTGAAGTAAATATTATCAATTTGATGGATAACAATTAGTTGAAATTCTTTGCAATTTTTTATCTTAAACAAACAAAATTGTGTTCAGTCGAAAACATATTAATTTGATGAACACTAAATATGGAAGAACAAAAAAAATATTTCATGCTTCTTTTTTTTATTTTTTTTAAAAAAATTAGAGCTTTAATATTAATTCTAGATATGATTATTTTATTAGATGATAGAAGCTTTTTCTAATTCTTTTATTTAAATATATAATATTCTTTTAATAAACGAATTTTTGATAACACGACTCGAAAATTTGTATAGTTGATAATATGATCTCAAACTAAATAATTATGTTTTTGGTATAAAACCGAATAAACTAAAAACTGACGGTATATAAACCAAATCGAACCGAAGTAAATATAGATTTAGAATTTTAGTTATATTTTATAAACAGAAATACCGAAAAAACCAACTGAACCGAAACCAACCCGGTATTCGGATTGAACACTCCTAATCTATATGAAACCAAACTATTATTTCATTTTCCAAAACATAATAAAAAGAACAACTTCATCCCGCGCAAGGCGCGGGTCTTATCCTAGTGAAATGTTGAAAACAGAAGCAGGTGGCTAAGTCCAAAATCTGCAAGTGTACCACACCCAAAAAAAAAACTATGTTCTACTTTACAAATTTCATATTAGCAGAAACAGTGAAAAAATGGAGATCAATCCAAGTAATGATGGATACAAATGTCAAGAGACAGCAGAAAGTCAAACCTTGGTTGTATATCATCGTATAACCATGACAGAAAACAGTAAAATTTCAATCTTTTTCTCTTACAAAAATAAGAAAGCAGGTGGTTAAAAACCCATTACCACAAGATCTAATCTTCTATCACCAGAACTCAATCCGATCCACAGATATACTATAAAGTATAAAGCTATTATTAACCTATCAAACTGATGAGCTATATATAAACGAGAGAAACCAAAAAAAAAAAACTGAAACATTGGTCCTATATTATAGTAAAGTTTCAATCTTTTTCCTCATTATAATTAAACCCAATTCCTCAAAATACTGATATTAGATCATCAGAACTGGATCCGATCTACTATAAAGCTATCTAATTTCATCAATGGATCAATCAAATCGATGAGTTATAGAATGGATACTTACGGGAAGCTCATCGACATCCAATTTGACGAATTCAACATCAGTGAACTTGGCAGCCATGTCGATGAACGCAGGCTCGATCATCCGACAAGGTCCACACCACGACGCTGAGAAGTCAACCACCAGCTTTTTTCAAAAAAAAAAACAATATCAGTTAAGTTAAAACTCGATTTCGAAATCAAACGAATCGGATCGGGTCGGATCGGATTCATACCAGTTTGGAGGATTGTTTGATCTCGTTGAAGTGAAGCTGCCACCTAGCCGATGAGCTGAACTTCATGACGCGGCTTTCGGATTCATTCGCTGCGGCTGCTTCTTCTCCACCTCCAAGCAGGGCTGATGCAACAGCTCCCATTCTCTCTCCCTTTCTTCTCTTTTCTCTCTTCTCTGAAACAAGTTAGTAGGCTGCTTGGGAATAATTACGCTTAATAACCACGCTCTCTCTTCTCTGGTCAACGATGGTATGCACACATCCTGCCGTTTTACTTTCGTGTCCACACGGATGCACATCCTGACGTTTTTATGTTATCTATATTATTTTTCTTTTTTTTCTTGGCACAACTTATTCTCTAAAGATGGTTTGATTAGAGCCAAATGGCAAATGACCATTAACCAAAATAATCCAACTAACCAAACCCAATCATAAAGAAACTAACTAAACGTCTGATATATCTATTTATCTATTCTCTAGAGGGAAATTTTATGCTGAATTTTTTATTCCTTCTAGCACCAAATGTTTGAATCATAACATTCAATTTTTACGTTTTCAGTGACTATCTGAATAAGTTAACTAAAAAAAGAAAAGACTATAGGCTCTGATCAACAAGAGAAAATGATGTTTATTGATGATAATATTGAGATTAATCCTTGAATACAATAGGTATCTCAAGGTAGAGTATGAATGTATTAAGAGTTTAAGACTAGGTTGGTCCATGTTTCAATTTGTGCTAACAGATTCATCATAGCCCCAAGAGAGTCCCAAATACATCCTCGAAGGAATTATGGCTCATGCCAAAGCTAAGTAGTTCGACCACTTTTCACTTCCACTCGGAAAAAGGACTTATCTATGGTCCCATATGAGCCGGCTTTTAAATTCACTTTCACCATCAAGATTGAACATTTCATAATTAAATGCATTTGATCCTGTTTATCCAGAGACCAGAGTGACGACGGAGAGGACAAGATAAGCCAAAATTAATCTCAAGCACCATATTGTTCACTTCTTAAGCTTCCTTTGCTATTCAGTTTGCAAACTTCTGGCCATGTTATCTTTACTTTTCTTCGGTTTTACTACATGACTTATACTATTAACAAATTTTCATGGCCTTTTGATCCAAAAAAAAAAAAAAACAAATTTTCATGGCCTCAGTCAACATATTCTTAATCGGCTCCCGAATCCCGATAACCACAAATTTAAACAATAATATATTAAAATTGCAAATATTACATCCATAAACCGAGTTATTAAAATTAAACACGAGTACATTAAAGTTGAAATATTATACAGATACATATATATATATATATATATATATATATATATATATATATATATATATATATATATATATATATATATATATATATATATAACATGCTACATATAAGACATCTGTCACATGCAAGGGTTTATTATGCGGTTATAGAATACTAAGTGGGAAATTATAAATATCTCCACATACAAGCTGACGCTGGTTCTTGAAGTGGTCTCTCGGGTTGGCTTCGAAAGGTGCCCTAGGAATAATAGAACCATTCCCACCAGGAGCCTTCATCATCTTCTCTTTCGGGCCGTTCTCTTCCGAGCCCGAGGTCATCCATGAGAGTAGACTCACGGCAGCTCCAATGGCTCCAACCACACCTATGACTTTCGTTGCGGTATCGTAAAATGTCGAACTCTCATCTTTGTCATCTTTTCTCTCAGTGCCGTTCATATTTATATGGCCACTATATGGGTGTTTTTGATTTGTTGAGTTAAAAGAAGGGAACCAGGAATGAGTTATATAGATGGTAAGCTAGTGTACGTTCCCCCTCAAGAGTAATAAAGACTTCAGTTAAGTAAAGGGAGGTTTGAACATATCTACTATTATTATTTCAAAAATTTATTAACTGCTTTACAATGTACTATACTAGCGTAAAGCCACTTTCTTGTCGTTCAGAGGAATCTTTAGTACAAGATAAGCTTTTTGTTTGTCCAATGGTTATAATGAAAGATGCTTTCGCAGGAGCATCATGTTAGGATACAATTTTCAGTGGATAGTAACTTTGAATTATTACTAAACTGACAACAACTTTGAATCATTAAATGCAAATTTCAGTAGCTAAGATTAAAACCACGTAAATGGTTTTAATAGTTTCAGTGTACCTTCCCCCTCCGTAGTTATTAAGACTTCAGTTAATTATAGTTAAGCCTTAAATTTAGTTAAAGGGGGTTTAAACATCTACTATTTTAAGTCCGATGTAACTGCACTCTATTTTCCATTTATACAGTTGGTGTTCGAGAAGCGATTTAACATTTCTACTATATATTATTATTTCAAAAATGAATGAATTATTTACATTGTACTCGGTTAAATCCCCTTTCTTGTCTATTGTTCAGGGATATCTTTTTTTTTTGCTGAAGGCATTCAGAGATATCTTTAGTACAAGGTAAGCTTTATCTTTGTCTAATGGTTAGAATGAAGATGCTTTGTGCATCATGATTGGTAGCCCTGGACACGGATCGGATATCCGGGTTTTCGAAGGTATTTGTGATTTGCTTCGTATATTACGGATATCTAATTTTAGTATTTGCTTTGCTTCGGAAAAATACGGATATTCGGAAAAACGGATATCCAGAAAATAATTAGATATTTGCAGATATTTGCGAATACTTACGGATATCTCATATGTTTTAATTAATACAAATAATCTTAAAATTTCGATGCATATTTGTTTTGAATTATATATTTTTACGTGATATATAAGATAAAAATTAAAAGAATTAGTAAATCTACATATTTTGTAAAAAATTAAACTTAATTAACAATTATAATAACACAAAACTTAAGAAAAAATATAAATATCATAAAATATTTTTTTTTCTTTTTATGTAATACTTTTATATAAGTAATAATGTAAATAAAATCTGTCAAATCATATGTCAGAATAATAATTATAGAATTTTATACATATATAACTTTAAATATAATCAAGATATACATTTATTTATATGTTGCCGGATCGGATCGGATATCCGCTTCCCAAAATTTTAATATTTGTGATTTGCTTCGTTTTTTACGGATATTAAATTTTAGTATTTGCTTCGATTTGTAAAGTTACGGATATCCGGATTTTTCGGATCGGATCGAAGCGAATAACGAATCGAATCAAGATTTACGGATATTTTGCCCACTCCTAATGTTTGGATGAATTTTTCAATGGATAGTAACTTTGAATTATTACTAAAGTGACAACAACTTTAAATCATTGAATGCAAAAACATTTCTACTACTATTATTTTTTTAAATGAATGAATTATTTTACATTGTACTATAATAGGTTAAAGCCAATTTCTTCTCTATCGTGCATCATGTTTGGATAAATTTATAAGTGAATAACAACTTTGAACCAATCCCTTTTTTTCATAATAAGTGTCATTATTATAGCTGTTTTTTTTTGTAACACAAAAGTATCACTTTACAATTCAAATGCAAATTATACTTAATTTCAGATGAAAATTAATTGTAAACTGCATTGATTTTTTTATCAATTGCATTGATTTTATAAATAATTTTATTTATCTCAAATACTATTGGTCGAAAAAATATAATTAATAACATTTTGCATATATTTCAATACATTTGTTTAATCTGTGTGAAAAGTATCGGAGTGACAGTTATTCAGAAACATAGAGAGTATTACTTAAGGTGACAACAACTTTTAATCATTGAATGTCCCAAAAATTAAACCACATAAATGGTTTTAGTTCTTTTCAGTTGTAAATTTAATTACTGCCAACAATTAATTAATATTTCATCCGTTTAGGTTTAATTGTAGACGGACAATACATTTTTTGTTTCAAAATAAATGTTGGTTTGGAATTCTAATGCAAAATTTATCATCAATATTCTTCAGTTTATTTTTCAAGTGGCTAAAATATAATTAAGATGTACAGCTAATTATGTTTTTATTTTAGAAATATACTCCCTCCGTCTCACTTTAAGTGGAGTTTTAGGGAAATTTTTTTTGTCTCATTTTAAGTGATGTTTTCAAGTTTCTAGGTAAAAAGTAAATGTATTTTAATATTTTTAATTATTTATATTCTGTAATATGATTGTTTATTGGTTGAAATTATTTTAATCAATGTTGTTTTTAGACAAACGAGAAAATGAAATAAAAGTTTGTAATTTCTTAATCAACGTGCAAAAACCTAAAACATCATTTATTTTGGGACAGAAGGAGTATGAAAATAAATGTTTTTTAATCAATAAGCATAAATCTAAAATGACAAATTAAATGAAATGGAATGAGTAATAAATTTCGCTGAAATTGTGGGACTTTTAAATAGATTAAAGTGTATGTTCTGTAATTTCTTTTTGGGCAATATTCTTTGATTATTCGTGAGTATCTTGTTTACATTGTATTATACTCTCGATGACATGGAATGATTATTTTAGGCAGTTTTATGGATGAGACACCAGAGGATTTTTTTGATATGTTTCAAAGTGGACTTATTTGATTTATCCAATATGACTACGATTTCGTTGGATTTGCCATTCTTTGCGTCAGAAATTGATATGTTCCAGAAATATAATTTTGAAAACGAGAGCTTGCTTCATTTCCCTGGGAGTACGAATGGTTGGGCGAATTCTTTTTTTTTTTTTTGAAAGAATGTTAAATTTTATTCCTCAAAAAAGCATGTTTACAAAGATTGCATACTTTTGAAACTAAGCATTTGCTCTATACAACTTATGGACTAAATGTCAAAATTTTCACACTCTAGTGCCAAACCAGAATTGCAGTATATCCTCCATACCCTTCACCCCTTTGATTCTTAGAAGACTCAATTTGTTTCTCACTCCTTTATCAAGAAGCTTCTTCAGAACAGTCACTGTAACCATCCTCTCCCCATGTTTCACTCTGTTCCTTTCACGCCATATTGCATACAATGCAGCCTGAAACGCATAGCGTAGACAGAAAACTTTTTTCCTTTTCATTCCCCCATTGACTCCAGATAGCAAATTCATAATAACAGACCAGGAGCTTGTAAAAGAGTTACCCATGATTCCTTTGACAAGGAATTCCCAGACCTGGACTGAATAAGAACAGTCAAAAAATAGATGATTCCTGTTTTCTCCGGCATTTCATTAGCAAAAAAATGGTAGGATAAGAAGAATTATTTTTACCCAATATAGATTACACAATACTAGATGGAAGTGTTTTTGGAAAAAACATCATATCTGACCAAAAAATTAAATAATTATATTTTAACTTGTTATTTTTGTTTAGCCCCTAATAAAATTATACCACTTATTTTTGGAATTAAATTTATGTTACCACATAAATATTGTAAGGTTTTAGTTAGTGTTCATGTTTTAATAAGAAAAATATCACTAATAACTTAAAACAATAAATTAAATTACTGTATGCAAATATGAAATTGTTATGTTTGAAAATATTATATCAATTTTTAAAAAATATCGTAAAAATTAAAATTATATACAACTAATTGTGTAAAAAAATATATTTATAAAATGAACATAATCATCTGTACGGTTGTGCGGGTCTAAGATATGTTACAATTATAAAGCAAACTATATTAATTAAAGTTGGAACATCAATATTTGTATTAACAAAAAGTCAAAACATTAATCGTTTATACATGGAGATATCACTAGACTAAAGCCGATTATTTTTTATTTAGAACCAAGTGTATCTTATCGCTTAAGAGTCGTATTTTTAATGTTAAGAATAAGCTTTTGGTGTTTTATAGGATTACTGTTTCGGTGGACAACAATTAGTCGATTCCTATAAAAGAAAATAAAAGAAGACAAGTCAGACACTTAGGACAACATTATCGGTAGTCCTTTAAGTTGCATCTCTTAGCGTAAAGTCTCTTTGCATTTTTAATTAAAAGTTAAGAGACTTTACGTTTAAAAGATTTTGACTAAGTGACTTCAATTATGTTGTCCTTGGACACATTGTATTTAGGGTGGAAACATAGTACATAAAGTTGCACTGGTAATAACTTAAAATTTTAGTACTAGATTAAGGTGATAAAGGCGACTTTAATGGTTAGTATCTCAAAATGAATACCTAAATTTTAAAATATTATTATATATTTTTAACAAGTAATTAGTTTTTACTTTTTTAAAAAATATAAACAAATCACATTTTAACAAATGGTCTGAATGTAATTAAAAATATCCACATAATTCTCATTTGAGATATTTTTCAAACAAAATTTCTCTCACTTTTTTTATTTTTTTCTATTACTATTTTAGGATATATTCACTAGAGAACATTGTCATTGGATATGTTCTATCAAATATGAATCATTGAAGATAATTATATCTCTATGTCTCTCAATCTACTAATTAATCTACCCTTTAATTAGAAGCATGTTGTGGCTATTTTTTGGTCAACCGATTTCATTAATTCGAAATAACATCATTAATAAAAGAAAAATTTACACACACATTTTGACATATGTATTACATGTTGAGACACATGTTGTTTTTGACACACTTTCTTTGAGTGATTTGTCTCCTATACCCTTTCATAAAGCAAATATTTTTCATCTGGAAACTGCACTTATTCTCTCACATCTTTTTTTTTTCTCTTCCACTTACAATTTTAAATCTACTTTCACAAATTCATGAATCCTAAAGTTTTGAATTTTCCTATCTGAATGACCAAATTCACTACTCCACAATTATAAAGTAACTTTGTCCAAATTTCCAAGTTGAATATGATTCCTGATTTGAATTTTTCAGTTATGTGGGTGAATTCATTGTGTATGAACACATAGCCAATAAAAGCTTCGTGGACAATTTTCGTGGATGGAGATATTGTGGATGGTTGTGTTGTTTATAGTTTTATCATAAATGATTTGTTTTTCCAGAACCTAAAAATAGATTGCTATCCACAAAAATCTATCCACACAGATGTTGTCCACACCTTTGTCTATGACAATTACATTGCGTATGCATCTCCTCAACCATGTTCTATTGTGTATGATGGTAGTGTTCATCTATTTAACATGCATGATAATATCTCTATGTAATATATTAGCAGAACGGTTATGTAATCTCTCTATGGACACCATTTTAGTTTCTATATCCACAAATTTGAATTAGCATTCTTTGAATATGTGTACACATAAACGTCTACATCCACAAACTGAAATCACTGATACGTGCATATGTATATATTTTAAAATATAACAAAAAGTATATCGAAATGGATATCAAATTATAGAGAATAAAAAATATAAATTATTATATCAACAAATTTGTTACATATATCTTTATTTTAAAAATAAACAAAAATAAAACATTTAGGGGTAAACTAAATAATAATAAAGAAAAATAAAAAAAAAACTAATTTCTGGAAAACACACTTCTCATCAAGAGCAACTATGTCCAACATTTCTCTATGTCCCACAACAAATGTGTTGCAAGTAGAAAGGACTTTCTATGTAATGAAAACTTTGTCTTATTAGGTAATCAACTCTTAATAAAACAAGAATACAGATGATATGGCTTTTGACGCATGTCGTGGCTTAAGATATTCTTTTTCAAAAGAAATAAATAATGGATAAGAATACAGCTGATTTAATTTTTTTTTCATCTTTTTTTTTTTTTTCATCTTTTCTATACTGTTTTCCGTTTCCTACTGCCAAACTTATTTGTACAATAATATGATTATCTACATTGTACAAATCAAATAAGCATCAAAGATGTAGTCGGGTTAGCCCAGCCAGCTGTTTACGGTATGTTACTTAATGCTATTTGTGTGGATTTATGAAGTGTGTTCCTATTGTTTTCAAGTCTTAATGTTGAGTTATATTATTTGAATTCATTTATCAAAGATTATATGGTGATCTGGGATACGGAAATTAGAGTAAGAGTTTCATTTATTGTTTGATACAGTATCTATAGATCTGGTGAACATACAAGCTAAATTCTTTTATACAGTTCATGATCTAGCAAAGAGAAAGAAACCTCACAGGTAAAATGTAATGAAATTAATGCTATTATCAAATAGCGGTTTTATACCGATCCATAACCTTAACATGATGCATGTAACATATATATCACATGCAAGGTATTATTCTTTCTTCATATATTATAACACACGTACATACTATTTTGGAAAACAGAAAGAGACATTTTAGCAACCGCAAAGACGCGACATCATCAGAAGGGTCGACTCCGTCTTGATTTTGTAGTCACCTATGGTGCGTCCGTGTTCGAGCTGCTTGCCTTGAAATATCAGCCTCTGCTGGTCCACTGGTGGGCCCCCTAGACCACGGATCTTGAGCATGACGAGTTCAGTGGTCTAAGTCTCCTCCACCTCTAGGTTGAATGTTTTTCCCCCAAGTGTCGATACATAAATCCCCATCACTTCCAAATGATCCAAATCCGAATCTGGTTCCTGACCTAGACGAAGAACCAGTTGACGGGTTGGACCATGAATCTTAAGGTCAATGGTGTCGGAGCTATCATCGACCTCCATGTTTATGGTCTTTCCATTCACCGTCGTTATAGAAATCTCCATATTGCACCAGTGGTACTCAAGTTCTCTCTTTTCAGATTCTTTGAGCTTTTTTACATAACCAATATATGTTTTCGAATTAGTAATCAATTTTATACATGGTAGAATGTATGAAAAGTCTATAATCAATTAAAGGGGACTTAAACAGTTTAATGCACTTTAAAAAAAATAATTCCAAATGAGTTACTTTTATATCATACATTATTGTCCTATACTAAAAACACTAGAGTCGCTTCGCTTTCCTGAGTCCTGACTATTGTTCAGAAGTATCTTATGGCTTAAGATATGCTCTCCTTCCTTTGGCGCGATGCGGTCTTTGATTCCTTGTCGCAATGCGATTTCTTTAATGCTTTTCTCACTATTTCATTGACTATGGTTTATTTTTAAATTTGATTATTAATATAGCCATTGAATAATTTGTCACGAATTTGTAACTAATAAAGCCCTAAATTACTAACTAATATTTTCAGCTGACAATATTCATTGACTATATTTTTAGTTGCAAATTAGTAACTAATAAAGCCGTAAATCTTTAAGTTTCATGTGTTTAATTTGAATAATGACTATAGGATAATATTTGATTTCATACTAACGTGTATTGACCACTGACTAGGTGAAAATATTTTAATATCATAGCCTGCTTATTGATTTCAAGTGATAATGATGGATCAAAAATCTGTAATCAAAACCGTCTAACTAATAAGTTGAATCATATATAATAATGTGGTGCAATTAGAATGATACCAAACATGAGAAAAGTTCATATAAAAATTCATCCTATTAATATATGTACATGTAGTAGGTTACTACTCCCTATATTTACCAAGCTCAAGTTAGTTATTGTATTGGTTCATTGGTTATTTACTTTAACAAGAGGTTATCATATAATACGGTACGATCGTCTGGTACGTCTGTTGAAATATGCCTTGAATCTGCGAGCTGAGTTATATCGGGCGATCCAGGCGTCATAGATCGGGCGATATCTGACCGGGAGTATCGATCGATATATATGTTGTCGTATCGGTCGATACTACCCAAATCCGAGAAATATGGAAAGTTTCATTAAAGACTTTCTTATATATACATCTAGGGTTTTACCCTATCTGTAGCACGAAGTGTATTCTCTCCATCAATAAAATACTCTCTTTGCCCGTGGACGTAGCCGTTAGTGGTGAACCACGTTAAATCTTTGTGTCTTTCTTTTCTGTTCATCTATCTGTTAATCTATATCTTCTCACATCCGTCACAACAAACTGGTATCAGAGCTTCGGGTTGAATCTGGTGAGAAGATGTCTGGAATGAACTTGAAGATCGACAAGTTTACTGGAAGAAACAATTTCAGTCTCTGGCAAATCAAGATGAAGGCGTTGCTGAAGCAACAAGGTCTTTGGGCACCGTTGTCAGGGAAGAATATTGAACCTGTTACAGCTGAGATGGAGGTTACTGAAGAAAAGGCGTACTCAACAATCTTGTTGTGTCTGGCAGATGAGATCATCATCGAGGTTTCTGGTGTTGATACTGCAGCTGGTTTGTGGTTGAAGTTAGATAGTCTATAAATGACAAAGTCTCTGACTAAGAAACTACTTCTGAAACAACGTCTCTTCGCGCTGAGGATGCAGGAAGGTACACAACTTCAAGATCACCTTGATAGTCTAAATTCAATTATGTTGGATCTGAGGAATATAGACGTTAAGGTGGAAGATGAGGATGCGGCACTGATTTTGTTGGTTTCACTACCAAACTCCTATGAGAATTTTGTTCAGTCATTCATAGGGAGTAAGGATACAATGAGTTTGGAGGAAGTCAGGTCGGCACTTCACAGCAGGGAGTTGCGACACAAGGCATCAGGTTCTGGTACAGATGACCAAGCTTCTGGGTTGTTTGTAGGTGGTGGAAAGAACTTTGGAAAAGGCAAAAGGTCGAAAGACAAGAAGCCGTTTTCAAGGGGTCCTAAACCAACTGATATTTGCAATTACTGCAAAGAGAAAGGGCATTGGAAATCGGATTGCCCTAAGAAGAAGAAGCAAACGGGTTCCGCTGCGGTAGCCGAGGATGAAGCTAAGTCTGATAATGATATTGCGCTGGTTGCTCATGGAAAAGCACATCCTAGAGATGTATGGATTCTTGACACAGGCGCGTCATATCATATGTGTCCAAGGAGAGAATGGTTCTCAGAGTATGAGGCAGTGACTGATGGCAAGATCAAGATGGCGAATGACTTCGCTTGCGATATTGCAGGAATCGGTTCTATTAAGCTCAGGACACATGATGGTAGAGTCTGCACGTTGACTGGAGTTAGACATGTTCCATCTATGTCCAAGAACTTGATCTCATTTAGTCTTTTAGATAGCAGAGGCTTTAAGTATTCAGGTGGAGATGGAGTTCTGAATGTCTACAGGGGTTCAGATGTGATTCTTAGAGGCTTCATTCATGGTACTTTGTATTTGCTGGAAGGTTCTACGGTTTCAGATTCAGCAAATATGGCATCTCCAGAGGTTCACAAGGGAGATATGGACAAGTTGTGGCATATGAGACTTGGACATATGAGTGAGCGTGGGATGCAGATTCTGTCGAAGAAAGATCTTCTTTGTGGTCATAAGACCAAAAGTCTTGAGTTTTGTGAGCACTGTGTGTTTGGGAAACTACATAGAAAGAAGTTTCCTAAGGCTGTTCACAAGACAAAAGGCACGCTGGATTACATCCATTCAGATTGTTGGGGTCCCTCCAAGGTGGAGTCACTGAAGGGTCACATATATTTTGTGTCTATGATTGATGATTATTCAAGGAAGACTTGGATAACATTTATGAAGCACAAAAGTGAAGCTTTCAAGAGCTTTAAGGAGTGGAAGATACTGGTGGAGAATCAAACTGAGAAGAAGATTAAGAGGCTTCGTACTGATAATGGTCTGGAATTCTGTTCATCAGAGTTCAATCAGTTTTGTAAGGATGCAGGGATTGCTAGGCATCATACAATCAGGTATACACCACAGCAGAATGGTGTAGCAGAAAGAATGAACCAGACATTGCTGGAGAGAGCGAGGTGCATGCTTTCTAATGCTGGTTTAGAGAAGAGATTTTGGGCTGAAGCAGTGAATACAACTTGTTATTTAATCAATCTGGGACCACATACAGGGATCGAGTGTCGAATACCTAATGAGGTGTGGTCAGGCAGGTCTGCTGATTATTCTATTCTGAGAGTCTTTGGTTGCACAGTTTACTATCATGTTAATGAAGGAAAGCTGGAACCAAGAGCAAAGAAGGGAGTGTTTATGGGATATGGAGATGGTGTCAAGGGATACAGAATTTGGTCTCCTTCTGAGAAGCGAGTGGTCATGAGCAGGAACGTTGTGTTTGATGAGAGTTCTATGCTCAAGAGTTTAGCTGATTCCCGTTCAGAAGCAGAGCATGAGGATTTTAACAAGCAGGTGGAGCTGCAGGAAGTACAGTCGGATGAGCTACATCGATCGATATCAGATGATCAGAATCGATCGATATCAGATGATCAGCATCGATCGACGTCAGATGGTCAAAATCGATCGATGTCGAATAGTCAGCATCAATCGATATCGAAGGATGAGATCGAGCGATCGCTGACAGACGAACAGCCGGATTCTTCTAATTCTGAAGGTCAACCTATTGGGTCTGAAAGACGCAGTATTGCTAAGGACAGACCAAGGAGAGTTGATGTCAGGCCACCAGCGAGATATCGTTTTGAAGATATGGTGGGTTATGCACTACAAGTTGCAGAGGAAGTGGATACTTACGAGCCATCCACTTACAGAGAAGCTATTTCAAGTTATGCGTCTGAGAAGTGGTTTGCTGCAATGGGAGATGAGATGGAATCTCATGAAAAGAATCACACATGGGATCTGGTCGCACTACCACATGGGAGAAAGATTGTGACTTGCAAGTGGATTTACAAGATAAAAGATGGTCAATCACCAGAAGAAGGACCCAAGTACAAATGTCGAGTTGTTGCTAGAAGTTTCAGTCAAAGAGAAGGCGTGGACTACAATGAGATTTTCTCACTTGTGGTCAGACACACTTCTATCAGAGTGCTATTGGCGATAGTAGCACGTCAGGATCTGGAGTTGGAGCAACTTGATGTGAAGACTGCTTTTCTTCATGGAGAGCTTGAGGAGGAGATCTATATGACTCAGCCTGAGGGTTTCTTGGTTCCTGGTAAGGAGGATCATGTGTGCAAGTTGAGGAAGTCACTGTATGGACTTAAGCAGTCTCCTAGACAGTGGTACAAGAGGTTTGACAGCTATATGGTCAAATTGGGCTATGACAGGAGTCCTTATGACTGTTGTGTCTACATGAGCAAGGTGGAGGATGGATCTTATATCTACTTGGTGCTGTATGTAGACGACATGCTGATAGCTGCCAAGAAGAAGTGTGATATTCAGAAGCTGAAAGAGCTACTGAATTCTGAGTTTGAGATGAAAGATTTGGGTGCTGCGAAGAAGATTTTAGGAATGGAGATCTTCAGGGATAGGGCGAAGAAGAAGTTATTTTTGTCACAGAAGGCCTACATTGAGAAGGTATTGACAAGATTTGACATGCTTAATGCTAAGCCTATCAATACTCCATGTGCTGCAAATTTTCATCCTACCATAAGTGATGAGATGTCTGAAGGAGAAATCGATTATATGTCACGAGTTCCTTATGCAAGCGCTGTAGGAAGCCTGATGTATGTTATGGTCTGTACAAGACCAGATCTTGCACATGCAGTCAGTGTTGTGAGTAGATTCATGGTTCAGCCACGAAAGGAGCACTGGATAGCTGTGAAGAGGATTTTCCGGTACAAGGATCCAAGACTGGTTACTGGGTATTCTGATTCAGATTATGCAGGAGATGTGGACAGCAGGATATCTATGACTGGTTATGTATTTACTCTGGGTGGTTCTGTGGTGAGTTGGAAGGCGACTTTGCAGTCAACGGTGACTTTGTCTACCACTGAGGCAGAGTATATGGCACTGACAGAAGCTGCTAAGGAGGCGATATGGTTGAGAGGATTGGTCAGTGATTTTAGGCTTCATCATGATCAGGCTACTGTGTACTGTGATAGCTTGAGTGCTATCTGTTTAGCCAAGGATCAGGTTCATCATGAGAGAACCAAGCATATTGATGTAAGATACCATTTTCTGAGAGAAGAAAAGAGGATTGAAGTGAAGAAGGTAGGAACAGCTGATAATCCTGCAGATATGTTCACTAAGGCGGTTCCTCACAGCAAGTTCAAGCATTGTCTTGAATTGCTGAATATCTCAAGCTGTTAATCTGGCCCTAAGGGGCATCTGGCTCTGAGGAGCATCTGAGTCCGACGGGACATCTGACATCTGAGTTCGACGGAACATCTGAGGCAAAGAGAGAGTCTGGTACATCTGTTTTCTGAGCACAGAAAAGTGCATTCTGGTACATCTGATTATGGAGGATTCAAGTCAAGGTGGAGATTTGTTGAAATATGCCTTGAATCTGCGAGCTGAGTTATATCGGGCGATCCAGACGTCATGGATCGGACGATATCTGACCGGGAGTATCGATCGATATACATGTTGTCGTATCGGTCGATACTACCCAAATCCGAGAAATATGGAAAGTTTCATTAAAGACTTTCTTATATATACATCTAGGGTTTTACCCTATTCTGTAGCACGAAGTGTATTCTGCAAAACTCGCCTCCATCAATAAAATACTCTCTTTGCCCGTGGACGTAGCCGTTAGTGGTGAACCACGTTAAATCTTTGTGTCTTTATTTTCTGTTCATCTATCTGTTAATCTATATCTTCTCACATCCGTCACAACAACGTCATTGATAAACAGAAGATCGCTAAATGCATTTACCGTGGGATTATATATGATTTAATGCAAATAACATTAATCGACGAAGAAAAGAAGAAACTGTGGAGGAAAAAAGGGAAGAAAATAGAAAAGCAAAAGCCGCGGATCACCGGATAGTAGCCCGCACCAGAGGAGATGGTGTGGCGCGGGAAACGAGTGCCAACCGATATAGCCAGAGAGAAAGGCGAGTCGCTAGAGCCAACAGTCCATAGATGCTGGTGAACCGCATGTCGGAGTCGGAGATCATATGGTGAGAGACTCGGGAATAACAAGCCGGAGTAAACCGGAGAAGAGACATCTTCAAAAGATCGTAATTCGAAATCCAAATTGTATACAAAATGCCCTTGGATAAATAATTTTCATGCAATTAATTAGGTAGCTAAAACTGGGCCTGATCATAACCCAAACACATATTTGGCAGTTTTACGCTAAATTCATTCTGTTCTTTTTTGTTTATGAAAAACAAATAAAATTGAAACTTATAATTACTTTGGGATCCCAATTACTTTAATAGGTTTAACCATATCATGCTTAAAGAAACCGGCCAGCGATAATTAGAATATCATAGTAGCTGCAGCCCATGATTATTATAGCATAACAAGAGTACAATAGTGGTTTTATACCAAACAATATGACATATTCATGGCATGCAACCTATTATTATTTAGTCATCTAATAAGAAGTCCAGAATATGAATCCCATATACGTACGGTATACGTATTCAGAGATGATATTCATTTCTTACCACGTAAATCTTTAAAGTAGTCTTTTGGGTTGTTTTCAAAATCTTTCCTGGCAATATAACCATCTTTTCCAGGAGCCTTCATCATCTTCTCTTCCGAGCTTGAGCCTGAGCCAATCCATGATAATAGACCAGCGACTGCTCCAACGGCTCCAGCGATGCCTATAACTGTGGTTGCGGTATCATAAAACTTGGACTTCTCATCTTCTTTATCCTTTCTCTCATTGTTGTTCATTTTTGATCTGATAAAAAAGGATTTAACTATTTTCTTCTTCTCTTCTCTTTTAGTTATATCTAAACTATTAAAACAGAAGTACAAATAGTACTTAGCCCTAAGTTTTCCACAATAATTACATAGACATGCCACTTAAAAACTCTGTCGTTTAGCTCATTATACATGCCGATTTCTTCTCTTATAAATCAATTCTTAATCGAGAATACCTAGCCCAATAATTAGGTGGTTTGGTTTGGTTTAAAATATTTTTGTTGGCCTTATTACACATGATGGCCCAGATCATATAACTACAACTTATATTAATAAAAATGCAAACCGACGAAACCTATGAACATTTATCTTATAAATTACCTAAACCATTACAAATCCAAACGTAAAATTATAAGTTTGAAAAAACATGAAATTTAATTTAATGAGATAATGTATCGTCACGTAAACATTCTTTGTTTCTTAGTTGAATATGAAAATCAACATTGTGTTAATTAATCTAAACCAAGTATGGTTTAGCGTTTAAAACATACCCAATTTATAATTTTTAAATGATTCTTAGGTTTCTAATTTAAATGATAACAACATCAGAAGATTTAATCCGAGAGTACAAGACTACAAAATAAATTATGGTTCGACCGGGTTCGAACCGAATTTGATCGGAATAAAATAAATGTAATATTTTTTCAAATTTGCATATTCTTATAAAGAGAGATCATATCAAATAAAATATTTCAATAACCATAATGCTTAGAAAATTTAAAAAAGTAACAAAATGAAAATTTAATAAAAACAGAAAACAATTTCATTGTTCAAATAAAAAATCAAAAGGAAAAAAACACAATTAAACTTTATCACTCTAAATCTTCAGCACCAGTTTAAACTTTAAAGTTAATATTTTGAAATAAAATTAAAAATTATGGCATGATCGAGTTCTTCGTCATTTTTAAGATATTCTTCAAAAACCTTATTTTCTAATTCAGAAAGATCAAGTTCCCCTCCTCCTTTTTTAATCTGAAACCATATTTTATTTTTAAAAAAGAAATTTTAGTTGTTTTAATAATAAAATATTCATTTATTTAAAAACCAGGCTTTGATCGGTTTGTTGGGTCACCGGTTTCCGGATTTTTAATGGTTCAATATGAATTTTTACCAGTTCAATTTTAGTTGGGTTTGACATTAATCCGACCTGGATTTGTGTCTAATTAACGGTTGAACTTGGCCCAACCGCTGGTTCGGTCCAGATTTAAAAACCCCATCGAAAATCGAAACAAAACTTTCCAAAATGGATTCCTACTTATACGCAAATTAACTACAGCAAAAAAGCATGATTTTCTTTGGATTTCTGCAGAAAACATAAAGAAAAATTTTCTTTGCATTCATGCAGATACTTTAATTTCTCACTCAACTTCTATCTGCAAAAAATATAAAGAATAGTTTTGTTTTCCGTTTTTTAGGGTTTAATAAATTAGATATTCAACTATTATAAATTCCAGGAGGGAGTTTGAATCGAATCATTCTTGATCTGGGGTTCGTAGGAACCAAAATAGATCCAAATAAATTTATTAGGCCTGCGGTTTTTGTCTGAACCGAATGGACCAAACCATTTTTTTGGTTTTGTTACGGTTTTCAATTCGGTTCAGTTAATTAGGATTTTGAAAAATAATTTTGTTTTCAATTTGGTTCAATTCGATTTTGAAAAAGAAAAAAAATAAAACCGAAAATAAGCGAAAAAACTGAACCGAAATTAACCTAAAACCAAATATATCTAAATTTAACCGAAAACCCCAAGTTTAACAGAAAATGTCCAAATTTTTAAAAGAAAATTGTACTGAAATCCACCGAAAACAAAAACAATCAGTCAAATAACCGATAACCGAACCGAGACGAAATTTAGTTCAATTAATTTTGGAATTGATTTTCATAAATTAGATATTCAACTATTATAGTATTCAACTATTATAAATTTCTAGAGGGGGTTTGAATTGGATCATTCTCGATCCAGGGTTCGTAGGAACCAAAATATGTCAAAATAAACTTATTAGGCCTGCGGTTTTTGTCCAAACCGAATGAACCAAACCGATTTTTTGGTTTTCTTACGGTTTTCAATTCAGTTCAGTTCGGTGGGATTTTGAATTCCTTTTCAATTTGGTTTGGTTTCGATTTTCAAAAAAAAAACCAAAAATAATAGAAAAACCAAACTGAAATTAACCTGAAACCCGAAAATATCCGAATATAACCCCAAATTTAACTGAAAATATCCAATTTTTTAAAGAAAATTATACTGAAATTAAACGAAAACAAAAAAAAAAATTATTTCAGAAATAAAATTGAAAACCGAAATAGCCGATAACCATACTGAGACGAAATTTAATTCACTTAGTTTCGAAATTGCTTTTCAAAATTTTGGTTAACTGAAAATCGACTGTTCTGTTTGGTTTCAGAAAACCAAAGTCAGTGGCCTAAAATTTATGTTCAAAATTGTGAATAATAACTTTGAAACAAAAATTTCTTAACCCGCGCGGACGTGCGGGTCAAAATCTAGTTTAATTTTAATGGAGAGATTCATGAGATTTATATACTCGCAAAATGAAACTACGAGTAATTACAATCGGGTTTCAAGGGGAGAATATTAAAGTCTCCCAATTGACACTAACTACAGTCAAGTAATTAATTTGAGTTTCAGTGGAAATTTAAACAATTTGAAGCTTTGCTATTAGTTATTACCGAAAGAAAAAAGATTTTTGACGTAAAAACCCCTCAATTAAATTTGTTTCAGATAAAAACCCTCGAATTAAGTATTTAAAGAGAAACTTCAAACTAATTTTATTTAGGGGGGGGGGGGGTTATTGGGAGATAACTTTATATAGAGTTTGTGAATTTTAAGAGTTAACAGATTTTAAAAGTTATGTGAATTGTGAAAGTTGTATATACATTGATTTATCAAATTTGATCTTAACTTTTTTAGATTGATATAGATTTTCATCAAGTAAGCTTACCAAAAGAGTTTTCATTAAAGAGGCAAACTTGTCTTATACAATACAAAGAGTAATAAAGAAACAATAAAAATAATTTTAAAAAATAATTTTGAATTATATGTTTTAACTTCCAACTTATTATAAAAAATAAAGTTTTCATTTTTTTTAAAGAAAAGTCTTTTTGAAATATGAAAAAAAAATTCAAACCATTTTCACTTTTTTATATTCGAATTTTCAATATTTATAAATATAATCATATATTCAAAAATGATAAAACAATATAATAATAAGAATTATATATTAAAAATGTAATGGTATATATATATATGTAATGAATTATTAGCACATGAATTTTGAAAATCACATGGATACATATGATATTTTGAAAGTTGACTCTTATGAGTAAAAATGAATAGAATTCATCTCCCAATAACAATGAATTTGATTAGAATTATAAAATCAACAATAACAAAACTTTTAGAATAACAAGAGATTTGAATGGATTTTGAAAATTCTTAAACCAATAACAATGGATTCATTTAAGATTTTTGAAATCCAAGAACCAATAACAATAGATTTTCAAAATTCTCAAAGTTAATGAAATTTCTATTTGCCAATAACCCCCCCCCTTATTTAATGAATTAAACTATTTGTCTACAGTACCTGTAAAAAAACTGTTAAGACCGATAAATCATTAGTTTAGAGATTCTTACACTAACTAAACATAGTTAAAAATATTTACCATTAAAAATCTAAAAAATAATAAGATTCAAAAGACTAATAAGGTTATCTAAGAAGTGATTTAAATTTTCAAAATTAGCACCATTTTGTAAATATATGAGTCTGAATTGTTTTAAAATCAACATTAAATATGTATAAATTAACAATGTAGAAAACCTACAGGCTCTCTTTGCTTGATTTGAGCGGAAACAAACTTATAATTGCAGATTTTAAGTTCCAAATATAATTTGGGGCTTATTTCGTATAAAGAACACCGTGTAACAGACTTAATTTTTTAGAGACTCAAAAATTTTATTTATTGATCATGTAATTATCATATGATTTTTTCCGTGCTATGAATAGTCAAATTGTTTTTTTTTAAGATTCTACGTATATTAAAAATCGGGATGTTACAACTTATGTCTGAAAATCATGGTTATTGTAGCATCTTATTTTAGTCAACATTTGTTTGCGCCAATAATTCATTCTAATATTATTTTACTAGCGCAAACCAATTTGCAGATTACATAATTAAAGATTCTGTTAGTTGTCAACTAAAAGATCTCCATTTTATTTTTATATGCATCATCAGTTCTTGTCTGGAGCTATGGTCTTCTCTTTGGTTTCTTTCTTGGTAAGAGTTACTATCTGTGGAAGCAACCTGTATTAGCTATTTTATATCATTTTTTATATCTCCGATCTTAAACGTATTGCTGAAAACTAAAAAAAACAATTTTGTACTTGTTGATGAAGAAATGGATTCTCTCTGTTCAGTAGCAGTCTCGCTTTCTTGCCTTGTGTTGTTCTTTCTTGCCAAAGAATCTTTGTCACATCCATTATGTAATGATTTGAGTAGGTGTCTCCTTTCTTTGTTTCTCCTGATATCAGATTGATAATAACTCTGTGTTTTGTGTGGTTTCCCTTTTTTCTGATTTTATTTGGTTTGCTCAGCTGCTCCGTTTAATCTGAAGCAGCCGCTCCCTTTTTGTCAATTCAATGGAAGTGTATGCTGTAACTCCCATGAGGACTTGAAGTTGCAGAAGCAGTTTAAAGCAGTCAACAATGTATCTGGTAGCTGTTCTTCGCTTCTCAAGTCATTACTTTGCTCGGTAAGACCCTACACAAAAATGTTCATCTGGCTTTAGCCTTTGATAATGAAACGTTATGCGATGGATAATCATTATGTCTTTGATTTAAACACCTATCTTGATGATTACTTTTTCTGGTTGCAGAGATGTGATCCTTTCGCAGCAGAGCTCTTCCGTGCTGAGTCAGAATCTAGACAAGTCCCAGTGCTCTGCAACTCCACAGTTTCTTCTCACAAGTCAACACAATCTCTCGCCGACATTGATTTCTGCGCAAGGTTTTGGAGTGAATGTCAGAATCTCTCTGTAACCAATACTCCTTTTGCATCTCAATCTGGAGACAGAGCCAACTCCACAATATCTGATATATGGAAATCAAGAAATGACTTCTGCAAGATCTTTGGTGGATCTTCAGATGAATCTTCCGTGTGCTTCAATGGTCAGGAGGTTTCATTCAACATTTCAAAAGCTGCCGGTCCATCTCCTTCAGGCATATGCCTTGAGAAGCTTGCAAACGGGTCTTTTCTTAACATGGAACCTCATCCTGATGGCTCTAATCGCGTCTTTCTGTCTGATCAAGCTGGGATGATATACTTGGCGACTATCCCATCTCAAGGCTCCAGAGAAGTTTTGACAGTAGACCAGACTAATTTGTTTCTTGATCTTACTGATGAAGTTCACTTTGATGCTGAGCTTGGCCTCTTAGGAATAGCTTTTCATCCTGATTTCTTGAAAAACGGTAGATTCTTTGTTTCTTTCAACTGTGATAGAGTTAAATGGCCAGACTGTTCGGGAAAATGCGCATGCAACTCAGATGTTGAGTGTGACCCTTCAAAGCTAGATTCTGATAACGGAGCAACCCCATGTCAATACCACAGCGTCATATCAGAGTTCTTTACCAATGGTATCAAACTATCTCTCCCTTACTTTTTCAGCTGGTGTCACTGAGATGTTAATGATATGTTTTCAGGGACTTATGTCAACCCGGTGGAGGTAAGAAGAATCTTTACAATGGGTCTTCCTTTTATATCACATCACGGTGGACAGATCTTGTTTGGACCTGAAGATGGGTACTTGTATTTCATGATGGGAGATGGAGGAAGCAAAGGAGATCCACACAACTTTGCACAGAACAAGAGATCTTTGTTGGGGAAGATCATGAGGCTCGATGTGAATAATGTTCCAGGTAATAATAATAACATGATATACAGTAGAAGCATCTTCACACATATGAACCTAAAGGCCATATTTGGGCACAGCCGAATGAAACATTGGCCTCAGACCCCCAAAAATTTTAAATTTTTTTTTACCTAGGTATAGATAGACTTTCAAACATTGACTTCATCCCCCAAAATATTTTTAGAATTCTTAAGAAATGTTTCAAGTCCTCAAAATATCAGATCGGCGTAAAGTTTGATCTTGGTTCTTGTTTATCAGATACAAAAACAATGAGCCAATTTCAGCTATGGGGAAACTATACTATACCAAAAGACAACCCGTTTACACAAGATAGGAATATGCTTCCTGAAATATGGGCCATGGGAGTTAGAAACCCATGGCGATGCAGTTTTGATTCCGAGAGGCCGTCTTACTTCCTATGTGCAGATGTTGGAGAGGTATCACCAAGCCTGTGACCAACATTTTCTTGATATTCACTCTTTCAGATTCTTGATATAATGTTTACTTGCAGGACAAGTATGAAGAAGTGGATATGATCACCAAGGGAGGAAACTATGGTTGGCATTACTACGAGGGACCTTTACCATTTAATCTCTCGACCACTTCTAAAACCAGCAAGAACTCAACAAAGATTACAAATCCGATCTCCCCGGTTATGTGGTACAAACACTCGGACGTAAACAAGAAAGAAGGGTCTGCATCAATAACTGGCGGATACTTTTATCGTTCATCTACTGATCCATGCTTGTATGGAACGTATGTTCACTCATTCTCTTTCCTTTATATATATATATTTGTTGATTCTGGAGTGATTCAAATTTAGGTGCACCAGCAAAATGATATATGGGTGTGATTAGAAAAACCATGTTTAGTAGATAAAAAGAGTAAATGAACATTGGGTTTAAAGATTATAAAAATAGGGTCCAACTGATCTTCTAAACAATTAGTTAAGAAGTTATTTTTTTGCAACAATATACAAATCGTAAAATGTAAAATGGGTATTTGCCTCAGTCATATCTTTTTCTCAAAATGTTCTTTGCCTTTGATGTTTGATTATGTTCTTTGCCTTTGATGTTTGATTATGTTTTTCACAATAATATTTCAACCAAGATTGTAGATTGAAGCCTGTGATGATGTTTGTTTGTTTTATTTATTTAGGTATCTCTTTGCAGACTTATACGCTGGAGTCATTTGGGGTGGAGCTGAAACTCCACTGGGCAGTGGAAACTTCACGAGCTCTCATATTCCATTACAATGCGCCTCGGATTCACCGATCTCTTGCTCATCAGATGCAGACTCTTCTTCTTCATCATCATCATCTCCACCACTGGGCTTTATATTCTCCTTTGGACAAGACAACAACAAAGACATCTACGTACTCGCAAGCTCTGGCCTTTACAGAATCGTTCGTCCGAGCCGATGTAACTTCCGCTGCTCTCTTGAAAACGAAACTTCATTGGTTTCTTCACGACAGCCTGATCGTTCTCCGCCGTCTCCATCATCATCTCAACGACTACACAACAGCATTAGTACTCTTGGTGTTTTCTTTTGTTTGTATTACAGAGAAAATGAACATGTTTAAATTTACATACATAATAGAGAAGCAAATGTCTAGGACTAATTCTATTGACACATGATCCTGAGGTGCACAACAATCAAGGGAAATACATTATACATATCAAAAGCATGAGACATTGAGACATCTTCAATAAGCAAATTTCTTGTTGCCTAACTAGCATATTCTCACATCTCACTCTGGCGAGCACTTGTTTACATAATTTTGGTTGACATACGTTCTGTCACAATTACGGAACTTCACCTTTGCTGGTCAGATAAAAAAATTGACAACCTTGTTGATTACATCAAGAGTATAATGCTGCTTAGTTAAATTTTTGGACGATTATTTATCTTTCTAAACGTAAGCATATCCAAAAGTGGATTAGCAAGTATGGTATATCAGCAGGTAAGGCTGAGCCAACGCTCATCCCATATATTTATGCTAGCTCCATTTCCTCTTGCCCAGCCCAGATTTTTTTTCAACAAGTCTCTGCCACCAGTATGCTTCTCCAACCGTGTGATTCAGAACTTCGGTTATTGCAGTAGAGGAAGTCTACGTCATTGCAATATTTCCCTAACATGATTTTGGCCTTCAGACTTTCTTGACTATTAACTATTCTCCAATTGACCTTAGCCAGGTGTGCATCATTAGTTTTAAAAATCACGAAACCGCAGACCATCTGAGAGAATGGCAACTTGAAGCAGGACAGTGAATAAGAAAGTACTGCATTAAGAACACTCATGAGCATGACATGTTTCCCAGCCGTAGAGAGGAACCTAAGTTTCTAGGTTTTAGCCTTTTGTTTGATCATGTCTACTACAGATGTAAACATGTCTGGTTTTCATCTTCCAAAGTGCTCCATCATACCAAGGTACTTTCCAACTCCACCTTCTCTTTGTATTTAAATGACTTCCTTCACCATATTCACTAGAGTGCTCAATGCTTTCTTAGAGAAGGTTATGGATGATTTCTCAACAATGATTGATCGACCCGAGGCTGCTTCATATTTTGACAGTAACGTTTGGAGGCTTTGTTTGCTTTCTGGAAGGATACTATATCATTCGGTTGACCAAGGGCATCCATGAGCAATCCAAATCCCCTCCAAGGTTCCATTTAGTTGGACTTTGTTAGGAGAGCACCTCAATACACAAAATAAATATGTATGGTGATTGGTGAAAGTGTGTCTCCTTACTAGATTGCTATGAAACCTGCTGCTCTCTCAGATAATAATTACTCTGATAGCAGGGAATATCTGCTCTAAACGACGTCGTAGAGCTGACAACGATTTTGGGATGATAATATAAAAAGATAACGTTGCTATTTTCGAAAGGTTGCAACTTTTCCTAGGTGGAAAATGTACACAGTAGACATCTGCTCATCATCTTCTCCTCCTTTTCTTCCATCAATACCCTTAACCAGGCCTCATATTTACACCTCCACACCCTTCCTCACCACACCTCAACATCGCAATCTCATCTTCACAGTCTCTGCTTCCTCCACACAAACTAAAAACGTATGGAGAAAACAACCAGAGAACACAACAACATCATCGAAGAAACACCATCGGAGGTACCAAAGATCCACTTTCCTCGACCACAAAGTCGACATGGACTCTCTCCTCGCTTCCATCCACCAAACCCACAACGAGGAAGACCTCTTCTCTCTCCTCTCTCTCTACAAAGACAGACAGCTCTCCATCCGCTTCATGGTCTCCCTCCTCTCTCGAGAGCAAGACTGGCAGAGATCCCTCGCCCTCCTCGATTGGATCCACGACGAAGCCAACTACACGCCTTCCGTCTTCGCATACAATGTCGCCCTTCGTAACGTCCTGAGAGCTAAACAATTCGACGTCGCACACGGACTGTTCGACGAAATGCGCCAGAGAGCGCTCGCGCCCGACAGGTTATTTATAAGCTGGTTTAATGTACATGTAAATTAATCTTGGTTTAGTCCGGTTTATGATATGTACATGTAAATTAATATACCGGTTTAGGATATTATTAATCTTGGTTTTAGACTTACAGGTTCACTTACTCGACGCTGATCACTTCGTTCGGTAAAGAAGGTATGTTCGATTCCGCTCTGTCTTGGCTTCAGAAGATGGAACAAGACCGTGTCTCCGGTGATCTCGTCTTGTACAGTAACCTCATTGAGCTGTCTAGGAGGCTCTGCGATTACTCCAAGGCGATTTCGATCTTCTCGAGGTTGAAACGATCTGGTATAACGCCTGATCTCGTCGCGTATAATTCGATGATTAATGTTTATGGAAAGGCTAAGCTCTTCAGAGAAGCTCGTTTGCTTGTGAAGGAGATGAAGGAAGCTGGTGTGGAACCAAACACAGTTAGTTACTCGACTCTTTTGAGTGTTTACGTTGAGAATAACAAGTTTCTTGAAGCTCTGTCCGTTTTCGCGGAGATGAAGGAGGTGAATGTTCCGTTGGATCTCACGACTTGTAATGTGATGATCGATGTTTACGGGCAGCTCGACATGGTGAAGGAAGCTGATAGGTTGTTTTGGAGCATGAGGAAGATGGGTATCGAACCGAATGTCGTTAGCTACAACACCATCCTCCGTGTTTACGGTGAAGCCGAGCTTTTCGGCGAAGCGATTCATCTTTTCAGGTTGATGCAGAGGAAAGACATTGAGCAGAACGTTGTTACTTACAACACGATGATTAAGATCTATGGGAAGACTATGGAGCACGAGAAGGCGACGAATCTTGTTCAGGAGATGCAGAGCAGAGGGATCGAACCTAACGCGATTACGTACTCGACTATTATCTCGATATGGGGGAAAGCTGGTAAGTTAGACCGAGCTGCAACGCTGTTTCAGAAACTGAGGAGCTCAGGTGTTGAGATTGACCAAGTTCTGTATCAGACAATGATCGTTGCTTACGAAAGAGTTGGTCTGATGGGTCATGCTAAGCGTCTGCTGCAGGAGTTAAAGCGTCCTGATAACATACCTAGAGAAACAGCTATCACCATTCTTGCTAAGGCTGGGAGATTAGAAGAGGCCACGTGGGTTTTCCGACAGGCTTTTGATTCAGGGGAGGTGAAAGACATATCTGTTTTTGGATGTATGATCAATCTTTACTCGAGGAACCAAAGGTACGTGAATGTCATCGAGGTGTTTGAGAAAATGAGAAGCGCTGGTTATTTTCCGGATTCAAACGCGATAGCTATAGTGTTGAACGCTTACGGGAAACAGAGAGAGTTCGAGAAGGCGGATACGGTTTACAGAGAGATGCAAGAGGAAGGATGTGTTTTTCCTGATGAAGTTCATTTCCAAATGTTGAGTTTATACTCGTCCAAGAAAGATTTCGAGATGGTTGAATCTTTGTTTGAGAGGTTGGAGTCTGATCCTAACGTGAATAGCAAGGAATTGCATTTGGTTGTGGCGGCTTTGTATGAGAGAGCAGATAAACTAAACGATGCTTCGAGAGTCATGAACCGAATGAGAGAACGAAGACTTCTTAAGCCGTTTTCTAGATGAAATCATGAAACGTGATTCTTCTTGTGCTAACTTTGATTCTTCATGTAACATTATGTATGTTTTTTTTAACGAAATGTTTGTTCATCTTCAGTTTTACACTTAAATTTATTATTTTAGTTTGTTGATAATCAAATGAGGCATGAATATCAGGTTCACTTCGAGTTATACTTATTTCGGATAGTTCTCTTTAAAATCCATTTAAGAACCGTTAGAAAATTTTGGTTTGAATCAGTTGGGATAGTCCTTGGTAGCTCTGGGCATTTCAATGGAACTGATTAAAATGTATTGTAAGAAATTGTCAAAATTAAAAAAAAAAACATATTTTGTACGTGATTCTCTATTTGATTATTTCAGGTTATGCATTTACTGTACCGAACTCGAAATAATAATTAATAACAAAGCTTAATGTATACAATAAATCATTATATGTTAACAATTGCATATATGAAACTTAAAATAATATCGTGCCAAAACAAAAAAGAAACTTAAAATAATTTTACAACTAGATCTTGACCCGCGCTTAAAAAGCGCGGGTTTACTTTTAGAATTAAATATATATTTTAGTGAATTTCTATATAAATAGTGTATAGGTTTATATATATTTAGTTGGAATCACAAACCGAACTATACAAACTGAAAAAATGTAAATCAAAATTAAACTGAATGTTGTATAATTTAGCAAAACAATCCCAAATTATCCGGTATTTAAATTGAAAATCTCAAACTATTCAATATATATTTTATCGACATATTTGTAATTACTCGAAAAATCAAAATCAAACCAAAACTGAGTTAGACCCTACTTTTCCATATTAGCTGGTTTCTTTTTATTATCAAACCAACATAAGTCAACTGAAACCAATCAAAACTTTATAAATACCTAAACTGTTCCTAAATTTCTAGAACCATAACACCCAAAACCAAAAAACTCAAACCAAAACCAAATGTTGATGAATGATATGGCTTACCTACATTTAAATGCTGAGAAGAAAAGATTATATTTTTTACAAATTATTTAAGTATTTAAATGGAAAAATATATATGGTTTATAAAATGGAAAAATATATATGGTTTATAAATGAATTAAGATATAAGTCTTGTTTTTTATATACAATTCAGACCCGCAGTCAAACAGGTAAAATCATAGATAGTTGACAAAAAAATAGTATAGATATTTATTGTTAACTTATATTTTTGTATTTGCTAGTATATTTAAGTGTCATTAGATTAGATAACCTTAGCTGATGAGATAATAAATATGATTAATCTTTTTTAATATATTATTTTCCTATATTTTAAGAAGTTGCTAGTTTGTAGGGATATTCTTTTGACTTCTTCATCAAGTTTATTTTGTATATTTCATTTTACATAAATTGCTAAACGAAATCCAACAAAATATGCTAATAAAAATGGACAAATAAAATATACATTTGAAATACGCTTTTGAAGTCTGAACAATATACAACCAACTCGTATTATATTATCTTTATTATAATATGCGAATACATATAACTCAGCTATACTATATTATAAAATGCATTATGAACTTTACATATCGTCAATTTTCAATTAAACTATGTGGGTAGTATACGTTTGTCTAGTTAAGTGTCATATATGGAACTACAAATAAAATATGAAGCACTCAATTGGTTTTATTATACTGGTTATTTTTGGTTTAGTCCCGAGAGATAAATTGTCTTGGTTTGTTATATGGTCGGTTAATATACAACTATATAAAACCCCAACCCGTTTTATAGTTAGACTAAAATTATGTTAGAAGATACTAAATTAAAAATGAATAGGTGCAACAACCTTATATAAGTAGATTTTTTCAGAATGCTTATCTTTTAATAGTATAGACTAGAGTTTGACCCGCCCTTTCGAAGGGCGGGCAAGATTTGTTTTTTTGTCATCATCCCATGCATTGATCTTTCGGCTTTGTTAAATATATGAGATTATTATCAATCTTAAAACTTTGCATTTTGATGATTCTCGTTGGAACATAAGCTATTTATATATATTTTTTTTTGACAAATTTATTTAACCCGTCTTTTTGTTCATCAATATGTTTAAATATGATGTTTGGTTTTCGGTTTTTGTTTTAAATTGTTTTTATTTTCGGATTTCAATTCAGTTCAATTATGATTTTTTTTTGGTTAAAGAAATATATAAACCGTTCAGTTATTTTTGAAAGAACTTAATATATTTATACTTGTGTTTACCCGACCCGGATATACGGAATCAGTTTTTTTTTCAACAATTTATTTACTGAAAATTAAAAATTTCATACATGTTTTTTATTAAAAAATGTATTTATAGATAATTAAATTAAAATTAAGAAATATAATTTTATGAAACTAAGATAATTCATTGATATAACCCGTCCTTATTAATTTTACTTATATTTTAAAACTGTAAATTATAGTGAATTTGTTTTAAGTTTTTATATTGGTCATTGTTTACTTTAATATTATATGAATTATCTATATTTCATTCAACCCATATCAGAATATATTGATTTATTTTTAATATTCCAATTTAAATATGTAATTTTTTTATTATTTTATATATTTTAATTTACTATTTTGTTTTAATACATTGAAGTATGTGGTAAAAGTCATGAATGTATGTTATTCTTTAGTTTTATTATTCATAAAATGTTTAATAAATGAATTTAGGTTACTTTATATTTATTAGTTAATGTATTAATTTCTTATTCTATAATGAAAAAAATAATATTCGTTAATAATTTTGTTTAATATTAATTACAAATTTTATTATTTAAAACTAAATATTAAAAATAAATTTAAGTTTATATCATAAATAAAAAGATATTAAAAGATATTAGTAAAATGAAATCTTGGAAAATGATACTTGAGAAAATCTTTTTAGATATCTTATTTTGAAAATATTAAAATAATAGATTGAATACAGTATATATTTAATAGTAATTAAGTTAGTTGTAAAAGAAAAAACAGGAGGTTAGATAAATGAAATGTATGTTCTCATGTATGTTTAAATAACCCTTTAAAAGTAATAAAATTAGATATATATATATATATATATATATCTAATTTTATTACTCTAAATATAAAAAATATATTTTTATATATTTGGTGACGCTTTGAAGAATTTGTTTTTTTCATTTGAATTAATATATAGTTGTACATATATGAATTAATAGACATATATAATTATTTATTACATTAATAAATAAAATATAATTTATTTTTAATGAAATTTCGTATTTATATAAATTAAATTCATTATTCTATAAAAATAATAGATTAGTTAGTTAGTTCCTTAATTTTAGGCATGATATGTATTTAATTCTAATTAAATTAGATATATATATATATATATATATATATATATATAATATGTTAAGTTAATTAGATTATTAGATAACGGACCAACATAGACTTTTTTGATAGTCCAAAACATAGTCGATAAAAAGTTCTCCTGTTTTAATAGTATTGATACTCCCTATGTTTTAAAAAAGATTGATGTTTTAGACTTTTCACATATATTAAAAAAAAATCAATAAATTTTGATTGTAAATGCATTGTTTTTTTGTGACTAACAATTTTCCATAGCTTTTAGCCAATAGAAATTCAATAAACACCATTAACTTTTTTGAAACTTACAATTTTTCATTAAATCATACATTGAAAAAGTAAAAATCAATTTTTTTGAAATATTTTTTTTAGAACATCAATCATTTAGGAACACCAAAATGTAAATCATATATTTAAAATATTTAGTTATACATTTACAAAGAAAAAATATTGCACGTCAAAGACGTGCAGTTTGAATTATATTCTAAAACAATACTGAATTTTGTAAAATTGGAACTATAAGAACAAATGTTGGTCGATGAACATCTGCCGAAATATATATCTTTACTTGCAGAATATGAAACATTTATTTGGGTCATGTAGTGTATTGGAAGATCTTGCCGTTCAAAGAAGAGAATTTTAAAATACACTGTTCTTAAATGGTAAAAATGGTTTGCACCGACAGAGTGACCAGCTTTCACATCATACATGGGGGAATTCAACGATGTAGGTCATTTTTTTCCTCACTTCTTAATTCAACATATTCCAAGTACAAAGTACAAAATAGCAGATAAACTTGCAGTTCCTATTAAGAAGTGTACTATGTTGGTTCCACAACTAATTTGGGTGTGTCTAGTTTGGAGTAGTACTTCTTATTCATTGATATTATTGTTGTAACAGTATGTCAAGACTGTTTCCCAAAGGTATTCACTGAATAAGCGTGATCAGTGGAACTCTAATGGCCCCTTTATTACATTCTTTAGGGAATTGTATTCCAAATTCTTAGCATTAGGTCATACAGAAGCTCAAAGGTTTATGATCACTGAATATGCGTGATCAGTGTAGCTGTGGAGCTTTGATGAGCCATGAGGTTCAGATGCCAGAAGATAATAAAGTTGTAGGATCGATAGGATATGCTGTAGATGGAGTGTTTGTCAGCTGTCGATCCTCTTACATTGTCACTGATGATATGAAAGTGATGCTGAACTCTATTGATGAAGTCGTCAAGGTGGTCAACGGCCTAGGATATCCAAGTTTAAGCAGTTTACGAGAAATGCTCCTCGATGTTGGCTCCGAAGAGGTACTCTGGTTTTAATGTATTTGGTATTTTTTTCATTGGTGGATTAAACTCTCCTTTGTATTTTTTTTTTGAAACACTTTTTTTTTTTTTTTGAAACACTAACTCTCCTTTGTATATTTTTAAAAAATTGTTTACATTTAGGTGCTGACTCTATTGGGGAACTTATTCGCCTCAGTGACTCCCTTAACATGCACATTCCTCAAGAAACAATGCATCCCAACGATGCGTAACTTGTCACTTCCAGCCATGTCAAAAGCTAGAAGAGTAGAACAGGGTAGAGGATGCCATATGAAACTATTTGTCGAAAAGTTAAGCATGAAGATTCTTTACGCTGAGTGCAGTGAAGACTTCATTGATGCTCTTCTCACTTTTCTTGTTATCCCTCTCAATATAGCAAATATCAGTTGTAAATAAATATAAAACATCCAATAAGAACAAATATTCAGTATAATGTATATATTTCAATCTTAGTCATAAATATTCAAATTTATATGTTAAAATTGAATACTTTTTCCTTTTCGTTTGAGGTTTCTATAACTTTAAAATTTAAATAATGTTCGATATGTTTAGATAGTCGTTAGAGCACCACTAGTGGTGAGACTCCACTAGCCTCTTAAGAATGAACCATAAACAATTCTCAAGTAGCCATAATCTCTTAACATTGTGAAATAATTTATTTATAAAAAAAAAGTTATATCCCTTCTTTGTCTTAAAAAAAAACAATTATTGCTAAAAACTTTCTAAATTACAAGAACTAGTCCGAACCTAATTGGATCGCCCATTTATTATATCTTTAACCATCACAAAATCCTTAACGTTGATTTAATGGGCTTTTAGATTGGCATGTCAGATTCCAGATTTCTTTTTCCCAGTTTTCACATTAAAGATCTGAATCTGATAGAAATTAATTTAATGCACTTGACCAGTAAACCTTTACAGTTTTCGTTATTTCCACATCTTCGGTCTCTGTCTCTGTCTCCACACTAACGTTACTTCTTCTCCCTCATTCATCATCCCAACAAAAAACCCTAATCACACTCCAAGTTTCAGTTTTCTTTCTCTTCTTAAAATGGGTTTTTATTTTCGAACAAGACAATGAATAAAAAGATTCGATGAAGAAACTAAGAAGCTATTACTCGAAAGCGAGGCATCATCACTCATCAGAGAGGAGATGGATTCTCTTCCCCATAGTAATCGCTTCCATCTTCGCTCTCTTCCTACTCTTCCTCACAACCCTAACCTCACCAACCGGAGCAGCCCGTCTCCTCCCTTTCACCCGACCCGTTCTCCTAACCGGATCCGGATCCTCCGCCTTCGTCGAGTCCAAGATCAAACCCGAACCCGTCTCCTCCCTCCCTTCCCCGCCGCGATTCGCTTACCTGATCTCCGGATCCGCCGGCGACGGGAAGTCTCTCCGGCGAACCCTCCTGGCTCTCTACCATCCCAACAACCGATACGTGGTTCATCTCGACAGAGCTTCTTCTCCCGAGGAGAGGGAGGAGCTACATGATTACATCCGGAACTCGTCCTTGTTCCGGAGGTTTAAGAACGTTCACGTGATCGAGAAGGCCAATCTGGTGACGTACCGTGGGCCCACGATGGTGGCGAATACGCTTCACGCGGCGGCGGTTTTGCTAAGGGAAGGAGCTGAGTGGGATTGGTTCATCAATCTCAGCTCCTCTGATTATCCTCTCATGACTCAGGATGGTGAGTGAGTGAGAGAGAGATGATTAAAAAGTTCGAAACTTTTCGTTTTTATTTATTACAAGATTCTTAACTTTTGTTGTTGTGTTTTTTTTATTGTGTAATGAGCAGATTTGTTGCATATATTCTCGCATTTGCCGCGGGATTTGAACTTCATTGATCATACTAGTAACATTGGTTGGAAAGCGTAAGAGAACATCCTTAGTTTTCTTTTTTTTTAAGTTATGTATACAGTAAAGCTTAGGTTGTGAAGTTTTTTTTTTTTTTTTTGGTTTTGTTTCTTTTCAGATCACAAAGAGCTAAACCCGTGATTATAGATCCTGGTCTGTATTTGAACAAGAAGTCTGATGTTTTTTGGGTTACGCAAAGACGAAGCATCCCAACTGCATTCAAGCTCTTCACAGGTTCTTGATTTACTCTGACAAACTTCTATAGTTTAGTTTGGAGTCAGATTTGATCCATTTCTAGTTGGTTAAACTGTTATTGCTTAGACTGTTAGGCATATATGCATATACTACTTGATTGGTTATCTTTAGGTTCCATAGCTGTTTAGTTTGGTCGGTATTTCTCAGATTTGCTCCATTTCTTATTGGTTGAAATCCTTGTTCTTAAATTGCTCTGCAAAACTTTCATGATCTCTTCAGAACCTTGTAAGAAAATGTCTTTACATGATCTTCAAAAGTTGTCTGTTGCCTTTGATTGTGTCAGGATTAGTCAGCTGTTTGATTCTCTTAAGCTAACATGTGGTTTATTGGAAACAGGCTCTGCTTGGATGGCGTTATCACGGCCATTCATTGACTATTGTATCTGGGGTTGGGATAATCTACCTCGTACTGTGTTAATGTACTACGCTAATTTTCTCTCTTCTCCGGAAGGATATTTTCACACCGTTCTATGCAACGCTGAGGAATTCAGAAACACAACTGTGAACAGCGACTTGCACTTCATAACGTGGGACAATCCGCCTAAGCAGCATCCACACCATCTCAATCTTGCAGACATGGATAGAATGGTCAATAGCAATGCCCCCTTTGCTAGAAAGTTCAGAAGAGAGGATCCTGTTCTTGACAAGATTGATGAGGAGCTTCTTAACCGAGGTTCTGGGATGCCCACACCTGGTGGGTGGTGCATTGGGAGCCACGAAAACGGGACTGACCCTTGTGCTGTTATTGGTGATACTAATGTTATCAGGCCTGGTCCAGGTGCTAGACGGCTGGAGAGTCTTGTTACTTCGCTGTTATCTGCTGAGAATTTTCGACCAAAACAATGCAAGTAAATCACATTACAGAACATCACAGAGATTGATGTAGCAGCTTTTTGTGAGTAGATGTGATTTAGGATCTGATTGTATCTCTCCTTTAGTCAAAGAGTATAAGTGAGGACACTGAACAGGTTAGGGCTTTGGCTCTTGAGAAGCATATTATAACAGATTAATGTATTGTTGTAGTTGTCACATTTTCACAGATTTTCATATTGCAATTTTGAGATTTTCAAATGTTATATCTCTCCTTTAACTCTCTACTCAGATCATCAAGTTCTCCATTAGTAAACTCATGTGTGGTGAACCAAAAAAATCTATTAAAATCATCGCATTATGTTATCTATTGCCTGAGTTAATTTTGATGCAAATTCATCCTTATTTGCATAGTTTCCATAATTTGATAACTGAGGAATATTTAGTGATACAGTGCTAATGAGATTATATATGCAATTATAACATTAATTTCTCCAACACATATGAAGTTTATTCTTATTTCTCTCATTATCATCTTTTTACCTTTTCTTCACATATACTCATCACATTATCTTATTCACTATATTATGATCTATTTGACTTAAATGGAAAACATTTTGAACTTGCAAAGTTCACACATTTTCCATTGAATATAATTCATCCCATTTTCAAAAATTATATATTGAATGACTAAAATGTATATTCTTTTGCGTACATTGCAATAATAATAATACATTTATATTGATATGTAATTGTCACATTACGTTTAATTCTTTAAAATTAAATACATATCATTTTCTATTGAAAATTTTTCTTTGTTCTCCACATTTTTTTGTGTGTTTTCATAAATGATTTACATGTTCTTATAAATACTTTAAAAATTCAGATACGATGATTTATAAAGAATATATGACCTTTACAAGACATCAATACTTATCATATACTTATATATGAATACAATTATTAATGTAAAATTTATTATTATATTTCTTATATAATTTTTATTATATTATGTATTTATATTGATCTAAGTTTATTAATATATTAAAAAAAAGAATTGATCAAGTATTATTGCTCTTTATAAAATTTCAACAATAGTTATCATAAATTATTATTTACAATATCATTTAGATTATTTAGAAAGTGATATTAATTGGTTTAAGACTTATTTTTTATTTTAAAATCTTAATTAGAACAAATAAAATTAAAAATTATCATTTTGTAATATTCAACGTCCTCAATTTTGCGACATGAACAAGTTGCCCTCAGGTTTAAAAACAAGAAAACAGAGGTTAGAAGTTCCCATTAATCTTGAAGCACCGAGGATGATGATATTACACAATAAGCCCAAGTAAGAAACATTTGAAGAGAGGTCATCCACTCGCGTCAGTCATATCATAATGACGAGGCTTCGTCTCCTATGGTGTGTGTAAGCAACAAAGGTGACTGCTCAGAACCATCCACAGTTCGGGTTGGATCCTCTCTTGATTTACCCCAAATCACTGTGTAGAAGCCTAAGCTCAAAATCACTGATCCAACGACACTGCATATGAAGTATGGAGGCTAAGTGTGACTTGGCAAATAGAACTAGAAACCAAGTAAATGTATTATTTTTGATTCCATAGATATAGACACATGAAGATCAATATAGATAAATTCTTCTCGAGTGTGCAATTAATTAAGGATGGTTGTGAAAGATATAGTAGTACCTCCCTAAGTAAAGTGCATCACCGAGAAAGATAGCACCCATAGCAACTGCAATGACAATAGACAATGGCTTGAACAAGGATATATAGACTGGACCTTTCAGATGAAGACCCCAAGTGTGTATAACTGACCCCAGCGATGAAACTAAGCCTCCCTGAAACAGAAAATGTTAAAAATCAGAGCTGTGACTACTTGAAGTAACATACAAGGTTTTGATTCTCACCGAGAACATGACTGAAGCGAGGGGGAGACCCGGTTTAAGCAGAAAAGAACTCAAGTCTTTTGTAGCAAATAGACACACAGGTGCTGAGATCAGTGTTGCGCATAAGTTGTATAAGAAGACTACGGTTATCTCTTCAGGGTATACCTCCATGATCCGAGCCTGCAAATCACATATGAGCCTGAATTTAAGAAAATAGTTTTATGTGCCACCAACAAATCCAAAGTTATTTGCCACGTACCTGAAGAATCAACCAGATTGAAACAAGCAAATACTGTGCAGCTATTAGTAGACCTCCGATGATCCAACTTGACTCAGATATAGTCAAATGCTGATCATGGGAGATAGTTGTTGATGAAGGTAGAATTTTGAGGCCTTTATAAAGAACAACAACCAGAGCACCAGAAATAGATACTATCGTGCCAATGATTTTAGCATGAGTCGCGGAGCTTCTTAACACGACTTGTTCCATCCTTTACGAGTCATCCAAAGTAAGAAGAACCAGTTAGTAATCAAACCGTATCTTTGTCACTACACACATCGAAAGATGACGAGGTGTATAACCTGAAGATGATGGCGAGAGTGAAGGTAAAAGCTGGCGTGAGGTTACTGATAGCAGAGGCAAGCGTCGGGGAACTATATTCTATTCCTTTGCAGCCAGCTATCACCGACATGAACCTGTTCCCTCTTATGTCAGAAAAAGTGCATAATATGATAACTCTTGGAGTATATATATAATTACCCGACAAGTGCAAGTAAGAAAATCTTGAAAAAGACAGGCGATTTGGCTGAAGGTAATCTTCTTGACCTGCACATTATAATATATGATCACATTCTTGAAATTTTTTATAAATATTTGGCTCAAGTTAATAAAGAGTAGTGTTAGGAGATTCAAGTACCTTCTAAAGAGGAGGGAAAGTGGAAGAAGGACAAGTGTAGCAATGACATAATTGTAGAAGACAAAGACATAGAAGTTCAATCCTCTCATGGTGGCAGCCTTGAAGAGTGTGTTAGATCCAACCGTGACACACTCCACAGCGACCATTGCAGTGAATGGCACAACATCTCTGCAAAAGCATCTCCATGCCACCTCTTCTTCTATTCCTCTTGCCATAAGATCTGATGTTTAGAATTTCTAAAAATCTCAGAAGTCAAAAGCGACGTCATCAGCAAACCATAGTAATTAAACCCAACACGTTCTAAATGCTAAATTAATTATTCTCAACTTGACTAGACAGCTAATATATTTATGATAAAGGGTCCATAGTTTCCTCCATAACATATGATCCTCATATGATATGGTTGGTCATATTATGTCCCTTTTCAAAATCATTGCAAGAATCAAAGAACACGAAAAAACAAGATTTATTTACTCAATTGTTATATAACCTCAAAACAATACTAGAAAGAAAAAAATAACAGAAACATCTTATAGGTAAAATATAGACATATAAACATGAACAAGAACCATATTTGTACAGGATCGTTGTTGATAAACGAACAGTATTTATAATGATTCCACTGGCATCAATCTTATCTTAATGACAAGGCTTCATCGTCTACGACGTGTGTAAGCAACAAAGGCGACTGCTCAGAACCAGTCACAGTTTTGCAAGCATCCTCTCTTGCTTTTCCCCAAATCACAGTGTAGAATCCTAAGCTCAAAATCACAGACCCGATGACACTGCCCACAACACATACATACATGGAAAAATATTTAGTGGTTATTACATCCTTGAAAATATAGAGAGGCATATAGTACAAACCTCCCGAGGTAAAGTGCATCGCCTAGGAATATAGCACCCAAAATGACTGCAATGACTATAGACAATGGCTTGAACAAGGATATATATACTGGACCCTTCAGATGCAGACCCCATGTGTGTATAGCTAAGCCATATGATGAAAGCAAGACTCCCTGAAAAAATAGTGTTAATTTCTGAGCTTTAAAAGATAGTCAGTCAGTCACAACTGGAAGCAACATATATAAGGTTTGATTCTCACCGAGCACAAGACTGCAGCAAGTGAGACATCCGGTTTAAGCACCCATGAAGTCAAGTTTGGTTCCGCAAAAAAACATACTGGTGCTGAGATTATCGTTGCAAATAAGTTGTAGAAGAAGATCACGGTTATTTCTTCACGGTATACCTCCATGACCTTAGTCTTAAACCACATACAACTATCAATTTAGAAAAAGATCTACTCTAAGAACAACAAAACGTCTTTTTCTGAACTTATTCAAGTATATATATACCTGAAGAATATACCAGACTGATATAAAAAAATACTGTGAAGCAAGCAAAAGGCCTCCTATCATCCAACTTGAATTGGAGGAAGTCAAATGCTGGTCAAGCGAAATGGTGGATGCAGAAGTGAGAACTTTAGGGCCTTTATAGAGCACAACAACCAGAGCACCAGATATAGATACTATCGTGCCAATGATTTTAGCTTGAGTCGCAGAGCTACTTAACCTTACTTGTTCCATCCTATATACAAAGAAAGCAGAACCAGTTAAAATTACATGATTCGATGATAGTAATAAACAACCAGGAGGTGGGAGGAGTAAACCTGAAGATAATGGCGAGTGTGAAGGTAAAAGCTGGCGTGAGGTTGCTGATAGCAGAGGAAAGAGTAGGAGAACTATATTCCACTCCTTTCAATCCAACTAACCCTGACATGAGCCTGTTCCCTCCAATTTTTTTATTTTATTTTTAAATCGGAAATGTTCATAAAAGGCCATAAATGTAGAGTTATATAGTTACCCGAGAACCGCAAGAAAGAAAATCTTGACGAAGACAGGGAATTTGGCTGAAGGTAGTCTTCTTGACCTGGACATAAATGTAAATCGTACTGTTGAAAAAGGTATAATAAATAATATATAGGGAAAGGTATAATCAAGTACCTTCCAAAGATGAGGGAAAGTGGAAGAAGGACAATTGTAGCAACAAGGTAGGAGTAGAAGATATAGACATAGAAGCTCAATCCTCTCAAGCTCGCAGCCTTGAACAGTGTGTTAGATCCAACCATGACACACTCCACTGAGACCATCGCAGCAAACGGCACAACATCTTTGCAAAAGTATTTCAATGCCACTGTCTTTTCTTCTGATCCTCTTGCCATAAGATCTGTTGTCTATAGACTTTCTAAAAACTCTGAGAGGTCAAAAGTCAGTTGTTTCATAGGTAATCATAGTAGTTAAACCCAACAGGGCCACCACGTTTGCTAATAATGTTCTATATTCTTCTTCCTTTTTGGATAACTAATATTCTATATTCTTTGTGTAGATTAATATTTCAACTTGACCGACATTATAAAATTAAGCAAGGCCATTGGATGAATTGCGTGGATTATTAAAAAAGAAAAGAAAAAAGAAGAAAAAAAACTAATAATACTTGAAGGGAGGAGACTTGGCTGAACGTAATGTTCTTGACATTGACACGCTTCTCAAGCGTAGACTAATCCAACGGTTAGGATTTGATACCAGGATATATATAACCAAACCAACTCCAAACAAAAAAAAAACATTACACAATGTGATGAAGATTTTGATAACATGTGTATTGCAAAAGTGTTTTTGAGACTCGCACAATGCAATTTTTTACAAATCTCTATCTCTTACTCCCTCTGTTTCATAATACTATGTTTTAGCTTATTGCATAAATATTAAGAAAATTACGTCTCTCTAAAAAAGCATTTTAAAGTTATAATTTTATAATCAACTAACCAATTATAAAAAAGACTGCAAAATATAATTGGTTGAACAGTTTCCAATAAAGTTAAAGTTAACCTTAAAATCTCAAAATATCATCTAAATTGAAACAAAATTCTTCCTCCAAAACATCATCTATATTGAAACGGAAGGAATATATATTAAAAGCAAATCACTTGCAATAAATGTGTTCACACACGTATTAACACATATGTATATGTGTTAATCTCATCACCCATTTACCAATAAATGTGTTCACACACTAATTTCTTTAATTTATTGTAGACGATTTAATGTGTTCACACATTAATAATTTTAACCAACTCCTTTTTTCGTTTTTGTATTTTTAGTTTTCGCATTAAAAACTGACATTCTCTCCAAACAATAACTAAATAATATCATTGAAAGAAATAAATTACAAAATCATTAAAATTCACACTAAATAAAATATCGAAATGAGAATCTTTTTAAAAATTAAAAGTTCTGTATCTTGCCGAAATTACAATGGTTGAGGTTTATGCATACGAAAGCAATAACTAATGTGATTGGTTATGAATTAAGAAACCCAATGTGAAAAAAGCCTCACACAAAGTTAGATACCAAAATATCTAAAAGTTTAATATCCAAATAACTAGACCTGAATCCGATCTAAACTGAAATATTTTGGATACCGAAGATATCTAAAATATAATTATATACTTAAATTTTTATTTTTATTTTATTTTTTTTACAACAAAAAAGAACTAATCTAGGCTATATGCTCATCCGACTCAGAAAACCAAACCAGTTGCATAGAATCGACATTAATATATTTATTAGATCTTCATTAATATAAAAATATCTAAAACAACAAAATATGTTCAAAATACTGAAAATATATATTTTCTCCGTCTAAATATTTAAATTGAACTATTTTATGTAAATTTGAGTATGTAGTCTTACGCTATTCAAAATTTTATGTTTATATTATTTTATTTTTGGATTATAAGGATGAAATATATTAGGATTTTTGTTAAAACATTACATAACTAAAATAGGTACCCGAACTTGAACCTGAACTGAACATGTAATGATTCGAATCAAATCCAAATCTAATTCAAACCGAAATTTGTAAATAGTTGAATCATATTTGAATTTCTGACTAAGCCCAAAATTCATAGATCAGTTGAACCCGAACGGATATATAAATATTCATATCTTAAAAAACTATATTATAAATCTCCTATTACAACCTAAAATAATAATTAATTATTTAACTCCGCGGATAGCGCGGATTACTACCTAGTATATTATTAAAAAAAACATTTTAAAAATGTGTTCACACTATAATGAACACGTGTCACTTTCGTAATGATTTGAGAATAATCATTCACATTTTCATTAATGTTTTTACACTCTAGATAAATGTGTTCAAACTATATATTTTATGTTTTGGGTTTTAATATGAAACTCACTTGTAAGGTTCAAAAAAATATGAATTTAAAATCTAATTCTACAATAGAATATTAAGACATGATAAAAAAACAATCCAAAACCAACTAATATCCAAATTATGGATGCTTAATATGCTAAAACTAAAGAATACCGAACCGAACATAAATAGATATTATGGTTTTCTTTTGGTATATACCAGATAAACCGATGGATGTGATTCTATAAAAACCGTAGGATTTGAATATGGTTTGATTTATAACCGATTAAACTGGAACATGTAAATATGTATATATTTATAACGACACATGAATATCTAGTTGTTATATGAGTTGAACTATAACTAAAATTTGTAAATCACTTGATCACTTTAACTATAATTAAATAACAATTTATTGCAACTCAAACTTCTTATTTTCTTAATCTTTCTTTTTGATATTTTTCCTTTGTTTAACAGTAACTAAATTGAAGTAAAGAGTATAAATTTGATGGACAACAATTAGTTGAAATTATTTACAACATTTTTTTATCTTTAAACAAACAAAATTGTGTTCAATCAAATACATATTAATTTGATGAACACTAAATATGGAAGAATAGAAAAACTTTTCTTTCATGCTTCTGTTTTATTTTCTATTTTTATTTTCAAAATTTATAGCTTTGATATTAATTATAGATTTGATTATTTTATTAGATGATAGAAACATTTTTTTATTAAAATATATAATATTTTTTAATAAATGACTTTTTGACAACATGACTCTAAAATCTGTATAATATATAATATGATCTCTACTAAATAATTATGTTTTTTGTATAAAACCGAATAAACTGAAAACCAACGGTATATAAACAAAATCAAATCGAAGTAAATATTGATTTAGAATAGTAGTTATATTTTACCAATCGAGATACCAAAAAAATGAACCGAACCGAAACCAACATGATATCCGGATTGAACACCCTTAATCCAAATGAAACCGAATTATTGTTTCATTCTCTAAAATATAATAAAAATAACAACTTCATCTCACACAAGGCATGAATCTTATCCTAGTGAATAGTATAAAGATGATCGCTTGCATCAAGGTTATCTTTTTTTTTTTCCTTAAATGATCGCCTGCATCAACTTATCTTACTGAGAAGGCTTCATCTGCTACAATGTGTAAGCAGCAAAGGTGAACAATGCTCAGAACCAGCTACATTTCTGGTTGAGTCCTCTCTTGATTTGCCCCAAATGACATTATAGAATCCAAAGCACAATATCACTAATCCAATCACACTGCCATATGCAATACCTATTACTACCATCTCAAAAAAGCTTATTGCAGTTTATATGTGTCTCTACAGTTCCATGGTATATTACCATATAAATTGTAGGGAATGATAAAAAAATCACTATTCTCACATAAGTCACAAAATAATAGTAGTAGTAGTTCCATGATATCTATGACAATTGTGAAGAGACATGACATCTATGAAAATTTTGCATAAATGGTTTCTTGCACAGCTGTCGTTTTATTCTCGTTAAAAACAAGTGATTCTTTGGTGAAAATTACCAACAGTTTAAAAAAAAAAGAAAAATATCTCATCAACCAGATTTAAATAGTATATAAAACATTACTAATACATTATCATAAAATTTTGATCCACGAAAAAAAATATATTTCTGCAGATACACAGATCATATTCTAAAAATGTGGGCTATACAATTGACATTTACAAGACTAGATATAAAATTACTCAATATAAACTTTTTAACAATTATTTAACATGCGTAAATTTTAAAATCTATACTATCACTTAAACAATATAATATATATTTATCAAAAATAGAAATATACACCAATTCAAATGAGTGGGTCAAACTCTACTAATTATTTGGAGACTGACTCATCAACACTGGATAAATCTGAATCCTAGATCCGATTACTTATCTAGAAACTGACTTAACAACACTGGATAAATCCGGTTGCTCTTCATGGAAATTAGATATTTCCACCTTGGGCAAATCCGGTAGTTCTACGTGGAAATTATATATTCTCACCGCCTGACATGCATAAATTTAGTAATGGTTAGATTAATACTTTTGTTTTTTTTAATATTGAAAAACGACATTATTTTAATAAAAAAAATTAATATCAACTCAAACTTATAAGTAGTAACCAAGATTAAAATGTTAACCAAACGACGTCAGAAAAAAAAGTTTACCAAGTTTTCGATGGTACGCCACATACCAAGATGAAGATCTCTTGTAACATATTTTTCCATAATACGTATAATTTGATATTTCTAAGGTTTGAATCTCAAACTTCCGGAAGTAGAAAAATTAATGAATTTTTAGTCAAACCACTAGACCGAGTGAGCTTCCATAATTTAGTAATGGTTAGATTAATATTTTTGTTTTTTAATATTTAAAAACAACATTATTTTAATAAAAAAATAATATCAACTAAAACTTATAAGTATTGACTAAGATTAAAATGTTAACCAAGCGACGTCAAAAAACAAAATTTACCAAATTTATTCAGTCAAATTTATATGATTTTTGGAATACTGAAAGCTTTTTGTGCGTCTTTTGATTTTATTGACCGTTCTCTCTTTTAACAAATTAACTAGATTTTCACCCGCCCGACCGGGCGGGTTTTTGTTTTCATTTATTTTGATATAAATATTTTATTTTCATTTAATTTTTGTTTTAACTATTTAATATAATTGTTTTATTGCCATTTTCAAAGATATTGTAATATGAGACAAATTTAATAGTTTTAAAAAAATAAATTTTTAGCTTCATAGATTTATATGACCGAGTAAATAATTAAACATTGTGTTTTTGTTAAACTTTTATAATAAACTATATAGTTAAAAAATCATTGGTTTAAGGTAATATAGATTAATGATTCTGGTTGATTTAAAAAAAAATATTGAAATAGTTAACATAGAAAAGTATACAATTTATATTATATTTATTTAGTTTTTACTATCTATAAATTAAATGAATTATCGATTTTTTAAATCTATCAAAATTATGCTGTTATGGAAAATAATAGTGTTTAAGGTGATTTTTTTAAAATTATTTTGAAAAAAAAATTAAGGATACTATTACAGAAAATCATGGTAACAATAAATATGTGGCTTTGATCTCCAAGTTTTAAAATAAATGATTGGAATATTCTATAATTTTGTTCAATTACGAAAATGATATGTATTCTATCAAAGATCATATTGCTTTTATTAGTTATAACAAAATATGAGTTGATTAGATACGCGACTTGCTCTCCAAGTTTTTAAATAAATGGTTAGGATATTCTATATTTTTCAATCTCACGAAAATCTATCTATTTTTTAAAAGTAAATTTGTGTTTGATTAGTTATAAATAAATATAGGAGTGATATTTATTTAATTTGAATATTAATAGAATACATGTAGATATTATTCTAAAATTCAGAATATTCTATATTTTTTAATCTCACAAAAATCTATCTATTTTTTAAAAGTATATTTGTCTTTGATTAGTTATATATGAAAATAGGAGTTTATATTTATTTAATTTGAATATTAATAGATTAAACGTAGATATTTTTCTAAGGTTTGAATCTCAAACTTCCGGAAGTAGAAAAATTAATGAATTTTTAGTCAAACCACTAGACCGAGTGAGCTTCCATAATTTAGTAATGGTTAGATTAATATTTTTGTTTTTTAATATTTAAAAACAACATTATTTTAATAAAAAAATAATATCAACTAAAACTTATAAGTATTGACTAAGATTAAAATGTTAACCAAGCGACGTCAAAAAACAAAATTTACCAAATTTATTCAGTCAAATTTATATGATTTTTGGAATACTGAAAGCTTTTTGTGCGTCTTTTGATTTTATTGACCGTTCTCTCTTTTAACAAATTAATAACATACGGATTATCTCTTGCATCAATCATATCCTACTAACAAGTGTTCGTCTTCAACGACGTGTGTAAGCAGCAAAGGTGAATGCTCACAACCGGCAACAGCTTTGGTTGAATTCTCTCTTGCTTTGCCCCAAACCACAGTGTAGAATCCAAAGCTCAAAATCACTGATCCGATGACACTACCCACACCACATGAATGGTAAAATATAATCAGGTATTACTTAATCAATAAGCTTATAATAACATTGATAACATCTTCATAACATACTAGAAACGAAGAAAATGAAAGATATGGTACCTTCCAAGGTGAAGTGCAAGGCCTAGGAATATAGCACCCATGGCAACTGCAATAGCAATAGACAATGGCCTAAACAAAGATACGTAGACCGGACCTTTCAGATGCAGACCCCATGTGTGGGTAAGTGCGCTGAACAATGAAACAAAGACTCCCTGAAACAAAAGGTTTTAGTTTCTAAGCTTAAAAACATGGTCAGTAATGGAAACAGATTATAATATTTGACGCTTACCGAGTATATGATTGCAGCCAGGGAAATATCTGTTTTAAGCACCCAAGAAGTCAAGTTGCTTTCCGCAAAGAAACACACTGGTGCTGAGATTAGCGTTGCAATTAAGTTGTAGAAGAAGACAACTCTTATTTCTTCAGGGTATGCTTCCATGATCCGCGTCTGACACCATATACAGCTACTTAGCAAGAATACGCCAAGAACGACCAAAAGTTTTTAAATGAAATTATCAAGTACTTTGTACCTGAAGAATATACATGACTGATATTAGAAAATACTGTGAAGCAAGCAAAAGGCCTCCGATAATCCACCTTGACTCAAATGAAGTCATCTGCTGGTGGTGAAGTGAAACGGTAGGAGTTGATGAAGGTGTAAAAGATGCAGCAGCAAGAACCTCTGGGCCTTTATAGAGCACAATAACCAGAGCACCAGATATAGATATTATTGCACCAATGATCTTAGCCTGAGTCCCAGAGCTCCTTAAACTCAGTTGTTCCATCCTTATAAAACACCCAAGGAAGTAGAACCAGTAAGCGTGACATGCATGGTAATAAGATTTAATATTGTAACGATCAGACCTCAGAAGAAAATCTCAAATATTCCACAAAAATAAAAGCCAAAGAGAAGGAGGTAGAACCTGAAGATAACAGCGAGGGTGAATGTGAAAGCTGGTGTGAGGTTGCTGATGGCAGAAGACAGAGTAGGAGAACTATATTCTAATCCTTTACAACCAGCTATCTGCGATATTAAACTGTTCCCTTCAAGTTAAGAAACGAAAATTCAACACTAATCTAAAAGCAATACTATACTGTATACTACCCGAGAAGCCCAACCAAGAAAATCTTGAAGAAGAGAGGATACTTGGATGGAGGCAATCTTTTTGACCTGCAAAAGAAGTCATATTCTTGAATTTTTTTTATTTATTTTTTGAACACAATATTCTTGAAAAGTTTATATATACTAGGGAAACAGTGGATGAAGTGTACCTTCCAAAGATGAAGGATAATGGAAGAAGAAGAAGTGTTGAAACAAGATAAGAGTAAAAGACAAAGACATAGAAGCTCAATCCTCTCAAAGTGGCAGCTTTGAACAGAGTGTTGGACCCAACAATGGCACACTCCACTGTAATCATCGCAGCAAACGGGACAACATCTCTGCTAAAGTACATCCACGCCACTGTCTCTTCTCCAGCTCCTCTCATGATAGTGATATGATCAGTGGCTTAGAAGATTGATCTCAGAATGAGTTAAGATGCAGTTATGGTGTCGGTGGGTAAAGTATTTATATTGTCATATTTAGCAACCAAGACACTTGTCAGAGTTAAGTATTTATATTGTCATATTTAGCAACCAAGACACTTGTCAGAGAAGACGCTCTTTTTAGATGACAGTTGGAAGCTGGAAGGAAGCGTTACAAAATGATCGAAGTACCAAACCAAATCAAACCACTATTGTGTTGGTAATTTTAATATTGTAAAGTTGAAATTCTTTTTGTTATGGTTGGTAACTTTAATATTTTCAAAGTTGCTGTTTTTGAGATTTCCATTTCTCATTATTTACAATGCATAATAATTCACTTGCATCAATCCTATCTTAATGGCAATTGGCTTCATCCTCTACGATGTGTGTAAGCAGCAAAGGGGTATAATGCTCAGAGCCAGCTACAGTTTTGGCTGTATCCTCTCTTGCTTTTCCCCAAATCAACGTGTAGAATCCAATGCACAATATCACTGATCCAATCACACTGCACGCAAACACATTTCCGTTATTATAATAACTCTCTCAAACGTACGTGGAGGTCAAGTTACAGAAGAAGATGAAAGATAATGATACCTCCCGAGGTGAAGTGCATCTCCAAGGAATATAGCACCCATGGCTACTACAATAACAATAGACAATGGCCTGAACAAGGATATGTACACTGGACCCTTCAGATGCAGACCCCATGTGTGGGTAAGCCCGCTGAATACCGAAACGAAAACTCCCTGAAGCAAAGTGTTACTTTCTGAGCTTACCGGTTACAACAATATTACATGAAAGCAGATTGTAAGAACTGGTACTCACCGAGTACATTATTGCAGCGAGTGAAATATCCGGTTTAAGAATCCAAGAAGTGAAGTTGCTTTCCCCCAACAAACATACTGGTGCTGATATTACTGTTACGCATAGATTGTATAAGAAGACAACAGTTATTTCTTCAGGGAACATCTCCATGATTCGAGTCTGAAATATACAAACAGCTACCGTGTTTAACAAGATTTAACGTGTCACCACTCACCAGCAACTTAAAAATATTTAACCAACATTTCAAGTGTTTTGTACCTGAAGAATATACCAGACTGATGCAAAAAAGTGCTGTAAAGCGATTAAAAGGCCACCGATTATCCAGCTTGACTCGGATGAGGTCAAGTGCCTGTGAAGTGAAATGGTAGGTGCAACAGATGCAGCAGCGAAGACTGTGGGGCCTTTATAGAGAACAACAACCAGAGCACCAGATATAGATATTATTGCACCGATGATTTTAGCCTGAGTCGCCGAGCTTCTTACCCTTACCTGTTCCATCCTTTAAGAGTCACCCAAGGAACCATAACCAGTTAGAGTTACGAAAATAGCCTACCATAAAGAAAGAGAAGGAGGTGTAACCTGAAGATAACGGCGAGGGTGAAGGTAAAAGCTGGTGTGAGGTTGCCGATAGCAGAGGAAACAGTAGGAGAACTATATTCTATTCCTTTACAACCAGCTAACACTGCCATGAAACTGATCCTTCCAGATTAGGAAACTAGAACAAGAAAATTTTAGTAACATGACCATATATTATTATTACCCGACAAGCCCAAGTAAGAGAATCTTGAAGAAGAGAGGAGACTTGACTGAAGGCAGTCTTCTTGACCTACATATATGTCAAAAAAAAGAGTTCGTTTTTTCTTGAAAAGCTTATACAGCTCATCAAAGAGTAGACAAAGGAAAGATCAATACCTTCCAAAGATGATGGAAAGTGGAAGAAGTATTAGTGTTGAAATAAAATAAGTGTAGAAGATAAAGACATAGAAATTCAATCCTCTCAAGGTAGCAGCCTTGTACACCGTGCTTGACCCAACCGTGGTACACTCCACTGCAAACATGGCAGCAAACGGCAAAACATCTCTTCTAAAGAACCTCCACGCCTCTGTCTCTTCTCCTCTCATGATCGATAGGTTCTCAGAAAAAAAATAAACTCCCTCTTAACTTAAATGAGTTTAAGAAGCAATCATGTTGTTGGTTGATCAGTTCCACCACGCTTGGTATATAGTAACGTTTATCTTATTTAGAACAAAAGATATTATCAGTGGAAGACAGTATGAAAATAGTAATATTTCATAAATAGAAATCCCAACTTGACTTGAGCAATGTTACACACCATGAGAATTATATTGGCAGTTATATGGCTCTTTATTAACCTGTATTAGCTCAACCATCCAACCGAATTATATAACTTTCGTTTGAACATTTTCGGCTCCAATGATGATGATTGATAAAGACAAATCTGAACCGAACCGAACCAATACAAACTACCCAAAACAAATTGAAACCGGAATCCAGTGATGATGATTGATAAAGAGACTTTGCTTTGGTGTTTTCAACTGTTTTGAAAGTTCAGTTATGCTGCAATTGCATCAGCGTCATCAGCTCAGAATCGAACCAAACAAAATCAACTAAAATAAAAATTGAACCGGAATTGGTTTGTTAATTGATTGGTTTAATAAAAATAGATAAAACTAAACCGTAACCAGATCGCGTGTCCGCTTATCCAACGGTTAGATTTGGACGATAAAACTGGGCTGTGTGGTCCGGCCCAGTACGGAACTTACATAAGACCGAAAGACTGAGGAAACCGTCATTTCTTGTCTTCGGAGTTGACCACCATCTGACATCAAACTCGTTCATCTATGCACGTGGGCCCAAATCTAACAGCTTCAATTAATTTTGTTTTTTTCATTTTCAAAGCTTTTACTTTAATTTCCTTAATTACATGTTGTTTTCCAAACTTTGCCTCCCACTTCGTAAAATTACAACATCACATTTTTGCCATTTTCTTGTGGTTTTTCTATTTCCACCATTAAAGCTCCAGAAAAAATAAAAGTATAAGACAGAGAGAGAGAGAGAGAGAGAGAGAGAGAGTTACTTTACTCTCTTCTTCCTCTTCAAAATCTGACAAGAGGAGAAGAAGAAGAACCAAGCCCCCTCTCTTTGATTAAAAGATTCTTACTTCACGTGAATCTATTTGTCTTCTTCCTCCACTTAACTTGGAACTCTTGTTGTTGTTTTAGTTCTAGATCTTGATAATTGAGATCTTCTTCTTCCTCCAAAACATGTCTCCGGTTCGATTCGCAATCGAGCAAAAAGACGGTACCTTTACGTACCCACCACCGTTTTACAAAGACCCACCAATCCTCTCTCCGCCGCCGCCGCCACCGTCTTCTTCTTCTTCCGGCAACAGAATCAGCCCGGCGGTTCTCTTCGTGATCGTGATTCTAGCCGTCTTGTTCTTCATCTCCGGCCTTCTTCACTTGCTCGTTAGGTTTCTCACAAAACACCATTCTTCTTCGAGGTCTAATAGTAGATACCCTGAGATCTCGACCAGCGATGCTCTCCAGAGACAGCTCCAACAGCTCTTCCATCTCAACGACTCTGGTCTCGACCAAGCCTTCATTGACGCTCTCCCTGTTTTTCACTACAAGGAAATGGTCGGTGGTGGTGGTGACTCCTCCAAGGAGCCGTTTGATTGTGCGGTCTGTCTCTGTGAGTTCACGGAGAAAGATAAGCTGAGGTTGTTGCCGATGTGTAGCCACGCGTTTCATCTTAACTGTATTGATACTTGGCTTCAGTCTAACTCCACTTGCCCTCTCTGTCGCGGGACTCTCTTCTCCTCCCCTGGTTTCTCCATGGAGAATCCAATGTTTGATTACTTCGATGATATAAGAGAAGAAGAAGAGTGTGCGGCGGATGCGGAGAAAGCTGTGGAGGTGGTTCAAGAGATCGTTGTGGAGAAAGGGGTTTTGCCGGTGAGGTTAGGGAAGTTCAAGAGGCTTGACAATGCTGGTGGTGGTGGAGGGGGAGAGACTAGTAGTAGTAATCTTGATGCGAGGAGATGTTTCTCAATGGGTTCTTATCAGTATGTGCTAGGTAACTCTGAGCTTAGAGTCCCGTTTTGCAAAGATAGGCAACGGCTTTTGAAACCTCGAGGCAAAGAGTCTCATGAGCAGACTGGAGGGGAGTCTTTATCATCATCATCATCATCATCAGATGAGAAGAGGAAGAAGATCAGTAGTAGTAGTAGTGTGGTGGCTAAAGGAGAGAGCTTTTCAGTTTCAAAGATTTGGTTGTGGCCAAAGAAGGATGCTCAGAGAAGTTTGCCTTCTTCATCACTTAACGTTGATGATCTTCCAAAACTTCCATGGTTGGAAGATCATAAGAAGCTGGAGAACGGTGAAAGGTAGTAGTAGTAAGTAGTATCTTTTGCTCATTTTTTTTTTCAGTCTGAATCATGGATAAGGTTTAGGGTTTACTGATTATATTTTGGGGCTGGTTTGCCAGTCATCTGTTGTAACATATTTTGCTCAAAAGATTGTTAATGATAAGAGATCAAAGTTAATGGATTCCTAAAGACTGATGATGCCTTAGCTTTATTTTTATTATCTTTGCCTCTTTTCTTCTTCACTTTAGTGTCACTGCTTCTCATCTTTTCTTTCCTCTTTTTTCAACATACTCTCCTTTACTCTCTCAACATATTCGCTGTTGAATATACATATCTTTGTAAGCAAATAGGTGCTTCTTGATTACATATGATTTCATTTTCTATATTTTTTCTAAGTTTTCTTGATTAGTGCTGGAATTTTAGTGATTTACACTCGAGTATATGGATAGAAAACAAGCTAGAACTTTTGACCTGTACTCTCAATCTAGTCTTTGGTTTAGGTTAAGAGTTTTTGGCTCTTTGTGTTAGCCAAAACAAAAATGAAATCTTGCATAAACCAATTACTTTAATTTCAAAAGTATGTGGCTCTAATGGTTTATGACTTTATGTTGGCTGTTCTAGAGTCAATTGCTCTTGACTCTTAAAATAAAATCCATCACCCATTAGATTTTGATTGAACAAAAAAAATCAAAATAACTCAAAAAAGAAAAAAAATTGAACAACTAGTAGAAACATCCATATAATATATTTTATTTAAAATAGTGTGTAAATAGCTTTCCAAACATTCTTATTTCTCATATATATGTCAAAACTATGTTCTATAGTCTATTCGACCTCTGCCCATGTTTAGAGCGTAAGCTTATAGAATACCAAGTCTTTCTTTCTTGTGCTCTACACCGATGTTGGATTCTTAGATTATTTTTACATAAGATTCGATGGCCAGACCCACCAGCCGAATGATTCATCAACGTTGGTGAAGTAATGGTTATTTGCCAATGGAACTAAAGCTGTGGAAGAGCTCGTAGTTTCATTATCACCTTTAGAGTTAAGCTTGCCTTGGAGGTTTCTTTGGGTTTGGTGTGTTGCAGGAAGAAGCATCTCAGTCAAAGTTAAGACCTGCAAACACAAAGTCTCCTAGAAACATGTTAGAAACTGAGCTCAAGGAAAGCCATAGAAAGAGGAGAGTTTGCTATTTACTTTAGATTTGAGTTTCTCATTCTCTGAAATGACTGATTCATGTTTAGCCAGGAGGGAATCATAACAAGCCTTGAGAACATCGTAATCTCTTTCGATCTGCTGGATCTTACACCGAGCTTTTCGATTCTGAAACCAAACAGCTACTTGTCGTTGAGGCAATCCAAGCTTTTTTGCTAGCTCAGTCTTTCTCTCTGGTTCCAATTTATTCTCTTCTTCAAAGCTCTTCTCCAACAAATTCACCTAACATTTAAAAATAAATAAAAATACTAAAGTAGCAAAGACCGTTTCATTCTCTGACCCTTGTCTTATCATATACTTACTTGTTCAATCGTTAGTCGACGCTTTTTCTCAGACGGTTGACTATCGATTTCACCTGTTGGAGCCGATCTTGATCTTGATCTTGATTCTTGATCGTGTTTTGGATCCATTGAGATGTTTAAATTTTAAAAGTAAAAAAACAAGAAGAAATGAAAAACCTAAAAATAATCTAAGTGGGGGATTATTTGATGAAACAATTCGTTAGAAAATCAAGAGTTTGTGGCGGAAGAAACTCGTCGTCCACAACAATGTCGCCGGAGTTGCTAACAAACAGAGGCAAAGTCCCATCGTTTTTGAAAGAACAAAAAGAAAACAGATCAAGAAACAAGAAAATCAAGAAGAGGATGAAGATCAGAATGAAAGATGGAGTTTACTATAGAGACAGTCCCAGAGAATTTTCATTCATCTTAGAGAATATATCAAGCTATTTGTTTATTTTCTTGAGTTAGATTTGTGTTTAGATCTTCGCGGGTAAAGCTTAGGAGGAAGAGTGACGACTGTATTTATACTGATTTATACTTGGAATTACATTTTTGGAAATTACATTTTTGCACGTTACGCGGTTTGTACGTGGAGTTTTGAATTTTTGAAGAATAAACGAATTGTCGGAGAATAAATAAAGAAAGTGACAAAAAAGAGAGAATAGCTGGAACTTTGAAGAAGAAAATACAAGGTTCTCCAAAAAGAAAAGAATATTAATTTACGCACATATTCATTCTTATCGTTTTTAAACAATAACATTACTTATACAAAAATGCTATTTTGTTTGATATTAAAAAGATTAATAGCAACATTTCCAAAATGTCAAACATGTTATGAATTTATGAATATCATGTTGTGGATGTCCAGCAACCAGGCCCAATTCCATTAGAATATAGTCTAGAGTCTTAACTCATTTATGGTCCGCTATATAATAGGCCCATTAGGGTTTCAACCTTGTAACTCCTTATATAAGGAGCACTCTTGTTATCAATAATACAGATGAAATTCTCTTACTTTCACAACACGTTATCAGCACGATAGTCTCCACCCTGAAAAACCAAAAATAAACCCGAGACTAGAAAACCCTAATTCGGCCGCCGACTTCAACCCGCCGTATCTCCCTAACCGTAGCGATCTAGACGGCGATCCACCTATCAATCTGAAGATCTCGACGAGACGAAGCCAGAGCCGCAAACCGCACTCCTATCAGATCTAAGACGCGCCGCCACGCCCTGTTTCATTAAGCGCCGTCAATCGTTTGAAGAACCCTAATTTCGACGCAACTTCAAATCGACCGTTCTACCAAACCACGACGAACCAGACGACGAGCTACCTATCTATATGTAGCCCTTGACGAGTAGAAGCCAACCCCGAAAGCTGTTTATCGATCGGAGATCAGACTCGTCCGAAATCGCAGTTTTACTAAGCACCGTCAATTACCTAAAAACCCTAATCCTTGGCGCCGACTTCAAACCGCCGTAACTCACAAACCACGAAGATTCAGACAACGAGCCACCTATCAAATTGAAGATCTTGACGAGAAGAATCCAGCACCGCAAACAGCACCTCGTTCTGATCTGAGACGCGCCTTTCCCTCCGGATACCAGACGCGCCGTCAGAAACACTAATCAACTAGCAACTCTTTCTCTCTTGGTGGTCCGGTTCAGATCTCTTCAAAACTAAGGTAAACTGTTATAGAACCCTAAAAGAGAAGCTACAGATCGAACATGGACTTAATATTAAAGGATATGACATTTAAAATATGCAAAACCCCTAAAACCCTAGATCAATAAGTTCAAACCCTTTCATGAGTAAATCAAAGCTCTGAAACCAAAAGTTTGATCTAGAGATTGTTGATCAATTAAAATCACAGCCTCATTGGCTTGTTGAATCTCGAAAAACCTATTGATCTGAATGATCAAATCAAATCCTTTAGCCTTGAAGTTGATCATTCCCTAAAATCTAATTATGATCGATTTCTTATTTCTATAAAAGGAAATCTTCTATTTTCAGAAACTTTATATAAAAGGAAATTTTATATTTTCAGTATATTTCTATAAAAGGAACCTTTATATTTTCAGTATATTTCTATAAAAGGAAACATTATAAAAGGAAAGTTTCCATTTTCAAAAATCCTAAACAAGGAAACTTTCAATTTCTAGAAAGTTACTAAATAAAGAAAGTTTTCATTTTTATAAATTTTTTTAAATAAGGAAACTTTCCATTTCTAAAACTTTCCTAATAAAGAAAATTTCTATTTTTAGAAATGTTATATTTTCAGAAATGTTTCCATATTTGGAAACTTACTATTTTTAGAAATGTTATATTTTCTGAAACTTTATATTTTAAGAACCTTTCCTAATAAGGAAACTTTTTATTTTTAGAAACCTGCTATAAAAGGAAATTTCTATTTTTCAAAAAAAAATAAGAACTATATGAATATGAACTAAGTTTCATAATTGTTTTCAACTCCCCAAATCGTATAGTTTGTTTGTATTAACCGTATGGTTTTATACATTGACATAAGTGTGATTTGCTGAACATAAGTAGCCGTATGGCTTCTTGTTTGATTAATTGGCCGAAGAGCCTTGTTCAGCTGAGTGGCCTTGATTGCAAACTGGTCGTGTGGCCCTCTTATGTGTTTGCTGGCCGTGTGATCCTGATTGAATAATAGCCGTAAGGCATTGATCACGCAAAGATGGCCGTGTGATTATGAGTGGCCGAAGGGCATTGATCACACAGACAAGCCGTATGGCTTATGGTTCACATACTGGTCGAGTGCCTTTTATTTCTTGGATAGCCAATGGCATCAGAAATTGTATGTACTAACACAAATCATCTTGATATGATTTCAGATGTTGAGATTCCAACCCATGGACTATGATACCCTAGATGTCTCTGGAGAGAACTATCAAAGATGGGCAATCAATATCTCGGTTATACTAAAGATAGAAGGTCTTAGTGAATGTATCATCAAGGATGATCATGGAACCGAGAATGAAAAATATATGGCATCAAGATTAATGCGTCATCATCTCAATGTGGAACTGAGAAATCAGTACCAAAATATACAAAGCCCTCAATGCCTTTGGACAGAGTTAAAGTCCAGATACACTAAGGTGATATTACCAAAGGCAAGGCATGAGTGGATGAGCCTCAGGTTCCATGACTTTGGGTTCGTGGAAAAATAAAATTATGCTCTATCCAAAGTAGCTCATACACTGATGTTTTGTGGTGAAAAGTTGACAGAGGAGGAATTACTTGAAAAGTTTTCTCCACAGCAGATCCAAAAGATCTATTCATACAACTAACCTATCGAGATAAAGGTTTCACCACCTACAACGATCTGTTCTTATATTTATCTCAAAATGACAGATGAATCAGATGAAAGATAATATGAGCGGCTATGAGGCAGATAGTGATGATGAAGAATCCATGGGAGCCACGTCCAAAGTGACATATGGAGTGGTCGGCTTGACCATTGTCTAAAGCCTTTAGACATTTTGATTTCATACTTATGATTTGGTGTTTTAAATTTTCATAGCATTAATAAAAATTTTCTTTTATTTTCATTGATTGATTTGCTTGAAAAATATTTTTTGATTGACAAATGAGATTGAAAACTCGAGAAAAGTATATCTAGACCATCACACCATGGCCTTAAGGAGGCACGAAATTTATCACCTAAGACCCATTGTGTTAATGAGAACGACCCAAACAACTCCACTGGCCGTGGATACCACAATAACCGTGGTTGTGGATCCAGCCATGGCCAAGGAGTGTGTATAGGTCGTAGTGGCATTTTCAAGCCACCTCAAAATGGTTTCAATAGTGAACCAATGGGCAAAGCAAAGGGAAATGTTCTTTTTCCTTATAAAATCGCCAAAGGCATATATATAAAAGAGGTCGAGACTACATTCTCCCTTTTGATCTAATAATATGCTAAGGATCAGTATAATAAGGCATAAAGGCCTAGGTAACTGTGAGGGACTAAACTCACCTCTTGATTTTAGGTTAGGTCAAGATAGAAAGAATGAGAAACGTGGGCTGAATCCCGTAATGAACTTGAAGAATGAATACGTTTTTATTGATGATAAAAGAATGTTACAAGAGATGTTTTTGATGATTACAAAGAGAAATATTTGAGAAACTCGTGTCTATGATGAATGAATGAATAATCCTTTCTTTTTTGATCTTCCGCCTTTTTAAATAGCCTCAGGCTCCGTTTTGACTTGCGCTAACAGGTTCCCGAGATATCCGCCGTAAGTTGTGGGATCTGCAACAGCTTCCGTTTGACCGGGTCCTGCGCCTCTTTCTTCGTGATGTGAGCTGCCTCTTTTCCGTGACCTCTTCGAGGCTTGCTCTCAGCTAACAGCCTCCGGCTTCGTCTTAGCTTTATTTAAGGAGTTAATCTGTGGTGGGCCTGTCACGGCCCATTATCAGTTTCTATTAATTAACTGATATTATTTTCAGCTAGGGTGCCATATTTGGGCCCAACAGTTGCCCCCAGCTTCCGAGAGAAGATTTCTTATCTCAGAAGCTAGATTTAGCCGCCGGACCTCAATCTCTCTTCTGATAGATATGTTGGACAACGAGATCAAGAATGTTGAAGAGGAGTATAATTGTCTAATGGCTCTGATGCCAGAAGCGACTGCTGCGTACGAAAGGGCGGAAGTCTCTGACTTCTTGGTTAGCAAACTCCCTCTTCCTCAACTCTCAGAGAGCTCTGGTACTTCCGAGATCAACACGTTTACTCCGTCCTTTTCTGGAGAGTATGGTTCAAACTTAGGCTTGGTGGACCCTAATTCATCTCAAGTCTAGACGACCTCGGGAGGTGACGACAAGGAGACGAATGAAGGAGTCCCCGCCAAGGAGAATAACCCAGTCAAGGAGGATAAAGATGTCGAGAAGGGTTTCAGAGCTGAGGAAAGTTAAGAGCTGGGGCTCTTCGGAATCATCTCGTTGTGTTTTTTGAGACTTCTGCCGAATAGGCTTTTATTTCGTTTGCTTTTAAGACTTATGATCTAAGGAAGCCTTTAAACTTTTATTTGTGTTAGGATCTTTTGAACCTTTATTGGCCTCGGGAGGTTTTTAAACCTTTGCTTATGTTTCAGTCTTCACTTGATTCTTATTCTAAGTCACTCGAATTATCTTAATCATTTCTTGGATGAGGTCGAACTCGTCAAGTAAGAGTTTTGATGGGACATGTATTGTGATCATTAGCTATGACGTCTAATGACTTGTCGGAATCAGGTCTCGAGGATTTCGAGTGTATTCAGTTTAGAGGGTTCTTAAAAGGAGTTCCTGATATATTGAGATTAGCTCAAGGTATTTAGGAACCTGAGTTTACTCTGAAGGTTTTTTTTTTTTGTTAACTTAATCTTGTTTTGTTTAGACATAGCAGTCATGAATCTTGATGAAACATGTGTCGTATTTGTTGGATCGGATCAGGATTTTGGTTCTTATTTCCGATAAGCGTTTAGCTTTAATATACATTCGGTTATGAAGACCCTAAAGAGGAGTCTTTGACATTAGCTCGGAGAATTTAGGGACCTGAGTCCGATTTGAAAGGTTCTGGGACCTGAGTCTAGGTTCGTAGGAACCTGAGTTTAGGTTCTGGGACCTGAGTCTAGGTTCGTAGGAACCTGAGTTTAGGTTCTGGGACCTGAGTTTAGGTTCGTAGGAACCTGAGTTCGTTCGGAGGATTTCGAGACCTTGTTGATTCTTTAGGATTTTAAGACCTTGTTGATTGTTAAGGATTTTTAAGACCTTGTTGATTCCTTAGGATTTTAAGACCTTGTTGATTGTTAAGGATTTTAAGACCTTGTTGATTCTTTAGGATTTTAAGACCTTTGTAGTCACTAAGGATTTTAAGACCTTAGGTTTAGGAGTGACCTGAATTCGTTTGAAGGATTTTAAGACCTTCGAGGTTACTAAGGATTTTAAGACCTTAGGTTTACGTTTGTGAAGTGGTGAATTTTCTTTGAAGGATTTTAAGACTTCGATGGTTCCCAAGGATTTTAAGACCTTGATGATTTCTAAGGATTTTAAGACCTTAGGTTTGTCGAAATTTTGAATTTGAAGGATTTTAAGACCTTGATGATTCCTAAGGATTTTAAGACCTTAGGTTCATTGAATTTTGGATTTGCTTGAGGGATTTTAAGACCTCCGAGGTAGCTAAGGATTTTTGATACCTTAGGTTCAGGTTTTTGGGGACCTGAATTGTTTCGAAGGGTTTTAAGACCTTGATGGTTTCTAAGGGGTTTAAGACCTTACGGTTCAGGTTTATGGGGACCTGAATTGTTTCGAAGGGTTTTAAGACCTTGATGGTTCTTAAGGGTTTAAGACCTTAGGTTCAGGTTTATGGGGACCTCAATTGTTTCGAAGGGTTTTAAGACCTTGACGGTTCCTAAGGGTTAAGATCTTAGGTTCAGGTTTATGGGGACCTGAATTGCTTCGAAGGATTTTAAGACCTTGACAGTAAGGTTTTAAGACCCCAGGTTCAGGTTTATGGCGACCTGAATTTATTCGAAGGATTTTATGACCTTTGGTGTTGAAATGCTCAAGATGTCGAAGACAACTGTTTCATTGGTAATTCTTATAGAATACAAGGTATTGTAATAGTCATACAATTGCTTATTGGGATATGTGTTCTTGACTAAACATATGCCCCCTTTGCTCAAGTGAAAAGAATGTTTTGAAAGGAGGTTGGAGCTGCAATCATGACAGAGCTGCCTACGTACCCAGTCAGGGGATCAAGCCTAACGTAGTTCAGGGGTTTAGGTACTTAATGATAGTATCTCTTGAAATTTGTGGCCTTTCGGATTTTAGGTACCTTGGTTCGTACCTTCAGGAGCTTGTAGACGCTAGGTCGTACCACATGGATAATCGTTAAGGACCTTCCCAATTGGTTCCAACTTCCCAGCGCCTGGCTCTTTGATCCCTTAGAAGGTTTTCCTAAGTACTAGGTCGCCTACAACGAATTTTCGGGGCCGGACTTTAGAATTGTAATGTCGGGCCATTGCCTGTTGATTGTTTTGAATGCAGAGCAAAGGCTCGGTCTCGCCGTTCCTCGAGTAAATCGAAGCTGTCTGACAAGAGCTGGTTATTAGCTTCAGGGTCAGATGTACATAGCTCCCGACGGAGGCTCCTAGTGGTGGTTTCGGTTGGGATGACAGCCTCCATCCCATAAACTAAGGAGAAAGGGGTTTTCCCTAAGGCCTTTCGTGGGGTGGTTCAGCATGTCCAGAGTACTTCAGGTAACTTTTCAGCCCAGGATTTATTGTGGATTCCGAGGCGTTTCTTGAGGTTTGCTAATATGGACTTATTAGTAGCCTCCGCCTGGCCGTTTCCCTGAGGGGGTCAAGGTGTTGAAAATGTGAGACGGATGTTTCATTTTTCACAAAATGTTTTGAAGTCATGAGATATGAATTGTCCTTCATTATCGATTAAGATTTCGTATGCGACGCCGTGTCTGCACACGATGTTTTTCCACACAAATCCTTCGACTTCGAATCTGGTTACCTGTTGGAAAACTTCAGCCTCAATCCACTTCGTGAAATAGTCAGTTAGGACTAAGAGGAAGCATAGCTTCTTATTTCCCATTCCTGATGCTATTAGTGGTCCTACGATATCCATGGACCACCTCATAAATGGATAGGGAGCAGATATGTTGGATAACTTTTCCGCAGGTTGGTGTATAGTCGGTGCATGCCTCTGGCATTTGTCGCATGAGAAGAGTAGACATAACAGTCTGCAATAATGGTAAGCCAGGAATAGCCATGTCTTTTGATTTAGAAGGCTAAAGCTCTTCCCCCGGCGTGTTTTCCACAGGAGCCGTCGTGCATTTCCTTCATGAGTTTCATAGCGATGAGGCCATGGACGCCTTTTAGGTAAGGTCAGGAAACGCTTCATTTGTAGAGGGCAGAATTGATTATGCATATCTTGCGTTTAATTCTTTGAGTTTTCGAGCCTCCAATTTATTGGGTGGAGTTTTTCCCTCTAGAATGTATTGCATGATCGGTATTCTCCAGTCCTCTCTCCCTGTGATTTTGTTATGAAGAGACGAGGGAGGTTCCTGTTCGGGACCTGGTGTCGTGGTGCCCCCGGAGATATTCGTTGGATTAAGATCCCGGGAGGCTAGATTCTGAGGAATATCTCCAAACTCTTTGTGTTTTCTGGGGTCGGGGCAGTGCCCCTAGATGATTTTTCAAGAGCGGAACGACTCCTAGTTTTGACTCTGTAGACAAGTGAATCCGAGGTCTGGATGGTGTCCCCGGAGGTATTCGCGGAGTTAGGCTTCAGGGAGTCTGAATTCCAGGGAATGCCTTCATTTTTATCGTCGTTCTGAGAGATCAACTTTTTAAGGCTGCATATTTCGGTTTTCGGGAACCAGAATGTTGTGAGAACTTGGGTAGCTACCGTCGGATGGTAGTTATCTCCTATCTCTGCTTTTGGTTTGCTATCTATCTCAGTTTTAGTAGTTGTATCGATACTTGGCCTTTCGATTCTTTCTACGGGTATAATCCGTTTTACGAGTAGGTCCGATGTGGAGGCTAAAGCTGCCAAAGCGTCTGCTGAGGAGTTCTCTCCTCGAGGGGTCCACGTTAGTTCGAATTTGTCAAACTGTTTAGTGAGGTTCTGGACAACTTCGAGGTATGCCCCCATTCTTTAGTCCCTTGTTTTGTATTCTCTGTGAAACTGGCTAGCTACTAGCTGCGAATCACTATAAGCGTTTAGCTCTCGAATTCCGAGGCTTAGAGCGAGTTTTAAGCCAGCGATTAGTGCTTCGTATTCAGCTTCGTTGTTGGAAGCGCTAAATCTGAGCCTGTAAGATTGTTCGATGGTTTCTCTGGCTGTGGAGGTTAGTCTTAGGCCGACGCCGGAGCCTTGTCTGGATGAGGCCCCGTCAACGTACATGCTCCACTTGGGAGCTTCTGTTTCTAGGTCTAGATGCTCGGATGCTAGCTCGATTATGAAATAGGCGAGGACCTGAGCTTTTGCTGCTGCTCGAGGTCTGTACTCGATGTCATTCGCTGAGTTCAATGGTCAATTTAGCTAACCGTCCAGATTGGCTAAGGCTATGTAGAATTGTTCGCAATGGTTGCGAGGTCATTACGACAATTGAGTGTGACTGGAAATAAGATCGCAGTTTCCTGGTAGCTGTTACAACTGCTAGGGCTAATTTTTCTATAGTATGGTACCTCGTTTCAGTGTCTATTAGACTTTTGCTAGTGTAATAGACAGGTCTTTGCTCGTTTTGCTCTTCTCGTACTAACACGCCGCTAACTGCGGCAGCTGATACGGCGAGGTATAGATACATTGGTTCTCCGATCGCTGGTTTGGATAAGACTGGAGGTTCGGAGAGGTAAGCTTTCAGTTGTTTGAAGGCTTCCTCCCACTTCTCGTCCCATAGGAACTTCTTATTGTTTTTTAGAAGTTTATAGAGCGGGAGGCCTTTATCTGTGGACCTGGATATGAATCGATTTAATGCTGCGATTTGTCCAGTCAATCTTTGTACCTCTCTGGTTGTCTTAGGTGACGGCATTTCTAGAAATATTGCTATCTGTTTCGGGTTAGCTTCGATGCCTCTTTCAGTTACGAGGTAACCGAGAAATTCGCCGGAGGGTACTCCGAAAGTACAATTAGCTGGGTTTAGCTTCATATCGTATTTGTTGAGGAAATCGAAGCATTCTCTTAGGTGGGAAACATGATCTTCTCCCACTGAGGATTTGACTAGCATGTCGTCAATATAGACCTCCATGGTTTTTCCGAGCTGCCCAGCGAACATCTTGTTCACTAGCCTCTGATAGGTTGCTCTTGCGTTCTTCAAACCGAATAACATGACCTTGTAGCAATAGGTTCAACGCTCGGTTATGAATGCGGTTTTTTCTTGATTTTCAGGATCCATCATGATCTGGTTATATCCTGAGAAAGCGTCTATAAAGGACAGAAGCTGATGGCTAGCTGTCGCTTCGACCAGGCGGTCGATGTGAGGTAGTGGGAAACTGTCCTTAGGGCAAGCCCTGTTTAGGTCAGTGAAATCTACGCAGATTCTCCATTTCCCATTTTTCTTTTTTTTTTTACTACCACCGGATTAGGTAATCGGGGTATGTACTTCTCGGATGGACCCAGCTTTCGTTAGTCGATCGACCTCGTCATTGACAGCTTGGGCCTTTTCTAGACCTAGCTTACGACGCTTTTGTTTGATCGGTTTGAACGTAGGTTTTACATTGAGCTTATGGGTGGTGACATTCGCGTCTATACCTTTCATATCGCTGGTGGTCCACGCGAAGGTCTTGACGTTGAATTTTAGAAATTCGATGAGTTCCTTCTTGGTTTCAAAAGGTAACTCATATCCGATACTTACCTGTTTTTCAGGATTCGAGTCGTCGATGCTAACTTTTTCGGTGAGGTTCTTAGGAGGACCTCAGATATTTTGTTGCATTTCACGACTGTCTTGGATCTGTAATTGCTATTGGGGGGATTCTTTTATGATCTCTAATCCTCCTAGGTAACAGATTCTTGAGATATTTTGGCTACCGTGCACGGTAGCTATTCCGTCAGATGTTGGGAATTTCACGCATTGGTGATAAGTTGAACCTACTGCTTTCATCTTATGAATCCAAGCCTTCCGAGGATTGCGTGGAACGGGGATGGTTTGTCGACGACTAGGAAATTGGTCATCTTCATGACTCCGCCAGCTATAATTGGGAGTTTAATTGTTCCCAATGAGGTAGCTGTTTCTCCAGAGAAACCTACGAGGTTGGATTTCTGGTCGATGATTTCGTAGTCGTCTATTTCCATTCCTTTCAATGCGTTGTAGAAAATGAGATCGACAGAGCTTCCGGTGTCGATCATGAGCTTAGGTACCTCGTACCCTGATATATTTAACGTTACGACGAGGGCGTCGTCGTGAGGTCTGTCGAGACCTGATGTCTCACTTTCCCAAAAAGAGATTTTAGTGTTAGACTCGGGTTTGGTCGGTTTGGGCCGAGTGTTTAACACAGCTTTCCGTACGTGACTTTTGATAGAGTTAACGGAGTCTTGACATACGTCGGGTCCTCCGAGGATGTAATCGACCCTTGAGCCAGGGCTCGATTGGGGAGGTGGTTTACTCAGGAGGGCCTCGATTTGTAGGCTTTTTCCTTGCGGGAATTTTCCAAGGATCACATCGACTCTCTTTTTGGGAGCTGGGGGTGGTGAGTCTGTTTCTTTTTCAGGTCACCTCTCGCGTTTCGGAGAGGTGTCTCTGGGACCTCTTTTTTTATAAGGCTGTGGCTTTTTGAGGTTAACGTTTTATTTCTCCAGCTGTAAACTTGGCTGCCAGCTGTCGTTGGAGGTCCCAACACTCTTCGGTTGAATGTCATTTTTGATCGTGGTAAGAGCAATGTTTGCTCTCGTCGTAGCCTTTGGACCAGGGGGCTTTAGCTGTCGCGATGACAGGTTTTTCTTCCTTGTCTTCCTCGATAACGTAAGAGTGCTCTCCCTGAGTCTGGTGGTTTTCGGGAATTTCCCCTTTTTTATGAAGTCCCTTCCCGTTCGAGGCTTCGCCTTTCGGGTGACTCTGGGGTTTCCTGTGGAGTTTATCCAGTGCAGCGGTTTCCTACTCCAAGGTAATATATCTAGAGGCGTTATGAAGAGTGTCGTCGATAGTTGGAGGAGGGTTGAGTGTCAGCTCTGAGAAGAATTCTGATTTATACCAGAGACCTCTTCTAAGGGCCTCGATGGCAATTTGATCATTGGGGTTCGAGAGCTTAGTTCTCACTGCTCTGAATTTCTCAATGTAGGCTCTTAGCGAGTCTCCCATTCCTTGTCTAATTTTCCAGAGGTCAGCCTCAGATGCTTATTTGAGGATATGGGTCGAATACTGCTTCATGAAGGTGTTGGTTAACTGATCGAAGATGTCTATCGAATTTGGCTCAAGGCTAGAGAACCATTCGAGGGCTGTTCGGACCAGTGTTTTCGGCGAATGTCCTGCAGTATCCTGCCTCACATTCTTTTTTCGTAAAATGAGCTTTCACGATAGCTAATCGGAAGGCTCTTAAATAGGCCTTTGGGACTGAGGTCCCATTGTATTCGGGGATCCTAATTTTTCGGGTGTCTCTTATGTAAGAGCTGGCAATCCTGTCAGTGGATGGAGTCCCACAGGTTTCCTCAATCAAGCTCTCGATTTCTGGAGCTGAGCTCATTGCCTTGTAGAATTGAGCATTCAATTTTTGGAGACCGGCGTGAGTTTGCTCCATGTATCTGTGAATGGCCTCAGGTCCCTCAAAAGGAAGGACAAAAGGATCATTGTCTGGTACCTGACGGGTAGGTTCCTGACGAAACCGAGCTCGATTGCTTTCGCAGGTAGCTGGCGGGCTAAGTCGCTCACTAGTCCTCAGGTTTCGAGCGAGGTTAGTGTGGGGAGCTACAGGATCAGCATCCGTCCTTTGATACTCGTCCGGATCTGGGGTTGAAACCCTGGCTTGAAGCACCGAAGCTGATGTTCTACCCCCGGACGGTATAGTAGTTCCTGCTCCGGACCTAAAAAGAGGTGGCGGCGGAGGCTAGCGAGCTTCCTCGCCGGTGACCTGATCGGGCATAGAGCTGGTCGTTGCTATGTTGCTTCCCATAGCGCTGGTGATATGGGGGATAAACACGGGAGCTGTCCTAGCGCGAGGCGTTTGGAAAGCAGGTCCCTCGAAAGGAAGAACGCCGGTGACATGAGGTGTCTGGAAAGCAGGTCCCTGTTCTTCCGGACCTGTGCTATCAAGGGAAAAATCTAGACGTCCTCGAGGAAAAGAGGGGTCGGTCAACCGATCTCAGAAAGTGACTCCAAGACCCTGACATTTCAGTGGTTGGGTTGTTGCGGTCAGAGATCTAGTTACCTCCTCGAATCGTTGCTGCCGAACAGCTAGCTGTTGCGTTGTACGCTCATTCTCTTGAGCTCTGTCTACTAGCTGCGACATCATCCGTCGGATCTCAGAAAGTTGAGGATTTTTGAGGGCTGGAAGCCCAGAGTTAGTCCCACTGGATGTTCTTGGGTTAGTTACCCCAGTGGAAGTTTGGTTCGGTGAGCTATAGCTCTGGATCGGGGTTAGATGGATTCGTTATTCCATCAAGTGGATTCATCCTTAAGCTTTAGAGTAAGGGATTCGATTATTTCGTCCCCACAGACGGCGCCAATTGTGAGGGACTAAACTCACCTCTTGATTTTAGGTTAGGTCAAGATAGAAAGAATGAGAAACGTGGGCTGAATCCCGTAATGAACTTGAAGAATGAATACGTTTTTATTGATGATAAAAGAATGTTACAAGAGATGTTTTTGATGATTACAAAGAGAAATATTTGAGAAACTCGTGTCTATGATGAATGAATGAATAATCCTTTCTTTTTTGATCTTCCGCCTTTTTAAATAGCCTCAGGCTCCGTTTTGACTTGCGCTAACAGGTTCCCGAGATATCCGCCGTAAGTTGTGGGATCTGCAACAGCTTCCGTTTGACCGGGTCCTGCGCCTCTTTCTTCGTGATGTGAGCTGCCTCTTTTCCGTGACCTCTTCGAGGCTTGCTCTCAGCTAACAGCCTCCGGCTTCGTCTTAGCTTTATTTAAGGAGTTAATCTGTGGTGGGCCTGTCACGGCCCATTATCAGTTTCTATTAATTAACTGATATTATTTTCAGCTAGGGTGCCATATTTGGGCCCAACAGTAACCAGAATGGTTCACCAAAGAGTTAAACACTTTATGGCATGACCGGATTAGCCATCCTGGTCCAAAACTTGATGCAAAGTTTTAAAATTATTAAGGCACAAAGAGTTATCCCAAAAAAATCTCACGTGGTGAAACATGTACACAAGGGAAACTCAGTAGGCTTCATTGTCCCAAGCAAACACGAAATATAATCTGATCATGAGGGAAGTGAGGACAAAACCCGTGATCATGACCAGACTACAAAATCATGTACCATGGTCTATGACCATGTTGGCCGTCCAAGCATTACGTTTAAGTGAGGACAAACAAACGTTTTTTATAGCATGTTCATGAGGGGGAGAATAGTCACTCCGTGTGGTCCATGACCATACTATAAAAGCCCGAACATGATAAGCTTGACCGAAGGCCATAAGGCAATTATAGCTTGGCCGTAAAAGCAATAAAACCTTTAAGGTTCATACTTCAAAAGTCTATAAGCTTGGGAACATCACAAGTATACATGTGTGAAAGATAAGATACATCAGGCCATATAAAGTGAGCATAGATATTCCCGTCTAAAGATAATAAAGGGTCATAATCCAAACATTGACCATCCTAAGAGTTTTATGAATAAACCACCACATAACTATGTGCCATCTAGGATGGAATACCTCATATAAGGATGAGATGAAAATCGGGAATATATGTTGGATAAGAGAACATGATCTTTCTCCCACGAATTCAATAAGACCATGAGCCAAACGTAGGTGATCATATTGTGGCCAAGGTATACGGATTACATACAAGATGAATCCGACTATCCAACATCATGGAGAAAGCTATAAGCTGGTGAATAGTAAAAGTAAATGGTAAATATAAAAATGGAATGGTTCTAACCTTCCTTGTCTTGGCAAAGATCCTCGGACCAGATATATGTACTGGACGTCCATAACCAAAGAAAGAAAGTAGCCAGACAGACCCGAAAGAAAGAATGACTAAAGTCATACCAGCTTGTAGAAGTCCTAGTAGAGACATAATCAAGTTGCTGTAGAAGTCTATACAAGATAGACCAGTATGTTCCATATATAAGAAACCTCGGATATAAAGAGATAAGGTGCTCATAATGATAAATCCGAGTTCATAAGAGAAACCATACTAGACAATGAGATAAAGGTCGGCCGACCCTAATGTACAGGTATCATACAATGTAGTCTTGCAAGCTACAAAGTATTCAATGATCCTGATAAGAATTAAATCTCAATCGATTGTATCATGTCTAAAACGCGATAGACCGCGAGGGAACAATATATAAGGTGTCGACACATACACACACTCATAAGTGATAAAGTAATAAGAGAAAGCACTTGAGCATGAGAAATATGCGAGGATCACTAACCCACGTAAGAGTACTCATAAAGAAAATAAAGGGACGTGGGGTTAAAGAAAAGAAAGTATGAGATAGACGTATAGGCCACATACATAGATGAGACGCCATCTAACCAGTGAACAAATGCGTCTTGTGAGAAGTAGAAAATCGTGAGATGTGGAACATGAGTATATAGACAAGAGGTCGTCCATGTTCCCACATAAAAGCATTCAATGGAATGGTTTAATCACACAAGGATACTCACAAGGACTAAGGAACAATTTATAAGGAGATATGCTCCTATGTGGTGGATGCTACTACAGAAAATCGAGATTGATTTTGTCTGGACACATATGAAAGAAATAATGGTGTAGTAAGCTATATATGAATCACTGATGATAATGAGAATAGAAAGGTACCAGAAAGATTAGAGAAATTCTCATAGAACAGTGTCGTTCCTGAGCTGTTCATGGACTGAAATATAAGGCAGCTGCGTGCTTATAATAAGACTAAGTGATACTTAGTAGAAAGTTCTATAAGAACACTTCAGAGCAGTCCATATAGTAGTCATGAAAGAAATTCCTTGTGGTTATACTTAAAGAAAGGATGATTAAGATGATTGATTCTTGGAAAGGCTATAGAGAGACTACGATGATCTATAATAGAGACCATTAGCCGTGTATGAATGTTGGGATCTATGATCCAACATACCAAGAATAAGAATGTGATATGGTCAGAGAGAATCCTTCAGATTCATGACCAAAGAACCCATATCAACTAGGATCATGCCCGACCTAGCTCGACCTTAATCATCATTTGGTCCAGACCAGTTAGTCCCGACCAGTCCGTCCCGTCCAGCTTGTTCCGACCAGTTCCTCTAGGTCTTAATCCGACCTAAAATCATCTAAGTGAGAGGAACGTCCTATTGACTCAAAGTGGCTTAGTTTTGATTAACATCAAACTATAACATAGTAGCCATTCATGAACATATTATGGGATTATACTAAAGAAGGTTCATGAAGTAGTTTTGGTCAAAAGTTATGAATGTGACACACATTGGACGATAGCATGATCAGAATGGATAATGAATATAAGAAAGCATTTATGGTCGATATCCATCCAAGGTAGATGGATGAAAATAACTGAGACACTCCCGTGTATAGAAAGTCCATATGTTCTGGTCAAGTACCATAGAACATATCCGACCATATTTATGTAATGGACTAAGGATCTTGGTTTATTTATACTAATCAAACAAAGAGGAGTTTGGTTGATTTTGCTAATGCAGGATATGTTTTACACATGCCAAGATCATTGCCTTTCACGAAGCAGTCGCGAGGTCGTTTGGTCCGGTCCATGATCAAGCACATCTGTACCATCAGTCCGACCAAGACATGGAGTGATCAACAGCAAGGTGTACATCCTGACCACACCTTCATGGAGTTCCACAAGACACCTAGACGTCCAAGTATTCACAAGTTCATTCAAGGAGAATCCAGCTGATCATCTTCATCAAGGCACCACTGACTGCGACGTTCGAGAGGCTTATGCACCAGATTGGGACGTGCAGTCTTAAGGACCTATACTGAGGTCCAGAACAGGGGGAGTAGTGTGTGTTGTACTCTTTTTCCTGTCTTTGGTTTTCATTTTACCACATTGAGTTTTGGGTTTTCCAGGAGAGGTTTTAATGAAGCAACATTAAACACACTACGAGCTCTAGACGGTTCTGGCATCCAAGGGGGAGTGTTATGAATATCATGTTGTGGATGTCCAGCAACCAGACCCAATTCCATTAGAATATAGTCTCGAGTCTTAGCCCATTTATGGCCCGCTATGTAATAGGCCCATTAGGATTTCAACCTTGTAACTCCTTATATAAGGAGCACTCTTGTTATCAATAATACAGATAAAATTCCCTAACTTTCACAACAAAACAAAAAGAGTTTCTGAAGAAAGAGTGAATTAGAACAAACCAACCCAAACAAAATACTTTTAAGGGATGAACTCGTTTCTGTTACCACCGGCAAACACAAAGTTTGATAATAACAGTTTTTTGGTGTTTTACAACAACTATACCTTTTTAGTTCCAAAAAAAAAAACTATATCCTTTCACCACGCTATGTACGGTTTATGTGTTTTAATTTTTATTTTTGTTCAAATGTATTTTAATTTTGTTACCTTTTCTATTTTATTACTATGTGGGTCGTTTGTTTGAATGTACTTGTTTTTGTATTTCTTTACTGTTTTATAGTTTCTATTATTTTGATATGTCTTCAGTAAATTTGTGGTATATTTGGTTGAGTTTTTGCTCTTTGCCACATATTTTTAGCTATTATAAAATAGATGTACCATTTTGGAAGCAAATATATAGTTGCACAACTATATACTAAAGGTGCTGATTTTAAATATTGCATGATTTGAATACATTGCAACTTTCTGAAAATATTATTAGTTACATTCATTACAAAGTTTTATTAACAATTAGGTCATTACAATACTATTAGAAATATTTACTTTTACATATTGTCTAACTTAAATCTTTAACCTTTGATTATCGTTTACAGCAATACGAAAAATGAATGTTTTAGAGATATTCCAAATGTATTTGCAAATCTTCAAAATGCTCTAGTAACTGTGGAATGTAAGTCTGGAGCGAAGAGAAGAAAGCATGTGTTTTATACTCCCTCCGTTTCAATATAGATAACGTTTTAGAAAGATAATTTTGTTTCAAATTAGATGAAGTTTTGAGATTTTAAAGTTAATTTTAATTTTATTAAAAACTGTTCAACCAGTTATATTTTAAAGGTTTTTTTATCATTGATTAACTAATTTTAAAATAATATTTTTAAAGTATATTTTTTAGAAAAATCTAGTTTTCTTAATTTTTGTGCATCAATAAAAATCATCAAGTATTATGAATCAGGGGGAGTATAAGATAAAAGCGATAAGCGTATGTGGCATTCCTTTCCTGCCATTAAGCGTGTGCAAAGCAATACATCGTCGCAAATTCAGAGTTCTCTAGCTCGGACTCAGTCTCAACAATCACAACATTCTTATGTACAGAACCAGAAAGAGTAGAGATCTGAACCACATTAGCAATAGCAAATTAAAACGTGATGAATTTCAAAATTTTAAGATACAAACTCCGCCATATATAATACAGATGAACAAATGCGTGGTACCGAAGGTTATATGTATAATGGAGAAAAATAAGCTAAGACAGGTAATCAACTCTACTTCTTCCAAGTCATCGCTAGGGTATATGTATGTCTAATGTCTTACACCGAGAAAATGTAAACACTTGTTGTAATGTTGAGATCTACTTGTACTTGTCTACTGATGACAAATTCCAAGAATAGTATTTCACAATCATAGAGATGATAAAACTCCAAAGATTACACAACAGTGATCATAGCTACTTGTCTAACCAACAATAACCAATCTTACTTGCGGTTGTGCTGGTGGTTCTTGTACAACAGGGTAGGCCTGTCGCCGTGACATTCTATAATAGGGTTCCTTCAAGTTGAGTTTGCACAATGATTTGTGAAGGATTCTAACCAAGTACTTAGACACAATTCGTTTTTAGAATTTTCAGTGTAAGCTATTTTGTAAGCAAAAAATTACACATTCAACAGAGATCGATCGATACAATATGGTGACCCACCTCCAATAAGATAGTCTCTTCACTGAAATATTAAGGGATAATTTCATAGGGAAAGGAAAAAGATTCAAGGGTGAGGCGATCACTTCCGACTTCAGCCGGGTCACAACAGATTTTAAAGCATAACCGGATAATTTCATAGTTAAAAACAGAAAGAGATGCAAGAAACAAAACAGAATCCTGCCAGCTTCTCGTTGCTCTGCTTCCACTAAGTAATTAATCTATAAGCATTTTGTTCAGTCTTTTACCTATGACACGACGATCATAGCAGTTTCAGCTTCAGAAATATTTTTTTTTTTGTTTTTGTTTTGCAGAAGACCATAAAATATCCTAAAAACCTGTAAAAGTCTCTTGAAAATTCTCAAACAACAAACATAAGAGACATAACCTAAGACCCTGCTCTTTTCCCAGCAAATTCACAATCTACTGTAAACGTCTCAACCAACATAAAACAGAAAACATAATCCTAAGACAAAGGCATCTTTCTTACTTCCTCAAGCAAATTCACCATCTCCTCTTCAAGTTTCACTTTCACTTCTTCAGTGAATCCTCCTTGAGATTTATCGACCAATGATATCATCTCCTCAAACTTCTTCTTCAAATGCTCCATCTCCTGAGTTTTTGTCTCTGGAACATCAGCTCCACCTTTCTTCTCCCCTGCTCCTGCTCTCTCATTAGGATACTTGAGTCTGAATCTAGCTGTGGAAGTAGAAGCGAAAGGAGAACTCTCTAGTGAAGCTTCAAAGGCTTTCTCTCCATCGGCTACATTCAAGAAGGCAACACAGGCGCAGAAGTTGGAGTCTGAAACACAGCTTCTCTCTTCATCCAAAGCTCCAAACTTTCCATAGATTTCAACAAGCGCTTCCTTTTTAGGTAGACTTGAACCAGGACCAAACGTTACAAACAGCTCAGCTCCTGAAAATTCCTTCTCAGATTCCTGCTTCTCCATCTTTCCGTCTCCTTCCTTCTTCTCAGACTCGCTCGGAGTCTCCTGTTCCTTAAACTTAGGCTTCTTAGCTTTTTTATCTTTCTTCGTTGACCCACTCGCCTCTGAATTAGGCTTCTTAGCTTTCCTCTCTTTCTTCGTAGACTCTTTTAGTGTTTCCTCTTCTTCATCAGCTTTCTTCTCTGATTCAGGCTTCCTACGCTTTCTCTCTTTCTTTGCTGTCTCACTCACCTCCTTGCGGGATTCTTCTACTCCATCAGCTTGCTTCTTAGATGTTACCATCTTTGGTTTTCTCTGTTTCTTTCTTGTCTCATTCTCTTCTTTTCCAGTTTGCTCACTCTCCTCAGGTTTGCCTGTCCCATTCATATCTTCCTTGTCTGTATCTGCAGTACTATAACTCCCTAGCAGCTTGCTATTAGCACCTTCACGATATGTGAAGCTTCTGTATATGGACATGAACTCTCTTACCATGTCTCTCGAGCTACTGTCTTCTGGATACTCCGTACCAAGAGCAGACACACGAATCAGATCCCGAATTTCCTCGGTTGTAGCTCCCAATCTCAGAAAATCGACAGCGTTGCTAACTTCCTCAGACAGTTCCTGATGAACTTCACCATTCTCCAATAGTAATATTTCACGAGGGGTATCCTCTTCTTCCACCACCACGAGGCTATTACTGGCACTGCCCATTAGCTCTCCCACTTGGCTCTCACTTGGAACTATGGAAGATTCAGGTTCGGTTTTGGTCTTCTTTCTCCCCTTTGATGAAAAATCTGACAAGAACTCAGGCGCAAAGTACTTGCTCTTCTTCCTCTCTCTCTTTGTTGTCTGTGTGGAGGAGGTCACTCCGTTTCCAGCACTTGAAGCAGCAGCATCAACCTTCGCCTTCTTTAGCAGTGAAGCTAAAGGAGTTGAATCATTATCTGCTTCTTCATCCTTTTTCTCAGCCTCTTCTCTCTCATCCTCATCCCTTTTCTTCCTCTTCCTTTTGCCTTTGCTATCTTCTCCAATTACTGCAGCAACTTCTTTCATTCTTCTACTCCTCGGATTGGTGGTGGTGGCTACACGCACAGGCTCATGTTTAGCCTTTTTCCTACTCGACTTCCCCTTTTCAAATCTCACAACAGCACAAGACTCATTCTCCAATATCTCAGCAATGCTCTTCTGCTTCCTCCTGTGTTGCAGCCTATGATCAGGAAACCCTGAGCACTTCTCTAACGGTGGTCTTTGAATCAACAACTCATCATCAGAATCCAAAGCTTCTTCTTCGTTACCTCTTTCAATGGTTGAACGTTTAGCACCACCACCATCATCTTCGTCCTCCTCCTCATCATCATTGTTCTTGTCTTCAAGTCCCGGGACTGGTAGTGACTCAGGAAACTCAATCAAACCATACCCTCTTATAGACCGATAAAACGCAGACACCTTCCTCCTCGCAATCTCAAGCTCAAGCAACCCCCCGAAACTAACCGTCACCGCAAACCCTTTAACGTCTTGAAGAATGCCTTCAGGTTTACCAACCAGCAGAGCAGAGATCACCTCCCTCCTCACATCAGGAACAGCAACACCTTCTCTTATCCCAGCGTTCTTCACCACACGACGGTTGTTATTATTATTATTATTATTATCATCGGTGATGCTGCAATCACGTATCAGCAGCAAACGCTCCATGTGTCTACCCATCTCCTCAACCGCCTCTTCCACCGCGGCTACAATGCTCCCCCTCGAGCTGCTCACCTTAGGACAACACTCTTTGAAACTCTCTGCAAACGGCTTCAGCTGCGAGGGACCGCACCAAGCGAACGTCCCGTCTCCGAAATACGCAACGAGCAGCAGCTTCTTCCCCTTTTGCTGCTTCGTCTTCAACGCCAGATCCGAAGCTTCTGACGGATCGTATACCTGACCCGGCCACCACGGATGGTTCTTGATTTTGCCCCACACGAAATCTCCTACATCGTATCCATGCTCCTCTTCTTCTTCTTTACCATCATTGACATCGTGCTTCAGCTTTAGCAGAGACGAAACACCATTCATCATCACACAGTCTTCGATAACACCAGACTCTTTGTCAACAACAAGAGCAGCCTTGTGCTCTCCGTTTTCAGAAACCCTAACACCGTTCTCAACGGCGTCGTTTTGTTCAGCTGACACTGTTGCTGGAGAACAGGGTTTAGGTCTTGTCTCTTCACCGACTCCCACAACAGTTTCCATCCCTACCAAAAACAAAAGAGAAATCCGACAACAAAAATTCAGAAAAAGACAAACTAATTAGGGAAAAACAAAAAGACACAAACAATTTAAAACCCTTTCGCTAAGAAAGGATAACATCTGTACAAAAGTTAGGGTTCATGAGAGTCAAAAACAACATCTAACAAGTAAAATCACCTGAATAATCTTAGCTCGAGAGAGAGAGAGAGAGAGAGGGAAAAAAACAAAACTTTTTTTTCTAGCAGCGAATCCTTTTAGATTTCTCGTAAGAACAAAAGAGAAGAAAGAAAAATCATTTCTTTTTTGTTTTCTCTTTGGATTTGAAAGAGAGATAACTATGAGAGGGAGAGAGAGAGAGGGTTGTAACGCGGCGCAAATCTTTGGGAAATTAAGAAAACATTAAAGGATGGGGTATTTTCGTAATTAACCCATTTTACTTGATTTTAAGACGAAGAGATTAAAAAAAAAAACAATTTACTCAACCGGTCGCTTTCGCGTTAACAAGCAGATTAGATAAAGGCGACAGCTGCGCGAGTATCGGCTATAACCTACTCGCTACATACTCACGTTGGCATGCGATACGTCGGTATCCAGATTCTTACGTGGCGTAAAAGGATTGGAGGCTGTATAACACGTACGCTGTTACGCTAGGTGGGAGAGATGAAATACAGATGACGACACTCACATGTTTCCGATGATCGACAGGTGTCGGTGTTTCGACGGTCTGCGTTTAGCGGTAGTAAAAGCAAAGAGATTCTGTACTTTGGACGGGAAAACGACAGTATTCGTTGCCGCTTTAGAGTGTGTTGATTATGTCACAAACTCACAATGTTATCTAAATTTAGTGATTATAGCAATTTAGTTTTTTGATCAAAAAAAAGCAATTTAGTTTTATCCGTATTTTTACTCTTTCAAACAAAACAAATAAAAAGAAAATTTATTAGGGAGATTTGGAAAAATAGAACAAAAATTCATTACTATTGTCTTAATGGAATAAAATATTGTTTTATCAGATTTTCTGTATTTACCCTTTTAGTTAGCAAAAGTTAGTAACTAGTTTTATCATAGAAACCAAAAAAGAAATAGGAGAAAATGAAAGTAGTAGACGAATCACATATCAGCTTAGTGTTTTCTGGATCTAAACTTGCTATATTGTTCTACCAAACAAAAGATTTCATTTTCTAAACAAAACGGTACGGTAGATATACGGTTTGTTAGGCAATGTACCTTAACAAAAATCAGTAACTTAACTTTCATACTATATTTCACATTTGAGGAATAATACTATAATTGTTCTTAACGTTTTATTGAATTTAAGATGCATTTCTTACCTATAACCTATTCGCTACGTACATACTAAAATTTATTTGCCGTTTTACAGTGGATTGGTTATTTTTTTTGTCAGCATCCTAGCTCGATATGTTTAGATCAAGTGGTACCCGAGATCAAGTCATTCCAAATATATTGTTCGCTCTAATGCGATCTGATTTACATGATAAAAGGATACCAACATTTCGTCTTCCTGACAAGAGAACATGCACGTAAATATGAGGTTATAAGAAATGCTAAATCTTCAAAAAATCTTCTTGTAAAAAGCAGAATGAGATTATCTTAGAGGCAAAGTCTGGTCAATCTGTGGGGTTAACAGTCATGTCCACCAAATCTAAACAATCCACCATCTCTATCTAGATAGTTTAATTTGTTAATAATCTTTCCATTTTAACATGAAGAGACGAGAAGACTTTTGTGGCAGCCCTTGTAGTCAAACGTTCAATTCCCATTTGATCTAAGTAGGTCCGCTATAGTCCACTGAATGAACCATGATTAACCAATGCAGCGTTGAAACAAGTTTGGATTTGGGATCCACAGAAAAGACTGAAGCGACGACATATGGGGGTGGTCGTCATCTTCCTCGGTGTCTTCTTTAAGGTTAAGCTTTCTCCCAGTCTTCCGAATTCAAGAGGTGATGTCTGTTGGAATATTGACGAAACAGTTCTCTTAATTTCAATTCCATTGTACCATTGTATATTTTCATTGGATTATACTCTTTTGCGGAACTGAATCTTAAAAATAAACAATGAGAATGGAAGATGAAAAGCTAGGTTCCCATTTATTTTATTTATTTAACTAAAAGGTTCCCATTTTTTACATAAATAACTGCTCTGTTCTTCTTTCAAATAATTTGAAAATAGTAAGCATTCAGTATCGCTAATGAAAATTACTTTTAAAGAAAAAGGCACATTTTTTTTTTGAAGTAAGAGAAACGAAAATGTAAACATTTTAACTTAATATCTTGTTTAAAACATTTTAACAATACTAGCGAGCTTCAATTACTGAATATGTATAATAGTTTACCGAGAACGAAGCAACGTCACCACCATAGGAATCTTTAGGAATGGAGGAATTAGACAAAGTGAACGGTTTCGGCTGCGGAATGGCTGCTTCGCTTCCAAGCATCATAACTACCGACCCCATAGTTGGCCTTTCCTCTGCATTTTCTTGCACGCACAGTAAACCTATTTGGAAGCATCTTAGAAGTTCTTCTGTCTGGAAAGTTGAAGGTGATTGTAATAAATCCACAACGCATGGATCTACTATGTCTTGCAAGGTGCCTGCTTCCCAGTTCCTCCACACCTTTTTCATAGTAAGGGATCTTAATTTGTTTAGCTAACAAAATAAAATAAAAATAAACGTAATCAAAACACAAGGCGGCGTAGGCTACCCATAAGAAAAGACTGGTTTCTCCGTTCGAGTTGAATGTCCAATTTCTTTGGCCAGTTAAAGTCTCTATAACAACTACTCCGAAGCTGAACACATCTGACTTCACTGAAAACTTGTTGTGCATCACGCTCTCCGGAGACATGTAGCCGCTGGGTAATTAAACTTAGTTAAAATTCAGTACTTTAATGATTTTCGTATAAGTTGAAGTATAAAACTTCTTTTCCTTTTGTTTTAAAAGTTATGAAACAATACTTACCGAGTTCCTACAAGCGACCGTGAGTTGACTTCTGTCTCTTGTCCTTCAATCAGACGGGCCATCCCGAAATCCGAGATCTTCGGGATCATATCTTCATCAAGCAAGATGTTGCTTCCTTTCAGGTCTCGGTGAAGGACTCTATACCGTGAATCTTGGTGAAGGTACAAGAGTCCTCTTGCAATTCCGTTGATAATTTCCAATCTTCTCTGCCCATTTAGCTTAAAGCTTTGGGTTTTGTCTACGAATTGACCAGATATGTGGTTTAATTAAATTACCTTGTGGGGAAATAATACTAAATGGTAAAACAAGTTACTAACCAAAAAGATAAGAACTGAGGCTTCGGTTTTCCAAATACTCCAAGATCAATAAATGCTCCTCAGAGTCAACGCAATAACCAAGAACTCGAACAAGGTTTATATGCTGGAGTCTCGCGATTAACTTAGCCTCATTCATGAACTCTTTGGCTCCTTGAACTGACATATTTTTAAGTCTCTTGACCGCGATATTTCTCCCATCGGGTAACCTCCCCTGGTATCACTTATTTAGTCATTTACCACTACAAAAACTTAAAGAAAAAAAAACAATAGATATAATACATAGTATTATTATATATGTGTGTATATAAACTAGATATTGTATTTATAGTGGATAGAAAAATATATATTAATATTTGTGTGTTTTAGGTGTTACCCGTGATGGCGATTTCTATATTTTATTTACAGAAAAATCAAATAGATTAAATAAGTACGATAAAATTTGAAATTGTTATCTTTTTTTTCTCAGAAAACTAAAATATAAAAAATTGCATCTCAGACACACATATAAGAAAACTAGATGCATAAGGTTTGATCTTCAAGCTCTGAATGTATCTCTTGAGATAACAATTTTTTATATTAGCTAATTATAGCAATAGCAAGGCTCTTAGAAAGCCCTCCCCCCCCCCCCCCCCCCAAGTAAACCAAATCTCAAATCTCGATGCCGGAACCTGCACAAAGAGCCACGGACATTGGAGCAATCAGCCGGAGAATTGAATGAGCCTAGGTACCGAGGCTCATCACGAAGGCGACTTCGAAGGGGTGCGACGGGGAAGCAGGGTTGACTAGGTCCTGGTCCGGCTAGCACCGTTGATGTCTACTCCAGACGCTGAAACAAGGTGATGCAGATAGAATATTAGGAAATATTCTATATTTAAATTATTATTGATTTTATTTATTATTTTAGATAATTATCTTTAAATAATAAATAAAATCAATAATAATTTAAATATAGAATATTTCCTAATATTCTATCTGCATCATTGTTTACATCAGTTTAATATTTAATATTCTCTGATCAGAGCGGGTACTTTGATTTTTTAATCAAAGTTCGATTCTGTTTCCAAACATGTTCCTCCAAGGTTCATGTTATTTGATGAATACATATCCATTTGTTTCATCTGAAGATCTGTTTGAAGAATTCAGAGAAATTATTGGAGATCCAGTCTATGATATATACAATGATGATGAGTTGTCGGTAGGTCTCATATTTGCCGATGATGAGTTGTCGGTAGATTTCATATTTGCTGATGAAGCTTTCGGAGAACTTCATAACCCTATCAAGATGTTTTTATTTGAAGAAGATAATGGCGTGAATCCAGATTCAGATTGGAAGTTTAAAGAGTATATCAACATACCGGTATATTTGGAGAGAAACAAGATTCGAGGTCGAATCTTTTCGTCGTCGGAGGGACTGATGCAGCGCATAATAACAGTTCAATCACGTCTCCGTTACGTTAGGATTAGATGTCGTTGTGTATCATATAATTATCATGGGCTGTAGTAATGTTGTTTTGGGCTTTTACGTTTTATTTAGATTAGGGTTTGTTGTGTCCTTATTTAAGAAAGTCATTAGACTTTATTGTACGCAGCTTTTGATGAATTTATAAAACAGAGAGATATATCTCCTTTTCCTTGTTGTTTCGGCTATTCCTTTGAGGAATCAACGATCTCAAGACGACGAGCGTTTCGGCTATCCTTTCGGATCAACGAATCCTTATTTATCGTAGCTTCCGCTACATCAGTTGGTATCAGAGCCGTGTTTCTTTGGTTTCTTAATCGAAGACGATTCTGGATGTCATGATGAGTAGTAGCATCTATCCTATCCTGGACGAAAGTCCTTTTGTTGAGAGAGAAGAGAACCATGAGGTCTATCGAGAGATCTTTGGAGATCCAATCTACGACGTCTATGAAGATTATGTCCGCGTTGTCAACATCATCTTCAATGAAAATTCTTTTGCAAATTTCGTCTGTGCAAAATTCGGGCAGGACGAGATTCGTGCAAAATTTGGGCTGGGCGAGATTCGTGCAAAGTCTGTGCAGTACGAGTTCCGTGCAAAAATAGGGCGAAATCGTATTGATGAAGATTTTGTGCAGAATTTTAATAATCTGTTGCGTGCAAATTTTGTGCAAAAGCGGATTTGTAAAGATTCAAGTTTTAAACAGTTCCGTGCAAAAATCGTGCAAAACATGCTATTGAAGATTCGAGGAAGGGTTTTTCTTGGAAAACATTTTGGATTCGAAGACTACGATCAAGATTCGAGGACGAATCTTCTCCAACCCGGAGAGAATGATGTAGATAAAATATTAGGATATATTCTATTTTAAATTATTTAAGGTTTTATTAATTATTTTGATAGTTATCATTAATGTTTTAGGGTTTTAGGGTTTTCATATAAATAGGCTTCTTATGCCTAGAATTGTATACAGTTTATGAGTTTATTAAATAAAAGTGAGAGTTTTCTCTTTAATCCTTGTTTTCGGTAGATCATAGGTGATCTCAACGAATTTAAGAAGACAACGTTTCCTAGGTATTCTCAGAATCAATAGGTTACTTGTGTTATCCGTAGCTTCCGCTACATCAGGTGGTATCAGAGCCAGGTTTCTTTGATTTCTTAATCGAAGACGATTCTGGATGTCATGATGAGTAGTAGCATCTATCCTATCCTGAACGAAAGTCCTTTTGTTGAGAGAGAAGAAAACCATGAGGTCTATCGAGAGATCTATGGAGATCCAATCTACGACGTCTATGAAGATGATGTCCGCGTTGTCAACTTCATCTTCAATGAAAATTCTTTTGCAAATTCCGTCTGTGCAAAATTCGGGCAGGACGAGATTCGTGCAAAATTCGGGCAGGAAGAGATTCGTGTAAAATTAGGGCTGAACGAGATTCGTGCAAAATTAGGGCTGAACGAGTTCCGTGCAAAAATATGGCGAAATCGTATTGATGAAGATTTTATACAGAATTTTGATAATCTGAGGCGTGCAAATTTTGTGCAAAACCGGATTTATGAAGATTTAAGTTATAAAGAGTTCCGTGCAAAACTCGTGCAAAACATGCTATTGAAGAGTCGAGGAAGAGTGTTTCTTGGAAAACAAGATGGATTCAAAGACTACGAACAAGATTCGAGGACGAATCTTCTCCAACCCGGAGAGAATGATGCAGATAGAATATTAGGAAATATTCTATATTTAAATTATTATTGATTTTATTTATTATTTTAGATAATTATCTTTAATGTTTTAGGGTTTTATGGTTTTCATATAAATAGGCTTCTTATGCTTAGAGTTGTATTCAGATTTTGATTGATTAATAAAAAGGAGTTTTCCTGAAGAGGTTTTTATAACCACTGTGAAGAGTATTCACAAACCCTAGTTTCCGGGTATTCTTAGAATCAACGGATCTAGTTCTATCCTAGAAGCTTCCGCTACATCACAAGGAGAGGCTCATGGCTCTCTCAACTGAAAAGATTCTAGCTTCAGAGCAAGGACAAGGCTGAAATATGAAGAAGAGAGGAACCGAAAGCTCCAACAACACAAACGGCGCGAGTAGAGCCGTGTCATGATTTGAGCTAAAGAATCATATAAGGAAAAGAAGTCCTCAACGAGAGCCTCATCTCGTCTGAGCAATCGACAGAGGGAGATGTGGGGACAAGATGTTGGATGATTGGCTACAGGAAAGTTGGCGGAGAACAGAACGCTAGTTGGGGTGGCGACCGACGGTTGTGAAGGCACCGCCGAGACCACCGTGACGGAGGTTACGAGAGAAGAGGTGAAGGGGGGAGAGAACCGAGAGGGAAAAGTCTCTCTAACTCTTTAGGTTCTTGTGTGCTAGTTTTGAGAGATTTTCCCTTCAGTAGTGATTTCATGTGGCAGCGGGGGATGCTTCCGAGGTTCTCTCTCTCTTTAAGATCTGGTGCTTCTGTTCTTCAAGGTTTTTTTGAGGAGGCGGTGTTGGTTGGGTGGTTTGCAGTTGCAGGTCGCGTCTAAGGTGGACTCATCCCGATACAACTTTTTCCTTCTCCAATAGAGTGCTGCTGGTTTTATTGTGTTACGTGTCGGCATTTAGAAATTGGTTGGTTACATATTGGTTTAGCCGGTTTAAGTTGGTTTTTGTATTGTTTTTTTATTTTTATTTTATAAAAAATTGTATTTCTTTTTTTTTTCCTTGATAAAATATAATTTCGTTTGTTGAGTTTATAAATGTATATTAAAAAATAGTTTGCCAAAATAATTCCATTTTTTTTATAACTCAACCGCCAAGAAAGTCTTGAAAACAGAGTTTGGTATTTGGACCAGATAATCTGGTTTGAACAATTTTTGGTAGGCATCGGTAGAAATCTTTGCAGCGCTCCCGTTACCTTTTTTTTTTTTTTTTTTTTCTCGCTCCCGTTACCTTCTGATACTTTGGTACGGTATCAGATCAATGATATTCCATATCAATCTGTTTAGAAAAATATTTTAGAATTGTGTTCATATATAGGACGCAACATTTAGTGTTAGTCTATTAGTGGATCTGAAAAGATTCAATATTTCCGTGTTTATTTTATTTAAAGACTGTAGTTTATTGGACACTATATGTAATCGATTGCGTGTATATCTATCCGATTTTTTTATATATATGTAAATTATTAACTCCAGTGTTATGTGCCTTTTTTGTCATCGCATTATCATTTTTTCTGTAACAGATCATCGCAATATTATTGCCTAGAGAAAATAACATTTATAAAAAAAATGAATATAACTATATAGATGTCTGATTCGGATTTTGTTTTGCAGACATGACAATGTAATGACAAAGAGGACAACCATTGTTTATAATTTATCTATTGTGTCCTAAACAACAAATTATTTTTACCTTTTTATATATAAAATATGTTGCCATAACTTAACAGTGATAAAATTTTGTAGTAAAGTATATCAATATTGGATGCTTTTAAAATTTGTTTGGCTTTCTAGATTAAATTTAATATTATGTATGACGCAGAAAATACGTAATATACTATGTGGATAGATTTGATCAACTTGATATATATATATATATATATATATATATATATATCATGTACATTTGGAATATGGTATACATGTCAAAATTATATTGTGGGTTTATATAAGAGAATCTAAAGGAGGACCAATTTTGTTTTAAGTGAATCGAGTTAATATTCTAAAATTAGAAAAGTAAAAAAAATGGTAAGATGGCTATCGCCTATCGGGATGCATTAGACTTTTCTTTTTTTTTTTGGTCACGGACGGGATGCATTAGACTAATGAGTAACAAACATATGTGTACCTTGTAAACGACCCCAGAGCCACCTGCACCGAGTTTATGTGAATGTGAGAAATTGTCAGTGGCGCTGAGTATAGATTGAAATTCCATTTGTAGAAGTCCATAGTCCTCGTTTGCTCCCATGTCCTTTGTACTTGATATCACGTTCATTGACAGATCTGTGTTCCTCGCTAAACACGGTGGTCCCATTCAGAAAAGAAAACAATATATTTATAGATATCTCAACTCTCAAGACTTGAATTTAAAATCTACAAGGGAGGTAAACAGAAGTAAAAGTTATTAGTGATATATACCAATTCCCTTCGGTCGACTCTGTTTTCTTTTCCAATGCCAAATCTTGACAAGAATCAGAATAACTAAAGCGGTAATTCCAGAAATAATCAGACCTATGGTTAATCTGCTTATGTTTTCCTCTTCCCCTGATAACCAAAAAAAATTGTAAGGCTAAACGTCTTATATGTGTTGTACTGTTGTTACGAGGGGTATAACTTACGTACCGAGATCAGTTGCTGCGAGTCTGACATACAAATCCTGACCATCGAAGGTGTAAATCCGTAAATCAATGAGCTCATCTCTCCAAATAAGACAGCCCCACGCGCTATCTATATTTGCAAATCCCGTGCAATTACAATCTTGAAGGCACCTCTTTCTACATTCTTTCAGTTTAGTTTTCTTGTTCACAATAGCAGCCTTTGTATCCGGAATCTTCACTTTCTTCAGCTGGAGAAATCCATCACCATCGCAGTTCAATCGCGTCCTCCTCTTACATCCATCTTTAGTGTCTCCTAACGCCCATGCCTTCCGGTTCACTGGATCAAAACCTTCGATACAGTTACACTTCGGTGATCTGTGCATATCGCAATAGCTGTTGGATCCACACTTAGCGTACGTATCGCACAGGTCGGCGGGTGCAATCCATAAGGGTTTCCATGCCTGTTTTGCTGTAAACTCGTGAATTTGGAAAACTAATGTTCCACCAAAATTCAATTTGAGTTTTGAGTAAACATTTCCCTCCATAACTTTATAAGAATACGTTATTTCTTCGTTTGCTGTCGTAAAATTGAACACCATATTATTTAACTGCTCGGTTGTAAATACACCACTGCTACCAACTCGATTAAACAAATCGCTTCTGTGTAAAACATTGTTTTTCTCCGAGATGAACCTCTGTGGCAAGCCTTGAGTATTAATTTTGTAAATATAATCTCCGCTTGATGGATCATCCTTGGTTTTCCACGATGTAAGATACCGATTGAGATCGGTTTGCGCATCCCAACCTAACTTCATCCCGGGGATAAGAGTATCACCTGGATATTTGAAACTCTCCCATAACAACTTCTTCCGGTTATTGGAGCATCTCAGTACCAGGTCTCCATTAGACAAGAGCTCGGCCATCACTGTAGATGCTTGACGACGAAAGTTAATATTAGTTGACCAGATAGTGGTTCCAAATTGACTGATGATGACCAGATTGCCGTCATAGACTTTCAGGGTTCCACTTGCATTGAACAAAGGCCTGTCTCGGTTAGCAACCCAAATTTTAATGTCTTTCTGATATGGCTCTGTACCACATCCCCAGATACCAACGACCGCCGTCATTATATTTGGAGCCTGCTTTAAAGAATCCAAGCTGGAAAACTTTGTTGGGCGAGACTATTGTTCTGTTGCTCGAAACTGTGAGAAAGTCGTTATCGGATAAAGTATTATCGAAGATCGATCCTATTTCACAAGGAAAGAGAACCGTAAAAGAAAAGAAAAAAAAAATGTAATGAAGCCGACTGATCATCATCTCTCAACTTTCGGATTCTTGTTTCCGTCATAAACAATGTTTGAAAAAAACATCTTTATATTCTGATTGGTATGATGGAAACAAGAAGTGAGAAAATTAGTTCCATTTATTATAATTTTAAGGTAAAATACGACTTTTTAACATAAAACATGTCAAATGAGAAAATCAACCATTGTTCATCTCATTTCTCACATCACATGCACTGTATACTTCATAAGTATGATATGTTTTTTTTTGACAAAAGATTTTCTATTTAAAAACAAGAGATAGGAAACTTCATATGATATATGTTTGGGTTTAGAAATAGAATAACTAGAAATTACCTAACATTCCTTACGTAATGACTAGAATAACATGCGAAAGAAAAAGAAAAGTAGCATAAAATCCAAAATAACCCGTCGATAGGATGAATTAAATTTAAAATTAAAATCCATTCTTAAACAAAGATGAACCCCTAAATCCTCGAGCGATTCATCTATTCAAGAAGCTCATGCGTTTTGACTCGATTTCGCCGATAATCGATCTCGTTATTATCCTTCCCTACCACAAAAAGCTTCGATTTAAAAGGGAAGAGAATTTGAATCCCAGAATCTGATGAACCCTAAATCACAAGGCGATCTTGTCCTGTTTGATTTTTTTTTTTTCCGTTAGCTGTTTCCTTTATACTACTGCCTTGGCTCTCTTCATCACATGTGCCTTAGAACGTTGTTGCTGGATTGAGAAATAAATAATAATGATTCTGTGAATCAACTTAATATTGTAGATGTTGTTTTCGGTGGAAGTCCAGAATGGCTAAGAACCGTGATAATTGCTCTTGTTATTGCTACTTTCATAAGTCTGACTATCGTATACCTCCTGGATTATATTCATCTCTCCAGTAATGCTCTATCTCAAAGCTTTTGTTTTGGAAACTTATCACAATAATAATTAGCAAACTTTTACTTGATCAAGGCGTTAACCATTGTTGAAAAATTTGTCAATTGTCACAGACCTCTCTGTTGCTCTTGTATCTTCTCGTTTCAGTGGCAGTTGTTTAATTCTTTAATGTGGTTGTTGACATTATATGAAGTAGAAGACTGGTTTCTCTTGGAAAGTCCCACAGAATTGCAGGTTTTTGAGTCTGAAACCACTTTATTTTCTCTGTTTTTACGATTGTTTAAGGAACTCATGATTGTTTTTTTTTGTTTGCAGTCTTGATTCACTTCGGAGATATGATAAATCTAATGCATGAAGAAGATAGCGAGCCACCAGGAGAGATATCCCAAGAGTGAAGTGTGTATTTGTTTACCAATGTATGTAGAGTTTTGTTTTTGTTACATGACCAAGAAGAAGAAAGATGTAATGCAGCACTCTTTGTTTCGTGCGATCTATACCTTAAAAACTCTTATACTTACATTTGAGTTAAAAGTACTCTTGTATATTTTCATCTCCTCCTAAAAGATCAACTATAAATACTAACGTGGTATTAAGTAAACTCTAAAACCCAATGCAGACTACGCAGAACATCATCTGACTTTAACAAAATTCAAACTACATGAGATTCAGCATGATACATTGGTGAATTTAATTTTGGATTTTTAACATTAAAACTCCTCAACTAAATTTGTTTTGGCTAAAAACCCTAAACTAAGTATTTAACGATTAAACTCTCAAACTAGCTTTAATTAGTAAATTAAATTTTTATTCACTGCATGTCATAATTACCTTTATAACTGGTAAATATTTAGTTTAAGAGTTTTTTTTAATTAAGCATAGTTGAGGGGCTGTACCATTAAAATTAAAAAAAAAACAAGTCTAAAATATAATAACATTATCTAAAATTTAATAACTTAATAAAATTTCTGTAAATATATGAAACTAGTTTTTTTTATAAAATCAACATTATATATGTATAAATTAAAATGTACAAAACCAGAAAAATAAGATTAGATATACATTTTATTATCTAAATTTATTATTACATTTCTATAAGATAAGATATACATTTTATTATCTAAAGATTTATTATTAAATTTTAATTAGATAAGATATAAACTTTATTATATTTTCTGGTTTTTACCTTTTAATTTATACATATATAATGTTGATTTTATAAAAGTAAATCAGTTACATATATTTATAGAAATTTTTAAAAATGTTAATTTTGAAAATTAAAGTTACTATTTTTTTAGATAATATTATTAAATTTTTGTGACCTGCATTTTAGAAAGATGGTTTAATTCACTAAATAAAGTTAGTTTGTGATTTTTTTGGTTAAATACTTAGCTTGAGATTTTTACCTAAAACAAACTTAGTTGAGGGGTTTTAATGTTAAAAATGTAACCTAAAACATAATTTTTAGTTCTTTCTAAATTAATGTAACGTTTAGTGTCTTTGCACAGTTGTGTTTCATGTATTAGAAAGATGGGAAATCTTAAGAAATAGTCACTTGTGAAAAAGAGAAAATTGTGACTTGGAGAAGAAGAAGTTTTACGGCTGAAACTAGGTTCTAGTAATTGGTAACGGTTATTGGTCGAATTTTCGATTCAATTAGAATAAACCCGAATTCTAATTAGCTGATGTCGCATAGAAGTTACTCTTATCAGAATCCGTCTCCGAATTTTCTAAGGTTATAATGATCCCCCTTCTTCCATTACGATATCACTCAAATTACCGTAAATAGTGAATTACTCTTCTCAAATAAGATGTTCAGTTGTAGTACTTAGGGATCGAATTCACATAGAGCTAGGGAACACAAAAGATGTAATCTTTAGTGATTATGCTAGGTTGAAACGGTTTTAAAAGTAAATTGCAGGTTTGTGAGCAATGGTAATTTGCTCGATTGAATCAGTTTTGGTTTTAAACAATAAGGAAAGGTAGTTAGATTTAAGATTACTATTCAGATAATCAGGATTATAATGCTATATATGCCTAATAAGTTGCATGCATGATATTAAAAAGATTGAAATATGCTAATATGTCCTCGCGTTTTAGACTCGTCTATTGATCTGACGCCGAAAATATCGATCGATGTTTTGACAGCGATATCAATCGATATATATATATATATATATATTTGTCGTCGATCGATTACTCTATACGAGTATCGATCGATATAGCTCAGATCGAGTTGATGTGGATGCTCACCAAGATCATAGACCGGTTCTTGCGTATCCCTAGAGGATCTTAGCGTATGCAAGATGATGTTAGGGTGATGATTAACGAGTTAATTCATTCAAAGATCATATTCTAGTTTGCTACTCTAGAATAAACATTAGGGTTCATCATGATAATGAATATCACAACTCAACAATCTATAGTTGGGGCTAATCCCTCATAACTATTTGAACCCTAAATCTAACAATATAAATTACTCAGACATGGCTAAGTAGTTCATAGCAACAAGGTAATAATATAAATTCATATAGATTAGAAGATTGAACAAACAAGTTCCCCAAGATAAGAAATCTCTTTGTATATTTCTTGTAGATATAGAATTCTATATCATTTGCAAAGTAATAATAAAAAAAAAGAACTCTGAATTAAGAATAATGCAATCAACAATTGGTTGTCAAAAGGTAAAAAGTTGTAAAGGAGGTACTTTGCCAAAACACATAGGCATAACTATAAATATGAGTTCATTAGGTTAAAAACTCGTCAGAGACAATCTTGTAAATTTGGAGATGTCTTGGGCTTGAAGTCGGTTGAGTCCAACTAGTCTTCATACGCGCTTGATTGATTATCTCGATTCGTCATCTTCTATGGATACGCCATCGATCGATGGCACAAAGTGTGCATCGATCGATGTTGATCTCTGAATATCGACTTCTTGTCTGATTTTGATAGTCATCTCAAGTGAACTCTCGTTTAAGCTCTAGAAGTACACATAAAACATCACTTTACTCCAAAATGCTCATGAGTCTGAAAACATACCTAATAGACTCCAAAACGTATATTTATATAATAAAAACATCATTATACCATGGGTAAAAGTGGGTAAAAATCATGGTATATCAACTCCCCCAGACTTAACTTTTTGCTTGTCCTCAAACAAATACAATAGGTAGTCTTTTGAAAGAGGTTTTAAATAGCAGAGACTCAATCAAATCTTAACTTAAGATCATCACCTCTACTTTGTTGCAAGCCACATCTCATGTATATTTAACTACAGAAGTACATTATACCATATCCTAGCTTAACACCCAAATTCATTTAGCCAATCAACCTAGCGATCATGTTTGTCTATCCCCTCTACTAATTTCATTTGTGCATAAAATAAAGGTGTAGGCTTTAACTTAAAAATATCGATCAAGGAACATATGGATTCAACTCAATCAAGTTTCTGAACACACATGCAGTCTTCTCTGATTCATTTCTTTCCCCTTTTTCTCTCTTCTCTGAATCCTTATAGTTTCAAATTCAATGACATTGAGGCCACTTAGGCTAATCCTTGTACATATCATTGACTATCAACATATGCATCTTTTAAAAAAAGCGAATAATGGGATCGCAGGAGGCACTTCTATCCCTCGCTTTGATCATCCTTTTACTGTAGAATAATGGGGTCACAGGAGGCACTCATATCCCTATACTCCTCAAGAAATCATATCACTTATACAAAACTTTTTTTTTCAAGAGGATGCCAAAGAGAGAGAATGAAGGGAACGAGAAGCACACATACTTTTACCTTCTAGACTTGCAAGAGGATTCTGATACCTTGTATGGTATACCAAGCCCCAAGACAAGCAAAAGATGTCAGGTTAGGTTGGAAATCAGTTTTGGTTCTTCTAAACAATCATGAAAAGTGTTGTCATAGCTGACATGTGATCCACTTTAGCATTTATAGTACTTTTTGCAGTCAATAAATATAAGAATGATGCTAAAGAGTGGCTCGATAGGAAGTGAAATTTTTTTGAAATAAAAACCAATTTGAAAACATTTAATGAAACCAAAAGGTAGAATAGCATCAATAATATCCCTCCAGACTTAAATCATACACTGTCCTCAGTGTATAACCAGTCGGAGTTAGGGTATAAATAAATTATATATGACTAATCGAAAATTTAGAACGATATACCTGACCAAAGTTTGTATCGATCGATGGTGAGCGTCAATCGTCATGGATAGGTTTGTGTCAAGCGATGTCGACAGGATCATATCGGTCAATATGAATAGTAATCGTCTAACATATAACTGAAAATAAAACAAGTACGAAAGTAAAAACTTTGATATAATATAAATAAGTAAGAAAATAGCTAACAGTGAGTTGCTTCCCACTCAGCGTTTTGTTAAAGTCATTTAGCTTGAATTTGGAAGTATGGTGGCTATTGAGGTGAGTTGCAGGTACTTGTTGGGAAACAAGTATCCACATTGTCTTGCTGTTCTCCAAAGTTCCAAACCATGTAGTAAAAATGCTTTTTGTGGCTTCATCTCCTCTGGCCAATCTCTCTTTCATTGTTTGGACCTCATTGTTGATTCGTAGTAACCACTCTTCATGACTCTCAATGTTGAACTGATGTCGCCCAATCTTGGCATAAGCGTGTTATGATAAGCCACTCAGCTATTCTTGTATGATGGTTTCTATTGATCAATCTCGGTATACATCTGTCGGTCGATTCTGGAAGTTGTTTGTCGGTCGATGTGCTGGTTGGCATGCCGTTCAATGCTAATGGTGCAGGTCGGTTCGCGAGCTGCCTCTGAATTATTTTGATCTCCTTCTGAATTCCTTCTGGTGTGTGAATTCCAGTCCGTCAACATTGCTCTTTACTGGGAAGTACGTACCGTCAAGTAATCTGTACACTTCATCACCAGTTTCCTCAATAGTAGTGTAGATCACTTCACCAGTCGATGTCTTCTTTGGATATGCTGATGATGTCTCTATCTTCTCCTCTTGCTAACCCAGATTCATCTATGTATACTCCATATTCGTCTTTCTTTTCCCAAAAGAAACGACGAAATCCAAAAATGAAAGGTTTTTTTCCAAACTCTCGGTGTATGTCGATCGATGGAGGATGTTTCCTATCGATCGATGCTCGATGATCTCCAACTCTATTATCTTGTGTGGCTGATGTATCTGTAATGTTCTGCTGATGGTGCTGGTATTCTGTATTGATGGGTTGTTGCGTGAAGAGATTAACTGATCCATTGGCCATCTGAAGTATGTCTGTAATGTCTTTTGTGGATACATGAATGATTCTTCCATCCATTGCTCGCACATGACCATCTGGATCCCTGAAAATACCAAATTCATCCATAATTAAAAAGATAAAATATGTATTATGTGTTTGTACCTCAGATGGTTTAGTGGTGGTATCGCTCGATTGGTTGGGAAACCTGTCGATCGTCCAAGGTTGTGCCGTATCGGTCGATGAGATTGCTTTGGGTTGGGTGTTTTGTGTTAGTGGTGCTGTTTCCACTGCAAAATTCTCGTAATAATCGTCTGGCCAACTGCCAATTGAATAGTCTCTGTCTTTGGCATCATCGTGTCTAGTGTCGATTGATGCTGGTAGGGTAGTATCGAATGATGGCGGATAAGACCGTTCGAACGATGTCGGTAAGGATCTATCGATCGATGGTGAAAAGGCTCTGTTGATCGATGTCCCGAATCTGAGGTTGGGGTGGATGAGTCTATCTTCATCTAGTTGAAGAAATAAGTATTCTATTACTCGCTCCTCCTCACAATCTTCATCATACTCTTATTCGCTGTGAGTAGTAATCAATAGACACTGATGGGATGTAATGATCATTCTCCAAATTATCTACAGAAAAATCGCCGTCTGGAACTCCTCTTCGATGTCTCTGAACAGTATATCGATCGATGACCAAGTATATTCGTCACATATAGTTACTGGTGTCGATCGATGATATATGGCTTCGCCCGTCGATTCATCGTGATCTGTCTCGTACTCGGCTTGCAAATCATACTCTTGTGCACAAAAACATGCTGCCACAAGTTATGAGCTATCTTTCCTTGGCAACTTGATGACTTGAACCAGATTGTAGTGGATGGTTGGATCAATCAGGGTAAGACAGAGCTTGTTTGTTTTTAGGTCACAAAAAGATCCAACTGAAGCTAGTAAGTATCTCCCAAATAGTAGAGAGGTCTTGAAGTTGAGCTTGACGTCTAGGACATGTAAATATGTTGGAATTAGGGCATCACCGATCTGTACTTCAAGGTTTCGAACAATTCCTCCAGAGTTCTGCTGAAAACAATCCACAAAGATGAATGATTCTTCATCTTCAGACCTAAATGGTCTGCCATAATCTTGGGTAGGATGCTAACTCCAGATTATGTATCACAGAGGGCGCGAGAAAACTCAATACCTCTTATTGAGCAAGGTATTGTGAACTTCCTTGGATCGCTCTTCTTCTCCAATGTGATCCTTTTCTTCATACTATCTCTGACTTGATTAAACATCCTTCTGATGTCTTCTTCTGTCTCCTTAGCTTTTCTGAAGAACATCCACAATCTGTGAGAAAAGTAGGCTTCTTTAAAGGGTTTCTCTTCAGGTATTCTTAGAACTATCTTTCTAAAGCTTATCATCTCCTTCTCATTAACTCTCCTTTTAAGGTGTTTAGGACCTTCTCTTTTCTTTTTCTGAGAATTCTACCCTCACTTTTCTTTTCTATCTCCATGGACTCAATAATATCCGCGGGTTTTTTCATGATGGATGTTGGAGGGTTTCTGGAAGGCTTAGACTGCTCCATGAGTGCATTAAGTCGTGCGACGTCTATCTTAGGTAAATGCACTCGTCGATGGGGTACTGTATATCGAGTGACGGCTACTGGGGTGTGTCAGTCGATATCTTTAATACTATGTTGATTGATAGTAGAATCATGTTGTCGATTGATGGATGATGTTGTCGTGTTGACTTCGATAGGGATGGGTGGATGTGGGTGTCGTGCTGTGAACTCTTCGTGTGTCATAATCTTAACGGCATTGCACTCATAAGAAGTGTCCTCAAAGTGCATCGATCACAGCACGTAAATGTTGATCGGTCGCTTTGCTTTGGGTGATATCTATCAGATGATGTCAATCGATATGGACATGATCCGAATCCCATTGGACTCTCAGCTTCAAAATCTTGCAGCTTCTCGTGCTTCTCCACTGTTTCCGTCTCATCATCATGTGCCCATCGCCTCTCGATTACGGAGCCTCGCCATAAGAACTAAGTCGGAATCGGTCAGATTGGTAAATAAGTTATATATCGTGAAAACTACTTTTCATTTTCTTATCGAGTAGAAAAGGAAAAAATCAATCCCGTTTAGTTTTCTCTCAAGTCCACCGTCTAAACCTAAATCTCATTTTCAAAACCGAAACGAAAAAATACCAAACTAAATAATTTCACTTTTTTTTTTTATTTTTTTAGGGACAGTATGGTATTCAACAATCCAGAATGTGTCCTAATAGCTTAAAGTGATCATTCGTGATAAAAAAACTCAAAAAGTGACTCAAACTGTTAATCTCTCACATATAAAATTGTTACATACATATTTGTTTTCTTTACTATATATGAAAAGAGATAACAATAAGTAAAAAAAAAAGAGAAAGAGATAACAATACTTTGTTAAATTTATCATTACTTTTCTCGAAATTAAATATTACTCTCTCCGTTTTGATTTAATTGTCGTTTTAGAGAAAAAAAATTGTTTTAAAATAAGTGCTGTTTTATGATTTCAATGTAAAATTTATTTACTTTTTATTTCTATTTATTTTTCTATTGGTTGAAAGGTTGTTAGGTGTATCGATAATGATATTTTTATTTAGTAAATATGCAAAATTAAATGTTTTATTAATCTATGTACCGAAATCTAAAAACGACAAGTAACATGAAATATAAATATATGGAGTATTTATTAACTATATGCGTGTTATTATCGTCTTATCGGTTTTACCAGGGTCCCTCGCCGCGCCCGCATTTAAGTCTGTGACAATTGCAGTATTTTCCTTTCGCGTCAACAAGGCATTTGCTCAAGAAATATTCATATTCTTCAGCGCATGCAGCTTGACACAAATCCTTGCCATTTGGTTTACTACAGATCCCTTGCTTCGAACTTCGTTTTCCAAAACAGACCTTATCAACTTTTGGATTAATTTTGGCAAATGCTTTTCCTGTTGCAATATTAAGTGACCATGTAGTGGTATAAAACATATATAAAAACAACTAATGATATAATTTAGCCAAAAAAAAAAAAAAAAAAAAAAACTAATGACATAAAGACAAAATTTAGTGTTCCCTTGTAAAACACATTTGGTTTTGCAAGTGATTTATTTTTATTAATTTTTTCCTTTAAATAATTAAAATTTATTGTATATTTTAAATTTCAAAAACAAAATGCAACCATATTTTTCTCTCCATATTTTTTTTTAAAAAAATCACAATAGGATTTCTTAAAATCTTTGAGCACCTACCGTCAATCCCAGGCCAATAGTGCTTTACAGATGGCTCTTGAACAAAAAATATTATTTACCGTTTAAAAGGAATAAAATTTGTAAATTATGTAATATTTTAATATAAAATAAAATTGTTAATATATGTTAAACATTTAGATATACCATTATATTATCTATTTATTTATGTTAAAGTTGCAACAATATATTATCTAAAAATAATTATATACAAAATAAAATAGAATATAACTAACATTTTTTAAGTGCTATTTACAAATATGCTATTCAAAAACTTTAATTTTTCAATTTATTTAAGGTACCAAAAATTCAATTTTAATAATAAATTTAATATTTATTTTTAATTATGACAAAATATGTTGAAAAAGTTATAATAATCTCATCAAAATTTCCAGTTTTTTTATATAAAATGATGCATTAGTTTAGTAAAAAAACAAATCAATCATATAATTTTTAAACACAAAAGTAAAAGTAAAAAGTTACCCGCACATTCGTGGGGCTTAAACTCTAGTTCATGTTATATATTGAGGTGGCAGCCAGGAAAAATAAAAACGCTTTTAAAAATTAAAGGTTGTTAGTTTAATTAAACATCATACTGGGCTGTTCAATATCATAAAACCGAACCGTACCGAACCGAACCGAACCAAACCGAACCGAAATAGACAATATGGTTTGGATTTGGTATATACCATACAAACCGAATGGATATTATTTTCTAAAAGCCGCAGGATTTGGATATAGTTCAGTATATTACCGATAAAACCGAATAAACCGAATAAAATCGATCAAAGATAGAAACATGTAAATATGTATATATTTTATAGCGATATATGAAAATCATAAGTTAATTTGTTTGCTAATAACCATTTCCATATTTCTTACAGTAATAAAGAAGTCATGATTTGCAAAATACTTGAAGAATAATTAAATAACAATTCATCGCAACCGAGACTTCTTATTTTATTAGTCTTCTCTTTAATATTTTTGCTTTATTTTATGATTGACTAAATTGAAATAAAGATTATAAATTTGATGGACAACAATTATTGGAAAATTTTCACAATTTTTTAATCTATAAACGAACAGAGATTCGTGTTCAATCGAAGAAACATGACTTTGATGAACGCTAAATATGGAAGAATAGAAAAACACTATTTGGTGCTTCGTGCTTCTGTTTTGGTTTTAGTTTTTTATTTTTATTTTCATAATTTGGCGCTTTAATTTTAATAGATTTGATTATTTTATTAGATGGTACGTACAAGCGTTTTTATTTTGTTATTTCTTTATTTAAACTTATAATACTTTTTTAATAAATAACTATGTTGACAACACCACTCTAAAATTCATATAATATGATCACAAAATAAATAATTATGTTTTTTGGTATAAAACCGAATAAATCGAATACCGACAGTATATAAACCGAACCGAACCAAAGTGAATATGGATTTAGAATGGTAGTTGTATTTTACTAACCGAAATACCGAAAAAACTGAAAAAAACAAACCGAAACCGAACCGATATCCGGATTGAACACCCCTAATTCATACACACCAAATGTAACCGACAGATATAAACATATATGATCACGGCTTTTGGGAGATTTAAATATTATGATGTAAATTACCTTTAGAAATCAACATGAACATCATCAGAAAAATAACTATTGTTATACTCTTAGACATTGTTTTGTTTGTTTCGTCAGCATATACATTGTTTTGTATCACTTTTTTAGTTGATTGAATTTTTATGTATCTCATTCTTGAACTGTTGTATATAAACAATTTTGTATTCTAAATAAAGTAGAGAAGAAAAAGTAATCCTCAAAAAACGCCTATAATACTGCTAAAAGAGAGAGAGAGAGAAATGTATGAATGAATAGGATCTGTTTTTTTTTATTTGGCTCTTTTAAGCATCACTTTAAAAAAATTATTATGTAACAAAATTCAAATACTAAAATAAAATAAATTAATATTTAATAAATCAATAAGCACAATAATAATAAATTTTGTCTACCCTAAATTAGGCTACAGTTATAATGAACAATATTTGATAAATAAAATATAGATATTATTTTGATGTTTCCAATTATAAATCAGATATATATATATATATATATATTTTAGAATAAAAAATTCAAGAGAAATTAGTAAAATAACTAATTAATCATAAAATATCTAGGTGTTTCCTTCACCATGTGTAGTAAAAACAATTAAAATTTAATTATATTTTATTAAAATTTTAAATATTATTATTTTCTTAACAATATTTTATTATATATTTGATTTGATCAAACACAAAATTAAATTAAACTATTTTTAAATTTTTAAGTTATATTTAAGAATATGTATGTATATATTCAAAAATATAATCTTAGATAAGTTTTTCTATCTCTTTATTTTGGTTAAATATATTAAATCAGATTTAATAAAATTAGTGAATAATATATAAAATTTATAATTATCAAAAATTAAAAATAAACAGTATTTATTATATATATATATATATATATAAGAAACTCATGATTTTACGATTAAAAACTTATAATTAAAAATGTATAAATTTTTGAAAATTTAGAAATAAAATTGTAGAATTATAAATGATAGAATTAAATAAATTTTAGAAACTCATACTGTCATATTTGGATATTTTTATTTTAGTGGTTATCTATGAGTTATTAACATATTCTATAAATATTACCAAATTATCTTTTTGCCATCAAATAAACACAAACTTATACAGACTCCGTGAATCAAGCTGAGAAATTTGCATCCATGTGAACGACGAAAGATTATTGGTGTCTAACACAACATGCCAAACGATCCGCTCTTGAATTTTCCGTTCTAGGTACATGAATGATTTTTGAATTCAGAAAACTTTTTTGTAAAATCTTAATATCCTCCAGATAACTTGCAAACGCTGGCCACTCTGCTGGTTCCGAAACTATCTTCACCAACTGAGAACAATTCATAGCAAATGTGACCTGAAACTGTCTCAAAATTCTCATACATTTCATTGCCCAAATCTGAACCTCAACCTCAGAATAAAGAGGTGAAAGACTAGCCCGGACATTTTGTGCCCCCATTAGTCTTTCAAAATCCTCCAAAGTACTAAAGTATCCTTGTCTCGGTAAGGGGTTTTTATCCTTCCACGAGCCATCTATGAATCACCATCTCCTTGGAATTGTTGGAGTACGCTGCACATTTGCGTGTACCATCCGCCGTATTTCCAGATCATGTGCCGCAGTCCACATAGTTGATTCTGCCTCTGCCAATTTAAGTGTATCCTGGAATCCATATCCAAGTTACTAAACACCTTTGTTGTTCCTTGCTTTCCATATATACCATAAAATCCATGCAAATTGATGATCATCTAGCTTTGAAATGACCCTCCAGAATATATGATCAATATTAGTAAATAGTGAGCTCGTAGGAAATACATCTGGATTCGATGGAATTGTTGATAGTGCCTAAACTTGCCTCGCTGGAGAATATTCAAAAATACATGATTTATTGATTCCTCATCGTTCCCACATCTGGCACAGCCTATCTCCCTTTGCAACCCTCTTGCTTTCATATTTTTTTAACAGTTACGCATCATGATACAATCTGTCATAGAAAAAGCTTTAATTTTGGAGGGCACCTCACTTGCCAGCAAAAAACTTTTAGTAGGTCCATAGAACTCTGGTGGTTTATCTGCATTTGGGTATACCCTTTTTACATGATATCCAGATTTTTACCATATATTTTCCATTGTTAGTAAAATGCCACTCATCCTTGTCTCCCAACTGACTTCTACTAAGTCGTATACTTTCGATAATTTTCGCATCCTGGGGATCCACCAAAGTCTGAATTGCCTGTAAATTCCAAGTTCTGGAACCCAGGATAATCAGGGAATCCATAGTAAGGTCCGTAACAAATTATGATGATTTTTGTTTGCTGGTCTCGGGAGAGTGGTTGGGAACCAATGATCATTCCATACAGAGATAAATGAACATGTTCCCACCCTTTTGAAAAGTCTTTTGCTAACCAGAGATCTAGCAGGTACAATACTCCTCCATCCATATGATGGGGAATATAAACTGATCGGTTCCAGGGATGAAACATTCCTGAAGTACCATCCTTTAAACACTCGAGAGAACATATTGTTTGGCTTGTCAATTAGATGCCATAATTGCTTCCAAGCATCGTCGTATTGAAGTCCATAAAATCTTTAAAATCCAATCCACCATCTTCTTTTGGAAGACACTTTTGTCCCATAATTTCCAGTGCATTTCTTTTGTACTTCCTCCAGGACTCCACCAAAATTGTGCCAATGTCCTCATCAATTTCTTTATAGTTGCTTTTGGTAGTCGATAACACGACACTACATGATTTGGTAAAGCCGTAACAACAAACTTAATCACAACTTATTTTCCTCCTTTAGTAAAGAACTTAAAAGTCCATTCATTGATCCTGGTAGTTAACCTTGTACAAATCCAAATACTTGAATCTTAGATCCTCCTAGATTCTTTGGGAATCCCAGATAGGATCTCATGCCTCATGTGTTTTGTATCCCCAATATATTTCTCATCTCACGTCTTCTGGATTCTTTAACCTTATGTCCAAACTGGATTGAAGAATTTTGAAAATTTATCAGTTGACCCGATACCGCCTCACAATCCTTCAAAATCCTGAGAATAGTTTCGCACTCATCTTTCTGTTCCTTACAAAAGAAAAGACTATTATCCGGAAAAAAAGTAGGATGGGAAATTGATGGACATGCACTTACCACTTTCATGCCCGTCAATTGTTTTCCATGTTCCGCTTTTTTGATATTTGCAATTAAGGCACGGGTACACAGAATAAATAGATATGGGGATAGTGAATCCCCTTGCCTAAAGCCCCTATGTGGAATTATCAGCCCTCATGGTTGACCATTTAGTAATACCCGATACTGAACTAAGATATACATTCCATCATTAATCTAGACCAATGTGGATCGAATCCAAGTTTATTAAGAAGCGCTTGTATAAAATCCCACTCCACTCTATCATATGCTTTACTCATATCCGTTTTGATCGCCATATACATGTTTTAACAAGATTTATTTGCTCTCAATCCATGAAACATCTCCAGTGCGATCAGAATATTGTCTGATATCAACCTTTCGGGTACAAAGGCGGATTGGGTTTCCGAAATAAGTCCTCGTAAACAAATTTTCAACCTCTCACATAAAACTTTGGAAATGATCTTATACCCCACTTTACATAGACTAATAGGTCTCAACTTTGTCATCTTTGTGGATCTTTCTATTTTTGGAATCATACAGATATTGGTAAGATCCAGCCTTGGATCCATATCTCCTGTAGTCAAAAATTATTGACCAACCGAACCACATCATCCTTAGTTATATTCAACAATACTTGGAAAAAACAGAGCAGTCATTCCATCCGGTCCCGATGCTTTTTCAGGATACATCATAAATAAAATTTGTTTTACCTCATCTTCCGTTGCTACTCGTAATAGCCTTTGATTCATCTGAGGAGTAATAGATGGTGTTACTTCCTCTAGAAAATGATCAAAATCTGATGGAGAAGTAGTACTAAATAGATCCTCACACCTTCTCCACCCCCATTTCATTTGTTATACAATTACCCGCCTCATCGTATAAGTCCAAAATCTTTTCCGAACTTGTCTTTGCTTTGTTAATGCAAGATAAAATTGAGTATCAAAGTCCCTGATATCATGGATTTTACCCATTTTCAACCATAATTTATATATGTTTTTGGAAACAAAAGGATACTTCTAGTACCTTTTTAGAAGCTTTTACAGGTTCAGGTACCCATTGGTGTAAACTAGCCATTATGGAGCTGATATGGTGGCTTTATGTAGATAAGAGCCAAACGATGTTGAAGCTATCGACTGATGTTCATTACAAAGAATTGACCGATAAACAGCTACGAAGATCGATCGATTAAAGACGTGTCGATCGATTCAGAAGTCCTCCGAGTAATTAATTACAAACTAGAAGATCTAATTGCTTCATGAGAGTTCAATAATTACACTTTAAGTCCATGGCCGCCTGTTAGGTTATATCAATAGGGTTTTGTATTACTTTAGAGGCAGACTTGCCTATAGACCTTTTAAACCTAATTTGAAGAGAAGCATCTTGTCACCCTTGAGAGAGCTTAGGAGTAGAGAGAGAGATCTGAACTGCATAACAGAGAAGATCTTAAACTCCTTTGCTTACTTTATTCTTTACTGTTTCTCTTATTATTATTATTATTATTATTATTATTATTATTATTATTATTATTATTATTATTATTATTATTATTATTATTATTATTATTATTATTATTATTATTTAAAAGTATTATTCAAACCATCATGATTTTGTCTCTTATGAATATGTTTGAGTAATCTCTCTTGTTAGATTTAGGTCTCTCATTGAGGTTGACTCATGTATTGCAATTAACTATTGCTAGGGTGTTTAAAATATAGTTATTCATCTAGTTGTTCTTAATGCTATGCTAAGGATTGATCACCCTTAACTTAGATCTTAGGATTAATTTGGACAAATGAGAACTTGGCAGATCCCTAAAAACCAAACTGGTATGTACTAGTCCCACTGAGATCACACGAGAGTTACCTCTTAGTAAAGACTAGAGAACCGATTCAAACCCATTACTAAATCTCGTTGGAAGCAATATCGTTCGACGGGATAACCATCTTGTCGACCGATATAGCAAAAGGTACATCGATCGATATTTATATGAAATCATCGATCGATACTTTCTTGCGATCATCAAACGATAGTTGTTGATCCGAAATTTAGTAGAAGATAATCAATTAGATTAGACCTTAAGTTTGAGTTAAGAACTATGAATAATAAAAACCATAAATAATCTGCATGCATGTCACACCTGAGAAAATACGTCTAGCTACCCTTCTTCCTCTTAACAACCCAAAACAATCAACCGAGCAATCAATTGCTCATCATCTTAATTACTGTTTTAAGACCTACTTGTCTAGCTTTATTTCGAAGACTAAATAATATGTTGAGTAATCCTAGAGTCTCTGTGGATTTGATCCCTAAATACTACAATTGAACCTCTTATTTGAGAGAGTAATTCACTCTTTAGGGTAATTTGAGTGATATCAGTCCCCCGATGAGTACCACATGTTCCTGCTTTTCTGGTACCAGTACTCCTCCTCATCCCTATATGCATCATGTAATTTTTGAGAGACCTCAAGAATATCGTCTTGTGATATATTATCATTGGTTTGTACCTCCTCCAAAGCTTTATGAAGATCTGCAATTTTTTTTCTTCCCATATGGTGGGTTATTTTTCCTCCAAGCCGCAATTTTGTGTCGGCAATTACTAATTTTTGATACAATATCCTCAGAGCTTCCGTTAATATGTTCCTTCCATCCCAGAGCAATTGATTCCAAGAGACCTTCCTGTCCAATCCATCTCTTATCAAACCGAAATTGACCTTTCTTTTTAGGACTTTATCCCCTATGAAAGCTACCACCGGTCTATGATCTGACCATGTCATACCTAAATATTCCGTATAAGAACAAGGGAATGGAGTATGCCAGTCTCATTGGCGAGTGCGCGGTCCAATCGACAGCTAATCATTACAGCTCCCTTTCCTTTTCCTCGTCGACCCTGCAATGAAATTTTATTTCCCCTCGCCGGAAACTCGAGTAAGCCACTATTCCTTATCATATCATTAAAAGGAACAAAAGAATTAACACTCCGTAAAGATCCACCTTCCTTCTCATGGTTTCCAGTTATTTCATTCAAATCCCCAATTATAAACCATGGTTCTGACCTCGCTAAGCCATACCTCGTTAGTTGTTCCCAAACATGTTCTCTTAATTTCTGAAGCGGGTCTCCATAGACAAACATTATTTTTTTTTACCAAGTGCCACTGCTTCCACGTCTATCATCATGTTACTCGTATATAGTACATGTATTTGGAGTTCATTATTATAGAAAAGTGCTAGCCCTCCCCCCCCCCCCTCCCACTCTTTCCGTTTGAGTCCACGGTTACCAAGTTATCATAGCCAAAATGGGTTTGCAACCCTTGGACAAAAACTGCATCTTGTTTTGTTTCTGAAAGAAATAAAAAATCTAGTTTATAGTTTTGCCATATTTCCCTTAAGTAACTCATAGTCCATTTACTTCTCACCCCTGTTCAATTCCAACTAAGAATCTTCGTATAAATTTTTTTTTGGGAAACTCCATTGAATCTATATTTCTCAGCTCAATGGAGCTTACTGAGAGATATATATATATTCAATGTTATCTTGATATCTCATAATTCCTAAAAAACCTATTTTCCACCTTCGTATAAACCATGTTAAAATACCGAATATCCATATCTCATGAGAGTTTACTGTCGATCTGACCTCTCTCAAAAGATCATGAGTGTCACCAAACGTAAATTTCAACATAGACGTAAACGTAAGACTCCCCATACGACCCATGAGCAGTTTCCAACCATTATTTATAACACCAAAAGGAAACTCAGTCCGTGTTGTACACCTCTGTATTTCAGAACAAAAAATATTAACTTGCCTTTGTTTTAAAAACTCCATCACTTTGTTCCCATACAAAACTTCTCACAACCAGAACATAATGAAACCGATAGAAAATACAGTTAGCTACACTATGGTAACATAACACAAGATACCGAAACGTTACCATATGAGATCTCTTTTCACCCTCCATGATTGCCAAGTCATGTTGAACCATAAAATGCAAACCCTGATCGAATAGAGCAAGGCGCATACCAATCTTCCAGCTCTCCTTACCAATTGTCGGGAGCCTCTCCCAGAAACGCATACATCTTTGAAAAACCCCAATCTCAACCATTGTCCACAATTAAACCTCATGTTACCATTCCATTTAAACCATAGTATCAGTCCAGTGTTTACAAACACACATACCAGACTTATGGATTGTTTCAGTCGAATACCAGTATCATGTCCATCACCAAAAACCTTCTTGCCAGACCTCTTGAGGCCAAGCCAATGAAATAACATTACCAAAGAGAACCAGAGACAAACGGTAGGCACCATGACCAAACCACAACAAAAACCAATAAGTCCTAATTTATTCCATATCTTTAATTCGAAAATAACATAACACCCGCTTGGTAATACAACCAGCACTAAATTAAACCCAGCAAAGACAACAGACTTGCTCGAAGAGCTTATTATGAGAAAAAAAAACAAAACCAGAACCGAAAAAACCAAATAAACCTGTAACTCTTTCTTTGATTTAATCTGAAACATAAAGCTTCTAAGTCTTTGTAATTGGTTTCAGGTATGAGGGACCCTTCTCCTCCATTTGTTTGGAGCTTCCACCTTTCGTAGCGTTCTTCTTGACTGTTGTACGCTTACGAAGAGATAGCAGGACTTGGACGAACATCTTTTTCGAGGCTCCACTACAACAGCCGAGAACAGTTGTTTGCGAGTTCCTGTCTTTTTTTCTGCATCCCCATCGACCAGTTCCATTCCCCCTACAGTGTCACTATGTTTACCCTCTTGTAAAACCTCACTGGTTTCCTCCAGAGTCCCATCCTTATCCACCCTACCAGTGAGATTATCAAAATCAACATCGGTTTCAAAACTATCCTCCACCCCATCCCCCAAAGTTTTATCCTCTTCTAATTCCATCATATCCTCCTCTAACTTCTTAGAATCCTCCGCTAAGCTTTCACTAACCAAATCCAAACGTTTTCCAGTTCCACAAGGTTCTCTACAGCCTCTACAGGACTGGAATGAACCAAAGCTAATACATGATACTCTGCCAAAGACTTAACTGTGGCCCCATCCTCCTGTAGTAAGCTTCGCCTATCTCTTTCCATCCTTTCCCAGAAAACAATGCAAATCCAGACCCGAAGCCATAGTTTCCAAACCTTAGTATATGAAGATCGGGTTTTTGAAATCCAAATCTCAAAACCGTTAGAGAATGATCTCATTTTAATGAGAACAAGTCGCAAACCTCTGAAATACCTTAATCATCCGTATATATTTGTCTGCAGACTAATATATATCTAACTAATTCAAATTTTAACAATTTTTTTTTATTTTAATCTAAATTATTTAATTAGCTTCAAATATTAAATTAATAAAAATGTAGTTTTTGTACACATGTAAATCACATTATCATCATAATAATCTAATAAAATTTTACTTTAAAATAACATAAAATATAAATCTACAAAAACCATTAGAAATTATCAGTGAAGCTTATGAAGTCATCAAAGTTTTAATTGCATTTTATTTGAATTTCTTCTTCATATGAATTTATAGTGATACATATTAACAACATATATAATAATTTACAAAATACTTCTATTTAGCTAAATGTTTTTAAAGGCAAAAGATTGTATTTTTGACTTCATCACCTTTCAATTCAAATTTTTAAAATCAATGTCTCATGCATAATATATATTCCAAACATCAAACATTCATGATCTTGATGTAAATAAATTGAATTATTTAAATATTTTTTATTGGTGAGATAATTTGGTGGCATAAAAGTGAAATAAATTTTCTTTCTAAAATAAAAAAAAATTAAAGTGTTACAGGTTTATAAAATTTGATAATACTCTTTAATAATAATTATCTCCGAATATGATGAAAATATTTATTAAATATCATTAAAGTGTTTAAAAACTAACAATTCAAAAAGCTATGTATTAAAATTAATGACTCAACTTAAATAATAGAAAATGACAAATAAGCTTCTAAAAATAGTAAAACGTGACAAATAAACAAAATATCCTAAAATCATGGAAAATATGACAATTAATCAAAACTAAAATTACCACCTAAAATTATTCATAAATAAATAAAATTATCAATTAAAGTTATTAAGAACATGACAAAATAAATAACCTAAATTATGGAGAATATGAAAAATAATCAAAACTAAATTATTAAAAAATAATAATTAAATTATCTAAAATTAAGAAAAACATTACAAATAAGAAAAAAATAACCTAAAATTATGGAGAATGTGATAACTAAGAAAAATCACTTCATAAATAATAGTATATATATATATATATATATAAACTAAAATTATTAAAAACATAATAAATAAGTAAATTACTAAAATTATGGAAAACTTGACAAATAAGTAAAATTACCTAAAATTATGGAGAACATATCTTATAGATAGTTTAGAAAAAAAATATATATATATATATATATATATATATATATATATATATTTTTGGTTGACTAATATTTAATGATAAATTGTTTTGTATCTTATTTTTTAACTTTTATTGTAAAAATATTGTTTTCAGATAGGAATACAATATATATATATATATATATATATAAGAATTTTCTTTTTTTTGGATAATTCTATAATTTTATTTTATAATCAATAAAATAAAATTTTTAAATCCTAATAAAAATATGACAAATAAGAAAAGCTAATATAACATATAAATTTAATATTAATAAAATAAAATTCGTTTTTATTTATATACATGATTCATTAAGGCTATTTTTTAATTAATAAATTAGTGACTCAGCTAAAAACAAATAATAAGTCAGTGATAATTTAGCTAAAATCTAATAAAAACATGACAAATAAGCAAAATTAGCTAAAATCAAAGAGAACATGACAAGTAAGCAAAATCACTTCATAAATAATAGTATAGATTTAAAAAGTTTACCAAAATACAAATCAACATTAAATCTAGTTATTCATGTCATATTTAGGCATAAGCTATGTCATCATTTTTTTTGCTAATATAATTGTGGTGATGACATACATGTAAACAAATCACTTCTTAAATGATGTATTAGGGCAAAGGACTAGACTAACCTGTAATTTTTAGATTACTAGATTAACTCTTGAAACATACAAATTTACAGTTTTGCCATAAGTATTTAAAAATATTACACGTCAATATTGTAAGAAAGGAAAAATAGGCAAACGCCAATAGGGGGTGTATTCAAATTAACATTTGAGGTGATTTTATTTTTAATGGAGTTTTGGATGATTGTAGAGATTTATGTGATTTTTAAACCACTCTAGAATATAACCTAAAACTATGAGATTTGTGTTTTAATTTTTTTTTTAATTAAGAAAATTCACCCAAACACCCTAAAATCACCTAATAAATTTAATACTCCACAACTTAAATTTTTTTCAATAACAGTGGATTCCAAAGTACTTTACGAAATGTCAAGTTCAATAACAGTGGATTTTAAATGAGTTTTTAAAATTTATGTTTGAATAACTGTGGATTTATCATTTTAATACAAATCACCTAAAACTATCGGTTGAATACACCTCCTTAATTATCATAGTTAATTAATTGCATGTTGAAATTTTCGAACTCTGATTCTCAATTTCATCAACTTTAAACTTTCAACTCTGTTAAATTGAAAAATCTGAGATTTGTGAAGAATTGTGTTCGATAGTAGTTACCGTTTATTCCTGTTTTTATTTAAATTCAAAAAAAAACACTGAGAATATTGTTGGTTTATATGTGACTAACGGTTGTATCTTTTTGCTTTGATTTCAGGTTGGGCAAACAAGAAGACGGTGACCATTTAGGTAGCTGATAAGAAGCAAGGTGTGGTACTTGGAACCACCAAGACAAAGAAACAAAACAAGATAAAGCTTTATGTTAATTAACAAGTCTGTCCTCAAGAAGGAGTTCCCTAGGATGGCCAAAGCCGTTGCCAACCAGGTATAACTCTTTTCTTTCAATGATTGTTGTGCGTTGTTATGTTTGGTTGCCTATAGCCTATAAGTTATTCTCTAGATTGGTTGGTTTTTAGCCTTCTCCAGTGTTGCAGTGAATTGATACATTTTGATTATAGTTTTGGTTTTAAGAGGTGTGATGAGAAATCTAATGCATATGATGACATGTTGTGTTTTTGACCCATTCTAACAATGTTTTCTAAATTGTGTAGAGTCTTTATCAAGTCTTTCTAGTTTTTCTGGAGTCATTACAGGTCTAAAGTTGTATTGGATGAGAGATGAATCATTTGGAACAAAAGAGGCAGAAAAGAATACAAATTGGAGATTTTCATGTAGGAACACCTTGAGGACATGCTTCTGCGGCACAAATTTTTAAAGAAACCACTATTATTTCGTCATTTGCCATAATCATCCCATATTTTTCTCACAACCCTCAGTAGTCTCCATATAACTCTTCCTCTTTCCTATTATTTTTGTAAGCTAATTTTTACAAAGAAACCAGACTCTAGAATTGTCATTGTTGCGATTTGCTACTTTGTAAGAGGAGAAGGCCATCTCTCTCTCGATTTATAGAAGAAATCCCTGAACCCTATTTGAAATAGGCTATTTCTATACTATTGCATTAGTATTTTATGTTTTATTCACTCTTGTTCTCTGTGTTTTCGTGCTCATGGCTGACTGCGAGGGTTGGCTCGGATTGCCGTTGGATGTTTTGGATGGTCAGTTCGATTACAAGGAGGTCGTTGCAAGGTTTAGCTCGGATTTCTGTTACTCGTTCCTTGAACAAGATGATTTCTCTATCTATCGAGTCAGCCATAACATTTTCTGATCAGGTGTGCTGTGGCTGAGAGTTAGATGGATCTGTAACCCCTCCCCCCCCCCTCTTTTTAGCGCCAAATTGTGAGAAACAAAATTCACATCGTTAATTTCCGTTTAAATTAGAAAAGTTAGGAAAAATTCTAAATTTCCAGAGGTCCCATATACCTGCTAAACCACACGCCAAACAATCAGAATACGAAAGTAAAGACGAGAAATAATAAGAAATCGTAAAAAAAAAAGTAAAAGGTGTCTTATTCCGAATTCGCATATGAGCTTTACAACAAGGTAGAAGCATGTCGGTGAGATCCCTAGTTCTTAAAACTTAAATCTGCAGAACCTAGTTGAGTCGCATGTCCTATAACAAAATGATTAGAGTTTGATTATGTGTTGTGCAATCAGTGCTAGAAAACTAGGTACCAATCTCTCTCTCTCTCTCTCTCTCTCTCTCTCTCTCTCTCTCTCTCTCTCTCTCTCTCTCTCTCTCTCTCTCTCTCTCTCTCTCTCTCTCTCTCTCTCTCTCTCTCTCTCTCTCTCTACGTAATGTTATAACACCTGTTCATTCTGAAATTTATTTGGAAAATGATTATGAAAAGAACAACCCACAAACAAATCTGTAATATTCACAAAAGCCAACCAAATCAATCAACAAACGAAAAATAAAAAAGAAACCATTATAGATATTGTTTGTTTTTGTTTTTGGCTTCCTCACTGTGGTGATGAAGGCTTTGTTGGGTGAGAAGATTTCCCAGTGAGTGCCTTTTTCACCTTTGAAATTGAATGTTTCACCTTTGAGCCAACACCAGAGAGAATGCCATGTGATTTCTTTTGAGTTTTGATGATGCTAACTGTATCTTTAGCTTCAACCATCACAATGGAATCTGGGCTTGTTTTATCATCTTTATGTTCATCTCCATCCTCATCTTCTCCCTCTGCCTTAGCCTCTTCTTCGATGCAAGGTTCTGTTGTTGCAACTTCAGTATTGTCTGTTACTTTCACATTTTGGATGAGGTCTGATAGGGACTTCCTAGCGGGTTCTTTTACTATTGTTTCAGTCTTATCCTCCCTATCTTTTTGCTGCACCTCTTCTGCAATCTTTAGATTCTCTATCTTTGGAACATCATCAGCTATTTCCCTTTTCTGTTGGGTTGGAACTTCATCTGCTTGCTGCAAAAAATAAAAAACAATGAAGATCAGCTTTTGTTTGTAGGAATTACTTGTGACTTAGGAACAATTTGTGTCCATTACTCCATGAAAAAGGTAAGATGATTATACCTTTGGTGGTGTTTCACTGACAGGAGACAATTTGTCAATCTCTTGAATCTTGGGTTTTGATTTTTCTGTAACATCATCAGTGTTCTTCATACTGTTCAAAAAATCCACTGGTGTGTCCTCCTGAAGAGAACTAATTCAGTTTAGATATAGATGATTGTCAAATTAAAAACAATAAAATACTATAATGTTTTCTTTCAGACCTTTTCTTCTTTCATCTCTTCCTTGATAGTAGTTACAGTATTTGTTTGCTTACACTCCTCTTCTTCATAGATCTCTTTTGTTGCTTCCTGGCCAATTTTTCCAGACATGTTGATAATATGTGTTAGATAATATCACATTAAAAAGTTCGGTTAGCAATGAAAGACAATTGGTAGAACAATATTGGATCTAAGCTAACTAAAATAGTTATGTTTCTTTGCTTTAGAGATTACCTCTTCAGTGGAAACTCCATGTTTAACTGCATCTTTTAGCTCTGTCTTCACATATTCAACCTCCTTCTCTTCTACTGAGCCTGATTCTTTCATTTGCGCTACAACTGAATCAAGGCCATAATCTTTAATTTCATCTTCGGTGTTCTTCGTAATGTTCAAACTATCCTCTGTTGTTTTCTTCTGCACATAACCAATTCGGCTTAGTTATAGAAAAGGAAAAAAAACAATAAAAAAACTGCATAATGTTCTCTTTCATACCTCTTCTTCTTTGATCTCTTCCTTGATAGCAGTTGCAGTATCTTCTTGCTTGCACTCCTCTTGATTGATCTCTTTTGTTGCTTCTAGGCCAGTTTTTTCACCTATGTTCTTCTGCATTGACAATATCACATTAAAAAGTTTGGCTAGCAAGGAAAGACAAAATATTCTATGTAAGTTAAATAAAATATAGTTATGAGTCTTTGCTTTAAATATTACCTCTTGTGTGGAAACTCCATGTTTGATTGCATCTTCCGGCTCTGTCTTCACATAACCAACCTCCTCCTTCTCCTCTATTATGTCTGAATCTTTCTTATGTGCTAAAACTAAATCATGGCCATCATCTTTTATTTCATCATCAAGATCTTCCTGCACATATTTGAGATCAATAGACTGTTTCTCTTGTCCAAAGCCCTTGGACTGATCTTGCAGTTGCACTTTTTCGCTTGTGATCAAAGCATCAACAGTTTCCTCGTTTTTATCTGATACGGCCTGAGACTTAACATGTTCTTCAGTTAATTCTTTCTCAGCTACACTCAGAGGCTCTGTGGTTTTCCTCTCTGATGTTAATACCACGTTCACCTCTTGATCATTCCCCAACACACTGTGAGCTTCTTGCTCTTTTCCTACTTGCGGTGTAGTAGCGGAATCATGACCACCTCCGAGCTCACTTGCATCTTCTTGATCATTATTATTCACTTCTGGTGAAGAAGTTTCATCGGTTTCCCTTGTCGCATAAAGAAGAGTACCAAGCTTCTCATCTTGTAACTCCTCATTCTTCTTTTCCTCTTTAATATCAAAAGTCTGGATTTCTTCTTCAACAGTTTCTTGAGCCTCTGCGTTGTGCTCCTCCTTAGATATCTCACAATCTCTGGAATGCTCTTCTTCTTGTAGGCTTATCTTCTCTGATGTTGAAGCATTTGCATCTTCTTGTTCCTTGCCTTCTTCTTGATTTGATGGAATCAGAATTTTCTCACCAGGTAACACTTCTGTAAGTGACGAATCAGCTGGAATTTCTTCCTTACACTCTGCAATCTCTCTAGTTTCTACTTGTAGTGTCTCTTCTACATTGACTTCAAGCTCTCTGCTTATGCTGTCTTGTAACATGCTTGCTTCTATTATCTCAGAAGCTGGAGTTGCCCCCACGACAAGACTCTTCTCCAGGGTTTCTGGTTCTGCATAGATTGAATTCAAATCATTTCCTCTCTCATTCTCCTCCAATGTAGTCTGGAGTTCTTTCAAGATTCCAACAACTGGAAGAGTTGAGCTATTCTCATCTCCGTGCTCTGCCTCTCCTATTGACTTTGAGAAAGTAATATCATCTGAGCTATTTTGGTTCACTACAGAATCTTGATCTTCCATAACTGCGCCGGGTTGTAGAGTTCCAAGATCCTTTAACTCTTCCTGCTCCAGGCATGCATCTTTTGGAGCATGTGGTAAGCTTTGTCCTTCCATTATCTCAGCCACTTGGGTGTCAGTTTCCTTTGTATCTTCTTCATCTTCTACCTCTGTGACTTCAGTTGAAGTCTCAATCTGATCATCTGATTCTTTTGGTTTTGTTTCTCCCACACTCTCTTCTGTTGCTGCAGAAACATGCCGTTCCTCTTGTTTTTCACTGAATGATTCACTTGGAACAGTTTCAGTAGGGAGGATTTCTTCTTCTTCTTGTAACTTATGTGCCTTTGTTTCTTCTTGGTGAATCTCCTCAACCTCCTTTGCAGCTTCATCATCAAGTTCTGAAACTAGTTCAGAGGGATGTGCATGTGATGCTTCAACTGGAAGATCCTGAACATTCAAAGCTTCTACCTTGTGTGGTTCCTTTGTTTCTTCTTCTTCTTCTACTTCAACTTGTTCGGAAACTAAGGATGGAGTCTGATCAACCACAGCTTGAGATTCCTTTGTTTCTTCTTCATGAATCTCCTTAATTTGCTTTGGAATTTTGTCTTCTAGTTCTGTAATAAATGATGGACTCTGATCACCCTTAGCTTCTAAGCAAACTTCCTGGCTCTTCTTGTCCTCCACCTTTGGGGTTTCAAGATTCTCAAACTCTTCTTGCTTAGTGCATTTATTTTCTGATGTCTTTGAAGCATCTAATAAACCCACTGTTTTGTCTTCATTTTCTTTCTTTGTCTCTGCAACTAGAGTCTCATTATCATTCTTCTCAGAAGAATCAACCATATTTTCTTCTTCAAGCTCTCTTGTTTCTCCTTTCTCTGTGGGAATAATGACCTTCTCCTGCTCATTTCTGAGGCTTTCCTCGTTGGCTTGTTCTTCCTCCTCATCTATAGAGAATTTATCAGTCAAAGAAGTTTCAATATCTCTAGTCTGTGCAACGGTTGCTTCTTCCTCATGGCTTTCTGTTATTGTTGCGTTAACTTCTCTTTTTAGTTGAACCGCCGTAACATCAGATAGAGTCTCTTCTGCTTTTGACTCATCTACTTCAGAAATCTCTTTGTCTTGCTTCAGCTTCTCTTCTTCAACCAGTATAGAGGATCCTGTTCCAACATCTCCCATCGGTTCTGTCTCCTTCACTTTTTCTTCTTTTTCTTCTTCTACCTTCTCAGCTTCTTCCACAGTATCGCTTTCCTCTGGAGGTGATGGAAATGAACTATGAGGTTCAACAGTTTCAACAGCCTCTGCTACTTGTTCTTCCTCATTTTCTTTCAGGTCTTCAATCTCTTGGGCTTCCCGTTCCTCTGAAACTGGGGCAGATGAAGCTTGATCAGATTTTTCTTCCACAGGAGTCTGATGTGCACTAGTACTATCTTCTTCACTCGTTTGCTCTTTCGTTTCATTTTCTTGCTCATTTGGTGGGCATGACTCTTCTTTTTCTTCCTTGGCCTGTACTCCAAGCTCACTACTTTCCGGAACTATTACTGTCTCTTGACTTTCTTGATGCAGAGTTACTTCTTCTTCTTCTTGTTTTTCTTCAATCTTCTCATCAACAGTTTTGCTTGTTTCCTCTAATAGTTCAGAAGGAGATTCAAGGGATGGCCTCTGCATCTTCTCAGATGGTACATCAAGAAGATTCGCATCATTCTCCTTATGTTTGATCTCAGCAGATTCTTCTCTTTCCTGGTTCTCATCGATGATTACATGCTGTTTGAAATAAACAAATTTTAAGGAATGTAGAGAAACTGTCTCATCATACATATATATATAAATAGAGAGAGAGATTGTATCCTTACCTCATCAGATGAAATGACTGCCTCTGTTTCCTCTTGTTCTTTTTCCTCTTTCAGGTCCAATCTTGCTTCTGTGTCTTCTTTTGCCACTTGTCTTTCTTCTTCTTCTTCTCCATCTATTGGGCTATGCACTGCCTCTGATTCATTGATCTCTGTCTCCAATGTCTTTAACACTGTAGCCTCTTGGACTGCTGAAGTATCTACAGACTCAGCTTCATTTACACTGGTCTCACCTTGTTGCGTCTCTCTCACTTCTGTCTCCTCATCTCTTTTCTTTGCCTCTTCAGACAAACCTCCATTATCAGCTTCGGTTACTTGGATTTTTATTGCATCCTCCTCGCTTGATATTTGGACAATAGGTTCTTCCTCCACTTTTTCATCTTCAATCTTCTTGGAAACAGTTTCTTGTTCATGCTCCTCTGGCTCCATAGCCTCAAGACTTCTCTGGATTTCTTCTAATACTTGTTCTTCCTCATTTGCTATTATGTCTTCAACCTTTACGTCGTTAACAACGATACCACCTTCATGTTCCTCTGATGGTGATGCAGATGAAACATCCATAACTCCATCAGATTTTTCTTCTACAAGACTCTGCTGGTCATTTGTTGGTTCATACACCTCTAGATGCTCTTGATGCAACGTTGTTTCTTTTGGCAGGCTTGATACTTCTTCTCCATGATCCTTACTTTCTGGTACTGGAAATGTCTCCTCTTCTTTTATCTCTAATCCATAAGCCGAAGAAGAACCTTCTTGTTGCAGTGTTACTTCTTCTTGAAGTTTTTCTTCCATCTTATCATCTACAGTTGTGATTTTTTCCTCTGATGATTCAGAAGGACACTCAAGAGATGAAGTCTGCATCTTCTCAACTGATTCTACAAGCACTTTTTCATCGGTTTTGGTTTGATCAATTTGCTCTGCCTCTGGCTCATGTAATTCTCCCATTACTTGAGTTCCATCTACCTCTCTCTTGTCATCCTTAGGCTCCTCTTTCAACACAAGTTCTGATGGAATGTGCTCAGTTTTATCCTGGCTTTCTGTCTTGGCTACTAGGACTGCCTCGGCTTGAAGTTTTTCTGAATCTCCAGATGGTACATCAATAAGATTCTCATGCTTCTCCTCAGTTCTTTCGCCTTGAATGGTTTCCTTAGATTTAACCTCAACAGATTCTTCTGTCTGAACATCATCAACTTGATCAGAAGGTCTCACCAGTTGAATTAAGAAAATATTTTCAAGAAATGCAGAAAAGGTAAAAGACAGGCACATAAGCTAGCTGTATAGTAACAAAACTAGTTTTTGGATTGATTAACTCATGTCATTCATTGCATCTTAAATCTAATCTCAGCATCAAATACCAGACAGAAAAAGAAGCAGCACATGAGAAAATAAAATATCTATGGAGATTATGTATACTTACCTCATCAGATGAAATGACTGTCTCTGTTTCCTCTTTCAGGTCAAAACTCGGTTCTATGTCTTTTCTTGTCTCTTGGCCTGCCTCTTCTTCATTACTTTCGAACTTGTGGACCGTTGAAGTGTTTACATCCTCCGCTTCAGTTACAAGAGTATCAATCTGTGGCACATCCCTCACCAACAAATTTTCATGTTCCATAGGACTGTTCTCTTCTTGTAACAGAAGATTCTGACTTTCATGCATCTGCATGCATAAAGGGATTAATAGTTAATAATCTTGTCTGAAATCTCTAAGCTACTAAGATTAAAAAAAAAACCTCATCTGTTGTTTCCCGGGTTATGATGTCCTCTTCCTTTTCTCTGTCTTTAGTCACCTCAGGTGAGTTTTCCTCTGCTTCATCTGAGTATTTGATTTCTTCTGAAGCAATTTCAAGGACAATGCTCTCATTTTTATTTGAGATCCCTTCTTCTAAAACCGTTGCATTGTGCTCATCCTCTGTTACGTTTAGAGAGGTCTCAGCAGTCTCATTTATTTGTAAATTCTCTCCATTCTTGCTTTTTGTCTGTATCTCTTCACCGGCCTGCTTAAGAGTACTTTTATTAGTTCTGCTGAATAAGAGGAGGAGGCTGAAACGCAGGGAATAATGTAAAAAACCGAAAAACTTACTGAGTCTAAGCTCTCTGCTGTGTCATCTTCATTAGATTTTACAGGTTCGGTATCAACTGTTTCAACAGTCTCAAGAATGCTTTGGATCTTGGCTGCTGCTAGTACTTGTTCTTCCTCATTGGCTTTTATTTCTTCCTTCTTTTTGGCTTCAACAACGGTCTCACCTTCAGGTGATCCAGATGAAACTTGTGTAACTTCATCAGATTTTACTTCTTCATTTTCTTGTTCATGCTTGTGGATTTGCTCTTGTTTTTCTTCTTCATCTTTCTCCAGTGGCAAGCATGATTCTTCTTGAAAAGGATTCAGATCAATACTCTTTTCTTCAACCTCACTACTTTCTGGTACTGAAACTCCCTCTTCTTTTGTCACTTCTACTTCTGGTTTTTCTTGGATCTTGTTGTCTGTTTCCTCTGATACTTCAGAAGGAGACTCAAGAGATGGCTTCTCAACCAACTTTTCCTGTGTTTCCTCGGTTATGTTTTGATCAACAAGCTCTGCCTCTGGCTCATTCAGTTCTAGACCTCTCTCCATATTCTGATCTCCAGCAACTTCATCTGCCTCTTTCTTCTCATCCATCACCTCCTTTTTATCTACCTTTAACGCAAGATCTGATGGAAGTTCTTCCAGTTTCTCTGTTTTCTCTTGTTCTTTCAGGTCCATAACCGCCTCTTTGTTTTCTTTGGTCACCAGAGACTCAGCTTCAGTTACAAAGATTTCACCCTGTGGCATGCTTCTCTCCAAAACATGTTCATCTTCTTCGGTATCTTTAGATATTTGTTCTGGTGAGAGTTTTGGCGGTTCCATTAACGTAATACTTTCTTGCACCTGCACAAAAAATGGATAAAAGTGTTTATCAAGTTTTCTGAACACATGTTTTGCTCAAATCTGATAATTATCTTTGATAAACCAAAGACTAAACCTCTTCTGTTTTTCAGGTATTTTGATAAATTAAGACAAAAGTAGTTTTAGCCCTTGACAAACATAACAAACTCAAACCATTCATTCACCAATTAAACTTTTAAGTTTAAGGTTCTTACACTAATTACTATCTATGAAACTCATATCTTTACCTCATCAGCTGATGTGACAGTCTTCACCGTCTCTTCTTGCTCTTTCAGGTCGCGACTAGGTTCTGGAGATTCATGTACTGTTGAAGTATTTACAGTCTCAGCTTTAGGTACAAGGGTCTCCTCTTGTGGCATGTCTCTCACCAACACATGTTCATGCTCCTCAGTATCCTTTGAAGCTTTCAGTTCAATGTCCTCACCCTGAACTGTCGGCATTTCGGCAACGGTAAGACTTTCTTGTGCCTGCAAAGAAAAAGGATGTAGTAGTGTTAAAAATTAAGTTGTCTTCCTCAAATCTGATCTTTAGCTTTTGAGGAAACAAGACAAAACCTCTTGTGATTTGTGGATGATGATTTCCTCTTCCTTTTCTCTGTCTCTAGTCTCCTCATGTGACGCATCATCTGAGTTTTTGATTTCTTCCACTGCGTCTGAATCATCTTTCAAGCTTATAGATTCATGAACTGTAGTTTCTTCATTAGAATTTACAGGCTCAGTATCAACTATCTCAAGAATGCTTTGGATCTTGTCTGCTGCTACTTGTTCTTCTTCCTCATTGGCTTTTATTTCTTCAATCTTTTTGGCTTCAACAAGTGTATCTCCTTCAGGTGATGCAGATGAAACTTGTATAACTTCATCAGATTTAAGTCCTTCATCTTTCTCAACTGGCAGACATGATTCTTCTTGCAAAGGAGGCAGATCAAGAATCCTGTCTTCTTGGGCTTTTTCTTTAAGCTCAATACTTTCTGGTACTGGAACTGTCTCTGATCCATAAGAACCTTCCTCTTGGCCTTCTTGATTGGCTGCTACTTCTTCTTCTTCTTCTGGTTTTCCTTGGATCTTCTCGTCTAAGGTTTTTCTTGTTTCCTCTGATAATTTAGAAGGAGACTCAAGAAATGGCTTCTCCATCTTCTCCTCTGATTCTACATCCATATGCTTTATAACTGGGGTTTCCTCTGCCTCTAACTCATTCAATGCTGGACCTGTCTCCAAACTCTGCGCTCCAGCAACTTGATCTGCCTCTTTCGTCTCACCCATCAGCACCTCTCTATCTATCTTCAATGCAAGATCTTTTGGAAATTCAAACTTGTCTGTTTTCTCTTGTTCTTTATCCTCTTGCTCTCTGTCTTCACTGGTCACCTGAGACTCAACTTCACCCTGTGGCATTTTACTCCCCAAAACATTTTCATCTTCTTCAGTATCTATGGATCTTTGATCTGGTGACGGTTTTGGCGGTTCGGCTAACACCTGCAGAAAAGAAAATATATATAAATGTAGTGTTTATCAAGTTTGATAAATTAAGGCAAAAGTAGTTTTGGCCTTAACAAACTGAAGCCATCACCAATTAAACATGTACATTTAATGTTCTTATAATATCTATGGAAAATCATATCATTTACCTCATCAGATGGTGTGACGGTCTCTTCTTCCTCTTTCAGGTCAAGACTCGGTTCGGCATCTGTTTCATCACACTTTGTCTCCAAAGTCTTCAAGATTACAGATTCTTGTACTGTTGAAGTATCTACAGTCTCAGCCATAGGTACAAGGCTCTCGTCTTGTGGTATGTCTCTCACCAACACATGTCCATGTTCCTCAGTCTCCCTTGAAGCTTTCGGTTCAGTGTCCTCCCCCTGTATTGTGGCCGTTCCGATAACATTAGGACTTTCTTGCACCTGCACCAAGAAAGAGGATGTAAATTAAGTTGTCTCAACAAATCTGATGTTTTAGCTTTTTGAGGAATCAAGACAAAACCTCTGCTTCTTTGTGAATGATGTCTTCTTCTTTTTCTTTGTCTCCAGTCACCTCACTTGAGACTTTCTCTGCATCATCTGAGTTCTTGATTGTTTCCACTGCATCCGCATTCTCTTTCAGGTCATGAACTGTAGTTTCTTCGTTATTAATGGTCTCAGTTTCATCTTTTTCTGCTTCAACAAGGACTCTTTCTGTAGTTTCAACATCTTGTTCCGGAGCTGTTTCTTTGACAATGTTATCACCGTTCCTAGTGAATTCTTCTACTGAAACCGTTTCATTGTGATCAGCCTCTATTCCATTTACAGAGGTCTCAACAGTTCTTGAATCTTTTTCTTCTTCTACTTCATCAGTCTTTATCGGTATCTCTTCAGTGGCCTGCAATAGAGTACTGGTTTCTTAGTTCCGCAGATAGAGAGAAACATAAATAAATAAATAAAAACATATGCGGTATCAACCATTACCTTAGAGATGTCCTTCTCTTGTTCTTGTGAGTTCTTGGTTTCTGTTTCAACACTTACCTGCACAAAACAGAACAAAAATATTTACTCTCTTGACCCACTCTGATACTTAAGCTTCAAGGAACTTGAAAAAAAAAAATACCTCTTCTGGATTTTGAGTAGTTTCATCTTCTTTCTCCTTCTCTAATGTCACATCAGTTAAGATTATCTTTGCATCGTCTGTGTTTTTAGGTTGATGAACAAAGACTGTGCCTTGTTCATCCTTTTCTTTCTCTTCGACGATCTTACTGTCTTCTACAACGGATATAGTCTTCATCACTTCTTTTTTTTCTTGTTTTGATTCTTCGGTTTCTTTATTCCCTGATCATATAGAAGAATATAGTTTTTCAGTACAATTTTCAATGTTTTTTTTAACAACTATAAAACGTTTTGAATATGTCGCAGTTTCTTGATCCATTACCTGGACCATTTAAAACCTCAGCAACTTCTGGTTTCCCCTGAATAGTACTGGTTCGGCCGTCGTCAAGAACAGTACTCAGGTTTACTTTATCTACGTCCGTAGTTGAGTGTTCAAGTACTACTGCATGAGCTTCTTCAACACTTGTCTGTTTGTAAGAAACATGTTAGTATCTCAAAACTTTTAAGTTTCCATCGACTCTAGCTATATCCCAAATCACAGACTCGTCTTAAATCAGAAAAGTTTTGTGTTGAAACTTATCAACTTTTTAGATGTAATATTCTCAGACATAGAAGTTCTCGAAAGATCTTTTTTTGTATGCATGTTTTGACACAAAAAGTGTTCTAAAAAATACAGAATCTATAGATTTACAAGATCTAGTTTCTAAGATCCTTAACATCATTTTTATGTTTTCAATCATCAGACTACAAAAGGAAAAAGGTAGACGAAAAAGAAAGAAGAAACCTACTTTTTCTAATATAATTTATTTATACTTGTAAAATCAAAATTCTGAAAGAGGGAGATAAGATTTATACTTATGTACTTATATATGTATCATCATCATCATCATCATCATCATCATCATCATACCTTTGTAAACACTGGTTCTTGGGTGATGACAACTCCAGTATCCATCTCTCATGCAGGAAAGAGTCTCTGAATCTGGGAGAAGCAAGGATTTGGAGGTTTAAGGGTTTCAAAGCAGTTGTTTTCTCTGCAAGAAACCTTCTGTGACTACTGATTCTGAGTCGCAGAGGTTATTCGATACCATATGATATGATCACTTGATATGTATAAAAATAATTTGAAGTCAGTGAGAAGACAGATAGATAATGAATAGTGACAAAAGGAAGCACATTTGTTTGATGGGGTTGGCTGAGTTGGCTTTTAGATTAATCTTTTGTGGGCCTTTTGATTTGATTATTCCACATGCAATTGGTAGGATCCTCAATTACAGCTTTATTATTCTCTCAAAGGCAGTCACAAAAGTAGAACTAAATCATAAATTGTATATTCAAATAAAAAGTTTTCATATTTAGCACTACAAATAATAGGAAAAACATAGAAAAAACATCTTCCTAGTACAATGTTTATCGTAAGCATAATAACACTATCATAAAAATAAGTTGAACATACTAAACAAAATTTTGTTGTAACTAAATTGCACTGTTCTAATAATAAAATTTGATACATAGAAGAGTGTCTTTGCTAAGCAATACTATATGTAAAATTGTAATATGATAGTTTAATTACTAAGATCTAGTTACACTTTCGTGAAAAACTTCAGTTACTAAGCAAAAAAAAAAAACATCAGTTACTAAAGCAAACAAAGTGATATATTTATATATCCTACCTACAATAATGATTTTTTGGAAAAGTTGACCAAATTGTTTTTTACGATGAAACCAACAAAATTAAGTTACAATAATTATATTTATATAAATAAGACACATCTTATTATGTAATCAAATTTAAATTTTCTCCTGAATTAAATTAATGTTTAATAAGAACATAATTTTTAGTAATATAATATAGAAAACCTTCCATTTGAAACGTGAATTGGTGTTATTAATATTTTAAACGAAAAATTATAACAAACTTTATAGAGAAAGATTGTAGAAATTAATTTAACTGGTAGCCCTCGGGAATTTAGTTCATGATCATCTTAATGCATGGTTGTTCACAGATCTTTTTTATAGTTTTATATCTTCCATTTTTGTTTACAGAGTCAGATATATGAATGATAGATCCTACGCGTACTTATCTCTATTAAAGGAAATGAAAAAGATGGATACCAATACATCTTCTAAAGGAAATGAGAAAGTTTGCCAACATAAGTAAGTAGGAGTGGACAAAATTTTTGAATCTAAAAATCTGAATCGAACCAATCCAAAAAGGTAAATTCAAAACCAAACTGAATCAGATATAATATCGAAATGGTTTTTGTTTTGTGGTATTTCGGATTTTGGGTTTTAACCGAAACCCAAACGTATATCTGAAGAAAACCGAAAAATTTGAGAAAGCAAAAAAACTTATACGAAAACCAAATCTAATCTTTAATAAGTACATATAATAAGTATTTACAACTTGTGAAATTAACTAAAATACTTCATTTAATATGTATTTTTAGTTTTAGTCAAATATTGAGATTTTTTTGGTGTTTGCACAATTGCAATTGAAGATTGATTATGGAAAAATTGCTTTTGAATTTTCAGTGATATTTTATTTTAATGTTTTAGTTGATCCTTCTTAACTTTGTAGAGTTATTAGTTTGAACTTGTTTTTCTTTTTCTTTTAACAATCACCAAATCTTCGTAAGTGTAAATTATTTAAATTTTTCAAGTTATATGAACTAAAGTATTTGCTTTCAAGTCAGAAATAACTATATAGATAATTCAAACCCAAATTTAAACAGAACTCGATTTTAAAACGGGATTTAACAGGATTTGCTTGCATTTTTATATTCAAATTAAACCTAATCAATCCAAACTGGCATCAAACCGAACTTTATAACATTCGATCGATGGGACTAAATATTGTGTTTCCAAAAATCCAAACCCAAATTAACTTTCAACTAAACCTGAGTAGTCATAGGAACGCCCATACCTAATCAAAAGAATTTTAAGCAAATATATGAAGTTGTTAAAAAAGAGCAAATATATGATATTTAATAGATAATAATTGTTTAAAAGTAGAGAAAGGAGTTTTAGAATGTCTATTTATCTTGTAATTAGTCTAAACGTAATCAATTCAAGTTTAGAAATCTGTGGAATAAAAGTATTTGGTGATTAACCTTGTCTGCTCTTTTTTTTTTCCTTTCACCAGGTTCTGCATAAATATATTCTACATAGTAATAATAATGAGATCGCTATGATTTTTTTTTTTTTTAAAGAAACTGTAAGGTAGCAATAATTATAGTTAAATCACATCATCATTGATCATAACGTTAGTGGATTCTTCTGCCTATCTTAATAGGAGTTCGTCCATTTCAATTTCAAAAAAAGCTGGCCGCCATTAGGAGGACCGACCCAATTATACTCAACTTGTATAATATATGCTTTCTATGTTTAAATATATGTTCACTACTATCAATCACTGCTACCAGGCTCCAAAAAGGGTTGGACATCAATTTTCTTCTTTATGTACTACTTGCACCAACACGCATTACATTCAAATTTATTTGTTCTTTAATTTTCTCCCTAAACATATAATTTGATCAGAATTCCCTAACTTTTATCAAATTAACCAAATTATATTTTACTAATATAATTGCATTTAGTAATATAATTGTCAATCTGTTTAAAACCTAAACCTGATCCTTATTCTTTATCCGCGACCATAAATCCCACACCAGCATCTTGTCAGAACTCCATTGATTGATTTTCTAAACTTAATTTGTCGCTTTGAAAAGGAATCGCAGACATTCTTCTCAAAAGATTTCTCTAGATCATTTTGTTACCTTAAAGAGAAGCCACGTCTCATTTTTCATATATGAACTCTAAATTTGATTAAAAAAAAGAGAGGTCGGTGCATTGATGTGGGATTAAGAGATTGGTTTTTATGCTTCATGGCTTAGGAATGAAAGTTATGTTTCATATGTACTTGGATGGGTAATCTGATTTGCTCAACGTGATTATGTTAATAAACACAATTTGGTTAATTCTGTAAAAGTAGTGGAAAATTAGGTTAGAGAGACAATTAAAAAAATGGTAACAAATATTATGGGCCAAATACTAAAAATTATAATTTTCCCATAAATGAAGTAAAAGTTATGTTTAAAAAAAACAGTATATGTTGACACGGAGGTTATCAATTCTTTGAAAATCTTTTAGCAAAAAAAAAAAAAAAAGGTTATCAATTCTTACATAACCACAGGCGGGTTGAGATATGCTTCATATGGTTGCCCTCTTGTTTTTGAATTAAAAATAGGAAAAATATTTTAGGATAGTACTATTTTTTTTATGACAAAATAGTTTCCAAGGGTTAATGACCAAAAAGTTTTAATAAAGAAGTAAAAATTATTTGTATCTCCTAGGTTTAACTAATTTAGATTTTAGGGTTTATAATTTAAGATTTTAAAATATGTTAGGAAAAGTAAAAAAAAAGAAAAAAAAATTAAAAGAAAACAAATTCCTATAAAGAAATTTTGAATATTTTTCCTTTGAAAATGATTTTTTACAGTACTTATTTGTTTATATATATTTATATTAAGTAAATGTACAAATATTTTTCTCTCTTTGGTAAAACTTATTGTGATCATTTTTCTTCTATGTATTTTTGTCATAAAATGCTTTTTAGTTTTTTTTTGGAAGATTTGGTCTTAAAAATATATATTTTTAATCAGATCGATTAGTTGGATTATATAATGGGTATAGTTGTTTACAAAAGAAAATAATGGGTATAGTTACCTTTATGATAAAACAAATCTTAATATCTGGATTATTGTTGGATTGATGCAATCAGACAGTGTGTTAAGAATGTTGATTTAAAGCAATGTTCTGTTTATTTTTGTCATTTTGTGTTTGTTTGGTCAGTAGCCAGCAATGATTTTAGTAAAAGTAATGACACGATAATTATATATATTGTATTTTTGTTTTGGCAACACACGATAATTATTTATATTAGTTGTAATTTTACTTTCCTTCAACAAATAAACTAATGAAGACGGTTTGTCCAGCCAAACTGATACCGTAAATACATTTATTTTGTTGTTGACAAAAAAAAAACAAAAAAACATATATTTTGTAAAACATAAAACCCATAAGTATATCAAAAAGGAAGATGATTTTATCAAATGGTTAGTTCTTGGTTGTCTTTTATTAGAAATTTCTTAAATAAATTATACCCATTGTCTAAGTAGATTGTATGAACTTCACACTTGTGAATCGACACTGACAAATTTATAATCTATCTTATTTTACAAGTATAACAAGGGTTGCAACTCTCGCTTGTTCACACACCAAAAACTCTTGCACAAGATCACAATTTATTTTCTCTCAAAAACGTGTACTTAACAAATTCTACACTTGACGCCTTGAATATTTTCTCAATAAACTTAATTGCCCCACAGATAAACTTGCCACAAAAAATTTGAAAACTCAATTCAAGTCATAAACTGACTTGGTTAGCTGCAATCCTGACCACTTGCACTTCTTGTTCTGCAGAATCTGTATCTTAATAATTTCCACCTTTTATGTGAATATGACAATCAAGCAATCTGCAGACGAATCAACACATACATGACATTCCAAGAAATAAAACATATCTCAAGACATGATTCAAGAAACTGCAAAGCTTAAATCCATCAGAAAGTTTTTATTTGGTCCTACGTAGTGTTGATACAAATACGTGTATCAAGCAGATCATGTATATAAAATTATACAGTACAGATCCGATGGTCCAAGCAAAAAAAAAAAGCAATTGCCCAGCGTAAGAAATGGTTCCAAAAACTTCTATATAATTAGAGCATATCGTGTTTCAAAAAAAAAAAATTAGAGCATATCACTTTCTTTACCATAGCATCAACTCGTAAACCTAATAAAACTGGATTCTCATGTATTATGTATATGAACATCAATGTGGGTCTACGCTCTCTACTCTGTGTTTCGTGGTGTCAGTAATTCAACCCGTATCCGAATATGTATTCTTACCTTAGGCTTATAGCTGAAAAATTAATTAATATGTGCGCAAATTGCAAAGTGATAAAAAGAGGCATCAATCAAACCGTCCAAACTGAAAATTATTGTCAAGTCGCCGTCCAAAAGAAGGTTATTGAAGATAATTCCAATTTTGCTTTTGCAACCCTTTGCCAATAAGAAAACAAATTTAGGATACGATAACTATTGGGATCGTAAAGAAAACTAATAGTATACAATGGAATGCAATTTGGTGGGACGTAACTTTCTCCTCGTCTGAACAATGTGACCAACGCGATTGCGTAGACGATCGAATCACTTTTTACGTCTAATAAATTTCGGAAGGGATCTAGATTCGTTTAAGGATCCATAATGCAAAGAATTATAAGTTCACCAAAAACAAATATATGGATACAGATTAGAAACAAAATCACAAATGTTTATCTTCAACTTCAAGCCATTAGATACTTTATCATGATTATCTTATAGTTAATAGTTTGGTCCATTATGGGTTTGCTAAAAGTTAAAAAAGAAATGAATTTCAAGTACCCTCGATTTTCCTATAGACTGTTTTTCTTTGCTATTAACTCTGAATGTATGAATATATCTAAGTCATAAATCATAAGTACTCGATGCAGAATCTATCATTTTGGTATGGTTTAAACTTTAAACTAAAACTAACAAAAAACTTTTCCTGGATCTTGTGGTCGAATGGTTAGGAGACAAACTTGGAACACCAACACGTTTCACATTTGATCTATTTGGTATCTGAAACTAAGTCATATTGTTTATAAACATCTATATAACCTACTTCTCATGTTTCAATGTACATGAAGTTTTAGGATATGACACAACTATTAAGAAAAATGTTTTTAACTTTAAAAAATCATTAAAATATAGATTAAAAATTATTCAACCAATCACAAAATAAGTTACAAAATATCATTGGTTACACAATTTTTGATAAAGCTAAAAAGTTCATTGAAATATGAAAACATCATCTATTTTGAAATATCAAAAAATTTCTAAAACATTATCTATTTTGAAACTTAGGGGTTATTTGTATGCAAAAGAGAGTTAATTTGGTGACCAATAAAAAAATAGTAGACAAATAACAGTATAATTATTTGAAAATAAAATTAATTCCTAAATTCCAATAAAAGGGATCAGGGGCGGACCATCCTATAGTGGGGTATGGCACATGCCCCACACTAAACGTATATAATTATTATTTACTCATATAATACAAGCGTTCATTGTTAGTCTTGTTGGCTCAAGAGTTTGAATAGTGCCCCACACTACACTAGTTTGAACCTTTAAGTTTTGTTTTCAGTTTTCTTCTTTCTTTCTAGCATATTATTTTATTCTCATAAGCCATAAGTATGTATTGCTTTTTCTTCGTAATTGATGTATGTATTCCATTTCTCATTTACTGCTAAAACTATTTTTTTTATTCTTCAAATGATTTTCTTTTTAATATATATTTTTTTTCTAAAATATTTTTTTACTTTATTTACTATTTACTTATTGTATTAATTTAGAAATATATAATTTATTTATTCATTTATTTAATACACATATTAAAATAACAACATCTTACTGAATACGTGTTTTATAGTGAAGCTAGATGTGTAAGGTATAACCTTAAATACTTAATATTTTAAAAATTCATATCTCTTTTTATGTAATTTAATTATTTAAAAAAATATGTGTATGTAAAATGATAATTAGTTTAAATCCTAAGCTTGCTATATAATTTAATTTAACTACAAATTTCATCTAGAAATATATATATACATATATGTGCCTCATGTTAGTTTATTTTCTAGATTTGTTCCTGAAAGTGATGTTTAATCTATATATCTATCTATTTATATAAAATAGACTTTCAATCTCTCCTAGGCTATCCACATAGGATGTCATGTCACAAAACCGCTTCATGGCATCGTGACATGTGTCCTATGTAGCTAAAACACAAAAAGAACAAAAACACTATTCTCAAGCCTCGAACCCGGGTGTTTGATGATTCAATCTCTCCTAGGCTATCCACATAGGATGCCATGTCACAAAGCCGCTTCATGACGTCGTGACACGTGTCCTATGTAGCTAAAACACAAAAAGAACAAAAACACTATTCTCAAGCCTCGAACCCGGGTGCTTGATGATTAATAAGGTCAAGGAACCGCTAGGCCATTATATGAAAACATCATCTATTTTGAAACATCAAAAACTTTCTAAAACATTATCTATTTTGAAACAGAGAAATTATTTGTATGCAAAAGATAGTTAATTTGGTGACCAATAGAAAAAGAGTAGACAAATAACAGTATAATCATTTGAAAATAAATTTAATTCTTAAATTCCAAATAAAAGGGATCAAGGGCGGACCCATCCTATAGTGGGGTGTGGCACGTGCCCTACACTAAACGTATATTCTCATTATTATTTACCCAGATAATACAAGCGTTCATTATTAGTCTTGTTGGCTAAAGAGTTTGAATAGTACACCACGCTACACCAGTTCGAACCTTTGAGTTTTGTTTTCAGTTTTTTTGACTGAGTTTTGTTTTCAATTTTCTTCTTTCTTTCTAGCATATTATTTTATTCCCATAAGCCATAAGTATGTATTGCTTTTTCTTCGTAATTGATGTATGTATTCCATTTATCATTTACTGCTGAAACTATTTTTTTTATTCTTCAAATGATTTTCTTTTTAGTATATATTTTTTTTCTAAAATATTTTTTTTACTTTATTTACTATTTACTTATTGTATTAATTTAGTAATATATAATTTATTTATTCATTTATTTAATACATATATTAAAATAACAACATCTTACTGAATACATGTTTTATAGTGAAGCTATATGTGTAATGTATAACTTTAAATACTTAATATTTTAAAAATTCATATCTCTTTTATGTAATTTAATTATTTAAAAAAACTATATGTATGTAAAATGATAATTAGTTTAAATCCTAAGCTTGCTATATAATTTAATTTAACTACAAATTTCTTCTAGAAATATATATATACATATATGTGCCTCATGTTAGTTTATTTTCTAGATTTGTCCCTAAAAGTGATGTTTAATCTATATATCTATCTATATTTATATAAAATAGACTTTCAATCTCTCATAGGCTATCCACATAGGATGCCATGTCACAAAGCCGCTTAATGGCATCGTGACACGTGTCTCATGTAGCTAAAACAAAAAAAGAGCAAAAACACTATTCTCAAACCTCGAACCCGGGTTGTTTGATGATTAATAAAGTCAAGGAACCGCTAGGCCATTATATATTTATTGTCTTATCTTTCCAAAAGTTTATATGTTTATATAAATAGATATACTATTTGCTACCACCTTATTCTATTTTAATTTGTCGTAGATAGAGTCTATCTGCATTACACACACTTATTTATCTTCATGGTTGTTTACCAGTACATATATGTTTTGAATTATTTAGTTTCATGTTCTTATATCTTTATTTTATCATATTTATTTATATAAAACTAGGACCGGCCCGCCCTACGGGCGGGATATACTTTACTTGTGATTTAGTTGATTAATTTTATATGGTTTTATGGTTTGTGTTTTAGATTTACATTTGTAAAAGATATGTATGAGATATATTATTTTATTAATTTAAGTTGTTGATTAATTTGTTAGTAAATATTTATTTTTGAAGATTTGCTTTTATGGCATCATAATGATTGAGTTGTTATGCTATTCTCAGTTAAATAATTTGTATCTAACAATTAAAGTAAATAACTTTTGTTGAGGTTTTCGCTAACCGTAAGGTTTTTGCATAATTTTTCAAAACAAAAATCTCAACTTTGGTGAGAAACTGGCAATCAAAATATTACCCATCCAGTTGCGTTGGAAAAAGTGTTCTTGGATTGGGATGGTGTTTACCAATCTCATTTCTTAAGTATCTTATTGGGTGATACTCGCTTTTAGTAAAATAAATTATATTGTTTGTTAGGAACAAATATGAGTAAATGCTTGGTCTTAACTCTTAAGGAGGAAGAAATTTCATATTTCTATATTTCATTTGAGATCAGTTTCCAAAATGTTTTGTTATCAAGATTTGGAGGAACCATTGGTAGAAATCTGTACTATTTGTATTTTCATTACCGAAATATTAAAACTTGCGTATGGTTTGCAAAGATTTTAAATTTATTTATAACGTCAACTATGTATTTATTTTGCACATTTCTGTATATTTTTATTAGTTAAATATTATTGTAAAGACATTTTCATTTTTAGTCATTTTAGTTTTTTTTTTAAATATTTATATAGGTTAGGAAAATATTTACAACCGAATAAGTTGGAATATAATCTCATATAAGATTCAACAATATGACATAAAATCTACGTTTTGACACATCAACACTTACCATCAATTAGGATCCTTAATTTTCTGTTATTTACTTGATTTATTTTGTTTGATATAAATTATTTAATTTACATAATAAATATGAGAAGGTATGGGTTATTAGCGGTAAGCTGCATTTATTTTTGGTTATAGAAATTTGGTATTACATTTACTTTAAATTTAGGGTAACAATTAAATGTTCACATGCTTTTGGTTGTGTGCGTTATCCATCATTTGTTGTAATTGAGTACTAGATTTTGACCCGCGCTTTTAAAGCGCGGGTTTATATTTGGTAAAAACTTTATATAATCACATTTATATAATCTGTATTGTATATGCATTTATATAACCCGTTTCATATATGTATTTTATATCCGGGTTTATATTCGGTTAAAACTTTACTGTACATATATTTTTAGGTTTTTAATTTTGAATTAGATATTTAAATGTGAATCAATATAACAGTTTTATAGTTTGATCGGTGTTTTGAAACCCGACTCGGACCTGCGGTTGAACGGGTTACCGTATTTTTAATATTGTAATTTTTTAATGATAAGACAAATTCGGTGATCATAAGTTGGAAATTTGTTTAAAATATACTTATATTTTTCAAAATCGTTTTAAATGATAATAATTGTTGTAAAAATTAATAATTTTAGAATTAGGAAAATTGTTTTATATAATCCGTCTTGTATATGCATTTATATAACCCGTTTCATATATGTATTTTATATCCGGGTTTATGTTCGGTTAAAACTATATTGTACTTGTATTTTTAGGTTTTCAATTTTGGATTAGATATTTTAAATATAAATCAATATAACAATTTTATAGTTTTGGTGTTTTGGAATCCGCCTCAGACCTGCGGTTGAACGGGTTACCGGTTGATAACCGATATTTTTAATATTGTGATTTTTTTTAATGATAAGACAAATTCGGTGATCATAAATTGGAAATTTGTTTAAAATATATTTATATTTTTCAAAATCGTTTCAAATGATAATAATTGTTGTCAAAATTAATAATTTTAGAATTAGGAAACTGGTGGTTAATGACAGTATCAAACATGGAAATAACCGCAGACCAAAATTGAATTAGGAAACCGGTGGTTAATGACAAACCAAAAAACAATTAAGGAAAAATCGTAGAATATCCAGAATACCCTTAATGAATACAAAGAAAAGATTTCTCAATAAGGGTAAATAGAGTAAAAAAGCCAAAATGCTTCTGCTTTAATAGTATAGATGTACCTAAATTTTTTTTCCTGGTTGTTAAGTTTACATTATTTTCTGGTTGCTGTGTTTTTTCATGAAGCATCGATGCTTGTGAACTTATTATTTTAGAAATGTACTTGGTATTCGGATGCATATGTATGATATTGGTTTTCTTATACGTAGTCTATTTGATAATATTCCATTACAATACTGTTACGTAGTCTATTTGATAATATTCCATTACAATACTGAGTATAAATCTTAGTGTTTTTGCTCTATTTCTTGAACTAAATCACCTATTTTTCTAAAACCGTCACCAGCTTAGTTTCAAATGGATTTATGCTCATGTACCACCTTTCCGCAAACAACGTCGGGAATCACAGTAGCTATTCTAAACCAATAGTAAATATCCACCATATTGGACACATATTTGAAAACAGGGTTGACGACTTCTTTGCCTGCAAATTGCGGAAGCTTCTCATCTGCCACTTGCAAGAGGAAGAGAACAGATTGACATTACAAACAACTTTAGATACTAAATTAATCGCAGTCTAAACTCACATAAAAATAATGTTTCCTTGTACATACCAAAACAAATATTTTGTGAACGAAAGATACAAAAGAAAAGGCTTTGTCAACATCAACAGAAGCTTTTAGACTATAGAGATCAAATACAAAAATGCAAAAAAAGAACAAAAAATAAAGAAACATAAAACCTGATTTAGTAAACCAATTCGATTAGAAAAAAAAAAACAATTCATATAGCTAAAAATTGATTCAGTTTACCACTTTACCTTCACTGCTTCACGTCCAACCCAAAAGAACGTTATGGTTTCCCTGAGCGTTCTTCTTCTGCTTGTATAGAACCAATTCAGGAAGCAGAGGAACGACGCCGCCTGCTTTGCAGAACTGCTTCGTGAACTACGAATCCAGAACAATTATAATACAATCACAGATATTGGAAAATTATAATACCTACAAATTCAGTGACAAATATTTTGGCTGTTCATCATCTGATTCATCACCTCTCTCCAGCCTAGGAAGAAGCACATGCCTTAACCGAACCGGATCCTCCGCAGCATCAATCGCCGCCGCGAGAGATGTGTTCCATTAGTGTTTCTAAATCTTGCCTTACTTTCTCCAAAATGTTCACTTGTTGTCTCTACCGAGTCTGCCACATAAAAACATTATTAGCCAAATACAGAGCATATGTGTTTAAGCCACTGAAAATGAAAATCAAATCAGAAGTTTCATTTACCAGTGAACGCGAACAATCACTTTTGAACTGTTCATAGTGGTATCAAGTTTTGTCTTTATCACTTTCTCTCTCTTAACTTTCACTGTAATAAAGAAACAACATCCTTCACAGGCAACATCTTTCACAGTTAAGAAAAACATGCAAAAGAGATTTACCTTGCTCTGCAGAGAAGGAGATGTTCTTTCACACGAATCTCCTTCCACTTGTCCAAACACTCTTACTGTGGGTATGCATTCCTTCCATCCTCATGTATAAACTTCATGGCTCTCTATATCCAAACCAAAAAAATCAAATTAACAAACTTTTACGCAGATGTGGTCAAAGCCAACTAAACATCAAGAAAGCCACCTACCGCCACACAATGATCCCATCCACCTTCAGCTTTCTGTACACAAACCTCCTGAGTCAGAGGAACTCGACTAAAACTCATAATCATTGAACAATCAAATTAGAACACAATCATACAAAGAAAGGTTAGTGAAAAGCTTACACCATGCTTCCCTGATGTGACATAGCTTTGACCTAGATCATCCGTCGAGCCCATGTGATCAGTTTCCCGGATTCTGATTATCACTCGAGTAATCAAATACAAAACCATCTCACTATGATTCCGATTGAACTATCAATTGCTAACTGATGAATCGTTCTACGAAACCTAGATAAGAGTGAGAGAGAACCTGAGGTAGCCATGGCGAAACCGCAGCCTTCGCTGGAGACATCTTTCCAGGAGCTTTCGACTGCCGGTGGAATCTTCACCACGATTCGCAGAAGTGAACAAAGCAACTGAAGATATAGTAGTGGACGTCTGATTTAATGAGATTGAAGACAATAAGATTAAGTCACAACGCCCCCGTTACGGAACTGGAACGATCGAATGAGAAACGCAGAAGACGAATGTGCTCGTCACCAAGAAAAACTCGGACGATAGAGAAAAGAAGAGACGCTGCGTTTAGTTAATAGAGACACGTGTCGCACTCAAAATACCCTAATTGATGACGTGTCACGCTCAGGAGTGAGAGAAACTGTCTTTTATATAATAAGAAGATATACTTTCAATCTCTCCTAGGCTATCCACATAGGATGCCATGTTCCAAAGTCGCTTCATTGCGTCGCGACACGTGTCATGTGTAGTTAAAACGCAAAAAGAGCAACGATGATTAATAAGGTCAATGAACCGCTAGGCCATTATATATTTCTTGTCTTATCTTCCCAAAAGTTTATATGTCTATATAAATAGATATGCTATTTGCTACCACTTTTTTTCTTTTTTGCAAAATTTTACGGTTTGCATTATTTTACGGACGCTCTTATTACACGACATAAAATACGTAGCATAAACAATAAAAAGTTTGTATATTCTAGATATATATTGTAAAACATGCAGCAATGGTGCGGATTCAGCAATACTGCAATGGTCAAGATCAGTTCTGTTCTTCGGATTCATTTTACAAAATTTGAGATCATCAATGAATACTTGCCGTATCATGCAATGTGAAATATCAGAATAAAATATTAAACCATATCATGATAATCTTAAGATATGGTTTATCAAACTTTAGAAAATTAACAAAAGTGATTTGATGGCGACCCAAAAAAAAGAAAAAAAGAAGTACTTATCAAGATAGCATAGCTTATTTTGATTTCCACTACAATAACATATACATAATTTATTGATATGTAGATTTTTAAATAATAAAAACTTATATTAGTATTTTCACAACCTATTTACATTGTTTTCAAATTTTCAAAAATTTAAATAAAATTAAATATTATTTTTTCCTACATCCTGCCTGCAGGGCGGACCGATCCTAGTATATATATATATATATAAAGTAGACTTTTCTCTCTTCTTAGGACATGTGGAATGAGAGATTGTTGACATGTGTCTCATTTTCCTATCTTTTTACATTTTAATCATTTTTGTAAGATTATTACAATTTGGTTCAACAATTTCTAATTGTGCACTATCAAATCTTTTTCACACCAACCATCATTTTTTGAAGTTTTATAATCCATTTTATTGATTAAAAATAATATGAATAAAAATAAATAAAATAGTATAAATATAGTTTAAATCTTTAATTTCTTCACAGCTAAGATTAACATATTTTTACAACAATAAAATTAAACTATGATCTATGTTAAACTATGATCTATGTTCTTCTGGTTCAGAGAACCAAACCGGAGACATAAAACGACATAAAACATAGGAGAAGGGAAACACCTAACACCTAACACCAAACCAGATGCTAAAAAAACATAAACTTTTACTATTTTATTAGTTTTTATTATTTTATATATTTCACTTACAAATAATATATTTATTTTAATATTGATCAAATTAAGAAAAATAGCACGATAATCAAAACATACTAATTAAGTAAAAGTTTAGCGCTGAAACGAGATCAAAAACTAACTTAGCTCACTTTATCATAGAATATTATGGCCGTAACAAGGAGATGTCAAAAAAAAGTAGAATGATAAACTCTGAGACAAAGCATTTCTCGAATACAAAGAATCGTGATCAAATATTAACACAAAGAACCAAAAAAGCATGTTAGAGTAAGAATATTCAACAGAAGGCAAAAATCGTCACCAACCAAGAAGACAAATACTCAGCACACCATATGCACATCCACCAGCGAGGAACCACAAAACTCTAGATAGAAAAGACCGAAATTCTAAGAAACTAACTTCACACACTTATACTAAGAAAAGCATAGGGAAAGACATATGACCTGAAGGAGGGAGAATGAAAGTTATCCACCAAGAAACCAAAGCCCAAACTTGAGACCAAAAATAACATTATAAATCTACAGAGCATACACAAAAGAAAACACTATCTAAACGTGGAGTCGCAAATTTAGCAAAATAGAAGATCACTAAAGACATGAGCAGTGATGAAAACTGTAACAAGATGATAGAACATACATGAAAGGGTATACGAAACGAAATCAGCAAACCGTGGAAACCAGATGATAGAGCCATCCTCAAACTATGAAAAAGAGCATAGAAGACAGATGATCAAAAACCAGATTTTGAAAACCAAACCGAGTAGGGATTATCGACGGTAAGCTAACGAAGAAGAATGCAACATTAAAGACGACTAGACCCAATCTAAATAGATGCACTTCCTAACATCAACAAAAATCTTAGTAAGAAAAAAACAGCCAATATTGACCGGAACAACCAATAACGCTGTGAGAAACAACCACACAACATGAAACTAATAAATCTAATCTATAACAAATACCAGACAATCTGAAGAAGAACAAACACACAATTAATATTGACTGGAATAGCCTACAACACCATGAAAAACAATCACACAACTGGTAACTTATAAACCTGATTTATATCAAATACCATATAATCTTACAGAAAAAACGTGATGTAGAAGAAGAGCATCGACGTGAGTCTTTTCCGATGATGGTGAGAAGCACATCATACCGGAAAGGTAAATGAAATATATAGATTATGAGAGATCAATTTCAAAATATGAGAAGAATGCAAAAAACATCTTAAAAGAATAATGTTCAAATAATTAAACAAATATTTTTTAATACTAGAATTATCAATCTTAGAATCAACAAAAGTCCTTCTATCTCTTCTTCTGCCACCTAGAGGAGGGGGGGGGGGGGTTGCGACACCTATCCAGTATTAAAATTTAATATCTAACGTTGCTTTTCTGTCTATTTAACTTCAAAATCACATGTTGTCTTTATGCATAATATAAATACTGTAACTACACGTTGTTTTTATGCTAACATAAATACTGTAAAGTAAGATGAGACTCATAACAAAATAATACAAATGAGCAGTGATCCAAGCCTAGAAGAAGCCCAGAAAATGAACGGCTGGAGAGACAGCTCAAGACCACCATGAGAGATGAAGGCGTCGGAAAACTTAATCATCGCCGTAATCAAAATTTTCGTTGTTCGACCTCTGAAAACAATTTCCATGCAATCTCTACTTCGTCTTTCTATGAATCTCTTATTCCTTATCCATGACTCAATCTAAGAGAACATTCTTCTTACAGTCTTCGTTTTGTCTTCTTCTGAATATCAAAGCCTAAGTTTAACCTTAGACATTCACCGTATCTCCAAACGTATTCACAGATATTGGGCTTTTTCAGTTATAAATGGATCCTCAAAGCCCAAATTTATTATGATATTCTCAATTTATATTTTTAAATCAATTATATTATAGTTTTAGTGTAAACTCACCCGCCTGTAGGATGGACCAATCACTAGTATTCTATAAAGAGCGTGTCATTGGTTAGGCTGTAAAAGATGATTTTAACTTTAATTATTATCTACAACCTTTAATTCACCAATCATATTTTATCTTAGATTTTAAAACTTATAACAAAAAAATAAATAAAAAAATAGTTGTAACAATCTTATTTTCCAAAGTCTCATCTTTTCAGCTATACAAAATTTTAAAACCACAACCTTTACAGTTATATCAAAAAATTATACAGTCTAAATTCAAATCATCCACAAAGTTTTTAATATCAAGTGAAAATGATTAAGCACATCAGAATAATTACTAGTGATTTACATATTCTCTCTTGTCTCTTTCAGTTTTGGTGGACCAACTGAAAAAATGAGATTAAAAATATAAAGTTAGAGGCGGAACGTTACCAAGTACTGTGGGGATTGAATATGGACAAGAGTGAAACACTATAAGCTCAAATTTTATGGTTCGCAAACTAATAAGGTGTTATTTCATGGTGCTAATAAAGAAGAAAATATACTAAATAATCATGGTGAATAGCATGTTTAGTCAATATATATATATATCTTTCTAAACATTTCACAATGACAAAATTTTTGAAGAGTGAGATAGAAGAAGCAAAATCAGCTGAAAGATGTGAAAATATATCATGGAAAACAATCGAAACTATGAATCATTCTAATTTAAGAACGTCATAGATTCAGTTCTATTATCTTAGGAATTGTTATTTGTTGATATATTTTAATATATTTTAAATCTAAATACAATCTACTGTTATTCAAATGAATAATTTAGATTTTTTTTGAACAACAAAGATTTATTAAAGGTCAGGCCCAAACCGGCCTGCCTGAGAGTTTACATCAGAGAAGCAAGATAGACCTTTGCTACAGAGTCCGCAAGCCCATTGGATAATCTAGAAACATAAGAAAATTTGCAGAAAACAAAAGAGGAAGATATTGAAGCGATGTCCGACAAAACACCGTGGAGATCTGTCGGTCCTCATTTCAAATTGATCGTTTTGATGAGCGCTTGTACATCTGATCGAAGCCAGATTGAGGTTATGCCGTTTGAAGAGGCGTAGAGGAGAGCTTTCCTAATAGCGAGGGCTTCAGCCATAAGTGCGGAGGCGACGAATTCATGGTGCTATTTAGTGTCATTCAATGAATAATTTAGATTATGTTTAAAATCTAGTGTCATTCAATGAATAATTTAGATTATGTTTTTGAAATTTAGTGTTATTCAATTTTAAAGGATTTTTTTGTATTTTCAATTGATTTCAAATCATCTATCATGAAATTAAACTTAACATTCAAAGCCTACTGCAGAGATTTTAGAATTCTTAACTTTAACAATTTTAAAAATTTTAAATTTGATGGATTGCAAATCACTGATTGAATAACACCACTTTAATTAAATGGAAAATCTTCACATCTATCGCAGGTTATTATTTTCTATATGCTTGTGCAAGAATGAATACATCCTTAGTCACTGGATTGTAAATAATAGAATTAGCAAAGCAGCCGTATCAAATCTGGTTGACCAAAAGGGTCCCATTTTTTTCCACACTAAAATAGATAAGGTCGGCTCTTTTGTGGGTTCACTATGATCTACGTAATTTTCAATTTTGATATCAATTTTAAAATATTTCAAATTAACTTCTTCACTCTTATATTATTTATAACATTTCGAATGCGAATAAATCAGATGCGTATGTGACACCATGTCATCACTAGCTAGTCCGACCTTCCGACATTTTCACCATTCACATTTCTCAAATCTCAATGGTCCACAGGTCCTACAGCCTAATAATTGAATATTGATCATTCTTTACACAAATAAATAAATAGTGCATGATTTAGATAAAATAGCCAATAACAAAACTTAAACGATAGATTTGAATACATCATGTTCTTTATCTGAAAAAAAAATTAGGACGCTGTAGATCCTTAATCCACGCTAAATATTTGGTAGTAATTGAAAAAAATAACGTGGACAACAATATTCTTAAAATTTCTATTACCATGTAATCAAAGTTTGACAAGGATTTACAAAAGATGATTGGAACAAACAACTAAATCTCTACCGAATACTAAAAATAGTACATTATACTACTGTGCATCGTATATACACCGTAAATACGGTCGTACCAGCTAAATTTTAGAATATTGGTAAATTTTGAATTTGATTCATTATTTGTTTCAACTCGAACTGAAAAATTTAGATATTCATAATTCTAAAAAGAAAATCAAATAATTAAAATGAAGCAGAACACAAATATTAATATTTTAAAAATAGATATTAACTTCAACCCATTATATGCATATATACATATATTTAAGAATTTATATATAAATTAGATAATTATAATATAAGTTTTAAAATATTTTATTTATTAAAATTATATGTTAGTTATTTGAATTTAAAAAGTAATAATTTTATTTTTATAATAATATTTAAGAAATATTTTTGAATTTCTTGTTTTGTTTGTATGGACTAAATCAGATATATTTTTTTTCAGATATTCAGAACACTTAATATCCATATGGTTAAAAAAAAGAATTAACTATTCTATTAGTTAATCCATATGGTTACTAATAATCTATTAGTAATAGAATATGGTCAGATAATTAACTATTCAGACAAAATAGATGGGATCTCAAATACTTCCAAAACTTATCCGTGCCTACCCCTGAATATTATCAAATATAATTCATCAGATGACAAAGAAAAAACTGTTGCATCAAATAAAAAAAATCAAACATAACCAAACCGTAAAATCATATACCGAAGGTTGACCGACCGGATGATGGGTCAGTCTTGTTCTGAATCGAGAAAGCAAATGAGAATCTAGCGACCAAGCTCAAAAAGATTTAAAAGTTCCAGAAAGCCCAAAACGCGACGCAGCTTTATTCAAAAAAAAAAAAACATAAAATAACGCGATGTTTCCTCGCACGCACGTGGCACCTGAAAAAATAAAAAAACACCAGCGCGTGACGAACACTCGCTAACGAGAGCACTAACATGACACCAACTCTTGCGTCACCACCAATAAAACTCCGCCACGTATTACAATTTCACCGTCGTCTCCCACAACTCTCTTTCCCCCCTTTCCATAAACCCTCGCTTTAGGGTTTTCATCTCCAAGCTCTCCCACACTCACTCACTCACACCATCGATCCCACTCTCAACTGTTCACTATCCAAACTACCGAATTCGAATTCATCTTCAATTAAGCTCACATCCTTCTTCAACAACCTCTCTGCTATGCCGCGTTGATGTAGCAAAAATGGTTCGTCTCTCATCGTGCTTCTTCGTCGTCGTTGTTCTGGTTCTGCTCTCGATTCGAGAATCTTCCTCACAGCTAGGTTCCGGCCCTCACATTACCGATGTCAATATACTGTTGCCTCCGAGGATGAAGAACCCCGTCGAGTATCGCCTTCAAGGAAGCGACGGCTGCTTCAAATGGTATCCACCTCACCTAACCTTACAGATATTTTCTCGGAAGTCTGTTTAGTTAGCTACCACGTGCTTATCATGTGCCATTTTTTTTTGGCTAGGTCATGGGATCATCACGATATCCTCTCGGTCACGCCCGAGTTCAATTCGAGCAGTCATTGCTCCACCAGCGCGCGGCTGAGATCGATTTCGCCTTACAGTGGTAGGAAGGAGACTGCGGTTTACGCCACCGATATACAGACGGGGATGGTGATTCGCTGCAAGGTGTTTATCGACAACTTCTCGCGGATTCAGATTTTTCATAACTCTATTAAGCTTGATCTTGATGGACTCTCCATGCTTCGAGTCCGCGCTTTTGATACTGAAGGTACTTTCTGTGTGGATTAGGCTATATTTTTTGAATTTTTCTGAAATAATAATTCTATGCAGAAAACGAGTTCTCCTCACTGGTGGGGCTGCAATTCATGTGGAAGCTGATGCCTGAGAGTGGTGGAACGACGCATCATCTTGCTCATGTGCCTTTGAAGGAGTCTCCGCTGACTGACTGTGGGGGACTTTGTGGCTACTTGGATATCCAGAAAAAGCTTGAAGATAGTGTATGTTTATCTATAGAATTACTGCTGTGTGTTTAAGTTTCATGGATGAGTGATCTTAATGCAGTGTTGGTGGATTGATTGCAGGGGGTGTTTGCAGATTTGTTTGTGGTGAAGGGAACCAAGATCGGACATGAGAAGGTTTCGGTTCATCTGTTGGAGGCACCGCTTACGCATATAGCCGATGAAATTGTGCTGACGGTAGCAGAGGCCATGTCACTTGAACCTCGTTCACCAGTCTATGTCCTGATGGGTGCTTCTTTTGGTTACACTTTGAAGGTCATGCGTGGGAATGTTCCTCAAGGTTTGTCTGCTTCTTTAGGATTAAATATTAATTATAAACTTTTTACTAATCTTATGTTTAAAAGCTCAGGTTGTTTGATTTAGTCTTGCTCATAGTTAACTATCAGGATTATTTGCTTTAGGATGATGTCTCAGAGGTGTTGGTGGATAGTCTAAATATATTACTTGTCATTGTTGCTCGAGTGGCGCGCTATGTCTGGTTTTTATCGGTTTACTTTTTATTCTGTTTGCAGCCGTGCATCTACCATCATCACATCATAGATGGTCTGCGTTGAACTCCTCGGTTGTTCAAGTGGATTCATTGATAGGTCTGACTAAAGCATTAAGCTTGGGGGAAACAACAGTTGTTGTTGAAGATACCCGAGTTGCTGGCCACATTCAAGGATCATCTATTAATGTTGTCACTCCAGATGCTTTTATCTTGTACATATCACCTTGGTCGACGTCAGGGGATTCTATCACAGAACTGAAATCTTTTCCGTCGTCTATGCATTGGTATGTGGTCTCTGGTCGTGAATATCTAATTCAGATGAAGATTTTCTCTGGAAGACCTGATGCACGTGAAATCTATATAACTGAGGTATTTCCCTTTTTCTTTTACCTTTTTTTGCATTGGCAGGAAGAACAATGCATGCTCAATGTTTTGTTGCCTTTATATTGTCTTAACTATATAATCTGGTCCGTAGTTTCTTAATCTCTAGGTTATCATTTTTCCATTTACTTGTAAGAGTAAGCCCAGTGTCTCTTGTGATTTCCTTTACTCTTTTACTGATTCTGATGCAGTCATATGAGTCTATTTATACTGAACATGTGGTGGCTATACAGTATTCATATATTTAAAAGAAAATTGAAAAGCCTGATAACTTGAATTTTGTGGCTGTTTTCTCATCAATTTTCTCTAGTTTCTTTCCTGTGCCCAGCCATGTCGGAATGATATAATATTCTTCATGATTTTTGGTACGTTCAACATAATGTTTCTTCGTCTTGTTCGCAGACGGATGATATCAAACTTTATGGAGAAGAGACAGATTACTGGAAAATCGTCTCAGTGCCAGATGATCTTTCCTCGGAATATGGTTGGCGAAATTCTAGAATTTTGAAAGCAATCTCACCAGGATTAGGAGAGCTGACAGCTACATTGACTTACTTCAATGGGCATCAGAATTCAAAAGAGGCGAGAGAACTATATTTTCCTCTCTTTAAGTATCTTTTTGTCTCTTTTCCATTACCTCAACGCTTTATACTCTGACAGGTTCTCAAGGTTGTCCAAGACATCATGGTTTGTGAAAAGGTGCAGTTCACATTGAACAGTGAAGATGACACACCTATGATTCTACTTCCTTGGACCCCTGCTGTATATCAAGAGATGGAGCTACTTGTGACAGGAGGTCAGTTCCCAAGCTATGATTCTCGTGACTGGTTCTTTTTCAGTTTGAACACTCACGCTGACTTGATTTTCTCTTCAATTTAGGTTGTGCGAAAGCATCGAGTGACTACAAGTGGTTTACTTCAGATATGAGCATTTTGTCTGTGTCAGCTTATGGAATTATCCAGGCAAAGAGGCCTGGAATAGCCACTGTAAAGGTGGTGTCGACTTTCGATTCGCAAAATTTCGATGAGGTACATTGACTGATTCACAAATAGAGAAAATATATTTATTTTAAATTCCAAGAGAGATGGATCCAAATGGTCAAACTTTTTTACGACTTATCATGCTATGGTTCTACTCTTTATTATGCTGATTCAACTGATCATATTATCTTCATAGGTTATTGTTGAAGTTTCCATTCCATCCTCCATGGTTATGTTGCAATACTTTCCAGTAGAGACAGTGGTTGGATCACACCTGCAAGCAGCTGTCACAATGAAGGCTTTAAATGGTTATGGCAGGAACTTGTCTTTTGTTACTTCCGGTGTTTTGCTTTGGTTTCTTTTATATTTTTTTTTAACTTGGAGATTGCAATATATCAGGTGCCACGTTCTCTAAATGCGATGCTTTCAATTCATTGATAAAGTGGAAGACAGGGAGTGACTCTTTTGTTATAGTTAACGCAACATCCGAGATGATGATGTTGGAAGAATTAAGAAGCACGGAATCTGGTCCTCCTTGTTCTCGGGCTTATATATATACTTCATCTCCTGGCCGCACAGTGCTACAAGCAACTCTGGCGAAAGAGTTCCATTATTTTGATAAGTCATTAAGTGAATCAATTGATTTGAAAGCAACTTCAAGTATCGGGGCCTATCTGCCACTTACTATCAGACAAGAGAGTGATGGGAATCATCATGGTGGATATTGGTTTGATAAGACACATGAAGAAACTGATACTGGGGTCAGCAACATCTATCTTGTACCTGGGACATATGTTGATGTGATGCTTCTGGGGGGACCTGAAAGGTGGGATGAAAATGTTGAGTTCACCGAGACTGTGACTAAAGTGAATGAAGATAAGGAGGATCTTACAAATGGAGATAACATCTATCACAACTTTGACGGCCATGTTAACTTGTTTAGAGTTTCGTGCCAGACGCTTGGTTCTTACGTAAGTTTCAAGCGTGCTATGCAGTTATTTTTGTTCTTACTTTTGTAGCTACAGTGAAAGATGACGTTCTAATCTCTTCTCCGGTTGTGTTCATCCAGAAATTGGTCTTCCAGCGTGGAAATCTGGTGGGGGTGGACCATCCTTTACCTGCAGTGGCAGAAGCTTTCTTATTTGTTCACTGCAGTTTACCATCCTCTGTTGTGCTCATTGTTGATGAACCTGGTATGTTCAATATTTCCCACAGTTTTGGATCTTTCAGAATTTCTCATTTTAAAGTTAACAAACTTGATGTTTATACATGTTATTTTGTAGTTAACAAGCTTGATGTGATTAGAGCTGCTAGTTTAGCTGACCGGGCACCAGGACGACTTCGTGTAACTCCTGTGACTGTAGCAAATGGGCAAATAATTCGTGTGGCTGCTGTTGGTATTAGCGACTCTGGAGAAGCTTTTTCAAACTCCTCAACTCTTTCACTCAGGTGGGAACTGAGTAGTTGCGACAATTTGGCATCTTGGGACGATGATTATAATTCAAAAATGACAAAGACTAGCTGGGAGAGATTTCTAGCTCTTCGTAATGAATCTGGATTGGTAAAGACATAAACCCATCCCTTCGTCATTATTTCATTCTTCAGATCTCAAATCATTTTACTTTAATGTAAATTGTTTTTACAGTGCACTGTCCGGGCTACAGTTTCTGGTATTGATCATTCTGGCAAAACCCAATACTCATCTCTGCTTCCAAAAATGTCCGATACTCTCACAGATGCTGTACGATTACAGGTATGCAATTTCTAAGACTTACTACAATAGTTTTGTTCAATGCTTAAAAAGCTCAATTAGTTTTCGTTTTAGTCATCTGGTAATCCTTGTTACATTTTCAATTGTTTTCCATTTCTGTCATTTCAGTTGGTTTCGACACTAAGAGTCACGCCAGAATTCAACCTGGTTTTTCTCAATCCTAATGCCAAGGTAACTCCCATTCTTTAACAAGTGCGTCCTTTTAAATCATGGATGGATTGCACTGAGTATTTGCATTTTCCAATATTTTTATGTCTATGGTCTACTTGGTTTGAAAGCACTAGAACTAGATTTGTAATGACTCAGAAGTTTTTTTGTTGTAGGTTAATTTATCAATGACTGGAGGAAGCTGTTTGTGGGAAGCAGTTGTAAATGATTCTCGTGTAGCAGAAGTGATTAAACCCCCATCTGGCCTGCAGTGCTCGCAAATGACCCTGTCTCCAAAAGGGTTAGGGACTACACTTGTGACAGTATATGATATTGGGGTCTCTCCTCCACTTTCAGCTCTTGCGGTGGTAAGTTGTTACTCTGAACATATCACCATAAACTTGTGGAAATTCATTAATTTTCTTATTCACGTTGAACATGACCATGAGTTCCATCAATCACGAGTCGCTCAATTATACTTTTAACACAGATTAAAGTTGCAGACATAGACTGGATAAAAATTGCATCCGGGGACGAGATAAGTATAATGGTATTTCCCTTTCTTCAGTTACTATAAATTCTCTTTTGGTTACGCATTGCTTTCCGTTATCTTTGATATGATATTCTCATCCTTGATTTAAATGTGGCAGGAAGGAAGTACACATTCCTTTGATCTACTAACTGGCATTGACGATGGGACAACCTTTGATTCTTCCCAGGTTTAAGTCGAAACTTTATAGTATAGATTGTTATTTATACGTTCTTATTGCTGTTATATTATGGAAATATTCTATAAGCACTGACTATCTAGCGTCACCAATCTAACAAAATAATCTTCTGTACTGCAGTGTATCCTTATTACTTATTCTCTATTAGCTCTGTTCAAGTGGTTTGATTTACTGAAATGTGGATAAGTGCAGTACCCGCTAATGGATATTATGGTGCATATTGAGGATGATCTCGCGGAGCATGTTTCTGTCGATGATAATCCACTTTCTGTTGGTGAACACGTGGCAACTTCTTCATTCAAAGTAGCTGCCAGACGCCTGGGAATCACAACACTATATGTGGGTTTATTTCTTGATTCTTTCATTGCTATCATGATTATATTCTGGTAGTAGATTATATCTGAAGCAATGCTTTTTTAATAGGTTAGCGCGAGACAACAATCAGGAGATAAAGTGGTGAGCCAAACTATTAAAGTGGAAGTTTATGCCCCACCAAGACTTCACCCACAAGGAATATTTCTTGTTCCTGGTGCTTCTTACGTGGTATGATGAAATGTTTTATATTTCTTGGGTAACCACAATCTTAATTATGTTCTCTCTTCATGTTTTGTATTGATCACCTTTTTGAATTATATAGTTCACTGTTGAAGGAGGCCCAACAATGAATGTTTCTGTTGACTACACAACTGTGGATAACCAAGTTGCAAAGATCGAGAAATCAGGACGCCTCTATGCAACATCACCTGGCAACACGGTGCGGACAAAATTCTTTGACTATGCATTTCTCAGTATAATCAAACAAAATAGAGCAGGGTTTGGCTATTAAATTATTCAATTCAACCCAAAAGATATGGCATCTTGACGTGTTTTCTCTTATGACCAGACAATCTATGCAACAATATATGGAAGTGAAGGTACTGTAGTTTGTGAAGCAGTTGGAAAGGCCGAAGTTGGACTTCCTGCTGCTGCAACGCTGATAGCTCAAAGTGATACTGTGGCTGTTGGCCGTGAAATGCCTATATTTCCATCATTTTCTCAGGTGAGAATCATAAGCCAGAAAGAACTCCTCTGAAGTCTATTGTATACTGATTTTTTGGTTACATTATCAGGGAGATCTTTTGTCTTTCTATGAGCTCTGCAGAGCATACCGATGGACTATCGAAGATGAGGAGGTTCAATTCTGTGTTTCTTCTTATTGTGGATATTATAATCTATTTTCTGATTCCCATGTGGCCATGTTTGTGATTGAAGGCTATATTTTTTTCTTGTTAGGTGTTGAGTTTCCATGTACCGTCTATTGACGTGGAAGAGAATGCTGGCTTTGTCAATGTCGTCCAAGGAAGGTAATCTGCATGAGCTCTCTAGCACATATGCAATAACGGATAATATAATACAAATCATTGTCCAATTATGGTAGATAAATATTTTCAGGTCGGGTTAACCCCTTTAGTTAGTACACTTATAAGTTACTTTTTCACTACACTTGAAAACACTAGTAAGGCATCATCGTGCTCCGCATCGTTTAGCTTTAGAAGGTAGCCTCAGTAAGTGCATTTTAGTTTGCACGTTCAATATCGTTCGGCTTTTGAAAGTAGACACGGCTAGTGCAATTAGCTTGCACGTTCAGAATTTCTGGAACAAGGTTATCTACTCAACCTGAGGAAGGGATGACTGTTTGTTCTTAATAACTTGCCCTTTGTATTCGTATATTCTATTCACCTGAGGTCTATGCATATCAGACTAGATTTGTTAGCACATAAGCTAGACTAGTCATCAAATTTCTAATGAGCAGTTTTATCTTCTCCATTTCAGATCAGCTGGAAAAACCAGAGTCACCATTGCGTTCTCATGTGATTTCGTGGCTCCTGGCTTGTACCCCGAATCTAGAACATACGAAGCATCAATAGTTTTATCTGTTGTGCCTGATCTCCCTCTTTCTCTCGGGGTTCCTATGACCTGGGTTCTTCCACCTTTTTATACCTCATCTAGTCTATTGCCATCATCTCCTGAGACACCGAAGCACAAGGATGGTCAAAGTCACAGAGGCAATGTAGTCTATTCCCTATTGAAAGACTGTAGTTCTCGGGCTGACGTCGAACGAGATACCATATCAATTGACGGCGGAAGCATCAAAACTACAGAAATCAACAATATTGCATGTATTCAAGCCAAAGACCGCACAAGTGGAAGGATCGAGATTGCTGCTTGTGTGAGGGTTGCAGAGGTATTCTGAACGTGGAAGTTTGTAGCCACTCAAATCACTATTCTTTTAGTTTATTGCATCATTTATCTTCTATTTGTCTACGTTGTTGGTAACATAGAATTCTATCAGGTTGCTCAAATAAGAGTGAAGAGTGAAGTGATCCCTTTCCACGTGGTGGATCTTGCTGTTGGCGGTGAACTTGAACTTCCAATAAATTACTATGACACTTTAGGTAACGCGCTGTTAGTTACATTTATGTGCATGCTTCATTTTCTTGATGTATTTTTTGTTCTGTTTTGAAAAGGAATCGATTTTCTCGAAGCACATGGTGTTACTACATACAACGTTGAAACCAATCATCGTGATGTTGTGTCTATTAAGACTGTCAATGACCAAACAAGTGTCTACATTAAGGTACGTGTGTTCATCCTTATAATCAAATTTGCTGATACATGTGTTTATCTTTTGTCTGTTCTGATGGTTACTAAGTGTACCTTTTTCTGCTCGACTTCTCCTCTCTAATCTCGTTCTCTTTATAATGAAGGGAGTAAAACATGGTAAAGCTCTTATTCGGGTCTCCATTGGCGGTAATCTCAGGAAAGCAGACTACGTTCTGGTATGGGCTACTATCATGAACATTGCTCTAACTTTCTGTAGTGTTTTGGTATGCATACATCTGTTATGATATTTGCTACCAGCTTATAATAAACGTGTTTCGCTTCTCAGGTTTCAGTTGGGGCACATATCCATCCTCAAAAACCTGTCATTCACACTGGAAATGTGCTGAGTTTCAGCGTCACAGGTAAAATTTCTAATCAAATCTGCATGAAAAATACAATTATAATGCCCGTCCTGCTAAACAGACACTTGCAATGTTAGGGGCTGATCATCAAGTCTCTGGTCAATGGGTTTCATCAAACAAGAGTGTCCTATCCGTCAATGCAGTATCCGGCCAGGCTAAAGCAATCGGCCAAGGGTCAGCTCACGGTAATTGGTTTATGTTTTCATGCCTTCTCTGTGATCAGTTGGATTTCTAGAGAACATCAATATGAGATGTTATTTTTGTTGCATCTGCGCAGTTACATTTGAAGGTCATGGTCTGAAGCTGCAAACAAAAGTCACAGTGCTAATTGGAAACACCATATATGTTGACTCTCCTAGAGAAACACTTACAAATGTCCACGTCCCTGCAGAAGGATATAACTTTCCTGTAAAATTCAGGTTAGTAAGCTTTTAATGTTGCATTTTGTAAAAACATATAGACAACAACGTATTCATCAGTGATAAAATTAACTGCAACAGGGAGAATACGTTTGTGAACGGAAACAGGAACGCATTTAACTGCCAAGTAGACCCTCCATTTATAGGGTATGATGCGTGCTTTCTTTCAGTAAATATCATTCGTGTTTATATGTATATGCATCATTTAGTTTTGACTCTTGTATATATGTTACATTGAAGATATGCAAAGCCATGGGTGGATCTTGACACTGGAGACACTCGTTGTCTTTTCTTCCCATACTCACCGGAGCACCTGGTTCAGTCAATGTCCAGATCAAAAGACACGAAACCGCATGTGTCCTTCTCCATTAATGCTTCAGTCAAAGAAGGTCGAGATGTGTCGGGATCTGCGTCTGCACTTCTTATTGGAGGGTTTTCTGTGGCATGGCCAAACAAGGTTATTTAAGTTCTTAAATAATCGTTTATCAAAGCTTTCATTTCAGCATATATATGCTTTACGCGAGTTTGACTTGGTAATATCTTGCAGTTGAATATAAACCCGGATTCAAACAAGACCACAATATCATTACTAGGGAACACCGGTAAGATTCATATATCAATTGTTAGTTCATTTCATTTCCTTATACAAGAAATGCAAAGGGTACTTAAAACTACTCATTGCAGATGTTCAAATTCACTGGCAAAACAAAGCAAGGTTATCGATCAGCTTGAGCAAGAGAGAAGATTATGGTATCGCAGGGCGTGCACTATATGAGGTGATTTTTCTCTTTAAACCCCTAATCATAATCTCGGTACTCTAATCTATTCGATAAAACATTATCAAGAGTTTAGTAAGCTATCAATATGCATCAACCTTTTTCAGGTGAATGTGCTTAAAAGATCAGAGCAATTCACAGATGTAATATTCATTACTCTCCCTGCTACTGGTGAGCTTCTAGAATTGGCTCTGTTTCATATTCTAGAAAAGGATTTGTTTCTGTCACTTACCATATTGATGAGATTATATATACTGATTTTGCAGGCCAAAGTGTAGAAATCGATTTCTCCTATGATACGGGTGAATCCTTAGTAGCGCCGTCTGAGAAAAAAGATGGATACCCACCTGTGTTTAAGATACTGTGGGGTGTTTTAGTGGTGATTGTATCGGTGTTCATCTTGATGAAAGTGATTGATAGACCAATTGGTCAAGCTGGAGCCACTAGAGCTGCGACAAACGGCGTAGCAGCAGCAGGGGCACCAGCAACACCAGAAAGAAGAAGTGGTGCGGTGATATACCATGAAGAATCTCCAAGAACACCATCACCATTTATGGAGTATGTGAAGAGGACTGTGGATGAGACTCCTTACTACAGAAGAGAAGGAAGGAGGAGGTTTAATCCCCAAAACACTATGTAGAATATGTTTGTTATGAGTAGTAAACTCTGTTTTTGTTTGTAAACCACCAAACCTTGAGAAATGTTTATATCATTTGTGCATTGTTATTTCTTGCTCACTTCTGTTTGTAACTGGATTCATTATTTTCTAAACCAGTTATTTGGGTTTTTGTTTGATAAGGTTTTTACCTTTTAGATGATTTTGGATAAACTTAAAAAGCTAGTTATAATTTTATCAGCTTGCTTGAATTCATGAAAAAGTTCGATTGAGGTTCACATAAATGTCAGCAGCATTTTCTACGTAACCATTTGATTTCATCAGTTGTTTTGCATACTGTTTTCATTAAACCTTTATGAAGTCGTGAATCTGAAGAAGTGAGAATTAACTTTTCTTGCATTTGTGTACATAATGGGCGAATAAACACGATAAATAGTTTGCATCACTATTGGGCCTAAACTAAAATAAAGTGGATCTTATTTTATTATGGTCCAAAAATGAAACCGGTGTCGTTTAAGACTTTTAACATAAACCCTAGTTGAGAGTCTCGAGTTTCTGAGCTCGACCCTAATTTACAAGAAAGGGCTCTCGAAAATCTTGTAAAGCTTGCAGGTTTGTTTTCGTCTCGTGATGAATGTATTGTGATAGCGAAACCAATAATTAGATTAAAAAATTGAAACTTTTCTCTGTTTTCCTCGTATTGTTTTTGAGTATTTTGTTGTGATTCGTCTATGCTCTGTTCTTGTAGGGAGCTTTTTAAGGAGGAGACAAGATGAGATTGGTAAAGTGTTGGTTCTGCTCTTCTACGATATATCCAGGACATGGTATCCAATTTGTCCGCAACGATGCTAAGGTAACATCAATTTTCTAGGTCTTTCGGTTTAACCTTTTGGCTTTGGACACACATAGATGCTCTGTTCTGTTCATCACTTTCCTGTTTGTAATTTGGCTCCTCTCTCTAACTGGAATTTGAGCTCTGTACATTAGCTCTCTTTGATTCTATGTATCTGTATGGCTATCCTCCCTAGCTTTGAATTTGTCTGTTTTGCTCTTTGAGAATTTCATGGTCAGTTCTCACCTTGTTGGTTTTGAGTGTTTTTGTATATAAGATAAGAGTCTTGTCCTTTTTTTTTTGCAGATATTTCGGTTCTGTAGGTCAAAATGCCACAAGAACTTCAAGATGAAGAGGAACCCTCGTAAAGTGAAGTGGACTAAAGCCTACAGAGCTGCACACGGAAAGGACATGACTCAGGTACTTCTTTAATTACTTTTTTCGATTAAGGAACCCATAAAATAGCTCTCTTAGATATATGTCTCTGATCACCACTTTTCTCTTTACAAAAAAAGGATAAAACATTTGAGTTTGAGAAGAAGAGAAACAGACCTGAGAGATATGATAGGAACGTTACAGAGGACACTCTCAAGGCCATTAAGAAGATTGATAAGATCAGAAGTTCAAGAGAAGCTGATCACATCAATAAGAGGTATACACATCTCTTCTTCATTATCCTTGGGATAAATTAGACTTGTGATTTTTTGATTATGATTGGTCTTGATTGTTGTGTGGGAACTTAGGTTGAAGCCAAACAAACAGAAGATTTACAAGAGTGAAGTCAAGGAGATAGATCAGCACATTACTATGATCAAGCCCCTCGGTTCTCACCAGCAAGATTCAGAGAAGACGAAAGTTTTGGTATCCACAAACAAGTCTGTTCAGAACGAAGCCATGGAAGAGTGATTCTGTGGAAACACTTAAATATTATTCAATGCACTCTTGAGCTGTTGTCGACTTCGAGAGTTCTAGATTGATTTCATTTTTGCAATGTATTATTTATTACCTTGAACGGATCCACCAAAAGGTTTTGATTTTCGGAGATAAGTGCCGTTTCATTTCTTTCCAAATGGAATACTATAAAACACCAACTCCTTACTTAAACGGGAAATTCGATGGGATATTCAACAGAAAAAAAAATTATCTAATGATAATTTAAAGTGACCTGAAATTTTTTTAAGCTGGTTAAAAAACTGAATAAGTTGAAGATTTGCTGATGTATGTCAAAGATGGCAAATGAGGTCTCCTGACCCCCCTCCCACGGTCCAATAAATGTATGACAATACAATAAATGTAGATATAACTCTTATACCAACCAATATCTCCCAACTAACATGTTCTTTGTGTGGTCGAAAACATTAGTAGATTTTCCTTTCTCGATACAAATTCAAATGAAATCCAGAGAAAACAAAGACAGTTCTTAGTTGTTTTGGGAGAATTCTATAGAACTCGAAAAGTTAGAAGTCCTACTTAATTGCCTCAGAGCTTGGTTTAAGGCTTCCAGCATCGCTAATCGTTGAGCTATCAGAGGTGAGTTAAATAATATTTTAGACTTCTTCTTTTTGTATATTCTCTGCAAGCTACTAACAACCATTCCACTACTCTAATAATAGAAACAAAACGGTATCTACTCTTTGGGATGATGATGGATTATTCTGAGAGTTTCCTTGGTGGAGTGACAGTAGACTTTCACGACCATGATGTCTACCCAACAAATATTTCGTCTTTTTGTGATGCATGTCACAACTCTGAAGAAAGAGATGGCTGTCAAAGCGGTTACAGATGCAAGCCTTGTGATCTCTATGTCCACAAAGATTGTGTCGAGATCAACAATACTTACCGTCACAAGCACCCTCTCAAACTTCTAGAGGGTTACTACATCGAGTTAGATCAAACATGTCATCTCTGTGGGAAAGAGGTTCATGACCAACTGTCTTATCATTGTTTCAAATGTAACGTGAGTTTTTGCAACCTCTGTCCAAGTATACCGTTGTTTATTGACGATGTTCACAAGAAGATTCACGAGCACTCACTCACACAAATGATGATTAAGGTATCTTTCACTTGTGATGCTTGTGGTATTTGCGGTGACGGCTTCCCGTGTGTGTGTCTTCAATGTTGTTTCATCATCCATAGAGATTGCATCAAGCTGCCTCGCGTTATTCATGTCAACCGTCATGACCACCGTGTTTCTCACACTTACTCTCTTGGTCCCGGGGATTGGGTATGTGGGGTCTGTCGCAAACGCATTGATAGACACTGTGGGGCTTACTCCTGCTTGATTTGCAGTTGTTATGCTGTTCATTCAAAATGCGCGACAAGAAAAGATGTGTGGGAGGGAGTCGAATTAGAAGATGTACCCGAAGATGACGAAGATATTGATCCGTTCAAGGAGATTGGTGAAGGTGTGATAAAACATTTCAGCCACGAGCATCATCTTAGATCACTCGTTGACGACGGCAATTATGAAAACGGATATTGCTATGCTTGCACCCTTCCTATCCATTCCGACCCATGCTACACATGTGTTGAGTGTGGTTTCATCCTTCATCAAACTTGTGCTAACTTTCCTAAGAAGATAAGACATGAGCTCAGCAATAGCCAACTTACTCTTTGCATCAGTCCCCAACGAGGTGAAGATGTTGTGGACAGCCATTTCATTTGTGACGCATGCGGGCGACAATGCACTGGTTTCTATTTCAAATATAAGAGCATGGAAATAGATGTTCGTTGTGCGCAAGTTTCTAGGACATTCAACCATGGAAGCCATCCACATCCGTTGTTCAGCATTTCAACAGAATTCAAATTATGCATGGGTTGTGGCAAATCCCACAGAGCAGTTATGAGTTGCGTTGAATGTGATTTCGATTTATGCTTCTATTGTGCTACATTGCCAAAAGAGGTTATACACAAGTATGATCGTCATCCTCTTTCCTTGTGCTATGGAGAAGGTAAAAGGGAAAGGGGATTGTACTGGTGTGAGATTTGTGAGGCAGAAACAAACCCAAATGAGTGGTTCTACACCTGCAATGACTGTGGCTCTACTCTTCATGTCGATTGCGTACATGGAGACTACCTACATGTGAGGCCAGGGCACAAAGTCGTAAGTAGATATGCTGACGTATTTGAGGTGGTAGCCAACGATCGTCCCACCCGACCCTTTTGCAGCTTATGCAGAAAGCATTGTGTCCAACCATTTGCTTACATGGGTAAGGGCAACAACAATACATATATATGTGTTTACTCATGCTTGCTTTCATATCATCAGCAGTGGCGGATGCATAAAATATTATTCTTGCACAGACAAATGTATGGGGGCAAAAAATTATGACTGGGGACATTATATAGATTGGGCTTTAAGTTACATTAATTTTTAGTTTTGTTGGGTTCATTGTCCCTATGTTGTTGTATGTGGCACTCATCATGAGAGTTGTTATTGAATATTTCAAATATTAAGATATACTAGATTTCGATCCACGCAACCGCACGGATGTTATTTTCAAATTTATATGTATATAAATCTGTTTTAAATTATTATTTAATGCTAATTATATATTTAAATGTTTATATTTCAAATATGATAATTTATAGTTATATGTTGTAAATAATCAAGTACTTAAAAAGCATAACATGTGTTTGTTTCTTCTTATTATATATTTATCTTATTGTATTTATATTTAATTATTACACAAATTAATGTGCATGGAAAAAAACATGATTTTAATAATATTTTGTATTTAATTTATAATAATTTTTTACCTATCTTTTAAAAACTGGATTTCATTTTTTTGATATTTTTATGTTTATTCATTTTACATAATATAATATTGTATATGCAAAAATATAAGATATGTTAATTTTTATAAATGTCATGTAGTTTGTCTTCAAATATTATTTTTAACATAAATATTTTATATGCATGAAAATAAAATTTATCAGCTATCAATTTAATATAATTTTATTAGATAAAGTATGTTAGAATCTATATTTTAAATTATATAAATAAGAACTCTATATATATATATATATATATATTAATGCATAACTATACTTCATTTATAATAAGGAATTATTGAAACTATTTAGATTTTTTTTTTGAAATTTAATATGTTGTTAAAATATTTAGATCAACATAATAATCTTCTTTTAATATGATTGATTTTGATTATATAATTAATAAAAATAAGATAGAATATTTATTTTTGATTTTATAAATGTTAATTGGATATATTATGGTATAATAATATTTCAAAAGTAATTACGAAATTAGTTAAAATATTCACATATAATTTTTGAAAATTAATTTCTTGTTAACATATTTTAAAAACTGATTTTTCTAAAATGTTTTTATAAAATGTTAATATATATATATATATATATATATATATTAAATAGAACTAAAATGGTTCAAATATTAGTTATTTTGTTTCTTCCATTGATGAAATCCCTAAAATTATGGGAAGTTGCTGATTTCAATTATTTTTTTATTGTTAGCTTAAAATAAAATATATAGTTGAATAAATAATAAGCATATTTAAAGTTCTAATTTCTAGTAATAGTCCATTAAGTTAAAAATCACACATGAATGAAAAATCATGACTTCTCTTTTAATATAAGATGTATAACATCGAGGATATATTAGATATAACTAAAGAATATGAGAAATTGTTTCACCATTCTGCAGAGGAGAGGAAATAAGGACTTGGAAGGGGGAATGGTTTTTTGGTTTAACTCAAAATAGATGTGTCTTTTGTTTTGAAAGTTTCTGGATAGAAAAAGATAGATTTTTACAAATTAAGCTTAGGACACATTTGATGTAAGAAAATATTTTTTCTTTGAATTAAATTAACATTCAATTCACAAAGAAAATAATAATGAAGATGCTAGAAAGTGACATGTCATTACTGAGCTGTCAATTGGGATTTACTAAATCAAAAACACAAACAAAAATCTCAAAAACAATACGATCGGCTCAAAAACAAAAATCTCAAAAGCCCATTTTTAGTTTTCTACAATTTAGTCGAGTAACTGGGTTTCCCGTGTGATCTCCAGAAATTAAATCATAGCCCATATAAAACCTAGCTGCCAAATACATCATCTTCTAAGCATCAATTAGTACGGCGCTTTCTACTTCGTCTTTCCTTCCTGTAATTGTCGTTACAAAATACAGATCTCACTACTGATCAATCAATTATGTTCTTCAATCCTTTCTTTATGGTTTCGTTCCATCTCCTCTTTATTCTATTATATAAATCTCTACTCTTAAACTTAAATCCAGACAAAAACAAAAACCTCCACAGAAAGAGACCACGCTATAACCATGAAGTCTGCTAAATCGACGGTAATGGTGGTAGTATACAAAACTTTGTGATTTATATCGATTATATGATTTGATTTTTGATTGAATTTATATATACAAAATTGTTCTGACAATTATTATTTTTTTGTTTCTGATGGCTGTGGATATTGAGTTATGCAGTGTGTTTAGGTTTAACAATCACTCACGGGAAGGACACATGATCTCTTTCATGTTGATTATATAAGGTATGTTGCTAATCTGAGCATTTTTATTTTTATGTGAATGGAAGTCTGAATGAGTCAAGAGGAATGTTTATAGCGTGAACTAATCTGAGCGTTTTTTATTTTCTGTGAATGGAAGTCTGAATGAGTCAAGAGGAAGTACTCACTTACTTTTTTCACTCTTCTTTTACTAGGAGCGCTGAGATCACATAAGTTTTAAGGCTACAAATGGATGTTCACAAACGGCTCCGTGAGCAGCTCGAGGTAGTGATATCACTGATTACATCGACTACTCGATGTAAGTTTTCTCGATTTAGATGGTGTTTAATTTGGTGAGACTGTGTGCTATGCAATGAGTCATCTGTGTGTGTGTCTTAGATTCTTACCATATGGTGTTTCCTCTATTCTTAACTTGAAACATGAATTAGGAAGACGGTTTTGGATCTGGTGTAGAATATTGTGGATCCAGATTTCTATGTGAGATTGAATGGTGATGCTCAGTTCTCCTTAAATAGCAATGCTGAGTTGAATGATCCTCTTTGGATTACTTCTGAATTCAATATATTCAGCAAAATGGAGGCAGCTCTCACCGCTTATCTTGAATTTCTCACCGAGGTTTAATGTCTTTTGTTTACGATTTGACTCAGTGTTAAAAGGGTTTCTCATCTTCCATTTAAGCAGGTTTGACCGTGAAGCATTAACACCGGTTATAGTACTAGCACACGAGGTAAAATCTGATTCCGCTTTCTATATTTTGAGTAGTTTGTGTTCTCATGTTTAAACAACTGTTTATTCCTGAAGAACCAGGCTCAAGCCTTCACCAAATAAACATGACACAGACCGAAAATCTAAGGAGAGAGACCTCTACAAGAGGAACCTTCTGTCTTTGTTGATGGGCAGTGATCATCAAAACAAATGAACAGCAATACACTCTACACACAGATCATGCAAAGCGATTTCAGGGCTTCTTACTCAGTTTTTGCCGCTGGAGCTGGTTTCGATGTGCTGTTCTCCATGTACCTCAGATTTATCAGCAAATCTACAACCTGTTCTGATATTTCTGTTGAATTGCAGGTTATGGCTTTGAAGGAAAGAGACAGATTAATCTCTGAGGCAGCAAAAGCCACGACCAAGTTCTTTATTACTACTTGATCAAAACATCTTATATCCTATGTAAATTATGTCTCTTTGATAACCTGAAATTTTTTTTGCTGCATGTGATGGTGGGGAGAAAGATTACACGATTTGGGATGTGGATTAATTGACATATTTTAATGATTCCACAATTAGTGATGCAGTAAGTAATTCTTTGTTTAACTTGCCATTCGAATAATATTTGTGATTTTGTTGAGTCTTCACGTCTTTATAAATGAAATTAGAAGTTGCATATTAGTTTATACCACAGATACAATATGCATATTAAATAGAAAAGTAATTTAAATTGTAATATATGTTAAAGTGTTTTTTTTGTTCAAAGTAATATATGTTAAGTGTAATAAATGTTTTTATGGCATACTATTAAACAGTGCATTTTAAAGTTTAAATTAAACAGAAAAGTAATTCAAATTGTTTACTGTAAAATTCATTTATACTACTAGAAAGAAAAACAAAACACTTAGTAATCTCTTACAAGCTGACCAAACTATCTGTACATGTTTAAAATCCATAAAAATTAAGCATGAACAACATAAATATTCCACACCAGAAACGGATGCCCCTTTAATCCAATAGGAACAAAATTATATATCCATATAAGTGGAAGTTATTTTATCATGGGGTAAATACTGGTTCATCTATAATTTTACACCATAAGTCCAATTTCACATCCAAGAAAAAAAAAACAAATTATGTAGATTAGTGGAGAGACATAAACTTTCATAAAAATAAGTGGCATTGTCGGATATAAAATCCACTATATAATATTTTTATATTTTCATAATATTTCAGCACTAAACAATAATATATATACACATATTAGTCATTTCTATTTTTCAATTTAAAATTTTATTCTTTTATGTTATGTAACATTTTATATTTTACATATTATTTTGTATTGAATGAATTACGGCTAAATGTTATTTTTAAAAAAATATTAAATTATATCTTTTTAATATGTGTGCACAACTATAAAGCGTTAGATAGAAACGAAAAAGTATTCGGTGTTAGAAGTCCAGTGGCTTATACCATTCTACCATTTATTTTAACATTTTATATTATTAAAAGTCCTGAATATCAGTAAATTAGTCTTACAAATTACCAAATTTTGTTTTGATTTATAACAGTTTTTAGGATATATATATTTTACAAATTATTAAAAATATTTAGAAAATTTATGCTCATATATTTTTTGGTTGCCAATGAACAAAACAATGTAAACAGTCCTGAAAGATAACTACATTTGATTAGCCAGAAAACAACATAATTTCAATATACCACTGACTATTAAAGATATTTAATCAAAACATTAATAAAGACACATACTAATAAAACCAGTAAATGCTAAGTTGCAAATCAAATTTATAAATCTTTGTTGATACTTGATGTGAAATTTTTTCATTTTCTTATAATATAATAAATAAAATACATATAAGTAAAATAACATATCAACACAAAATTTAAAATAATTTAGGTCATATAGTTTATCATAGTTTTAAATTAGTAGAAAAGGAAGTTCTTAATTTTTGATTGTGTGATACAATGATAAATACATTAGAAGAATAAAAATTATTTTTAAACTATTAGATAATAAAAATTAAATTAAATACAGAAAATATAAAATTTAAAGAGAAATAATCCGCGCATAGCGCGGAAAAAAGACCTAGTGACAATAATAGTTACAGATAGCTTTTTTCACATCTTCGGTGTCGAAGCCTTCAGCGAGGCAAACCACCGTCGCTTTACCCGTGATCTGTGTTCGTCTTCTCAACCAAAAATCGAAACTGATTTCTGGTTTGACCCTATGCACCCTCCTGATCTTTGTACTCTTAGCAACCGATATTTAAACTCTGTTTCAGTTACTTCGTTGTTTTACCCCTTAGTTCACTTGATGATTCCTTGCATGTTTTATTGAGTTTTTTAGTTGGTTCATCTGTTAAGGCACTGATTTTTTGGTTCTTCTATTTTGTGATTGAGTGCATGTGTTCGCTTGATTGCTTAACATTCTTGTTTGTTTTTGCTGAATTTTAATTGATCGCTTGATTGTTTCCCGTTTTATGAGAAATATCTTTTATAGTGTCATTTTCATAATTTAGATTTTGTGGAGTTTGTAGAGAAGAAAAAACACCACTAAAGTCCAAATGATACGTTTATTTCTTTCTTTTCTTTACTGGTTGCACATTTGAAGGGTTACGTGACGAAACTATTCAGGATATTCGATGGAGCTAGCTGCTGAGATTTGCAATGCTGTTGGAGAACCTCAAATCACTCATTTATTTCCTGAGTCACCAAAATAGTACATGTTCAGCTCTTGGTGAACTTGTAGTCGTATGCTATGTAAATTGCCACGTTTAGTATTAGTTTTATTTCCAGCACTTACTGAATTTGTAGTCTTATTATGCAGTCCATATTTTTAACATGCATGTATTTAGAAGTAGAAGAAAAACAAGAATAGATTGTAAGTAGCATAAAACAGAACTAGTACAAGATGAGGAAAAGTAATACATCTATCACGTGCATTCGAAGAAATTCATATTAAAGAAAACATCTAAACTCAAACAAGCAACAGCTGTATGAACTTCTTTGGATCAATCGTTGTTGTTCAGTTGTCTACTGGGAAGAATGGGAAACAAACATAACTCAATTTTGATTCAAATCATGGTTGGTTCGAAATGTTTTGGTTTAAATCAATTTAAATTACTGGTATATGAAATAATTTCAAAATTATATGGTTTAATTTGGTTTAACCATTCTGGTTAATTTGAAATAAAAACAAATCTGTGGCCAAATCATAAATAAGTATGTGGTCAAATAATAAATAAATCTATCAAATCCTAATTAAATCTGTCAAACTATAACAAATCTATGGTCAAAGAATAAATAAATCTATCAAATATTAACTAAATCTGTCAAAATTAAATAAATTTGTGGCTAAATAATAATAAATCAGTCAAATCAAAATTAAATCTGTCAAAAAATAAGTAAGTCTGTGGCTAAATAAAAATTAAATCTATCAGATCATACGTAAATCTGTTCAATTTAAGTAAATCTGTCACCAATAAATTAAATTTTATTAAATATGTCAATAGCTAATAATCTGTGGCCAAACGTGACAGATTTTTTATAACAAATCTGTAGAAATCTTAATAAGTCTATGAACTTTAAAATAAATCTGTGGCTAAACAAAAATATTTTTAAGTCTGTAGCTACATAAAACGTAGGCAAAACAAGTCTATCGGTGGCAAAATAAAAAATATTTTGAAAACTAAATAATGGCATTTTCGTAATTATTTTTTTGTTAACAAGGGAAATAAGGATAAATTAGGTATAAAAACAAACTAGTAATTAAAATAAAATTAGAGTTAAACTAGTAATTATTTGATAAATAAGGGTTAAACTAGTTTTTTTCCCTAAATTTAAACATATTTTAGAGCCGAGTCACCCAAAATAGTAACAAAATATGACTTTTTCGCGAAAAAAAATGAATTTTTTTAAATGAATGTAAAACTACATTCACTAAAAAAAACTGTTCTACATCAAATGCATCAGAAATTTATAAAAACAAAATAAGTTGTCCTTTTCTGTTTCGTTCCAAACCAATATTCTAAGACATACATACTTTTGCATATGTTTAACGGTATGATTAGAATGTAAGGCTGAGCGCAGACGATTTACCAGAGGGTTTAGCAATGATAGTAGACATATTGCTGGAAAGAAGATCCAAACGATTGACCAAACTTCACAGAGATTAGTTATTTATCTGCTCTTAGAACCTGAGCTTGTTCCTCCGTCAATCAAACGCGTTTTATCATCAGAAAACGCTGTGTTGTGCCACCAAAATTATCTGGAACTTGCTCTTTGATGGCTGTTAGAGATGGAGATCAGGTTAATACAGACAAAAACTCAGGTAGAGGAAGCTTCTTCTTCTGCTGCTAGTTTAGGTGATTGATTGGTTGTTTTATTGGTAATAAAGGGAAATGAGAGAGATTGGTTTGAAAAATGTTAACAAAAAATGTGAAAGAAACAACACCAACAGAATTCATGATCTCATACCAACCATAAATTTAGATTGTATCCCAACAGACTTGACCAAAAGTTAGGAAATATTAGAGTTGGCTCCTATTAACTCTATCGAGAAAACTTGACTTTGACTTTGCACTTGGTTGAAGCTCTGGGAAGCATTAACAGATCCACCGTGATTTTCAGCTTCACGTCACTTGATGCTGCCTTAGCACGAACCTCCACCAGCTCGAGACATGACAACTTTCCCAAGAAATGCTTCATTTGCTCCAGCTCCTCGTCAGAACCATCGTAATCGTTTATCTTTAGGACCTCCACTGGACAAGACAATAGGAAAGAATATCCTGACACGCACTCGCAAACCACTTCTTCATCTCGATGATATCCGTAGTGAAGTGAATCCTAAAACAAATAAAGAAATACTTACAACTGAGAATCAAGATTTACAAAATGGAAAAAAATAAGTGATACACTGTAGTCATATACCTACCTCGATGATGAGAGTCTTAAGATTTGGAAATTTCATCATCAGATTTGGAACAGAAAACCAATGAAAGTTAGAAAGTGCAAGAGATAACTGAGACACCTTCTCTAACATTGGTATTGTTTCATTGAACACATTAAACATCTGAAACATTAAACACACACAAAAAAAAAATAATCAATCAACAAGATTATGATTAATACAAAACTTATCAAAGAGACCACAGAATTTTACCTCCACAGTTTCAATAGTCAAGTTCAAAACCTCAACGTTTTTAAAACCAACAATGAGATTCATGGGATTGAAAGAATCCGCATGTTCATCTTCCCAAACACCTTCCTCAGCAGCACAAAGATTGAGATTAGCTTCAACGAGGGAGTGGAGATTAACAGATGGATACTCCTTGGGAACATAGTCAGAGTACTCCAAGTAGGTCAGAGCAGGAGTGTCGAAGCTAACGTAGTCAAACTCATGAGCAAGACCCCGAGGATCACCATCTATTACACCCTCCTCATAAGTAGTAAAATCGCCACGACGAATAGTAAGCCTTTGAAGGGTGGTGCTAGAAACAACGCCACACCATTTCCAGCGTTCCCACTTGTTACCATTCATCACCAACTCCTGGAGCACAGGGGAAGCAGAAAGAAGCGTTTTAAACGCGCAGGGACGACCATCATCAAAGAACCGAACAGAGTCAAGAAAGAGAGACTTGAGAGCTGGAAGAGAAACATCATCAGGGAGAGATTGGATCAATAAACCAGACCCTAGTTTCATAGTGGAAACCGTCTTGCAGGTAAAAACGTGAGGAGGCAGTGAATAATAGTGTTCTTGTCTACCGACTTTGATATGGAGTTTAAGAACCAGAAGGCCACGGTTAACCACGTGAAGGAGACAACGGTTGATAAGATCTTCGTATTGAGCTTCGTGTTTACATTTGAGTGAGAATGTCCGGACGCGAGAGGTGAGAGGTAGAGACAATACAACATCCACAAAATCCTCGAAATGTTTAAGCGAGCCACCATTGAAACGAAGCTTTGGTACGATGGTGAAGAGATTACGCCAGCGTTTGGAGAGAAGAGTGGCGAAAGCAGCTTCCTTTGCGGAGAGAAAGGAGCCAATGTGGTGAATTATCTCATCTGGTAGATTACTGATTCTATCCATATTAAACACCCCCCACTCACTGAGAGAGAAGAAGAACAAAGTCTAAACCCTAAAATCATGCACAAACTATAGATTAGCTTAATCAGAAAGGCATTTACGCAGAAACATACATGAAAGCACAAGAAGAAGAAGAATCGGTGAATCGCAATACCTTAACGAACGGAAGTTTCCATCTTCCAAGAGAATCTGTGCAATCTTGTATCAGTTTCGTTGTGGATAGAGAAATAAAAAATTAAGCTTTAACAAAATGAAAATAATTGCTGTTGCTGCGCTTCGAACCCGGATTACCCTGCGTAAGAAAAAGGTACATCCACTACCCTGCAACCACTTCGTCAGTTGTTAAAAAAAAAAGACATTTGCTTGATAAAAAAAAGGTTTTCTTTTAAAAAGTTAGACCGGGCTAAACCAATCCTATAGATATAAAATTGAGTTGGTAATTCGAATTCGTTTCCGAAACACCACAACCAAACACCTTTGGTTCTTACATTCCCTCACATTCGTTTGTGTGTTCGTTTCTTTATGAAACTTCATTACACCCGCTCAAGAACAACACTCGCCGCCACTCTACAACAGCTCCGCTTCCTCCAAACACCACCTCGCATCATCGATGCACGCATCATCAAAACCGGTTTCAACACAGACACATGCCGCTCCAATTTCATCCTCGAAGACCTCCTCCGTAGAGGCCAGCTCTCCTCTGCACGCAAGGTGTTCGACGAAATGCCTCACAAGAACACCGTCTCCACCAACACCATGATCTCCGGCTACGCCAAATCCGGCGACTTCTCCTCCGCCAGAGACCTCTTCGACGCCATGGCCGATCGAACAGTCGTCACCTGGACGATCTTGATGGGGCTGTACTCTGCCAACAACAGGTTCCAAGAAGCCTTCGAGCTTTTTCGACAGATGCTCAGGTCTCGCACCTTGCCTGATCACGTCACCTTCGCCGCGCTTTTACCGGGTTGCGACGAGGGTGATGGTGTCGCTGTGGCGCAGGTTCATGCCTTCGCAGTCAAGTTAGGGTTCGATAGGAACCCTTTTCTCACTGTCTGCAATGTCTTCGTTAAGTCTTACTGCGAGATAGGGAGGCGTGACTTGGCACGTGTGGTGTTTGATCAGATTAATGAGAAGGACTCTGTTACGTTCAACACGCTTATCACAGGGTACGAGAAGGACGGTTTGTACTTCGAGGCGGTTCGTCTCTTTGTCGAGATGCGGCGGTCGGGTCACAAGCCTTCGGATTTCACGTTCTCTGGTGTTCTTAAGGCAGTGGTTGGGTTGCATGACTATGTTCTTGGTCAGCAGCTTCATGGTTTAGCGGTTGCTACTGGATTTTCAAGGGATGTGGCTGTTGGGAATCAGATTCTTGATTTCTACTCGAAGCATGATCGTGTTGTGGAGACTAGGAAGCTTTTCGACGAGATGCCTGAGTTGGATTTTGTTTCTTACAATGTGGTTATATCAGGGTATTCGCAGGGTGAGCAGTACGGGGAGTCATTGGGACTGTTCAGGGAGATGCAGTGTATGGGGTTTGAGAGAAGGAACTTCCCTTTCGCGACGGTGCTGAGTATTGCAGCTAACTTGTCTTTGTTGCAGATGGGTCGGCAGGTGCACTGCCAAGCCATAGTGGCGACTGCTGATTCGATCCCTCATGTTGGGAACTCTCTGGTGGATATGTACGCGAAGTGTGAGAGGTTTGAGGAAGCTGAGTTGATATTCGAGAGTTTATCACAGCAGAGCACTGTTTCATGGACTGCTTTGATCTCAGGTTATGTTCAGAAAGGGTTTCATGGAGATGGTCTTAAGCTGTTCACCAAGATGCGAGGAGCGAATCTCCGAGCAGACCAGTCCACTTTCGCTACTGTGCTGAGAGCTTCCGCTGGTTTCGCTTCTTTATCTCTGGGGAGACAACTCCACGGGTTCGTAATAAGGTCGGGGAACTCGGAGAACGTCTTCTCCGGTTCTGGACTTGTTGATATGTACGCCAAGTGTGGTTCTATCAAAGACGCGGTTCAAGTATTCAAAGAGATGCCTGATAGGAATGGAGTTTCTTGGAATGCTTTGATCTCAGCTTACGCTGACAACGGAGATGGAGAAGCAGCGATTGATGCGTTTGAGAAGATGATTCACTCAGGTCTCCAGCCGGATTCAGTCAGCGTGTTGAGCGTCTTGACTGCATGTAGCCACTCTGGATCCGTTGAACAAGGAACCGAATATTTCGAGGCAATGTCTCGGATCCACGGGATCACTCCGGGAAGGAAACACTACGCGTGCATGCTGGATCTGCTCTGCAGGAACGGGAGGTTTGAAGAAGCGGAGAAGCTGATGGAGGAAATGCCCTTTGAGCCTGATGAGATCATGTGGTCATCGGTGCTGAACGCATGTCGGATTCACAAGAACCAAAGCCTTGCGGAGAGAGCAGCAGAGAAGCTCTTCAGCATGGAGAAGCTCAGGGACGCTGCTGCTTACGTAAGCTTGTCAAATATCTACGCAACGGCGGGAGAATGGGAAAACGTTAGTCTTGTAAAGAAAGCGATGCGTGAACGTGGAATCAAGAAAGTGACTGCTTCTAGCTGGGTTGAAGTGAACCACAAGATTCACGAGTTCTCGTCGAATGACCAGAGACACCCGAGGGGAGATGAGATCGTGAGAAAGATCGATGAACTGACGGCAGAGATTGAAAGACAAGGGTACAAGCCTGACACGAGCTGTGTAGGACAAGACGTAGATGAGCAGATGAAGATCGAGTCGCTCAAGTTCCACAGCGAACGTTTGGCCGTTGCGTTCGCTCTTATCAGTACACCGGAAGGGTCTCCGATCCTTGTGTTGAAGAACTTGAGAGCATGCAGGGACTGCCACGCTGCGATAAAACTGATATCGAAGGTTGTAAAGAGGGAGATAACTATAAGGGATTCAAGAAGGTTCCATCACTTTAGAGATGGGCTCTGTTCTTGTGGGGATTACTGGTGACTCAGCATTAGACCAAACCTCACGTTTGTGTGTGCAAACAAAAGTTAAAAAGTTTTGACTTGGAGAACAAATGTAAAAACATTGGAATATTTGGTCTGATGGTATGAAGTGGAATTATACTTAACCCGTATCGAGTTACAATGTAAACTGAATTGGTTTTCTTTTTTCAGTTCGGTTCAGTTCCGGTTTAAGTGAAGTAGTTACGCTTCTATGGTTTTGAGTGAACCGTCGACGAGAAATTGGATCCAGAAGAATGAAGAAGGCGGAAGAAGGGGGGAAGAATCTGCTTGGCTCACCTACTTTCGTGGATATAGGAAACGGACGGCTCAGATGCGAGGAGACTGGTCACGAAGTTGTAGCCGGAGAAGAGGAAGCATACGCTCGTAACAAACGGTGTCGTCTGGGACTCATCGATCACGCTCTATCTCATGGGATATCTCCTCTCAACATGTTCTCGCAGTGCCTAATTTCTCGGTTAGCTCAAAATTGAAACCTCTGTAGTTGTCTATGATGTTAGCTTAAGTTTCATGGTCATAGGTTAGTTTTGTTTTGTTTAAACCACTGAGGACCACTGGTTTGCTTGTTTAAGTTTGTATTTAGTGCTTTTTAACGGTTTTAAATTATATTCTCAGCATAAAAGTGTGGCTAAAGTATTTAGCTTTCTTCTTGTGTTTTGGGTTATGTTCTTAGTTCGAAGCTCGTGTGCAAGCTTACTGGGGATACTGTGAACAAGAACGAGGAGCATATCTGGAAACACGTGAACGGGAAGAGATTTCTACACAAATTAGGTTATTGAACATGATATCAGATTCATTGACATCTTGTACTGATTCTAATTTTATCTCGTGCTTGTTATTCCTGGCTTTTAATGTTTTGGTGTTGATGTATTATCTGATAGAGCAAGTGGAAAGAGGAGCTGGAACAAGCGGAAAGACCGAGAAAACACAAGTAACTAAACAGAGGCATATTGAGGAAGAAACTGATTCCGATGAATCAGAATTTTGGATGCTTAAGTCAAGTTCTGGTTCAGAGTCAGAGCAGGAGAGTGATGAAGAAAACTGTAAAGGTACCTCTTTTTGGTTTTTTTGTTGGTTCTACTTTCATCTTTGTATCGGAACTTAAAATAGATTTGCATCTGATTTTGAAACAGGTTCTCATTGTGATGTCAAAGAATCTGAGGTGCTCTCAGAAAGGTAAATGTACACAATTCCTCTTCCTTCTGGTTATTATTTATATACAAAATTGCGGATTGGTTTTGATGTCAAGGTATTTTGTCTCTTCAACAGAACAAAGAGAATGTCAATAGAGGTTGGACCAAGTAGCTTTGCTTCGAGGAAGAAAAAGATTAAGAATAGTAATGAGTCATGTTAAGAAAATATTTATAGCGATAAGCAGATACAGTTTTGTTTAAAAAGAAGCCTTTATCGGCTGATGTTTGGTGCATGTAGTGAATCTTCCCACCGTTTTAATCAGCCACAATGGGCCCTCAGTTGCACGTGTATCACACACACCATCCTACAGAAACATATATATATATATATGGAACCAGAACCGTATATCTGAAAGAGGAACATCAAGCAACAACAGAGACCTGCACGTAGACATCATCTCATAAGTTATGAAATGGTATGTATAGTGAGGCAAAGAGCTAATAACTAGGAACAACAATTCATATATCATTTGTTTCCACAAAAAGTTTTCACAATAATTAGAGCGAAACCAATTGTTACGCGAAGCTTAAATGGAGAAGAGAAGCTGAGATGTATGTATATTAAAGACTAACAATTAAACGTTTTCTCTTTTGTGGTATATCAAAGATTAGGCTTTAAAGCTTCTTGTTTAACTAATTATCACCAAGCATTTAATTTCTCTGTTAAGCGCAAGAAGAAGATTGTTCCACAGCTCCATCAGAGTAAAGAGAATATAAGGAGTAAGTTTTTTTCTTAATTATGTCACTTTCTCTTAAAAATGCATCTAACATTCATCAAAACCACATTATGTGACAAGGAGCTATTTTCATAGTCCTCTCAAGTTAACTTATAAATATAACTTGTATGATGTCCAAGTTTATTATATGAACTAGATTTTGACCCGCCCTAAGAGGGCGGGTATATGATTTGTTTTGTATGTTTCTTTAAAATTGCATTTCTAAGTATATAATTTTTTTGTTATTATATATATATTTTTGTATCAGATATGTGTGTTTTGAAAAAATCTTTATTTTTATTTCTAATTTTACTTCTATATTTTTCTTTCAAAATGATTAAGCTTCTTATTTTGAACATTGAAATGAAATTATTATTGGACGAAAGCTTACAAAGAAATAAAAAACCCCTAAAAAAATAGTAGTTCAAAAAAAAAGAGCATTATAAGCATCTTCAAAAGTTGGATACAAAACTCCATTAACAGTTCGTAAATCTGTGTAGTTGGTCGAGTTTTTGTTAAGGTTTAAAAGAAAATGCATATAATCCAATTCACTTTGTTTGAAGTTTGTAAACAGGTTACTCATTCTTTTATCTTTGTTCTCTCTATTAATTTCCATCCAATCTTGATATTGTGAAGTTTGATTTGCTTTCTTTTTTGAGATATTACCAAAATAATGTTCTTTATGTGAAGCTTCTTTGTCACATTTTTCCATATTTTTTCTCTTCATCTGTAACAAATATGATAAACGACAATTTCAAAATCTGACTCGCCCTTCAGAGGATGGATATATTTTTTATTGAAAAAATTAATTTTATGTCATGAATATTTTTTATCCTTGATAAATTATATTTTGCTAAGAAATTTATGAAATTTATCTAAAATTATTGTATGAATTATTTTTGTTATTTTAAATATGACCAAAATTTTGAAGACTCCAAATAATTCTGACCCGTATTATGATTTTTTTTATTAACCTGCTGTTAAACTTATGAATTATTTCACAGTGATTTTATTTTTAGTATTTTAATTTAAATAAAAAGTTTAATATTTTTAAACTATTGTTTTTTTGTCATAGACCCGTTATATATTGATAAAATCTGCTTTTGTGTATTTTAAAAAGTTTATATGCTTTTTTTATTTTAAATGAAACTATTCTTTTTTAAATATTTGAGAACATTCAGGTCTTCAGAATCTAGATTCTGACCCGCCCTTTCAAAAAGACATGTATATTTATCATTTGAATTTTTCTAGATATTTAATTGTAATACTTGTGTTTTTTTCTTAATCATATTTTTTGTAGTCATATATGTGTATAAATCTTAATCAAAATCTATTTGATTTACTGTAGAAATAATAGTAATTTAAAGTTGGCGGCATACACTCGTTTCTTTATAATTATAAATCCATTTTTTGTAATCATATTTATCTATTCAGATTAAGCTTAGGCATCCGGTACTCGGATCAGGTCTTATTGGGTCCGCATCCTTCAGTTCCTGAAAATTTAGATCCATATAGATATCTATAGTTTTTCAGGTATGCTCGGCCGGATCTTGTCGAACTCTTGTCGGTTCAGGTATATAATTCTAATATCCGTAAAACACTCGTAATTTCAGTTTTATTTCGAATTCGGGTTGATTTGAGTATATATGACCCGAAAAAGACCTGACATATCCAAACTCAATTTGAAAACTGGAAAAGTACCTGCAAATCCTAAAAATACCTGGAGAAAATATATCTGAAACTTACCCAAAATCAGATCTGAAAACTTGAAAGATATCTCAAATTTTACCCGAACACCCAAATTATATTTTTTGGAAATCTAAAATTTACCCGAAACCTGAAATTATAGCTAAAAACATGAACCCAAAACTTAAAAATATATCTGAAATATCCAAAATACACACAATCATCCAAATTTACCTAATATATAATAATTTTTGAGTATTTTGAATACCCGATTGGGTCTCTTGTAGGACGTAGATCCAAACCGAGACTCATGGGACCCCATAAAAAAGATCCAATAAATATTTTAGCATAGACTCGGATTTAAACATGTATTTTCGGATCCGTTCTAGTTTGGTTCTTCGGGTCTGGTAAAATGTTAGACCTATATTAGATCTTGATATGTGCTTGAAGCGCATATATAGTGTTGTTTTGTTTTTTTTTCTGTAAATATGTCTGAAATTAATTATTACTATTTTATTATTAACTTTCTAATCATAAATTTATGAATACAAATTGAAGATTTATTTAAAAATCTAAATATATTAATTTTTTAGTTTATTAAAAATATTGCAGTAACTATAAATAATATACATATATATATTCTTGATTTTTAAAGGTTCAAACAACTTTAAATTAAAGTTGGTATCGGATTTTACGAAAAAAGTGGTTAGCAAATGTAGTTACATGATATATTTAGATAGTCATATAAAAAAAATTAATTCAACATTATTTTGTTCATCGAAACCACTAAATTTAATTATACACGTAAAGCTATATGATTTTTTTTTACCAAAAAAGCTATATAATTAAAAACAATAGACAGTTTACTTATTTGTTTAGTTAACTAAGTATAATTTTAATTTTTTAAATAATTAAATAGATCGAATTTAAACTCAAAATTCAGATTATATTAATGATTTTGTTTTACAATTATAAAGCGGTTATCTTACAAAAGGATATATCTGAAGTGAAATCCAAACAATCAACTTACACTATCTTATATTATTTTTGACTTTTTCATTTTATTTTATTTTATTTTCAGATTCTAACATTGATATAAAATTTTATAAGGAAAATTTTATTTAATATATATAGTTATTTAATTTTAGACAGGTTAAAATAATTAATTTGTGTGTCCATCAATTTTGTATACAGACATATAAAGTGGACACTTAAATACAAACAATGCATCCGTTATTTTGTTCTTTACAATGCATCCATTTTAATTTATTTTAGCGACCATTCAGTTTAGACCCACTAACGTATTAATAGAGTGCAATGGCTGCCGAGATATTTTAGATTAAATTGGAGAATTAATAAAAAGCACTTACAGTTATTTTTAAGTAGGTTATGTTGAAAAAGAATGTTGGACACAACATATATCAATGGGTCATGCTGGAGAATTAATAGAACAGATGATTTATGAGAGGTTAATGGCTTAATTTCTGATAAAATACTTTCTGAATAAAAGGTAGGCAGATATAAGAAGGATTTCATTTAATAACATATTAAATATGAATTGTCCTAAATTTTAGCATTTGAATTATTACGGTGATATTATGTTGCTACTTATGTTAACCGTGTAATGATTTCAATATGTTTTAAGGAAACGTACTTATACGTTCATCCACTAATTTAGGCATATTGATTTTAGAAATAATTGACTCATTATACCAATTTTTTTTAGGAATATATTTACAGCCAAAGTATAAATATCTTTCACACTAAAACCTTAAATACTCATTGCTCAATATATTGATGCCGTGGAACAAATCTCCTCATCTCAAGTCACCCTCCCAAACACATCCACTTATTTCTAGAATCACTAATAGCGGCGTTCAACTCTATTACCGGAATTAAACCATTTAAAATGACAATAGAAAATAAGAGTAAAATTCATACACCTTTAGAAGCAATATTCTATTATAGGTGGTCTAACATTGAAATGGTTATCAGTAATTCTAATGTGAGTTTTCATTAAAGTAATGTGTCAGTTATACCATACATTTCTTATTGAAATCTAGAGTTATTTTTTGTTGTTTTGATTCATGTATACTGGGAGATAAAATTATGTGAAGAAAGATTTAGTCAACTCATTTGACCATTTCCTGTCTCAAGGAAAAACAAAATTAGTCATTAATTTCTAAAAACTGAACCACTCATATTTACATTCTACAAAATCACTATTATGTAACACAAATTTTTGTTTTTAAATTTCAAATAACCATCTCACCCCGTCCATAGGGCGGGTTATGAAATGGTATGTATAGTGAGGCAAAGAGCTAATAACTAGGAACAACAATTCATATATCATTTGTTTCCACAAAAAAAATTCACAATAGTTAGAGCAAATCCAATTGTTACGCGAAGCTTAAATAGAGAAGAGAAGCTGAGATGTTTGTATATTAAAGACTAACAATTAAACGTTTTCTCTTTTGTGGTATATCAAAGATTAGGCCTTAAAGCTTCTTGTTTAACTAATCATCACCAAGTTTGCATTTAATTTCTCTGTTAAGCGCAAGAAGAAGATTGTTCCACAGCTCCATCAGAGTAAAGAGAATATAAGGAGTAAGTTTTTTTCTTGATTATGTCATTTTCTCTTAAAAATGCATCTAACATTCATCAAAACCACATTATGTTACAAGGAGCTATTTTCATAGTCCTCTCAAGTTAATTTATAGATATAACTTGTATGATGTGGAATTTTTCAAGAACATATTCTTATTTTTTGCAAATATCTCTCACACAATATATTATATATATGTAATATCAAAACAATCATTTTTTTTACATTATCAATTTTTATTATGACTAGCGTTATATATTGATGGAATATGGATGTTTTGATCAATCTTAACAACGGCAAACAATTCATATAGATTGTAATCTTACTTTAATCTTAACAAATTATTATTGCCTTTTTCAAATATAGAAGTTTACTGTATGGTTCTACAGTATCACGCTACAACCCATTCTCTTTTGATTTCTAACTTTTTATAACATATTTATAATACTCGAAGGAGAAAATTTTGTTTAGTAAACTAAAAAGAATCAAAATGGAAAAAAAGGACACATTAATTATTTCTTTGAGATTGAATATTAAATAGACGTGTAGACAAGAAATACTATGACAATGGACTTAAATTATCAATTGCTCATATTCTATATTTCATTTTTATCCGATCTTCATCAAAATTAATGTGACTTTCAATATCCTATGTTTTATTTTATTTTTTTCTGTAAAGTTTCTTATTTTTTTTTTAGAAATTTATGAAATCTAAACAAAAAAATTATCATAACTTAGACTGTGACACATTTTACAAAGGGTTCGTGATGTTGATGTTAACATATTTGTATCATATACAATTTATGTTCTTTAGAAAATGCTACAAAAATATAAGATTACTAATCAACCAAATGGACTCTCAATATTATTTGAGCCAAACTGGCTTGAAAATTTTAGATATCGGAAGTTAATAAGTAAAATCAATTAGAATAAAATGATTATCTTTGTTATTTATTTTAAAAAATATCACATTAGTAATTTACATAACTTAAAGACAATATTTTTTAATTATAATTAAAAATAGCGTCATTTCTGTAAAAAAAGTAGCAGTGAAACTCTGTAACAAGGTTTTTTTTATTTGAATAAATTTAAATTTTTTTCAAGAAAAAATGGCGTCATTTTTTGTGCGTCTTAGATGCCACATAAATCCGGACCAGCACTGATTACACATTTGCGATAACTCAAGTAGCTCAGATTCTTCTATCAGCATCTGATTTGCATCACCCATACTTGAGCTTCAAATGAGAGTACGAAAGTCACCGGAGAAAAGAGAATTTGAAATTAGAGAGAATATAATTTTAGAAAGTCTAAATATTTTCGGACTTGTGCGAGTTTATTAGCAGGACTTGGAATTGAAGTTTGTTTCGTGGAATCTATAAAACAATTTGACGTTTGCATTATGTAACAACGATGCCCCGTCATACTTTCATCAATTAATTCCTATTACTTACTAATTTCTAAGAAGTATATGAATTCCACTTCGAACGTAACTGGATTAAAACCGAAAATAAAGAAATCCAAAATCATATCATGCTGGCCTAGAACCAATTGTTGTATAAATAAAAAATTATTATATAAGAAACTAATAAAAAAAACCCCTAAGCTTACTATTGTGGCTGAAAAAGAATTGGAAGAATTGGAAACTGTTAGGTTTCAGTTTGCATTCTTAACGTTCAAGCAACTCCAATATAACTAACTATTGTAGGTGTACCCGCCAATCGGCTCTACCACCGTAATAAGTCATGCAAGAAGTTAGCGTTTTTCATTTAGCTTTTATATACAACCCAATGAGCACGGCTGTACAATAAAATAAATGAGGAAACTATATGCAAACGATAAATGGAATATATGCTATTCTCTTGCTAATAAAAACCTTTAAAGATATGTGTTTATTTAAATATTGAATTGTATTATTGAGTCTTCTAGGCAAATAGTTCTAAATAACAAAAATCATTAAAACAAAAATAGAAAAAAGATACACCAGCAGAGATCCAAAAATAAACTGACACACATCTTGCGTATGGATGACTAAAGATTTTCATATATAAAATTCTCCATTTACTATTGGAATAGCTGAATCTCAAAGGAGATAATCTTCGTATTAATCTAAAAACATTGTGCTTCAGACTGAAATGAGAATGATTGTCAGTATCTGTTTAATACTCTGGTAGGAGTCACTGAGACAAAACAACTTTTTATATTACTCTATTGATAATAATAGAATCAAAGAGATTACCGTTCAATAGAATTTGATGATGTTTTTTTTGAAACCATAATTTGTAGCAAGACCTCCATCACCATCACATGAGGAACCATAAACGGTTAAAGTCGGTAAGACCTGTCACCACCATCTGCAGCAAATTTGTCAATTATCTTTTTTAAAATGTTCAATTGAATCGAAACTTTTGTCTTACCAAATTCATTGGCAGTAGCATATAAAAAAACAATAAAAAACTTTGCCAGATTTGAGTTAAATTGCCGCAAACTTTGTAACCAGAAGTAAATCAGACTAAAAAAGAGTAGCATATCTTTAAAGATATGTGTAGCAAAGCTCTTTTGTTTCTTTGAATACACTTAAAATTCATTAAAAAAAAAAAAGCTAACTTTGTACATCGGGTTGGATCTTACGTACTGATTTTCTAGAAAACAGAAGATCATAACAATTAAGCAAAACACAGAGTCTAAACCCTTGAAGAACCAGCGCTGCAGCAGAGCTTCATTATTTCGGTGTCCCGTAGCAGATACCGTTAAGAACCACAGAGCCTGCGACCATAGGCTCCATGACGACTTCTATCATTTCTCTCCTGCCGCATGGAGTGAAAGAGTGATATGAAAAGTGTAACGCAATAGAAACCTGAATTTTTGATCCTTAGCTGTGTCCACTATGAGGTGAGTAAGATCTCCCCAAGCCCTAGTAAATCGAGAACCTAGAAGCCCTCGTGTTAAGAGTCACCACACTTCCGCAGAGAATGCAAAATCGAAGAAAATGTGTTCTTGAGTTTTGGTCTCCAGCCTGTTCCAAGTAGCCATACGATCTCCCGGGGTTAGTCTGCTATGAATAGCACTGTCGGATGCACCTGTCGAATGAGACTCCAGGTTCGTTTGGTGCTAAATTGTGGCCGGTATGTGTTTCTTTTTGTTTCCATAAGGGGACATCAGTTGTATCAGTCATCATGGACCTTTGGTCCTCCAAGGCTGTCTCGATCATAATATAGATCTCCACCTGGTGGGTTCTTTTCCTACGCGCTACAGCAGAGGCCACTGAGGCTGTTGCTCTGATACCCATCTCAATACAACCTCTTGCTCCTATACCAAGTCAGATAAGCGTCCCGCATCTGTACAAAAACGAAGTTTTAGCAAAGTTCTAACTAACTGAAACTAAAGACTTTTGAAATTCAAATTTTCACTTTCAAGATGGAGGGTAAAAACTACAATTGCATAACTACAGATGCTTTTGACTTTTAAGGAAGAAGCTGTATAAACTGGAAATGGCATATAGCCCTCTAATCAAACTCTTAACTTCAAATTAATGATTTTCAAATATTGGATTATCATCATGGCATGTTTGTATAGTGTTCTTTCTAAAGTATAATATAAGTTTATGAGAAAGATATCAACATGTTAATATCACATGGTCAAGGGTTGAGGAAGCAAACAACACTTCTCACTTTTATTAATTTGATAATTTCAGATAACAATTACAAAGAAAAAGAACAAAAACACGAAAGCTTGGAAACACGAAATCAAGAAAAGGCAAACAAGAAGTAAAAAAAATAGAAATTACAAGTAAATGAGAAAGTGAAGATAGTACCAAATGGATCACAAATTCTTACAACTAGATATAACTGAGAGCTGCCTTATTCGCCTTTTTCGCGAACAAAGCATTCTGCATGGCCAAATGAATCTCAATCTGCATATTCTCCATCTCTCTTTGAGCCTCGAGCATTGCAGCTAGCTCTTGATTCGCCGAGCTTTTGCTTCCTTCTCCTTTTTCTCCTTTCTTTGCCTCTTCTTCCTCTTCCGCACATGAGTGCAAATGCGTACCGTAATCACATTCCATGCAGTAATACGCCCAGAGATTATCCGGTACGGTTTCCTTGCAAACATCGCAGGTGAAATCTAAACCGGGTTCGGTATAAGGAGAACTGTAAAGAAGAGTGAGCGGATGTGCATGATCTTCACGCTTCACGGTTTCAGGCATTGAAACACATCCGACATGTACATCGTACTGACAGATGGAACAGTTGTAAGTGAAACTTGATCCGTACTCACCGCAGGCCTGACACGTGTACGTTGACTTTGGGGAGTAGAGTAAAGTCAAACAGTGGGGCTGGTGAGATTTGTGGTTGGTTTCACGTGGAAGGCTAAAACATGACTTGTGCAAGAAGTAATCGCAGTCTGATGATGATTTCGTGCATTTGAAAGCTGCACCAATCAGATCGAGGTCGCAGCCCGAGCAGATGATTTCATCTTTTGCTTCGCATTTGTGACTGCGCAATGGATGGTTGTGACTCGGGTGCCTCACAGATTGTCGAGAAGACATTATAATTTTGATGTTTTTGATTTGCTATTTGAGATGTTTGTGATTGAAACTTACCTTTGGGTTTCGACTATTTATAATGGAAGCTGGAGAAGACTTTAGTGATTATGAGTCGTGGTTTTGGATTTGACTATAAGACCAAGTTGTAGTTTATAGTGATTAAGATACAATTAGGAGACTAACATAACATGCAATATGTATAATTAGTCAAGAACTAATAAAGATGGTTCACATTGTGGGATTCAAAGTCAAGAGATGCATTATATATGCATGGAGCTATTTTCCGAACTCATTCACGCATCTTATATTTATATCAGTTATATGCATTAGTGTTTATTATATGTTTTAAGTTCACCAACTGAACTAAATATTTGGTGTTAATTAAATGGATTTATCATTATCAAGTTGAGGATAAATACAATAACGTCGACATGGTAACCGGCTGTGATCGATTGTCAAATTAGTTACAATGCTTCACTCTTACGACAAATAAATAACTCAAAATGAAGATTTCACTATGATATTGTGGAGTGGCTCTTTATTTGAATGAATGAAAGCTTGGTTTGAACAAAAAAAACCATCAGAAACCAAAATGATCAAACTCTTAATTTCAAACGAAAACCCTTTTAATCCTATTTGTAGGGAAACAAATAACGTTTATATAGGGAAGATTATATAGGGAAACAAATAACGTTTGTAGTAGGGAAGTTTATATAGGGATCAAAAGGTTTGGTCCAGTTATGTGGCTATTCAAGAAGAAGGTGCTTCTCCTGCTGTTCATGGAGTTGGCAATTCAGGAGATATAATAACAACAAGAATGTATTTAATTGTCTTTGTCTACATAATTTCATTTTATTTTCTTTTCTGTTTTTCCATTTTATTAAGCCTTTTCTAGATGTCAAAAGTAGATTTCTGATAAATGTATTAACTTTTAGACTTATAATAAGTTCTAATATATATATATACCAAAATTTGATATAAAATTAGGGGTAAATGACCGCTATTCAATCTATGCATCGGTAAAATCAACGACATGATGTAAAAAGAAAAAATATCGTCTAAATCAGCTGAAGTAAAAAAACTCTATCAAGTAATCGAGTATAGAAACTCTTTGCTAACTTGTATGAACTCAAAATCAACAAAAAACATTAATCGATCATGGCAACGCGATAAAAAAATTGAACTAACTAAAATACTCACTACGAATTAGAAGATATTCATATCGCGGAGTCTTCAAATATCAATGTCTTGTGATCGCTTCAGACCTCAAGAGCTAGCTAAACATCAACTTAGATTTCCATTTTCGATAACCAAATCCCAGCAAATCAAAGCGAAAAACAGAAATCAAATTCAAACCAAATGCAAACAAAGATTGAAGTCTAAACCGAATCTGACTAATAAAGTTGTCCTAAATTCGAGCCAAAATTAGCAAGATATTTGAATTGGTCCAATTTATTCGATATGGAGAACCGGATCCAAAACCAACTCAAACCATGATATTTTGGTCATCTGAAAATACCATAATCACGATTATATACATATATACATTTTATTTTAGATTCAATATGTATGGATTGGGAACCAAATTCAACGCAAGGGTGGAGAATTTTGGTCATGAGTGTGATTTGGTTGTGTTGCCTGTTGTAGATGTCTAGATGAGGATTTTTGGTCCGATTTGAAAACGCTGAAACTATCCCCAATCTCTCTAGTCATACTTATTGTTGGCTATCCAAAATTCCAAATATTGGTTTTTAGAGAATTGAAACCAAATTCGATCTGAACTGGAGTATTTCGGGCATCTGAATGTATCTGAAATAGATTTACATACTTTATATATTAATTATTTTTAGATTTGATGTATAGAAAAACATCCAGAATATATGATACTTTTAAATTGGTTTAAATACTTGAAAATATATACAAATAATCAAAAGTAAATATCAAAATACTTAAAGTATACTCGAAAAACCAAAATATTTAAAATAATTATTGACTCTCTATTCAAATATTTAAACCAAAGCAATTTATATGTTAAAATTTAGGTATTCTGACATATGTTGTGCAGATTTATATGTAATTTATTATTTTATTTATATTTTAGAAATTTAAAGTATATAATGAATTTTAAAATTTTGAAAATAATTTCAGTAAGTTTTCTGAATCGAACCGAACCCGAAAGGATTCAAATCAAACTCGAACCAGAAATTAAAAATATTCGAATGCGGCTGAAATCTTTGATCCCGACAACCCGTAACCCAAACGGATCCGAACCCGCATGGGTATCCGAACACCCATCTCTAATCACTATTATATATTATATATGTGTCATCATATAATTAGTCGTATTTTATATATTATATTTTTAAAACCTAATGTGAAATATTAAAAACATAATTTAAGTTTGTATTTGAAATTGAGCTTTGTATTGTATTTTTCTTATTTATATATTGGAAAAAAAATTCATAATGGTTATTGAAAAATATTTTAGTTAATCAATTTTTGAATATATGTATATTTTTTTATATAAATTTTTAAATTATTATTTTGATTTGAAATATGTATATAAAATTCACATTTGTTTTTATGGTTATTTTAGGCAAAATATGTTTGTAGGTAATTAGATTGACTTATTTTCATATATTTTAAAGCAGGCCTAGATAGATAATTTTTCATGATATAATGAATTTCCAAATTTTCTTAATAATATAAATCAATTGCTTTTTTTTTCTTTTAGTATACTGCTATATATCTGCAAACAACATTATACTCATTTTTATATTGTTATTCATATTTCTAAACATTTCTCAAATATACTTAAGTTTTAATAATACAGATACAAATATCAAATATCAGCACATAGAGGACTCGATCACAAGCCACATGTAGCATAATGAAAAAGCAACTCATCATTTGATACCAAATCTCACACAAATCTAAAGGGAGTGTGTTAGAGTGTATATAGTTATAGTTGGTTTAGTTAATTAGAACCGGTTTATACCGGATAGATTATGATTGTATATAATCACTTGTACATCTTCATTTTACACTTAACAGAAACATTATCATTTTCATATCTTGAGTTCATCTCTTTCTCCTCACAAGAATTTGTTCTCTGATCGTTTCTGTTCAACTTCAATTCGTCTAATAAAGTGTAGAGAGCCTTTTGATTAGAATAACTGTTACACTACGATTGTTAAATGACAACTTAGATGATTTGTGCCACAGAAATATAACACATTACACCATCACACAGAAATTGAGAGCTTAGAAACTCTTCTCTTACAAAAAAACTCAAGAAACGATTGTTGGTGAATCTTTCAAATTTAATAAACGAATCCAGTACTCAGTGATTACAACATTGAACACATGGCTCTGTTCGATACAAGCAAATTAAACTTGAATTGGACCAAAAACTTTGAATAAGCAGGACCCTCTAAACCAGCCAGAAAGTTCATCTCACCAGTAAACATTCCTCAAAAGAAACAAAAACGTTAAACTTCTACATCAACACGGAAATATTCTTTGCAGATGAATGAGACCATCAAGAGAGATCAGGCTTTGTGGTCACGGTAATGAACAATAGCTTCAGGTTTAAGACGACCTGTGCAGATTTGGTGAACCGTTGAAAATAGTGGAAACATCTCGAGCCATCCACAGTGGTTGAGGACTTCGTAGACCTCTCTTGCCGTGGAAACACCCTTCAATAAGCAATCAAACAAAGCGAAACCGCTTCCAAATTTTAGGATTAAACAAATAGTAACTAGAGAGTAAAGCTTCTTCGTAGAATATATGGTGTTTACCTGTAGCTTTTGCCCTTGTAACATCTCTGCTTCAAGCTCATCAAAAGACCTGTGTTGTTTAACACCACGAAAATAACATCAAAACACTAACTACAAGCAGTTAAAGTGAAACCGGGGAACGTTTTGGTTAACAAAAGGTTTAAACCTTTTTCCTCCGCTTTGGGCAAATGCTTCTGCAACTCTTCTGTTTCTACCTCCTACTGTATAATAGTCAGTGAGGGAATAGTCAAAAGAGCAAATCACTTTTACAACAGAAAAAAAGATAACTAGTCTTTTGTTCAGTCCTTACAGCAAGTTGTTATGACATCTGCCACACCACAGCTCTCGAAGAAAGTACTGTCTTTAACAGATGGAAACAGAAGCTTCGACAGTGCTCTCATCTCTCTTAAACCAATCCTCATGATTGCAGCCTAGATAGAGAGTTGTTTTTAAAAGCAAATACCTTAAAGATCTCTAAAAACTTGATTTTGAACTACTACTTACCTTTGTGTTATTACCCATTTCCAAACCATCAACGAAACCCGCTGCAATAGCCACTACATTCTTCAAGGTCCCACACAACTCTACTCCTTCAACATCATGAACCTTAACACAAGCCTTACTGTTTGTTATTGCCATTCAACAACCGAGAATGACACTAGGAGAAGAATGAAAAGTTACTTACCGGTGTGACCATAAAATAGGGAGTATTAAACAACTGAACCCAAGTCTCAGCTATTTCTCTACTCTCTCTATATCCAACCGTTGCTTCGCTAAACTTCTCCACAGCAATCTGCATTATTATCATCGCAATATTAGTCACAACCATAATGTACTGGATCATGTAAAGGATGATAAAAAAAACCTCGTTGGCGATGTTAGCGCCCATAAGAACACAACAGTTGATACCAAGTTCCTTGGAGATGAGAGTAGAGATCATGCAGGGACCTTCCTTCTTGACTTCCATCCCTTTAACAAGAGATATAGCCTCAACCTCTCCCGTTACCTTCCCCTTAAGCTTCTTGCATATACCACCCATGAATTGATGCGGTGTAACAAAAACCAACATGTTCGCTTCCTTCACTGCGTCGGTTTAAAAACCCTTAAGCAATTTCGACAGATAATGTAAAGTGGGTAAAAGGTCATTATCACAAACCTGCATTTTCAAGGTCAGGATCTGCAACAACATTTCTTCCTAGCTTAATCCCAGGGAGGTACTTTACATTTTCCTAATCAAAGAAACCAAGAATATAGTTACATAACCACCCAAGAACAGAACAAGAACAAGATCATTGCTTACATTGGTCTTGTTGATGACATCAGTGAGCTTCTCACCATTTGGCAGAACTTCCTCAAACACCCACATCCTAACTTCATCTGAAACGTAATTGGGTTCTCATCAAAAACACGTAAAAATGCAAACTTTATCCAAGATTCCAATTGATATAATGAGACAATACCATGGAAAGAAGGAAGCTTTAAGGCATTGGAAGCGATGAGCTTAGCAGCAACGCTTCCCCAATTGCCACTGCCCACGACCGTAACCCTAGATTTCAAATCACCATTAGTAGCGCCTGGAGACATAGCGGAGAGAGAGGAGGAGAAACGAGAGGAGAAGGAGGAAGGAGAGCGAGAAGAGGAGGAGGAGGAGAGGAGGAAGATAGAGGAGAAGAATGAGGAACGGATTCGCATGGAAGATAGGAGGAACCCGATTTGATAAGAGAGGACACGTTACAGAGAGAAAGGGTACGTGTAGTAACTGTTATGTCTTCAATGCTGTAAGCCGCCATGTTTTTGGAATTGAATGGTTGGATCTTAGGCGATCTGCTCTATGTTCCATCTTCTTCCTCTCCTTTTTTTTTCTTTTTGCTTTTCTTTTCTTCTTTCTTTTAATTAATATGTTTTTTCCTAATTTACAATATTCTTACTAAATTTAATTCTTTTGGGTGTATGGGTTCTTTACCGAAAATAAAGAAAATGTTCTTGGAGTTGTAAAAAACGACCGTTATACAATGGCGACAAAAAAGGCGATTGTTGATCGAATGGGATTCATCTATCTTCTCGCCACGATCTTCGTGGTTGAATGCGACTTTGATGACAAAGTGAGGCGGTTTCTGCAATCACCCACGATGTCTTTTTTCTCCGCGAAAGGAACCATCTTCTTTCGTGATGACATAACTGAAAAACGGTTGATACGAGATTGTGTGTATAAATTCCCTCTATTTGGGTTTGCAATTACCACAATCCCTATCGATTCGTTGGCAAATCTCTTAATCTTTCTCTGGAAATTCATCATTTTCTTGTTCAATATGGTGGAGGGTCTCCGAAGATCCATTCAAGATATCAATTTGGGTTGCGATGATGCTCCTTTTGTGTTACCTTCAGAGATCGTCCGACAAGCGGAGGAGGAAAATCGGTTCATCATCATTGGGCGTCCGGTCATGCCAAGACGTCAGAATCTTCGTGCAATCGTTGCTTCAATGCCCAAAACTTGGGGTTTTGAGGGTATTGTTCGGGGTCGTATCATTGAGGGGCGCCGTTTTCAATTTGTGTTTCCTTCGGAGGAATCAATGGAGACGGTATTTCGTAGAGGGCCTTGGGCGTATGCTGAAAGGATGCTTGTTCTGCAGAGATGGACCCCATTGATGGATATGAAGATGCTTAATTTCATTCCATTTTGGGTCAAGATCTGTGGTATCCCGTTGCAGTACATGAACCGCCAAGTCATTGTCCACATTGCCAGAGAGATGGGGCAATACATTCAAATGGAGTATAATGAAGAACTTGGTGGTCGAATGGAGTTCGTTCGGGTACGGCTGAACTTAAACGTGAACCATCCGCTGAAATTCCAGAGAAACTTCCAATTCATACCAGGAGTGAATACGCTTCTCAAATTTCAGTATGAGCGACTACGGGGATTTTGTGAAGTTTGTGGAATGATTACTCATGACTCCGGGGCTTGTGTCATCATTAACGGTGGCCCTGGGGAGGATGATGATGACGACAGTGGTGATGATAATGAAGATGTGGAGATAGTTCCCAATCGTGGTGTTATCATCGAGGAGATCCATGAAGAGGAAGAGAAGGCTGCTGATGAACAAGAGGAAGACCCGGTCCAAGCAGAGTATGAGCGTAATATGGCGACTATGGAGGCTGAAAATGATGATGAAGAACTCTGGAATGGTCCATACAGAGAGACTCTGTTTTCCGAGGACTACTACCCAATGGAGACTTTTGAAGATTGCGACAGCAATGTGAGTCAGAAGAGGAAGGCTTGGATGCAAGATACCTCAGCCAATGTATCAAAGTTTGCAAACATGGAGACGGGTGAGTCTAGCAGGACGACTAAAGTGAAGCGTAAGAAAGGTTCAGAAGTGGAAGAAGATGCTGAGAACAACCAATCAACACACGCAGAGCAGAGAGGCGCGGTGGGCCCAGAACCACCTCTTCCGCCATGAGGACAACCTGCTGGAACTGTCGAAATTTGGGTAGTGACTCGACGGCTCGACGCCTTAAGGAGATAAACAAAACTTATCTCCCGGACATCATTTGCCTTTCAGAAACAAAGCAGCAGGATGATCATATCAGGGATGTTGGTGCTCAGTTAGGTTGTTTGAATTATGTATTAGTTCCTCCTTTAGGTTTAAGTGGTGGACTTGTTATCTTTTGGAAGCCACATGTTCAGTTGTCAATTCTGCTTCAGTCTTCAAATTTAATCGATTGTAAAGTTCAAAGTAATGAAGGTGATTTCTATTTGTCTTTTGTGTATGGTCACCCTAATCCCAGATTTCGTCATTACACTTGGGAAAGATTGGAATGACTTGCGTTGTCAAGACAAAATGAATCATGGATGGCTTTAGGTGACTTTAATGAAATCCTAGGAAGTCATGAGAAGAGTGGAGGTCGTACTAGACCGGAGTCATCCTTTGTTCCTTTCAGAAATATGGTTCGTCATTGTGATTTTACTGATCTCCCTTCTGTTGGGAATCGTTTTTCTTGGGCTGTACAGAGAGGAGACGATGTAATACAATGTTGTCTGGATCGAGTGATGGCTAATACCAGATGGTTCACCGATTTTCCTGCATCGGAAACAATTTTTCTGGACTTAGGAGAATCAGATCATCGTCCATTGGTAACATACTTATCGGCTGAGAGAGAAGTACCAAGGAGGTTATTTCGTTTTGATAACAGAATGGTGACTAAAGATGGTTTCAAGGATTCAGTCTTGAGAGGATGGAAGGGTATGGGTCAAGCTTCTTTGCTACAGATTCCCCTAACGCAGAGGATAAGTAGATGCCGTAGCCAAATCTCAGTTTGGAAGAGAAGCAACCGTATGAATGCAGAGGAAAAAATAAAGATTCTAAGAAGTCGTCTTGATCAAGCTCTCACCTCTCCAACTAATCAAGCTGATATTAAGAGATATAAAGAGGAGTTAAATCAAGCTTATTTGGATGAAGAGATATTTTGGAAACAGAAAAGCAGAGTCATGTGGCTTCGTGCGGGGGATAGGAACACGAAGTATTTTCATGCAGTTTCCAGAACTAAACGAATCAGAAGCACAATGACCTCAATTCAAGACGATAATGGAGTTATTCATCGAGGTCAAAAGAATATTGCTAAGGTGGCCGAAGAGTACTTTACAAATTTGTTCTCATCAACTACTGATGTACAGAGACATTTTGCAGAGGTCTTTCAAGGTTTCATCCCCAAAGTAACTTCAGAAATGAACACAGACCTTATAAGAGATGTTATTGAGGAGGAAGTACGTTATGCTCTTTTTGAGATTGGCTCACATAAAGCCCCGGGACCTGATGGTTTTTCCGGAGCTTTCTATCACCATTATTGGGAGGATATTAAAGATGACATTATGGAGGAGATTCAGAAGTTTTTTTCAGAAGGATCTATAAATGAGCAACTCAACCAAACCAATATATGCCTAATTCCTAAGGTATATCCTCCCACTGGTATGACTGAATTCCGACCCATAGCTTTATGTAATGTTATATATAAAGTAATCTCGAAGATTCTCATTCTCCGACTGAAGAAGCATTTGAGTAGTATTACCTCTGAGAATCAACAGGCATTCATTCCTGGGCGAATGATCTCAGATAATATAATAGTGGCACATGAGGTTTACCATTGTCTCAAAGCGCGGAAACGTCAGGCTAAATCCTATATGGCGGTGAAGACAAATATAACAAAAGCATATGATCGCTTGGAATGGAAATTCCTAGAAGAAACAATGCATCAAATGGGCTTTCATCACAAATGGATTCGATGGATAATGATGTGTGTATCGACTGTAAGATTCTCAGTTTTGATTAATGGAGTTCCGGAAGATTCAATCATTCCACAAAGGAGGATACGACAAGGTGACCCGTTGTCGCCGTATTTATTTATCCTTTGTGCTGAGGTTCTTTCTCATCTAATGAACAAGGCACTGCTTGATCGATCTTTATTGGGTGTAAAAGTAGCAAATGCAGCTCCTCCGGTGAATCATCTTCTATTTGCTGATGATTCACTCTTCTTCTCATTAGCAAATCAACGGTCGGGTCGCAAACTGAAACAGATTTTCAGTCTATATGAATCAATATCAGGACAAGCGATTAATTTGAACAAGTCCGCTATCACTTTTGGAAGTAAAGTATCTCATGTAGTTAAACAGAGGATGCGTGTTCTGCTAGGGATACATAACGATGGTGGGAATGAGAAGTATTTGGGATTACCAGAGCAATTTGGGAGGAAGAAGAGTGAAATGTTCCAGTATATCATCGAAAAAGTCAAGGCAGCAACTCATGGATGGAGCAAGAAATACTTATCACAGGGTGGTAAAGAGGTACTCCTCAAAGCAGTGGCATTAGCAATGACAATCTACTCGATGAATGTCTTCCTATTACCGAAAGAAATATGTGAAGAGATTAATACAATACTAGCTAAGTTTTGGTGGGGAACTACTGATAAAAAAGGTCTTCATTGGTTCTCTTGGAAGCGGGTCTGTGTTCCTAAACGAGAAGGTGGTTTAGGATTTCGTGATTTAGAGAATTTTAATCACGCTCTACTAGCGAAACAAATTTGGAGGATCATGCAATCACCTGAGAGTCTTATGGCAAGGGTACTGAAGGCTAGGTACTTCCCTGATGGTAATATTCTAAATGCAACCTTGAAAAAGAAGTCTTCATATGCATGGAAATCTTTATTGATTGGGAGAGATCTCTTGAAGAAGGGTATGTACTTTATTATTGGTGATGGTAATTCAGTGGAAATGTGGAAGGATCCTTGGCTACCTGAGCATACGCCTCGACCTCCTAGACCTGCACGTTTAGTAACGGAAACAAACGTCGCTGCTTATATCAATGGTGATGGATCAGGATGGAATGTTGAGAAACTTCGGGAGGATGTGGTACCAGAAGACGTCGAAAAAATATTGAAGTTAAAAATCAGTTCCAAAGCACAAACTGATTTGTTAGGATGGCATTATAATGCCAATGGAATATATTCTGTCAAGTCTGGATACTGGCTGAGTACTCATTTACCGACAAACATTCCTATCACCTCAACCAGTGGAAGTCCTGAAGTGAAGCATCAAGTCTGGAAATGTAAGTCACCTCCTAAAATAAAGCATTTTCTTTGGAGAGTCTTAACAAAATCATTGGCTACTGGAGAAAACTTAAGAAGACGGAGGGTGTTGAGATATGACCAATGTCATCGATGTTGCAATGGTATGGAGACAGAAGCCCATTTATTTTTTGATTGCCCTTACGCTCAGATGATCTGGAGGGCTTCTGGTGTGGCAAATAATATCATACTGAATCGTTATGCTTCCTTAGAAGATCGAATACAAGAATGTATGTCTTGTAGCTTCACATCTACAAGGGCACATCTTAATGAGTTACCTATAGGTATCTTATGGCGTATTTGGAAGAGTCGCAATCTGCTAATATTTCAACAGAAAAACTTACAGTGGTGGACTACACTCAAGCAAGCACGAGAAGAATCAAAAGAATGGAGGAATGTCGTTTTAATGGAAGCTATGGATCAAGGTAATACACCGACTACACCAATGTCTTCATCAGCTACTAAATGGGAAAGACCTAGAGATGGATGGATAAAATGCAATGTGGATAGCTCTTTCGCAATATCAACTAGAAGTGGTAAATCTGGATGGATATATAGGGATTCTCACGGTTACTATCAAGGAGCTGGTCAAGTTAAAGGGCACCTGGTAAATAATGCTTTGGAAGCTGAGTTTCAGGGAATGATTATTGCAATGCAGCATGCTTGGAGTCGGGGTCTTACAAAGGTGATATTTGAAAGTGACTGCAAAATGATGATTGATATAATCAACAAAAATTCATTACACTTTGAAGTGTATAATTGGGTCCGAGAGCTACGTTGGTGGATGCAGAAATTTGTTAATGTGGAGTTCAAGTGGATTGCGCGTGAAGGAAACATGGTTGCAGACAAGTTATCTAAGATGATCATCCCAAATGATTTTGACTTTTATTATCATTTCTATGTTCCTGATTATTTGGTACAATCGCTCCATTCAGACTATGTATTATCCAGACAAAGTTAATAAAAGTGTTTGTTGTTGATAAAAAAAAAAAAAGAAAATGTTTTTTTTTCCGTTTGGGAGTAATTTCCATAAAGGAACATATATTTCTTTACCAAAAAAAATGATTTTAAAGAGGTAAAATACATTTTCTTCCTTACTTTCTAGATATATATTTAAATAAATAAATAAAATTAAATTTGATTTTTTTTTAATTTTGACATTTTCAAGATTTCTTTTTCAATCTCTTTTCAAAATTATTTTGAAATCTGAAAATCCTTGTTGAAACTCTTTTTTAAAAAATTATTTTAAACTTTTAGCATTTAATTTGAAGATTCTAAATCCCACCACCAAAAACTACATCTTTAAATTAAAACCCTAATTTTATACTAGTTAATCCTAAATATATAAGTTTCTATATTAAACATGTAAATACGATATTTTTAGTTATTTTGACATTTTAAAACTATATTTGTGATAAAAAAAACTTTTTTTGTATCATCTTAAAAAATTTTGAGAATTTTTTTTGTAATGAGATTCCACCTATGTATTGTAACCTAAAAATCATAATTGAATGGTGTCAAGTGAAAATGGATAGCGTGGACTGTGCACTACGGCCAATGTGCTTTATCGGAAAAAAAAAATCAAGATCGAATCAATGTTCAAAAATACTTATAACTGTTTTTGTTTGTACTAGGTGTTCGCCCTAGTGTTGGAGAAGGCTCCATGATTCCTAGGATGACTCCAAACCACATAGACCTTAGTGCACACTATCCTTTTTTTCTTTTTTTTATTATCTGAAAATTCCAGAGTCGTAATTCTTCAAGCCTAGAACCTGACAGGAACATATACCTTGAAAAACAAGTCTAATGGCTTAAAGCATCTCTCCCAGGGTAGATCGAACTCATGAGTGCAACAATATCAACGCATGCGCTTAAATCAACCGGGCTACCAAATCCGTGGTCATTTGCACTTGACACCATTCATTTATGAATTTTACGTCACAACACATAGGTGGAATGTCATAACCAAAAAATATGCATCTTCTCCAACTGGCTGTTGCATCCGCGTCTCCGTTAACACTACACCCGCTCCACGCCCCGTCTCCAAGCAAATCAAGATGATGTCTTGTAATTTGTTCATCCTTATTCCATATCTACGAAGAGATAGCCAAATCTACGACAATAGAAAGAGTAGAGCTTGACGAGGAATTCTAAGGAAGCAACATGAGTTAAGTTAAGATAAAAGGTAGGGTCTACCAGAACCAAACTAGGGTCAGGTCTAATCCAAAGTATGTTAGTTAATTTCTCCTCCTCCCACCACAGTCCGCAGCTACCTCAACAGCTACAATCAGTTTTCACAACTGAAAATCCCGATGCTCGTTCTCTCACTCCAAGCTTTTATGAGTCCGAAGTTTGGCAACTCGGTTTTAGTTTCGTCAAACTTTCATGGCTCCATCACATTAGTGTTAGAATTAGAAGCTTTTGTCTTAACTTAACTCCTGTTGCTTCCTTAGAAACCCTCGTCAAGCTCTACTCTTTCCGTTATCGTAGATTTGGCCATCTTCTCACTACTGAATTCATTGAGTCTATGTTTTCACGTTGCTAATATCTAATCTGTTAAAACTGAAGTACAATTAGAAATTAACCCTAACTTTTGCCTAATATTTACAAATCAATACCACTGACATTAAAATAAATTATTTCTTTCGTAAATCACTAAAAGGCTTTTCCTCATTCAATAACAGTCCATAGTCAGCCCTTAACCTATTTATTATTAGTTCGTGCATATCACATTTGACCTGTTCCTCAAATTAAAATTGATACTACATCGTCATCCCATACAATAAAAACAATCCTAAACCAGTTATAAACCGGACTTTTCATTTACAAACTATTTCGTATTTGTCTTCGGTGTTCATTTCAATATGCATTTGCACTGTCAAAAGCAAAGTATTGAACTGAACCAAACAAATCAATAAAATTAGACTGAACCAAATACACAATTAAAATTCAGTTATCAATTAATATTTCAATGGTAAAAAGAATATTTAAAATGGTTTTACAAATTTGGAAGTGATATATACAAATCAGTTTCATGTTAATAATGGTATATTCAAAGAATAAATGAAGATGGTGTTACAAATGTTAGTATGAATCAATAATAATTTAGAAAATTATGTCATATCTTACAAAGTAGTGTAAAAATTCTTATCAAAGAGACAAATTACTTATATTAAATCTATAATTGATCTTATAAATTACGTGAAATCTTCATTTTAAATTTAGAACTTCTTATCTATATCTCCAAAATCGATTAATAATGTATATCCTAAAATTAAGGAATTTGTTATACCATACATATATTCTTTTTAAATACCCAATCACCATGACAGCATCTATAAATAAGACCATAATCTACCATCTACCAAGTGCATCCCAAAGTAAGTGTTCAAAATTTATTCGTAAGTTGTGGTGAGGCTGGTAATTTTTCTGAACGTTTTGTTACCTCTTTCACAAAAAGAACATTACATTACCTTTTTCCCTAGGCAAATGTAGTTAAGACATATAAATGGACCTGTTTTTACAATATCAGCCCAAATTTGCAGTTGTTTCTAACATTACGTGCTAAAGTTTGTCATAAACAAGACCAGAGTTTTTCTTATAAACAAACAAAATCAGTTTTTTTTTAAAAAAAAACAAGTCATATACTAACTATAAATGTATGTTACATATCTTGCACATAATTGAAAATATAACAATTTGTATATCATAAATGATATTTATAAATTATTATATACTAACTTCAAAAGTTTATTTGAAGTTTAAACAACTTTTATATTACATATATTTTAAGTATTTATAATAAGTAAAAACTATCAATCAATCATAATAGTTACTTTCTTATAAATTGAGAACTATCGGTAAAATATCAAATATATATCTATCTATTCTATTAAAACATGAACATGATCTATTGATTGATATAGGCGTGGTCCAACTATTTTAATATAATAAATAAAATTTCTTATTAATCATTTAAGAAAAATATTATACATAGTAAAATACAAAAATATAAAAAGCACAAATATAAAAATAAAATTTCTAAAAAAAATTGTAAACAAAAAAAATATTTGGTTTAAAATATAATAAAAAATATATACTCACTCTTTTAAGGACGGGTCAAAATCTTGTAACATCTTATTTACCGACTATATCTCAAAACACATGAAAGAACCGAATTCTCTCAAGCTCATCAATAATTTATAACTTCAAACCGTAGAAAACTATTGTTGTAAGAACATGTTTTTTTTAAAAAAATTTACAGCTATATAAGATCTAATTACACCAAAAAAATTCTATAAATTAAAGACTTTAACAAAATTTATACATTTATAGCTAATCAATCAGTCACATTATTTTAGGATCCGGCCTTAAGCAAAACTAATATTCCTAGCTTGGGTACGAGTTATGTTTTTAACATTTGACACCTTCACAGTTGCCAACCAAAACTGAAACACATATACAGTATAGTGGAAAATCCCCTTATGGCTACTCACCAATGACCACAATAAATTAGTTTGGGTAAATAAGCTTCAATGCTTTAAGTAACAAATGATGAAAATATTAGAAAATGGATGAATATAGTCCAAAGTCAAGTATCATCTAGAAGCATGTTTGGTGTAAGCGTGTCTTCTTCTTTTTTCCTATGATAACAATAAGATATAATTTGAACTTTTAACATCCAGTTCCCATAGAATACAACTGTGGAACGTGTCTTGTAAAAAGAAGACACACATTTGTGGGCTTAAATTTCCAGGGACTTTGTGTTCTCCGCTGGACTTTGTTTTCCGGGATTGTTCATCGCCGGACTCTTGTAATCCGTTTCATGTTTCAATATAAATATCAGTGTTTAAAAAAAAAAGACACAAATTGAAGAGCAATTTGTCAAAAAGACTCGAAACTCCAATTTGAATACAATTTATATTTTAGATTTAATCAAATACAATACAACCTAAAACTAGTGAAATGATAATTATTTTCTTACAATTAAACGGAAAATGTCGATTTTGTTAGATGAGAAGTCTTCGATGTGAACCTGAACTTTCATTTATCATTCATAAATCTGACGAGAGTTCGTATTTAGCTTTTTCAAGAACCCAAATTTTTTTTGTGAAAGATACCTATTCATTATTGACCAATAATCATCACACTTGAATAGCTTTAATAAAATATAATTGAAATCCAAAATTTGAGTTTTTAAGATGAAATTAGAGAGAATATTCAAGATTATTAATTTATGTGTAAAGATTAAATGAAAATATGTATAAATTGATTTCTAGTGTATGTAAATTTTGATTTTGGTTGTTAATGGTTATTGGTGATATCGAACAAAATCACATTTTCGCTAATAAATGATGAAAATAAGGATCTTTGATTTAGTTAACATATCTTAAAACTAAATAAATAAATAAAAATATTTTTGTGAAGTAGTTAAATTTATAGTTTGATATGGCCAAACAAAAATTCAAGAAAAAAAAATCTGTTTGACAAAAAAGTTGAGATCATTTCTTTTTAAAGACCTAAATTTAAATGGTTGGCTTTTAAGAGAACATATGTTAGAAATTTGGTCAATGGTCATTGCTTTTGTCATTTTTTCTGCAGTAGTAGTTTAACTGTTTAAGATTGGATATTTACCAACTGAATGATGTCTTTCCCCCCGTAATTTGATATATTAACTTTTTAAATTATTAAACTTAATTTCCTACATTGAATTAGTCCTTACATTATAAAGAGACACCTATTCCAAAGAAATTACTGGGTTCATCCCCATAGAAAATCTATAGGTTCATAGCCAATAAAATTTAGTTGTTTTAAATTCAATAACTTTTTAAAAGGAAAGCAAAAGAATATAAATTTATCAAATTATATTATATCATTAAAATAAATAAAAATAGTAGTAATTAAAAAAATATTAATGCCGCAGATAAAATATTAAACCCTAAGCTTTTGGAATAATCCTAAATCTTTTGATAAATCTAAATCCTTGAATCATACACGTTAAAATCTAAATCTTAATAACACTAAATCCTAAACTTTTTGATAATCCCTGAATCATACACAGTAAAATCTAAATCTTAATAACACCAAATCTTAAATCCTTAACCCTAAATTTTAAATATTTGGATAAATCTTGAACCCTATAATTTAGAATTTATCTAAAAATTCATGGTTTATCTAAGGGTTTGAGGTTTAGTGTTTAGGAGTTATGATTAAGACAAAGATACATAAAATAGTAAGAGTTTTGGAAAAAAATTTTAACATGATTAACTTCTTAATCAAAATACTAAACATTTATGATTCATGAGTTTAGATTTATCTAAAAGTTTAGGATTATTTTTTTTTATGATCCAGGTATCCGGATGGTTCGAGAGCAACTCGATTAGCGCCTAATGACCGTCCACCGGTGTAAGTCAGGGAGCCCGCCGAAGATCATCCAGAAGGGCCGCCGATTTCACTCCATGTTAATTGACGATGGCCGGTGAGAATCGAACATGAAATCATATGGGGCCGAAGCTTCTTCAAGTACCAATAAACTAACCCTACTAGTTAAAGGTTTATGATTTATCCGAGGGTTTAAGGTTTATCTAAGAATTTAGAGTTAAAGATTTATGATTTAGAGGTTAGTATGTTTGCTTACAGTGTTAATATATTTTTAAGAATTTGTAATTAGTACATTTTTGTTTATTTTAAAAATATAATATGATTTGATAAATTTATATTATTTTGTTTCTTTTTAAAAAATATGTTGAATCTAAAATAAAATCATATTGGTCGATAAATCTATAGATTTACTGTAGAGAATGAACTCAAGAATTTCTCCTTATTTCAGCCATCTGGATCTCGACCAATAAATTTATAAAAAAAAAACAGACTTATTCATAGTAGACTTGTTCATGTTTGTTGTAAATCCCATCAAATCATGCATTTAGCAAGTCTTCGTAAATATTCCCGTATTCATTAATATTCGTTCGTCATAGCAGACTTGCCGGGTGTGCCATAAATCAATGAGTATGCTACAGTCATCGCTTACTTGCGTGTGATTGATTTTTCTAAATCTGCTAAAATTGTCAAAACATCGACTAATACTAATCTACTAGGTAACTCATCGTGTTTTTTTTTGGAAATAGGTAACTCATCGTGTTAATACACAAATATAAGTATTTATAAAATTATAATATTATAATATTATTTTATTATAAATTTTAAATTGTTTCATAATTTTATATTATAAAAAAATAAAGTGTTTAAAAATAAGTTATGTTATTATTTTAATTAGGTGGTTTGCATCCATGTGTGGGCACAATAAATTTATAAATAGATCATAATCAATTCAAATATTTAATAATAAATTTAAAAAAACAATTTTTGATATACAAAATTATCATAATATATAAGTATTTTTATTACGTAAAATAAACTTGAAAACATTAATCAAATTGAAATATTTAGTAGCAAATTAAATAATAAATTCTGTACATATGAAAAAAAAGTTAGTATAATAAATTATCTTTTATTTCAAAAAATAAACTTTAAAAACACTCATGTATATATATATATATATATATATATAATATACTATAATATTTATATTCCTTTTAATATATGGATTTTTATTTCTTTTTATTTTTATTTTTAATTATGATGTAAAATAATTTTCTGGATGATTCAATATAAACTATTTTTATATAATGATAATTATCAAATCAATGGAACTCATTTTTAATTTAAATTTTTATTATTAATAAATATTAATAAATACTTTAAAACACAATATAAATTATTTTAGATAATGATAATTATTAAATAAGTGATTTTCGTTTTAATTATGGTTAGTTATATATCAACAAATCTAATTATTAATTCTTATGACTAAAAATTATTATATAATATTTAAATAACAACATAATATACATATAATAAATTATTTTATTATAAATTTTAATTTTTTCATAAGTTTATATTATAAAAATAAATCAAATGTTTAAAAATAAGTTATGTTATTATTTTAATTAAACATATGATTTAAACTTAAATTATGTTATCTTTTGGTATATTAGATTGTTACAGTGCCTCTAAATTGAACAATAATTTCCTTGTGGTTCTAGTTAAGTTAAAATCTGATTAATTTATTAATTGGACTTATTTATATTCATAAATATATTTCCAAGAAAACATTTATTGTATCCTCTAGTATTTTATCATGAATTTACCTTTTAAAATCAACATTCAATGATTTGTTCAGGTTCCAACTCGTCTATCATTACGAAATCCAATTTGTCATGGATCGATGATTACGACAAAATATTTTTGATGGTAATTACCATTTTCACTGGTAACTCTTTTCCTATATTATGAAAGCTATAAACCAGGATCTCGAGATCTTATGACAATTTTAAGTGTTTTTTTTTTTATGATGGCATATAAATTTTAACATACTGATGAGTGATGATAAGTCGAAAACACGGCCTTTGTTGCATTGATCCACATGGTGCCGAGGATTGAATTGTAAATGGATGCTCTTCATATGTGTATAAACACTTAGTTGTTTGCATTTACGATTTTTTTTTTGGAAAATCCATAAGGAAATTTCAGACAGCTATTTTTATACACTATAAAATAAAATTATTGATTAAATTATGATATAAACTTCGGAATAAGTCTACACCTAGTAAATTTCTCTCTAGTAAATATAGATTCTGAAAGATAGAAGTATAAAGTGACTTTCAGATTTTCTTTTGGTCGTAATGTGTAAATAATAGTTCTGCTGCTCTCTAGGTTAGCTTTAAATATCGCCTATATATATTGGCTAAATGATTTTGACACATGTCGTATCTAGAAATATTTTTATTAAATAAACATAACATGACATAGTATGATTTATGACAATGTCTATAGCTAAATGTAACATGGAAAATTACGTTTGATGTTTATTTATATTTTTGTAAGCTTTTAAAAATATGGTAGTGAATTAGACATCATCATTAAAGTAGATCTATTCAAAGTAGATCTATTCAAATATGATATAAATACCAAAATATTATTTTCTAGTTTTCATAACTATACAATTTTTCTACAAAAAAAATTCATTTTTTAATTATAAAATTTTAATCGTAATATGACTAACTAATTTCTTTTATATAACTACAAATTTTAGAAATGTTTTTTTAGTTGTACTTTTGATATTTTTTCTAATTTTATATCAATTTTTAATTAATTTTATACAAGTTGATTTATACAAGCTGATTTCTTATATTTGTCAAAAGAAATAGATAAAATCTATTATGATTATAGTCTTAACTATATAAATATCTGCATTACAAAAAAATATATACATATCTATTATTAAACAAAATTGATCAATTTTATTTTAATTTATGTTCAATTAAATCAAAAATTATATTGAAATATTAGTAAAGAATAATAAAATATTTTATTTTAAAATAGAATTTAAATTTAAAGATCTTATTACTGCACATGGTGTTGATTTGAGTATAGGATATATTTTTCATTTCAACTAAAAAATCTAGGTTATTGTGGCAAATCCCCTATATTCTACCACACTATAACCTAGAAGGTGATATAAGGAAAACGCTATATTACAAATTAGTACCTTACAAGATCGTTCGTGGCGCTGTGTAATGTAGTCATGCAAATAATATTTTAAATAAAGATAGATTAAGTTATTAATTGACTTGTTAAACGTTTTTGAACTGCCACATTGAAACATCCGAACTACAAATGTATAGAAATGACTTCGGACCACGTCAAATATGGCATACGCTCTAAGTTCAAAAAAAAAAGTATATGGCATACGCTCTTACCTTATAAATACTGAGCTAAAATGCTTCACAATTTACAACACAGCAAACATATAAAACACACTTGAAAACATATTACAAAACCTCTTGTTTGAAAATGAGGGTTTCAATCCTGATTACCATATTAGCTGTGGTCATTTCCTTTGCCAAAGCATATGATCCAAGCCCACTCCAAGACTTCTGTGTCGCAATTGATGACCCCAAAAATGGAGGTGCGTATAAAACCCGGTTTCTGTAACTCAATCTCCTTTTTCTCCTTAAGCTGATTACATTAATTATATGATAACATATTCTTCGAAATGAAATGCACGTGCAGTTTTTGTGAATGGTAAGTTCTGTAAGGATCCAAAGCAAGCCAAGGCAGAAGATTTCTTCTTCTCAGGTCTCGATAAGGCCGGAGACACCAATAACGATGTCAAATCCAACGTGACAACAGTGAATGTCGATCAGATTCCAGGGCTAAACACTATGGGAATATCTTTGGTTCGCATAGACTATGCACCACATGGCCAAAACCCACCTCACACGCACCCTCGGGCCACTGAGATCCTTGTCCTTTTGAAGGGAACATTATACGTCGGTTTCGTTTCTTCCAATCAAGATAACAATCGTCTATTCGCTAAAGTATTGCAGCCAGGTGACGTTTTCGTATTCCCCATAGGAATGATACATTTTCAGGTGAATATTGGGAAAACTCCTGCGGTAGCCTTTGCCGGACTGAGTAGTCAGAACGCTGGTGTCATCACGATCGCAGATACTGTGTTTGGGTCGATGCCACCGATCAACCCGGAGATTCTGGCTATGGCGTTCCAGTTGGATGTCAATGTTGTCAAAGACCTTGAGGCCAAGTTTAAGAACTGAAATTGAGTCATTAAGAGTGTATGTCTTTGTACCACTCAAGTAAACATGTAATACGAATTAAAGTCTACACGTAAAATAAAAAGGTGTATCCACCTAATTTGATATTTGAATACAACTAAGTTTACTTTTTCTTAATTGATTTAGCCTTACATTTTGTAAAATGTCAGGGTAATAAAATTTACTTGCATTTATGAATAAGTCCTTAAGAGTTGTTAGCAAGATTGTTGATAAAAAAAAAAAGAGTTGTTAGAAAGATCAAGTGTACTTTACCTACAAATATAAAACATATAAAATCTAAAGCAGCAGTCCCCTGCTAAGATATGTGCAATCTACCTTATGTAGCAAAATAATTTAAGAGGGAAATATATTTACTCAGACTTCTGCTACTATGTTGTCCAAAAAAAGACTTCTGCTACTATTTAAGTACAAATCAAATTTAAAAAAAAAAAACATTTACATTACCTTTTTGCTGGCAACTGTTCAAAAAGAGCAAAATTGGTTTTTTTTTTTTTTGTGTGTTGGAGAACTGAACTGGTTTACTCTTTTGCGTTGCTTCTCTCTGGATACGAGGAGGTTATTAATGTTAGCAAAATGAAATGCGTTAAAACTCAAAAACCTGTCAACAAGAAACAGAGATTAACACCTTCATGGGTCTTGCTTTGAATAGGTTTCACTTATATTATTTTTGTTTAATTATATTATTGGTATGGTTCAGTCGTCAAAAAGACGGTTTCTACTGTGTCTCGATTCTTTTCGTAACTTGTTGTTCAAATTGTAAATTTAAATTTTAAAAGATATTTATTTTCGTGAGATAGAAAGATTACTTTGTCTCGTGTCTTGTCGTGTCTGTGACAGTTTCTCTCATTCTATCTCTCTCTCTCATTCTCTCTGCTTTACCTTTTGTTCGTTTGGTTCGTTTGCTTCTCTGATTCTAGGGTTCGAAATCGATTTAACAAATGCAACATTTTGACTGAAAAGAAAAGAATAAAATAAACTGAACTGAATGGAGCCTCCAACGGGAATATTGTCATCTCTGTGGCGATTCATACTCTTCATTCCTTATTTCACTGGATTACTCCTTCTGGGTGTTCTCAAAGGTACAAACTTTCGCTTAATTTCATCTGATTCGAATCTTATCTGATGATGTGTTTATTGCATTTTTACCGTTCATGGTTGCCTGATTGCTAAAGTTCTTTCTTTTAAGTCCAGTTTTGAATATTTCATCAGGGGTTTGTTAATATATATTACCTGGTCCATTCGTGGATTTGACTTGATATTGACCTCAAGTGTGGCTGCTTACTTTGTTTTAGGGGCCCCTTTAGGTTAGTTAAACTAAATAGTCATTTATTGTTTCATTCATTCATTTCATCAAGCAGTTTTACCCAGTTTAGGGGTTCTTCAATACCAAAAAAGTACTTTATTTAATCAAAGATGACACTTTTGTTCTGTTTATGACAAATGTTACTCACTAGTTCAGTGGCTTATGGTTCATCTAAGTATGACTCTCATTCATTTCATTCATCAAGTCTTTCCAAACTTAGTGAAAGTGTGTATAAAAGTAGCATTTCTGATTTCATCTGGTGAAGTGAACTATTTAGTGTTCTTCAGTAACATGAAGTTCTATTTTGCGTAGGTATCGTTTTCTGCCCGCTTATATGCCTTATCATGGCTATTGGAAACTCTGCAATCGTCTTAGGCCTTTTACCAGCACATGGTATCTGGACCCTGTATTCAATATCAAGGTTAACTTTCTCTACAACATTGTTTACCTTCTTACTAACTACTCAGATATTGACAAAGTGTATATCTATTTTTTTTTGGCTTCAGTGCTAAACAGTTAGGTCCTATCTTGAAGCTCTTTCTGTGCTTATGCCTTCCTCTCGGCATCATTCTCTGGCTTGTTGTTAGTATCGTTGGAAGTATCCTCGGAGGAGCTGTGTATGGCTTTCTCTCCCCAATCTTCGCCACATTCGATGCTGTTGGTGAAGGGAAGTCTAACCCGCTTCTCCACTGCTTTTACGTAAGTTCATTTTCTACTTCACCTTTTCATGTCCATGTGGATTATTACTATTCATTCACATTACTCTATTTGTTTTTTAGGATGGAACTTGGAGCACTGTGAAAGGCAGTTTCACTGTGGTCTGCGATTTTAAAGACGTTTGCTTCCACTCCTACTTTTCGTTTATGGATGATCTTAGAACATCTAGCGCGGATAATCAGCACTATTATGAAATAAGGTCTATACAAAGTTCACTAAATTGTACTTTTTCTTACAGTTTGTAACTTAAAATTTGTATATGTATTCTCAGGTTACTGCAAATTCCAGGCGCTGTGATTGCTGCTGTTCTTGGAGTTATTGTTGATTTCCCAGTGATTTCACTCATAGCCTTGTTTAAAAGCCCCTACATGCTGTTCAAAGGCTGGCGCCGTTTGTTTCACGATCTCATTGGACGTGAAGGTCCTTTCTTGGAGACCATGTGTGTCCCTATCGCAGGCCTTGTGATCTTACTCTGGCCTTTAGGTGTCGTGGGGGCGGTTCTAGGATCCGTGGTCTCTAGTGTCTTCCTTGGTGCCTACGCTGGTGTAGTCTCATATCAGGTTTGTTATCATCAATCAAAAGCTCTCCTATTTTTTTAACATCGAAAGGCTATTCTATTACTCAAAGAAAAACCCGAGTCAATTTAGTCGATTGTTTTTATCCAGGAATCTTCGTTTTACTTTGGTCTCTGCTATGTTGTTGCTTCTTTGTCGATCTACGATGAGTATAGTAATGATGTTCTTGACATGCCTGAAGGATCTTGCTTTCCCAGGTTTGTTTCTCTTCAATTTTGCATTTCTACCAAATCTTTAATCTCTCTTTTTGACTCTAAGAACTTTTTTTTAATAGGCCAAAGTTTAGAAGAAAGGAAGAGGAAGGTGGTGAAACTGGTGGACTTTCAAGACCAAGCTCTTTCAAGACAACTCCATCAAGAGGAGGATCAAACAGAGGCCCAATGATTGACCTTAAACCACTTGATGTACTACTCTACAATCTCTCTCCATATCTTTGACTTGTTTTTATTTGGTTATTAATGTTTTTAATGTTTTTTTTGCAGCTTCTGGAAGCTCTCTTTGTGGAATGTAGGAAGTACGGAGAGGTTATGGTAACGAAAGGGATTATAAACTCAAAAGACATTGAAGAAGCAAAGTCTAGCAAAGGCAGTCAAGTGATCAGCTTTGGCTTACCCGCTTACTCCCTTCTTAACGAGCTCCTACGCTCTATCAAATCCAACTCCACCGGTTTGTTACTCGGTACGTTTGCAATAACAGTTTTTACAGTATCTTTAGAGCTTCTCGTTGATCATAAATGTTGTGGGATACTGTGTAGGTGACGGTGTAACTGAGATAACTACAAGGAACCGGCCTAAAGATGCCTTCTTCGATTGGTTTCTGAATCCGTTTCTGATCATTAAAGACCAGATTGAAGCAGCAAACCTATCTGAACAAGAAGAAGAGTACCTTGGAAAGTTGGTATTGCTGTTTGGAGATTCAGAGAGACTTAAAAGCTCCATTGCAGAATCTGAATCTCTTCCTTTGACGGAGTTGAGAAAAGCAGAACTTGACTCCTTTGCTCGCAGGTACAAAATATAAAACAAAAAAAAAACATCTGATTGATGAATGTTGTTACGCTTTTAAATAACCATTTGTGTTTTTGGATTCAAAGGCTTCAAGGACTGACCAAATCAGTGTCGAGATATCTAACATTCAGAAGACATTTTGTGGAGCTAGTCAAGAAACTATCAAACGATCTAGACAAGAAACATAACCGGTTTGAAGACGGCGGTTCAAGACCGGTTAAGAAAACCGTATCTCGGATTTTCAGCCAGAAATCGTTCAAGAAAAAGACGAGTAGCAATGGGTCAGATTATCATCAAGATTCACCAAACCGTGGCTTAAGAGACATTGATATTGTGTAAGTAACAATGTAATGTGTTGATGTGTTAGCTTTTTTATACAGATTCAGTTAATATGAAACTGTTTTCGATGATCTAACAATTTACATTTTACAAATGTTTCTGAAATGAGGAGTAATAGTCCGCTTTTCTTGATTGTTGTTTCTCAGAAACAGCAGAACCGTTTCTTCTGCAGAAGAATAGCAAAAACGGTTTCACTTTAGTCCTCGTATTTTTAAAAAGTAACGGATAAAGGCATAATGTTTTCGTTTGTGTGAAATTTTGACAATTTGGTTAAAAGGAATGTTACCGTAGGTTCATCTTGACCTTTGTTGTTATCACGGCGTTGAGAGGGAGCACGACCACTAGCGTTTGTCTTTTTGTCGTCTCGAGCTTTAGCGAATATAACGGTGAATCCTTCGGCTGATGCTGGATCGTTTACGTCCCATTCTCCAAATTTTGGTAATGGTCGATCTTGTTGTTGTCTTTGTTGATTATTCTGATTTGTTTTTTTTCAGAGATATATTCCAACACACACAAAATCAATGTACAACATACAACAAAAGAATGTGAAAACGCTTGAAATGAGAAATGAGAAAGATCTTACCGATGCCATTCGAAGATCGTGTTAAAAGATTGAGGTTTAGGACATAAGATAATCTTCAAAACAACAAGAAACTTTTGTCTTCTGTTTGTTTTTCGTGACGCTTTTTTTCTCTAACAGAAGATCAGAAACAATGAGCGTTTTTCAAAGGTTTAAATATAGGTTACCTTCAATTTACGTGTTTTTATTGTTGAAGCTTGAAATTAAACGCGCAGGACAAAACGGCACGAATCGTTTGTCTTCTGCTTAGAAACGGCACGTTTACTTTTTCTTTTACTGATCGTTTTGTTAGCGGATGAATTAATCGAGTCAGACGTTGACGCGTGTCACATTATTTTTACACACTACTTGTCCTGGCCTGAACCTACCCCGCGCGTTTATATACTTGTCATATTTTAAATTTCGTCTTGCGTGATATTGCAAATAATTCTGTAAAAGTAAAAAAAAAATTGGTTATGGTGTAATGTTTATATTCTTTGTTTGCTAATTTTTATTAAAATATGGAATATTCTGAATGCAAATATGAAAACTTTTATTCTTAAATAATTATCAACAACCCAATGAAAAGTTTTATTGAAAATATTAAAGCCATAAGATTTTTAGATTATTATCGATATAAGAGAAGATTTATTTGAAGCGAGTTAAAATGATATTAGAATCATATATATTTCCAAAAATTTTAGCTATTCAATTGAAACAAATATTTTATGGGATATGTGAAATACTATCAGGTTAAATGTATCCATCAGTATTTATCATTAATTTGAATTTAATTCAAACTCTTGAAAAATTATAACAAATTGTTTGTTTGGAAGAAAGATATTGAATAGACGACTTTGTTATGTTTTTTTTTGAGAAACATGGCTTTAGTACTTTGTTACTTTGTTATGTTTTCCAAACCGGACATCCAGAATAAGAGAAGATTTTAAGATGATCTTTGTCCAAACAGAAAGATGATTATATATATATATGACTGGTCCTGAAGTACCATATTTAAGAGTGTTATTTGAGAAAGTTATTAATCTCTTTCACAGCTGAAATATGTAATTTCATATATTTATCCTAAAGAGATTTATTTGATTGAAGTGTATATCATGAAGATATTGTTTTGGAGGGGGGGGGGGGGGATATGATGGTAAGTGTAATTGTACTTTTTGCCATATCAACGATTTTATCGTACATAATTTTACCATAACAAGGTTTTACTGAGGCAACAAAAAACAAATGATACACACTTGAAGGGAATATTATAATATCAAAGTTGAAAATCTATCACTGAGAAATCAAAAGAATCAAAGAAAATAATCAAGCCATAAGAAGACTCATGAACTGTAGAAGAACAGCGATGTTCATATCCTACAAGTTTGCTCACCTAAAAATTTGGCTGATTTATTCATTAAGGTGCTACTCACAGCTACATTCAAGAAGTTAGTTCACCTGATCAGATTGCGACATCTCAAAGATCTTAACATATGTACACATGAGAGGAAGTAATTACGTGTTGCACTATTTTTCTCTTAACCATGGTTTCTCTGATACACCATAGATTTTACCCACATTTAACTATGGCATATAAGTGTTTTAGATATATTTATTAAAAGTATTTTAGAATATTTACATATTCAGGTACGTTTTGGAGAAAAGTGGTGATTTTGATGCTTTTTGAGGTGCACAACTGCACAAACGAGTAATATTTCTAACTATGGAAGAAGTCATTTCCAAAGTCAGATGGAACCCATTTTTGGACAAAGCTTTACAATGTCACTGGTTTGAGGTCAATCAGCATTCTATAGTTGAAGTTATGCACATTTTACTGAAGAGTGGTCTATCTGCCTCGCGAGATGAAAGAATATCGATCGACGGTGCACCGTTGGTGTCGATCGAATGTGAAACCAGAATTCAGGACAAGTATATTTCAAGAACAACTTAAGCCCATAAACAACCACAAATTACCAGATACCCAAAATGACCTAAAACCATATTTATGTGATTTTTAAACCACTGTTGATAGCTACGTTTTTTTTATTCATAGTTCTAGGTTCGGAGAGAAGAGTGGAACTCCTTCAGAGTCTTCTTGGAACTCCATTGGTTTTAGTTTTTATATCTATTGCAATTTCATATCTATTCATCTATGATTTATGTGACAAATATCATCCATGAGTAGATCCACCTACTAGGTTTAGGAATTTCTAGGGTTTCGAATGAATTTTTAAATTATATGATTGTTAGGATATCTATAGATCTCACACCAGGGTATATTGTAATATTAGGATCTAAAGTAGTTGGAATAGCATGAGAGAGTGACCAATTGCTTGAACCTAGAATCATAGGATAATTGAGAGGCACGCGAGTGAAATCAATTAACGGAACCTAGAATCCTGCTGAAATAGATACCTAGCTAGGCGCATACGAGAGTTGGTCTAGGACTCCAGTTGGACATATTCGATCAGATCAATAACGTTTTCCTAAGGCAGTCAGCGTCTATCGATGCTTTTACCATAGGATCGATTCACGCTCATTCCTTGTTTGCATATGAGAGCTGGAACAAAGACTTAGTCAATAGATCAGACTTACAGCGACTGCTGGTTGTCTTTTGCATTAGATATTGTTTTCTAGGATCAAACCTATGCATATATAGATTCTAAAAAAAATAACTGAAATCATAAGTCTAGCAACCATCCTTCCATCAAAATAAACTCACAATTATTTGTTGAACAACTATCTTGTTTACCTTGCTTAACTATAGTTACTACTTTATTTACTGCATTATAATCGATTGCCTAGCTTAATCTTAATATATCTATAGTCTATTGTGCTTCCACACTCTGTGGAATCGATTCTCAAGTACTACAATGAACATCTTTTTTGAGAAAGTAGTTTAAAGATTAATTTGAGAATATCTTCTCATTGGAATTTTCTAATAAGGTTTTTAACTAGGCAGCATTTTACGCGCTTTATGAAATATTTTTATATAATGGACATCCAAGAGAGGGAGCATTATGAATTATTATGTGGATGTCTATATAGGCCCATAAGCTCATGTTTTATAAAGTTCAAAACCCTAGATTTACATTGCCATATATATGTATTGTTGCTTATTGGATAAGAATAAAAACAACCAGTTCTCTCTTTCTCTTGATTCACAACAGAAAAGATAAAAATGAATAGTATTTTTTTTGTTTTTCTGTTAATTATTGCCTTGTTCACAGGATTGAGCGAAGCTTGGTGTGATAAACAAGTTTTAGCATTTCAAAACAGCTTTTCTTCTAGTCATGATACCCTCCAAGTCCATTGCAAATCTGCAGATGACGATTTAGGAGTCCACTTCATAAAATTCAGTGATCCTGCTTACAATATTAGATTTGGAGACAATATAATTACAGGGACATATTGGAATTGTTACATACAGCATGGGCTTAAAGTTGAGTATTTTCTAAACTTTAGAGCATACACATCAGGTCGTTCTCGTGAATGTGGTCAATTGCACACATGGATTGTCAAAGAAGATGGTGTTTACTTTTCAAAAAATGGTATGCCAAAGAAAAAAACATTTGATTGGATTAAGCATAATAGTTTGTAAGCTGGTTGTAATAGCGTATTTCAACTAAGTTTCTAATGAAAATAAAATTATAATTAAATATTTTACTATTTAATTAATTTAAAATATTTCTAAAGTTGTAAGCCATTTACTAAGTGACACATGTAAAAGAGAGGATTTAATACTATGTCTGCACATGTACTTTTTCATCTCTCTCTCCTACCTCTCTCATTTTTTTCTTTTTTAAACTTTCCGTTTAATGTTAAGATATTTTATAGGTATCACTAATAAACATACTCGTAATTTCGTTAATGAGTTCACTCACCTTTCAACTTAGAACTAATTTCCCCCTTTGTTATTAGTATGTTCTCGACTTTTCCGGTATTTAATCCAGCAATACTTATTGTTAACAAACACACTTCAAATTATTTAAAAAAAATTATGAGTAACGAAAAGTAATTACTCATAAACTACGATAGAAACTATTGGAAATAAATTATATTATGAGAAATCTTACGAGTAAAAAAAACATCCTATTGGTATCAAAAGAAACCTCATCTTTAGATATCCTCAATAGACGTGCTCTAAGCCGACTGGACATGAGAACTCCATGCCTAAAGAAAAAATGAAATCTTCACGATAAATGTTGATTTTTTGGTAATCAAGAATATCTACGAATATTTCTATATCCTAAGGTATATACAATATCTACTACCAGAAAAATGAGAGGTTGTTTATTCGACCAAATTCTACGACAAGAACTAGAGTTTCTTCGTCTAAATAGGTTGTACTTTTTCTATTTGATCAGTACATCAATAAAGACTACTTTTATCTCCTGCTTTCCATATTATCACAAAAAAATGTTATTTTATCTGAACAGAAAATTATAAATTAATATTCGATAAATTAATAAACACAAAATAATAAGTTTTAAGCAACTTCGAATTGTGTCGGATAAAAATATAATGCAGTATGATAGAATAATAAGACAACAAATTTCAAAAAAAAATTGTAAAAACAAAAAAAAATTAGATAATCTTGTGTAAATATATTCCATCATTAATATATTAAACTAATAACTATATATATATATAGTATAAAGATATAAACAAGTAAACAAAATATAAAAAGATTGTGTTATTGGTTTTTGTTTAATTCATCTTTAATTTTTTCAACACTTGAAAACATTTTGATAATATTGTATCATATTACTTCTTAAACACATTTATAATATATGGTACATATATCATATACATCAAATAATATTAAATAAATAATCGAAAAACAAAATGTATAAATTTTAACCAATACATAAACCGTAAAAAATATTTTCTTATTTAATATAAAATAGGCTTATAAATATCTAAATATATTAATAAAACCTGTTAATTAATAGTTCTATAAATTGTTAAAATCTCATAATTTATATACTTAATGTATAGAGTTTTTTAGTACTAGAGTACAAGCTAATTTTGTGGATCAGTTCTTTAATGTTTTGAAGTATAGTCTAGATAATGAAAATAAATCAAGATTTGGTGTAAATATTTAATTTATTACTGAATTTTTGACAGAATATACATAAAACACCAGTAGCAGAAAAGACACCAAAAATAAAACTAAACACATATGAAAAAAAAAAGAAGAAGGAACATCAATGGACCCACTGGACAGTTAACTATTAAACATTAACAACCAAGATGCTAGCAGAAGAAAGAGTTTGGCTAATACCATGTGCATTGCCAAATGGGATTGCCGCCTTTGATAATACATGAGACCACGCTCCGGTAGATGTCGACCTGCCGAAAGCACTACTCCAACAGATTGATGACAAACCCACACAGCTTTACATAGAACCAGCCTAAGAGAAACTGCACAACCAACCACCACCGATAGAGGAGTAGAGACCCAAGAGCTGAAGACCTCAATCTGCAACAAGAGCTCTTTTACGCCAACCGTGTTGTCCCTACATGATCACTAATGCCACACTTATTTTGCTCGATTTCAGAAAGAACTGTGAGCATGGGCAGGAAGAAGGATTACGATGGAATGTTACCGTAGGTTCATCTTGGCCTTTGTTGTTATCGCGGCGTTGAGAGGGAGCACGACCACTAGCGTTTGTCTTTTTGTCGTCTCGAGCTTTAGCGAATATAACGATGTATCCTTCGGCTGATGCTGGATCGTTCACGTCCAATTCTCCAAATTTTGGTAATGGTCGATCTTGTTGTTGTCTTTGTTGATTATTCTGCTTTTGTTTTTTTTAGAGATATATTCCAACTCACACAAAATCAATGCAGAACATACAACAAAAGAATGTGAGAACGCTTGAAATGAGAAATGAGAAAGATCTTACCGATGCCATTCGAAGATCGTGTTAAAAGATTGAGGTTTAGGACATAAGATAATCTTCAAAACAACAAGAAACTTTTGTCTTCTGTTTGTTTTTCGCGACGGTTTTTTTCTCTAACAGGAGATCAGAAACAATGAGCGTTTTTCAAAGGTTTAAATATAGGTTACCTTCAATTTACGTGTTTTTATGGTTGAAGCTCGAAGCTAAACGCGCAGGACAAAACTGCATGCATCGTTTACCTTCTGATTAGAAACGGCAAGTTTCCTTATTCTTTTACCGATCGTTCTGTTAGCGGATGAATTTACTGAATCAGACGTTGACGCGTGTCGATTATCTTTACACACTGCTTGTCCTGAGCCTACCACGCGCGTTTCATAAACGGATAGGATGTTTTACCTTTCATCAACGGTGGTGATGCCGACGTAGAGTCAGCTACGGCCGCGCTTGTTTGTGATTAACCCTTAGGTTATCATAACTGTATTAGCTTTGATCAACGGACGAATTAGACGAAGCTACTGAAAATAATCATTTCTAAAGTAATTAAATATGTGTTCAAAAATAAGAGAGTAATTAAACACTATTTTTTTGGTTCAACCGTAATTAAACACTATATAAAACGTAATTCTTCTCTCATTTTTGTATGGTCATTTAGGCTGGTCTGCTTCTTATTAGTTGTGGTGTAGTTTAGCTCTTTGTTTTACTGGAATGGAGGAGAGATCTATATGTAAGGGAAGGTACTTCTTCAAATGTCTGCAAGTCCAACTGTCTGATTGTGTCCATATCATAATGTATGTCCCATTTGGGTTGTTTTTGCTCCTTTAGTTTGAGTAAAGGAAGGTGCTAAGGACTACTCTACACCTTGCAAGGTAGTGTAACAAGACACTTCTTTTAACATATGCAGGTGGATAAGCGGCAGTAAAGAAAGACTTGAAGCCATTAACGACGGTGCCACGCTATCTTGAACTGTGCTCGTGCCTGTCCAAAGGGACTAAACCCAGGCAAACAGATCACACACACATCAAGCAACTTCAGAAATAAGGCTAACCACAACAACTCAAATCACGTAGTACCCATTGGAATCTCATTTATCAATGGAGGGTTTCTTGAAGCTGATAAATCTGCAAGAAACTCTGATTTTTGAATAATTCTCGTATTGCTTTTGCAAACTTACAAATATCAGAACTGATGAGTTTGATTTGCCTTTATATAAACATCTCATTTCTGAGTTTTGCTGTATTAGTGAATAAAAGAAAACAATGACGACCCTTACAATTCTACAGACAGTGTTTGAGCAACAGAGATAATTTTTGACGGGATAAAACACAGTAGCCGCTGAGATCTGAACTTTGAGATCAGCAATATAAATATCATGCCCCGCCTTCAACTAGTCCCCATTTGTCCACCACCTGCATGAAAACGTGTAACAAAGATTAGATACATTAAAAGCAAAAGTTAATATAATGATCAAGCAAACCTGTAAATCTTCTCCAAGTCTAATCAATCTGCAACTTCCGACAGAAGATACCAAGAGCGATTACTACTACAGAGTGAGCAGATGCTTCAAGCGCGTCGATGCTAGCGAGTTCACCATCATTTGTCTTCTTGAGAAGATCCCCTACTAGCTTCTCATCTTGTTGTCCTCCAAAGATGCTCGAATACACTTTTTGGCTTTGATCCCGAACTCTGATTCCACCCACTCAAGTAGAGGATCAATCCCCTCTACCTGAACCTCTACAAAAGTCACACTCTAGTTAGTATAAATTCTCGTTTTGCTTGTCAAACATGAGTGGCCATCGGGATCGGCGGATGTTGTACAGAGTGATCGAGCACGAGCAAATGAGGAGGAGAGTTTTTGGATGAGTTGAAAGCTCTTCTGATTATCATCGCCGCCGCCATTAGTTCCGACGAAAATGGAACCACCTCTTGCTCATGGTCCTTCTAGTAAACAGATGTAGATCGAACCTAGAAAGGACATCGCATACTTGGCAGTTAAAAAACCTCTAAATGAGCCAGAGTATCTGAGTGGGAAAACAAAAGAGACAATTATGCAGACTAAAAAACATCTTCATCCCAACTACATAATTTACTTTAAAATGGAATAAATTATACAGTTACGAAAACAAAAATGTATTACTCCAATTTTATTTATTCACAACTGTATAAGTTACTCTATTTTCAGTAAATTATGTATAATTAGACTGGAGATACTTTTAGTTTGCACTATGTACTCCAATTTTTTGACGATTGTGCTTTATAAATGGTTCATAGGAGGATAATGGTGTTTTTCGGATCATACATAGTATAGTATCTTGGAAAGTTTTGATGCATTGATAGAGGCAAGAAATGCGAGAGCTAGTCTTTCATTTTACAAGCAGAAATAGAAACACGTATTTCGACAATAAAATGTATGAGTAAATTCTCAGTTTTTTTAGTGATGAACAGCCTTTTTCAAAACATACAAAATATAAACTACAGGTTTTTTAATGTTTTAGTTCTTTTTTGTACAAAATATTGATGTTTAATATTGTTCACACTAGGAAATGGAATCTCAGCGATGTCGCAGGGGAAATCTATATTAATAAGGATTAAATTTATCAAAATCAATCAAAACTTGTGGATCATTGCTAATCTCAATTTTTGATTGATAATTAATTTGTAATTGAAACTGATGGTTCGTTATTTTCTAATTTTCTGACAATTTTCAAACTTCAAAATCAGTGATCAAGAAAATATTTCTCTCATCTAGATACTCTTCAAATTGTTGGATATATTTACTATTAATATAACCAACGATTGTGTCATTCTGCAACCAAAAGAAAAAAAACATATAATTATAAAATAGTCTACTTTTCTTAAGATAAAAACGACATACAAACAAACATTTTCATCTAGTAGAAGAAAATTAAGACTAATAATTTCATTGTTCCATTTAGGATTTTTGGCCATCCAAACATGTAAAATTCTTCCTAATATTTTTTGTTGACAATGTTTCATTTGAACATCTTCTAAAAATTTGTAACCAAGTAACTTCATAAAACTACCTTTTTCACCATATTATTATCAATTAGATTAGCGAAATTTTACTTTCATAAGTGCATAAACGTTGACTATTTATAGATTTTGAAAAGCTCTCTTTGAAAAGTCACATCTTTTCGATTTAAATAGTTGTATTTTTTAATAAAGAAGAGACACAAACTTTTAAATAGTCGCATCTTAAAATAAAGAAGAGACACAATTTTTTTATAAAAGACATCTTTGATAAACTCTGTTTGAAAAGTCACATTTTTTCAATTTAAATAGTTGCATCTTTTAATAAAGAAGAGACACAACCTTTTAAATAGTCGCATCTTTTAATAAAGAAGAGACGTAACTTTTTTATAAGAAAACAGTTTTGACGAACAATCACAACTTTTCACAAGATCTGAGATTTAAACAGTTGCAACTTTTATCAGAGAAGAGACACAACTTTTCAACGAACAATCGCAATTTTTCACAAGAATTAAGCTACCTATAAAAACACACACCCTTTCAATTTAAACAGTTGCAACTTTTAAGAAAGAAAAGACACAACCTTTTAATTAGTCGCATCTTTTCATAAAGACGAGACACAGTTTTTTAACGAACAATCGCAATTTTTTAAAAGATTTAAGCTACCACACACCCTTTCAATTTAAACAGTTGCATCCTTTATGGAAGAAAAGACACAATTTTTTAAGTAGTCACATCTTTTCATAAAGAAGAGACACAACTTTTTAACGAACAGTCGTAATTTTTTGCAATATTTAAGCTACATAAAAAAACACACACCCTTTCAATTTAAACAGTTGCAACTTTTAACGATGAAGAGACACAACCATTTAAGTAGTCGTGTCTTTTCGTAAAGAAGAGACGCAACTGTTTAGCGAACAATCGCAACTTTTCACAAGATCCGAGAGACCTATAAAAACACAAACCATTTCGAATTAATCAGGATTCCTATTATTAATAGATATATTAAGAAAATCTAAATTTATTTTTTTCTATTATTTTTTATTTTACTTTTATTGAGTTTAAATCTGAATCTAATTTCCAATAAAATTCAACCACTTTATATTTCCATTTTGATAAAATATTAAATTTTAAATCAAAATTTTATTTTTTTACAAACGGTACAAAGAAACTCTGGTAGCAGAGGATGCAATAATTTAAACTAACCACATAACCTAAGCAGCAAAGAAAAACCAAACTGAAAGATAAAAGACTATGACAAAGGCTTAGATCAAAGTGTGGCAGGGAAAAGACCAGGGGACGAGGCAGGAGCCGAGTGAACGACTGGTTGCCACGAGCAGCTGGAGAGAAAAGCATCTTTAAACCTTGAAACACACAGCTTGCCTACAGCTTCCATTAAACCACTTTATATTTTTAATTTATGTTACTAATAAATTGTGTGGTTCAGTTTCTTATTTGGTCGTGTGAATTGATCTAAAATCTTATCCATTTTTCAAACATAAATCTATAATAGTAAAGTAGTGAATAATTTAGTTATATGCTAAATCAAGTTGTACGTAGAACAATACATCTAGCCATTAGCGTACCCACTGGTTATCTGCTACATCACAGAGAAAGGTACAAAAGTATTAACTCTTCAGACAACTAGTTCATCCCATGTAATTGTCTTACTATTTCTATTATCTTTTTTTTTTTTTTTTTTATATTTCTATTATCAAAAAATTAAACAAAGAGTGTATCAACTACAATGTCAATCTTGATTCTTTTTTGGGCAAGATCAAGACACATTCATCTTGTTTGATGAATTCGCCCAGTGGATGGACCCACGCATTTAGATTAACATACGTGGTACTCCTCGAAATTTCAGTTTTGGTCTAATAATTTATTAACCGAGATGGATTTTTGTGAGAAACTTTCTGAGACGGCCCCATTCTTGTGATACACGCATATATGACAAAACTTTTGTAGACTTTTTAACTGTTCCTTCTGTCACAAGCATATTCCTCCTTTTACAATTTCCCTTCAATTTTTTTTTGTTTGTCAACTCCCTCTCCTTATTATATACCAATTCAAGCAACCTATTTTTATCATTTCAAAGTTTCAAATTATTAAAAGTCTTATCAATCTAACGGCTGAGGTGAAGCGAGAAGGCAAACAACATGGTATAGTGAAGACCTTACTGATTCTACCACCGTTGCCTAATACAAGGCCTAAATCAAGGTATATCCCTATGACTACGAACCCAACCTCTGGATCATTTGCTAAAGTTTCATCGAAGCCGACCAACCACTCAAGATCCACGGGTAAATGCTGGTCAGCGAGGTGTCCTGAGTGCCATTCGCTTCCACTCTCCAAATCCAGACTCAAAAGTAAAGGTTGTACAAAGATGAAATCAAATGACGTCACCTACAATATGCTGACTTGGCAGGTCCCTCCTGGTGGTACAGGATCCTGTTTGAAGCTTTCCGGGTTCTCGGCTACCGGAATCCTTGATCTTTTGTCTGATGATGAAGAAGAAGAAGAATTCAAAGGAAGTGATGTAGAGGAAATAGTGAATGTAAATGGTGATGATGGTGAAAAAAGAGAAGATGGGTCTCATGGTTATGATGATGGAAGGTTAGATTTTTGTGATGTTGGTGTGATAATGATGGATCATGTGGACGAATTCGATGAAGAAGGATGGTGTTTGGTTTAAAAATAATAAGTTATTACTTGCTCCCGTTTGCTCTTTAAGTTTGATTGTTTCTAACAACTTAACTAATGAATGACTGCATCTTCTTTTTAATTGATTAATGACTATATCTATGTAGATGTAATTTGATTATAAAATAAAAACTGTGGTTTATAATCTAGAATGATAATCTATGTAAAGCTAAAAATGTAGATATGATTTGATTATAAAATCAAAAACTGTGGTTTATAAGCTATAATGATAATCTATGTACAGCTGAAACACTTCCTCTACAACTGCTTCATAATCCAAGTCAGAACAGAGGTTTCAACGACTTTGGAATATTAATAATTTTAATATCTGTTTAAATGTGATTATCAGACCTAAAAAATCATGTAAAGTTTACTATACCTTTATACCAAACAAACTCATTCCATTCCTAAACAGGGGTTCTTGCAATCAAGATTGTAAAACAAACATACAACAACAAAACGATCATTAGATACACAATACAAGAAAGCAAAGCAAACTTTCTTCTGGTATTCCAGTTTTATGTTTGCCCCTTTGCACTCAAAGATTCTATCTTTCTACCATACTTCAATCTGAGGACAGATCTTTCTAAGAGCTTTGAAGCCAACAGAGAAGAATCAATCTTTTATTCTCAGAAATTCCTCCTCTGAGTTTTGGTTGGCCCTTGGTTTCCCCCACCATCTCATGGTTGAAGCAAAGACACAGAAACATTTTGTTTGGTTTCTTATCAGTCTTTCTCTATAGAAGAAACAAATCTAGTGTCAGTCTTCACATTACTAATAGAAATGAGAAATGTCTTCTTCTCATGCATGATTTTTTGCAATTGAAATCTTACCTTTGGGTTTTGATCTTGAGTTTTGCTTTTTCCCATCAAAAGCCTACATAAAAAAAAACAATATCATAATTAAGAAAAGAACATAAACTCCAATGAAAATTGACTCAAGAGTGGAAAACCACCAAACTCGGCTTACTTCAAGAAAGTGAATTTGTTCTTCTTCATTGAACTATGAGTTATCGGTTTTTCACTACAAAAGCATTACAGAGAAAAAAATCAGACGCATAAAAAAATTCTAGAGAAATTTGTTTTTCTTCTTATATTTACCTTATTTTCTGTGAGACAACAAGTTCCATTGCTTTCTGATTTATCCATAGACACCGGTGAGTTCTTGGTAACATATTTTCTCTCTTCTTCTTTTTCTCCAACAGGAGAGCTCTTCTTCAACAACTCTACATCCTCTGTGTGGTTCTCATCAAGCACTTCAAGAACAGCATGTTAATCATCTGCATTATAGGATCAGACACTTAATTATTCAGTAAACAAGAAACAAAGGGTCCTCTATAGGATCAAACAATTATTCAATAAACAAGAAGCAAAGGGTCCTTAATAGGATCATACACACTGAAACAAAACTCTTACACTAACTCCACTAGACTTATTACGTGCCACCAAAGTAGCAAAACTTATTCAAACTTGACATATAGCATTACTATTTGACCGTGATGTAGTTTGGGTGATGCAACATTATTAATTTGTAGAGGTTCCACTGTACAGTGATTGGGCATTCAGACAATTTTCTCTTTATAATTTGGATTTTTAACATTAAAACCTCTCAACCAAGTTTGTTTTTGGGCATTATTAATTTATAGAAGTTCTACTGTTGAGTGATTGGGGATTCAGAAAATCCTCTCTTTATAATTTGGATTTTTAACATTAAAACTTTTTCGATATTTCCTTGCTATACTCTCTTTTGCTTGTAGACTAGGTAAATACGTTGCTTTTCGATATTTCCTTGCTATACTCTCTTTTGCTTATAGACTAGGTAAATACGTTGCAAGACGCTTCTGAGTGGAACTTGAGAGAGACGTCTCTGACAAGACCATCGTGAGGTGGTCATGCAAGATTTTTTGGTTGACAAGAAACTGTTTTGCAATATCTCGTCCGAGCACTTTAACCTTAGGCTCCTGTTCTAGAAGTCGTGGTGGCATAGTAAACTTGTGTCCACCGATATTTAACATGTGTCCAGCGAGATTTACTATATGAAACACTCGATTTTTCTGATAGGTTACCAACATGGAACATGATGATTTGGCCGGAACGACTGTGAGATTAATCCGTTCTCGGGTTGTCACTGACTCGAGGAAACAAGTACTGTTTACTTCATCGATGGTAACATGCTCTGGTAGCTCGAAGCATATCTCGGTCGCTAATTCCTTCTACAAAAAACCCTAATCTCTTCAACATGATTATAGGCAGAGCTCTCGTTAATTTAGCTTATGATTTTTACATTGATATATGTTAAGAGTTAAGATATATAAATATATATATATATATGTACAGTGCTCTTTAACGAAATCCGAGTAGGACTAGGAGGTTCATATTTCCCAAACTCTTTAGGATCAATCAGTTATGAAATTCTGGTAGGGCTAGGAGGTTTCCTTTTTTCTATCTTTTTTTGAATGAAAATTTCCTTTTATATATCGCTTGTGGAATATATTTATCTGCTCTATATTCCGTTTATCTAGGTTTTTGTGATGTTAGGGTGATGATGATGATGATGGATCATGTGTTTGGTTTAAGAAATAATGACTTAATTACTTGCTGCTGTTTGCTCTTTAAGTTCGATTGTTTCTAACAACTTAATTGATGAATGACTATATCTATTTGACTATTAAATAAAAAATTATGGTTTATAAACTAAAAATAATGATTATCTATGTAAAGCTGCAACCTTTACTCAACCTTTACTCAACAACTGATTCCCAATCCAAATCAGAACATTATACTAAACAAACTCATTCCATTCTGAATCAGAACAGAGGTTCTTGCAATCACATCTCAATGAACAACAACACAAACAAACATATAACGACTGTAAAACAAACATACAACAACAAAACGATCATTAGATATACAACACAACAAAACGTTTCTATCTTTGTACCATACTTCAATCTGAGGACAAATCTTTCTAAGAACTTTGAAGCCAACAGAGAAGAATCTATCTTTTATCCTCAGAGATTCTTCATCTGTGTTTTGGTTGGCCCTTCTGTTTCCCCCACCATCTCAGGGCTGAAGCAAAGGCATAGAAACATTTTGTTTTGTTTCTTATCAGTCTTTCTCTGTAGAAGAAACGCATAGTGTCAGTCTTCACATTACTAATAGAAATGAGAAATGTCTTCTTCTCATGATTTATATTAGAAGTTGAAGTCTAGTTACCTTTGGGTTCTGATCTTGAGTTTTAGTGTTTCCCATCAAAAGCCTACATCACCAAAGAAAAAATAATATAATAATTAAGAAAAGAACATAAACTCAAATGCAAATTGACTCAAGAGAGTAGACTAAATCATGCTTACTTCAAGAAACTGAATTTGTTCTTCTTCATGGAACCGTGAGTTATCGGTTTTTCACTGCACAAATATTACATAAAACAAATCAGATCCAGAAGAAAAAAATCTAGAGAAAACAATCAAAGATGCTTTTGTTTTACCTTATTTTCTGTGAGACAACAAGCTTCATTGCTTTCTCTGGAGCTGCTGATTGATCCCTAGACATGTGTGAGTTCTTGGTAACAGATATTTTCTCTTCTTCTTTTCCTCCAGCAGAAGAGCTCTTCTTCAACAACTCTACATCCTCTGTGTGATCCTCATCAAGCACTTCAAGAACAGCATGTAAATCATCTGCAATCACAGAGTTATCAACCACAGTGTCTCCTTGTTCCAAGACCACAAGGACACTCGTTCTCTCGGGTTCTTCTTCATCTTTCTCAATACTCAAAACCACCTCTTCTTCACCACCCAGGAGGACTAACTCTGTTTCACCACTCTCTTCTTCTTCTTTAACATCGTCTTTAGTCAATGTCTCCAACGTGTTCAGCAGCACCGCAACACTTTCTGGTTGTTTTTGTTTTGATTCATCTGAAGCAGCTTTTGCTTTCTTGGCTTCAGCTATTTTCTTGTAATGAGCGTCAAAGAAAGCTTTCTTCTGAGCAACAGACCCAGGCTGAGAATATTTCTCGGCTTCATCAACATACTTCCTGTGCGAGAAGCTTGACCATTTTCCCCATTCAAGATTCTCTGTCATGAACCTTCCAAAGGAGACTGATTGGCTAAGCGCATGCATTGTATTATCCTGCAGATTTGTAAACTTTCTGATGAGCCAAAAAAAAATGATTCCACTCAAATCATTAGCTAAACCGGAAATGCAGAAACTTACTGTTAATTTACAAACACATTAAGATCAGAGAGAAAATCAAGATGATAACTTTATTTCAAGATCACCATAGGAGGAACCAAATCAATCACAGAAAGCAGAGAAACAAACCTGATGAGATTCATGACGAGAGAGAGGAGCTGCGAACGAATGTGAATGAAACAGAACTGCAGATTCACCCATTGCCAATCCTCAAAATAAAATTTCTCTCTGAATCTCTTATTATTTTCGTCTTGTGTGAGCCAAACGGCTAATAGAGAATCCGAACGTTCGAAAACAATTCTTTTTTTCAGACCAAACGCATGTTTAGAAGACGTTCTGAAACAGTTTTGTCGAAATCTGGGTCCCACAAAATAAATAATTGGAAGAAAAAAAAATTGAAAGAGGTTAAATTATGAACCTCAAGAAGTTTAACAAATTAGATTGTTTTTTTCTGATACGGTTGTTGATATGAAGTGGTTGAGAATCGAAACAAACGAAAATTTCTGGTTACTTTTAGAAATGTTATGTTTGCGAAAGAAAATCTGTAATCTTTAAACTGAATTCTAAGTACATTTTTTTCAAAAAAATAGATAATAGTAACGCGTTTTAAATCTATTTTAGTTACTTTTACAAAACATTTGTTTTGCTTATACAGTTATATTATATTTAATTTAGGGTGGGAAAGAAATAAAAGTGTGATTACGGTTGTGTTAAACCTGATGAATACGGTTTTTATTCTTATGTGGTGCCAAGAAAAACAATTTTACACTGCAAGTAATGCTGTTAGAATACATTTACATCACAACCATCAGAGAAAGCAACCATTCTTCTTCTTCTTTGGCATCTATTAGTAAATAAACAGACCGAATTTTGGATTAGAAACTATAAACCACAAACAATAAGGGAAAATCTCAATCTTCTTATAGTTATTTATATGAAATCTTATAATTTCTGGAGAGTATGCACCATAGTCAACGTTCAAAAATCATGGTCTGATTGGTTCATTGGTTCTGTCCGCTTTTTAGTTCAAAATATACATTTTATTTTTACCTAAACAAGCTCCTGCTCCAACATAAAAAGAAAACTAATTTCCAACTGATTTTTTTAGCTATAATTGTCAGCTCAATCAAATTATTTATTAAAACTAGTACTATCAAACTAAAATATTTTTTATCAAAATTGTTACTTAAATCATATAATCACTAAATTACAAAAAAAATATTGAAACTAATATCAAAGTAAAATTATTTTGTTGATTAAAATTGTTAGTAAAATCGTATAAATCACTAAAATTATTTATTAAAACTAATGATTTACCTTAAAGTCATAGAAACCAAAACAATAAAATAACTTTTTAGATAGATAGATAGATGGGAAAATTTTGAGATATACACTCCAATAAGAATAAAATTTGAAAACTACACCCTTATTTTAATTTTTTGAAAAATACACTTATATAAATATAAATTTACATAATTACCCATTCTTAATATTTATCTATTTCTAATATATATTTTTTTTAAATGACTTAAAAAATCGCGAAAAAAAATATAAGAATATCTGCACAATATCTTTTTCGATTTTATATCACTAATATCTGCATAATATTTTTTTAATAATATCTTAAATTATTTATTAGTTTGAAAAAAGAAAATAAAATAAAAAAATTAAAGTAACATGCCGTCTTCAGTCTTCTCGTCTCTTTCCTCTCGTTTCTTCTCCTCCCGTTTCTTCTCCTCCATTCATGATTTTTTTTCTCCTTTCACATATTCTTCTTCTCATCTCATTAAGAAAAGTTTGTTGATTCATAAATCAAATAACAGTTTCTAATTATGATTCTATTTTATGCTGACAAAAGTTCAGTATAAACTTCATAATAAAGTCAAAACAAATCATAATTCACATATTTATCTTTGTTATTATAAAATTTAAATGATAAAATAACATATTTATCTCAACAGGCACATTTATCTTAAACAAAATAATTTTAATGATATTATTTTTAGGGATTTTTATTTATTACGAATTTATATATTAATTTTGAATTAAATATTAATTATTGAAATATCTTGGGTAAAAAAGTCAATTCATAATTAAAGAAGTGTATTTTTCAAAAAGTAAAATAGAAAATGCATTTGTCAAATTTCAAATCCTAAATAAGGTATTTTGCAAATTATCCCTAGATAGATTCCCTAATGGATTAGCTTGGCTTGATTTTAGAGATATCATATCAAACCGGTTATTTTGCAGAAGAGTTTGTGGTACATTATTATTTCCATCATCGCTTTGATATTATGTCCTTTTCTTGTTACACTTTTGTGTACTTGTGCCAAAGGTAGAGTATTCATTTAGCTTTTATCTGAGAACTATAGATCATGAAAAGCATCACATGAAATCATTTGTTCTTACGTTTACCTGAGTTGCGTAGGATCAAATAATGGATCTCAAGAACTCAGTTGTTTTGTCAAAAAAAAAAAAAAAAAGAACTCAGTTGTGACCCTACGTGACGAAATGGTCTTAAGAAGAAATCTTAAAGTAGTATCAAGCTTTACCTTTAATGGTAGCTTAATAATTGATTACTAGGTAAAGACCTGCGCCTTGCGCATGGTGAAATGATTAAAAGTATAATTAAATTAGTATACATTTTGTGTTCACTACTTCTGTCAAACATTATATAGAAATTTGGTATGGAAATATGATATTTTGTGTATTTGCATGATTTTCGTCTTTTTTTTAGCTTCTTTTTGATCTTTAAGATCCATACAGAATGCATATGGGATGCATTGCATTTGTCCTTATCAGGTATTAGAGATGCTAGTTGGTGACTTTGAGCCATTAGAGATGATTTTGGAGCAAAAGGATGATTCATGTTCGAGAACGCTCCCCATGACTAAGTGTTGCAGCGGCCAGACGACCCCAGCGGCTTGTGTGCCTCACCCCCAAGCCGCTGGCGAATGTCCAAAATTGCGGAAGCTTACTCGGCCTCGTGGCGCGGTGTGCAGAGCTGCTGCGTTGTAACCGTGAAGACGTCAGCGGCTAAGTGTCCCAGCGGTCTTTTGTCCCAGCGGCCTAACGACGTGTCCAAAGGCTGCTGCGAGAGATTTTTTTTACCATTTTGTCCTTTTCGTTTTAAGCTACTACAAACACATTTTAGACCTAATTTTGGAGGTTATCTCTTGTTGGGAGAATTTTTCTGCAACTTTAGTGATAAAACTTGAATCTTTGTTCTTAATCCATATTTGTTAATGAGATATCTGAGTTTATTTAATCTTATTAACATGATTAGTCTTGAATCATTCATGATTTTAAGATTAAACATGGATATTTGTGAGTAGACTCTTTTTGGATTCATGGGTTAGGGAGTTAAGGGTGATTATGCTAGTTCTAGGATGTTTTAGTGTAGATCTTTTTTGTTCCTTGCTAGTAGAGTATTCATAATGCATCTTTTGAGTTAGCTACCTAAAATTTGATCTTTAGGCATTTTCCACCCAAAAGGTGTTCAATGAAATGCCTAAGACAACTCTCCTACGTTTTTAGTACACTTTGCCAAAGACATTTGTTGTTAAAGGTGCTAAGATAGCTAATAGACTTGTTCTTAATGATTGCTTTCATATTATTCAACCAAAGACATTTGATGTTTGAGATATGTTAGCAAATGAGCATTCATCTAGACATAGAGCTTGCTTAGAATTGTGTCTAGGTTTAAGGTTGATAGTTTGATTGATCATTTGCATTCCTTAGTTTGAAACTTGATCACCCAAGGTTTAATCTCTATACCCATGAGTTCTTTTTTCCTTAGTTAAAAAAAGTATCTTTCAGTTATCATTTTTATTATTTTCAGTAGCATTAATTATTAGTTTAGAAATCATTCAAATTTCTGGTTGCACTTAGATTAAATAGGCATTTGCATTCTCATTGCTTTGAATCCCTCAGAATTGGTTTGACAATCCTTTATACTACATCATTTGTCTTATGAGCCTTAAAAACTCCTAACATCAAAATATCATAGAAACAAAAACGTTGAAAACATTTTACCAAAAAAAAGTTAATAGCAATAAGCTATAATCACAACTGAACATAAATAATATAAAAAGCTTCTCGTTTCTTCGCAAATATATCTTCAATATGCAACTAAAAATAAATAATGTAGAAAAGGTTCTTGTTTTTAGAATCCTAGGTTTCTAGGTTTATGGTATTTGAGGTTCTTACTGGCCCAGAATGGAGTATATATACATATACTGAGATTCATAATGATGGTCAAGGTTGTGTTACTGCCAAGCAGTAGAGATACACACATCAATTAGTATATTACGGGGGTGTTTCAAAAAAAATATATTACAGAGTAAATTTCGGTCTAAATGATTCATAATTAGCGTACATGGTAGGAAAATTTTGACTTAGAAAATATATCTAATTATGAGGCAATAAGATCGCATCGTTATGATTATTCCAACCTGCATTTAAAATATAAGTTCATGGAAAAGCTAAAGTGATCTTACTGTAAAAATTCAAAACAAATCAAAATCCCGTTCAAATTGGTTAAACAAACGATCTTAAAAAATTTATGGATCAAAACAAAGACTAATATTAGAAAAATCTGTGAAAATTTTGTGTTAATGTTTTGGGAAGTTAATAAATGCTACTCTTTCGAATATGTAAGGCTAATGTTTAAATTTCGAATCAAGCATTACGTTTGTGATATAAGATTGATAAGGTAGTATAAATCATGGCAATCAGAATTAATATACATTCCATTTAATCAAGTATTTATGATATAAATCAATTTTACACCAATACAATGTCATAATGACGCAAATCAATCAACTAAAGTGGCGAGAAATTTATGGGGGACATACTTTTGAAATTAAATTTCCTATTGACCAAAATCCTTCTCTTATTTGTATTCATACTTTTATATTAGATATCCTACTGAAATTATTATTACCATAGTTTATGTTAGACGATTTATATATTGTTACGCACGTTTTATGACTTTGATTTTTTGTTTCTATAAGTAAAATAATTTCAAAAGTATGTGTTAGTCATTAAAAAACATTTTATGACTATGAGTTTTTGTTTCTGGTATTGTAAATGAAAATAAGAAAAACATATAAAACAAAAATTACAACCGAGATATTAAGTTTCAAAAAAAAATATATTACCCATACTGGATATTCGTAACATGAGAAGTTTTTATTTCTTGAAAAAAAATGTGTATTAGAGTTCAAATTAAATCACATTAGTATAAATCCTGGCAATCAGAATTAATATACATTCCATTTAATCAAGTATTTATGATATATATATATATATATATATATATATATATATATATATATATATATATATATATATATATATACTTTTGAAATTAAATTTCCTATTGACCAAAATCATTCTCTTGTTCGTATTCATACTTTTATATTTGATATCCTATTGAATTTATTATTACTATAGTTTATGTTAGACGATTTATATATTGTTACACACGTTTTATGACTTTGATTTTTTGTTTCTATAAGTAAAATAATTTCAAAAGTATGTGTTATTCTTTAAAAAAACATTTTATGACTATGAGTTTTTGTTTCTGATATTGTAATGAAAATAAGAAAAACATATAAAACAAAAATTACAACTGAGATATTAAGTTTCAAAAAAAAAGATATTATCCGTACTGGATATTCGTAACATGAGAAGTTTTTTTTCTTGAAAAAGTGTGTATTAGAGTTCAAATGAAATCACAGTGATAAAAATAGATATCGGTGTAGGACATGTATGCGTTCAAAAAAGTTTCTTTTAGATTCGCCACATTAATATATACGAAAGTATGGTATAAAAGTAACAGAGGAATAAATTTGGAAAGACGGGCAAGTGGCAATATTTGTAAATTCCTAAGGTCAATGAGGGTTGTTCGACGTCTGGCTGAGAAGGGCTATCAGCCTGCCACGTTGCCATAATGGCACTTCCGTAAATATTCTACCATTCAAAGGTTTCTCTTGTTTTTTGCTTCCTTTTTAATAGTAAGGGGATCTGAGAAAAAGAGAATATTTTTTTCTTTGCAAGGTGATTAGAGTTAATACTATGAGATTTGCAAATTCTTCATAGCCATATTATACTCTCTCTGTTTTCAAATTAGTGTCATTCTATCGGATTTTCTTTGTTCAACAAAGAGCGTCACTTTACAATTTCAATGCAAATTATATTTACTTCCAGCTGAAAATTAATTGCAAAATGCATTGATTTTATAAATAATTTTATTTATCTAAAGTATTATTGATCAAAGAAATATAATTAATAACAATTTGCATATATTTCAACGATTTTTTAATCTGTGTGAAAAGTGTCAGAGTGACACTTATTTAAAAACTGGGAGAATATAATTTTTTTTAACATTTTAGTGAGTCATGCTAATATTGTTACTTAAGAGTTCAATAGTGTTTACTGCAATTTGATTTTTGGTCAAATAATAATAATGTTTGTTTTTCTCTAACGAAGGCATAAATGTGTAAAATTGCTGATTAATATGAACGTAGTAAATAAACGGCTAAAAGGACATTTTACATTTATACCGCCTTAATCATGACTCGCCAAAGAAGAAGTTTGACTCTTTTCTTCTTAATGGTGCATAAACAAAGTTATGAATTATCGATCAAAGCAACATATAAATGATCACAAATTTCTAAGAGACAGGCTTAGCAATAGATCTCTTAATCTGTCTAATGCATCCGTGTGTTTGTGTATATATAGGGGCATGATGCGATAATTGTGAACATGCAGATGGTGAAATGGAGGTTCAGGAAACTAAAACGCTAAAACAATATAGCAACAAGCAGAAAATACTTCTGGTCGGAGAAGGAGACTTTTCATTTTCTTTGTCTCTAGGCAGAGCCTTTGGTTCTGCCTCCAACATCACTGCGTCTTCCCTTGATAGTCGAGGTACTAAAAACAGTATTCAGCTTATATATTTTGTTACATTAATAATCGAATTTTGGTTGCTAATGAGTTATTATTATAAATGGTGTAGTTGATGTGAATCGTAAGTACATATATGGAAATCGGAACGTGGAAGAGTTGGAACGACTCGGATGCACCGTTATCCACGGTGTCAACGTCCACTCCATGAGCACAGATAATCGGTTGGCTCGATACAACCGAATTGTCTTTAATTTTCCTCATTCAGGTTTAGGTTTTGGTTCTGAGCATGAGAACTTCTACATCATGTATGTATTGTGCAACGCCCACACCTTTATCTATTTTGGTTATCATACTTCATGTATAATAACATTAAAGTTTGGTATATGTATACAATATTCACAGGCAACACCAGGCGTTAGTAAGAGGATTTTTCGAGAGTGCCAGAAAGATGTTGAAAGATGACGATGGAGAAATTCATCTGACTCATAAGACAACAAGCCCATTTAATGAGTGGGAAATAGAGACTCTAGCCCAAGAAAAGGGTCTGCGTCTAATCAAGTTGATGGTATTCGACCAATCTGCGTTTCCGGGTTATTCTAACAAGAAAGGAGGTGGAAGTAACTGTGACTCTAACTTTCCGATCCGGAGTGCAGTTACTTTCATCTTCAAGAAATAAATCTTTGCTTAATGTCAAAGAACTAAATAATATGTCTCTTTTAATCTGTACTCTAATAATAATGATGGATTAATTTCTAATCGCCAAAACTAATTCTACTATAAACGTATCAGCCCCATGCGCTTACAATGAGCCATTTCCAATCTTAAAGACAGAACAACAACTATGTAGGGGAAGTTTATAAATGGTGCAACTGAATGTTGCCTGCTTAAATCAAAGAAATTCGCCAAAACTAACAATTCTATAGCACCTCATACGTCACCGTTTCGTTGATTTGATTCTCAATCTACTAGTACTTAAGAAACTTTTTTGGGCTAAACTGAACATTAAACAGAATCTCACTTCCAGGAACCAAACGACGACGTGGGATGTACGTTAGAGATGACGATCATGACGTAGAGAAACAAACAAAAAAGGTCGATAAGTGGATCCTACTTTTCCAGTATGAGTCCAATATAACTCAAAGTCAATGACACTAATCGAATCATGGCCTCGTCTCTTTCAACTTTTTTTTGTCTCTTTCAACTTTGAAGCTCAATCAGTTACGAAACACAAAAATTCAAGTCGATGTAGAACTGAAGCTCTAAATAAATAAATGATTTGAAATATCAAATTATCAAGCAAGGTATCCGAATTTTCTCTTTGCTTTTTTCTTCTTTTGGCAAATCTTTAATTGTTTTCTTTTTGTATATTATATGGTACACACTCTTCGAATGTAAAATACAATAAAAAAACAAGAATTGTATTTTTAATTGGGGTTTAAAAGGAGAAAAAGATAGATTGACCGGTCGAACCGGGGTTGGTTTAGCAATAAGCAGTCACTTTCTTAAGCCTTCAACGTCAAGCTCGTAAATTTCCATGAACGTCTTTGAGCATCAGTGAAGAAAAAACTGACAAACCCCATATTTATCTGTCTTCTTTCATAATAATTAAAAAGAATTATATTACAATTTGTATACGAGAAAAAAAACTTAAATATAGATTCTTATATCCCTTTTTATTTTATTTTAGATGCTTATATTCTTCAGCAATATTTTATCAAACCTAAAATCTAGAAACAAACAGAGAGAGTAAGAACAAAAAAACGTTTTGCTTCGCTAACCTTTTTTATTTGGCGGAACAAGAGATGAAGAACCGTAGGAAACGCGGCGGTTGTGACGTCATCGTTTCATGGAGAAGATTTTTCCGGTTTGTTGCTCTGTTCGTCTCCTCCTTCGTTGTCTTCTCGGCCTTATTCATCTTCTTAGGTAATCAATTACTATGGTCAAGCTCTATAACACCGGCTAATAATCACTAAACTGACTATAATTTGGATAAACCAGGCAAGCCGTCGATTAAGGCGGTTCTTGGTGCCTCTGTACCGGCGGTTAAGGTGGACCCGGTTCTTGAAGCGGTTAAGTTTCCTGACCAAACTCTTATTTTCATTAGGTATCAATCGTCTTCTCGGTTATTAACAAAAGATGACCTCTTTTGCGTTTTCTCCAACGCAAAGGATTCGTCTAAAGTGTATAGAGAGTTACCATCCGGGGTGGAAACCAGCGATTCCGCCCGTCAGATTGTACGGTGTTCCGCCGTGCCACGTCACCATACTGTATCACTCGCCTTTACGAAATGGACGGTTGATAATCGTCTCCTGGTGGTGGGACCCACGTACCGGTGGGATAGGCTGGTTTACGACGCCGTGATCGACCACGATAACACCACGGTGGCGTTTGTTAAGGGTTTAAATCTACGCCCAGGAAAAGTTGCTGACGTGTCAAGATACGAGTGCGTGTACGGTTGGGATTTGGCGAAGCCCAAGCTTTTGCTTAGGTCACAAGTTATCTCCGCGGCGCAAGAGATCGTACGGTGCGAAACGCCACCAACAGTGTTAAAGGGCCCACGAATGGCCCAATCTCCTCCGGTTAAAGTCTCTGTGAGAATCAAAGGAAGTGGAATGCCACCCTTACCTTCCGTTGCCCACCCAATAAACCGTCCGGTTCGGTTCAAAGACTCGACCTATGGTGGTGAAAGAAAACAATTTGAGACATGCGTTTGCACCATGACACGAAACGCAGCCAACGTTTTGAGAGAATGGGTGATGTACCATGCTGGAATCGGCGTTACGCGATGGTTCGTCTACGACAATAATAGTGACGACGACATTGTTTCCGAGATCAAAAATCTAATAAACAGCGGTTACAACGTTTCTAGACACTTTTGGCCGTGGATCAAAACTCAAGAAGCTGGGTTTGCTAACTGCGCGATTCGAGCCAAACGCGACTGTGATTGGGTCGCGTTTATTGACGTGGACGAGTTTTTTTACATCCCGTCTGGTCAGACCTTAACCGAAGTCATAAAAAATTACACAACACCATCATCATCATCGTCTAGCAAGATTGGTGAAATACGAACGTCGTGTCACAGTTTCGGACCTTCTGGTCTTAAAGATCCACCTCGTCGTGGAGTCATGGCATCTTACACGTGTCGTATGTCGCTACCGGAGAGACACAAGAGCATAATTAGACCAGAAACGCTAAACACGGCTCTTATAAACGTCGTGCACCATTTTCAACTAAAAGAAGGGTTCACGTTTGTTTACGTTGAAAAAGATACGATGGTAATCAACCATTATAAATATCAGGTATGGGATATTTTTAAGGAGAAGTTTAAAAGAAGAGTGGCAACATATGTAGCGGATTGGCAGGACAAGGACAATGTCGGGTCGAAAGATCGGACACCTGGGTTAGGGACACGACCCGTTGAACCGTCTGATTGGTCTGAGAGGTTTTGCGAAGTGAGAGATAATGGGCTCAAGGATTGGGTATTGGAGAATTTCGTGGACCGTAAAACGCAGCGTTTTCTGTGGGAGGGAGAAAGGAATATAATGGAGGGTGAAGTTGTTGCTCAGATGAGTTTGTACCGATAAAAGAATTTGGTCGGAAGAAGAAAATTTTTGAAAAGCCCAATACTTGTATTTATTTTTCTTTTGTTTCCGAATTTTCTACGGTGAAAGAATAATGTAGATACGTCCGTATGTTAATTGCTTCCCGAGAAAAAGAAAGAAACGAATGTACACTTTTATTTAATAAATTAAAAAAACGCAAGACAGATATGTTTTCTAACTGAGAATTTTGAATTTTCATATTTATAAAAAGAAGAAACAGTTATGATAATAGTTGTTGATTACCAATGTCGACAAAAAAACAGACTATTGATTACCAATGTCATTGAAACCCAAAGTCAAACAAGGTAAGGTGTAAACCGTGTCTCGAATTTCTAAATCTAAACCTGAAAAACATTTTTTTTTTATTTTAAACAGAGAGCGAGATGTAATAAGAATCTATAATTACAGCCAATCAAATTCTTCGAATTCCGTCCAAGCCATGATGGCATGTTGTATGCATGCATGATGCAGCTGTTACTTTGAGTTTAAATGCTTGGGAAATAGAAGCATTTGGTTGGCATTTAAACCGTCTCGTACACTCCATTTTTTTTCCATTCCCATTTTCATTTGGTATTTGAGAATATCAATACGGAGCGTACCTCAAGCGAAAAATCTGGTCCGAGCAACTTTCACTTGAAAAAGAGGCAACAAACAGAAGATAATACGCCCTGCGATGGTGGATTTTGATGTTCTTGTTTTCAGGTTAGATTTTGATATTGATTTTTATAGTGATATGCCACTTTTAAGATTAAGTGTAAGTTTGAATGTTGTATTTCAGTGTGATAATGGATATTTGGTTTGCTCTTTTTGATGTTCTAAACTAAGAAATATATGTCTCATATGTGTTTTGCTTAGTGTTTATGCATGGTAAAGAGAGTCATTCTATTACTGTTTCCAATCCTCTTCAGTGAATATGATTTATAAGCGAAATACATATAAGGCATATATCTCTCAGTTCAGAACAACAAAAAGAGAAAGTCAAGTGTCTATTATCACACTGAAATACATCATTCAAATTTACATTAGTTTTAAAAGTGACATTTCACTATCGAAACAAATATTCAAAATCTAATTTGGAAAGAGCCAAGAAGGTCTTTTTTTGAAAGAGTCAACCCGTAAGAAAGATGCAGGTAAGATGGTTTGAATGTGGTACTCCATTTTATGTCTTGGTGAACGTTATTTATTAAAAGGAAATTTTACATGAAACTAAAACTATTGTGTGCAGTGCAGAGTTTTAGAGAGTTATGGTGTTTATGTAACTGGAAGCTGCATTGCACCATCTTCTCCAGAAGTAGGACTCTTCTCTTATGAAATCTCCTACATAATTGCGGATGGACACACTATGACATATGAATCACCAGATAAGAAGAAGATTTTTCAAGTGAACTTGGAAACCTCTCCAGAGAATTCCATGTTGATCCCTCACAGTTCATTGCGTGGCGATATGTTGGACTTGAACTCTGGTCTCTGAATCAAAGAGTTGAACGAAGAGTAAGTCGATGGGAAGGTCTGCCCTTTATGGTTTTCACCTTTGGAAAGTATCAATATCATCTGCTTAATGTAACCTACCCGTTGTCGTTTCTACATAAGAGGTGACATATTGAAGCAAGATCAGATTTAGTTTCGGTTTAGACTAGTATTTATTAAAATAAAATTGGAGAATTTTGCTTAAATATCAAAGATATTAAGAATAAAAAGAGAATAGCAGATTCTTCACTATTTTCTTTACATCTAAATTTTTAACACAAGAATCAATCTGTATTCTTTTAGTGGAAACCCAAACATTAGAGAGCGATGCTTCTACCTGATCTGGAGAGGTTGTTTACACACACTTGACACACAAACAAAGTCGATCATTCATTCATCAAGATAAATCCATTACCAACAAATCCAAGATAAAATTAAGAAACACCCATGTTAACTGGTAGAAACACCCACATGCTTCAATCACCCCAAGATTGACCCATGTCTTCTTCATCCTAATGCTCCATCAAGGCAGCTTCGGTTTCTGACAAAGGAGCTGCAAAAGTAAAACGATTAGATCCTAGATGCTGTAATATTTGCGATCTACGCATTAGTTTACAGACCGGGTATTTAGAAAGTGGACCACCCTCAAACATAACGTGTCTAATGTCATGTAAACACCAAAGACGATAATGAATGTACCTAACAAGTCTTCGTAGGCATCTGATAATAGGGACGAGTCCATTAGTAAAGGTGGTGAAAACACTTGGTCTTCAACGTCGTAAAACGATTGCTGCGGATCAGAAGCTACACTGTTTGATCCAGCAACTGAGAGAAACCCATTCCCGTTATCGTAATCTCTGAAGGAATCTAGATCATCAAACGTGTCGGGTATGTCGCTGTACTTGCTTGGCGCGAGGCTATGGGGAACACTGTGTTCAAGAAAGGAAGGCTCGCTCAGAGAGGTCTGTAACCTCGATCCTCTGTGAGGCAGGCCTTTCGCTTCTGAAGGAAATCGGGAAAAGCCAGTTCCTGAAAGAGGTACGAAGTAATGCTCGGAGCCTTCATCGGATTGACTGTCCCGTGATGATCCTGCTGATGATGGAATCAATAAAGCCGCTTCTCTGACAGATTTCTTCAGGTTCTGGACAAAAGAACTGTTGGTGTCTGAAACAAACATTACAAGACAAAGGTCTCAGTGAACTGGTATATCACATTTCATTTCAATACAGAAGGTCATTATGCATCAAACCAGTTGGCAAGTTGTCTGCTCGAGTATTTGACAATGGTTGGTCCGTAGAGTTCTTCTCGGATAAGCTTTCCATTTTGTTGACCTGAGAAGCCATTGGATGTCGCTTTTGTCCGTTTCCACCTTTACCAGAAGAAGTAGGAGTGGAGCTAAATAATTGTGGAAGCTTTAACGTAGGGCTTGCTGAGACCTTCTCAATCTGAACATTAGACATTGTTGAGGTCAGCTCAGCAACATCATTGGATACACCTTCCTGTGTGATAGGAGTAAAAGGTACAATGAGCGTCTCTATCAAATATGCATCGGAAGAGAATAAAAGTTAACTCATCAAACTGCCACTGTAATATTCCCACTCGCCTGAGATTGTAGAAGTGAAGCTGCTTGCCCGTTACTTCTAGTAGCTGGAGGTAAGGTTGGGGGTAGACTATTAACTTTCTCAGTGCATTCTAATATGGATTTCTGTATGGCTGGAGAAACTTCCTTTAATTGGTTGATGAGTACCTGCAGATAGTGTGCCATCAGCAGTAAGAACATAGTAGAGACATAACCAGTGAAGTATGAGCTACAGGCATAGAAAGTTTGTGTAGGCATGCTCAAAGATATCCTATAAAACAGAATGGTAACTAAAAATGTAATTCTCCATCGATGTACGAAGCTCAGATACTCTCCCAAGAGAAGCTGAACAGAATATTCATAAACATTAATGGAACTCCGGATATCACCAAACAAACCTTTTACTAATATTACAGAATAGCGAAAAGAAGCAGAATTGTTAGTTTTCTTTAGTTACTAAAAGCGGATGCCGTCTACAGGCTATGTTTCCATGAAAAATTTCATCAACGCCCTCAACAAAAGCATCTCATGTTTCTAATATGTGCATTTGACTTCTACAGTTGGCTAAAAGCAACTTCTACATAAGAGAACAAGAAACAACACATTTACCTGAAAGCTAGCTAAATGTTGTTGATGTTCAGCCAAAGTTGCAGCCAATGATTCAACATGCCCACTTGTACCACCATCATTTGCAGTCCGCAAAATATCGGGACCATCCCCGTCATTTGCTTTAGCCTAAACATGTACAGATGAAAGATAAGTATTCCTCACAGAAAAAATAGACAGAATGGTTAAAAGTACATCAGTGGAAACCCCACAACGAGATAGGAGAAGACATACCAGCTGAAGAGATTGTTTATGAATACGCTGTAATGCGTGTGTCCAGCGCCTTATGATTTCCGCTACATCAACTGTCTGGTTATTCCTTCCACCTCTCTCATCTACTCGAGAGAGTGTTTCATCACTTGCTTGTGAGTTGGTTTCGAAACTGTCTACTAGAGAATGCTCATGCATGTTTGCGTACGATCCATCACTTAGTTCTTTGTCGTCTGCTAGTGACGCTGAATCATCTGAGTGGGCAGAGAGTAATTCTGCACGAGGAACTTGAGAACTCTGATCCATCGCAGCAAGTAGGGCAGATCCTGAAATTCGGTATCTATAGATCAAAAAGAAACCAGACGTCACGTCAGTATATTGGTATGTGGAATTCAGACCGTGTGTTTTATAAGAGGCCAGTTACCTATGCTCCCTGTGAGCTATCAAATCTTCAATGGGACCAGACGCAAGAACTTCATGCTGACCTGAACATAGTGACAAACATCAGATACGTAACCTACATAACTCTTGCATAAAACTACATTCGAGTACCTTTTCTCAGTTCTTAACTCATAAGAATAAACAGAACAGCATAAAACCTTACCTTTACGAGCCATTATGGAATCCCATAACCGAGTGGACTTTGAAACTAGATGAGAATTCAGACTGGAGCTAGAAACAAGGTCATCCCACACTTCTCCTTCCTGCTTTACTTTGTTTCTTAAGTCGTTGAGTTTCTCTAGTTCCTGCTGCAGATATGCCTTATGCCAACAAAACAGAAAATGAAATGCATCAATAATTTAGCCAGTATCATCAGGCAAAAAACAGAACATGTAATGTCTTACCTCTTCCGCACAGAGACCACGGAACTCTGCAGTCATCTCATGGGCTAAATTAGACCACATGGCCTGTCTTTGAACCGCGGTTTCTGCGTCTTTAAGGAATCGACGGCGCTCAACCGCTATCCGAGCCTGCAAACATAGACCCAAGCATTACTCAAAAGGGTTTACATACACCAGTGTAAGTACAAGACAGAATCTCAATATGGATACTACCTTGGTAACAGGAAGCAAAGTAGCTGCATGTGAGAAGGAAACGTCTGTAAGAGAAGAAGGCAGAGGATTGGAAGCCACATCAGCAGGAAATGTCCGTCTATGAACTTCCCTTAATGCATGCAGTGAAAGTTGCCATAAGAGCTCCACAAATCTGCAATCAAAAACAAAAGGTTCCACATTTACACACCATACCACCATCTAATGCTGCAAAATAATCCTGGAACTTCAGAAAATGACAAACTAATTGCTGAGTAAACCTAATGAACATAAAACATAAGAACCAAACCTAGGTCCACAACAAGTAGCAAGTGAGGAAACCCTAGAGTTACTCCTTGGTAATGCTCCTTGTGACTCAAGCTCGCTTATAATCCCTTGAACAACCTTCACAGACCATAAATTATATCGTTAATTGACTAATAATTAATCATATAGTAAATGAGTTCTCAAGCAATTTACCTTGCGAAAATCACGAGACTGAGCGGAATCGAAAATCGGCCAGACCTTATCGAAATCCTGAAGAGATCGAGAAATGAATCGTTAAGTGGTTTCCGAATCCCGATTTCTACGGTGGAGAGGAGAAGAATCGTGTACCTTTGAAGACTGAGCGGGTCCACGGAGAGAAGAGAGGATGAAGTAGAGAAGCTGTTCTCCCAGCTTCGGGTTTGAATGGCGGAATAGCCCCACCCGAGGCGTGCCGCTGGAGGATCCGAGTCCGATCACGTTCGGATCCAGACCTAAGAGTAGACAGTTGGTGTACATTGCACTCTCGAGCTCGAGTTCTCTCTCCTTCTCTCTGTCCATCGTCATCACCCGTCGTCTCCGATCCTCCTCTCTCTCTCCTCTTTTAAAATTGAATCTCGATCGAATTGTGTTCTTTCCGGCGACTTTTTAAATATAAGCCCCTCAATTGTAAATAATTTACGAAATGTGACCCCTGGAGTTTTGTAAATATTTGAATAGTGACAGCGACAATGGTAACATTTTTTAAAAAATTACAGAATAAATTGTTTTAACCAACTTATTTTTTAAGGAATGAGTAATGAAATGATAACATATTCTAATATAGTTTAAATGAATAACATAATAAAAATATGAAGTAAATCAGATTGATTTTTCAATTTAAAATTTTATTTAAATATAAAATAGAGCCAAAATCAAATAAATATGAATTAAACATTACATAATTGCTATTTTAAAAATTTGTATCATATTTATTTATAATTAATAAAATTAAATATAAACTATATAGTCTGCAAAAGTACACTATCCCAGAAGCTTTTTTATTTTATGGTTGTAATAGAAGTTTCTTGGTTTTATATGTCGAAATTGAAAAATTGATCTAGATAATAATATGTGTAAAGATATATAAATCTTGCTATCTAAATCGAGACTGACTCTTCAGATTTAATTTATATAATTATAAATTCGGTTGATCGGCCAGCTTTCATTTCATAATTACATAAATATTTTGTTTTTTTGTAAGATAATTTAAAAATGTGCTTGATTCATATTATAAGGAGAAAAAAAATCATGTTAATGCAATAATAAAATAAGACAAGATGAGAAACGTAATATTTTTTAACGTAAGTCAGATACGATCAAATATAATTACTTTTTGATATGGAATATATACCGATCAAATGGTTTATACATATAAACAGTTGACAAAGGAAAAGTCTCCAAAACCAACATAAACTGTGTTGTTACTGTTGTAATATGGTTTTAGACATATTTCCAACATTTGAAAATATGTTTGAAACAATAAAACAATGGTTTCGTAAAGTAAATTTGCCCAAAACATAAATAGAATCATGTCCCTTGGGGTTATGATGTGAAATAAAATAGAATCATGGGTTATAAAGTGAGTTTAAGAGACTAGAGTACTCATTGTGTAAACTATTTTGGACTTCATACCGACGACACGTCAATTAAATCATAGGCATTTTCAAAACCGACGCGATGCTGATGCTAATGTGCACCTACGGCTTCCTCGCCAATCAGAATGAGCCACGTCTTATCGTGCTCCCGTTTTGTTTTGTGTCCTTAAAATTAAAATCTCAACGGTTAGTTGGATAATAACAGAAATTGAATCGGAACAACGCGTGCAAGCCCATATTCTCCCAAATGGCTTTGCTAAACTAACATACTAGTTCCTCAGTCTCACTCTAAGTAGAGTTTAAAGAATTTTTTTTGTTTCAAAATAGTTGGTTTTCTCACTAATCTAGATAAAATTTAATATCATTTGAATTTTGTGACCAATAATAAAATGTTGTATATTTTTTCTATTGGTTGAACTAGTTTCGTTTAATGAAATTTTTATGTTACCAACATAGATTACATAAAAATATGTGTTTTCTTAATCCATGTGCAAAAACCTTAAACTTCACTTATATTGGGACAGAGGGAGTATATTTTTAGCATAGTGAGAAAATTATTTCAAGCATTTTAAAAAGGCTTGTACATGGGTAAGACCAAAAAGTATATTTTTTTTTTTAATTCGAAGAAAATTAAGATATATGGTATAGTTAAAAACCAAAATCATAGAACACAAATCAAACAAAATAAAACAAAGATATAAACAAAACTTAAAACTCATTTGTATCCACAACTCTATTCCTTCCACCTTTCTGAAAAAAAAATAATATCAATAAAATTTATCTAAGGAACAAATGTTTTGATCGGTCTCAACCTTGAATGGAACGTCACCAAGCCATACTAGAACCAGCAACATCAAAAACAATCGAGAGGTTAAATCTACACCAACTCCAGCAGCTATTATCCATGTGAAACTCGTATGACCAAAATCTACCATTAAAACTAAAATACAAAAACAAAAAACTTTGAAACGCTACTTAAGAAAACGTCAAAATTATTTTCTAATTGCAGCGAATTAACATTAAGATTGTTTAATTATTGCAATTTTGATTATGCTTTAGCGAATTTAAGTATTGAGAGCTGATTTAATTATACGACTATACTACATATTATATGCTATTGGAATTAATATAATGACAGTTGCAATAAGATATATTTTTGTATTGGTACAACAGAAGAAGCTATTTATTTTGGTTGATAAATTGTGTTATCGGTCTAACGGTCGGTATTTAGAATTTGTGAAGTGTATTTAAATATTTTTGCTGCATTATCTCTTGCATTTGAACAAAAGAAACATGCTTGTAGGACCATTGTTTAAAATTGCATTCTCGCGAATCTTCTTCCTATACATGCTAAAATACCTATAACATTTTCAGGTCCGGTTATCGGAAAAGAACAATGAAACATTTGTCTTGTTTCCCAAAATTTTAAAAGTTACTATATCTCCGTAGAATTTTTCTTTCTTCAAATTCATTTAAAATATTTATGGTTTCAATATCTTAATATTAATTACTACTCACTTTATTTCATAATAAGTGTCGTTTTAACCATTTTTTCTTGTTACACACAAATGTGTTATTTTACAATTTCAATGCAAATTATATTTAGTTTCAGATGAAAATTAATTACAAATTACAATGATTTTATAAATAATTTTATTTACCTCAAATACTATTGGTTAAATAGGTGTAGTTAATAATAACTTACATAAATTCCATCCACTTTTTTATTCTATGGAAAAAATGTCAAAATGATATTTATTCAAAATGAAGGGAATATTTGTTAAATTATTTTGGTGAACCAAAAAGTATGGTAACTAAACTAGTTTTAATTTTATGAATAATATTTTATGTTATTAAAGTACCACGTATTTAACAACTTTGACATTTGAAAAAGGTATGTCAGTTGTGCTAAAGACTGCGATATTTGATATTATATAAATTTGAAAGCTGTACAACTTTTATTATGCTGTTTGTCGAATTATAATGCTTAATTTTGCATATTATTATGTGCTTAAGTTTAAAAAAATTATATAGCACATGATGTCTTTTACATTACTTTTTGTTTTTTTTTTCTCAGCTTAATAATCATACTTTGTTTTAGATCTTAAAAAGGTAAAACCAGTCACGTATTCTATAGGTGAAGAAACAAATAACTTGGAAAACTAAACAAAAACGGCCAAACCCAAACACACATTTATGCAATAATCTTCTTAATCCGCAAACTACTCTTTACTTTTAGGTATCATAACTTATCAACTTCGTAATCACCAGTGTAACTTAGAAGCAAGTCAAGAAAACACTAAAAGTGTCAAATATGAATTAAATATCGCAGACTGTAAAAGAGAGGAAACATATTTAGCCTCTGCTTTGCTAAACATTAGATTGAATTGTTTGGCGGCTTTCACATTTTTCTTGAATAGCCTTCTACCGAATAACAAGTTAACGAGAAGTCAAAAACACTGGTAATGAATCAACAATAAAAAATTGTTAAAAAAAAAGAACTAACAAGCTGTCAGTCTAGTGGCAAATGAATGTCTAGTAGGCATTCCATCACTCAAATTCAATTTTTGAAAGATTATTTTACAATGACTGAGTTTCTGACAAATAGCTAAAATCAAATTTATTTTACCAAAAAGAAATTGTAAATAAAAAACAAAAAAAAAATATCATTTTGTGTGTGCCTATATCATCGCACAAAGCGTTGTCATCGGACATATTTGGACCATCTTAGGGGGCCTTACTCGTGCTTAGGACAGCCTAGAAGTAAAATGAGAAATTGTTTGTTTCGGCTATTTATGGGCCTCTATGGGCTTACATGTTATGTAATTTCCCCATCATCAGTTGAGGGAAGAAAACAACAAAATGGCTTTCGAGTCTGTCTGACTGTATGTATGTTAGGCAAAAAGAGGGACGTGTGAAAATGAAATCATGTGAGGGAAGGTGAACGTCATAGCCCCCAACAACCCCTTGTCTCTACATTTTACTAGTAGTTGAGCTTCTCTCTTCTTCTTATTCTTCTTCACCTAATCCGAAATCTGATTCTTCCCTCTTGCTCTTCCTTCTTCCCAGGTCCATGATTCCTCCTTTTCTTCCTATTCTCAGATCTCTTTTTCGTTTTTTTTGTTAGTGATCGTACTTGTGCTGCGATTCGTTTGATTTTACTTGATCTCTATAATAATAGTCAGAGGTTCAGTTCATGCAAATGATTAGATTTTGATTTCCAGTTTTGCCTAGAAGGTATCGACGCAGTGAAGTTTTCGATTGAAGCAATTAATCATATGTTTTGTTACAGTGAGAGATTGTGAGTAAAAGTGTTTGTTTGGACTGAGAACTGACGTTTTTTTTTCTTTTATGTGTGTGGAAATTAAATTAAAGCTTTTGGTAAAGATGGGATCTGGTCAATGGCACGTTGAGAAGAGGTCAACTCTAAGGAACGATTCGTTTGTAAAAGAGTACGGTTCTTCAGCTCCAGAGACTGGTTGTCTTTCCATCGTCGTCCTTGGCGCCTCTGGTGATCTCGCCAAGAAGAAGACTTTCCCTGCCCTTTTCAACCTCTACCGCCAGGTTTTTTCACTTTCGTTATTATTATTGTGTAATTAATAATAATAATCACTATTTGTTTATTTAATATTAATGATTGTTGTGTGTTTTGAATGAGAGCAGGGATTTCTCAATCCAGATGAAGTCCACATCTTTGGTTACGCCAGGACTAAGCTTTCTGATGAGGAGCTTCGTGATCGTATCCGTGGGTGAGAGAGACCTCTATTGATATATTGATGTTGGTTGGTTTAGTGATTGTAAATAGATACCCGGTTTGTTCCGGTTTAGTTTGTTACAACAACTGTATATAGTCACTCACTCACCTCAACTGGTATGCAGATACCTTGTTGATGAGAAGAACGCTGAGCAAGCGGAGGCTTTGTCTAAGTTTCTACAGCTGGTTAGTTCGTTTTCTTTTTTTAGAGGATTGTGTTGTTAATAGATGATTACTGAAAGTATTTGAGTTTTATTAATGTAGATTAAGTATGTGAGTGGCGGTTATGACTCTGAGGAAGGGTTCAAGAGACTAGACAGGGCTATTTCGGAGCATGAGATCTCTAAGAAGAGTTCTGAAGGTTCCTCGAGGAGGCTTTTTTACTTAGCGCTTCCACCCTCTGTTTATCCTTCTGTGTGCAAGATGATCAAGACATGCTGCATGAACAAATGTGAGTTTCCTTTCAGCTCTTACAGTTTCTTTCTTTTTGTTGTTTTATATATTTGGTCTCGTGGCGCTTTCAGCTGACCTTGGTGGATGGACACGGATTGTTGTTGAGAAGCCGTTTGGTAAGGACCTGGAATCTGCAGAGCAACTTAGCTCTCAGATTGGAGAGTTGTTTGATGAATCGCAGATTTATCGTATTGATCATTACCTTGGCAAGGAGTTGGTCCAAAACATGGTAAGTTAACATGCTTTCACTATAGAGTCTAGTAGTTGGACATATCAGTAACCGTTGACATCACTTGTACAGTTGGTCCTCCGATTTGCCAATCGCTTTTTCCTGCCGCTTTGGAACCGTGACAATATCGAGAACGTGCAGGTGAGAGACAGAACTTGTCAGGCTGTTATTTAGAGTTGAACGCACGTAAAGGTCTAATGCATTTTCTTGCAGATTGTTTTCAGGGAAGATTTTGGAACTGATGGGCGTGGTGGATATTTTGATGAATACGGGTACTTTCTTTAGTCTCTTCTTGTTCTTCATATAGGATCTGTGACTGATGAAATGTACACTTGCTGTTTTACAGAATCATCCGTGATATTATTCAAAACCATCTGCTCCAGGCAAGTATACCCTGAGATCATTTTCATGATAAAGGAACCTGATGTGATTGTTTCCTTCAGAGTTTCTCTGTAAGTGCAAATGCTTTCATGTGTTCTACTGACTTTGGATTCCTCCAGGTTCTTTGCCTTGTTGCCATGGAGAAACCAATATCTCTTAAGCCCGAGCACATCCGCGATGAGAAAGTGAAGGTGACTATTAATATGCTTTTGGATTATCTCTGTGGAACCTAGTTACATTTCAATCTGCAGTCACAGTCAACTAATTCAAATTTGCTGGTTATCTAATGAACATCAGGTGCTTCAGTCAGTGGTTCCAATAACAGATGAAGAGGTGGTTCTTGGACAATATGAAGGGTATAGAGATGATCCTACTGTTCCAGACGACTCAAATACTCCAACGTTTGCCACAACAATTCTTCGCATACACAACGAAAGATGGGAAGGTACCATGTCCTACATCACTCTTTAAATTTTCATTTTCAGAAAACCATCTGATGATCATAGATTAGATAGCATCAAATCGGGCATATTCCCAATCATATATGTGCTTTGCTCCACTGTTCATTCATGCTCAAAACTAACTTCCTGACCTAAACACGAAATGCATTAATTTAGCTTTTATGATATCAACTTAGTATTTATTCTCTTCAGGTCGTCCACTATAGATAAAAGCATATTTTTTGTCTTTCAGGTGTTCCATTTATCCTAAAGGCTGGAAAGGCGCTGAATTCAAGGAAGGCAGAAATTAGAATTCAGTTCAAGGATGTTCCAGGCGACATATTCAGATGTATTTGTCTTTCTCTGACATTTTCTAAGCTCTTCTTTTATCTTCTGGAATTCAAATTCATGTGCATGCGACAACAGGTCAGAAACAAGGGAGGAACGAGTTTGTGATACGCCTGCAACCATCAGAGGCAATGTACATGAAACTAACTGTAAGTATACAATAAACAAACTTACTAACTAGTGGAAGGAAAGGTTCACTCTAACCAGGAACCATAACTCTCTCTTTGCTACACAGGTTAAGCAACCGGGTCTGGAGATGCAAACCGTGCAAAGTGAGCTAGACTTGTCATACGGGCAACGTTATCAAGGTGTCTCCATCCCTGAGGCATACGAACGATTGATTCTTGACACGTAAGAAAACCAATTCCAGCTGCCTTCTCTCTGTTCCTCCATATCGTTATTATATTCAGTGTTTTTTTTTCTTCCCGTGTTTTGTTTTTGCAGAATCAAAGGTGATCAACAGCATTTCGTTCGCAGAGACGAGCTAAAGGTAGAAGCATTTTCTTCCTCACACCCTTGAACCGAATCAATCAAAACATAGATACAGTTTTAGAAGCCGACTTTGGTGTCAATTTTGATGGTTACAGGTTGCGTGGGAGATCTTTACACCGTTGCTGCACAGGATTGACAGAGGAGAAGTGAAGTCAATCCCATACAAACCAGGAAGCCGAGGGCCAAAAGAAGCTGATCAGTTACTGGAGAAAGCTGGTTACCTTCAAACTCATGGCTACATCTGGATCCCTCCTACGTTGTAAACACAACCATACATGTACACAGTACATGCATCAGTCCACATGTATATGTATGTATACGGTAAGTAAACAACTAGACATCTCTTTTCCTGAATGAGATCTATCGCTGAGTTTGGTCATTGGATGTGAACCTATGTAACTTCTGTTGTTCACTTTGAGATTTTATCTTGGGTTTTACTTTGTTGTATTAAAAACATCAATAAGAGTTGTTTTCCTGGTGGAGATTGAAAGTCTTGTGTTCAAAAAAATATTTTGAAAGAAAACCATATGTACATAATATTAGCCTTTCTCACAAAAAAAACACATATTACTAAAAGAGAAAATTATATAGTAGTAACACATTTTATTTAATGGAAGCTTATGTTTTAACACTCGATACGACATTCATCTATTTTGAGCCTGGCGCACGGTCGTGCTAACCGAACTTCAGCGTCCTCAGCTCATTCGGTCACCACATTTCACATTCGGTCCTTCGGTAAACTGGTATAAATCAACTTTTGAACAAATTATGACTTGAGTTACTTGATAAACACTGATTTAAATAATATATGATATCTAATTCCTTTATCATCTATAATTTTGTTTTCAAAGTCCGTGAAATTTTCAAACTTTTGACTCATAATCTTCCGTTGATCTTTAAAAGTTCCAATTTACTTAATATTTTTATATACAACAAGATTTATACGCTTCTTTGAGTTCTTTCAAATAAACTAATCCTTAAATTGCCACTATAAGACTACTGCATCTTTAGTAACTTTTCAAATATCGCGGCAGGAGGAACTGTTTTACTTTTGCAATAAGTTTGAAAGCAGAACTTTAAAAATTAATTATCAGTCCCTTTGAATTTTTTGGTTAATCCGGTTAAGGTGGGTTTGAAGAAAAATGCATTAAATAATTAGAATGAGAATACGGCTAGTTTATAGTAATACCATGGGAACCATAATTAAATCCGAAGCATACACATAGCACCTTCCAAGTATCTTTGGAGTGATACGTGTTAACTAGTCAATTGATATTCGATTAAGTCGTCTCGAATACTACGAAAATAAAACAAATGACGAAAGAGTTTTACTTAAAAGGTCGCCGTGTGACTTCAGCACGTTATCAAAAATGTCAAAATGTTGCGGTGTCGAATTTGTACATGTTTGAATATAATCCCCAAAAAACTAACTTTTTTTGTAAAAAAAAAAAGTTTTCAGTTGTTAATTTCAGTTGAATTTTTTTTTTGACTAGAACTGCATATGTGTTTGCTTATGAAATGTGTTATTATATAGGCTTATTTGTGAAATAGCTAGGAAAAAAAGAAAATTAGTTTTGTAGAGAGAAGTTAGAGAGAGATAGGAAGAAGAAATAGGAGAGAGGGTGTGATTTTAGTTAGATAATGAATTATTGTTTTTTTGTTAGTTATACCACCCAATTTCCCTATTATATATATTTTTGCACTTAATGAGATAATATTATCCGAACAGTTATCAAATAACTTAAATTAAACAAGAGACGTAGTTTGATTGCTGCTAGTTCTTTTCTCGTGAAGAAATAAAATTCAACAGAAATTATTATAAACTAATTTTTAAAATAATAAGACACATTCAAGAGTTGACTCGAGTTTGTTTGTGTGTCGTGAATGAAGCCGTGTGTCATTTCTCCTCCTACAATATTTTTTTGTATGTAAGTCAGATCTTGAAATTATACTTAAAAAATAAGTTACCTGTATAGATGCTTGACAATTGTCGTTCAGTGTGCAGATGATTTTCCACCACTAAGCTTGCTAAGGGTCATTCTTAATACGAGCTCTTCTACAAAAAATATTAATACAAACTAGTATGATACAATATATGGAATTATAGACGCTTACATTCAAAATAGAATAGATTATATTATTACTATAAGAAGGTACTATGTAGCGATATTTTCATCGAACTTTGGTTGGTACTATGAAATGATGTCAATATCAATTACAGAATCAGTTATTATGCTCTAATAGTTTCGTTGACCATTCCTATTGGTGGCAGCAAATTATTTCATTTCTTTAACTGAGAAATTTTAGTTCAAAGTCCCTAAGTTTCTTTGTTATTGAATGTGATTAATATTCGTCAATCATAGTTACATTTCCAATAATTAACAAATTGATCTTTTAATCACTGTACCACCAAATCAATTGGTTGGTTATAAACTAGTTTCGATAAAGAAAAGAAAAATGTACAATAAGTTTAGATTAGTTTTGTGTAAGTGTGGTATATTTCTAACAATATATAATATTATTTAATCAACTCAATTACTTTCTATATACTAAAGAAAAGCAACTGTACTATTCAATTTTATCAATGAAAATTCAGTGTAAAAAAAGTTGACTTATCAAACCAAAACCAAGAGATCAATCCTTCAATAAATACACGTAACATAGATAACTATCAAATTATTGTGATAACTATTAATTCCACGATGCGAGAAAACAAAGTGGACAAAGAACCAAGTCTTACTCAAGTATCTTAATATGTTAATTTTTGGGGAAATAGTTTTTTTAGGCCAAAAAATGATTTTCATGTCCCATTATACTAATCTTATCTTTGTACCATTTTTTTCTATAATATTCTTTTGTAATTCACAAAATAAATGAAATAAATTGTTTTAGAAACAAAAAAAAATTAAAAATAGTAACTAGTGATGAAAAACCAATATCAACTTATTGGTATTTTTTTGAATTTTAAAAATGTTTAAATAATAGTTTCATATTTTGTTCTAATAAAAGTAGAATTGACATTCTACATAGTAGAACATATGATCTTTTTTTTTCATTGAATCTATTATGTTTAGAATACGTGTTCTACATAAATAATAGTAATCTAAAAATATTTAGAAATCACATTCTGCACTTAACCTATGTTTCTAAAATCCGTAGAAATCGAAATCTACACATAACTAGATTTCTAAAACCAGTAGAAATCAGATTCTACAGAATACTATAAATCTAAAACAATTAGAAATCGATTTCTAACATGTTTAAAGTATTCAACATATAGTAGAATACATATTTTACAGATAATGACACATTCCAAAAATATAGGAATCGAATATTTGAAATATTTTATTTCCTTATTTAATATTTCGTTTAAAAAAAAGGAAATCATGTTTTAACTAATTTTTAAGTTAAAAATTAAAAAAAAGAAATTAAAAGAAATCGACGTCAACTTCTTCTTTCTTCTCCAGATGCCACCTTCTATTGATTCACAAAATTTTTCAAAATTACCCCACTGATCCTGCTATGATTCATATATATGCTTCATGTGGTGTTTGAGAATTGGTTGTAGATTCAGGTTGGAGTTTCTCTGCTGATAAAAAGATAGGAGGAAGGTTGCTTGCTTTTGAGTTGAGCTATTCTATGAAGAGTTTAAGAAAATTGTTATAGAGGATTTTAGTTTCAAAGAAACAGATGATGATTTGAAGTTGAGTTATCTACCTATTGGATTGGTCAGTTCATCAGAATGTCCACCGGTGATCATTGCAAACTCACGCCAAGTTCAAAATTTTCTAGGGTTTTGTAAGAAGCATCCGTCAACTCGATTGTGTGTTACCTATAAAGCCAAGCAAGAAAATCCATATAAGATTGACATTGATCTTAACAAGATGGCAACTGATTCACGTAATGGTGAAGAAGAGGAGCAAAATCCTTTTGACAATGGAGGTGTCTCAAATAATGTTAAGGGGGCTAAGAATAACGAGAACAAGAAAGGGAAGATGAAGCAATGCGAAGTTGATGGAGATGATTGTGATGCTGACAATTATAGCAAGAAGAAGAAAGGAAAGATGAAGAAAGACGAGGTTAATGGAGATGATTATGATGCTGAAAACATCATCACTGAAAAAGAAAATAGGGAAAATTTGGCAAACAGTTCTTTGGTCGATTTGGTTAAGAAAGGAGATCTTTTCCTCAACAAAAGAGTGTTAAAGGCAAGGTTTGAGTTATCTGCAATGAAGCATAATTTCCATTACACAGTTACCAGATCCAATAAATCTGTTTGGTGTTGTAACTTCGAACTCTCAAAGTGGAGATAAAATTTCATACCTCTGCGAATCAAGCGAAAAAGTGATAGATTCAAGATAAGCTCACAAAATAGTGTTGGTTAGACTCAAGAATCGCCCAAATCGGAGTGAAACTGAGTGAATTAGGGTTTATGAAATTAGGAAGATGATTTTCTCCCCTTTGTTCTTTAAGGAGAAGAGAAAAATATGTTTGATTGATTAGCAATCGATCGAGTTTAAAGAATGTAGCTCGTGTTCGGTTCTAATCAAGTGGGAATCAAACCGGATTTAACCGATGAAAATCTGGTATCACATGTTGGATTTCATCGGGATCGATCGATCCACACTTGAGAACGGTCGATATACTCGGATCGAGCAGCATAGATCGATCGTTTCCAATGGGATCGATCGATCCTGATGAATCATCAAACCTTCATTCTTTTACGATTTATATTTCTGGAAATTTTAAAACATAAAAATTTTAAAATATTTTAGTTAAAAATATTTTTAATATTTACAAATCGGTTTATTTATTGTAAATTCGAAATTTTAATTAAAATTAAGGGCAATATGGCCATTTTGAAAATATTTAGTCTATTAGGACATGAATCACATAAAATTAGTCTAATGAGACATGAAGATCATTTTTTTGGCCTAAAAAAACTATTTTCCCTTAATTTTTTAGTTGTTAGAAGGACATTCAGATACAAGTGGGATTATTAACGTAGAAGACTAAAATTATTAACGTAGAAGATTATTTGTTTTTTACAAGTGATTGTATGTTTTGTTTGGAGGAAGCATTATTTTGTTTTCTTTTATGAAGAATATTTGCCTTACAAGTTCGATTTTGGAATAGGAATCTGTAGCATTAGCAACTGTTGGTAAAAAGATAAAATGGCTAAGAAATTTAGTTTATTGTGGCCGGAACCAATATCACTAAATGTTATCCATTGTGATAGTCAAATTACGTTGGCTATGTCTTATAGTCAAGTTACCTTGGCTGTGGCTTATGACAACTGTATACAGGGGCGGATCCAGAAATTTATTTAGACTGTGGCACACACACATTTTAGTTATAATTAATAAAATTTATTCTATGCGTATCTAAAAGTTAAAAGTTATATATATATTCTCTCTATTTAGACTGTGGCACACACACAACCTTCTTGTTTGCTTGGTGGTGCTTCTCCGGAGGTGGGGTCTCGATCTGGTTGGTGATCCTATAAGAGTTTCCGGTTAAATGGGTGTACACGGTCATGGGTGGGTTGATTGGAGGCAGCAATCTTCAATTGTCTTATTCAAATGACGAAGAGATATTTCTTGGGTGAGTAAGCGGGTTGGAGACTGTGATTCTTTGTGCAGGTGGTGACTTGTGGGTCACTTGAAGCTGTAGGAGCCGTGTGTTTCAAAGTTTGAGGGCGCCTTTCTCTCCGGTAGCTCGCGGCAACCGGTTGCTCACTCCGCTCATACTTGTTGCTCTGGTTTGTCATTGCTCCGGTGAAGTTATGTCCTAAGTCTCAGTCTCAGTCTCGTGTCCTTATTACATTGCTTCTGCCTTGGTTCTTTTGTTTAGTTTAAAGTTTCTGCATATATGTTTCTTTGTTTTCCTCTGTAAATTATGTAACAAACTGAAAACTGGTAATATACTTAACATTTTACCAAAAAAAAAGTTGATGATGTTTTGAAGAATTTTTATGTTTCAAAATAATGTCATTAATAATGTCTTAAATTTTTTTTGATGATTGGCTGAATTAATTTTAGTTTATATTTTTAATGAAATTTGTTAGAAAATGTATGTATTAACTTTTGTGTGTTTTAGCCAAAATATTATCTATTTTAAAATAGAGAAGTATATTAGTAAACTATAGACAAAGAGAAGAATCACTAAAATATTAAGATGTATGAATTTACTTAGAAAATATGCAAAATAAACAGCTATTATAGATAACGATTTTGGCATCAAATTGTGTTTGTTATTATAAAAAGGGTAAATTAGAAAAAAACGTTTTCCGTAGATTTTCGTTTTGAAAAGAGAAACGTAACATTTTTTGACAATGCATCACGTACGTAACATTTAAACAGAAAGATTGGCGTTTTTAAATATTAGAATAATAGTTATTTGGGCTAGATAATAAAAAACTGTATTTAAAATTGGGTTAAGACACACATATTTATTGTAATTGGGAAATTGGGTGAGACACATCATTTGCTGTCTTTTGGTTTATACAGAGATAAACAAAATTATAGTTAGATACAATTTTTTTTATTAAAAACAGTGTGTGGCACGTGCCCCACCTCCTTTGTTGTTGGGTACGCCTCTGACTGTATAATGATAAATCTACACATATTGGTATTAGACATAATGCAGTACATGAATTTATCACTTATAGGGTGATTACAGTTGAGTTTCTTTGGTCTCATTCAATGAAGGGATTAGCAATAGATTTTAGTGATTAAGTCCGTTAAAGGGATCGATTTGAAGTCAATTTGAATTTTTTAATTGTGAGATATCTAATTATTCTCTAATACGACATTAGATGATGAATTCAAAGTGAAAGCTACACTTAAAGCCTAAAACACACATTTATCATCTCATGTGTTTGAACCTGCAAGAAAGGATATATTGAAATATTATTCTTAATAAATACTTTGAAATATGTGTTTACGTGTGCATGATTAAAATATTTACCTATATGAATATCAAGTGATGTCACTTCAATACGTTGGAGTGGCTTTGTATGTGCTTATGAATAAATAAAGATACATTGTGTATAAATGTGTCAAGTATAAACAGTAGTAAACACATGTATGTATGATCTCCATGTGTCAAATATGCGTTGAGGAATTCATGTAACATCCCGGTTTGTGTTATATGTAGAAGAGCTTAAGAGAAATTATTTGGATATCTATATCACCAAAGTAAACTTATATTTTTGGTCATACATCCAGAAAGAACTCTAGAATTAAGCATGCTTGAGATGGAGTAGTGGAAGTATCCTTGAGAATTCAGTTTTATGGTTCGGTTCGGGTTGGTTTTTTAACGTCATATTTAAATGTTAAACCAACTCCAATGTTATAACTTTGTCATTTCAGAAATTGAGAAACCTACCTTTGAATTTTAAAACAACTCAAATGTTGTTGTAATTGACCTAGTAATACTACTATTATCATAGTTAAACCAGTTGTGTCAGTAAAACTTTTATTATTATTATGATAACTCTGGAATTTAGGAAGTCACATTTCCAACTATCCCCCGAAAATAGTCCAGTGCCCCAACGGAAGAGATGTTAAATCCGTTGTAGCCAAGACTCAAACACGGGTGGCGGGCAATACAGCTGTATCTCCTTTACTATTAAGCTACGAGCGCTTGGTTAACTTTTATTATTTTAGTTGAACTAGTAGTTTTAGTTTTTTTCTTTTGGTAAAAAAAAAACTGGTAATTTTAGTTATACGACTCATTTACAAAGAAAATACAATACAACTCAAATGTAAAAAATACTACAAGTCTTAAACTTACAACAAGTCTGAAACACAAACAACAATCTAGTGGAACAAAGCGCAAGTGGTTCAAACACAAGTCAAAAGACCCCAACCATGAAGATGTATTAAAAATAATTTTAAACTAGATTTTGACCCGTGCGCCCGCACGGGTGTTCAATTTAGTTCTATACTTACTTATTTTTTCTGAAAAAAACTTCTTATGTATCATTTTAAGTGGTATTTAGAAATTTTTATGTTGTTTCATAATAAATGATGTTCTCATTATTCCAGCACGGGTGTTCAATTTAGTTTTATACTTACTTATTTTTTCTGAAAAAAACTTCTTATGTATAATTTTAAGTGGTATTTAGAAATTTGTATGTTGTTTCATAATAAATGATGTTCTCATTATTCTAGATAAAATTTAATGTCATTTGAAGTTTGTGACCAATTTTTAATACTATTTTTATTGGTTATTTTATTTGATAATATTTAAGTAATCACGATAAACTGCATAAATTTTTTTAAGGTTTGTGTAAAAATTTTAAACACCAACTAAAATTATATATATAGAGAGAGTATGATTTATATGTTTCTTAAAAATATACCAATATTAAAAATTTATTTAATGTGAATTTTGAACACAATAATTTATAGGTGATTTGATCGAACTAATTTAATTATTGTCTTTACTGATATGATCTTCTTATTTAAAATATTGATTTTAGTAATTTAATATTTTATTTTAAGTTAAATGTTATTTTTTCATTTTTATCAAAATTGATTAAAACATAATTTTTACTTTTCTGTTAACAATATGTTTTTTAATATTTAGTTATTTATAATATCATGGATTACTAACTTTTATTATTTCTATTCTATAAAAATTATTACTCTTCTATGAAGCAAAGCCTAATAAGATTTTTAATATATTAGATGTCTGAGTTATTAAGCCAGCCCAATACGAATTTTTAGAAAGAAAAAAGAAACAAAGCCCAATACGATTTTTTTTAAAGAAAGAATCAAAACTACGTAGTTTAGAGCAGTGGCATATGAATGTAATATTTGTGCAACTTTAAGGGCAAATTTCATTTTGTACTTCTCCTTTAATAGTTTAGATTTTATTGGTTATTTTATTTGATAATATTTAAGTAATCACGATAAACTGCATAAATTTTTTTAAGGTTTGTGTAAAAATTTTAAACACCAACTAAAATTATATATATAGAGAGAGTATGATTTATATGTTTCTTAAAAATATACCAATATTAAAAATTTATTTAATGTGAATTTTGAACACAATAATTTATAGGTGATTTGATCGAATTAATTTAATTATTGTCTTTACTGATATGATCTTCTTATTTAAAATATTGATTTTAGTAATTTAATATTTTATTTTAAGTTAAATGTTATTTTTTCATTTTTATCAAAATTGATTAAAACATAATTTTTACTTTTCTGTTAACAATATGTTTTTTAATATTTAGTTATTTATAATATCATGGATTACTAACTTTTATTATTTCTATTCTATAAAAATTATTACTCTTCTATGAAGCAAAGCCTAATAAGATTTTTAATATATTAGATGTCTGAGTTATTAAGCCAGCCCAATACGAATTTTTAGAAAGAAAAAAGAAACAAAGCCCAATACGATTTTTTTTAAAGAAAGAATCAAAACTACGTAGTTTAGAGCAGTGACATATGAATGTAATATTTGTGCAACTTTAAGGGCAAATTTCATTTTGTACTTCTCCTTTAATAGTTTAGATATTAAAAATGGATTTGTGACGGCTTTGGGATTTATGGATTTTGAATCCGAATTCAATTGGTTGGATTGGTAAATAAATTAAACCTTTCGGCTTTATGGATTTTTATCCGTCTCTGTCCACATTAGTAACAACCAATAGGTTCGTATAGAAAAACTTTCTCACATATGTAACGTATAGTTTGATACATACACATGTACGGCTTCATTGAGATGTGAACAAAGAGAACGGCATTCTTCTCCCACTTTGTTTTCAGTCAATAGAAGATAACTTATAAAGCAACAACATATTTACATAATTTTTTGGGGCAACATTTACATAAATTTTCATTATGTATTACGTGACCATTTTTGTGTTAACTAGACAATAAATATTACAAATAAAATATCAACATTTGACATATTGTATACTAAAACTTCACTAGATGTACCTATATTATAGAAATTCACTTATTAAAGTATGACATCTAACTTCCACACAACTGATTTATTCAAATTAACCAATAAAGTTTAAACTTTTAGAATAAGCAAACGCCCTTCTCTTTTAAAACAACCTCATTTAAGTAAACGAAACCAGGGATCCTATGTGATTTAAATGCATAAATAGTATACTTCAGTTTAGTAGATGAATGACTGGTGAGAAATATTTGATTGGTTATATGGTATTGATTTCTAAGATTATATTTTTATTTGGTTAACATAGGAGCAGATTCCAGCTCATAAATCGTGTGCCCATCTCCACAAGTAGTTTGTGAAGTCAAACAAAAACTTCAACCTTTTTACTCTCTCTCTCTCTCTCTCTCTCTCTCTAATAATATTCAGACTTGATAACCAAAAAAATAATATTCAAACTTATTAAGTTGCATATAATACATGTATCAGTGTGTATAATCTTCATGAGGAGCTTATATATTTAGCATAATATCTCTCATAAATGTGAGAACTTGTCAAGTCTTCTTCTCTTCGCTTTATATCTCTCCCCTCATTTTATCTCAACCATGGTAAATCAAGCTCCTCAAGATGATTATGTGAGTCTCAATCTCTCTGTTTTATGGTGTTACTGTGACTAAGATTTCGAGTATTTTTTTGTTTTCTGTTTTTGTACGAATGTTTTTTTTGTACGAGTCTTATGATTAAGATTTTGAGTTTTTCTTTCTTTTTGAACATTGATCTTGATTTTATGGAATTTGAGTTTAACCAAACTGGACTCTTCAGTATTTACTCTCAGGAAAAACACTAAACATGAAATGGAGTCTATTTATTCTATGATAAAACATACCCTTTTATTGTTTGTCTTCGTACACCAAAATTCTTATAATATTTTCTCTTCTTTTTCTAACATAATATTTCCAGTTCCTAGGAGATTTTTTTGTCGATTTTTTCTCAATAAATCACTTGTGAAGCTTAGAAATAGACGGAGAGGAAATCTAAGAGCTATATTGACTTACTAACTTATGGTTTTAGATTTTTGACAATTCAAAAGCTTACAAATATGTTCCATAAATTTTTACCTTCACCTTGTACAACTGAATTATTACAAGTTACAGAAAATAATATACACATATATAATCAATATACTTTTTGTTTCGTAATTAGACCTTTTACCTTTACAGATCCCGTACGGCCCAGTTTCTGGCTTTTTCCAAAATTTAGGGAACTCGTACCAACCTAAACCGCCGTCTAAAATGACAAAACAGATTTTCCAAAACCAACCCTTATACTTTCATACTATCTCACTTTTACCCCCTAAAGTTATTATATTTAACTATTCAGCCAAAAGGAAATGAAACTAGGAACCACATGAGATAGTTGACTTTTGTAATTGATGTAATAAACATATCAATCAAACGACTTCTCCATTGCTTTTTGCGCGAAATTTAGATCTTAACTTTAAGTTTGGTGTACCAACCTAAATCAGTTTACACCAATAGATCTTCAAAAAATCTACCCTAATACTTAATCTTTTATTCTCCTTTTCCCGCATAATTGATTACATCCATCTTCTAAGCCCAAAAAGAAAATCACGATTTGAACAGACAATAAAAATTAACTTTGTCTTCCATGTGAAATTTTTGAAATAAAACAGAACGATGAGGAATTGGCAAGACAAAAACAAATCGAAGATTGGTTACCAATTACTTCATCAAGAAATGCTAAATGGTGGTACTCTGCTTTTCACAATGTCACCGCCATGGTTGGTGCCGGAGTTCTCGGCCTCCCTTACGCCATGTCTCAGCTCGGCTGGTAAAATATTCAATCTATACCGGTTATTGACCTAAACCGGCTCTGTCCAAAACCAAACCGGTATTAATTTGGTTTTTTTTTCAGGGGACCGGGAGTTGCGATATTGGTCCTCTCATGGGTCATAACACTATACACACTATGGCAAATGGTGGAAATGCACGAAATGGTTCCGGGAAAGCGTTTTGATCGTTACCATGAACTCGGGCAACATGCGTTTGGAGAAAAGCTTGGTCTTTACATAGTCGTGCCACAACAGCTGATCGTGGAAATAGGCGTTTGTATCGTTTATATGGTCACAGGAGGCAAATCTCTAAAGAAGTTTCATGAGCTTGTTTGTGAGGATTGCAAACCTATCAAACTCACGTACTTCATCATGATTTATGCTTCTGTTCACTTCGTCCTCTCTCATCTCCCCAATTTCAATTCCATCTCTGGCGTTTCTCTTGCCGCCGCGGTTATGTCTCTAAGGTAATTACAATAACCGGTTTATTATATTAGGTTTATGCGTTGGTTATAATATACCGGTATGAACCACTACAACTTGAAAATTTGGCTTTATTTAACCAATACAAACCAGGTACGTTGGATATAATATACCGGTTTGTTTATTTTCTTTTCAAACCGGATGCAGTATTGGTTCAGTTAAATTCTTTTTTTGTTTTTTGATTCAGTTAAATTCACTAACCGGTTCTAAATGTTTTTCCTTTGATTTATAGCTACTCAACAATCGCATGGGCAGCTTCGACGAGTAAAGGCGTTAGAGAAGATGTTCAATATGGTTACAAAGCAAAATCAACAGCCGGTACAGTTTTCAATTTCTTCAGCGGTTTAGGTGATGTGGCATTCGCTTACGCAGGCCACAATGTGGTCCTTGAGATACAAGCAACGATACCTTCGACTCCTGAGAAACCATCAAAAGGCCCAATGTGGAAAGGAGTCATCGTTGCTTACATCGTTGTCGCACTTTGTTATTTTCCGGTGGCTCTCGTCGGATATTACATTTTCGGGAACAGTGTTGAAGATAATATCCTCTTATCACTTAAGAAGCCAGCTTGGTTGATCGCGACGGCTAACATCTTTGTCGTGATCCATGTTATCGGTAGTTACCAGGTCGGTTAATCTAAACCGGATAACTTCTTTTGGTTCAATAAACAAATTTGACGTAATCTAAACCAACTTGGTTATGCTGTAGATATATGCAATGCCAGTTTTTGACATGATGGAAACTTTACTGGTTAAGAAGCTTAATTTTAGACCAACCACGATTCTCCGGTTCTGCGTTCGTAATTTTTATGTTGGTAAGAAAATCAACTGAAATTTACTTTTATTATATTCATAGTTGTAGGTATATATTGGTTATTCTTAAGACTTTACATAACCTTGATCCGTAAACCTGGTTTTGTTTTTATATATGTAGCTGCAACCATGTTTCTTGGTATGACGTTCCCGTTCTTCGGTGGCCTTTTGGCGTTCTTTGGTGGATTCGCGTTTGCTCCCACGACATACTTCGTAAGATTGCGATATCTAAAGTTTTTCCTCCATTTTGAATTAGTTATTAATAATAGAAATTTAGTCTAATTTGAATACCATTATTGTTTTCAGCTACCTTGCATAATTTGGCTAGCCATCTACAAACCTAGGAAGTACAGCTTGTCTTGGTGGGCCAACTGGGTAAGTAACGTCGTCATTATTTATTTCTGGCGTTTTGCAATTAACGGTTGCATTTTGTGAAACCATTTTCTGAAAAAGAACAATTAAATTAATTTGGTATGTTGTTTATTTCAGGTATGTATCGTGTTTGGTATTTTCTTAATGGTCTTGTCGCCTATTGGAGGGCTAAGGACGATCGTTATTCAAGCAAAGGAGTACAAGTTTTACTCGTAAATGCTTTATATATGAATATGCGTGTGAAGAGGATTTTCAAAGATCAACATGAGACATATAATAATCTTTGGTCTGAGACTTTATAATAGCTTTTAGGGTTTGTGTCTTGGTGTGTTTATATTTATTATATAAAACAACAATATATTTTGTTATGCCAAAAAATACAATATATTTTGTTCTTTCTTATTCAAAAATGGTTGATCAGTTATGTTCTCAAGAAAAACTAGATATGCAATTCCATCTCCTCATTAAATAATGCCTTCCATTCACCAGCTAGCTCTTTCCTTTGCTGGACACCAAGAGTTTTCAAATTCTGAAACAACATCTTCTGTTGAGTTTTCCCTAAACTCTGAAAAGATGTCGATGCCTCAAGTGCGTCCTGAAGAACATAAAATTCATCCATACCACCTAGTTCCTGACTCTTATATATCTTTATCCATTCTTGTGCCATTCACCCGCTTTTGCTCCACCAAAGGGACATCCTTGTTCAAAACAAGAACCTAAGATCAAATTTAGTAAGCAGCATTCTCTAACTAAAACAGACTAGGAACACATCACACTATTTAGTATTTTACTTAAGCTTGGTTCTCACTAAAAGCATCTTCTGTTTCATTTTTAGCTCAAATGATTGTTGACAATCTGAAGAGTTCTTTCTCATAAGAATTAGTTAAAGAAAGTTGTTTCCTTGGTGTTCCTTGGTGTAGCCATAAAAGATATCCCAGTCAGAATTGTATCTGAACTCCCTCTCATTCTCATATTCCACATTGATCGGTGATCCTAATGAAGCAGTGATATGTCTATCTATTATTTAAAGCTTAACCAGAAAGAGGAAACGAGGCGTTGGACTATTGTTGGTAAACAGAGTGTAGAAACACAAGTCACGAGAAGCTACGGCTTGTTGTGTGACTCTCTACTCTCTTAAGGAAGCATTTGTGTGGTCTAAGAAACAATGTCTGTTAGAATCTACCTAAGATAAGCTCCATATCTCACAAGTCAAAACTCCCAATGGAACAACATCCTCAACGAAGAGGCAACCTCAGTTTTAGTTAACAGTGATTCATGTTATAGGACAAGACTGTTTTACAGTTCAGTTCCACCTGCACTAGTGATTATACTTTCTTGTGATCAAGAATGTGTTTATTTTTTTGGAGGAGGTTAAGTTCGTAGAAACCGATATTTTTTTTTTCATTAACATGAAGATTCATTAAACCCCGAGAGGCTTGATCTCTTTTTAGACACCAAAGAAAACATACTGCTTCTATTAGACACACTCAAGCAGATTTTTTTTCCACAAAATACTCATAAGAAGACAGACGAGGACGACAAAGTTACCATTTAGCAGCCTCAGCAAGCATAGCAGAAAACTTAAACCTCTTGATATTGAGTTTAACTTCCTCAGCACACAACTCTTTCCACTCATCGCTCAACTCTTTTCTTTTACCGGATCCAAGGTTCATCAGCTTCTCAAGCTGCAACTTCTTTTGATACTCACTTAAACCTTTAGACACCATGGTCTCGAACGCATCCCGCACAGCCCATGACTCGTCATTGGCTTCAAAGTCAGCTTTCGTTACCTCATTCGATGGTTCATCATCATTAGCCATTTCCTCCTTTTGCATGTTTCACAAACCAAACAGAGATAATTAGACCAAGCTAGACAAAAACAATTATTAATTGATGATATGATATATCACTTACACCACTCTTGCTGCTGTTATTATCAGAATGATCAGATTCATTTGGGCCGCCCCATATCGTTTTGGAAAGTAGAAAGGCTTCAGATTTGCTAGTGTTTCCTTTCTTCATGCTGACAATGAACTTACCTTTCAGTTTACGGATCTTAGTCAAAACCTGATCCTTTGAGAATTTCGCAGGGATGGAATCTCCGAGGAAACGGTAAAAGTCAGCCCAGTTACTGTTGGGTTCGTGTCCTGTCTTGGCTCGATAATCCACTAACCCTTTTAACACGGTGAGCTCATCTTCCTCGTTCCAGATTCTGCTGCTGCTCGCCAGTGTCTTCTTCTTCTTCTTCTTTTTCTTGAGTTGTTCTGCTGCTGCTGGTGCTGGAGGAGGAGAAGGGTTTGAAGAATGTTTCCGTGGGGATTTTCTGAGAATTTGTGAAGGCGGAGAGGCTCCGTCGGAGAAATCAAGATTCACAATAGGCATGGTCGCGATCTCTCACATGCAGAGAATCCCCTTGATCCAGGAAAATCAAAATTCATCAGTGCATCTTCCGACAAAACTAACAAACCCTCATAATTTACACTCGAGAGAGAGAGAAGACTGATTTATTTATGTTTGGGAATCCTGTAGGAGTAAAGGATCTGATCTGATCTACATATCTTTTAAAATACTGTTGTAAGAAAAAACTGAAAACAGCCTTTTATGTAGATGTTGTATAAAATAAATTAATAATATTAAATTTAAAATTGAAAAAAATTAAGTAATAAAATTTTATCTACTAATAACGGTAATCCTGATTAATTCCAAAGAGTGTGTGTTTTATAGGTATCTCAATTCTTGTAAAATTGTGATTATTCGTCAAATGTGTTTTCTTATAAAATATTGTATTTCTTTCTTTATCAAATGTGTTTTCTTATAAAATATTGTATTTCTTTATCAAAAGATGCGATTACTTAAAATGTTGTGTCTCTTCTTTAATAAAAATTGTAACTATTTAAATTGAAAAGATGTGATTTTTCAAAATCTATAAATAGTTTATGTATATACTTTTCTGAAAGTAAAAATTTCGCTAATCTAACTGATAATAAAATTGTGAAAAATAGTTCAATGAAGTTACTTGGTTAGAAATTTTTAAAAGATGTTCAAATAAAACGTTGTCAACAAAAAATATTAGGAAGAGTTTTACGTGTTTGGAAACTTCATTTAAGTTGAAAGATTATGAGTCCAACTGGTGATCAAGGAATGTAATGGAATAATGCATTCCTTGTTATTCTCAATTTTTTTTACCATTGATAAGGAACTGTGTTTCCTTTTCATTCTTCTCATTCCTTTTATATTATGGAAATATAGAACAAATTAATTCCTCACCAATATAGATAAGAAATTATATTTTTCTTCGTTCCTCTAATTTTATTCCCATGCATTTTTTCCTTACTCATTCTTCTAATTTTGTCATGGTCATGAGTTGAACCCATATTTTCAACATTAAAAATTGTGGCTTTTTATAATAGCAACAATCTCGATTAATTCCAAAGATTGTAAATTTCATTTAAAGTGAAAGGTTATGTGTTTTCAACAATTAAAAGTTATACCTCTTCATATAATTATTATTTCAAAAATAACAATCTTTAAATTAAAAAGACAGTGATTTTTCAAACAAAATTTTAAAAATTATTTAAAAAATAACAATCTTTAAATTGAAAAGGTATGACTATTCAAACAAAACTTTGAAAATTTATAAATAGTCTATGTCTATGTCCTTTCAAAGCAACATAAACTTCATCAGCTATCAATTATCAAAGAGACGTGACCGTGAAACAAGATCAAAGCACGATATCAAGAGAAAATGTCCACATTTGTAGCCACTCCAACCCTGTTGAAGAAGGTGTATTCGTAGTTAAGGAGCATGGAGATATCCGAGGCTTCGTCTCTTTATCATAAAGAAGACAAAATTTCAGTTCCTTATGATGTGTTTTGATAAGGTAGATTTGAATTAAATTGATGGTGCAAAAAATGTCTTTTAAAAATTTATTCAAATAAAAAACTTATGCTTAACTCTTGCAAAAAAAATCTGGAATAAATGAATTCTATTTAAAACAAAGGTCTAGAAAAAGACCGCAATATACATGCATAATAATTTGATATATATTGTAGGTATTACTTTTATAGGGACTCCCATCTACATAACGATATACGAGTCTCGACCGCTAATTTTGGAGTTTAGAAAGTGAAAACACTCGTTACAGTTTACAGTTTACAATGTTTATTTATAAGTCATAATTATTATACAATTAGTGACCAACAAAATATGAACAGGTCACAGGTGTTAGTTTAGAAAAGAAAAGGGTGAAGGTGATTAAGAAAATGTCATTAGCCAAAAATAGTGGATACCACCGAACCATCACAACTCTTCATCTTCTTATATAAATTGACGATCGGCAATAAGAATTTCAACACGTCTTGTGCATCTAAAAGAAATTTAACGACGTACAACTTTGCCAACTGTAAAAGTCAACAAATCATTCAGGATTTTTACAATTTAATAGAATCACATTTTCAGTGTTATTTGATTAGATTTGAATATGATTTTGAGTGGTCTTATATATGTAAAAATAATTACAGTACATCATATTCACAAATGTAAAAGTTGTTCAGTATATATTGATAGCTATAGATGAAAGAATTAAATTTGTGTGTTTAATTTGTTATTTAATCTTAATAGGATAAAGACATGGCTAAATTGTTTTGTAGAATTTGTGTCCTTTCATCAAAAACTCAGATTAATTTTGCTTTTCAAACATACAACTATTGAATTTTTATTTAAAAACAGTTATAATATTTTAGTGAGTGTCTTGTTATAGTTATTAGTTTGAAGAATTGTGTCTTTTCATTATAAAGCTGTGTCTTTTCAAAAAACAACATTGAGATTAATTTTGTTTTCCAACATGCAATGCAACTATTGGAAAAGTAAAAAAAAAAGTGGTTAAGAATATCACAAGACGTGTCTCTTTCTATATTATTTCAACATCCTAAAAAATGTTCTTATTAGTTTTAAGAGTTGTGTCTCCTCATTATAACTGTGTTTTCTTCATTAAAATTAGATTATGTTTTTTTCACAAAAAGTAATATTTTTTAAGTTTAAATAGTTTCATGAAGGATAATTTTGTAATAATTATATTTTCTCAAAAATAACTAAAACAGTTTTTATAAAATTTATTTTATAAATATAACATATTTATTTATATAAAATGAATTCTCGTGCGATATCATACGAGTTCCTTACCTAGTACTTTATAACTAGGATAAGACCCGCGCCTTGCGCGGGATGAAATTATTATTTTTATTATGTTTTGGAGAATGAAACAATAGTTTGGTTTCATATAGGTTAGGAGTATTCAATCCGAATATCGGGTTGATTTCGGTTCGGTTCGGTTTTTTCGGTATTTCAGTTTATAAAATATAATTAATATTCTAAATCTATCTTTATTTCGGTTCATTTTGGTTTATATACCGAAAACTCATTTATTAAAAGAATATTATATATTTAAATAAAAGAATTAAAAAGCTTATATCATCTAATAAAATAATCAAATTTAGAATTAATATCAAAGTTCTAATTTTTTTTTTTAAAAAAAGCAAAAAGAAGCAGAAAGAAAAGTTTTTCTATTCTTTCATATTTAGTGTTCATCAAATTAATGTCTTCGATTGAACACAATTTTGTTTGTTTAATAATTAAAAAAATTGTAAAGAATTTCAGTTAATTGTTATCCATCAAATTGTCAATCTTTACTTCAATTTAGTTACTGTTAAAATAAAACAAAAAAAAAATAAAAAAAAAGAATGACTTAAAAAATAAGAAGCCTCTGTTGCAGTAAATTGTTAGTTAATTATAGTTCAAGTGACTCAAGGAATTTAATATTTATGTAATCTCATATTGTATATATTTTAATCTATATATATATATATTTGTTTTATTATTTCTTATAACATATATTTTATTATTAAACGGTATTTTTTACTCATATGATTTTAAAATCATGTGTATTTTTTTATAATAAAAATGTTAAACTATTGATCATTATATTTAACATGATAATTTTAACAGTTTTAGTCATTTATTGTAGTTTTTTTAAATTCAAAATAGAACATATACGAAAATATAAATTTTAAATTTGTAGCTAATTTGGTTTTTTAATTTATTTTAATAAAATAAAATTTAAAAAATGATGGAGGAGATATAAATTTTTTATCAAATCTATTACTAAAATCATTAATTTTCATATATATTAGTCATTTATGGTAATTCTGTAGGTTTTATTTAAGGAAATTAAAGATATCAATTAAATTGGATGATTCAATTTCTCAATTAGTATGCTAATTGAGTGACATGTGTCCAATGAGGCTTTTTTTAATTACATCAAAGTTAAAATAATTATTGTCAAAATGCTTCTCCTTTAATATATAGGGGATAGTACAAACAATAGATGCATTGTTTCTATGTTGTGATACTATTACAATTTTAATTTCTATAATTTATATGCTTAAATAGTATAGATATTGATATAAATGAAGATTGTTTTCTTTGATAGTTATTTATTATGCAGATTACGTATTGACCGCAAATCCACAATCTCTGTGAACTCTATTAAATGTATTTTTGAAGAATTATTACTAACAAATACTACAATATTACCAATTTAGAATATTAGTTAAGTTTTACAACCTTTGAGGAAAAACAGTTTAGTTAATTATTTTAGACATTTAATTTGCTACAAGTCTTGAAATTATTAAGTAACACATCTATAGAAATCGGTTGATAGATCTCACTAGGAAAAGATATTACACTATTTGTATATAGAATTGTTCATTTAATATAAAGATCTCGAGGATATTTTCAAAAATTTAACAAAGTTCGATAATGGCAATGGTCGATTGAACTGTTGTAGCGTTGGGTTGGAGATACCAAGGAACACTATCATTATGATAGTGCGATTCATTAGTCATGTTTTGTTAAGATGTTATTTTAATAAAATGGAGCCATGGTATAATCAGTGGTGTATAACATGATATGTTAAGTATATATGAGACCATTTAAATTTAGTAATATATCGTTCAGTTAGAGTGTATTAAGATAGGACCAAAAATAGTTAGTTAATGAATAGGTCTGACAAACTTGTTTAAGTAGATTTTTTTAGATTTTTTTAGAATGATTTTATTTTAATAGTATAGATAGCGTGGAAAAGAAGAAAAAGAGAAGGAAAAACGTTTGTTTGCGAGTTGGCAAAAAAGACTTCCTCTGAAACATTAGAAACTAATAAGTAATATGCATGTGTTACTAGATAATTGATCTCATTTTTTAATTTAAATGTTAATTGCAAAACAGAAGCATATCCCATCAACATGTTTTTTTTTTCATCTAATTATAATATGTTAAAGGGTTCTAGAATCTATTGTTATCACAAGTGGTTAAGAATGTCCCTTGTGATATTCAAAATAGGATTTCTACTGATCAACACAACTTGCGCATTACCGAGCAAAATAATCAAGAAAACGGATTATAATGAATAATTTTCGATGCGAATGGGGCATTTGAGAAGATGGGTCTATGTTCACACCAGGACAGTTCTAAAGATTTGATTTTCTTTTCTATTACCGTAAGCCAAAATAAATAAAATCATATCTTTACATAGAAAAGTTATAAACAAAAAAAATACATAACAGGAAAAAAATTACACAGCTCACGGACCCCAATCCATCGCCATTGCATTTATAAATAACTGAGAAGAGTCCGGGAATAATCAATCCATTACCATTTATCAAATCTCTCTCTCTCTCTCTCTCTCTCTCTCTCTCTCTCTCTCTCTCTCTCTCTCTCTCTCTCTCTCTCTCTCTCTCTCTCTCTCTCTCTACGATGTCCACTGTTTCAAGCAAATCAGCACCAATACCAGTTCCGGTAAAAGAAAATCCTTCCTCTAAGCTACCAATACAAAACAATAAACATATTACACCATCCACAGTCGCACCTCTACAGAGTGATGACTTCAACTCAATCCAATCTCTTTCCCCTCCTCAGAGTGAAGTAACTCAGGGAGAGGACGACAACAGCGTCGTTGATCCCGGGAGGAAGCCATTGACAATGACGGCTACATCTGAACAGGGTGATGACCTCAACTCTGTTCGGTCGTTCTCAACTACGGTGCCGGAATCTTCTACTGGCCATATCACAATCACATTTCATTCATCTCCGGTGAGCGCCACGTCAGGTTCTTCTTCGTGCCCAAATCGAGCTCATCAGTCTCCAAGTTCACCGTTTTATGGAAACCCGATCCAGATTACTCCGAGAACCCGACACCAAACTCAACAACCACTTCCTATTACTGAAGGCAGCCAAGATCCAAATGAACATCACATGATGGATGATGATCTTTTTAAGTTCGTTTTAACTTTCTTTCTGATGGCAGGGTCAGGCATTACAGTGTTGTGGGTTCAACATCCGGAGCTTTTTAGCACACGGATCCTCTTTCAGTGTTACTTGATACAGTTTGCTGTCACAATCCTTCTCTTGGCACAACTCGTCTTTTCCCGCACAAACCCAGAAGTGGCTTCCATCATGCGTCGTGTCTCCCTTGCTCTAGTCGTGATCTCAGGTTACCTGGCAACCATGCCCATGGTCGCTCCCTACTATGCGATCATTATGCTCCTCGTTGTTGCTACAGTCTACATATTTGCTCGTATTCTTAGGCGCTAACAACTTTGTTGGCATACGGTATAGTTTTTGGTATAGTTTTTTTGTGATACGGATTTTATTTGAATTATTTTTCTTGAATTGAGTTTTTGAATTCATGTTGTTCTAATACCTATTCTTGGGATGATCAATGATAAAACATACATTTAAGAGAGAAAAATACTAAATATTTATGCAAGACCGTGGTACGAAGTCAATGATATCACTTGATTACATTATGAGTGTTTTAGTTAAGTAATGAAGTAATTTATTGTGGTTGTGTACTTTGCTGCTCTCAACTAAAATCACAAGTGAGTTTGGTCGTTAGTACTCGACCTATCGTTTTCTTTCGCTTTATCTTCTTCTTTCTTTAACTTCGTTCTTATTTTTGCCGACTCTATTACTAATTAAATGGTCCCTATGCGATGCATCGTTCCCTCTAATTGTAAATGATCAACCAAAAAGTTCGATAAAATCTTTATTTGGTATGACAATAGATGAAGGTTACCACCAGAAGTAAAGCAAGTAATCGGAGAAGTATTAGAGTTTTATTTTTACCAACCAACAAAGAGTTTTGGTTCTTTGATACGACTTTATATTCAAGTAAACAAATTTACTCAGATTTAATTATACTACTAGAGTTTGATCAGTCCATGACACTGCACGGATCCCTTTTCACTTTTATTTATGGTTCAAATTCAATATAGTTTGTGTCTTTTTTTATTGTTTTGTTGTAACGGATATAAAAAGAAACAGATTAATAGATAGATGAATATAAAAGAAAGATACGGAGATTTAACATTTAAATGGTTCATATCTAACGGTTAGGTCCATGAACAAAGAGAGTATTTTATTGATAAATGTGAGTTTTTCAAAATACAATTCGTGCTACAGAATATAGTAAAACCCTAAAGATATATATATATATATATATATATATATATATATATATATATATATATATATATATATATATATATGAAAACGTTTAATTAAACTTTCCATATTTTTTTGGATTTTGGCTTGAGCTCGATCGATATGACAACATGTCCGTCGATCGATGCTTCCGCTTCGTGTCAGAAATCATCCGATCCATAACGCCTAAATCTCCGATATAAATCAGCTCGCAGATTCAAAGCTTATTTCAACAGTTTTTGCATAGTTTGTAAGGTTATTTATATGTTACCTTTTGTTCCGAAAAAGAAAATGTTTCAAAAACACACTGGATAAAAAAAGAGTGTCATATTTCTAAGATTATTTCTGTTTGGAAAAAAGGACTCAGAGTAGTCCATCATATTTTAATACTTTCAACTGATATTAAAAGATTATAGTTTAAATAAATTAATTTAAATTATGATACAGTAAAAATATTTCATGCCTTCGCCACTGCCTCTTTTTATCTTGTCTTTGTCGTAAGAAACTTCAAGACTTTAGCCACTCTATTACTAATCAAATGGTCTCTCTGTGATGCATCGTTTCCTCTACCAACCAGCAAAAAGTTTTTGGTTACTTGATACGACTTCATATTCACGTAAACAAATTTACTCGATTAAATATTAATACTAGAGTTCTTTTATTTATGGTTCAAATTCAAAATAGCTTTTGTTTTTTAATTGTGTTTTGCATAGTGTGTTGGTTATTTATATATTACCTTTATTCCGAAAAAATGTTTTAAAATACAGTGAACAAAAGAAATAGTGTCATATTTTTTTTTTGATGACCCAGGTCTCCGGTTCGCTAATTGGACGACCGACTATCCACCCGAAGGCGGTCCTGGACGCTGCGCTCCGCATGTTAAATTTGCGCAGTGGCCGGGGTTCGAAGCTGGGTGGCGGATGCCTCAGCCGAGGTTCCTTTACCACCAGGCTACGAAGTCCGGTTAGTGTCATATTTCTAAGAGACTAAGTGATGGAGAGCGGAAGCTATAGATTTGAGAGATCAAGGGTTTGATCTTAAACAGGTAACATATTTTTGAAGTCTCGACGAAAATAAAAACGAACTGTGCGAATAGTCTTCGCAGTGCTTTGTGAAAAGCTCTTTGAAATCTTTAAACTCAGAAATCTTATTAATCAAAGTAAAAGGCCACTACAAAAACACCGGGATTCTGACGACTATTTTCGTCGGCATATCCTCGGAATAACGGTATTCCGAAAAATACTGACGAAAACGGTTTCCGGAAATAACTCGTCGGAAATTCATTTTTTTCGGTATTTCCTCGGAATATTTCTAAGGAATACGGAGGACTTGAGTTTTCTTGGAAAATTCTGACGGAATACCAAGGACGTGAGTTTCCGAGGAAATTCCGAGGAACAATTTCCTAGGACTGGTTTCGTTGGTATTTCCTCAGAGTTTTCCGACGACTTTTAAAAAAAAAATTTAAAAATAGTTTTAATAAATATAAAATGAAAAAATATTTAAAAATATTTTTAATAACTATAATTTTAAAAATCCACAAAATAGTTTTTAATAACAAAAAATAATATATAAAAATATATAAAAAACCATTTTAATAAATAAAATATAGTTTAATAATTACAAATTTAATAATTATAAAAATAGTTTTTAATCACAAAAAGTGTTTATAAATATAAAAAAAACTTTTAGTAAATAGAATATGGTTTAATAATTACAAAAAATAATTTTTAATCACAAAAAGTTTTATAAATATATAAAAAACTTTTAAGAAATAGATTATAGTTTAATAATTACAAATTTAATAATTAAACAAAATAGTTTTTAATCACAAAAAAGTTTTATAAATATAAAAAACCTTTTAATAAATAGAATATATTTTAATAATTACAAATTTAATAATTACAGTTTTTAATCACAAAAAGGTTTTATAAATATATATAAAAAAAATTTAATAAATAGAATATTGTTTAATAATTACAAATTTAATAATTATAAAAATATTTTTTAATCACAATTTTTTTAAATATAAAAAAAACCTTTTACTAAATAGAATATGGTTTAATAATTACAAAAAATAGTTTTTAATCACAAAAAGGTTTTATAAATATAAAAAAAACTTTTAAGAAATATAATATAGTTTAATAATTACAACTTTAATAATTATAAAAATCTTTTTTAATAAAAAAAAAGTTTTGATAAATATTAAAAAACCTTTTAGTAAATAAAATATGGTTTAATAATTACAAAAAATAGTTTTTAATCACAAAAAGGTTTTATAAACATAAAAAACTTTTTAATAAATAGATTATAGTTTAATAATTACAAATTTAATAATTAAGAAAATAGTTTTTAATCACAAAAATGTTTAAAAAAATATAAGAAAAAAACTTTAATAAATAGAATATATTTTAATAATTACAAATTTAATAACTAAAAAATATTTTTTAATCACAAAAAGATTTCATAAATTATAAAAATATTTAATAAATATAGAGATGATTTTATAATTCAAAAAATATATTTTATATACAAAAAACGTTTTCATAATTATTAATTCAATTTTTAAAAACAGAAAATTAATAAAAAAATTTTAAAAAAATCTAAATCAACTCAATACAACAAATAATCACAATCAAATCACAATTCTAACAAAAAACCACAATCAAACTCCCATTACACAATCCTACCAATCACCCTAACAAAAATCTATCAAAAACTTCTAAAATCATCAAATCTACTTATAAACCTAACAAATAGAACCTAAGAGAGTGGGATAGGGTCCTTACATGATTTGTGAATGAAATTGAGGAGGAATAGGAGTATTTTCCGGCGGAAATCGGAAGAAAAAGAGGGAGGTCGGCGGAGTTTGCAAGGAGAAGAAGAGAGAAATGGGGAAGAAGAACTGTTTCAGGTTTATAAAATCGATAGGTCTGATGGAAAAAATCCGTCGGAATTCCCTCGAAAATCCTAATTTAATTTTCGGGAAATATTTGGCGGCTTCCATTGCCCGGGTAAATGAAAATATTTCGAGGGAACGAATATTCTTCAGAATTTCCTCGGAATATTCCGAAGAAATTATGAGGAATAAATGTTTGGGGTTTCAAAATATCAATTTTTTCCCTATATCATTTCTTATACAAATGTAATTCATACCAATGAGGATTGTTTGTTTAGATGATCATAAACCATGTAATAACAAAATTTTAAAATAAATTGTAAGTATTCTTGTTACTATTCATTAAAGTGTATATGTGTTTATCTTATGTTGTGAGGATTTCGTTCATACATTCGGAAAAGTATTTATTATCGGGTAACACACCAATTTTTGACATCATAATCAGTTTAAGACACTTAATAAGGCTTATATAAGTGTTATTGAAACCGCAAAACGTTGTTTTCGGTTAAAAAAAACCAACTTCCTCAAAATTTCTTCGGAATATTCCGGAGAAATTCCGAGGAAAATTTGTTTTTTCTCAGGATTTCTTCAGAATATTCCGAGGAAATTCCGAGGAACAAAAACCCTTTAATCAAAAATTGTTTTTCCTCATAATTTCTTCGGAATATTCCGAGATTTTTCTGAGGAACACAAACCCTATAATCAAATCCCTAAATCCTATTCCGAAGAATATGTTTTCCTCGGCATTTCATCAAAATATACCGACATGTAGTAAGTTACTCCGAAGTTCCTCAGAATATTCCGAGGAAATTCTGAGGAACTCACAAAATTTAGTGAGTTCCTCACCAAAAAAATTGTGTTTGGGGTTTCAAAACATCAATTTTTTTTGCCGTATATCATTTCTTATACAAATGTAATGCATACCAATGAGGATTGTTTGTATAGATGCTCATAAATCATGTAATAACTAAATTTCAAAATGAATTGTAAGTATTCCCGTTACCATTCATTAAACTGTATAAGTGTTTCTCTTATGTTGTGAGGATTTCGTTTATACATTCGCAAAAGTGTTTATTATCGGATAACACAACAATTTTTGATATCATAATCAGTTTAAGACACTTAATAAGGCTTATATAAGTGTTAATCAATCCGGAAAACATTGTTTTCAGTTTAAAAATCCCACTTCCTCAGAATTTCTTCGGAATATTCCGAGGAAATTCCGAGGAAATTTGTTTTTGTTTTTCCTCAGAATTTTCTCGGAATATTCCTAAAAAATTCCGAGGAACACAAACCCTATAATCAAAACTTGTTTTTTCTCATAATTTACTCGGAATATTCCGACTTTTCCGAAAAACACAAACCCTATAATCAAATCGCTAAATCCTATTCCGGAGAATATGTTTTCCTCGGTATTTCATCTGAAAATACCGACGGATAGTGAGTTCTTCGGAATTTCCTCGGAATATTCCGAGGAAACACAAATTTTGTGTTTTCTTGGAATTTCCTCGGAAATTTTTCGGAATATTTCGAGGAACTCATTTTCCGTCCGAACATCCGTCATAATTACAATGTTTTCTTGTAGTGGGCGTGCAGCCTACAAATAACAAAGCAGCTATTTATACTAATCAAAATAGTCTAAACCTAGAGTAAAAAGGAAATTTAACAATCATCTAGTTCTTAATAAGAAAAGGAAAATAATAACTTAAAGCCCAATTAATGGCCATAACAATGGCGGTGAGGGTGATCGTGTGCTGCATCAGGTTCCCTCGGTAGAAGAGGATTCGTCCATGAATGAGGATCCATGTTATCGCCATGAATTCGAGTGAGGTGTTACACGTTGAAGACGTTCGACGTATGCAAATGATCGGGAAAACAAACACGATATGGATTAGGATTGATACACTCCAAAACTTCTACAGGTCCAATCTTCTTGGGCTTGAGTTTATAGTGTTCTCGAAGAGGAAAACGGTCCCTTGTTAGATACACCCACACAAGATCCCCTGGAGCAAAGATAACCTCGCGGCGCTTAAAATCGGCTGCTTTTTTTGTATTTGGCGATTGAAGCTTCAAGGTTTGTTATATGTCAGATTTTCTTTGATTGTAGAAGAGTATTTAGATGCAAGTTTGATTATCAATATAGAAGAACATTCTTCTATAAGTTGTTGAGTATTTTTGCTTGGGAAAGTGTCATTTCATGAGCTTCCAGGAAGAAAACTTGCATGAAAATTTAACTATTGAATAATTTTTTTGTAGCATTAGCATATGCCAGTTAATGGGCATATTGGATAAGGAATTTAATTTAAAAGAAGACTGAAATAGTATCACTAGTTTCTATCTTTGATAGTGAAAAAATCTTCGTTAAGATTTATAACCAAGTGAGTAACGATAAGTCGCGACACCTGGTATAACGCAGTATATGAGCTTATCACTCAAGGGGTGAATACCATAAGGGTTTATTCGGTCTGAAAGAAATGTAGCATATCATTTGACGAAATAATTAGCTTGAGACTTGGTAATTGAGTCTGCTTAAGGGATGAGGTTAAAGTCCATTTGAAATATTTAATGGTGGGATACCCAATTCTCCTCTGATATGGCGTTAGAGGCTGAATTCAATGTGTAGCACATGTTTATATATCATCCCAATGTATGTGTCTGCACCTGCAAAAAAGGGCTGGGTTGAAATTTAATTCTTAATAAATTCTTTGAAAAGTGCATTTGCAGGTGTATAAGTGAAAGTATTTACCTATATGAGTGTGAAGTGATGTCGCTTCAATAAAGTGAGACTTGGCTTTGTATGCGCTCATGAATGGATAGGGACACATGACTTATAATAATGTCAAGTATAAACACTTAGAGTAGTGTGCAAACACGTCTGTGTATTATCTTCATGTGCTCAAAATGGATTGAGGGATTCAATCCGTAGGACATCCTGACTTTCGGGCATTTGGAATGTGTAATACACTAAGATGAAAATTTAATTCTTGGTAACATTTTCATTTATGCATGAGTTTGATATATGTGTTAATTAATTAGTGAATCTGTAATTACACTTAAATGAGAGAAGATTGATGGATATTAAGTGTATCATTGCAACCATTAAAGTGAAACATTGCAATTGTTTAGATGAACAAATACAACTGTTTGTGATTGTAACTATTAACGATGAACCATTGCAACCGTAGATGACTAAAACCTTTAGTGATGAACCTTTGTGACTTTTGACTAACCAATGCAACTATTGGTATTAATGGTTGTAACTTTTGGCTAACCATTGCAACTATTGGTGCTAACCATTGCAACCTTTAGTACTATATATATGGAGTTGTAGACAATGAAAAAATTATAACTTCAATCAGAACTTGTACAACTTGTACAAAGAGTTCATTGTTAGTTAAAAAGAGATAGATTCATTGTTTAAAAGATCATCAAAGATCTTTAAAGAAACACATATAAGCATTAAAGTTCTATTTGTTATTGTTGTATCTTAACCTAAAACAAGAGTGAGAATTTGATTGTTTTATCGTACAAAGGGATTTTGTGTAACCTAAAGTTTGGAATATGGTCGAAATAATCTTAATGAAAAGTGACATCGTGAACGATTCAATCATTATCCAAGTATATAATTCACACCCATTCGGATACCAACCCAAATAACCAACAATCTTAAAGAGTATTTCGACAAGAAGAGTATTTCGACAAGCTTCAAGCTTTGACCAAGCTTCATGTTTAAAGGTTTTGTGTTTTTTTTTTTAATTCTAATTTATTATGTGTGTTTTCAACAAACAACCCTTAGAAATATCTATTTAAAAACTGTTTTTTTATTTAAAATAACTACATTTATTGAAAGAATATGGCCATTTATATTGAAAAATTGTGACTATTCATATAATCATCATTTAAAAAAACAAACTTTAAATTGAAAAGATGTGACTATTTAATTGAAAATATCTATTCATATATGGAGTTGTAGACAATGGAAAAATTATAACTTCAATCAGAACTTGTACAACTTGTACAAAGAGTTCATTGTTAGTTAAAAAGAGATAGATTCATTGTTTAAAAGATCATCAAAGATCTTTAAAGAAACACATATAAGCATTAAAGTTCTATTTGTTATTGTTGTATCTTAACCTAAAACAAGAGTGAGAATTTGATTGTTTTATCGTACAAAGGGATTTTGTGTAACCTAAAGTTTGGAATATGGTCGAAATAATCTTAAAGAAAAGTGACATCGTGAACGATTCAATCATTATCCAAGTATATAATTCACACCCATTCGGATACCAACCCAAATAACCAACAATCTTAAAGAGTATTTCGACAAGAAGAGTATTTCGACAAGCTTCAAGCTTTGACCAAGCTTCATGTTTAAAGGTTTTGTGTTTTTTTTTTAATTCTAATTTATTATGTGTGTTTTCAACAAACAACCCTTAGAAATATCTATTTAAAAACTGTTTTTTTATTTAAAATAACTACATTTATTGAAAGAATATGGCCATTTATATTGAAAAATTGTGACTATTCATATAATCATCATTTAAAAAAACAAACTTTAAATTGAAAAGATGTGACTATTTAAATTGAAAAAATGTACTATTCCATATGAATATCATTTCAAAAGTACATTTAAATTGAAAAAAATGATTATTTAAATTGAAAAGTTTTGACTATTCAAATAGATATTTGAAAAATCTATAAATAATCTATGTCCATGACTTTATCAAAGTAAAATTTTCGCTAATATTATAAACGGTGCAGAATTTCCTCTTCCAAAATTATTTTCACCAATCTAATAAAATCTGGAGAAAAAATATTTTCTAGCAAATCTGATTTTCATAATTATCGGCAATATTGTCGTATATTCATATAACGACATTATGTTGAAGTGAATGCTTTGATGTCGTATATTCATATAACTACATTATGTGAGTATATTCATGGACGTTGAGCATAAATACGTCTGTGTCTTTCTTATGGTTTATGGTATATTCATTATTATTGAACAGAATAACAAATCGGCTGCAATACTGAAATGATATATGTGTATCAGTTTCATCTAATAATTATTTATTTTATTTTATAGATGGAGAACAATATTTTAAAACTATAATAGGGATTTCAAACAATGTCAACAAATGTGTAGTTTCTTTATAACTTTGCCCGTAAACGTTCATAATTTTTTATTGTACCTTTTCGGTTATAATTGTTTCTTGTTTTGTTTTTCCAAATTCGTATTTTTATTTTACTATATATAATACTAGGGGTTATGATTTGACTATAGTTTTATAATCTAGAACATTTCTCAATAGTATTTTAGAAAACAAAATATGCATATGATCTTATTGGATTTATTAATTTGATTGTAGTCTTTGCAAAGTTACTATGAAAGAAATTTAAATTCAAAAATATATGCATGACAATTTGAAGTGTAATAGCTGAATTGTTTATTATTTAATTAAAACTTATTAATTTAAATTATAATTTAGATAATTTATAAATATGGACTTCATCTTACAATGATTATATTAAATTAGAGTTTATACATATATATATATATATATATATATTATGTTGTGAAAACTTTAATTTTCACATTATATATATATATCAATAATTAGATATGATAGTAAATATGCCAAAAAACTTAAATTGATAAATCCATGTTAGTTATATAAACTGTATTTTTTTTTTAATTTGCGTCATCTCATTTAGAATAATATGATTTTTTTGTAACGTTTTATACTATCAGCTTTATATTTGTTCGGTTCAACTCGGGTTACTCTTCAGTTATCGGCTAAAATGGAACCAACCAGAAACCAAAAGTAAATGAAATCGATCTTTTTTTTTTGGCTAGATCTGTAACTGGACCGATATTTTCGGATCAGGTTCAGGTTCGAGATTTATGCTCAGACCTAGTTTTGCATTTGATAGAGAGATGTTATAATAGTTTGATGCTTTGGTCTTTTCTATGTTGATTTCAATGAATTATATTTTGTGAGCGGTGCTTATGATGATAATTTCAAATAATCATAGGTGTTATATTAACCGCTAATTTCTTCTCGCTCAGGATTTGTCAAAATTAAGAAGTTGTGACTATATCAATTTAACCAGTCAGATATATATTGATCGTCAAGATACATTCGAAGTTGGTACGGTGTGTTTTTAATCCTAAATCTTAGTATTAAGAATTTGAAAATTTTGATATTTATTGTTGTTGAGTAATTTGTTTTGGATGATGTAATTATGTGGCCATCTCTATTTGTTAAAAATATTATTTAATGTTTTTATTGTGTTATATCGTAATAGGTGATAGGTTTATATATTTTGTGTTTGAGTTTTTCAATAATATGTTTTGTATATAATAGTAAAGTCTCTGATGTAAAACATATTAAATTTCAATAATTTTGCATTTGTTGTTTTATGATTAACAGTTTAACGTTATAAATTGTATTTTATTTTTTTATTTAAATTATTTGAACATTATTATTTGAGATGTTTTGTGTCTCTCTCCATATTTTGACATTAAGCCGTCACTATCTATGTATTTTGTTTACCTTTTATGTGTGCTTTGCTTCTCACCCTCGCCAAGAAATACTCATCTCTGTGTGTTTGTTCTTCCTCATATTGTTTGTTATTTGTTATAGATTGAGTTTATAAGTTTCATGTTGTGTGGTTGTTACTCACAACGTTATAGGTTGTTTCGGTCAATATTGGCTGCTCCTTTTCTTACTTAGATTTTTGTTGATGTTAGGAAGTGCATCATCTTAGGTTGGATCAGAGTCTAGTCGTCTTTGATGTTGATTTCTTCTTCGTTAGCTTACCGTCGATAATTCTTGTTCGGTTGCTTATCAAGATCTGGTTTTTGATCATCAGACTACTATGCTATATTTCATAGTTTGAGGTTGGCTCCACGATTTGCTGATTTCATCACTGATCGCATCTCTAATAGCTCTCTATTTTGCCAAATTTGCGACTCCAGGTTTAGATAGTGTTTTTTTCGTGTATGCTCTGTAGATTTACAATATTGTGTCTGGTCTCAAGTTTGAGTTTTGGTTTCTTGGTGGTTAACTTTCATTCTCACTCCTTCAAGTTGTATGTTTAGTGTGCGAAGTTAGATTCTCAGAATTTTGGTCTTTTTTATCTAGAGTGTTGTGGTTCTCCGCTGGTATGAACATTTTTTCTGTGCTTGTTAAGTTTGTGAGATGCTTTGTACATCTTAGCTGGTGGCTGCGCTTATGATGTGTTAAATATTTGTTTTCTTGTTTCATGGCAATTTTTGTCTTATGTTGAATATTCTTGCTCTAGCACGTTTTTTTTGGTTCTTTGTATTGGTCTTTGATCGTGTTTCTTTGTATTCGAAAGATGATTTGTCTCGGAGTTTATCTTTCTACTCTTTTTCGACATCTCCTTGTTATAACCAAAACATTATATAATTAAGTGAGCTAAGTTAATTTTTGTTCTTGATATCGTTTCAGTTCTAAACATTTACTTAGTTAGGTTGTCTTTGGTATTTTTTTTTCTATGATTATAGAGATTTTTTGTTTCGACCATGAGCTGTGTTTCTATTTTATTTTTATTAACTTGGTCAATATTAAAAATATATAATTTGTAAATGAAATAATAGAAAATAGTAATAACTACTAAAATAGTGAAGTTTATGTTATTTTTAGTTGTGAATTAATAAAAAATTTAAATTTTTTTATATTACTTTATTTATTATTGTATTTATTTTGTATTTTGTAATTAATAAAATGGATAATCAAACTTAAAAAATGATGATTATTGTGAAAAATGATTAGATATTTCACAATTAGAAAGTGTTGAACCAAATTATAATAATCTAAAAAAAAGACCTAAAATGTAAAAAGATATAAAAAGAGGACACATGTCAACAAAACCCCCATTCACATGTTCAAAGAAGAGAGAAAAGTCTATTATATATATATACTAGGGGTCGGCCCGCCCTTCGGGCGGGTAAGTTTACGCTAAAAAATGTTTTATTTTGAAATATATTTTAGTACTTATAAAATATTTAGAATTTTACTTTGTATTGAAATAATAATATAATATATTTTTATTCTAAGATCATACTGCAAATTAATTTATTAAATTTTTTGTTTTGAATTGAAATGATCACTAACATTTTTTTCCTACATTAATAGGCGTATGTCCGTGCTTCAAGTAGAATATTGTGTTTTATTGTTGTTAAGTATAGTCTATATGATGTAGTTATTTGATCGTTTTTATTTGCTAAAAGTATTATTTGGTATTTTGTTTGTGTTATGTAGTAATAGGTAATACATTAATATATTTTGTGTTTATTTTTTCAATATTGTGTAGTAATTATCAGTGATGGAGTGAACATCTGGTGTAAATCATAATAAATTTCAATAACATTGTATTTATGTATGTGTTGATTATAAAATTAAAGATTTTAGCGTCAAATTGTATTCTATTTTTTAATATTTTTGAAAATTATTCTTTAAGATATTTTTTTTACCATTTCTCCATATTTTGACATTGAATCATCACCATCTATGTATTTTGTTTACTTTTCTATGTGTAGGGTTTTCACCATCACCATCAATGCTACCTCTATGCTCTTGTTCTTCCTCGCATTCTTCGCCTCAATTATATTTGTTGTAAATCTTACTTATGATTTCCATGCTGTGAAGTTGTTTCTCACAACATTTTATAGGCCGTTCAAGTCAATGGCTCCTCCTCTTCTTCTTAAGATTTCAGCTAATGGTCCTTGGATTAGGTCAGAGTTAAGTCATCTTTGATGTTGTCTTCCTCGTATTTGGCTTACCATTGATAGTCTGTGTTCGTCTTGGTTTTCAAGATCTGATTTTTTATCTGACTTATATGCTCTCTTTCATAACTCGAATATGATTCCACAGTTTGCTGATGTCGTTTTGTCTCTCCTTCTCTCTTTAATTTTTAATCTCATTGTAGCTATCATAGCTGCTTGCATCTCTGGTGGTTTTCCCATTCGCCATGTTTATCACTTCATGTTTGGATAGTATTTTCCTCTGTATATGCTTTGTGGGCTTTGAAAATTATTTATGGTCTGAATTCTAGTTTTTTGGTGGCTTCTTTTTTTTCTCCCTCTGCTTGTTTTCTTCTTTCTCTGCTTCCCTCGTTATACTTGTGCAGAATTAGTTTTTTGGGACTTTGTTCCCTTCTATCTAGAGCTTTATGGTTCTTTGTTGGCATGGATGCCTCGTGGTTGTTTAGTTTGTGAAGTACTTCTTACCTCTTAGCTAATAGTTGTGCTTCCGGTGCTTAAGGCATTGTCTTCATGTTTCGTGGTGACTTTGACTTTTCGGTGATTATTATTTTTTAGACATGCTTTCTTAGTTCTTTGCTTTAGTTTTTGATCGCGCTATTTTGTGTTAAGAGGATTAATTGATTAATTAATCTCAAACTTTACATTTTTACTCTTTTCTAACCTATGCTTACTCTGGCCAAAACACTATAAGGTAATGTGTGGTAAGTAGTCTTTGTTTATGATCACCTTTCAGATTCAGACATTTATTGAATTAGTGTTATTATGATATTATTTTCTCTATAATTTTGGAGGTTTTAGGTTTAGATTTGTGTTGTGTTTTAGTTTTTTCTTCTTAATTTGATTATTTTATAATAATAAAATAGTGGAAGTTTATGCTATCTTTAGTTTTGAATAAATTAAATTTTAAAATATATTTATATTATTTTATTTATTTTTCATTCATCTTGAATTTTAGTGAGTAGTAAAATAGATTATTCATATGATGGTTAATGTGACAAAGATTAAATATGATGAGTTGCATATAGAAGTCATTTGTGTACATTGGAGATTAAAATTATGATTAAAAGTTTTAGGGTCAATCCATAAAGAAAAATGCACAATTAAAAAGTGTTTCGCCGAATTATACAAATCTTAAAAGAAAAAGATTTAAAATGTAAAAAAAAAATATGAGGACGCGTGTCGCAAAAGCCCCCTTCCACATGTCACATGAAGAGAGAAAACTTAACTTTATATATATATATAACGATTAAAAGTTTTAGGGTCAATCCATAAAGAAAAATGCACAATTAAAAAGTGTTTGGCCGAATTATACAAATCTTAAGAGAAAAAGATTTAAAATGTAAAAAAAAAGAATTATGAGGACACGTGTCGCAAAAGCCCTCTTCCACATGTCACATGAAGAGAGAAAACTTAACTTTATATATATAGATTTTAATAGTAAGATAAATATATAATTTATGAATAAATATTAATTAAAATAATAAAATAGTGGAAGTTTATGCTATCTTTAGTTTTGAATAAATTAAATTTTAAAATATATTTATATTATTTTATTTATTTTTCATTCATCTTGAATTTTAGTGAGTAGTAAAATAGATTATTCATATGATGGTTAATGTGACAAAGATTAAATATGATGAGTTGCATATATAAGTCATTTGTGTACATTAGAGATTAAAATTACGATTAAAAGTTTTAGGGTCAATCCATAAAGAAAAATGCACAATTAAAAAGTGTTTCGCCGAATTATACAAATCTTAAAAGAAAAAGATTTAAAATGTAAAAAAAAAATATGAGGATGCGTGTCGCAAAAGCCCCCTTCCACATGTCACATGAAGAGAGAAAACTTAACTTTATATATATATATATAACGATTAAAAGTTTTAAGGTCAATCCATAAAGAAAAATGCACAATTAAAAAGTGTTTGGCCGAATTATACAAATCTTAAGAGAAAAAGATTTAAAATGTAAAAAAAAAAAGAATTATGAGGACACGTGTCGCAAAAGCCCCCTTCCACATGTCACATGAAGATAGAAAACTTAACTTTATATATATAGATATAGATTCTGTTAGGAAGTCAAGTGAATCACTGCAACCATTTAAATGAGTTATTGCAATTGTTTGGAAGAATATTTGCAATTATTAAATGAACCATTATAACTTTTGGTTTTCAGCCATTGCAATCTTTGACATTACAAATAGAAATCTCAATTGATGTCATAGGTTGTGTTGTTTCATTCTAAAAGTTGCATTAATTAAAAATAAATTGTCAAACTATTTATGTGTCTTTTCAAATTCATATTTAGAATGTTTTGTTGAAACATTGTGTCTTTTTAATCTATTTTTAAAATAGTTACAATATTTCAAAAATGTCTTTCTAAAATTAAGGGTTGTGTTTATTCATTTGATTGTGTTGTTTCATCCTAAAAGTTTCATTAAGAATTTGTCCAATTGATGACAAAAAAAAGTTGTCAAATTACATATATTTTTTTTAATATCACCTCTTTTTTTTGTCAAACAGCATCATCACTTATAAAATGTATTAGTTCTCAGAATTATTTTTTTAATCAGATTATAAAGGAGTTAAAGTATCCACAAAATATGAAAATTTGGCTTTAAACATATAAGATCTTTGAAAGGTTGTATGTTTTTATTTAAGTAACTACTTAAAAACAAATTTTATAAAACGTTTTCATTAAAAAAATATGGTTTATTTGTTATATATAAAATGAATTACCGTGCGATATCACACAGTTTCATTACCTTGTAACTATAAAAATAGATATAAATAATATTTTAAAAATTTTAAGCATTTTTAGATTTTTATTATTGTATTATTTAAAATCATATTTGAACAGATTTACTTTACTGATGATGCATAATTTACACTTGATTTAGAAAGAAATTGTACTCAAGTTCCACATGAATACACTTGATTTAGAAAGAAATTTAAAAATCATTAGTTCAAAACCATTTCCCCCAGCTTCTATACAACATTGTACATGTTTATCAGCAAAATACACAAGATTTATTTTTAACTTCACCACTGAATGTAAGAGAAATAAATACAAATCTCCTGCAAAATCGACATTGCACAATGTCAGACTGTCAAGTAGGGAGGGGCAAGATCATCAAGTTTCTTCTTATCAAACAGACTCCCAGCCAAACTCCAGCATCAATCTCATACAAAGTTTTAGGGTAGGTATTTTCTTCTGGGTGTTGTCCCAAAACTTAAAAGAAGTCTTTAAACATTTTAGAAGCTGCAATAATGCATTGTCTCTAAAAATAACTTGATCAGATCAACCAAGTCGATTCATACATATTTTTCAGATCATTGATCATTCTGAGTCTAAACTTAAAAGACTGGAAACAAAAGGCTATAACTAGATGGATTCCAAAAGACTAACAACTAACAACTTTGATTAACAGATACTTCCTCAGAAAAACCTAAACTAGAGGGAAATCTAAAATCTAGCTCCAGCTTTTCAACAAGCTTCTCCTTGTCTGGTTATTGGCGAGAGGAAAATATCACTGTATGGATGATCTTGATTAACCTCCAAGTAACCTTTCGTCTTCAACACCTTCGAACAAAGATTTTTTAATTGACCATACATCAATCAACTCAGAGAGTTTCCGAAGCTTGAAAAACCCCAATCAAGATAAAACAGAAACCAGATGTGACATTACCAAAGTCTCATAGAAGAGTCTTGCACTTTCCTTCTGAGTTCTTCCTCTGCACAGCTGTAATAAACTTGCCTTCTCTTCTTCTCCTTTCTCCCTCTGCTCCAGAAACGTCTTCTCCAGGAAATTTGCCACATTCCTGTACAATCCATAGTCAGTAAATCTGGATATTTATCTGAAAATATACGTGAAGAAACTGCGATCAGAGGTTTGAGTCTACCAACCTTGCTCTTGCTGACCATGTCTCTGCAAACCAGTAGCATACAACGTAAGAACACAGTACAAAAACACATCAACATGTAACAAACTATATAATGGTTGCCATTCTTAGGAGAAGTCAAGAAGCCAGTTTACCTTGTTGCAGGTCCTCTGTTTCATTCACCTGCTGAAGCAGAAGTAAAAACAAATACTGTATGAGTGAAACTATTTATTGAAGGGTTCTTTCGCTACTGTAAGATATGATCCAATGGAAGAGTACCTCCTCATTCATCAAAATAGCATTAAGGTCCTTTCTATCCTCGCAAAATTCTGATGGGGACTCGTCAAAGAAGGTGGAGGACTTTGCAGGTCTTGTTTCTTGTTCACAGGGCTCAGGGTCCTCGAAATATCTATTCGACATTGATTCTCTCACAGGCGTTTCAGGAGCAATCTCTACTCGTTCAGAGACTGCTGGTGTTTCTGGAGCAATGTACGTTGGCTCTGCAATCTTCATTGGCGTCTCTGGAGTAACCTTTGTTTGATGAGCACTTTCAGCAGCTATGGAACTAGCTGACACCGTCTCTGGAGCAGTAGCCTGAGGAGTCTCCATTATTTCCCGACCACTCTCAGGCTGCTCTAAAGGAAAAACATCCCCACGGCTTCTAACTGTTCTAAGAGAAGACCTTTTCATTCGCTTAGCGGTTTTAGCAGGTTTAGTAGTTTCTGTTGTGTTCTGTTCTTTATGCTTGATGGGTTGATTAAAAAGTAATTGGAGGTCCAAAGAACCATCTGTGATAGGATTACAACAATCAGCAAACAAAACAATACAAAATTTGAAATAAAGGTACATCAAAATTCTGAAGTTTCACTTACATGGAAACAAAGGCTCCCAGTAACTTCTTGAGGGATCAGCAAGACGTTTAATTCTTCTCTCAGGATCGTCAGTGTGAGGGACCTTTTTCCGTTTTTTAACCAATTTACTTGAGTCTTCTATCATTTTCTTCATAACTCTACAATAAAAGTGAAGAAACATAACACACGTGTATGGGAACTCTGCAGATGAATATAACAAGGTGACAAAAAAAAGTTATCTTACTTGTTTGGGATTATCACTTCATCATCTATAAGATATTTTCTCTTCAGTGAAACCCGAGAAGACTCCTTTCCACCAGGCGTGGTAATGATGGAGAACTGATGGCTTGTTTCCCCTGTAACTCCAAGTATAAGATAACACATTAAAACACACTACTAAATAAAATTTCTGGGAGTTCTTATTTCTAATCAGTGTTAATCATTCAACCTTGAGGGATCTTCAGCCGTGAAGGTGTTTTGGGAGTAGCAGCAACTGGCATATCTTTAGCATTAGACCCTTTACCCTCCTCTTCTGAAAAAGTCGTGTCAGAGAGGAAACCTTTCTCATTGTATCCAGCTTTATTCACTTCAGGAGTCTCAGATGGCTCTTTATGAAACAGATTAGTGTCTGTCATTCCCTCATCAGTATGGCCTCTCTGTTTCTCTATGCATTCAGGCAGATCTACATTTTGACCCACAGATGCTGGTTCTTCGCGTTCCATGTCGTCTGATTCTGGATCCTCCCCATGCCTAGATGCATTCTGCTGGTCTCTGGATGACTTGTTAGACTCTAGTAGTTCTGCTTCAACAACTCTGACTGATGCTTCTCCACTAACATCTCTGACATTTTCTGCATCTATGTCCATATCATGGGCGGTCTTACTGCAATAGCAGATATACAAACAAGAGAAAGTTGAGCATGTGTCTGTTGATTACATCTTAATAGACCCAAAAGATACCATACTCACTGTTTAGTATCAGTGTGATGGGCAATGAAAGTTTCATGAAACGTAAAGCCGAGGTCCTCCTCCTCCTCCATGTCGAACTGCAACACAAAATAGTATCTTCATTACTAGTGAATGATGATACTCAGTATTCTATCAGGTAAGAAGCCATACCCTTTCCATATAGTACTGGTCCATGCTCTCCGTATCCCGACCAGCATCTCCATCTGTTTCATCACAATGCAGTGGTTTAAATAAATACATTATGAACTTGAAAAGTGTTTCTAGTACTAGTAATTACCTTGTTTAAGTGTAATATCTTCCTGCGGCTTAACATTGTCCCTGAGAAGAAGGATAAACAAAAAAAAGGTGAGACTATACTTAACTGATACTTTGCAGTACAGGATGATGAACAAGTAAAATACCAGTGAGAATCTTCCAAAACCCCAAGATCAAAAGCATCAAGTTCGAAACACTGAGGCAAAGCAATTGAAGATTCAGCAGCAGAAGCAGGTAAAGGCACATTAGTGTTGTTATCTCTGTTCTTCTTATCATTAGCAACAAACTCCTTAACACCGATCAAGGCAGTGTTGCAATCATGGAACAAAAAGTCCACCTTCTTGGAATATATTCTAACGAGACCAAGAAGAAGATAGGCTAAGACTCTGTATGTCAAAGCGTCCAACTCCTTTAGCAAGATCTGGTCTGTGAGAGATCCAAAAGAACACATCATAAAGCTGCAATTTAAGTACAGAGGAAACAAAAACACTAGAAACGATGCAAACTAAAATGTTTTATAGCCAAAAAAAAAGCCAGCAGCTGTAATAAGGCTAAATTAAACCTCAGACTCTGTGGTTCATTTCAAGCATTCTAGCAAACAACAGCCAACACAGAAAAAAAAGGATCCAAAAAATCAAATCAGCCAAGCAAATGAAGTCAGTTGAAAAACGAAACCCTAAGTCTCTATTTCGGGTAATTTTCACACTAAAGCCCCACCCCGTTTCAGAAAAGGAAGAGAGAAGGGAAGCGGAGGAGACAAACCAACGGAGGAAGGAATATGAGTGTCTTTGACTTGAGATTTCTTTAGCTTCTTGGCGAAATACGCTGCCACCCAAATCGCTCCTAGAGGTCCCTTTCTGGACACGAGGCTCTCCGAGTGAAACATTTTGATTATCTGATTCTCACTAACTTCCCCAGATTTTAGGGGTTTTATAGAAGAGCAAAAGCTTCTTTGATACTGAAGCAGCGAGGAGGGAGATGCTTAAATTGAATACTAGAAAAAAAAAGAAGTCCATGATGGGGTGTACGGAACAAGCTTCTTAAAAACCGAGAAATTAATTTTATTTATCAAAGTTACGCTAAAATTTACTGACATTTGACCCAAAAAATAAAATTTACTGACCAAATTATTTTTACAAACACCAAAACGCATTTTATGTTTTGAAATCCTTGCAAAAATTAAAGTTAATATTTCGGTAAATGTGGATAATTGATCAACCTCAAAAGAGCGGTGGTAAGAAAAAGGATTTTCTACCGCTGGGTCATTTTGTACAGCACGTGTTTAGGTCAGAACCTACGTGGCACTTAAGTGATAGCGACCATTTTATCCAACGTGGCACTGCCAAGACTCTCAGAGTAGGCCATTCTGAGCTCAAATTTATCAATGTCTCTCATCTTCCGTCATTGGTTCGATTCCTCCGTGAATATAATCTCTGTTGGTTCTTTCAACTTATGATTTTGTTATGAGTTCTTTGATTTTTTTTTTTTTTGATTTTAAATTTCCCAAATCATGCAATAAGAACGAAGGTTATCAGTAAATAAAAAAATGATTCTCCAAAAAATCGTAGAGAAACATAAATGTTTTTTGGTGATGAAAAAGTAAGATCAATATTAACAATGAAATTACAATTTTGTGGACGGTTTTCTAACTACTTGTTTTCATATATGGATCTACTATCTCAAAAAAACGATTGTAGATGAAATCATGAGATCAAATCCAACCATTATGGGTGAATGTGAGATTTTTTTTTTTAATTTAAAGTCGTTAACGAATCGATACTATACATCCGTAATGGTTCAATTTGATTTCATGATCTCATCTACAATCGTTCTTTGAAATTTCAACTTTAATATTAATCTTGTTAAGATTTGAGAAAATGTTTGTGAGAATATGTTGTTTTACTTCTTATTGCTTACACCACTATATATAGTGGTTCATACAAGATGGAGTCAAAGGAGAATTGATTACAAAGATACTCTACATAATGACATGGTCAAAATTCATAAAGATTAAGGTTGAATGGATTTTCCATGTGGCTGGATGTAAACCTCCAATGGACTCTAGTCTTGAATTTGTATGGTCTAGGTTATTGACCATCTAATTCATGATTCATAACATATCTTACTTTTTCATCACCAAAACGCATCTTTGTTTCTCTACGGTCTCTTGCAGAATCATCTTTTTATTTACTGATCATCTTCACTCTTACTATAGAATTTTTGAAAAAATGTTAAAATCAGAAAAAAAGTAAAAAAACTCATCACAAAATTATAAGTTGAAAAAGTCTTTTCTTCTTGCTTTGTTCATTGCGGTATTACGTATATATAAGATAGAAATAATAGGGCTACCTAATAATAGAAGTTTACATATTATGTCTCTTTAGAATTTAGTAAATGCGCCATGCGAAAGTATAATACTCTACTCTTGCCAACCAAGTTGAGAATCGTCTGCTGTTTAAGGAACCAATATTTTACTGTCCAATGATATAAAATATCTTTAATATATTGTAAATGTATGGTACTTTTGATACGTGGATGGCTAAAATAGAAATCTAAATCGATGGATTGTTGCGTTCTATGGAAGAGGAAGCTCAATAAAGTTAAGTTTCTAAATCATATTAACATTTTGGAAGCACCGTATCCTAATAATTAAAGTTTAAAGGTTTATACACCAGATTTAAGTTTCGAATCCCAAACTATACAATTTCTTACAGATCAACACATAAAATTCAGGTTACAAGTCACCGAAAAAACAATTTATTAATTGAGACAACAAAAGAAATTTGAACGTTGTTTTGATAGGGGAATCACGTTTTGGTATAGTTGCTGCATCTTGGGATTCTCCAGCTAATGTAGCAGGTACTGGATGGTCCTTGAAAAACAAAGAATTTACTCGAACAAGGTAGCTCTTCGTTAAATTCGTTAAACCTAACTATTACTCTTCTATAGGTGGAAGCAGCATTCACAGCAAATAAGTAGTTTTTTCTGTATGCTGATATAGTATTACTTGGAGACTTTAAGCGGATGATTGATGAACTTAATCAACTATCTACAGTCGTAAGAGTGGGCATGCTCTTTGTGGAATGAAGAACGCAGATGGCAAAATGGTCATGTTGTGCTCTTACCAAAACGGAATAGTCAGCATTTGTGATCTACCATCACAAAGTGAAACTTAGTCCTAGAATCTCTCTAACTCTAAACTTTGTTTCTTTTTTTTGGGGGGGGGGGGGGGGGGGGGTTATGCCACAGTTTCGAAGAGAGGAGAAATATGTCCTTTATGAACACACGGTCGGGAGAGGAGAAAGATGTCCTTTATGAACACACGGTCGGAACAATCACAATTGGTCCTGAAGGATATTAAGTGGAGACAAGAGTGAGAAGCTGCGTGTTTGAAGCTTAGCTGGCACCAAAGGTTAGTCATCTTTTACAAATTTCTACTAACTCTTTAGTAACTTGATCACAAGAGAATTTGATTTACTTCTGTATTATATACATTTTTGGTTCAAATTAGTTATAAGAGGTTCTTTTACAAATGACTCGCATATAACAAAAAACGAAAATATAACATCAAAACTAATAGAAAATTTCAAACAGATATGCAAATGTATTCAAATTACTTTTATTCAAAAAAATATAGAGCTTTACAAGTAGAAAGTACAAATGTACGAAACAACAATATATGTTTTTTTTTTGTGGGTCATGAAGAAAGAATGCAAGCAAAACTGGACAGAATAAATATCACAAAGAATGGGAGAAAGAACACACATAATCCAAAGATGATGCAATCACTCACACATAAGCAAAAGGTAAAGAAGCTTCTTCGCTTTTACTTAGGTTAGCTTCTTTTATCGCAGCTTTCCACTTTTGTGTTTATCCAAATGAGGAAACGCTTGTAGAATGTTATAAGCCCTTAGATCTTGCCTTGTTAAGATTCCTATCACAGGAGACATCTGCAAAAGAAGACATAAAACAAAGTTTTTAGTAGTGTTCTTGAAAGATTGCTACTTAAAGAAAGAAGGGGGACTTACTCCAGAAGCTTGAATCTTGGGAACAATCAGCAAATGTCTGAGACCGACCGATCGGAAAAGCACCAAAGCCTTAGCCACCGACATACTTTGCACCACTGTGTAAGGTGTAGTGTTGGTCAAAGGATGAAGATCAACATACATTTGCATCTCCGAGCTTGTGATTGCAACATCATCAAAATTATCTTCTCTCTCGGCCAACTCCACCGGTGTGAACTTTTCTCTAACTTCCCAGTCTTCAGTCCTTCTCTTCTCATCCAAGAACCATCTCTTCTTCAAAACCTTAACAAGATGTGCTCTCAAGATCAACCCATGAAGCTCTGTAGCATCACCATCCAACACCGGGAAGGCGTTATGCGTTGTGTTCCTTAGTGCATCCACTATATTAGCAACCTTTTCTACTCCGCGAAGCGTAACCACCGGAGGCTTAGCATCACCAAGCTCACCTACAGTGAGATTCCTCATCCATGGCTCCGGATTTGCTTCCAAGAACGGTAAGCCCTTGAGATGGAGAATGATCTCGTAGATACTGAGATTGAAACTGTCTCCAACTGTTTTAGCAATGAGAAGCACAAACATTGTAATGGGCAACAAAAGAAGGTTGTTGGTGAGCTCAAGGAATATAACACAGAGAGAAACAGTCATTCTCATGGAACCAGCCATGAGCGAGGCTGCACCAAGAACCGCGTAAAGCCCCTGATCGATCTTTGTGTAAGGTCCCATCACTGTGCCTAGCATCCGACCGTAAGCAGAACCCATGAGGATGATCGGTAAGAAGAGACCGGAAGGTGTGGCTATACCGAATGTGATGAGCCCCAAAATGCAGTAGAGGCCAAAGTATATCCATAGGGAAACCATACCAAACTCATTAGGAGTGTTTGATGAGAACACGTTTCTGACTGCATCATCATTGGTTGTGAGAAACAGAGTCGCTAGGTCGTTGTAGTAACCGTTGGGGCAGTTGAACTGCTTGAAGTTCCCTGATCTTCCGTTTGTTGGACATGCCTCGTCTATCGAAGGGTTACAAGGCTTGCATTCCGCTAAGAAAGGAAGGCCATACAAGCAAAGTGATGTGAAGAGAGACACCGAAAGACTCAGAAGCACCTTGTGGATCTTACCCTTCCTGCACAAGTAATGATCAAACCAAAGTTAAGTAAATTGAAAAATAAAATTTCTTGCCTCTCAAGCGATCACTTACTGATTGATGAGATTGTAAAGACGAAGGACTTTGTGAAGAAGGTGATTATACAAGCTTCCAAGAATCCCACCAATGACACCAATCAATGTAACAGGGATTATATCCACTGCATGGTACCTAACCTCAACATGACTCACATCAAACATAATGAGTCCTCCTTTACCGAAGAGACCGCATTTACCGGAGTTGCAAATCTCTATGAAGGCTCTCAGTACAACCACCACAACAGCTGTACTGAAGAAGGTTCTCCATAGAAGAGCGCTCCTCCACCACGTGGCAACTTCCTCAAGAGCGAATAGAACTCCTCCTACTGGTGATCTGAAAGCTGCACATACTCCAGAGGCAGATCCGCATGTGATAAGATCTCTTCGGTCTCTGTCGTTGTTGAAGTAACGAAGCCATCTCCATTTGATTCTATGGTTGTCTGGACCACCTTGACCTAGCAAAGAAGCTATGCAGCTTCCGATGTGAACCAAAGGACCTTCTTTGCCAAGATCAAGTCCGGCTGCAACTGCTCCAATACTTCCAACAATCTATATTCCAAAATACATCAAAAAATAATCCATGAGTCAAACAGTTAATAGATGGTGCTCATGAACGTTCTCACAAAGGTTTAGGAAACAAACCTTAACGATCATGGTGGTGGCACCAAACATATTGGGAGTGTCAATGCCATTAAGATAAGCTTTGATCTCTGGAATCCCAGGACCAGCAGCAGTAGGAGCAAAGACAACAACAAGTACTGTCGCCACCAAAGTCAGACCCAAATTCGCACCCGTAAAGACCAGCAGACCTGTTACATACCTATTTCAAAATAGACTTGTCATACACGTTAACTCAGTTTCTTGATCTTAGATGTTATTTTTTTTATTTAATTAGTCAATACCTGTCTTGAGCGATATAGTGGCCGACGGCTAGGAGTTTGTAACCGGCGATGTTTTCGACGGCGAGGTTGATGAGAGTAGCTATGAGACCGGTTAAGAGACCAACAAGAAAAGCTAATGTCCATTTTGCGAATATGTACTGCAGCACTTGTGCCTTTGATCTGCTTCTCCAGTCATGCTTGAACAGATCATTCTCGTTTATTCTGCAGCAATCACAAATTTTTATTTTTATTTTTAAAAAAACTCTTACAAAATTTCATGTCTCTATCACTGAATACTTTCCTTCTTTTTTTAAAACAGATAAAACTGAAGAATCTGAAAACAGAGTAAAGAGCAAAACTTTATGAGATCAAGACTAATCATACAACTTAACAAAAGGTGACCCAAGTTCTTGACATCGATTTTTTTTTAAAATTTGGCCATTGGTTGCTTGCGGAAAATTGAAGAAGTGAGAGAAATTAAACTTGAAATATTTTACAACAGTCCATGTGTCTGCATCATTGATATATACATCAAATTTTTATTTATTTTATATAAATGAAGATAATCTGAAAACAAGCGAGTAAGACTAGTAAGATCTACAGAGAGACTGAGATCAAGAATCAAAATCTTTTAGGTAAAGAAGACATACTCATAGTCTAAGCTCTCGATGTGTGAAACCTTGGTACCGACCAAAGCAAGAGGAGTTGACGAAAGAGTTCTATGTCTCTTAAGGAGTGGCTGGTTCATAGTGTTATTCTCTGGATCTGCTTCTTCTTCTCCATTGTAATTACTATTACTAATCTGTAAGTTTCCATCTTCATCCATGAAGGATAACTCTTCCTATCTCTCTTATGATAGTATGACCACCCAAAGAAAGAAAGAGAAGAAAAAGGAAAAAAAAAAGGATTTTGGTTGGATCTTCAAGAGCTTTCTCTCTGTCACAAAATCACTTTTGGTTTGGATTTCTCTGCGTGTTTTGTCGTTTTAACTAGAGGAAGCACTTTTGCAAAAGCTTTATAGATCTCTCTAACATACAGACGCAACATGATGCATGCATCTATATGTAATGTTTATATGTACACACATAGCATAACATTTAATTTAAAATTTTATTTGTTGTGAAGAGTCACGCAGTGGGTGGATGGGTGCCATATGCGTTTATCACTAGAGATAAGACAATCATTATTGGCCTATATAATATATAGCCAAAAGAAGAAAGGCAATTTACGGCATATGTTGGGATATAAAAAGAGAAAGAAAAATCAATTTGTGTTTTTTTTTTTGAGAAAAAAATCAATTTGTGTTTTGATGCAGATAAATATTTGGAATATTTCCAAATATTTGATTATTTACTTATTAATTATTTAGATAGTTATCTTTATTGTTTTAGGGTTTTTATGGATTTCTTATATATAGCCGTCTAGGCTTAAAGTTGTATTCAGTTTATGATGAATTTATAAAAGAGAGATTTCGATACGAGCTTTATAGCACGGGAAAGGGTATTTCCAAACCCTAAAGAGGTTCTTATGAATCACTGAGAAGAGTATTCTCAACCCTAAGAGCTTTTAATTAAGCACTGTGAAGAGTATTCACAAAACCCTAGAAGCTTCCGCTACATCAGTTGGTATCAGAGCCTTGTTCTTTTGATTTCTCAATTGAAGACGATTCTGGATGTCATGGTGAGTATTAGCATCTATCCTATCAGAGCTGCGTTCGTGAACTTCGTTTGATCAAGATTCGAGGACGAATCTTCTCCAACCCGGAGAGAATGATGCAGATAAATATTTGGAATATTTCCAAATATTTGATTATTTACTTATTAATTATTTAGATAGTTATCTTTATTGTTTTAGGGTTTTTATGGATTTCTTATATATAGCCGTCTAGGCTTAAAGTTGTATTCAGTTTATGATGAATTTATAAAAGAGAGATTTCGATACGAGCTTTATAGCACGGGAAAGGGTATTTCCAAACCCTAAAGAGGTTCTTATGAATCACTGAGAAGAGTATTCTCAACCCTAAGAGCTTTTAATTAAGCACTGTGAAGAGTATTCACAAAACCCTAGAAGCTTCCGCTACATCATGTTTGAATGAATCTTCTACGTAGTACGTACTTCGTAACTGTATTTTAACGTGAATGCATAAAATTAATTTGATAAGAAGAAAATTGGAATTATGGATACAAAGTGTACAAACCCTAGATTAGCTTATATGTTTCTTTATATGAAAGTTAATTAAGGCCAGTGTTGTGTATATATAAATCACTTTGAATTTGACGTAAACTGAAGGACATATTTTTCTTCTAATTTGTCAAACTGAAATAGTTTATTCTTATCCACTAAGAAAGATTATCCATTTTTAAGTTTTTAAAAAGAAGAAGATTATCCATTTTTGTGTGTACAGAAATGGACTAGTATCAAGCTATATATATATGTACTCTTTTTATTCCAATAGAGAAAAGAAAAGAAAATACAAATATATGTGATTTTGACGTATAAGTCGAAGAAGGAATGAATAAACATTGTTATATTATATTCAGTCATAAGAAAACATTGTTATATTAGCTACTGAAGCCAATTTCCCTAATTATAATTATTCACTCTTGAACTCGAACATTGAAGAGTTTTTTTTTGTGGTAAACAGAAAAGTTCTACGTGGATAGTTCCCAAATCCCCGGGTGCCTGCCCTCCATGGTGTCACCCCTTTAGGTTTCATAAAAGGGTTTCTCATTAACATTTTTTTTTGCATTTCACTTTTTTCTGTTGATTGAAATTGACTAACTTTATCATTATTACCAATTTCTAAATATACAATTTATGGAGTATATCTTAAGTAATATACTATAACTGTGTTTTCTTTGTTAAACAATGTTTTATTTGTTTCTTGCACAGACAGACTAACGCTCCATACTTTTCGTTTTGGATTGATAAAGACTGTTGCATGTGGATCTCCAAGGCATTAACAAATTTATTCAAAATATTCTACAATTTGCACTAGCGGACTGTTCTTTATACAATTTTAATTTCAAATATTTGTTTGGGTTGCTTTTGTACACATGGCAGATCATAAAAAGAATTCGACGAAGTTCTTTTAATCTCTTTCATTTCTCATCAAAATAATATGCATGTATTATTTAAAAGAATTCCCTATGCAAATAGTATTATCAACTTAAAAAGGCATAATTGACTTCAAAATAGAAAGATTTGCAAGATTTTTCATAATTCATAAACATATAACTTTTGAATCAGTCATTCGGTTGCGTACTGCCCCAGTGACCATATCTATGGCTAGTGTCAAGCAGACAACTCAGCCATTACATCAGACAGATCAACAAACCTTAGTGACCAATAACTTATAAACACGTGTAATATTACACACTGCTTGATTATCTCAAGATCCAACGTTCAAAACAATTCCGACCCCTGAGGTGATCGAGGCGCCACTTTTGATATTAATTTTCATTGTACGAATATTTTATAGGTAATCATTATTCACCATACACGTGATTATATGTATATATGCTGGCCCCAAAACTTCACTTTAAAATAAATATTTGACCGAATATATAATTAACCAATTCATAAGATTTAAGATTTCGAATGTTTCGATCCATCTCGTATTGGACCGCATTTAACATGAACAAAAATCTCTACATATACTATAATATCTATATGTTTTATAATTATTATAACTGCATCCAATTGAATCGTTTATTTTGTACCGTTCAATTCGATGTTACTATTCAGAACCTTAAGCTTTGAATATTATAATCGTTTCGTCCACACCGCAGTTAACAATAACAAACTTTTTTATATATACTATATATCTATACATTTTTATAATTATAGTTTAACTGTTTGTTCAGCTCAAACCGCATTCAGAGCTTAAGTTTACATGATGCTCGCTATCAAATATTGTGTTTACCATAAATTTTGGCCGGTGGGGCCCATACAGATGAGCATAAGATGTGGCAACTGTGAAAACCATGTGATCCATTTGTAGAGTCCCTATTTGACGATGATCTTGTTTTATTAGACCACAAGTATTTGATCCAACTGGCTGGTCTCATGTATGGTACACGTATCTTGTCGTGCTTCATGTGAGATTTCGATTTTTGCTTTTCGTTTACATTATTTTTTTCTTTCGCCCATGATTAAGATGATGAAACAACATAAAGTCATAATTCATAAACCAACTATAACAAACAAAAGTTATATGTTCTAAGAAAACATAAGTCTTATATAGGAAAGCGGATAAAGTAGACAATGTTTGGTTTAGTTTGATATATGATATGATGTGTATGATCAAGTTTGTTTTTCATTTTCAGCAAAGAAAAAAAGAATTTTTTTTCTCATCGGTTGATACTTATTCAAAATAAAAATGTTAAATAAGTATTATAAAAACTTTAAAAATTATCAAACGAAAGAAAATATAAAGAGAAATCGATAAAGGACCATGGATGATATTATTTACTTGAAATGAAACAAGTCTGATCTCAGAATTCTAAAGTCTTTATCATGATAGTTTTGAAAATTTTGGTATTAAAAAAAATACAAATTGAGATTATCATATCGTTTGAGTATAAAGTTTGACATATATATATATTGCGGATACTGTTATTTTAAATTCGGAGAAGGATAATGAGATTGTAATGTTGAACACGGCGTCGACTCACCGCCTTTGGCCGACCAGATACGTTACACACTTGAGTCTTGCATGTTTGTGTTATGCAATTCCTCGACCTTGGGGATGGGGTGATAGTGACCGATTTTTTTGTTTTAAAAAATTGTATTATTCGTCCACAATTAAAATGAATTATAAATACGGAATTTAATTTAGGATTAGGTACGTTGATAATAATCAGCAAGAGCCCAGTTATTTGTTCATCATTTAATGTGTAATTAGGTATTTTCATGCACCATGTGCAACAATAAAAAATTAAATTATATTTAAAATAATATTATGCTAATATTCCAGATTTTGTTATTTTCCTATCAATATTTTACTATAAATTTTAATTTAGTTTTTTTTTAACTTCATAACTTTTAATCTAGTTAAGCATGAAATTAAGAAAAAATAAACATTTGAATTTATTTTAAATTATATCAAAGATATATTTTAAAACTATAATTTTGGATAAATTTTCATTGTTTCTTTTGTTTATTTATATTAAATCAATTTTTCTAAATTTTCTTAAAAATTATATGAATTCTTTTATAACTATCAAATAAAATCAAATAGAATTTCAAAAAATTTAAATTATAAATATATATATATATACATATATTGGAAATACATGCAGTGTTACAATTATAAGTTTATATTTTGAAGAAAATGTATAGAATCTTAAAAATCTTGTTTAGTGGTAATTATTTTATGATTCTAAAAGTAGTTTATACTTATTACATTATTCAATCCTATTTAAATATATTTATTTTAAGATGATTATGAATTATTCCAATATTCTAATATTTTACCAAAAATATAAATCAACATTAAATATAATTTCCATATCATATTTTTACATTAGTCATTTCATCAATTCTATCATGCCATATCATTTTCTTATTAGGGAAAGTATTTGTAAAGATGACATATGTTAAATCACTTTGCAAATAATGCCTAGGGGATTTCAAAATGCTTGGTTTCAACTACTATTATGTGTAATATACAATGATAATAAACCAAGTAGAACTGGTTTAGTAGTTGAAAGATTTAGTATAAATTATTTTTTAAGTTAGTATAAATTTTTTTTGACAGCATTTGAGTCTTATCACTGCATTTCAGTTACTTGTTACCATCAATAAATATTTACAGTGACAAAATAAATCAGATTTTTATGAGCATTGGGAATTTATCGGGATTTTAGCTCAAAATTGTAACGATTAAATATATATATATATATATATATATACAGTGAAACCTCTATAGATTAATAATGTTGGGACTCTAATTTTTTATTAATTTATCGAAAAATTAATTGAACCAAAAAATCAATTTGGGACTATAAAATTGTATTAATTTATAGAGATATTAATTTATAGATTATTAATTTATAGAGGTTATACTGTATATATATATATATATATATATATATATATATTTATATATATGTGTGTGTGTGTAGTTCAGCAATCTAAAGACATTAAAGAACAACTAGAAATTATAGGTCTATGAAAATTGTTTGATTATGTATAGCATATATTTGACAATGTATATGCAATTTTAACTAATTTTGAATTTTTTTGCATTTCGTTTCCAATGAACACATCAATTACTTATGGTTGGATTTATGATAACGGAATAAGTCTTTATATAAACATAAAAAGACCATTATAATAACTGCTACTCGTTGTCTAACTATGATAATAAACGATATAGCAGTGCATGGAAGAAATCATGTTGCAGAATAATATGTGTCTGCCATCCCGCCATGACACTCATTGTTTGCTAAATTAGCTAAGGCAATATGACCAAATAAAAGCAAGGGTTTAACAAATAATGTTAACCTTATGATTCTCAATAAAAAAATTTAATAAGAAATTTTAATGAATGATATATGTATATATCTTTCTCATGATATGGTCTTATGTTAATATATTTGTTATTTTGATTGTTAACCTTGAGTATACTTGGTAACCAATAAAAATGGTAAACAATGGAGCTTATGTTCTAATGTTTTAGTTGAAGTATAAGTGACTAATGGTGCTCAACAGAGCTTTGAATCTGAAAACAAATTGATACATGTTACCCAATTTCAGATATATATAGGGAAATTGCACTATCTGCCCACCACTTATCCCTTAATTAGCTCAATACCCTAACTCCCCCTCCCCCCCTATGATACCTTTTTCTATAGAGATAAACTTGTCACATCATGTATATTTACCTAATTTCATAATTTTTTATAGAGTTTTCAGCAAATTGACTCAATACTAGCTATCATACCCTAGAGATTTGGTAGGCATGGATATGATAGCTAGTATATTTCTAGAGATTTATTAAAGATCAGAGAGTAATTTTAAGACATGTTGCTGATATATATAAAAATATATATTTAGGCCCTGTTTGTTTATCCATTTAGATGAATTCATTCGGCTGATCCATTTGTGTGCTCCATCTAAATGATTCATTCAAATTTTTGGCCATGTTTGTTTCCCCATTTGGATGAATCATTTAAATGAACCATTTGAATGAATTTTATGTTTGTTTCTACATCTAGATGAATCATCCAAATGAGTTTAATAACCAAATTACATATATACCCATGTTTTGGTTTAATCATATGTTTGATATTAATTTTAACTATACAAAATTTTATTATTCATTCTAAAATATACTTACAATGAAATTATTTTACAATGACGGGAAAATAAAATTTTTCAATTTTGGCGGCAAAATTCAGTTTTTGGTTTTGGTGAAAAACACGTATTTGCGGTTTGAGCGGGAAAACTCATTTTTTACATATTTGACAGGAAAAGGAGTTTTTCATTTTTTGGCAGGAAAACGCGTTTTTCGGTTTTGCGGTTTTGGCGGGAAAACAATATTTTTTGATTTTTGCGGGAAAACAAGATTTTTTCGGTTTTGGCGGGGAAACGAGATTTTTGGCTTTGGCGGGAAAACACGTTTTTTCGGTTTTGGCGGAAAAACGCGTTTCTCGATTTTTTTGTGGAAAAATACGATTTTTGGTTTAGCGGGAAAATGAGATTTTTTTGTTTTGGCGGGACAAACAAGATTTTTTGATTTTTTTGCGAAAAAACGAGATTTTTTTTTTGTTTTGGCGGGAAAATGAGATTTTTCAGTTTTAGCGAGAAAACGCGTTTTTCGGTTTTAGCGAGAAAACGCGTTTTTCGGTTTTAGCGGGAAAACGCGTTTTTTGATTTTGGTGAAAAAACGAGCTTTTTTAGTTTTGATGGGAAAATAAGATTTTTTTTTGGTTTGGCGGGAAAAAAAGTTTTATGATTTTGGCAAGGAAACGAGTTTTTTCGTTTTTAGCGGAAAAACACGTTTTGCAATTTTGGCGGAAAAACGTGTTTTCTGTTTTGACACGAAAATGCATTTTAGAGTTTTGGCGTGAAAACACATTTTTGTGATGTTGGCATGTAAACACGTTTTCGGTTTTTGGCGGAAAACCACATTTTTGTAATTTTGACGGGAAAATGTGTTTTTGGCGTGAAAAATTCATTTTTAGATTTTTGCCGGAAATCGCGTATTTGTGGTTTTGTCATTTTTCGTTTGTTACCAAATGATATTATGTTTAGGTTTGTAATTTGTGAATTACACATGAGGGGTATAATAGACATTATGTCATTTTGAATGAACCATCTTCATTCAAATGCTCCAAATTGGCTCATCTGAATGGACTTTAAATTTAAGCCTAAAGTTTTGAAAATCATTCAAATGAACCATCTGAATAAATTGTACTTTTTGTGTCTAAACGAACAAAAAGCTCATCTCCATTCGAGTGGATCATTTGAATGGAGAAACGAACAGGCCCTTACTCCACGGTGTACCCAATATTTATATATATATATATATATATATATATATATATATATATATATATATATATATATATATATATATATATATATATATATATATATATATATATATATAGCAACATGTCTTAAAATTACGCTCTGATCTTTTAATAAATCTGTAGAAGTATACTAATTATCATACCCATGCCTACCAAATTTTCGGACATTAGGTAAAATTCTATGTTTTAAAACGCGGACCCCTAACTGTCTAAGCGGACGACTAGGCGTTAGACGGAGGTCTACCGCCACAAGTTTTTAACCAGATCGTTCCAATTAATCAGAAGAATTGTCTATGTAATTATAGGAAACTTCAAGATTGCCTTTAGTCACAGGAACAAATGATAGTTTTTACAGCTCTTAAACTTTCACTTGTAATAATATATATATAGGTATATTTTATAATTAAAATATATATAAACTAATCACAACATATATTTCGATTATTTTCTGATTTTTTGGTAACTCGCTAGACCCGGCTTTGCCACCCAATTAGCGCCTAAGGTAGTTAAACATAGGTAAAATCTGTAAACCCATTGAACACAGATTTGTTGGACTAGTCTAACATTTTTTAACACACCAAGTAATTCAATACCCCTGAAAAAAAATCTGAAATATGGAGCAACCAATAGTACTAGAATATGCAAACAAATGTAGAAAACAATCTTAATATTAATTGAGTCAAAAGCAAAAGTTATCTTGGTAATACAATCTCAAAGGAGCAAAAATGCAATAAATTACAATAAATCAGAGAATCCACAGAATATTATTTTCTTCATATGTTTTTTTTTTATTAACCAGGTTGAAGGTTCGAGCTTTCGGCCCTAGTCCACCCACCTAGATCCGGAGCCAGCATGTGTCTGTACTGGTTAAGGCTCTGGACACTCCTCCCTGCGTGGATCGAACCCAGGAGCGCAACACCACCAACGGCTGCGCTTAAACCAAATGGACTACCACATCTGTCGTATTTTTTTCAAATGTTTCGCAAATAAAATGTTAATTATTTTTTTGGCAGAAAAATATTTTCTTGTTTCATGAAACTGTATTTTGTAATTTCATTGATAAGTTACTAAAATGGTTCAGTTTAAGTTCAATTGATTACAGATTTTCTTAATATACTATTAAAGGTTAAAGTATATTTCCTATAGTTTTTAATATATGTGAACATTTGTAGAATGCCACCACTCTTACGGACGACGTAACACTTTTTTCTCTTTTTTTTGTTTTTTTTTTTGCTTTTGACGTAACAATTATTTACTTTACAATATCAAATTTGGAAAGCAAGAGGAAATTAATTTTTACTAGATTTTGCATTAACCTTATACGTATTCAATGTATTCAATGTATTTAGAATAATCACCAAACTAGGAATCTAACAAAAGAAAATATATGTTGCACTTTTAAGGTTTTAATATTTTAAGATATTGCAGATTTTGAATATTCAGAAGAACAAAATGGAGATTGTAAGGATGGCGAAGTTACCATACTTTTTCATATGTTGTCTTCTCTTAATCATTATCTGGTTATTGTCTCAACATCCCTCATGTTCCTCATATATGAGTACCATTAGAGGAACACAATTCTCGCACATTCCACCTGTAAGATGGATATTATGATTTGTGATCACCTTAAGATGTTCATGAATAGATTTGATATTTTGCTGTTTTTGGTCACAGGAATCTTCAGGCTTATCGAGTTTACTAAAAGATGCAGCTTCAGAAGATAATACTGTGATTATTACCATGGTAGATCGAGAATGGGCAAAACCCGCATCTCTTCTTGATCTGTTCCTTGAGAGTTTTCGGATTGGAGAAAGAACGAAACACTTGCTGAATCATTTGATTGTTGTGGCTCTAGATAATCAAGCTCTTCGATATTGTCTTCGTGCCCATCCTCGTTGTTACCTATATAGAAGTTCTGGAAAGAAAATTGGACCTGTAAACCCAGATGGTCTTGTTGCCGGTTGGAATAAAAAGGCTTTGGTGAAAGAGATTCTAGAACTCGGTTACAACATGATATTCACTGTGAGTTCTCTGAATGCCAAGTTTTTTTTTGCTAATCATGTTGTGGAAACTAGAAACATGGATTTAAATTAAAGAAATCATGCCAGGAAGCCGTTTAGATGTTGTTTAGCAATACCAATATAGATGTACTCCCAATGTCACCTAACGTTTCAAATGTAGTTTATTAAATTTCAATCTTTTCCAATTTTCACACAATGCAATCTTTTCTTATACAGAATGTTATTTTTGTCATTAGTTATATTATATCATAAACTGTCTTAATAAATCAATGTTCTAACTACACATTCTATGCACTAGCACTAGAGTCACCTAACCTAAACACTAATTTGCATGAATTTATCTGAATTGGTTGCAGGAAGCTGATGTGATATGGCTAAGGAACCCTCTAATGCTCTGCGATCCACATAATTCAGTCTCAGTGGCTTGCGGGTTCTCATCAAGTGATCAACAACATGTAACAGCAGAAAACACAGGAGGTCTCTTCTATGCCAAGTCTAATGAAATAACCATAGACATGTTCAAGATCTTGAACGTAGAGAGAGTTCTGTATCCTTCAACTGGAAACCAATCCTTCTGCGACATTGTCAAGCGGGAAGATGTAAGTCGTGGGCTTAACATGAAAGTAACGTATTTGGATGACGATAATTTTGTGAGGTTTTGTCAACCAAATAGGCAAAACCAAAGCAAGATAACTACAATTCATGCAAGTTGTTATGATGATACAAAGAGTAAGGTGCAGTACCTTAAGTTGCTCCTCCAAGACCGGAAAATATGACTCCACGATGGAGAATTCAGAGACAGAGGAGATTATTCTCTTAATACTTTATCATTTAATAGAACATTTTATTTTGTGCGATAAGTATGTGAATTCATTACTGGGTAATGGACGAGGAAATACAATAATTTGGATCTAAATCTTGATAAACAGTAAAAATTGTACCCGAAAACCCAAACAGATAAAAAGATTTATAGGTACACAACTTAAGTCTATGCTTTGTAAACATAGAGTCAAGACATTATACGGTTATAGATGAGGAAATTATGGAACTCCTGTTAGCTAAAATACATCACCCATTGGATATAAGATGTGGGAGACAAGCCGTATAGAGCATATCCAAGGCGTGACAAGCGCGGAGGAGACGACCCTGCTCCGTCCTCGCTATTAGGAACCATCTCCAAGAAACTAAATAATAGACGCTAAGTGACCTTGTGACAAAAAAAAAGACGCTAAGTGACCAACTGATGCCTCCGTCACAAATGTGAAGGCCATGAAAGAGCATTGATCAACGTAGGTGGAGATTCAATTCCCAGACTCCGGATACGAGAGAAAAGGTGCAACACCAAAGATTAAAGCAAACAAGCACCGAAGTACGATAAAGCATCCAAAGACATCTTCCTTCAGGAGAACATGAAGCACTGGAGGAGAAAAAAGCTTCTCAAATTAGGCGAAAACGAAGGAAGGAGACTAAACATCACTAAATGGCTCACTTTGGACCAGCTCGGGCGTGTACTCTGAAACCCAGGACCGAATCACCAGTGAAGGGAAATCAGACCACAGATAAACGCCCTGGCTTTCCTCAACACGAACCGTCAGTGAAGAGACATTAATAATAGAACATTATGTGACAAAACATAAGTTCCTTTTTTTTCCTGACACTATTAATTTGTAATCAAACAGTCACAACTAAAATGCGATATATTTTCACTTTATCATGATCACCATATCATGTGCTCTCTAGAAAATTTAAACAATGAGAAAATAGGAGAATCAAGGGCCAACTGTTTCGGGTTTGAATGTTCTAAAAATCAGCTACCAAAACGATTTTATTTAAAATCCGAGCGATTCAAATCGTTTTAAATCATTATGAATTAGTTGAAATTGGTCTAATCGATCAAAATTAATTTAAACATGTTTAATCAAACAATAAAATCAGTGTAAATCCAAAATTTTGTCTTACTTTTTCAGTCTAATTAATTTTCATAATTGATCAAAACAATTTTATAATTACACACAAAACACACATAAAGATTCGACTATATTTGTGAAGAAAATGTAGCCGACTAAGGTTTGACTAACCCGAAAAGAATTATCCGTTTGTTTGTACATACAAAAATCATATTACAAGAAAATATTTATATACCATGTTTTTAAAATCTGTTTTCAACTTTTGAAAATAATTATGTAATTAGTATCAATTTTTTTTGTCAAGGATAATCAATATCATTAAAAGGGGATCATTCATATATTATATCCTTAATGAAATATTAAAATTTTATAAAAATATTTTTAATGATATGACTAACTAAAAAATTTCATTAATGGTATTATTGTCTTTCGGTCTTGTGGGCTTATATTATGGCCCAAATATGTTAACTAGTTAAATGAGTTATGTTTTTATAAAATCAATTTCATATCTCATAATTTTTTTAATACCAATAACATAAATCAAAATATACAATATTTTTAAAAGTTGATATTAGTGATTGAAATTTTGTAATTACACGAGGATAAGACTTAATCAAAAATATTAGTGGTCACTTTATATGTTTAGCAATATTTTATATAATTTATAATTCTTTAAAATTATATCTCTATAATATTATTTGAGAAGTCAGTTTCCTATGTGTCGCGCTCACGTTAACTCTCACGGTGGTTGATTACAATGATATCCTTAATGAATTAAATATATCAAATTTCATTATTATATATTTTATGTTATTTTTCCTTTTTATTTAGTTTTCCTTTTATCTTTTCTTTTTCAAATAACCAATTTGTTTTTAAATTTATAAATTTAAAAACGAAAATATCCTTTTATAAAGTATAATTCATAATAAGGAAAGTTCACAAAATAATCTTTATTTTAAAACTAGATATGAGCCCGTTGCGTTGCAACGTGTTTTGTTTGATGTTTTAATTTAATAAAAATCTAAAATAATACATTATTTTATTATAGTTTAATAATTTTTTTTATATATTTTGTATGAGATTTATTTTATAATTAAATCCTGTTTTAACATATAAGTTCAAGTTAAAATTCATATTTTATGATCATGGTATATAGATAATTTGATATAACCTTTGTAGTTAAGATTAAAGAAAACACTATACCTAAACTTTTAAACTGAACAAAATTTGAAATAAGAAATTGAATTAAAAATAAAAACATCAAATTCAAACACGTCAATGAATTCAATGAAAACATTATACACATTCTTATGTACTAATTTAATGTTTTATTAAATTATTTTTTGAAATTTTATTTTGCTAGGATTTTTTTAAGAAAACATTTTCTTTGATAAATCTCCTTTTTATTTACAATTAAAAATAAAAATAATTTTAAATACTTTTTTTACATTTTTGTTTAAGATTTTAGAAAAGGAAATTACTTTCATATAACCTATTACAATTATCTTCTCTTTAAAATTTCAGAAGAAAATAAATTCATAGCTAAGAATTATTTTTATTAATTAATAAATAAATTTAAAATTGATATTTTAAAATTTGTATCAATACTAACTTTACATTTATTTTGTTAATTAAATAATTTTTAGTATCATGTTAATCATTTAATACTTTCTTAAAATATTATCAAATAAACTTTTACAATTCTCTTTTGGTTAGGAAGTAAAACTATGATATAAAAAAACTAATTATTTTCTTGTAGCTTCTTACAATTATTTTTGTTTCGAATTTTAAAAACATTACTATCAAATATTTTAACAATATATAATTGTAAAAAACTATGCAAGAGTAATTTTTTCGAATATTTTTTTAAAAGATATAAAAGGCTATTTTGTAATGAAAACTTTCTAGTGGACATAGATGAGTTTTAGGCTCTATTTATGTCTTGGTTTTATTTTGCTTGGTTTGTGTTCTTTGATTTTGGTTTCTATCGGACACTATGTATCTCAATTTTCTTCGAGATAAAAAAAAAAATGAAAACTTTCCTTTTCTAAATCTCTTTAAATAAAAAAAAAGATAAAATATGTCACAATATGTTTTAAAATAGTAAAAAATTAAAATTTACTTAAAAAAATATTTTTGCATAGATTGTTTTTTAAAATTGAAATTACTATGAAATATTTTAACAATCTTACAGTTTTCCTTTTCTAAAATTCTATAAAAGAAATGCAAAAAAACTATTTAATAGTAGTTTCCTTTTCTAAAATCCTAAAAAAAAGAATTTAAAAGTAATATTTTGTAACGAAAATTTTCTTTTTTTAAACATCTTTTAAATCATAAACAAAAAAGAATTATATCATATTTTTGACACATGTCACCATCTTAATAAATCTAATGACACATGTCGCAATCATGTTAATTAGTAACTTTGAAAACTATGCTTTATATAATAAAATTATTTATTTAAAAGATAATCTTAAACAACATAATATTTATTTAAAATTATTAAATATATTAACTAATAAAACAAAAATGAAACTAATTATTGAAAGAAACGAGGTCGGATGTACTTTTTTATTTATGTTTCCTTTTTCTTTTTTTAAACTAACCTATATAATAAAGAAAATTTAGAAATTGTTTTAAAAAATATCTTTTATATATAGTGTAATTCAAAATAAGGAAAGTTTACAAATTAGTTTTGATGATTTTAAAAAAAATCATAATATATATTTTAAAAGTATTAAGCATTTTATTTAAAATAACATATTTCTAAAATTATTACAAAATAACATAAACTAAGATATCTTTAATGGATAAAATTTAGTTTGGTCTTTTTTATGTTCCCTTTTATATTTTTCAAATAACATATATGATAAAGAAAATATTTATAAAACTTAAAACAAAAATATTTTCTACACATAATGTGATTTAAAAAAAAGAAAAGTTTAGAAAATTAATCTTGATATTAAAGTAAAGAACTAATATTCCTTTTAAATATGTATCGATTATGTTTTCAGCAATTTTGTACCTATCATCACTTTACTTTTTAAATTAACATACCAACAATTCATATATATATATATATATATATATATACACATCTAAGATGAAAACCAAACTAAAGCAATGAATACAATAAATATGATTTTGTTGAATTAGATTAGAAATATTTATATTTGAATTTGACGAAATATGTGCAACACATTATACCCACAAATGAGTAACATTGTCAATCTATTTTTTAAAATTAAGTAAAAAATAATATATTTTCATTATAAATCAAGTCAACATATTGATAAATAAATATAAAATTCTCAAATAATACTATAAATATATTAACTAACTATTACAATTTAATATACTTATTTATGTAGCTTTGAATCTATCAACACTTAAATGTTATCTAATATATTCAAATAATAAACAAACAGTCGAGATAATCTATATCTAATTATACGTCTGATTAAAATAACATATTGTTATTTAAAATAAACCATGCATATTGATTACAATATAAATAACAGATAACTAAAAAAAAATTATTATAATGTAAATAAATTATTTTAGTGTATTTATTTTCAAATATTTATACCCGTGCATGAGCACGGGAAAATCACCTAGTAATAGCTCAAGTATGAATTTCGGATACAACCATTGTTTAACATATTTACAAACATAAAACGGTTGTGCAACGCATTTTAAATTTTGTCATATTGTACACACTAATACAAACCCGCATAATTAAAACTTGATCATGTCACTGTTTATATATTTAAAACAAAAATTATTAATCTTTATATTAAAAAATAACAAAAACTATAAGCATAAACAATTAATAAAATATACAATAAAAGATAAAATATTACATTAAAATAAATAAATAAATAAATACAAATGCTTGCTTACCAAAACAACATTTAACATCTATCTGAAAAGTGTATATTAAAGGAAATAATAAGTAAATATAAAGTATAAAAAGTAGAAATCTTACATTAAATATTATCGTAATATTACCATTAGATTTAAAAGTAAGAAAAATTAGATTAAGTAAATATACAATATAAGAAATAATAAATAAAAAGAAAATATACAATATAAGAAATAGAAAAATTACATTAAACATCCATCTGAAAAATGTATACCTTTATATTTTTAATATTTCCAAATATTTTTATAAGCAAATGTATAATATAAAAATAAATAATAAGTAAATTTACAATATAAGAAATATAAATATTACATTAAAAATTTATCCTAATATTATAATTTGATATAAAAGCAAGAAAACTAGAATAAATAAATATATAATATAAGAAAAAATAATTAAATATACAAATAGAAACTAAATTAAATATCTAGTTTACAAATATCTATTTAATAAATAATCAGTAAATATACAAAATAAATATTACATTAAAATCTATCATAAACATACAGTTAAACAAAATAATAAGTAAATATGCAATAGAAGAAATATAAATATTACATTCAACATCTATCATAATATTATTATTTAATATAAAACCAAGAAAATTAGAATAAACAAATACAAAATATTATAAAGATAATAAATAAATATACAATATAAAAAATAGAAATCTTACATTAAACATCTAGCTTAATGTTAAAATAAGTAAAAATACAATATAGAAAATATTTAATAAAAAGGTTATATAATGTAAGAAACATAAAAGTATAATAATTATCTATCTAAAAATGTTAAACAAAATAAATAACAAGTAAATATTACATTAAAAATATATCGTAATATTACCATTTGATATAAAATAATAAAACTAGAATAAGTAAATATACAACATAAAAATATTAAGATAACAAACATTTGAAAATCAATATAGTTTATAGCGTAGCGCAGACTAATTCCTAGTAAGTAAAAGAGACTTTATCACTAGATTATTGTTCAGAAACACGTACAAAGTTGAATGGACTTGTGTTTTTTTAGTTTTAACTCTATTGTTATATATTAATAAAGTCTTTAATAATGTAAAGAAAGTTTGGCCACAAATCAATTTAATTTTACAAGCCCAAAAGAATAATGTTCTTCTTTTTGCACATCAACATCACCGTCAAGCTTCCAATCTACATCCATCAATGCTTCCACCTACGAATCATGCACTTCGGTCACTCTTCCAAACACCACAATTCTGGAAATGCGATTCCGAGACGATCCCATACGATTCTGATCGTTTCCGTTTCTAATTCCGCTTCGGAAACAAGAAACGCCCCTCCAGCGGCGATTCCATGTAACATAGGCAAGAATCATGAATTTGAATAATTCTAATAAATTTAGATAATTTCCAACCCCACTTTATTTTGCAGTAAATCATGAAATTTGGTTGAAGATTCTCTTATAAATTTTGAAATTAAAAAGATTGGAATTTGGATGAAATGAGAGAGAAAGTGAAAGAAAATGAATTTTATGTGTAAAATGAGATATAAAGATATGTCAATTTTAGCTGCATTTAGAATTTGGTTTTAATTGTTAATGGTGGTTGGTGTATCAACGATAAATGGCAATCTGGTAAATAAATGATGAAGATGAGGATATACGAGTAAAACAAAAATAAAGTTTTTTTGTTAATAGTCAGAAATTAAGGTGAATAGAAAAAACTAAAAAAAATTCAAGGTTACTTTTTGTTTGAGCATAAATTATGAGTCATATTTGAAATGAAGTCATTTTTATAGTTTATTTTTATGATTTGAGGTATTAAATTTGAAAATAATAAAACTAGAATATATATTAAATTTTAAGGATTATATATACATACATATATATATATATATATATATGAAAATATAGTCAAAAGTTTGGTTAATTTAACATAACTATTAATATTCAATGCTAGATATCATTTCTAATATATATATAAACATATCAAAATTTTAATTGTAGTACTCAATGTTGGATCACATTCTCCAATAATAATAATATATAACAAATATGTTTACTTAATATTCAATGTTAGATCTCCTTTTCCATTATATATGTATCAAACATATCATTTAGTATTCAATGTTAGATCTCATTTTGCAATATATACAGATATATATATATATATATATATATATATATATATATATATATATATATATATATATATATATATATATATATGTAGATAGATTGATAGATAGATAAAAAAACAAAATATCAAACTACAATCGTAACATGTCTAGCCAAGAAATTTCAGAACGTTCAAACAACCAAAATAACAGAAAAAATCATCCCGTGAGAGAACCTCCATGTGATCTCAATGAAAATGGTTTACCAATAAGACCTAATCAAACCATTTGCCCACATTTCAGTAAGTTCGGTCTCTGCAATCGTGGTCCAACTTGTAGATTCGACCATTCTATCAAACCAGCATCCTCAGATCGCAAACAATAAAATTGAAATGGATGCATAAAATCAGTGTTTCAATATTATTATATGCAAATTCAGTTTCTTTTGCTTTTGATGCAAAGTTTATTAGTCTATTATACCTTAATAATATTAAAGTATGTTATTCAGTTTCTTTTGTTTTTGAATAATTTAATAATAAAATTATATTTTGTATACCTATATATATAATTTTGTAATAAAATTTATTTTTAGATTTTAGGGATTATGCTTTATTTTAATTATTTTTTGTTAGTTGGACTAAATTTTAAATTATTCAGACCAGCTTTATCAATAATATGTTTAGTTAAACTGTTTGTTGGAAAGATCTCTTACAATACTAAATATTGATAATATTCAACACATAGCATATCCAGGTCATTAAAAAAATCAACCAATTCGAGGACGTTGATTTGCCACATGAGATGTTCTTTGATACATAATTTACCGGGCCACAGAAATTGAGCTTATAACAATTATAATTGGCCCACTATAACCTGGCCGTTTATCATTCCACAAAGTATTTGTAGCAAACGACACCGACGCTCCCACTTCGTCGTTATCTGCAAATCGCTGTTACAATGTTGTTATAACAACTTTCTACAACTCATTCAATTCAGTTCTTCGTTCCTAATTTTATAAGCGATGCTGTCCTTCCACCTCCCTCCCTATCTTTCTCCTCTTATATAAACTCTTCGTCTGAGCTTTCTGTAACATCCTTAACCCTAGCCCAAAATTTTTTATCAAGCTAACGGGCCTCTCTACGGCCCAGTTGCCAAAAACCTAGGGTTCCCCTTCCATTTCATATAAATAGGCAGCCTTGCATTCTCTTTTGTCTCATTCAGAAACGGTAGCGAAGCTCTGCAGAGAAATCTCAGAGACTGAAAACCCTAGCCTCCTCTCTTTCTTCTCTTTTCTCCCTCGGCGCCTCCCTCTCTCTCGCGATCTCTCTCCCTCTCTCTCTCCTTTTGCTGGCGGCCGGGTATTGGTGGTGGTGGTAGCCGGTTGGTGGTGGTGGCGGTTGTAGCTGATTGGTGGTGGTGGATCAGATCTCGCCTCTCTCTTGTTTTCTTGTTCTAGATCTGTCCAGATCTCATCTTCCTTTCTCTTGTTCCAGATCCAGATCTAGGCAAAGGTGAGGACTCGGTTGTGAACCCCTTTCATGTTGGATAATGTCTCAGGCGTTAGTCCCTTGTTAATGTTGTCTAGATCCAGATCTGTCTTGTGTTGATATGATGTTGCTGATTGTGATGATGAGATGATTGATTAATGATTGATGTTTGTATGATTGTTGTGTAGTCCCATGTCATGATTTTGATTGAAGCTAGGTTGCTAGAGAGTAGTGAATGATAGGTTGTTAAAGGATAAACCAGTTGTGTGTTGATATGAATGAAATGACAATTCATTTGATAACATTGAAATGAGATGTTATTGCTATGAAAGAACCTAGTGATTGATAGGTCATAAAATGATAAACAGATTGAGTGTTGAGGTAAATAAGATGTGTGATAAGAATGAAAGTGACATAAATGAGATGTGGGATAAGAATGAAAGTGACATGAAAGAGATGTGTGATAAGAATAAAAGTGATGTGAATAAGATGTTGATACGATCCATGATGTTATGTGGTAATGTGAACGAGTGCCGGTTTGGCGAGTGCCGGTTTGGCGAGTGCCGGTTTGGCGAGTGCCGGTTTGGCGAGTGCCAGTTTGGCGAGTGCCGGTTTGGCAAGTGCCGGTTTGGCGTGTTACAGTGAGTACTCATCGATTTGAGAGTGAAAGGAGTTTTGTTAGATGCATGTTAGGTGATATGTCTTGATTGAGTATGAAGTCTATGTTGTTTGTGATTGCTAGATGATATTAGCTTGTGACTTGTGTTGTTGCATTGTGTAATATGAAATGAGTTCGTAGGTTCCTAGAACCTACCCTCACTGAGTAATCCCAATTACTCACCCCTCCTTCTTGTAGGTATGATCAAAGAGGAGCAGGAGCAGGAGTCTGTATGGTGCAAGTGTTTTCAAGTTTTCTTTATTCTTCAGAACTGTTTTATTCGAATTTTCTTTAAGTTTCTTGTTGGATGATCAATCTTTATTTTGAGTTCAGATTTATGTAAGACTATTTGGGTTTCAATAAATGATTTTTGATGAAAAGAGAAAGGTTTAAGGTTTTAAAAAAGATCCTCGGGACAGGGATGTTACAATTGGTATCAGAGCGGGGGTTAAACCACCCGGTGCTGTCCCGGATGGGTAGAAGGAGTAGGAAAGTAGAGTTTAAAAAGATTTTCAAAAGATTCAAAGGATTTCAAAGATGTTTTATAAAACTAATAGCACCATTCGGACCGAAGCTCCTCGCTTACTCGACAAGGTTATTGAACTCTTTTGCTATCAGAATCTGACGCACCATTCGTTGTATCAGGATGCCACCAAAGAATGCCAAGTTGACCTCAACAGTGACCACATCCCAAAGAGCAACACGACATGCTTCTAGAGCTGAATCATGTGCTACAAGTTTGAATGGAAGTTGTACTGAAGTAGAGTTAGAGTTGAGAGACACACCAGAAGGAGTTCCGAAGCAGTGTCAAGTTCTTGTGGATGTTGTAGTGTTGGAGGAGTTGAAGATGTATCGTGAAGCCTACAAAGGGCGAATGCCAGGGAATGGTAGTCCTATAGGAGTTGGAGCCGCACAACCACCAATGGAGAATCAGGCCAAAAGAGCGATATGGCAGGAATCGGCTACTGCAAATGTGGTTGATGTAGAGGAATCACAAAGACACCGCAAAGCTTGCGAAGATCACCTACCCAGTAATAAAGTTACCTCTAGGAAGGGGAGTTGCATCATTTCCCTTGAGGCCAGTTGCAAACTCACTTCTAGCACCGATGATAGTGCAAGGTCCACCTACCTACTGGGATATGATGAAACACATGAAGAGCATGCAGACAGAACTTTTTGGCGGAAGGATGGATGCAATTGCTGCTGACAACTGGAGGAGGCAGTTGGTTAAAAACTTTGACTCGGTCAGATGCCCGCCTAAGTTTCGCAGAGAGTTGGCAGTCCACCACTTGAAGGATGATGCTTTAGTGTGGTGGGAAGGCATAGTGGAAGACGCACAAGGACATCACGATCTGAGTTGGACATATTTTCTTGAGGAATTTAATAAGAAGTACTTCCCACGTGAAGCTCTTGATCGAATGGAGGGCCAGTTCCAAGATATTAAACAAGGAATCCGGAGTGTGAGAGAGTATGGTGAAGAGTTCAATAGGCTGAGAAGGTTTGCGGGAAACCACATGGGAAAGCGTGAACTTGTACGACGGTTTCTGAAAGGACTAAGGATCGAACTTAAGAACAAATGCAACGTCCGAGAATACCAGAATATAAATGAGTTGATAGAAAAGGCTACCGAACAAGAGATTGGAATGGAAGAAGAGCGTAAGCAAGCCAAGAGTGTATATGCCACAAATGTGAAAAGGACTTGGGAAAATATAAGTGTAACTTCCGCAGTCCCACTTAAACAGTTGTGTGAAAGATGTGGAAAGAAACACCTAGAGGAGTGCTGGCATGAGGTGTGTTTCCGGTGCAAGCAGCTGGGACATCTTAAGAGGAATTGCCCGCTTCGACAACAACCAAATACTAGATGTTTTCGTTGCAGACGTCAAGGTCATACAGCAAAGCATTGTAGAGTACAAACGGCGAGGGTAGCAGATGAAATATTACCACCACTCAAGAGACAAGCACCAGGGTCAAGGGTATGTGGTGTTGTGGATCACGACTGATCTGAGCCGATCTCGGGTATGTATTTTGTCTAACCTCGGTTTGCTTAAAATTACATGAGTGAATGTGATAGCCGTTGAGTCTAGTAGTTTAGGACTAGTGAACTGCATGGGATCTTTAGTGGTTGGGGGAAAGACTTCCAGAAACCAGTTCGAGGTGAGACTAAATGATTGTCGTATGGACAACAAAGTTAACTCCCAGCTAGACCTATAAGAAGATTCGAATTGAAGGTCAAAGAAATCGAGAATTCCAAACCAGAAAAGATAACGAAAGGTGTAGGAAATCCTAGTATCCCAATGTCGAGATTAAGAGAGCGGTTAGAATAGGAAGAAGTTGCGGGTACATTCCGTTGGTGAATGCTTACAATTTTATAATTCATTGGACTTATGGAGATACTGGTACGAGGAGCGTATGGGAAGTTGTTTAGGAACCCCATATGCTTGATCAAAAGTGGGGGAGAGTCAAGAATAAAGTTGGAGAGGACTCTATAAAATCGCAGAGCAAGTGGAAAGGCCGGATAGGGCTAGGAGGGGTATAAAGCCGCCGCATGATTATGCAAGAAGACACTTTGGGATGGTGGAATTCACAACTATGGGATTCCTGGACAGTAGTACATGTGGGCATAAGGTGGACAAGGATAATCAGAGTGGCGCAGCGGAAGCGTGGTTGCAAGTCGAATGGTACACCACAACATATATTTTGATTTCTCAAGGCCATCACACATCGGCCGAGCAAAGATGGTAGAAGAACCTTAAATGATATTCTAAGGCCTTCAGTAGAAGTATGACTTATTGTATCCATGAACAAAATAGCAGTGAAGTTGGAGAACCGCAAGAAGCGGTACCCATTGGAAGATGGTGGAGATACAAGTGGACGAGAGATCCTCGAGTGGGTTAGTGAACCAGTTCGTTAAAGGAAATCGTTACATGGCAAATGACGAGTTAACTGTCACTTGGAAACGGGATGTTAGGAGTTGGAGTTTTCGCACGCAGAATTCGGGGACGAATTCCATTAAGTGGGGGAGAATTGTAACATCCTTAACCCTAGCCCAAAATTTTTTATCAAGCTAACGGGCCTCTCTACGGCCCAGTTGCCAAAAACCTAGGGTTCCCCTTCCATTTCATATAAATAGGCAGCCTTGCATTCTCTTTTGTCTCATTCAGAAACGGTAGCGAAGCTCTGCAGAGAAATCTCAGAGACTGAAAACCCTAGCCTCCTCTCTTTCTTCTCTTTTCTCCCTCGGCGCCTCCCTCTCTCTCGCGATCTCTCTCCCTCTCTCTCTCCTTTTGCTGGCGGCCGGGTATTGGTGGTGGTGGTAGCCGGTTGGTGGTGGTGGCGGTTGTAGCTGATTGGTGGTGGTGGATCAGATCTCGCCTCTCTCTTGTTTTCTTGTTCTAGATCTGTCCAGATCTCATCTTCCTTTCTCTTGTTCCAGATCCAGATCTAGGCAAAGGTGAGGACTCGGTTGTGAACCCCTTTCATGTTGGATAATGTCTCAGGCGTTAGTCCCTTGTTAATGTTGTCTAGATCCAGATCTGTCTTGTGTTGATATGATGTTGCTGATTGTGATGATGAGATGATTGATTAATGATTGATGTTTGTATGATTGTTGTGTAGTCCCATGTCATGATTTTGATTGAAGCTAGGTTGCTAGAGAGTAGTGAATGATAGGTTGTTAAAGGATAAACCAGTTGTGTGTTGATATGAATGAAATGACAATTCATTTGATAACATTGAAATGAGATGTTATTGCTATGAAAGAACCTAGTGATTGATAGGTCATAAAATGATAAACAGATTGAGTGTTGAGGTAAATAAGATGTGTGATAAGAATGAAAGTGACATAAATGAGATGTGGGATAAGAATGAAAGTGACATGAAAGAGATGTGTGATAAGAATAAAAGTGATGTGAATAAGATGTTGATACGATCCATGATGTTATGTGGTAATGTGAACGAGTGCCGGTTTGGCGAGTGCCGGTTTGGCGAGTGCCGGTTTGGCGAGTGCCGGTTTGGCGAGTGCCAGTTTGGCGAGTGCCGGTTTGGCAAGTGCCGGTTTGGCGTGTTACAGTGAGTACTCATCGATTTGAGAGTGAAAGGAGTTTTGTTAGATGCATGTTAGGTGATATGTCTTGATTGAGTATGAAGTCTATGTTGTTTGTGATTGCTAGATGATATTAGCTTGTGACTTGTGTTGTTGCATTGTGTAATATGAAATGAGTTCGTAGGTTCCTAGAACCTACCCTCACTGAGTAATCCCAATTACTCACCCCTCCTTCTTGTAGGTATGATCAAAGAGGAGCAGGAGCAGGAGTTTGTATGGTGCAAGTGTTTTCAAGTTTTCTTTATTCTTCAGAACTGTTTTATTCGAATTTTCTTTAAGTTTCTTGTTGGATGATCAATCTTTATTTTGAGTTCAGATTTATGTAAGACTATTTGGGTTTCAATAAATGATTTTTGATGAAAAGAGAAAGGTTTAAGGTTTTAAAAAAGATCCTCGGGACAGGGATGTTACACTTTCACTGACCAAAATTCTGCAACTTCCATTCAATAAATCAATCGATGGCCATGAAATCAGTTCAAATCTCCGGCAAGTCTCCGGTGGCCATATAAATCACCCTATATAATCATAATATATATAATCATAACAATAATATACAGTAAAATCATTTCAAATCAGTAACCCATGCAATTTTCGAATGCCCACATGCACTGCAAGCATGGACCCAATCATCTACACCGTCCAACCCGCTTGTTTTTCCCAGCCCGAGTATATATAACAACATGGACTACTTATTCTGGAGAAAGAACAGTATCATGGAGCCAGAAAATGATAAAGACTCATATCCTTGGATTATTTGGTACATTTGGAAAGGTAGGAATGATAAACTATTCAGAGGAATAGAAAGGGATCCAACTGAACTAGTCAGGTATGCAGAGGGCGATGCCGAGCATAGCATGATGCAAAAGTGATTGTACCAATGACTCAGATTATTACACCACCACAAGTCTTAAGCTTGGGTGAAATCTGCATGGTAGATGGTTCATGGACTTCTACTGATTATTTTAGTGGAATAGGGTGGGTCTAGAAGAATAGCGGGGGAAACATCCAACTCATGGGAACCAGAAATATGAGGAGACGGGAGTCAGCGTTACACTCGGAGCTAGAAGCACTAAGATGTGCTATGGAGACCATGCTACAATATTCGGACTGCCAGAGGTTTGGTACTGATTGTAAGGACCTGATTAAAATGCTGACGGAGCCACAATCTTGGCCAAATTTCTCGACGGAGCTGGATACGATTCACACACTCAAGATGTGCTACTCGGATTTCAAGATTTGCTACATTCCAAGGACTCAGAATACCATAGCTGATTCATTAGCTAGGACTGCTCGTACTTTTCATAGATCTCTTTGCTACTTTGGTTGTTCTATTCCGGTCTGGATTCCTATACCACTTCAAGTTTGAGTAATGGAACAGCTTTTTGATGCCAAAAAAAAAATCATTGCAAATCTCTTTTTTTATAATCAGATTTGATATATATATATATATATATATATATATATATATAAATTCGAATATTTACAAGATATTAAATAGAAACAATAAGAAAAAGAAAAGCGTAGTCCAAGAAAACATCTATTTATAAACTGATGGAAAATTAATAGTCACACAATAACCATTAATATTATTTTTTAATTCAAGACTTTCATAAACTTTATTCAAAATTTCATATGAAAACTAAAAAAATACAAAAGTATTACATACGTCAACGTAAATTAACAAAGAAAACTAATATCAATGATTTGATAGTTTTCTTTAATTATTTTGTAGTTAAAAATAAAATTTTGTTCATTAAAGTTTTTCATCCACTATTTAATAATTAGTAAAATGATTTTTTTTAAAAGAATGCAAAATTTATTCAAACCCCAAATATTTTCCAGCAAGTGTACCTTTTTACATCATTTTGTTTGATCTTTATTTCGTTCATCATATCCATCTTTATACTAAGGTATGGATCTTTTGTGTTATTCTTTAGCCATGTTTCCCCATACTGAGCTAAAATTGCTCGGAATTTTCTTACAAATACACAGATATGGATGATTACATATATTGAATAACACTCTAATTAAGTAAAATTGGTTTATATAACGTATTTTGATGAGAAGGTTAAAATCTTTAGAGCAGTAATTAAGAAAATGAACAAGGAAATAAGTAAAGACAACTCATAAGACAAAGCCTTACTAATAAACCCATCTAGCACAAACAAAGGCCAGCACATCAGTGTAATATTTTGAGCTGAAGCTAAGCATAGACATGGACGTTGAGAACGACTAGAGAGAGGATGAGAAAGAGACCATAGAGAATGGTGTGGACGAAAATGGAAGCTACTGTCGTCTTCATGTTCATGAAACCCACCGGGGATTCCTTCCCCGGAAACTGCAGGATCAGTCCCGGTGATAGGAAAGCGAAAAGAGCCGAAGCTATCAACGGTGCAGCCCAATCATGCATATCTTCTTACAACGACCAGAGCAAGTAACAAAAGAAAGAGAGTATGAAGACTGCTATAGAAAGTGGAAGTTTGGTTGTAGAATTGATTATAATGGGGGTTTCAACGTTTAGACGTTAGAGAATAGGAATCCAATAAAGTTTCTTTACAAATAAAGGAAGAGAGAGAACTAGTGGAATTATCTTAATACATTTGTCTATGGAAAGAGCCGAGTAATACAATGAGATACATGCGTTAAACTTCGTGATTTTCATGAGTTCTATCCTGTATGACTTGTGACCATTTAGCAATGCAAACGAGGACAAATCACATAACGTGTGTTTGTTTTATGTCACATTCAAGTCTTAAGATATTCACAAGAATCGGGACCGTCTTGTGGTGAATGGTGATCAATAAATATACATGCCACTTCTCGAAATTATATGTGGAGGAGTTCTGTTACACATATGTCATGTAATCTTGATTCATGAAATTTACTTGAAAGGGAAAAAACTGGTAGTGGATGAGATGCAATGGGTCCACGCTCTCTATGTGATCAATAGTATGATCCTTTGAAGAGAGAACAATATATTTCTTCTTTTCGGATTGACATATATGTTCTTTGAAATTTGGTATAATCAATTATATTGGTGTATTCTATTTAAAATGATTATTTATATTGAAATAGCACAGAACGTGTAAAATTAATAAATTATTATATGATATCTACACGCATCTTAATCTTTTGTGCGTGTAATAAATTAACCTATAACTTAGGTTAGGCAAAAACCAAAATCAGTATAAGATAGAATAACTAAAAGTATTTAAAGAAGGAACTTTTCAAGATCTCAAACAAAACATATCTACTTTTTTATCTTAGTGCATGGGGATGGTATCATGAGACTACGCGTTTACGCTTTTTTTTCAAGATATCAAACAAAAAAATATTGTATTATTTATATATTAGTGATTAATTATATGTGTTATATTTTCCAAAGAATTTTTTATACAAAGTTATTTATAGATTTATAATTTAGTGATTGGGTTTGGGATTTATTATTTACTAGATATGAGCCCGTTGCGTTGCAACGAGTTTTGTTTGATGTTTTAATTTAATAAAAAACATAAAATAATAAACTATTTTATTATAATTTTATGATTGATTTTTACATATATTATGTGAGATTTATTTTATAGTTAAAATACAGTTGTTACACATAAATTTAAGTTAATACATTTATTTTATAATTACGGTTTATAGATGAATCACTATCAAATTTGTACTTAGATTAGAGAAAAAACTATACACTTTCCTAAAAAAAAAATAAAAGTCAAATAGCGCCAATCGAATCAACGCAACGGGTTTTGTTTGATGTTTTAATTTAATAAAAAACATAAAATAATAAACTATTTTATTATAATTTTATGATTGATTTTTGCATATGTTATGTGAGATTTATTTTATAGTTAAAATACAGTTGTTACACATAAATTTAAGTTAATACATTTATTTATAATTATGGTTTATAGATGAATCACTATCAAATTTGTACTTAGATTAGAGAAAAAAACTATACACTTTCCTAAAAAAAATTAAAAGTCAAATAGCGTCAATCGAATCAAAGATATCATCAGACGATCTATTATGTAATAATTTAATGTTTTATTGAATAAGTTTTTAAAATTTTATTGTGCTAGTATTTGTTTTAAAATAAACACATTCCATTTAATAAATCTTCTTATTATTTACAATTTTGATATAAAAATACTATTTAATACTCTTTTACCTTTTTGTTTAGGATGTAGAAAAGGAAAATTGTTGTTATATAAACTTTAACAATTTATCTTATCTTTAGAATTTCAAAAAAAAAAGAAATTGCTATCAAATAATTATTTATAGCTCCTAATAACTAATTTTAAAATTACTATTTTTACAATTTGTATCAATACTAATTTTACACTTCTTTCATTAGCTGTATAATTTTTAGTATCATGTTCATCATCAATTTTTTCTCTTAAAATATTATCAAATAATTTTTTACAATTTTCTTTTGGTTATGACTTAAAAATATGATTCAAATATCTCTTCATTAAGACTTTTTATAAAGGAAAACAACTATCAGATATTCTTTTACATTTTTAAGTATTTTTAAAAAGAAATCAGTATTACATAATATTTTACAATTCTATTTTTTCTAGGATTAAGAAAAATATAATTACTATCAAATAATTATTTCCAGTTAATATTAACTATATTTAAAAGTTCTCATTTTCAAGATTAGGCTTTTTCAATATTAGTAATATTTTTTCAAATTTTCTTGTTAATTAAAAGTCTTTAGTAATATTTTTTCAAATTTAAAAATTTAACATTTAAAAAGAAAAAAATATAGAGCTGTAGAAAGAATAATTAGGTTTATATTTTAAAAAGGACAATTCCAATCGGATAGGTTTTGTTAAGATTAAAATTACTATTACTTTTAAAAAATCATTTTATCATACAGCTACAATTTAATCTTTTTATTTCTTTATAGTTATATTTTCTTCATGATTTTAGAAAAGGAAAATTAGTATTAAATAAATTATTTGTACAACTCGGTTTTGGTATAGGTTTTGTTAAAATTAAAATAACTATTTCCCTTGTAAAAAAATGTTTTATTATGTCAATTTTTTTTAGTTTATGACCTTTTTAATTATTATTTGAATAATGGAAAATTAGCAAAAAAAAACAGTTTTTACGTTTCTCAGATTGAAAATTGATTTTCCTTAAACTTGAACAAATTAAAAGAAATAATATAAAATAGTATTTTCCATTTTTTTAGGTTTATATTTTAAAAAGGATAATTACAATTCGGTTTTGGAATATTTTTTTGTTAAAATTAAAATTGCTATGATTATTTTGAATAATCATTTTATTTTAATAAAAAATATTAAAAATCGTTTTATTATAATAAGATTATTTTTTTCGTTTTGAAATTTTTTATTTTTTTAAAAAAATTGCTTAATTTTAATAATGGTTTTTAAAAGCTTTTATAAAGGAAAAATAGCATTATAAGAGTGGAAATATTTTAAAAAGGAAAAATATGTTTTAAATTATTTTGTTTTAACCCTTTTAATTAGGATTTAATAAATGAAAATTAGCATTATGAGAGTAGACATATTTTAAAGAGGAAAATATGTTTTTTGGGACAATTGTTCTTGACACATGTCACAATCTTAAAGTATAACTTGCCATGTGTCGCGATCGTGTTTGTTAGTAACTTTGAAAACCAAGCTTATATAATAAGATGGATAGTGTAAAGTTAAAGTTTATAATTTACCATAAACCCTTCCGTTTTTCTATATTGGATGATGTATCGTGATACAAATATTGTTCTTTTTTTACACACTATTATATTAATGTTTAGATGACGATGCAAAATTCATAACAGTTAAAAAATGTAAATATTTAAAATGCAAAAATATAGAATTTAGATGCAATATTTGCATCTCAAAATCTAAAAACTTTAATACACTTCAATACAGTATAAAATAAATATCTGTCAAAACTGTACAATCAGGTTTTTGACCAAAAACTTAAAATCAATTTTCCAAATATTATTTACATTTAGTAATTGTTCTGTTAAAATATAATTTATACATAGTTATCAAAATACAATATTTAGTTTATTATTAATTATTGAAATTAATTTTTTTAGAAAAAAATATTTAAATGATAAGGTAAAATAAATAAAAATGAATAACTTACCACCTAGAAGTTTATCTATATGTAAACACAAACTATAAAACAAACACATTTGGATGTAACATCAAAATGTGATATTTAGATGCTACTGCAACCAAATATAAAAACGAACATGGTCATAATATAATTGTCCTTTACTTAACAAATGATGTTTTAATTTTTTAATTTATATAATTTTCTCATAAAATTTTAATGTTGTTTGTTAGAGTTATCCTCTTCATTTTTATAGGAGATCAAAACGTATAGATTTTTTATAAACATATTTGTATGCTAAATTATCTTGTTCTTTATTTTTATTATAAAATTCTTCCCATTTTGGAAACGATTAGTAAAGGTTGTATTAAAAAAATTAACCAGATGACTTTTTCACTTCAAACTACAATAATCAAATACTAGATCTCGACCCGCGCAACCGCGCGGGTGTATATTTTCAATTTTATATACATCAAAATATACTTTACATCATTAGTGTTATACATTTTCAACTTTAGTCACATATTCAAATGTTTTTATAGCTATTGTAAATACAATAAATTTATAACCTACATGTTGTAATTAATCAATTTTTAAAACTACCACATGTATCTTTCGCTTTTTGTTATATATTTATCTTATAGTACTTCCATTTAGTTATTAAAAAATTAACATATATGCATGAAACAACATATTAGAAAATTATTTTGTATTTAATTTATGCTAAATTTTTATACGCCTTTCAAACCTGGATTTCTCTGTAGCAAATTTTATAAAGTTTATTCACTTGAGAAAAGATATTCTTGTATATATAAAAGTCTAAGTTATGTTAATTCTATACATGTATTATATAGTTTGCTAATGTTAAATCGATCTATCATTGTATAATTAACATAAATATTTTATTTGTATGAAAATAAAATTTATGAATTTAACAATTTTAATCATTTTTATTTCATTATAATAATTTTATTTTAATAATTCAATATTTTTACATGAATTTTTATTTTAATTTTATAAACTATAACTGAATAAATATATTAATGCATAATAGTTCATCACTAATTAAGAAATTATTGAAATTTCTTATATAAACTTTCTAAAAAATAAGATATTACTAAAATATGTTTCACAGATTTTTATATTTTTTTAAAAAAATACATATATATATATATATATAAAATGAAGGGAAAGATATCATGATTAAAGTACAAAGATTTTATATTGGTAGCTTTAATTAAATACATGTTAATTTATACATGAATTATATAGTTTGATAATGTTACCCGTCTTATCATTTTAAAATAATTTTATTATAGGTAGCTCAATATAACAATTTTCTTTTAGTACAACTGATTATGATTATATAATAGATAACAGAATAGCATCTTTATTTATATTTTATAAACGATAACCAAATGTATTAACATATAACAGTATTTCAAAACTAATTATGAAATTTGTGAAAATATTTACATATAATTTTTGAAAATAAGGATCATGTTAAAATCTTTTTAAACAGATTTGTTATATTTTGAAAAATATATATTTATATTTAGAATGAAAAGATATCAAAAGATATTATGATTAAAGTAGTTCAAAGATTCTATATCTTATTAGTTTTAATAAGTTACATTTAATAAAATTTATAAAGGATGATCCAAATGTATTAGAAACATAGAAAAGTGTGAGAAATATGGTTTAACAGATTGTGAATTTATGATGAATGTATAATGTCGGTCAGAACCAGTTAATGGTGGTATAGTCACACTATAAATGCATAGAAAGATATGAATCACACATTAATATGGTTTAAGACAGGTGTATGAATTTATAATATATGTATAGTTGGTCAGAACCAGTTAAATATGATTACGTTTTGTTTATTAAATTTGGTTTAGACCAAACCGGAAGAATATTTTATAGAAAGGTTAAGGTTCGATGTTTTTTTTTGTATTGCAGCTTAAGCATATTACATTGTAATTCAATAATAACGAAGGAAATCTATGTTTGTTAACAGGATCTGTATTTTTAGTATTAGCTGTTACTAAAGTAACGAATAGATATTATGTTATATAATAATATCATAAAAGGATAAATGAAATATAACTGAATTCTAGTTAGAGTTCATTTTTAAAAAAATCACACATGAATCAAGGTTGTGACTTCTCTTTTAATATATAAGATATTTTTTCATTCCTAAAATATATACGAAATACGTTGAAAACATATTTACGAGATTATTCTAAACTTAGCTAAAAAGAAAAGGAAAAGACAATCAAAGTGGCCTTTATTAGCTCAGCATCCCCACTTTACTTGACTTGTTTGTACTCTTGACTTTTGACTATCTTTTTCTCTCTCTCTCTTTCACCGCCGCTTTAAAGTCCCTTTTGCGTTTTCTACACTCATCGGAAATGGCGGATTGGGCTCCGGTTCTCGTCGGAGTTGTGTTGTTCGTGTTACTCTCTCCGGGACTCATATTCTCATTGCCTGGACATCACCGGACGCTAGATCTCGGCGGCATGAAAACCAACGGCAAAGCGATCGCCGTTCACACACTCATCTTCTTCGCTGCTTACACGATCTTGATCCTCGCTGTCAATCTCCACATCACCACCGGCTGATTTTGAGCTTTTGTTTGGGAGTTTCCGGTTAAATGAAGGTAACTCTTTATGGAATCTAGGGGGTTTACAGGAATCTTCTTAGATTTGGATCTCTGTTTTTAGAGTTCCGCTTTTACTTAATCTGTTTTATAGTCTGATACTTGTTCCGGACCGAACATAACTTGTTGTGTTGTTCATGTTCATTATGTTTTACTGAAGATGTATTAACGAATCAGACATTAATGAAATGAAGATGATTTATGTTGGTTATGGTACATGCTATAGTCACAAGAGCTCATAAATGTCATATTGATGTGTGATGGGAAGTAAAGTACTTTCAAGGTTAGAAATTAAATGTGGGAAAATACAAAATTACAGATTATTTATTTGTATACAACCATTTGTTGTCACTCTGCTTGAAATACTATAAGCCAAGATCAGAGATTATCAAAATAAAATAGCGGAAATAAGGTAAATGAATCCAAAGACGCTTATCTGTGTTATACTACAAGATCAGAAATGGATGTGAATTTGTATGGCAATGATCAAGATAGTGAGTATACAGAAATAGATAATGGCGTGGACCAAAATCGAAATGCCGCTTGTGCTCATGTTACCAAACTCCATCACTCTTGTCCTTGCCGGTAGCTGAAAGAGCAATCCTGGTGAGAGTAGAATGAACAGAGCCACTGCTACAATCACTGGTCCCCAGTCTGCACTCATATCTTCACAAACTCTGGAACCTGAAAACGTGTGTTTCTGTGTAGCAAATTCTTGTTTCAGCTTAAAGCTTAAAAAATACAGAAGCTTGTTATGGTTTTATGTAGAGTTATAGGTTTCTTGGTGGCTAAGGAGAGAAACAAGTTTTTGATGCCAAGCTTTGTGAAGGCTACAAAAGAAAGGCATTGTATTCTTTAAGTGGGTTTTATTTCTTTTGTGTTTTTAATCGTCTACATTCTACAAACTCTCTTTATTCATAAATTTTCAATCATTTGCTTCTTTTTTATGGTTTGTTATTTTATTTTCAGCGAAACTGCTTTACAGATCGTTCTTGGTCTGTGTTATTTTTATTTTTTGCTTTTGTTAAAGAAATGCTAAGAGGCAAATGATTGTATAAAAGATGATTTCACCATATTCTCGAAGGGTCTACTTTGATGATAGTTTTCTTCATAGGTTTACATTTAGCTTTTTGGTCAGTAGAGCGGAAGCTGTGGATCTTAGACTCACTAGGAGAGGATCTAGTACGAAAGATTGGCAATTGGTAGTGGCTCTCTGACGATGAACTCTGTGAAACTCCTTGCCTTCATGTTTATAACCGTTACCAAGTTAGCAACTAAATTATAAGTAGCTAAAAGATGATCGTCATTTCACTCTCTCGAGCTGTTATGTCAGGGCAATACCTTTGAGACAAAATCTCAACTTGTTTGGTTCCAGGTCAACCGATATGATGCACCATCTAGTTCCACCGACTTCTACCAGCATCTCCATCTTGATTAATCCAAAAGATCATCCCAATCCCGTCGTCGAGACAAGCAGCATCCAGATTTTTAAGCTCTCGAAGACCCTATAGACATCTACATTAGCCCATATCCCCTTTGCATCATTAGTAATGCCAACTAATCATACAATTTCAAGCAGCAGATGGTGTGGTTAGTGCACGTTATTTGCATACATAAATCATTTATTTTCATATTAAGTGAATCTTAATGCAGATTAGTTCTTTGTGAAGACACCAATAATTAACTAATTATTTATTGTAAAGTCAACTAGGAAAAACAACAAATATTTTGCAATTCAAAAAGCAAAACTTTGTTTAAAAGAAAACAAATGTTTTTTTTTTTTTTTGAAACTTTGATTAAAGAAAACAAATGTTTTAACCAAGACATCAATTAATAAGTATATACGAAAATGTTGTGTTCATGCATAGTGTCTTATCATTATCCTCATGTTAGACTAAGACTACCTTACCAATTATCCATCTACAATGTCGTACATGCAGAATAGTCTGTCGATCCAAGTGTTTTAAAAAGATTTTCCTCGTGAAATTAAACTTTGTGAAGTTGTTGAATATTGCATATGTTGCAGCTGATTGATTATCATATATAATAGAATTAGAAACTATATGATGATCTAATTGGTTATTTATCAAGTGCTAAAAAACTAACACACCCTAAATCTATTTCTGTTTGGTCTTGGCTTACAGATGGAAACTGGACCATGCTACGTCTTTAGGGTGAGAAAGTGACGAGTGTTCTTCCACGAGAACAGAAAAACGGCAGGATGTTATTTTTGAATTGTGTTGACAGGCCACAAACAATGAGATGGGCTCAGTGCCAGAGAAAAAGCAAATGCGATCAAGGACTAATCTGCGACAAAATATTTCCCAAAGCTATTAATTTTAGGGGGGGGGGGGGGGGGGACACCCTCCGCTTTGTTCCTTTGGTTCTATGTGTGCGAGGATAAAGAACCTACTTTTTTTGTAAACCTTATAGGCTAGGCTTCGGAAGGAAGGCACTTAATGCCACAGAGTGAACTATCCTGAAATCGTACCACACTGCCTGCACTTGTTTTGCAGTTTTATATGGGATAAATGTATGGTAGATTGAAGTCATAGAAAACAAAACAAAACGCACAAAAAAAAAAACTTTGACTTGTCAACAGTTTTTATACGTTGGCTTCGATTAATATGAAAGTGAGAAAGAGAGAGATGCGTTTTCATTTGGCGGTGGGAGTAATGTGATTCTCTGATCTGGTCCCTACTTGATTGATTCGGTAACCTAAACCTTCTCCAGCCAAGAAGATACAAATAAGGAAGATAACTTCATAACTTGAACGACTAAACTCGTGTATTTAAAGTGAAAAAATATATTTATTCTTCTCTCGTCTTTTATCTATATAGTACATTTGGAAACTTCTATATATATATATATATATTTTGGGGGTGAAAAAAAAAATTGGGGATGTAACTAAACATCTATTTTTTACACGCTTTCTAGAATCTTATGACATTTTAAATTGAACTAATGGCATATATAGTACTAACTGAAGCGTGAACAAATCATATGTATAATAGTCGCTCGTGGCTTTTTGTTTTTAGGTTTTTTCACTAATAAACCATCCTGCTTTTTCATATAAAACATCTTACGTTTTTCATGGAAACAAACCTTTTTATTCTGAGTAAATGAGTATCATTGTATCAAGATTGAATTCGTCGAGCGAACAAATTAGGTAAATGCAAGAACCGTTGATATATTCAAACTGAATAAAAAAAATTCTTTCGTAATCGAACATAATCTATTTTTGAAAGACGTGAATTTTTGTGATATGTGGTTGAAGTTTTCTTAGAGAAATGCATGATATCATTTACCTGAATACTTGTAAGTAAACGAAAGACATTCAGGAAACATAGTACAGAGAGAAAGATAAATAACAAGTCATCCAAAAATTGGGAGGCCTACTCTCAACTACCGAAAATGAATACATTAGTGTTTGTTGTGTTAGGTCATTTATTCAGTCACCTAACCCTAACTATATGAAATACGTTAAAACTCAATGTATAGAAAAATAAAGAAATACGATTAGTTAATATAGGTCTTTATTCGTTTTACTAAATAAAAACGCAATCTTGCAATCAAGACCGTCCATGTATTCTATCTTTCACATTATTCTCACGTTATAGAGCTTGCGGGTCCCATGATAATCCTCATTAATTTCCCCATATATATCTCATGAGAATCCAACTCGACTTCATAACATTCATCACTTGTTAAACCCCATAAAAGTTCCATTTTTTCCACAAACCTCTCATTACTTTGCTACTTCCTCCATTTGTATAGAAATATGGTTTGTGTTATTTGCTTTTCATATCATGTTCTTGTTTGGTTTCACGACATCATTAAAGATCTTTTCATATTCAACCTTCTATAATTTTTGTACTTCAGGGTGCCGAAAACAACAACAACAAGGAAGTGCCACTCTCTGATTCAAAGGACAACAACAACATGAAAGGAGCAAACATTCATCTCGAGGTTCTTCAAAAGGAACCAGCTGCTTTGGTCAAACCCGAATCCGAGACACCAAAGGGTCTTTACTTCTTGTCAAATCTTGATCAGAACATCGCCGTGATCGTCCGTACAATATACTGTTTCAAATCTGAGGAGAGAGGAAACGAGGATGCAGTACAAGTGATTAAGAAAGCTCTGAGTAAAGTACTTGTTCATTACTATCCTCTTGCTGGACGTCTCACCATAAGCCCTGAAGGTACTTGACTGAAAAACAATTAATGCTTCGGTCTCTATAACTCAGGCAACAACATTAATTAATATGTCCTTATTGGTGTGAACTTCAGGTAAACTCACTGTAGACTGTACTGAAGAAGGAGTTGTGTTTGTGGAAGCTGAAGCAACCTGTAAGATGGATGAGATTGGTGACATCACGAAACCAGACCCCGAAACATTAGGGAAACTTGTCTATGATGTTGTAGACGCCAAGAATATTCTTGAAGTCCCTCCTGTCACTGCTCAGGTTAACTACTTTTCTTCCTCCTCAAGCAATCTTTTTTGTTGTTGTTTAGGGTTTTTTAAGTTGAGATCTAATTTGTTAGGTTTTATATATAGGTGACTAAATTCAAGTGTGGAGGGTTTGTTCTTGGACTCTGTATGAATCATTGTATGTTCGATGGTATTGGAGCTATGGAGTTTGTTAACTCATGGGGTCAAGTCGCTAGAGGCTTACCATTAGCAACTCCTCCTTTCTCGGACAGAACCATTCTCACTGCAAGAAACCCTCCAAATATCGAGAATCTTCACCAAGAATTCGAAGAGATCGAAGATAAATCCAACGTCCACTCTCTTTACACCAAAGAGCCAACTCTCCATAGATCCTTCTGCTTTGACCCAGAGAAAATCAAGAAACTTAAGCTCCAAGCAACAGAGAACAGTGAATCTCTCCTCGGTAACTCCTGCACAACTTTTGAAGCTTTGTCTGCTTTTGTGTGGAGAGCAAGAACCAAGTCACTGAAGATGTTGAGTGATCAGAAAACGAAGCTTCTCTTCGCCGTTGATGGTAGGGCCAAGTTTGAGCCTCCACTGCCAAAAGGGTATTTTGGGAATGGAATAGTTCTCACAAACTCAATCTGTGAAGCTGGAGAGCTAACCGAGAAACCTTTGAGCTACGCTGTTGGATTAGTGAGAGAAGCCATTAAGATGGTAACTGATGGATACATGAGATCTGCCATTGATTACTTTGAGGTAACAAGAGCAAGACCTTCTCTTTCTTCAACTCTTCTGATCACTACATGGTCGAGATTGGGATTCCATACCACGGATTTCGGTTGGGGAGAACCGGTTTTGTCTGGTCCAGTAGCTTTGCCTGAGAAAGAAGTAACTCTGTTTTTGTCTCATGGAGAACAGAGAAGGAGCATCAATGTGCTTCTTGGACTTCCTGCTTCAGCTATGGATGTGTTTCAAGAACAGTTTTTACAGATATAACACAAAAGACCAAAGCCAAAAAAAAGACATATCTGGCAATTATTGTCCTAAACTCTTCGTTTTACTCTGCTTTTGTTTTTGCTTTTATTTTTGATTTCTTCTGAATTATTGTTATTATCTTTATCTTAAATTGTCTGTATCTGGATCATATTTCAATCATAATTTTATAGTAGTCCAGCTATAATTTAATATTCTATATTATTACTTGATTTTTTTCTGCAGTGTTGGGTTTTTGGTACAAACTAAAAATATTTATATAAATAAGTTGTATAAACAAAGTCCAAATATTAAGAACAGAGGACAAGAAGACAACAGAGTTCTTGTAGAAACAAACAGTGATATAAATCTGCAGTTTATGTTTTATTGCTTGCCACACAAGTCAATATTCTTCTTAGACGGTCTGAAATTCAAGGATGTAAATCGGTAGACACAGTGATTAGACCTGTTGGACTTAACCTGATCGGTTGTAGTTTTGTAGCCAGGAACGTTGCAGGCATCCGAGGAGCTACCGATCAAGCTTGCCTGACAAGAAGCCACTAGAGAATCTTTGTCTGCTTCTTTGATACAAGAAGCACCTTCCACAGATGTTATATCAAGCTTGTAGAATCCAAGCTCGTTCGTGGTTCGATTTGCAGAGAAAGTGACCATCTCCCTAGTTCTCGACGAAGCTGCCTTAAATCTGCAGATTATTCTCACTTCCACACCTGCTTTTATTCAGTTTAAACAAAACTGAGATACATATTAACTTGGATTTAACAGTTATGAGGTATTTTGCTTGAATTCTTTACCGGACATGACGTAGCTGTGTTTGGAGAAACTGTTGTTGGAACACACATCGCAATAAACAAGCCCCATTACAGTGATATTTGCAGTTGGTTTGGATGAGGACTGACGCAGAGACAGAGAGTTTAAAGACAGAAGTTGCAGAAGCAACATTAGGATTATCAGTTTCTTTTCCATGTCCACAAGCTTCAGATTTTTTTTCATCTTTGGATAAACACTTGTTTACAGATGATGTTCTTTTTGTTTGTGTGGTTGATGGAAGAAACAGACAAAGATTGGATAAGAGGTAAGAGACAAGAGATCAGACAAGAAAAGACAGGAACTTCATTGAAACAAAGCTTCAAGTCTGTATTCTTTTGTATACAGAGAACTCAAGACTCCTGTGGACAGATAGATGGGTAATGAGAGAAGCTTCTGGAGTGAAGGTTATAAATGAATGATAGAGAGAGGAAGTAAAAGAAAATCACATAGAGAAACTGAGAGGTTGGTTGTGACAAAAAAAAAGAAACTGAGAGGTTGGTTGTGTGTTTACATTTATTGAGCTCTCAAGCTTTCTGTTTTAAGGGGTTTCTGTCTACGAAGCCCTCCAAGAAATTGGCTAAATCTGGAAAAGAGATTGGAGAAGTTATCATCATTAACACCAAGAAATAGCTACTTAGCTATCAAATACAAGAAGCCAAAATTATGATATACTAGGGAACCCGAGGGCGGGTGAGTAAATGAAAAAGTAATAAAAAATATCTAAAATTTTAATATATATTTTAGAATAATTTTTTTTATTTTTAGTTAAAACCAATATTAACATTAACTATATGTTTTTATTATTTTTGTTAGAAGTTTTTTTCATTTTATTATATATATATATATTTTATATTTTAGTTAAAACCAATATTAATAAAGGTTTATATTTTCTTTGTAAAGTTATTGTGTATCATGGACCTCATCCAAATTGTATAATTATTTATTTTAGTTTTTCTCAAGAAAAAAATTATTTATTTGCTTTAATTTTTCAAAGCAAGAAACCGTGTTGTGGCGCCATTTCTTTTCAGAATATGTCGATGCCTTAGTTAATTAGAACATTATATCCATCACGTATGGTGTTTAATAATTTCATTTATTGAATTTTGTTACTTTAAAAATATTTTTATCAATCATTGTTCCATCAGTTTATGTTAATTTTATAAGATTAAGCTTACCCACAAAATAAAAAGGTATCCATAGTATTTTGTTTCCATTAGTTATATTTGATAAAAAATCCAAAAAAAAAACTAAAAGATGATAAAAGTAAATAAAAAGGAATCAAAGAAATAGTATTTCATTCACATTATTTAATCAGATCACTAAAAACAAAACAAAAAGATAAATAAAATATTTATTGAAGATAAATCTGTGGCGTGAAAAAAAAAAAAAAATCTCAGGCGTGAAGCGGGAACCATGGTTATATATAAAGAATAACCATATTTCAATTTTGAAATGTCACTATTACTGACTCTTTTCCTCTTCACTTAGAACCTCACCATGTGAGCAAAAAGATAAAAGGACCTCTGCAGAAAATAGTCTCTACTTCTTTAGCCATACTTTCAATACTCAATAGCCAAACTATATATACCAAATTTCATCAGGTAGGTTCTTCCTTTTGTCTTCTCCTAAGACCTTCCAAAAAAAAAGTTGTGGTTTTGGAGTTGACTTGGTGTTTTTTTTTTACAATTTACAGGAAAGAAGAACATGTGATAAGAATTAGCTGCAAGAGCTTGCACAGAAGCTGTTTTAACTTACCATCATATATTAGCATAAGAGAGGGACTAGATCATGCTCTAAGATTCAAAGCTTATGTTAACTTCAATGGTGAGATATTTGAGAGTCCCACTTTACAATTCCACTCCCGTGCGGATGCTTGATTTAATTTATGTTAAATATACAATTTTATGCTGTCAGTTTTGTAAAAAAATCTCATATATATATTTTGTAATTTGACGATTTAGTTAATCCCATGAAAATGTTATCTCTCTTTAATACATGCAATTTAGTTAATAGTCGTACAATATTAATAATCCCTTATATATTATTTGCGAAGTGATTTCGCCACTTGTCTTCTCCATAATCAGTTTCACAAATAAATGATGACATGACACATAAAAAATATGACATGGCATAATTCATATTAATTTATGGTAATTGTGACTATGATTTTGCCATGTCACGCTTATTGATTTACATATTTAATTTGAAATACAAATAGAAATATAAAATTTAAGTAAATTTACATATTTACATATTTTCAATCAAGCACGTTTGGAAGAAAATCTAATTAATAATTTAAGTAAATTTTCATATATGACATTTATTGTAGAATAACAAAATGTATGTCCGACAAAAAAAAAGCTATAGAGAATATATATATAAATCATTTGCGAAGTCATTTGTACACATGTCGTTACTACAATCATTCTCGCAAAAAAATGATGACATGACACTAATAAAAGATGACATGACTTATAATTTAATATGACATGGACAATTACATTTAACGTTAGTTTATATTTTTGGTAAAAAATTTAAATGTGGTAATAACTCATATATTACTTTTATGTCGATTTATATTTTTGGAAATATTTTTAGAATATGGTAATAACTCATAAATCATCATTAAAATAAATATATTCAAATATGGCAATAACTCATAAATCACCATTAAAATAAATATATTCAAATATGACATTACAATTTCGAAATTATCATTTAATTATATATTTTTAAATTATACAATTTTATTACTAACATTTTCAAAAATGTATACACTTTTGTTTAGAAAATTATAAAAATTTAATCGTAAAATGATTAGTTTCTTATATATCTACAAATTAAATTTTTTGATAAATATATTTTTTGCAAATTTATTTAAAATATTTAATTAAAATAAATAGATAGAAACATTCATCTAAGATTATAATTTTAAACATATACATGTATATTTTTAAATATAATTTAAAATAAAAAATATCTTAATTTTAAGTGTAATTAAATAAAATTATATTAAAATATTGATAAAAAGAAAAATTAAAATATTAATAAAATTTTATTTTTAAATATAATTTATATTTATCTGTTAAAAAAATATTTTAAATTTTTTTCTCTGCACATGGTGCAGGAAACCACCTAGTTGTCAATATATGGATATCAATTTGGTTAGATAAACTTTGGAATGTCACTAATTAATTTAAATTGATTATAAATGCAGTGCAGAATCTGTAAATAAAAATAAATATAAAAAAGAAACACTTAATTTATTGTAAATGCAATAGCTGAATGTACAAATAATAGAAAGTACAAAAAAATACTACTACCCAAATTACCAAATAATTTTCATTTAAACTTATATCCTTCTTTCCAAAAAGTATTTCAGTTTTTAATAATGCAGATACCATGGCATTAAGAGTTATTCTTGGGTTCACCCCTAGGGTGAACCTATAGGTTCACCGACCAATAGAATTTAGTTATTTCATATTTGACATCTTTTAAAAAAGGAAACAAAATATTGTGATATTTAATTACGTTTTAAAAATATAAAAACAAGTAAAATAAATAAAAATAATACTAATTGCAATAAAAAAGTATTCTTTCCAAAAAAAATTAATACCACAAAAAAAAACACTAAACTCTAAATGTTAAACATTAAATCTTTTAGTAAACCTTTGGATAAATTCTAAAATTTTGATTTAAAAAAAAAACTATTTAAAACATAATCAACAAAAAACTATACCTTAAAACCTAATCCTAAACCCTAAACCCTTGGGTAAACCCTAAACCCTTGGGTAAATTTGAAACCTTTGGATAAATCTTAAACTTTAAAATTGAAAATTTATCCAAAAGTCTAAGATTTAATGTTTGTTGGCAACGTTAAAAATATATTTTGAAAATAAATTATATTTTAGATTAAAAAGTCTTGTTTTTGTGATTAGTATAATTTTTATTTTTAAAGTATAATATAATTTGATAATATTTTGTTTCCTTTTTTAAAAGATACTGAATCTTTAATGACATAATCCTATTGGTTGGTGAACCTAGAGGTTCACCCTAGGGGGTGAACCCAAGAATAAGTCTGGCATTAATTAAGATCGTCCCTGCATTAAGGCCAGTGAGGCAAGAGTTTTAGGCCACAAATTTTCTTATAAGTTTAGAAGCCACATTTTTTTTAAAAAATGATTATGGTCGTCAAGTGGTTAAAAACACTATTTTCACTTTTGTTTGAGTTGGAGTTTGCACCTTCAACGTTATGGTTTATATTGACTTGTAATGTCTCTTCTTTTTTTTACATGTGCTCTTCTCTTTGTTTGATTTTTTTTAAAACAACCTCTTTTAGTTTTTTTTGTTGCTAAAACCCTATTTTATTTTGAATGAATTATTTGTTATCTATGTGTTTCTAGTTTTACTTTTGTGTTTCTTAAGATTACAAATAAAAATAGTTCAAACAAACTAGTGATCTTCTATTTTATCAAAATATCTACTAATTATCTGATAGTAATCTGACTTAACTATTCTACTATATCATTTTATATTTCAAGTAGAAAATAATATATATATATGGATTTATTTATATTGTATAAATATATGATATTGTATTTAAATATTCTTTAGGCCACCAAATTTTTCGGGATGGCACTGCCATTAATGGTGAGATATTTGATTGCATGCAACTGCTAAAGTTTCACTTAATGTTCGTTCCTCTAGAGTCCCTTATAAACCTTTATCTGCAAAGATTCTCGTAAGTTCCTGTTTTATCTTCTGGGGTTTGATCATACAAAAAAACTGTATAAACTTTAATTATTTTTACATCATTTCAATTTGTTTTCAAGGATGAGACAGAGATTTACAAGAACTTGCTACAAGAGACAGCACATAGAGCTGGTCTTGATCTGCCAGTGTACACAAGTGTGAGATCAGGATCTTGTCACTTCCCAGCTTTCTCTTGCACTGTGGAGCTTGCTGGGATGAGTTTCACTGGAGAATCAGCAAAGACAAGGAAACAAGCGGAGAAAAACGCAGCCATTGCAGCTTGGTCCTCTTTGAGAAAAAGTAACTCAAAATTCTCTTTCCAAGTTAAATGTACCCTAAAAAGTTTCTCATTTTTTCTGACTGAATCAATCCCTTCTTTTTGTTTTAAGTGTCAAGCTTGGATTCTATGGGAGAAAAGGAAAATGGTGAAGAGAAGGAACAAGACGTAGTTTATATTAGCCGATTTACAATTAGATCATCCAAACCAAATTACACACTAACACAAAGATGAAAGTAAACATAAAATTGTTATGTGGTAGCTAATTATAGTTTTGACTATCTATGAATTCTGCATAAACATCTAACTAAGATAAAGGACAAACAAATAAAAAAAAATAAATGAATATCATCGAACTTAAGACACTGGAAAATTAACCAAAAACCAAGAGTTCTATAAAATTTCTTTTGTAGTAATACATTATTTTACAAAAAACAAATATCTTTTAAACTGTAATGGAAATCACAAAAAAACTAACACAGAGAAAATTAACATAAAAAGTTCAACAAAAAATAGTAATATTACCATAAATATTCATAAATAATAATATCAATATATATATATATATATATATATATATATATATATATATTCTTCTTTACTCTATGGTGCGCTTGAAACTGATCCAATTCAATTGAATCGTCGACTCAAACCTAATATTGCTTTCGACTCCGTGAGGTTTGTATAGATTTTGAATTACTTATTTATGTTTGGCCGTGTTAAAGTTGCGATTTTTATTATCTTTTTGTTTTTTTTTTGTTTTTGTTCTTTCTTGGTTGGCGAAATTTGATTGTTTGGATTGAAAGTTTTGATCTTTTTTATGTTTGGTTGTGTTAAAGTTGCGATTTTTATTATTTTGAACAGAATGGGTTTCTCAGTCGTTGGTGGGAAGTGGCTCGTCGAGAAGAATAAGATCAAAGCTTCAGTTGCTGGTACTGGGTTGTGGAAGTGGCTCGCCGTGAAGGCCCAGAAGAATAAGATCAAATTAATACAAAAAGCACTAGACAAGCTAAACAAGGTCTGTTTTATATGTCTGTTAAAGTTACTTATTTATCATGTCTGTGAAACTCTTCTTATTATGTTCTTCTTACTACTTGTCAGGCGCTTGAGTCCATGGCAGAAAACGAGAAAGAATGTTTGGAACAGGCTGACGTAGCACTTATGATGGCAAACAAGTACGAGAAAGATGCTTCAGTATATTTGGAAAGAAAGAAGTTATTCGAACGAAATGCTAATGACTGTGTGGTTTGGCGGCCGACTTTTATTGCAGAAGTAAGAGGTTTTCCATTTTTCATATTTCAGTGTTTTGTTTACATTGGAAAGTGACTAAGTTTTGAGACTTATTATCACCATTTTTCTCTGTTTGTTTGGTGAAACAGGTGGCTGTGATGGAAAAAATAAAGAAGAAAGAGATTGATGGGCTGCACAATGGAGATTTCACTACACATATGTCTTTCTTGTTTTACTAGTTTGAGTATCAAGTTTTTCTTCTTGTATCTCTCTATCTATCTTTCTATTCTGCTCATGATCCCTTTTTAGACAAGGAATGGTGATGAATTTTAGTAATAAGTTAATTTTTAAAGTTTTTTTGCTGTGTTGGAAAACTATGTATGTTGTCTTGCTGCTAATTCAATCTTGTGATGATCACATGGAGATTTGCCCAAATGTTGGTTTAAGACTGTTAAGAGTGATATCTGCACATTTCTGAGAGCAAGTTACTGTGGAAGTAAATTATCATTTTCTGAAAGTTGGGTCATTCTTTATAATGACCTCTTGTGTTGCTTTGTTTTCTTCTCATTTTTTTTTTCAAGTAAATGTGTGGCTTTTAGATCTTTAACTTATATATCCATTCACTCAACTGCTAGGATGAAGTATGTATGTATATATATATGTTTTTGTGGAGACCATATTCTTAGACACTTTTTTTTAATTGAATTAGCTTCATTAAATATGTATCCAGAACTTGGTCTTCATAACTTTAGCATAAGAACCGCTCTCTGCCCTCATTCCATTCAAATATCACAAGACTCACTTCGTGTCTATAAAATAGCTTACACATCCGTACTCTCTCCATAATGTGAAACAATGGAGATAAGACCGCGAACAAACAATAGAGAGTTAAAAAGGTATCAATCGAAAAGTTAAAGACCAAACATTTTTCTGCAGACTATAACACTGAGAAGGCCTTTTACCATCATATGATTGGGTAAGAGAACACTATTATCCTCTGGCAGATTAAGCTCGTGAGTAGAGTATAATTGAGCAAGAAAAGGGTGGTTATATGGCCAAAGTAACAATACCAACCTGGATCTCCCTTGGAAACGTAGCATTAAATAACATTGTCTGTCTGACCCAAAGTGAAGGCATGTCCATATTTTCAACAATCTTTCTAATTTGTGGTTCAAACCCCCATGTCCAGCATCCTGTCAGCTTTATCAAGAGCTAAATAGTTAACCGGCCAGGAGTTGCCCAAGGTTATCAACTCCTCCCTCGAGTTCCCTGAGTTTTACAACCTACTTTTGTAAGAATATATCTTAGATGATGTTGCATGGTAATGTATGATGTTGGGTGAGAATTTGTGACCTAAGTAACATTTTTCATCTGACCTACTATTTTTGTAAAATGTTGAGGGCCTATTTTTTTGCATTACTATTAGTTATAAACTAGGTAAAGAACCCGTGCGATATCGCACGAGAACTCATTTATAAAAATAAATATTTCATATTTTATAAGTTTACCTTTTATAAAAAAAAACATTTACAATTTCTTTTGAAAAAATAAATGTGTTACAAAAATAAATTATATTTTCTGATGAGAAGACAAGACTCTTTAAACTAAATAATAGTAGAAAGACACTCATTGAAATATTTTAAATATCTTTTAATCTAATTTATTTTATAATAAAAAGAGACAACTCTTAAAACTAATAAATTTTCAATTTTTTGCATGAAAAAATATAGCTTCTTTTAGAACGAAGAAACACTGCTCTTAAAACTAATATAGTTTAGTTTCTTTATGAAAATACATATTTTTTTAATAATGTAAAACACAACCTTTAAACTAATACATTTTAGTTTTTTATATGAAAAAACTCGATTTTTATTATTAATTGAAATTCTTATTATTAGATTGTCTTTTATAATCAAAAGACACAACCCTTAAAACTACTAATTAATTGTAAAAATATACCTATTGAGATATTTTAAATACTTTTTAAACTAACTGATTTTTAATAGTGAAAAGCTACAACTCTTAAAACTAATATATTTTTTTATAAAAACACACAACTCTCAAAAACAATAGAGTTCATTTTTTAGTGAAAAGACATAATTGTTTTTGATAATGAACCTACAAAAACTATGAAATATATAGCTAAGACAAATAAGTAAAAATGTAGATGAACTTTCAGACATAACTGATCGTAATAATATTTTCTTTGTAGTACTTGATATTATAAAAAAAGACATAAACATAATAATATATAAAGAATTAGAGATAACTCATTAAGCAAAACAAAATATTTTTATACATGTCAAAGAAAGGACAAGAAGACGATGATAGAGATTCAATCTTCCCAGGCCATGCCTGAAAGATCATTTTTTCTCGAGGTGAATGGTTGTCTAGTTTAAATGCTATTTATAAATTTTCAAAAAATTATTTGAAAAGTCACATCTTTTTAGTTTAAATGTTGTTTTTGAAATAATATTTCTATAAAGAGTCACAACATTTCAATATAAATGGTCACATTCTATTAATATAAACAAATATTTTAAAATAAAAGGACACAATTTTTAATTGTTGAAAACACATAACTTTTCAATTTAAATGAATTTAACAACCTTTAGAATTAATTATCAATTAGATTAGCAAAAATTTTACTTTCAGAAAAATATAAACAATGACTATTTATAAATTTTGAAAAGTCACATCTTTTCAATTTAAACAGTTGCAACTTTTATTAAAGAAGATACACAACCTTTTACGTAGTCGCATCTTTTCATAAAGAAGAGACACAAATTTTTAACGAACAATCGCAACTTTTCACAAGATTTATACTACCTATAAAAACACACACCCTTTCAATTTAAACAGTTGCAACTTTTATAGAAGAAGAGACACAACCTTTTAAGCAGTCGCATCTTTTCATAAAGAAGAAACATAACTTTTTAACGAACTGTCGCAATTATTCACAAGATTTAAACTATCTATAAAAACATACCCTTTGGAATTAAATTACTCAAAACATTAAATTTTCATGTCGATATTGTTATAAAATACTTATTTTCTTAAAAAAAAGTGTCAATACTCACCATTTTATTATTATGTCAATAACTACTTTTGAATTCATATCCATATCGTCTATATTCATGAGCCCTCCTTCTTCTATAACACCTATTACATCTGTTATAGGATATAAACATGACTTAATAAAATAATACAAACATATTTATTGAAAATGTATAAAACCAACCATTAAATTGTTTATTTGAATTGGCTAACAATCGAAATTGGTCGTAGTTAAGAAATCCAAATTTCTCAAAATTAATCAAAACTTGTGGATCATTGATAATCTCAGTTTTAGATTGATCATTAATTCGTAACTGAAACCGATGGCTCGCTATTTTATAATTTTCTGACGATTTCCAAACTTCAAAATCAGTGATCAATAAAATGTTTTCCTCATCTAGATACTCTTCAAATTGTTGGATATATTTACTATTAATAGAACCAACAATTGTATTATTCTGCAACCAAAAAAACATATATTTATACAACAATCTACTTCTCTTAAGATAAAAACGACATACAAACAAACATTTTCATCTAGTAGAAGAAAATTAAGACTAATAATTCAATTGTTCCGTTTAGGATTTTTGGCCATCCAAACACGTAAAACTCTTCCTAATATTTTTTGTTGACAACGTTTCATTTGAGCATCTTCAAAAAAAATTGTAACCAAATAACTTCATAGAATTATTTTTTTTTCACCATTTTACTATCAATTAGATTTGCGAAAATTTTACTTTCAGAAGTGTATAAACATAGACTATTTATAGATTTTGAAAAGCTCTCTTTGAAAAGTCACATCTTTTCAATTTAAACAGTTGCAACTTTTATCAAATAAGAGACACAACCTTTTACGTAGTCGCATCTTTTCATAAAGAAGAGACACAACTTTTTAAGGAACAATCGCAACTTTTCACAAGATTTAAGCTACCTATAAAAACACACATCCTTTCAATTTAAATAGTTGCAACTTTTATCGAAGAAGAGATACAACCTTTTAAGCAGTCACATCTTTTCATAAAGAGGAGACACAATTTTTTAACGAACAGTTGCAATTTTTCACAAGATTTAAACTACCTATAAAAACGCATACCCTTTAGAATTAATCAGGATTCCTATTATTAATAGATATATCAATTTGACAATTTGTTATGTGTATATTGTGGAGAAGTACAAAAAGTTGTGGGACATCACTAAAATACAAACTTTAACTAAATTTTATATATGCTTTTATTTGTGTTAGTATTAAATATAACTGGATTAAAAGGCAAAAAAAAATAAATATTTTGGCTATATCGTCGATCGAAAAAGATATAATCAAGAACATTAATTACGAAAGTTTGATGGATGATTTTACAGGAAAAAAATATAAGAAGATCTATATTTAAGAACTGATAATTTTTATTAGTATTGAAGATATTATAATTTTTTATTATAAACTTGAGTTTTTTATCGACATATTTTTTATATATTCTAAAAGTTTTAATTTTGAATTTCGTATTGGATCATTGATATCTCAGGACCGGTACTGAAAAGAAGAACACCAAGTCAACAAGATACAAACAATACAAACAATGAACTATTGACAAATGAACCTTCACCATCACCAACATCATCATCACATAACCAACACAAGAAAACCAGTTTCATCTCACTGATTCCCCCAACAAAAAGAACAAATCTTCAACAATACCCACCACAAGAAGCTAAGCCATAGATGATCATAGCAAATTCGTTTCCTTTGTTAATAGCTGCCTCATTATAAAGCCGAATTCAACGAATCATCAAACAGATTCAGTAACCAAATGCCAGTTTCCCACAAGGGCAGGTTCAGTTTTGGTTTTAGTTTTCTTAATATAAAATTCTAGAGACAATCTACTAGGATTGGGGCGTTCAGGTGAGCCCGTTCTTTATGGATTAGGATTTTTTTAGGGCCTAAACATTAGGATCCAAATCGGTATTTGTAAAATTTTGGGTTCATCAGTTTTCTTCAGATCCGGATCAGTTCAAGTCTTTAGGAAAAAATACTTGTAAGATTTTCTTAGTTTTCAGATTCATATCGAATTCGGATATTTAACATTTAAAAAATAAATGAAATATCGAAACTCTATCAAATTTAGTCAAAATAATATCATACATATCTAAAATTTTACAGGAATCTAAAATTAAACAATTAATAATTAAAATAAAACATTTTTTATTCTAAATTTTACATATAATACTTCATATTACAGAATTTTTTATAAAATAATAACAAATTGTTAACAAAAAGATATTTCAGTTAAATCGTAATATAAAGTATATAAATAGAATACAAAATCATAGTTTTTAAGTTGGATATAAATTGGTTTTTATCGGATCGGTTTATTCAGGTCGATTTTTCGGGTTTGGATCTATTCGGATTGGTTCTTATCGGTTCTAATTTTTTTGGATAGAAGAATTTTTGATCTAACAGATACTTATAAATTTTTGATTTGATTTCAGATCAGATAATTTTGGATTGGTTCGGGTTTTCGGATCCTAGTAAAATGCCCAGTCTCAGTCATTCGGGCCAAAACATTAGTTTGGAGACATATACAGTTAAACCTCTATAAATTAATAATGTTGGGACTACACCAAAACTATATATTTTTTATTAATTTAGAGAAATATTAATTTATCGAGATACTAATTGAACCAAAAACTTAATTTGGGACTATGAAATAATATTATTTTATAGAGATTTTTAGTGTATATTAATTTATCGATTATTAATTTATCGAGGTTCTACTGTACTTTGTTATCGTGGGGCGGTTACAAACCGAAACATGAAACCAGTGACCTACCTACCTATTTTACCAATCTGACTGGACTAAAGTATCTAACCAGCCACTTGTTCGGCTTATAATGTTTTTTAAAAAAATTACATTATCAGTTCCTAAAAAATAACTTATACATTTCAGTTCTTATGACGTGGATCCAAGTAGCAGAAAGCTATCATGGAGTTGGATCTGAACCACGAGCCAACAATAATTATTATAATCCAACTGATGTCAACGAAAAATCAAAAAATATTATAATCTAGTTTGAGTTTCTCATTATCTTGATAGATAGATAAAATACACGTCAAATTTTCGTGGAGGAAATATTGTAAAACTGTAAAAGAATACTATTGTTATGCTGATTCAAAATTACTCGGCTAATGGCGTCGTCGATTTTGACCGATCTCACCTTCACAAAATTTGTGTATCAAGTTTCATCAAATCTCCATTTCCTAAATTACAAGATTTAAGCAATATTGATTATGGATTGGGATGGTAACTATATCTCTGACTGTAACTGCATTTTTAATGTTAAAAACCAATGTCGAGAAATTGACTATTTCAGGAAACTTTTTTATTTCTTTTATTTATTAATAGAAACTAGATATATTATTTTTGCTTGACAATTAAGGCGTGAACAATGACAGAAATATCTTCTGTTGGTTTTCTATTATATCCTGTCTATAATTTTTCTTTTGTCAACTATCCTATCTATATTTTATTTCCCTATTTAGGCAGGGATCTTTCTAATACTTTTTTTTTGAACACCTAATCTTTCTAATACATAAACAAGAAAAATACTTCACGAAAACAAACCAGATCTCTACAAACAAATAAATAATTTTTTTTTTAATAAAGACAGTGAGTGAAGGCGTGTAAGATATAATTATCTCGAATGACTCTATGCCACGTATAAGATGTGGACGTTACTCTTTGTCTTTGTCGTAACAAGATCCCTCAAATGGCGGGAAGAAACCATCAGGGAAAGGCGCAATGCTGACGTGTAATGGAATATTCGAAACGAAGAGAAGATCCAGCTCCCTTTTATCGGCTTCCTTCATTTTCACATAAATACTCCAATTAACAAAACTGATGAAGAGTATAGAAACAAGAACTCGTCACACACATTTCGAAACCTCTCTTTCTCTCTCTCTACAGTCTTGAGAAAATGGCTCTTCGTACTGCCCTCGTAGCCGACGTCCCTAGCCTCCCGGACTCCGTCTACGGATTATCCGAAGGTAACATATCGAAATCCTACCTTGTATACCAAGGCAACTCAAAGAAAAATCTGCTTTTAAGTTTTAATGATGGTAATTATTACAGGATTTTTACTAGTCTTGGGGTCTTTTGGAAAGTAGATATATGATGAATAATTCTTGTAATATAAATGTAAACCCTTCATCGTTTGCTAATTACACTCTTCTTCTTATTCAGGTATGAGTCCCTCCGGTTTAGAATTGAGCAAGCCGAAACCGTTCAAGATGCCTGGATTCTCTGTGATCGGACACAGAGGAAATGGTATGAATGTGTTGCAGTCGTCTGAGCGGAGAACCAGAGGGTTTAAAGAAAACTCTATCCTCTCTTTTAATTCCGCCGCCAAGTTTCCCATCGATTTCATTGAGTTCGATGTTCAGGTTGGTTTCTTCAAGACCTCTGTCTCAAGTTATAGTCGGTTAGGTTAATCTTGGGGATTATGTTTTCAAATTAGGATTAAAATTTGTTTAAAAGAATATTCTGATTTTGGATCTTTTTTTTCCCTGGGGATGCTATTTATAGTTTCTTAGAATTGATATGAACATATGATGAACAAAGAAGATCCAAGAAAGAGAGATGGCCGCGAAAGTGAATCCACGAGCTTTGTGTGGTTGTTTCTTTTTTTGTAGGTGACAAAAGATGATTGTCCTGTCATTTTCCATGATGATTTCATCTACTCTCAAGAGAATGTGAGTCTTCTCTTAGATCTTGATTTTTTTTTTTATTCCTAATGCAAGACTGGATCTCATATTGATTTATCTTTTCTTTTGTATATTGCGTTCAGGGTGTTGTTAATGAGAGTAGAGTGACTGATTTGAGCCTTTCTGAGTTTCTCCTCTATGGACCTCAGAAAGAAGCTGAGAAAACAGGGAAGACCCTCATGAGGAAATCCAAAGAAGGTCAGGTTTTGAAATGGGACGTTGATTCTGATGATCCCCTTTGCACGCTACAAGAAGCTTTCGAACGTGTTGAGCAATCTCTAGGGTTCAATATCGAGTTGAAATTCGATGATCAGGTTGTCTATGAGCGAGAGTTTCTCGTCCATGTCTTGAGAACAGTTCTACAGGTATGATCATAATACTCCAACCAATTCTTAGTGTATTATTAGAAAAAAAGGTCTTTAGGTTTTTTTTATGTTTCTATCTGTTCCGTGTGGCACAAACCACAGGTAGTGTTTGATTATGCCAAAGACAGACCAGTGATCTTCTCAAGTTTCCAACCAGATGCAGCACAGCTTGTTAGGGAACTGCAGAGCACTTACCCTGTATGTTCCAATCTCGAACTTTTTTAATTCTAATTTTCACCAGCTGTATCCATTGCGATGCAACCGCTAATCATATGATTATGTGGTTTGTTTTCTAGGTTTTTTTTCTGACTGATGCGGGGAACCAAATGTACAAAGACGAGAGAAGAAACTCACTGGAAGAAGCCATTAAAGTTTGCTTGGAAGGAAAGCTACAAGGTATTGTTTCAGAGGTTAGAGGGGTTTTCAGAAACCCATCAGCCATTGCCAAAATCAAAGAGTCCAACCTCTCTCTCCTCACATACGGCAAACTCAAGTAAATCTTTCTTCATCCTTTCTTGTTGTGCACAGCCACTCTGACTGTTATCTCTGATTTGATGTACTGATTCAAAATGGGTGTGTTGCAGCAATGTGGGAGAGGCAGTGTACATGCAATATGTGATGGGGGTTGAAGGAGTGATTGTAGACTTTGTTGAGGAGATTTCTGAATCAGTTACACTCATGATGATAAGACCACCATCATCAGGTTCAAAGGATGATGTTGCTGCCATTACAAGACCTGAGTTTTCCCAAAAGGAGATTGATTTTCTTCTCAAGCTTCTCTCACAGTTGATACAACATTAATTGATATCATTATACTGTACGTATGTTTTTTTTTCTGAGGGAATATCTTTGTATCTTTTCTTTCTTTTGCCATGTATTTTTTTTCCTTTACGGTTGGATTGGATTTTCCCCAATAGCACTGTATATAAATCTGCAATTTTCTTACAGTTAGTCAAAATAGATATATATATATATATATATATGATTCAAATTTTTATTACTGTAAGTATTTGCTTAATTTTATATTGATAAATTAATATATTTTAAAAATAAAAATATATTTTCTGATTCTTAATTGAAGTTTTTAGTCTACTTAATGCCAATAAAATAATACACTACTAAATTAGTAAAATTTATACTCCTGACATTATTAGTTTATTTTATTGTAGGTGAGTAATATCGAACCTTATTCTTATTGAAAATATGGCAATACAAATTTTCCACGCTATGTAATTTTAAGAAGAATACATTTTCATAAATTGTGGTCATAATGGTTTGAGTCTTTCAAATTCACTATGTTTGATGTCAAAAAGAAATCAGTATGTTTAAGACAAAACTATTCTTAATCATATCCCAGTGAGTAGTGACAGTATGTGTCTTTCATCCAAACCTTTCAAAAGGATGCTTGAAGTTCCAATCAAACCACAACTCGTTGTTCTCCCTCTTCTCTGCCTTAACTATGAAGAAAACAAAAGACATTCTTTTTCCCTCTTCATCAGTATCAAATCCAAGAATCCAATTCCAATAGCCACAACAGAAAGTCTCTTTGATATAAAGAAAACAAAAATAAATAGATTCACCTCGCCAAATAGTTTTTTTGAAATCCAATTCATCGGGCGGATTAATTCAAATTAGTGTTCTTTATTGTATTTGTGATTTAATAGTTTCCTACTATAATAATATTTTCAAAACTAGAATCCTGTTTATTTTCATTTTAATTATCTTTTATCTTGCTAATATATGAATCATTTTGTAGTTTTACCAATGCAATAATAATAATCTAGTTGTTTTATATTAGAATATAATACTAAATAAATGGCCAACGCATGCAGTATCATTACGCATGTTAGAATATAATCTTAATTTTATTAATTTGTAATTAGTTTTCCTTATTTACGGAAGAACTCCGACACTATATAATCATCCAATTAGGATTCACGATCTCACTCTCATCACAAAACTTTTAGCCGTTGAAAAATACTCTTTTCAAATAATGGAACCAAAACACAAAGCTTTGCCTGTAGGATTCAGGTTTCGTCCAACAGATTGTGAGATTTCAAAATATTTCTTGACGAGAAAAGTTCTGGAACAACCAATGAGATCTCCCAATGTACCTGAAGAGTGTCATGATATCTTCTCAAGACATCCTCGTGACTTGCCTGGTAAGTTTTCACCAATCCTATAAACCTAAAAAAAATTTCACGATTAACCAGATTTTCTTTGTAGCTAGATTTCGTGTTCCATCATCAGAGTTTTGCTTATGGGTTAGTGAACTAATGTTTGATCTCTATCTCTATTTGTTATTTCAGGCTACCCAAGAGAAACGCATTGGTACTTTTATTGCAGAAAACTTGACAGCCAAGTTAATCCCAACTCTCATAGTATTTGGAAACAAATCGGAGAAGAAACTGGTGTGTTAGATCCAAAGAATAATAATACATTAGTCGGTATCAAACGTCCATTCACTTTCGTTGATCATGATGAAGAGCCCGACGATATTCTTTTGTCAGATGAAGACGAATCTCCTCAATACAATTGGTTCATGGATGAATTTAGCCTCCCATTGACAGTTTCAGAGACTGATTGGGTTTTGTGCCATGTTTTTCGCAAGAATAACGAACCTAGATCCGAATCCGAAGGAGAAAATGAAGAAAAAGAAACTGTTGAAGCAGAGAGTTTGGATCTTCTTATAGAGAAAGATGGAACTGTTCTTCCTCCCTCTCCTTCTCCACCTTAGCTTCTTCTGATGACTTTATCAAGATGTTCTTTAAAAACGGGTGGGTTAGTTTTCTTAGAGTTATTGTTATACTAATTATGTAGTTTTGTCACGAATAAAAATAAAGAAAGCACAATTTGTAAAGATCATTTTGTAAGAATCGGAATGAAAGCACAACAGAATCTCATCAGTACTAATAATAATAGTTCTTGGAATTAGAGTATTAGATTCTCAGTACCTTATCATAGTCCAAAACTTTATCAACTAGTTGCTGCAGACCTAAATTGCCTTTTAGACCCTTTTCAGATTTGAGAAAGGAAAGAGTGGCTTTGCCACAACATGTTTATTAAGTAGTATTTTTTTTTTTTAAAAGTAGTAATTTATTAATTTACCAAAAATGCAGTAATTTATTACATGCATGTAAGAAAATATTAAAACTAATATTAGAAAAAACATAATATTATCATATTAAATAGTACGTAGTTAGATAATCATAATGTTATGGTCTTTGTATTTAGCTTCCAGGGCATTTGATTTCATGTAGCAATATTTTTCGCCTTGTTACAGCAAAGTATATTCAAATGTTTAAAAAATACTTTTGTTACGACAAATGCATTTTGTTTGAAAGAAATTTCAAAAAAAAAGAAAGACAAATGCATTTTGTTTTTGAGACTATATTTAGGATAATATTTAAAGATCTTTGAGTTGATAAAAAAAAGATCTTTGAACTTCGAGTTTATTCATTCTTCTGGTTATTGAAAATGGTTAATTTGTATTTGTTAAGCTGAGCTTGTGACAAAACTACAATTGGAGAAATATGTTCATGTACCCTATACTCTTGAATTTTGAGTGAGTTTAGCATGTTTTTTAAACGTTTTTGTCAATCATTTTGATAAGTAGAAATTGCAATGCTGCTCGTTATCCAGCGGACGGTTATGGCGCTCTTTCCAAATAGGATATAAGCAAATCTTACGGAAAAAAAAATTCGGTCGGTTGATCTCGGAATTTGAATGTGTGTAATCAGTTGTTCCTACTCACAGTATGTCTGAACAAACATAGTTTTATTGTTATTTTTTTTTTTTTGAGAAAGGGCTTAGTTTTATTGTTATTGATATTGTAAATTATATTTTCCTACATCGACTAAATAGAATCGATTTCAGATACTATTTCAATAATTTTTCATTTTTGATATAGTTGATATTGATTTGCTTTTTTTCTTTTTTATAAATATGTACTAAAACGTTAATTGTCCGAACTTCAATTTAGAATGTTTTTTTTTTACATTTTTCTTTTAATTGGGATTTTCGTTATATGGATTATTTGGGCTCAAATCCCGACTCGGCCCGGATGTGTAGTAAAAGAATGCGCAAGGATGGAAGCCGATGATCGATCTATCTAGGTTCGACTTTGAATAGGATGATTTTGAATAGGAGGTTGATAAAGATAACCTCGCGACTCGCGTAATTGAAAAAGATCATCGAATAGAGACAAGTGTATAAACAAGATCAAGACCAGAAGAAAAGGACATATACACACACGGACACGGGCATGCACATACATCAGACATTGAGCTCTTTCGACATAGCACTATTCTCATGATGATATCGATCCCTGTTGTCATGATGATTTAGCGAGTCTTGTTCTCGTGATGATTGATTAAGCGAGTCATATTCAAAGTCATATAATTTAATGTGATCCAATTGAAATCAACAACATCAGAAATTTTCAAATGTTCAAATCTAAACTCCTTGACGAAAACAACAGGGCAGATATTTTTGACCATCTTCCCGGTCTAAGTCCAAGATGATGACGTGTCGGCACTGTCATAAATCTTTTGACTTTTTGACATTTTACATCCGTCGAGATCAGGCCACGTGTAAATGTTCCAATCTAAACCGTTGATGTTGTTTACTTACACGCGTGAGATTTTTTCTTCACCAATATTTGGTCTCTCGTCTCCGTCTTCCCGGCGGTTCGATCTGTTTCTTCTTTCTTTCTTTCTTTCTTTCTTTCTTTCATTGAACACATTCATTCATTCATTCCACAAATACTTGAATCTCACTTCTTCTTCTCTCTATATCCTCTTCGCGAAATCTCATTTGTTTGGAAATCTCCGATTTTGTTCCAATTATCGTAATTAGGGCTATCTGTTTGATTTGATCGGGAGATAATGATGAAAGCATCGTTAGGGAGGTTAAGGAGATTCGGATTGCCCAAGGTCGATGCGGTTAACATTGAAGAGCTTTTTCCCACTGCACAGATTGATGGACTTACTCGAGCCTCCAAGGTACACATTTTTTTGTAGATGAGATTTTTTAAACTAGGGTTTATTTTTATTTTTTTAATAATTCTATGGGTTGTTTGTTTGCTTTTGATTTTTGAATGATGGATCGAGTTTATGTGGTAAATTTTCACCATTTGTAGACATATAACTATGTCAAATTGAGATTGACCTTGAAATGTAGTATGTTAACTGAAATTGAAATTGACATGTAGTTAGTTTAACTAACTTAGTTAGTTAGTTAGTTAGTTATGGTAACTGTTGTTAGTTAGTTACTTGGTTGTTTTGTTTCCGGAACTAGTCTGTGGATGATTCATTTAATTTAGTTTTAATGATAATGAGGTTAATTTATAATTTGGATATATGTGGTGTATAATAAGCCTAAGTTATATTTCTCTTAATTGTTTTTCAGGATATGCAAGAAATGAGAGAGAGTTATGATAGGTTACTCTCTGTTGCTGCTGCCACTGCCAATAGCGCTTATGGTAAAATATACTTTTTGTTGATATTTTTGGTTTCTTTACAACTTTTATTATACACTCTGGTTCATAGTTGAACTTAGTGTATTATTAGACTCTAAACCATTTTATTTGGTAATCTCAGAGTTCTCTGAATCATTGGGGGAGATGGGTTCATGCTTGGAGCAAATCTCTCCTCATAATGATGAAGAAAGTGGTAAGTCTGTTTTCTTTTTCTTTTTAACTTTTTTTTTGAAGATTCATCTATCATGGAGATTTTGGGTTGTCCTGTTTCACATTGTTTCCTTCTTCTACAGGTAGAATTTTGCTCAAGTTGGGTCAAGTTCAGTTTGAGCTCCAGAAACTCGTCGACACTTATGTAAGTTTTATGTTGCAACCATTGTATTCTCCGTGAAGCATTGTGTATAATTGTGAACAAAAATTGAGAGCAGTTCTTTTTTGTCCTACAGCGTTCTCAAATATTCAAGACCATTACACGACCTTCAGAGTCACTTCTAAATGACCTTAGAACCGTCGAGGTATGCTTTAGCTCTAGTCTTTTCAAAGTTAAGAGTTTATCTAAAGCCACAGTGGACAAAGCACAACCTCAATGAAGGCCGCTAATCTTTTTTTTCTTTCTTTTTTTCCTCTCAGGATATGAAGCAACAATGTGAAGAAAAGAGGTCAGTTATTTCCTGCAATGTAGTATTTTCCTTTTTAGTATTAGTTTGATTCTTTCTTGCCTTAACGTATTGTGTCTGACTCACAGAGACGTCTTTAAGAACATGGTGAAAGACAAGGTGCACCTCAAAGGCGGTAAAGGGGAGAGACTTGTTCGGAGACAGTTGGAGACTGCTCGTGATGAGCTACAAGACGAGGCGACTTTGTGCATTTTCAGATTGAAATCTCTAAAGGAAGGACAAGCTCGAAGTCTCCTCACACAAGCAGCCCGCCACCACACTGCTCAGGTACCTTTCCCAATATAAGGTTACTATAATCATCTGCAGTTTCTCAGTTAGTGTCTCTTATACTTTCTTTCTTTTATGTTATCATAGAAGCATCTGTTCTTGTCTGGTCTGAAATCGCTAGAGGCAGTAGAGCAACAAGTCAGAATTGCTGCAGAGAGACAACACATCGACTGTGAGCTCTCTGATAACGAAATGGAATGTAGTGAGGATGATGATGACAGGCATTTTAATAGAGATGGAGAACTCAGCTTTGACTACATAACAAGTGAGCAGAGAGCAGAAGCTCTACCTTCACCACAAGGATCGATCATAGAGAAGGTTAATGCAGAACATAGAGAGCCATACAAAGATCGCAGAAGGAGCAGCCATTCAGCACCTTTGTTCCCACAGAAGAAGTCTGATTTATCCGAAAAGCCGTCTGCAAATGCGTACGTACTACCAACTCCTGTAGATTCAAAGTCCTCATCAATCTTCACGCAAGCAAACCACAGTGCACACTTATGGCACTCGTCTCCGCTTGAACCCATAAAAACCGTTCATAAAGATGTGGAAAGCAACAACCTCTATTCCCGTCTTCCTCGTCCTTCAGAACCCGAAGCTGCTGCTGCACCAAGACACGCATTTTCTGGACCGTTCAAACCATCCTCAACCCGTCTTCCAGTTCCGGCTCAGACACACCAGCCAACATCTTCTCCAAGGATGTCTCCTACGGCTTCACCTCCGCTCGCTTCTTCTTCTCCACGGATCACCGAACTCCATGAGCTTCCAAGACCACCACCACCGGGTCAATCTGCTCCTCCACGACGCTCTAAATCTCCTGTTCTGACTGGTCATTCAGCTCCCGTTACCGCTTGGAGTCAAGAAAGAAGCAGTGTAGCTGTGTCCAAGAACATTGTAGCATCACCACTTCCAATTCCACCTTTGGTTGTACCAAGAAGCTACTCCATACCTTCAAGAAACCAGAGTGAACAACCCTCCTTGCCTGAAACGAACCAAAATAGAGTACTGTCTCCACCGCCTCTGCCTCTAACTCCAGCGTCTCTGATGAATCTCAGACCGCTGTCTCGGTCTCGGGTCGGGGAAGCTGCTCAGAGCGGTCAAATAAGAAGAGGTAACGAACACTGTTTTTGTAACCTTGGAACTGCGAAGTTTTCTTCATCATCACCCATGATTTTAAGACATGAGTCGTTGTTTATGTCAAACGCAGGAGTACATGTGATTGGACGATGAAGCTGTGCAGTAGCTAGCGTGGCGTTTGATGAAAGCGTTGGTTGTAGAAAGTAAATAAACAAGTCAGATATTTTTGTAGTTCTTTTAGTTTTTGAATCTCCTAATTTGTAAAACCTATACCGTTTTGTTTTCGCTTCCCTTTTTATCCTTTTTGTCACTTTGAAAAGAATCAGTTTCTTGTTTTCTGAAAATTAGGAGAAGGAAAATGAGAATGGTAGATTTGTGAACCACCCCCAACCGTGTATCATTTCGCTATCTTCCATGTAAATTTTGTATACAATGTTTTATTCTCGTTTGATTTATAATCAGTTTTGATTCCTCGTTTTTCTTGTTGAATCAGACAATGTGATTAAAGAAAGGCTTATTTGTTAAATAACCAAGAAAAAAACAAAATTATTATTTTTAGATAGATGCGAGAGAGAGATAGGAACAATAAGATGGAGAGAGAGAGAGAGAGAGAGAGAGTGTGTGTGTGTGTTTTTGATCTTTGATTTTTTTTTTGTTATTGAGTGCAATTTTCCATTAAAGAATACCAAATTTTTTTTCGCAAGTTTGCTTTGCATTTTTTCCTTGTCTAGTTAAAACATATTATTAGAAGGGCTAATTGGCGTAATAGCCATATTTCAGAAAGAAATCAAGAGAATAGACATGATTTTGACATAATTTACTCACTGGCTTTTTACCTTCATTCCACCCGGTAATGCCCTTGCACATAACAAGTTTCCGGTTTCATATTCAAAAGTAAACGTCGTGGTTAGTTTTGTATGGCATATTAATAATCACACAACTTATGGAGCACGTGGTGCAACTATATTCAACACATGTGGTGTATATATATATGCATTAAGGGGAGTGGATAACAGCTGTAAATGTATGAGAAAATATGTGACAAAAGACTTTAAGACATCTAAGCAGAAGAGTCAAGCAATTGTATGGATCTCAAATAGAATAATATAAGAAACAAACGAGTCGACTATTCCATTTCACATAGAATAAAAAGAAGAGAGATATCATGATATGTACAAGCACAAACCAAGTGTAATGCAATGATATTTCACACGAGAAATCAAATCCTTATAATACGTATATCGAAAAAAACAAAATTCAAATATATGACAGACCAAACACAACGAGCAAACCATAAACCATACTACTGAAATAGAAGAGAAAACACAATTCAAATGGAAACGATTCAAGCGGAGCAGACAAGCAAGTGCTACTATCTTAAGTGGAATAGTATAATTGAATAATTATACTATTTCACGCCAAGTTGAAAGGAGATTGAAAATATCATACTATGTCTACCTACAAATCAATTGAAAGCAATGATACTCCACATAAAAGAGAACATAAATGAGGATGAGTCAGAGAATACTTGACACCAAACATTAAACCCAAGTTAGGGAAATATAAACCCTAATCCATTGACAACTCAAATTTTCGGGAAACTAAACCCAGCTGTTGGAATACGAAAGACATTTATTTACATTACTCACGAGAAACGTTCTATTCTATATACACCATACTATTTTAAATATACTATGAAAGAGACGATGCATAATACATTGACATGATTGATATTATATGCTTAAAACAGTCATGATTGAGTTACATGAAATAAAAAGTTAATGGGAATGCGTAAGAAAATACTTGACACCAAACACTAAATCAAAGTTAGGAAAATATAAACCATTGGCACTATTAACTTATGAGAAGCATTCTATTCTATATAGACCGTACTAATTTAAATGATACTATGTGCATAATAGAAACCATGATTGAGTTACATTAAAAACAAAGCTAATGGAAATGAGTAAGAGAACATTTGATACTAAACACTAAGCCTAAGTTAGGAAAATATAAACCCTAGTCCATAGGCAATGTTAACTTATGAGAAACGTTCTATTCTATATGAATCGTACTATTTAAGCTTATTATATATTCATAATTATATAACCATGATTGAGTTACATAAAATACAAAGCTAATGGGGATGAGTAAGAGAACACTTGACACCAAACACTAAACCCAAGTTAGGAAAATATAAACCCTAATCCATTGACAACCCAAATATTTGGTAAATCAAACCAACCTATCAGAACACATGAGACATGTATTTACATTGCTCTCGAGAAGCGTTATATTTGATATACACTATACTATTTTAAATGTTACTATACATATAGTACAATCATGATTGAGTTATATGAATACAAAATTAATGAGGATGGATAAAGAAACACTTGACATTAAACACTAAATCCAAGTTAGGAAATATAAATCCTTATCCATTGACATTGTTAACTTACCAGAAACGTTCAATTTTATATAACGCGTACTATTTTACATGATACCATAAGCATAATACAACCATGATTGAGTTACATGAAATACAAAGAGAATGTGTAGTCCCCATCTACAACACTTTACCAAACTGTGACACAGTCAACATCGCCAAATTCTCATCCGCTAATGCATTCTTTAGGTTGAAGTAATTGCCAATTGTTTTCTAACCAGTGGGTTCAAAGCCTGTCTTGAACAATCTACATGGAAGGCCTAAATCGTCCATGTCAAACCTGCACAACGAAGGTAAGAGTGTAACATAGTTAGGACAAAGCAAGCTATTTTATTTTATATATGAAGACAAATGATTTTAATACATCTAAGAGGAAGAATCAAGCAGCCGTATGGATCTCAGATATAGTAGTACAAAACCAAACAAAGTCGACCATTCCATCTCGGATAAAATCGAGCAGGTAGATATCGTGCTACGTACAAGCGCAAACAAAGTGCACTGTAATGCTATTCCACACGGAAAATCAAATTCATATATTGTGTAATACATATATCAGAGAAAACACAAGTCAAGTGTATGCAATATTAAACACAACGACAATACTATTAAACCATAATATTCAAATGGTAAGAAAAGTACAATTCAAACGGAAGCGTATCCAATCCGAGCAGAATAGCAAGTGATACTATCTGAAGTAGAATAGTGCAATAGAATAATTATACTATTTCATGTCCTTAAATTTGCATACAGTATATGTATATCAAAGAAAACACAAGTTAAATGTATGAAAGACTTAACACAACGACCAAACCATAAACCATACTATTCAAATAGAAGAGAAAACACAATTTAAACGGAAGGACATCCAAGCCGAGCAGAATAGCAAGTGATACTATCTCAAGTGAAACAGTGCAGTTGAATAATTATACTATTTCATGTCAAATAGAATAGAGATTGAAAATATCATACTATGTCAACCCACAAAATAATTCAAAACAATGATATTCCACACAAAATTTAAGGAATCTTCAGAACACCGGGGTAAACCCCAAACCGTGAATCGAATTGCCAAACTTCGATCAAAGGTCCTAATTTCGTAACAGGAAAGATGGTAAGCAACAAGAACGAAGGATGTGTTTCTACCGGAAAAAAACACCGAGAACTTACCTAACTTTCAAATATCTGAGAAAAATCAATTTGGTGAACACTACAAGAAATCTAAGTATTAATAGCACAACAGTATAGCGTTTTTTCCGATTATGCTATGGTTGACATACTTCGTACTTTTAGATAGCGTTTGTGAAAATGCAAACGCTATGTTAGGTAGGTCCGATTTTAATTCTGCAAACGTTTTTTTAAAACATAGTATTCATAACACTTTCACTTTTGAAACGCTATGCATAACTAAAAAGGGAAAATAATTGATTTTCCCTCTCACTCTTATTTCACTTTCCCTCTCACACTATTTTTTCCAAATTCTCCAAATCCTAATCCCTAAACTCTAAACCCTAAAACCAAAAACTTTAAAACACAACCCCTAAAACTCCAAACAAAAACTTTAAAATCTTATATTTTTGACATGAAATCTTGAATTTAACTTCAAACCTTAAATATAAACTCAAAATAGATGTTTTCAAAAAAATCAATGTCAAATCTTAAATCAATATCCTGAACCTTTAACCTTCAAACCATATACTCAAACCCTTATTCTAAACTTTAAACTTTAAAACTAATCTCAAATTAATCATATATCCTAAACTATAACTAAAAATCTTAAAACTAATTTTTTTATTACTCAACTTCAAATCTAGAATTTAAAATCTTAAATCCAAACCCAAAACATTATGTTTGCACTTTACATAAATCTATACACCAGACTCCAAATTCTAAACCTTAGTTTCAAATTTCAAACTTAAATCCTCTAGTTCATAAACTCTAAACTTTATTTAATATATTCAAATATAAATCACAAAATTACAAAGTTCAAATGTTTTCTTAAAATATTTTTTTTATTTTTCAAGAATATCATAAATATTTTTATATTAAAACACAAAATAAAATAGAAAACAATGCTTTTAAAAGAAATAGGAACCAAATAAAAAAAATCTGATTGGTCGACACAAAGGGACCAATCACGTACAAGGACAGAGATCATGCTCTCTGTAATTACAACCATTGATTAACTTTTTGAAGGGTCCAGATTGATCCTACTTCTTCTCTTGTCTCTCTCTCTCTCTCGTCGCTTTTCTTTTCAGATCCAAAATTTTCTAAACACTTCTTCTATGTCTCTTTCTCTCTCTCTCGTATCTCTAGTTTCTGTAAGTCACAAACTCATCTTACCATCGTCTCTATATCCTTCTCCATACAGATACATGGAGGTCAAGAGACAACATCATAGGAGGAGCATTCCATCTACTCTACTCTCTCTCTCTCCTCCTCCTCTCTCTCCATCGCTCTTTGTCTCTCTCTCTCTCTTTGTGTTCTGCAGTGGGGGAGAATGAAGTGTGATGCCTCCTTTCTGTTCTGTGACAAAGTGACACGTCCTCCTCAGTGACAGATCTGCTCCTCTCCCTCATCAGCCAGTTTCATAATCTCTTTATCTTTCTCTGTGTGTTTCAATTGACTGGTTTTCATTCTTCTATTTTTGTTGCTTCGTAATAAGGTTTCAGAGAAAGACTGTAGAAATAGTGTAAGCTTGGGAATCAGAGCAAGGTCGTGAAGATAGAGAAACGGCGTTGGAGAAGGCAGAGCAGAGGCGTCAGAGAAGACAGAGCAGCGGCGTCGCCGCGTCGGAGATGGTCCTGCAGTGGGGCTGGTTGACGGCGTTCGTTCAAGAAGAGCTTGGTTTGACAGCTGAATTAGGTTTTGTTAAGAGTCAATTGGTTTAGTTAGGGTTTAGTTAGTAAACCAATTTTTAATTGTAAACCATGTATCCAAATTTCAATTTGTAAAGAAATACCAATTTATAAACGAATTTCGTTATAAATAAATTTTTATTTTATGCTTTTTTAAAAAATCATAATAATTAAAATTAATAATTTTAATGTAAATAATAACAAAAATGCTATTTAGATAAAATATTTAATGGCATTCGAAAAATGCTATATTAATCATAAAATAATAGCATTTCAGAAAAACGCTATGTAATGTGCTCGGCCTATTATCGCGGCCGATGATACAGCGTACCTAATAACGCTATCGTAGCGTTACATAGCGTTTTTCCGGCGCTATTAATACTTTATTTTCTTGTAGTGGAAGTTGGAGAAGAAGGATGTGTTTCTACCGGTCACTGAAACCTTAACACAGGAGATTGAAAAGCGAAGACAGATGAGATAGAAAAGCTTTAGATGCATACGGAGGCAAAGCGTTGGAGCAGATCGGAGCCGGAGATATTTTGTTTTCAAAGAAATTAACAGAGAAAGTTAGAAAGGGAAAAATGTGAACCTCGTTAAAACATGATTTACTTTTATGAAGTTAATAATTAATTTTGTATTATATTTTATCAGGTTCAGCCGGTTTCTTGAAGGGGCAATACTGTATTAATATAGAAATGTAACGGAGTGTATATAATCGTTAGGGTAGATAGCTAGTTTACAGATTACTGTTTTTTTTGTGTCTATACACCCCAATTTCCCTTATTAGAAATATTGATATCAATATTAACTTGCTCAGATTCTTTGATTTTATGTTGATATCAATATTTCTAATAATATTATCAAAAATAAATATTAATTTAACAAATTCACTAATTTTAAGGAATAAAGTAGTTTTTTCTTGTATTTTAATATTTAATTATATATTTTTATTTATAATAATATATTAAATGTGAGATTGCATTAATTAATATTGTTGTAATATGTTTTATGTATGTTTAGTTATTTATAAAAGTTTTATGGATCTACATTAATTATGACAAATATAAATACTGTAGAGTAAATTATAAACAATTTTGAAGTTTAGTTTAAAGTTTTATTTGTGGAGAAAAACACTTTGATGCTTCGAATATAGAGTTTTTGCAAACTCTAAAATATAGTCTTTTTGGAGATGTTCTTAGATTAACAACATGTTGTGCTTGATAACTATTCCTATTGCAATGTAATTAAGTCAGTTTTCATGATCGTACTCACATTGTTTAGGCAACTTCATACTCATTTGATAAAACAACATGTTGGAAGGTTTTGAAAAGATAGTACAACTGTAGTACAATCTTATCTTGTTACATGATAAGTTGTTTTGGTTCGATTACAATCTTATTTACAGTGTACTAGTAATATCAGTTCAAGTAAACAAATTTATTGGTTTTAGTAGTTGGTAAGAGCTAATGAGTATGTAAGGAAATTAAATGTCTAATATTTGCCATGTGTTTCATCAAAATTCTTTTTGTCTTTCACAGCATCGGTTTCCTTCTAGCTCTGGCGGCGGTGAAGAATTTCAGCCCTTTTCACTCGCTCCTTCACCTCTGGCTGGGCCGTTCGACTACCATGAGCAACCGGTTGCTGCGCTGAGAGCTCTACCACCGCAGTCCAGTGCTCAACCAAAATGCATTTTTAAGGTTTTTTTCTTTTACATCGATTCAACCTTCTCGTATTTACGACGTGTGCTTCATCATAACTATTTCTCTTCACAGTTTCCTTCTTGTTTTGGCGGCCGTGAAGAACCTCTGAATTCGTCGTTCAACTACCATGGGCATTGTCGCGAACGAATCTCTCAGAGCTGGAGTTGAAACTGTCCCAGCTTCGACGACTGAGCAGCTTCCTCAGGTTGAACCATCGGTTTCTGATGAGCATCAAAGCGAGGTTCTCCCAACGTCGATGACTGAGCAGGTCGTCAACGATGAAACACAGCGCACTTATGTTCATCCTCGGCCTCCGGTTGATGTTCAAACAACTGCTCACGATATCACAACCCTTGACATTGCTACAATTCTCAGTCAACTACATGAAGTTCTTGTGAGATCACTTCCAGATCCAAATGTAGGCTCCTTGTCTCCCTCTTAATGTCAATGTCTTACATCAAAAATTTGCAGGATATTCGGAAGATCATCACTTACTCTTGTGTTCTGCAGGGTCCTCTCAAGAAACTGGAGAAGAAAAGGGAAGATCTAGCAAAAATCGTGGTGTTCGTGGCTGGTATTACAAGTGTAGCATCCCTCATGTCTCCTCCTGGTGGGCTCGACAGTTCAGGCTTCATACGGTTCAGCAGGCGAACAACTTACCTCTTCTACTTCGTGTGCACCGAGCTTATTTTTCCTCTGTTCCTTTTTCAATGTCACAATGCTAAACAAGTCAGATATTTTTGTAGTTCTTTTAGTTTTTGAATCTCCTAATTTTTAACCCTATACAGTTTTGTTTTCGCTTCCCTTTTTATCCTTTTTGTCACTTTGAAAATAATCAGTTTCTTGTTTTCTGAAAATTAGAAGAAGGAAAATGAGAATGGTAGATTTGTGAACCACGCAACCGTGTATCATTTCGCTATATCTTCCATGTATATACAATGTTTTATTCTCGTTTGATTTATAATCAGTTTTGATTCCTCGCTTTTTTGTTGAATCAGATAATGTGATTAAAGAAGGGCTTATTTGTTAAATAACCAAGAAAAAAGTAAACAAAAAAAATTAGATAGATGCTAGAGAGAGATAGGAACAGAAAGATGGAGAAAGAGAGAGTGTGTGTGTGTTTTTGATTATTTTGTCAATTTTGATTTTTGTTTGTTGTTATTGGGTGCAATTTCCCATTAAAGAATACTAAATTTTTTTTCGCAAGTTTGCTTTAGATTTTTTCCTGGTCTAGTTAAAACATATTATTAGATATATTGATATCAATATTAACTTGCTCAGATTCTTTGATTTTATGTTGATATCAATATTTCTAATAATATTATCAAAAATAAATATTAATTTAACAAATTCACTAATTTTAAGGAATAATGTAGTTTTTTCTTGTATTTTAATATTTAATTATATATTTCTATTTATAATATTATATTAAATGTGAGATTGCATTAATTAATATTGTTGTAATATGTTTTATGTGTGTTTTAGTTATTTATAAAAGTTTTGTGGATCTACATTAATTATGACAAATATAAATACTGTAGAGTAAATTGTAAACAATTTTGAAGTTTAGTTTGAAGTTTTATTTGTGGAGAAGAACACTTTGATGCTTCGAATATAGAGTTTTTGCAAACTCTAAAATATAAAGTCTTTTTGGAGATGTTCTTACATTGGGGGTGATTGGTTGGGTTGTAGGAGGTGACTTTAGCTTTAATTTCTAGTTACAACCTTCAAACTTACCAATCATACTTTATCTTGGTTTTTAAAGTTACAGCCAAAAAAATAAAAAATGGTTGTAACTACCTTATTTTCTACAGCTCTATCTTTTTAACTGTAGGAAATTTTAAAGCTACAACCCTTAAAGCTAAATTAAAAAATCATACATCCTAAATTCTGCAGTAATTTTTTTACATCTACATCTGAACCAATCACCCCCATTAACAACATGTTGTGCTTGATAACTATTCTTATTGCAATGTAATTAAGTCAGTTTTCATGATCGTACTCACATTATTTAGACAAAATCATACTCATTTGATAAAACAACATGTTGGAAAAGATAGTACAACTGTAGTACAATCTTATCTTGTTACATGATAAGTTGTTTTGGTTCGATTACGATCTTATTTACAGTGTACTAGTAGTATCAGTTCAAGTAAACAAATTTATTGGTTTTAGTAGTTGGTAAAAGCTAATGAGTATGTAAGGAAATTTGACATTTCTGAAACACAAATCAAAACTTAAATCATTTTCTTAATTTCTCGCTCAACGGTTCATCACTATTGATTTACATTTTACAGATATGACGGTTCTTGTTAAACAAGTTATTTCTTAGATTGGAAATCAGTAATTTTCAGGTATCTGAAAAAACTTGTAGATTGGATCTATCCTTCACAGAAACTGTCTAAATAATCCAACATTGATCCACAAACTCATGTATTAAATTATAATAATATTTAGTTACTATTTAGCTCCTCAAACGCAATCCAACTATAAAAGGTTTTAAACAATTTTGACAGAATTTTTTTGTTACAAAATTCATGAATATTATTTGTTGTTTTAAAGCCAAATGGGAAAACTTTTTTTCTTTCTGATTATGTTATTTATGTTTTTATTTTTGAGTAAGTGAACAGTTTTGAAAACTGGACCGGTCAGCCGGACTGGTTCAACCGTGAACTGCTATATAAATCAAGTCTAGGTTGAATTAAAACTTAGATTTGAAGGAAACCACCGAAACCGGTGCAGAACCGGCAAAACCAGCAACTCGGGTTAATCACAAGATCCGGTTCACCCATGGAAAAGCATAATCAATTAGCTTTGATTCTTAAGAAGTTAAGAGTTAACATAACTGGAAAGAAAAATCATTTTTTCCTTGTTCACGTTTATTTTGCTATTCATTAGACACACTTGTTATATGTTATTATAGTAGAATTTATAGAAATAGCTCTAAATAAATAATTTGGTATTCATGAATAATGAAATTGATCAAATGTTTACATGTAAAACCAGGTGCTTAATTAGTTTTATTTTTAAAATGTCATATATATAAATTGCAAATTAATTTAAAACGTATAAAAATAAATTGTTAAAATTATATAATTTGTAAATATATATACATGGAAAATTACCTAGTATATATATATATATATATATATATATATATGTATTAATAAGTACTGTAAGATGGTAATATCCGAATGCGCAGATGAAACATCTAGGTGTTTGAAACAACACCTATCTCATGTTGCAGGTTTGGTAGCTAATTAAAGTTTAATGATTTGGGAGATCAAAGGTTGGGATTTGAGAAGAGAAACCATGTGAGAGGTAATAAAGCAGCCTGGGTAATATGTTTCTGTAAGGATCAGTTTCTCTTTTGGTCTTCAAATAGGTCATACATCTTTCTACTTCAGAGTTGACCTCCAAGTAAACCTCGTGAGCTTTCTCTTTATCATTTAGCTATCTCTCTCTACCTTTTGTTTGTATCGGCTTCCCAAAGTATATGTAATACCTTCCCGGAATCTTTGGAATTAATCCAGGCATATGCAAATCTTGGTTCCTCACTTCTCCTTCTTCATCATTCCTAACCATATTTTATCACCACCGGGTTTTCATTACTATATATACACTCTTGAAAAGAGGTCGAATATATAAAAATACCTCAGCTTAATAGTGTCCTGTGTTATTTCTTTTATGAGATTCTTCAAGAAAGGGATCTTCATTTGATCATTGTAATCCAAAACCATCTGTGATATCATTCCATTTCTCAAGAAAGTTACTGACTGAAACAAAAGCTAGATGGAAGAAGAGATTTGTGCTTACTTTACAGAGATCATCTTCTCCAACAGCACCAAAAGGAATGATTTTGGTTCCAAACTTAGATGCGATCCTTACAAACTCTGAATGTTCAGGCCAGAACAGCTTGTACTCTTCACCCTGCAGTTACATGTGTCAGAGCCAAACATGGAGGAAACACAATCAATTCATTACCTTTCTGTGCAAGGCTTCGCGAACACCTCCAGGATACAAGACCACATGAGCCTTTGAACGAAGCAGCTTGTAGAAATTCGTATTCGAGACAGGAACTGCGCCTATTATCCTAACTGAGTCTAACATCTGCATATCAGGAAGCTTTGAGCCTATCTTTTTGGAAAACATCACTGGATGTGCAAGCCCACGCAAGATAATGTTCCTCTCTTTCAAGAAATGAATAGCTGCAGGACGCAGTTCGAGACCAAGCAACATGTGGTTGCCAACATACAGAACAGGTCCCTCTGAAGGTATTCCCGCAAGTGATCTTACTACTGTACCGTTCTCTAGAGTTGAGAGAAATACTGGAGAAACAGCATCCGTTAGCAATCTGGAGCCAGAGATAAATAATAATAATAATTCAGTGTTATCTTATGGTTACAGAAGCAGGATGATGTGTTCTTCTAGCTAAAGCTCTAATGTAAGTACTTACCTCTGTGATTGTTCAAACTCTTTGAGCTCAAAGGGAGTAGGAAGAGTGTAATCAGAAATGTAATCAAGTGTCTTCCCACGGCGATAATAATAGGCAATCTTAAGGATAGTGGCCAGGTCTACCCCATCCTCCTAACATATATATAGAGTCAATGAAGCTGTAGATTAGTAAACCAAACACAATATAGGAATCAAACATGCAGAAGATGTTGTGAATTTATCATATAAAGAGCACCTTACAAAGAAGAGGAACTGTCCATTATTCACAAACTCACGGACTTCACATTTGGGCAATGCACAACAAAGTCTTTCAATGTCTTCTTTATTCAGTAACCATTGATCACGTCCACTGCAATATCCACAGAAGTATTATAGATACCGTACGACTCAGCTTTTTTTACAAACAAAGAGATCACTGAACTTCCAACTTGTAAATTTAATAATGAAAACAGAGAAGTGTATGAACCTCAGAAGTATCAGCGTTTGGGCTTTGACTGTGTACATGTGGGACTTAGCAGATGCTGAAGCAGACTTAAGCAGCTGAAGCTTCCATAGAAGTGTGTCCTTGGGAAAGATCCTAGCCAGAGTCTGTTAATAATTACTAGTTAAACACATGCAATAGATGATTTGTTCTCCTAAAATAGAGTCTTACAGGCAGATTAGCTGAGGCTGCAAAGATGTCTCCTAAGAGTCCTCCACCCATCTGCGTGACAGTTTCATTCAGCATACCCTCGATCATGGCTGCATACGGATAACCTATATCATAAAACACAGTTATTAACCCTGAGTTTCAAGCAAAACCTGACTCTGAAACCTAATCTGTTGCATCTTAACACCCATACACGTGGAACTATGGAAGATTATACAAGGAGTTGAAGCTTCACCTTCTCTAAACACAAAATTTTCTTCTATCAAGCTTGGAACTTCGTCTGGCAATATTTCCAGCAGACTCGACAAAGGTTGCAACATGAAGTCGTTCGCGCGTGTGACTGCATCAAAGAGTGTCTTAAAATGAGCACAAGACAAGGTGCATACATAGCAGAAAATGAGTAAACTCGTTTTTTACCTGGATTAGCAAGAATCAAGACAATATCAATGTCAGGGTTACTAGCTGCAACATCTAAAGCAAGACAAGCTCCAACAGATTCTCCAACTATATAGATAGGTCTGTTTGGAACATGGTAATATTCTGACCTAACTGTCCTCTCAATGAGTTTCACAATGTCTGAAAATTTACATAAACAAAGATTAATAATCCAGTTGGTTATAAAACGTTAATGAAACAACAAATAAGAAGGCACCTCGAACAGGTGTACGATCTGTGGCTGGAAAGTGAAGGCACCACACGTCAAATATCCTATATATATGATCAAAAAGGTAATTAGGAGATTAGAAACAAGATTGAGTAAAGTTAGTATCAAACATTACTTACTCTCCAAGCCTCCTATGCTGGCGAATGAGCCCTAATCCAGTACCATCGATCCCTGTAGTTTTTTATTTCAAAGTTTCACTAACTTGCAACACACGTTTTCTTCAAGATCAATATTAAAAAGACGAACCAGGTATATATAGGAGAAGAGGAGACCCTGGAGCGCATGTGCTACACTCTAATGGAGAGAACCACCGTGGCGGACCTCCATCTCCGCCCTCTAATACGTAGAAATTTTCAGCTCCAGCCAAAAAATCAGCCAAACTCTTCCTCTCCTCCGGCCGCGCCGCCTCCATGTCTGAATAGGGATTCACCGTCGCTGTCACTTTTGATACGCGCCGGAGACGTCCTAGCGCGACGGAGGTCAGCCGTTGGTTTGACTTCAGGTATGAAAAGTCAGCTCTTCTTGAGCCTGAGGAGAAGATGGGACAGATTCCATCGGTAATTGTACTAATCGCCATCGACTAGAAAATTCGAGTTTCAGTGGGAGATGAACATTTTGGTTGTCCAACTTCATCTTCAAGCGATGGAACATGAGAAGCTCGTGCTCACGAGAAAACAGGCAGCGATGCGTGCTCCGCCATTCTTTCCGCTCGTTTCTACTTATTTCTTTTTGTTGAGGTCGGTTTGGGATTTACATTTCGGTTTGAGTTTAGTTTAGACTCAGTTCACAAACAATATTATATTGTAGATTAGGGTGTTGATTGTTTTCTGTTTTAAACAATGTTATTTTTGAAAAAAAAAACACTTCTTTTGCCAATCAAGATTTTAGAAAATATTTTTGTTTGATTTTATTAATTAGTGAATTAAAATAAGGATAAAATTTAAAAAATACAAATAATATTTGCATTGAAAATGTAAACATACATTTATAATGAAGCAAAATTTAAAATTTAAAACGACACTTAATATAAAATGGAAGTAATACTATATAACTTGTTTATCTATTTTTATATAGCTTGACGGAATTATTATATAATAATGAAAAGAGATGCGATTCTTATAAAGGGTACTAGCGTAGTGGTGTTCTCATCATTTTATGCGTGTATATCAGCTTGAAACTGCGTCAGAACTTTTTGATAAATAAAATTTGAAAACGAGATATGAAAGCCACCAAGTGTATAATACATAATTATACTGCGATTTATTTCAAAGATTTGGTACATATATGATATTAATTGGTTGGTGTACCTTATAGAACCTTAACACACAGTAACATTGGTGTCATGTCTAGTAAACATGTGTATGTAGGTGTCACTGTGTCAGATTAAAGTACAGACCACCTTTTGCGAAGGAGTTTGGTATATGATGACGGTTGGGGCAGTTTCCGTGGCTTCATTTATGATTCGGTTGTTGAGCTCCGATCCCTGGCGTTTTATAAAACATCTATTTTAGTAGAGCGCTAATTATCATCGGCGACCATTGATGTAGTAGTGAGCATCTTTTATGTATCAGCGAACCTGCTCGGCTAGGTGCACATCATCCTTTTTCTAAGGTTGCTAATCCTATTGAACAATTATTAAACTAAAATGCTTTTTTCATACTTTTTTTCTTGAAATTGTTTTTGATACGTTGAATACTAAGTTTAGTTAAATAGACGAAACTTGAACTCAAATTTTATATTTTCCAATTACTTTAAAATTTAAGTAAAGGAGGACACCAAGTTTTTGGTAGTATCTTAAGAGACATCTCTGAGATAAAAACAGAATTTTCATTTGTTTGTTCCTTTTTAGAGTTTTTGTTAAGTATTAGCTAACAAGGAAAATACAGCTGCTTATATACCCCATAAGTATTAGAATGTACAGAGAAAAGACATAATAGTAACTATAGTGCGTTGATGTCACCCAGCTTAAAATTTGGCATGTTCCATGTCCAGGGATGAATTTAATTTTTGATTATAATTCATCGCTGTGGTAAAACCTAATTATCTCAGGTAATGAAAATTAAAATAATACTTTCTCCGTTTCATTTTATTTGTCGTTCTAAGTTTATGCACACATATTAATAAAATATATAATTTTGTATATTCCTAAAATAAAAACATAATTACCTATACACCTAACCATATTTCAACCAATAGAAAAATGAATTAGAGAATCTTGTTAATAAATTTTTCATTGAAATCTTAAAATGACACATATTTTGAAACATAAATTTTGTTCTAGAGCGACAATTAAATCGAAACAGAGGGAGTACTAGTCATGATTAATCCAAACGTTGTTGAAAATGATGATCAAGTAAAAGATTAATAATGATACAGAGATCTTAAATAAAGTTGACTAGTATTTCCTTTTTAGAAAAATGAACGTTAGCTCTTTTATTGTACGCACCAGAACAACGACCAATTGCATATAGGCTAACAGTATTACCTCTAGCACAAATTACGAAACTGATTGTATACTAGTCATTGGAGGGCATAAACGGACAATGCTCTTAGTCACACTAATAAAATTAAAATAGAGCAATTGCACTCGGTATCTACGTTTCAAACATTATTTAGGTAAGTAGCATATGCACTGTTGACAATATCATAATCCCATCGTACCCCTGTTTCTAGTATATTTCCTGCAGAACCTATAGCTGGATATATCATATCTATTTTCTTTTAATTATATTTCATGATTCTCTCTCTCTCTCTCCTCTGAATAAAAGCTTCCTTCTCTCAATGAAGTTTATTTATTAAAGGGACAATTAGCTTAATATACCTAACAGTGGTTCAATTTTGGAAAATATCCATGGATTGACGTTTCCGACCTAGCTTGCACAATTCTTCTTCGTTTATGACCAAAATAACCCTGAACTAAGTCGATGTTTGACCCCTGCAATACAGTAAAAGTCAGAAGAATTATCTGACAAGTCTCTTAGCTGTCATAGATGTCAAACCACTAATTATTATTTTTTTTTCTCACATTCTCTTTCCTGTAATTTTTCTCTCTCTCATTTTCTTTTTCCTTCAACGACTATCTTTCTCTTTTATGGTTTCCTTTTCATTTGACATATAATTTCTTTTTTTTTTCACAAAAGCAAACACTTTTTTTTACAATAATTTCGTAAAGGCTGATACAAGAAATGTTAACAGTCAGAATATAGAAGTGTAATAGTTAACGATTAACTTAGCATGCTACATCAATTGTTACCATGTTAACAAATAATGTAACTGATAATAAAAACGATCGAGAATATATGCCAATATATATATATATATATATATATATATATATATATATATATCATAGTATTTTAATTTTTAATATAATTCACATTTTTTAACATGTTATAATATGTGTATAAGTGTTAAAAGACAAATAACATAAAGAGTAAGGAATACTTATTATTTCTACCAATTCATGAACCAGCTAATAAAATATGTATCATGTAACAATTTATGTATCAGATAACACATCATATATCAAACAATGTATCAGCTAACTAATTACTTATCAGCTAAAAAAGAATGTATCAACTGATACTATTATTTGGTACCATCTTACAAATTATTATATAAAACAAATATAACAACACACAATTGGTGTATCAAATTATTTATCCCTAACAACCCATTTATCAGCTGGAAAACATATTTTTGGAAAAAAATTACTAATCATTTATCAGTAAAAGAGCAACATTTTTTAACAGTTAACAAAACATGTATCTGGAAGAAAAATATGTACATTGGAATTTTGCTACAACATAATAATTATTTGGTACAAAATAAAATGTCGGTTAACATTGTTGTTATCCAAATTGTAAAACAACTTTACTGATTCACTTTTTCTCTTCTCTGTTTTAAGCTTGGACAAATTCACATGTTAGATTTTCTCATGAATGAATTTTTAGAAGATTATGTAGGAACTTATATCCACGCGAGAAACTAAATCTGTAAATCTGGATTTCTTGCCTTCACCCAAAAATGGTGTGGTCTCAGCCATCACATATGTGGAAGATCCCGACAATTAACAAAGACGATTGATTTCTTTGAGTGCATCCTTGATCTTGTTGGTTTAGCAAAATATCTTTGCGGTATTCATAAAATTAACAATAGTTTAGGTGGTTGATGAAAGGGACAATACAAAATTGATAGTGATTTGGATAATGATTTCGAATTGGAGAAGAAGAAGATGTAGTTGTAAAAAAAGAGAAGAGATAAGAGGGAATACGAAGAAGAAAAAGAGACATAAGAAAGAGAAATGAGACATAAGAAAGAGGAGGTGTCAGTGACCTGACCCAAAAGACAAAACTGTTGAATAGCTGCAGTAGGGATAAAAATGGAATTAAAATAAGTTTAAGAAATGAATGATAACTCCCTAATATCACTAGCGCGTGAGGCTAGCGAAACCAATTTTCCCTTTATTAAAACCATTCATGTTAATCGGAATAAAAAAGGAAATAATTTTATGGGAGCTTGTTTACAGAGCATATGATGTTTTCTCAAAGGAGAAGAACCCGTAGGCGTGAGAGTCCTCCCATAACCCATATGATGTTTTTCTGTTGTTTTTGTTAGGACGAGCCTTGAAAAAATCCGGATTTGTGCTTTTTGGATACAATTAGGCATGACTCGATTGATTATTGAAACCAACCCAATTCTTCATTACAGAAACAATGATCGCTTAAGAAGCTAGGAATCCAACACAATGATTGCTGAAGAAGATGGTCTCGTGGTTGTTTCAGTAATTTCACACACCCTTCATACACATCAGTGCAAATATCTCTATAATATTATTTGAGAAGTCAATTTCTTACGTGTCGCGCTCACGTTAACTCTTACGATGGTTAATTACATTGATACCCTTAATGAATTAAATATATCTAATTATATCATTATTATTATTTTATTTTTCCTTTTTATTTATGTTTCCTTTTTCTTTTCTTTTTAAACTAATCTATATAATAAAGAAAATTTATAAATTTAGTTCTGATGATTTAAAAAATTCATAATATATATTTAAAAGTATTAAGCATTTTATTTAAAATAATATAGTTCTAAAATTATTAAAAAATAATTTAAATAACATAAAATAAGATATCTTTAATGAATAAATTTAGTTTGATATTTTTATGTTCCTTTTTATATTTTTCAAATAACATATATGATAAAAAATATTTATAAAACTTAAAAAAAAATATTTTCTACATATAATGTGATTTAACAAAAAGGAAAGTTTAGAAAATTAATCTTGATTTTAAAGTAAAGAATTAATAGTCACTTTAAATATGTATCGATTATGTTTTCAGCAATTTTTTACCTATTATCACTTTAGTTTTTAAATTAACATATACCAACAATTCATAAATATATATACACATCTAAGATGAAAACCAAACTAATGCAATGAATACAATAAATATGATTTTGTTGAATTAGATTAGAAATATTTATACTTGAATTTGACGGAATATATGCAACACATTATACCCACAAATGAGTAACAATACCAATCTATTTTTCTAACATTAAATAAAAAATAATATATTTTCATTATAAAACAACTCAACATATTAATAAATAAATATAAAATTCTCAAATAATACTATGAATATATTAACTAACTATTATAATTTAATATATTTATTTATGTAACTTTGAATCTATCAACACTTAATTTTACTTTTACTATTTGATTCTCGAAACAACATATATTAAATTATACATAATCTTACTAAAAATATATATACAAATCTAAGACAATAATCAAACTACATGAAAATAATAAAATTAATTACAAATTTAATATGGGTAACAAAAATGTCTTAGTTGAATCGAAAAAGTAAATGTTATCTAATATATCCAAATAATAAACAAACAGCCGAGATAATATATATACAAATTATACATCTGATTAAAATAACATAATGTTATTTAAAATAAATCATACATATTGATTACAATATAAATAACAGATGACTAAATATAAAAAAAAATATTATAATATAAATAAATTATTATAGTGTATTTATTTTAATATATTTATATCCGTGCATGAGCACGGGAAAATCAGCTAGTTTTTGAATTTATACCATCCACCTAATTATTATTCTTTCCATATATATTCAATTAAATGACCCATTAAAATATCATTTTACACTAATAAAGCTAATTTCCAAATGTTAAATTTATTATTTTAACGTATTATACAGAAGAATTTTCGTTTCCAAACCTGTCGGTACAATATTATATATATAAGAAGTATTAGTTAAAAACAATACTTAGTACAGAAACAAACCTTAACTATCGTATAATTAAATATTGTAAATACTGAGAAAAAATGAAAGAAAATTATAAACACTTTAAACAAATAATAATATAGTAGTAGTAGTCTTGACTTTTAGCACAATAAAAAATCTATAAAGCCTATTATAGTGTGATTGATAGAAAACAGAATCTGGTTGCCAACTCTCTGCGCCTATAGGTGTCGTGTTGATAATAAATCCTAAAATTAATTGATAAACAAAAATCATTTTTGATCTAGTTTTCCCATTTTGTTTATAGAAAATCCCACTAGGGAAGCAAAACGCTCGCGTCTCCTTCCTTGTAGTTAGTTTTGGCTCGTTACAAGATGCACTGAGCCGGCTCGGAGTAGTAGTGGACTCGATCGCTACTGGTGATGATCAAATTACCCTGCATTGGACTCAAGAGAGCGCGTGTAAGGAAAACACATCGACGGTGAAGAAGATGTTTAAGTCGGGGAGATGGAGGAGCGAGAAGAAGAAGATCAAAATCGTCTTCAAGCTGCACTTTCATGCCACTCACGTAATTCTTCCTCCTCTCGGACTCGGAGATATTTTTCTTTAATTCCTATTCGCTCGACTCGAGAAGAGATTGTTTTTTTTTTTGGGAAAATGTAGACCGAAATATGATTCTCAAACTAATCAATCAGACATCAGTGAAATTCATTTGATTGTTTTTTTTTTCGGATGTTTGATTTTTCATGTTGTCAGGTGAGTGAGTTGAAGGCAGAAGGATTAATGATCTCTCTTGTTCCTGGAGATGTTGGCAAGCTGACGGGAAAGCCAGAGAAGGCGATGGTGCTCGACGGTCACTGCCGGTGGGAATCTCCAGTGTACGAGACCGTCAAGTTTGTTCAGGATGTGAAGACAGGGAAAGTCAATCAGAGAATCTACCATCTTATTCTCTCAACTACGGTAAAGTGGAAAGTGATCTCTGAGATTTTGTTGTTCTTCTTATAAGATTTCTTAGCTTCTTTTTGTTTTTGGCAGGGATCTACAAAGTCTGGTTTGGTGGGAGAGACTGATAAGAGATTGTATAGAATGATTTAGAATCCGCCCAACCTCCCACTCTTGTATTCGATTAGAATGAACACAAGCCAATACAATTTGTAATCTCAAGACTTCTCACAAGTCGAGAGCCTAGATCAGACCTTCTAGTCTATTGATCTTTACAATACTCCAAAGCTATCTCTTCTTTACAATCAAACTACTATTTATAACTCTCTTCAACGTAACAACTCCAACGGTTTGTAACGGCCTCGTAACAAACTTCAATACACATCAGCACTCAACTCTTCCCGCCTTTCAACCCCTCTCTCCATTCTACTCTTCTTCTGACGGTAGTACACTCTCCATGGCTTATCATTACCCCCCCCCCCCCCCCATCAAACCGAGCTTGTCCTCAAGCTCAAACTCTGGAAAGTCTCTCTTCATATCCCGAACTCTCATCCAAGATGTTTCATGAACTGGTAATCCTTTCCATTGGACGGACACTTCCAAATGACCATCATCACTGTAACGATATCCTGCCAAAGCCTCCGGTTCCATAACAAACTCAGCACTCTCTGAGATTGACGACGGAAGATCCAACACTGTATGCTTCTTCCCCAACACTGGCTTCAACTGTGATACATGGAACACTGGATGTATCTTACAGTCAACAGGGAGCTGTAAACGATAAGCTACTGGGCCTATCCGTTCCAGTACTGTAAAAGGACCATAGTACTTCGCTGTTAACTTCCTGCAAATGGTTTTAGACACGGACTGCTGACGATATGGCCTCAACTTCAGAAATACCGACGATCCCACTGAAAACTGAAGATCTCGACGGTGTTTATCCGCACTATCCTTCATTGCTGCTTGTGCTTTCAACAAGAACTCCTTAGCCTGACGCAACATCTCATCTCTCTGTTTTAACATCTGCTCCAACTCATAATTTGTTGTCGACCCATTCTCATACTGCAGCAAGGAAGGAGGCTCTCTCCCATATACCAACTTGAAAGGAGACGTGTGCGTGGAAGTATGATATGAAGTATTGTACCAATATTCACACCACGATAGAAACCTGAACCACTGTTTAGGATTAGCTGATGTGAAACACCTCAAGTAAGCTTTGAGACAACGATTCACCACCTCGGTTTGCCCATCACTTTGAGGGTGATAAGCCGTGCTAAACTTGAGGTTGGTTCCTGCAAAACGAAAGCATTCCTTCCAAAAGTTGCTGAGAAACACTCGATCGCGATCAGAAATGATGGAAACTGGATAACCATGTAACCTGATCACTTCTCTAGTGAACTTCTCTGCTATCGACGTTGCTGTATAAGGGTGCTTCAGAGCAACAAAGTGAGCGTACTTGCTTAAACGATCCACCACTACCATAATCACCGAAAAACCTTCTGATTTCGGTAAACCATCAATGAAATCCATCGATATTTCAGACCAGATCATAGTAGGAAGTGGGATTGGTTGCAACAGACCACCAGGATTCATTGTAGAGTATTTGTGGGTTTGGCAGATAGTGCACTCCGACACATATCGTTGAACATCGTCTTTTATCTTAGACCAATGGAACAACCTTTGAATCCTCTTGATTGTTTTCAACACGCCAGAATGCCCACCAAATACCCCATCATGATATTCCTGGAGTATAATCTCAATATACTTTGATGTCTTCGGTATAACCAATCTACCCTTATAAAAAAGACGGCCCTTGATGATTGAATAGTGCTTCCTTTGGTTCTTGCCTTGAACAATGTCCTGAATCTCCTGTTGCAAGGACGGATCAGAATCAATTTCTTCCAAAAGATCTTGCATTTGCAAGTTAGAAGACACAATTAAGGCGCATAGAAGCTTCTCATTATCAAAGGAAGGTTCCTTCTGTATACGGGATAGACCATCTGCGGCTTTGTTCTCTATGCCCGCTTTGTAAATGATTTCAAAGTCGAATCCTAGAAGTTTTGTGAGCCACCTTTGATAATCCATAGACACGTCCCTCTGTTCTAATAAGAACTTCAAACTTTTCTGATCTGTATAAACCAAGAATCTCCTTCCCATAAGGTAATGTTTCCACCTTTGAACCGCCAATACAATCGCCATGAGTTCCCTCTCATAGATGGGTTTCAACTGCTCCTTATCCGATAACGCTTTACTGAAATAGCATATTGGTTTGTGATTCTGCATTAGAACTGCTCCTAATCCAAACCCTGATGCATCAGCTTCTATTTCAAACATTTCTTGAAAATTTGGAAGACTCAAAACCGGAGCTGTTGACATTGCTAGCTTCAGCTGATCAAACGCCACCTGCGCTTTACCTGACCAGTCGAAACTGTCTTTTTTTAACAGATCAGTCAATGGTCTTGCTATAACTCCATATCCCAACACAAACCTTTTGTAATACCCTGTCAACCCCAGAAACCCTCGTAAACTCTTAACTGTTTTTGGCGAAGGCCAAGACTGCATAGCTTTTGTCTTAGCAGGATCAGTAGACACACCCTCTTTCGAAATAATATGGCCTAAGTAGTCCACATGATCTTGAGCAAAAGAGCACTTCTTGCGGTTAGCCAATAACGAATGCTGCTTCAGAGTATCCAACACCAACTTCAAGTGTTCACAATGCTCCTACATTGAATTACTATAAACCAAGATATCATCAAAGAATACTAATACGAACTTCATGAGAAACGGCTTGAATATTGCGTTCATCAAAGATTGGAACGTTGCTGGAGCATTGGTAAGACCAAATGGCATCACAACGAACTCATAGTGGCCCTCATGCGTTCTAAAAGCCGTTTTATCTATGTCTGCTTCACTCATTCTTATCTGAAGGTCGCGTGTTCGATCCACGCTCACCGCACCAATTGATAAGAGATTGTATAGAATGATTTAGAATCCGCCCAACCTCCCACTCTTGTATTCGATTAGAATGAACACAAGCCAATACAATTTGTAATCTCAAGACTTCTCACAAGTCGAGAGCCTAGATCAGACCTTCTAGTCTATTGATCTTTACAATACTCCAAAGCTATCTCTTCTTTACAATCAAACTACTATTTAAACTCTCTTCAACGTAACAACTCCAACGGTTTGTAACGGCCTCGTAACAAACTTCAATACACGTCAGCACTCAACTCTTCCCGCCTTTCTCCCCCTCTCTCCATTCTACTCTTCTTCTGACGGTAGTACACTCTCCATGGCTTATCAGAGACTTCCATTGATTTTGCGGATTACTTCGATGCAATTAACAACACTTGCAACGTTTCTCTTCCTCTCCAAAATTCAATTTCAAAAACGATCTCAACGGTTCTCTTCAACGGTTTATAAAAATAAAAAGTATTTTTGTAATATTATTCTTTTATTTGAACTGATTATTTCAATTTTAAATTTATTAATATTTTATTAATATATATAATATTTTAAAGAACTCTTGTAGGTCTTCTAGAGCATCAAAACCTTAACTTTGATTTTTTATTTTTCATCAGCGACATCAATGTATTTCACAAGAACGAAAGAATTGTTTGTTTTAGATATAATCGACATTGCAATGACCTTTGTAAACCCTAATCAACTTTAAAACGTGTAGTCAATTATATGAAAATGTGAATCGTATATATATCCCCTATATGTTGACCTTGCAACAACGCAATTGAAAAACTACCACCAACTTGAGACGGTTCCGTACCAAAGCTTGAGACGTTTACACGGTTCTCAACCATCCTTTACATTGCCAATATTTTGTTTCCTATTCTTTTATATTTCTATTTGTATTCCAAATTAAATATGTAAATTAATAAAACGTGACATGTCATATTCCTAAATATATAAATTTACTTAAATTTTATATTCCTATTTGTATTCCAAATTAAATATGTAAATCAATAAGTGTGACATGGCAAGATCATAGTCACAATTACCATAAATTAGTATGAATTATGCCATGTCATATTTTTTATGTGCCATGTCATCATTTATTTTGTGAAATTGATTCTGGAGAAGACATGTGGCGAAATCACTTTGAAAATAATATATATATATATAAGAGATAAGATAAGAGGTTAGACTATTTTAGAGTTTAGCATTTAAGTGTTTTTGCCTTTTTCTGGTTTACGTTTGATTATCTATATATACACGAGGGTCTCTTATTATCAAATTAGGGTTTTGAGTAAAATATGAAGTCGATTCCTACAGACCTTATCAGGGAGATACTCTCTAGGCTGCCTGGGAAATCTATTGCGAGATTTAGCTGTGTGTCCAAGCTTTGGTCATCAATCACCTCCGACCCATCTTTCCCACGGCCGCGCCTTCTACTCTTTTTCCACAAAGATGATGACTTGTTTGTTTCCTCTATTCCACATCATATGCAGAAGTCGAACAGGTCCTACACTTCTTCTCTGTCTTTTGAGAATTATCATACGATGGAAACCCCAATAAATTTTCATTACTGCACATCTACCGAATCTGTCCACGGCTTGATCTGCTTTCTTTTAAATAAGCCTAAAGTTTGGAACCCTAGCACGAGACAGTTCCGAACTTTACCAACTATACCACAACCTTGTAAGGACTGGAAGAAAGTAAAACTCTTCTTAGGGTATGATCCCGTTGAATGTAAACACAAAGTAGTGTGCATTCCCCATAAAAGAACCATCTATGTATTCCGAGTTTTTACATTGGGATCCGCTCAAGAATCATGGAGAACTGTCAAAACAAATCTTAAGCATCGTTCTAACATGGATACAGTTGGCCGCTGCATCGAGGGTGTGATATATTATCTAGCAACTAGGTGTGAGAGTTATGAATATGTTGTAATGAGGTTTGATGTCAGTTCTGAAAAGGTCAGTATGATAAAACTACCATCGAACTTTGATGGGGATTCGCTGATAACTTATTAGGGAAAGTTAGCTTGTTTTGATGATTGGAAACGTAGAAGATTTTGGATTTTGGAGGATGCACAGAAACACAAGTGGTCCTGTCAAGACTTTCTTTCACCATCTGGTGACCATAACCCGATAATGGAAACTGATTTGAACCTAAGAGGTTTCACTCATGCCGGCGAGTTCTTTTTTGTATCAAAAAGGAATAGCCTATCGTTTTATATCTTATTATATGATCCGGTGAGAAACCATCGGAGAAAATTTGAATTTAAAGGAATAGCAGACACTACGATGTATGCGCCCCATGTTTTCCTGAATCACATTGATAATCAAATGTCTTTGTAACAACTTGTTTCTGGTTTTCTTTTTCCTTTGAATTATATTCTTATGCAACATTCTGATTTTTATAATCATATTTTTCTGAGTCTTTACTTTGATTCTAGCTATCTCGTTTCGTACCAGTTCCTTGTATTTAAAAGATAAAAGATAGTATAAACACGATTTGGTTACAGTGATCATTATGTTGACACCTTTTTGAAATTTAAACCATCAAGCTTTTAGATGCCATAACCAAACGGAATCACCTCACCTCATATTTGAACCTAGCTAAAATGGTAATTATATAGCCAAAAAAGTTTAGATTCTTCAGCTATCCTGAATCCAACAACCAGCAGGAGATGGCCTATTGGAGATTGAAGGGCTTGCACCGGTTTATACTTACTGTTCACAAAATTTGCTCTGCCTTCTTAAGTTCTTAACCATGGATATTTCAACAAGAATGCATAGAGACACACATAAACCATGGAATATCTTCATCTGTTTATCAATCCGCATGTGATAGGTTACATGTTTTGAGAAGAACTTTAAACCAAGAAAAAAAAAAAACAGAGAGAATCCATTCAGAGTTTACAAATCTTTTCCTCCCCCAAGAATTGACATATATCTGACGAAAAGAACTCAAATGATTATCTTCGGACTTCAACGATCTAAAATTAAATAATCCGTAGCAAAGGAAAAACAACCGAGCAATTTAGGCAAATACAAGGTCTTGAAGTTGAATCAGACGAGCAATACAAGTTGTTGTATGAATCACAGAGCAAAGCGAATATATATGATATGGTAAAAAAAACAGAGCAAAACATTCTGTAGTGAAGTGGGGAACCAATTGAAATCTGATTTGAACTTGTAAAGAAACTAGAAATACGTAAACATATAAAGCCGGCGCCATACACAGACACATCAATGTTATCGGAACGGAGAAACTATGATCAATCAAACTCAATTACCAGGAAGTTTGGCCGAAACCATAATCTTATCAGACTAAAACCACAACATGTAATATTTATAGAAGATAAATGTAATTATAGATAGTTAAGGTCCTTAGTGCAATTAGTCTAACCCTAGTACTCTCTCTTATCGTGTATATATATTGTATCAAAGCCTTCAATAATATTATCACTTTCCATAATCTATATGGTATCAGAGCTTACGCTCCTAAACCTAGCAAAAATTTTCTGAGCCGCCACCATGTCTTCCTCCTCAAACACCAATTAAGCTATCTCCATCACCAACGGCGCTAACACTCTCCTTCACATCAACATGTCGAATGTGACAAAACTCACAAGCACCAACTACCTCATGTGGAGCTTGCAAGTCCATGCCTTGTTGGATGGTTATGCTCTTGCCAACCATCTCGACACCACCACTGTGATCCCACCTCGCACACTGACCGTTGAGAACACTGTCTCCGACAACCCTGAGTTCATCCATTGGACTCGACAAGACAAACTGATTTACAGTGCCCTGCTTGGCGCTATAACACCTTCCATCCAACCTACCGTGTCTCGCACGGCAACCGCATCACAGGTCTGGGAGAAGCTTGCATCGGTCTATGCCAAGCCCAGTAGAGGTCATATCAAACAACTCAAAGATCAGCTCAAGATCTACACCAAAGGAACCAAAACAATCGATGAGTATCTCCAAGGCGCTATCACCAAACTTGACCAACTTGCGATTCTTGGTAAGCCTTATGACCATGAAGATCAGATTGAACTGCTCCTTGGTGGCCTCCCTGAAGAGTACAAAACAGTTGTGGATCAGATCGAGGGTAAAGATACTCCTCCGAGTATAACTGAAGTTCATGAGCGCCTGCTCAATCATGAGGCAAAGCTTCTTGCGCATCGTGATGCATCGCCTGCTGTGATCCCTGCGTCTGCAAATGTGGTCCACCAACGACAGCAGTACAACTACAACAACCGCAATAACAACAACAAGAGGTACAACAACAACACATCCAGTGCTGACAACAGTTTTCAGTACTCGCAACCTACTCAGCGCCATGACCAACGCCCGTTCAAACCTTACTTGGGCAAGTGTCAGATCTGCAACACACAAGGTCACAGTGCACGGCGTTGTCCGCAGTTCCAGCAGCAACTTCAAGCAACTGCTACACCGAACCAGCAAGCAAGTCCCTTCCGTCCGTGGCAACCTCGTGCAAATCTTGCGGTCAACTCGCCCTACACTGCAGCGAACTGGCTTCTTGACTCCGGTGCTACACACCACATCACCTCCGACTTGAAAAATCTCTCTCTACACCAGCCATATCAAGGAGGAGATGATGTTCTCATTGCTGATGGCTCAAGCCTGCCGATTTCCCATACTGGTTCTTCTACTCTTCCAACTCCAACTCGCAATATATCATTACAAAACATTTTATACGTTCCTGATATTGATAAAAACCTCATATTGGTTTATCGGCTATGCAATACTAATGGTGTGTCGGTTGAATTTTTCCCTGCTTCCTTTCAGGTGAAGGATCTCAGCACGGGGGTTCCATTACTCCAAGGCAAGACTAAGAATGAGCTCTATCAGTGGCCACTGCAACACTCTCATCCAACGGCCATGCTCACCTCATCAAACCCAAAAACATCTTTCTTTTCGTGGCATTCTCGGCTCGGCCACCCTTCTTTTTCTATTTTAAACACTATTGTTTCTCAGTTTTCTCTTCCAACTACTACTTGTTCTTCCCCAAATTTGTCTTGTTCGGATTGTTTGATTAATAAGAGCCACAAATTACCTTTCACAAACTCTTCTATTGTCTCCTATCGACCACTTGAGTATATTTTCAGTGATGTGTGGACTTCTCCTATCCTCTCAATTGACAACTTCAAATATTATGTTGTTTTTGTTGACCACTACTCCCGGTATACATGGCTTTACCCACTTAAAAAGAAATCACAAGTGAAAGAAGTGTTCATTGCATTCAAGGCACTTGTAGAGAAAAAGTTTCAGACCGCCATTGGAACCCTCTTTTCCGATAACGGTGGGGAGTATGTTGCGTTAAGAAGTTTCTTGGCTGAAACTGGTATCGCACACCTCACGTCACCACCTCATACGCCACAACACAACGGCATATCCGAGAGAAAACACCGACATGTAGTTGAGACCGGTCTCACCCTACTGTCCACGGCGTCGATGCCTAAAGAATACTGGACATATGCTTTCACGACAGCTGTATACTTAATCAACCGCCTCCTTACACCGAAGCTCTCTATGCGGTCGCTGTATCAGATATTGTTTGGAGAACCTCCCAACTACGAGAAGCTTAGGGTGTTTGGATGCTTATGTTTTCCCTGGTTGCGACCATACAATAATCACAAGCTTCAAGACAAATCGCAAAGGTGCATCTTTCTTGGCTACTCGACCTCTCAAAGCGCATATCTCTGTCTTGAACCCATCACACAAAGGATCTATACGTCGAGACATGTTCACTTTGTAGAATCTGAGTTCCCATTCCCCTCTCTGAACACAAAACCACCACCACAGCCAGAGAACAATCCTCCATCATCAATGCCTACTGCAACACCTATCACTGCGATACCGGAACGAGTTTTGGGACCCTTGCGCGAGAATCTTCACCCGCCATCATCCCCACCAAACTCTCAGGTATTGCCTCCTAACTCTACTACTACATCTCCTCCCCCACCACTAGAGCCCACTGCTCCTTCTCAAAATGAATCTCAATCCCCGATTCAGACTACCCACACTTCCAATGAGCCCACTGCTCCAGTTCAAAATGAGTCACAACCCCTGACTCAGCCTACAAACACATCAAATATATCCCATTCCCAACCAGCCACGTCTCAACAGCCTACTGAACCACAAAATCCAGTTATAGACCCTACTCAAAACGTCCATAAAATGAGAACTCGAGCCAAAAATAACATCTCCAAACCTGTTCAAAAACTAACTCTTTCAGTTGCAGGTATTAAAAGTCCATCTGAACCAACAACCATTAACCAAGCGATGAAAGATAGGGAATGGCGTGACGCTGCAAATGCTGAGTTTGATGCCCACATTGTTAATCATACGTGGGATCTAGAACCTCCACAACCAGATCAGAATGTCATCGGCTGCAAGTGGCTTTTCTCAACAAAATATTTCCCCAATGGGGAGAAACGGTGTCGCAAAGGGCGCTTGGTAGCCAAGGACTACACGCAACGTTACGGCATCGACTACTCGGAAACATTTAGTCCGGTGATCAAATCCACTACTATCCGCCTGGTGATTGAGGTTGCTGTTACACAGTCTTGGCCAATCAAGCAATTAGATGTTAATAATGCTTTTCTCCAAGGTGATCTCACTGAAGTTGTGTACATGATGCAATCACCTGGCTTTATTGACAAAGATAAACCAACACATGTATGTCGACTACGTAAACCAATATATGGTCTCAAGCAGGCTCCGCGCTCCTGGTATCTCTCCCTCAGACAACATCTTCTTACGTCGGGCTTTGTCAACTCGACTGCGGATGCTTCCCTCTTTGTTGCTCGCTATGGACAGACCATCACTTATGTCCTCGTCTACGTTGACGATATCCTTGTCACAGGAAACAACTCGCAGATGGTGAACCAAGTCCTTCAATCCTTTGCTGATAGATTTTCCATCAAAGACCCTGTTGATCTACATTACTTTCTTGGGATAGAAGCTATCAGGACACCACAGGGACTACATCTGATGCAGCAGAAATACATCAATGATTTGCTCAACAAGCAGAACATGACTGATGCAAAACCGGTAGCCACTCCGTTGCCGACTTCCCCAAAGCTTACATTGAACGCTGGTGCTCCCCTTCTCGACGTCGCTCCCTATCGTTCCCTTGTGGGCAGTCTGCAATACTTAGCTTTTACAAGACCTGATATCTCGTATGCGGTGGCTCGTCTATCTCAGTTTATGCATAAGCCTACGCTTGAACATTGGCAAGCAGCAAAAAGAGTGCTTCGCTACCTTGCAGGCACCCGAAGTCATGGCATCTTCTTCCATAAGCAGACTCCTCTTACCTTACATGCTTATTCTGACGCAGATTGGGCTGGGGACATGGATGATTATGTCTCTACCAATGCGTATATCATTTATCTTGGTCGCAATCCTGTCTCTTGGTCATCAAGGAAGCAGAAAGGTGTTGCACGATCATCAACGGTAGCTGAATATCGAGCTGTTGCAAACGCAGCGTCTGAGGTTACCTGGCTCTGCTCCTTACTCTCTGAACTTCACATCGACATAGCTACAGCTCCAGTCATATACTGTGACAATGTAGGCGCTACGTACTTGTGTGCCAACCCAGTGTTCCATTCCCGTATGAAACACATTGCGCTTGATTATCACTTCACGAGGAACATGATTCAAGCTGGCAAATTGCGTGTCTCTCACGTTTCAACGCGAGATCAACTTGCTGATGCCTTAACGAAACCACTCCCGAGGAACCACTTTCAATATGCCTGTAACAAGATTGGAGTGTACAAGTCCCCTCCATCTTGAGGGGGTGTATAGAAGATAAATGTAATTATAGATAGTTAAGGTCCTTAGTGCAATTAGTCTAACCCTAGTACTCTCTCTTATCGTGTATATATATTGTATCAAAGCCTTCAATAATATTATCACTTTCCATAATCTATAATATTAACTTCATCCCAACGGTTCTAGAGCTGAAAATTCAAATTCAACCCAAATACCTATGGTAGCTTTAGAAAGATAACCAAAGAAAACTACGCAGTTAATGGCTTAGACTTTCTGAATAAATTTTCAAGACCCAAGCATCTTCGCTCTTGAACTCGAATGGTCATTAATTAGACTAGGTGCGTATCCTCCACGCAAGCGCGGGGTCGTCGTTGATGGAAGTGTTGTTTTATGTAATGGATGTGAAGAACTGAAGACAGTGTCCTTTGAAGTGGTGTTTTGCAAGTGAATATTTGTTATTTCATACGTTTTTGGTGTGGTAAAGAGTTGTGGTAAGTTTGTATGTTATCTTTTGTTTATGACTACTCTTTTAGCAGGTGAGTGAGTATTCGAAGTTTGGTGTATTTTGAAATATTGTATATTATTCTTATCTTGGTAGTTATACGTGTGTTTTTTGGTAATTTGTAAATTGTCGTGGAAACTTGGTTTTAAAAGGCGACCGATGCGTTCGCCATGGCGAGTGTCGACCTAAGGCGACGACAAAAACAACTCAACACCCCAATGCTCGGCGAGGTACGTATGGCGACCGCATTTCCTCGCTACACCTGTATACAACGAGTCGAACGTTGCGACGCAACATGTTAATAATTTCAAAATCGACAATAGCTAAGTAAAATAGCATATACTTGTAGGATACTCCAAAAATACTCTAAATATACTCTAAATATTTGCTAAAGATACTCTAACCGAAAGCCCTAATCCATCTAAAAAGTAAAAACCCTAATTGAATGTACTTATATAATAGTAGCACATCCCCTTTACTTTTCACAAGTTCTCTTGCTTTCTCTAAGCTACTGACGGCATAAGCTTCTTTTCTTTATCGGTTTAAGCTCTTCTTTTCTTTATCAGTTTGTTTTTCTAGTTAAAAGTTCTCGTGCTTCTTTTCTTTATCGTGTTTTTCTTTATCACAAGTTCTTAAACTTTCACATAAAAGTTCTCCTTAGATTTTTCAGTTTGATACGTGATTCACATATCATTCATGTTTTCTCCATTCACGTGAACCTCTTATGTATCACATATCATTCATTTTTTTTGTTAAAGTTTATTTACTTAGCTTGTGTTTAGAACCTTGTATGTGTTTGTAGTATTATATACGTAGCTTAACATTTTTTTTAATACATGTTTTCTAAAGTTTATGTACTTAGCTTATATTCTTTGCTTCTTCTTTTAAGGTTTACCATGTCTAACACTGGAGGATCATCCCACGGAGGTGCAACACAAGGTGGAGCCTCTGAAGTTGATCCAGGACGGAAGTATGGAACCTCTCTGCCTAACAACAGGAACAAGTGGACATGCATCTTCTGCAGGAAAGAAACAAATGGAGGCGTTTCACGTCTGAAACACCATTTGGTTGGAGACAGCACAAGCGTGATCAAGTGTCCAACTTGTCCCGAGCATGTGAGAGTTGAGTTGCAAGACTATGCAATCAAAAAAGCTGAGGAAAGAGCAGCTCAGGCCATGAGCTATGAACCTGTCCTGAATGATATCGATGGTGAGGATGTTGAAATTGAGCCTAAACAGAGAGATAACTCTACCAAGAGGAAGAAGAGAGGTCCATTGGACAGGTATATAGTTTTTGTTCTTGCTTCTTGGTTTGCTAGATCATTGGACAAAAAAATAACTATAGTTCTCTGTTCTTTGTCAGGTTTGTCACTTCAACTCCTCCTGACATTTTGCAAGGAAGGAAGGACATGAAATATGTGTTTGGCCCTCCTGACAAAGAGCTAAGGACCAAGACGTGTGCTCCAATAGCTAGGTGGTTTTATGATGCCGGTATTCCGTTCAATGCTGTCACGTATGGCTCTTTCAAAGAGATGACAGAGAGCATTGCACAATATGGATTAGGTTTAAAACCACCTAGTATGCATGAGCTCAGAGTACCTCTCCTTCAGAGAGAAGTCCAAAACACACATACTATGTTGCTTTCCCACAAGAATGAGTGGTCTGCTAAAGGGTGCTCTATCATGTCTGATGGATGGCGTGACTCAGTGGTCCAAAAGGACATAGTTAACTTTCTAGTTAACTCTCCCAAGGGCTCTGTTTTCATAAAATCTAAGGAGATCTCAGAAGTTGTTAAAGATGCAACGTTTCTGTTCAAGCTGCTTGATGAGATGGTTGAAGAAGTTGGTGAGAAGAATGTGGTTCAAGTGATCACAGACAATGCTTCTAATTATGTGAAAGCAGGTACTGTCTAGTGTCTATCTATGCTTTCACATAATTAGAAGCATTGTCTGTGATCACTTGAACCACATTCTTCTCACCAACTTCTTCAACCATCTCATCAAGCAGTTTGAACAGAAACGTTGCATCTTTAACAACTTCTGAGACCTCCTTTGATTTTATGAAAACAGAGCCCTTGGGAGAGTTAACTAGAAAGTTAACTATGTCCTTTTGGACCACTGTGAAAGTTTAAGAGCTTGTGATAAAGAAAAACACGATAAAGAAAAGAAGCACGAGAACTTTTAACTAGAAAAACAAACTGATAAAGAAAAGAAGAGCTTAAACCGATAAAGAAAAGAAGCTTATGCCGTCAGTAGCTTAGAGAAAGCAAGAGAACTTGTGGAAAAGTAAAGGGGATGTGCTACTATTATATAGTACATCCACTTAGAGTTTTTACTTTTTAGATGGATTAGGGCTTTCGGTTAGAGTATCTTAACAAATATTTAGAGTATATTTAGAGTATTTTTGGAATATCCTACAAGTATATGCTATTTTACTTAGCTATTGTCGATTTTGAAATTATTAACATGTTGCGTCGCAACGTTCGACTCGTTGTATACAGGTGTAGCGAGGAAATGTGGTCGCCATACGTACCTCGCCGAGCATTGGGGTGTTGAGGCGTTTTTGTCGTCGCCTCAGGTCGACACTCGCCATGGCGAATGCATCGGTTGCCTTTTAAAACCAAGCTGTCTAGTGTCTATCTAATCTATTTTTTTTTAGATTAATTACATGGTAAACATTTTTATTTTTTAACTGAGATTGATCATTGATCTGATGAAAAACAATATGAAATTGCAGGGAAATTGATAGAGGCTAAACGTCCAAACCTCTACTGGACTCCTTGTGCAGCACACTGTCTTGATCTTATGCTAGAGGACATTGGGAAGTTGGAGCCGGTTAAGAATGCATTGAAGAAGTGTATCTTCATGAATGGATACATCTGTTGCCGTGTGTCACTGGTGAATATGATGAGGATGTTCACCAATCAACACAATCTCCATCGGCCAGCTGTAACAAGGTTTGCCACCTCGTTTATCACCCTGTCTCAGTTCCACATTCAGCAATCAAATCTGAAGAAGATGGTCACATCTGATGAGTGGAACAAGAGAAAATGGCCAAAGGAAGCAGGGGCAAAGAAGCTGAAGCAATACATTCTACAAGATACCTTCTGGAGGAATGTAGCCTACGCCCTTAAGCTCACTGGTCCACTAGTGAAGGTGCTTAGGATGGTGGATGGTGATAAGAAGCCGGCTATGTGATACATATATGCGGCTATGGACAGAGCTAAGGAGGCTATTGCAAGGAGTTTCAAGATGAAGCAAGAGAAATATGAGAATGTGTTTGAGATCATTGATCGGAGGTGGAATTGTCAGCTTCACCAGCCTCTTCACGCAGCTGGATACTTCCTGAATCCAGCCATCCATTACGCCAATCCTGCTGATGTTAGTTGTGAAGAAGTTGAGACTGGTTTGTACAACTGTATCAACAGGCTTGTCCCGGACAGTGAGATTCAAGACAAGGTGATGCTCGAGCTTGATTTGTTTAAGAATGCTTCTGGTCTCTTTGGGCATAACATGGCAATAAGGCAAAGAGAGATGAAAGCACCAGGTAAAAGACTCACCCCTACGCTTTACCTCGTTTTGCCAACGTTACTTCTAAACTAATTTTAACAATTTTTTTTCAGCTGATTGGTGGTCTACTTATGGATCATCAGCTCATAATCTAAGGGATTTTGCTGTGAAAGTACTTAGCTTAACTTGCAGTGCTTCTGGATGTGAAAGAAATTGGGGTGTTTTTGAGCTTGTAAGTTTTTTTTTATATTCATCTTATTTCAAAGTCAGATTTAATCTTAAGCTCACTAATGATTTCTTGATCCAATCTATTATAGCTTCACACGAAGAGAAGGAACCGTTTAGCTCAACATCGTTTGAATGACATGGTGTTTGTAAAGTACAACAGATCCTTGCAGCGTCGCATGAAGAGAAGTGATGCCACTGATCCTATCTTCTTAGAGGAGATTGATGAAAGCAATGAATGGTTGATGGGACAAATGGAAGGAGACTCTGAAAATGATGAGCTAGATGATCCCGTCCTCGAGAATGAAGATCTCACATGGAGTGCTGAGAGTGAAGCCACAGGAGCTGAGGAACATACGTACGCTACTAGAGGAACAAAAGCCTCAACTGCTGAGAAGGGAAAAGGGGTAGCATCTTCTTCAACTCAAACAAGAGAGAAGCGATATGGTCCAGGTCCCTATATTCTATCTCTTGTTGATATCGATGAGGATGAATATGAACTAGAAATTGATTTGGAACCAGAAGCTGGTGGTTTCGGTCAAGATGAGGAATGAGAGCTTCTAAATGACTCTGATACTGAGTTTTAGAGTGTTTGTATTATGTTTTCTAGCTGTGAATTGTTTTTCTTTGCTTTGGATTATGCTTTGGTTTTGGTTTTATGCTTTTCATATGGTGTTTTTGCTTTAGACGTGTAAGTCATCAATAAAACAGGTTTTGGTGTATTTTGAAATATTGTATATTATTCTTATCTTGGTAGTTATACGTGTGTTTTTTGGTAATTTGTAAATTGTCGTGGAAACTTGGTTTTAAAAGGCGACCGAAAACGTTTAAGTATTCGAAGTTTGGTGTATTTTGAAATATTGTATATTATTCTTATCTTGGTAGTTATACGTGTGTTTTTTGGTAATTTGTAAATTTTCGTGGAAACTTGGTTTTTTGGTAATTTGTAATGTATATATATATATAATTTATACATTAGCAGTATTATGAGTTGGAACTATATTATCTTTTGTAAATAATTTCCAACCAGTTGGCTTGTTAGTTTGTTAAGTCAAATTAAGATTTTATTGCAAGGAAGCTGGGTGAAAATATTATTTTGACTGTACTCAAAGAACTCTACAGTATTATGAGTTGGCATTGTAGTATCTCCGCTGGATGATGTGGGAACCGGAATTCACATCGTCAAATATTACTAAAAACGTAGGAAAACTAAGTTGATCTAGTTTTCCCCGAGGATCCCGGCTATCTGTTGGGCCACGCACGACAAAGTTAAGATAGGCTAAGTTGAGAATAAATGCGTAAAATAAAAAGAGCAAAAAGAAAGAATTTTATTTCCGAATTCGCGGAGAGCGTTGGAACAATAGGTCGAGATCGCGGCCGTAAGAGCTGTTGATCGTCGCTAGTCTCAAAACCTTAGATTTAACCTAATTGAGTCACAGCTCGCTAAAAAGGAAATAAACGCCTAAGTTCTAAATTGCTCTGAAAGTAGTTTTCCTTCTGATTTTCGGATCCTCTTCCCTCTGCTCCTAGACTTGCTTATATACTCCCATATGACGGTCTATTCCTGATGGGCCGCCGCGAGCTGGGCTTTTTCCATTTTCGTCGGTTTTCGTATTTATCGGGAAAGTTGACATTTATCTTTTCGAAAACTTGATGTTTATCCTTTGGAAGTTGACATTTATCTTGTTCGGGAAGATAATTGCGAGCTGTCGCATCTATCTTTTAGAAAATCGTAAAATGGTTATCCGATCATGTTTGGTCCCCTTTGGGCCGTATCTCGGACTTCCGCTATATTTTACGATTTCTTTGAGAGAACGCTCCTACTCAGATATTGGATCTTTCGGAAGATCTTCGACTCTTTTCTGAGGCGAATTGTGTTCTTAGATAACCATCGCCGTTTTCTACGAAGTTTTTCCATCCGTCGATGTCTTACGGGTTTTCCGAATGCTAGGAGTAGAAAAAGGAGTTTGGTTTGCGGGATTCCAGAAAGTCGCAAAACTTGGATTTCTGGCGGTTTGAGAGCCTGGAACTTACGCACGAAGACTAGCCGTCCGACAACTCGAGCCAGCATGACGCTAGGCGCCCGGCGCCTAGAGGCAGCCCAGGGTCAGTCGAAATAACCCTAGAGGCAGCCCAGGGTCAGTTGCTCGTTTCTTTCGGTTCGTGCGAGTTTTTTGCGTTCTTTTAACTTTCCGGAGATTTTTATCGTGTAGAGAATGTTTTTAATCGTTGATTTCGGAACGACTTAACATTTTCCCGAGTTTTCTAGATTGAAACTTAGTCTCTTAAAGCTTCTCTAACGTCTTTCGTGTTTCGTCCGAACTTTTCGGACATCGATTTGACCGATTTTGACCCCAACTGCTTCTATGGTACTAGTGGCACTCAGTGAGACGGTCAAGATACTGTCAGATGAATTTACAAATAAGAATACATGGATCATGGAGTTCTGCACATCGAAAGTGATATTCTGATAATACAATTCAAGTCAATCAAACAATCGATTGAAGACAAGTTTATTAGATTTATGCTATAGACTGAAGAAAACTTATTAGACTGCTGAGTGATCTTAATGATGATGATATGTTTTATTTTATTTATGTAGAATAAATCTTTTGATATCTTTGTTTGATTTAAATTCATTTACTTTTATTCATGTTCTTATGTTTTCATTGTCAGTTTGTTTTATTTTGTGGTAAAAAAAACTGACAGTTTATATAATGAAAAACAAATTTTATTGTCAGTTTGTTTTTTCTTTAAGTTACATTTATTTAGGAAAAAAAACCTTTAAGTGTATTGTTTATATCACAAAAATAATTTTCCCCATTTTTTCTAGTGTTTATTTTTTTATTATATTTGGTTGTTATTTTTCACTATTTAATTTGATTATATGTAAATTATATATTGTGTGTTTCCTCAGTATATTATTAGTTTTCCTCAACTTGAGTTTAATGATTAAAGAGAGAGAAAAACTCTTTGATTCACTTTTTTTTTGATTGACCTTACTTTGATAAAGCTTTTAAAACAATGACTTTGCATAGTTTTTTCAATAAATTTGTTCCATATCATTTAAATAACTAACCCTTTTACATTATTTTTATGCATTGAGTTAATGCCACAATCACAAAAAGGCCTAAAATAGTTGTATGTACTAGGATTAATAGATTTTCATATGTAATCCAAATTTAGCTACTTTTGTTTTGGTTTTGGAAGAACATATATGTATGCTCTTGCTTGCTCCAACTTCTTGAAAAGATAACGTACAGACTTGAACTCTCTTGTTCGCCACAATGTTGAAAATGCAAGATTTGGATAGCGCTGTTGCCGTCCATGTAGAGAGATATCTCCAGCTGCAATTGCTGATATTAGAGATAAGATAACTCTCAGTCTACAACTGCTCATGCCACTATCGTCGCTACCCTCTTTGAGTTCATCCCCAGCGACTCCATGCTTGTTCCTTTAAGGCTTAAGTAACAAAAACTGTGTTCCTTCTCTCAATGACCCAACCTGAAAATGTAAACCATGATAAATAAATATGTAAAACCAAATTCAAAAACTTAATAGCGATTTCATAAATTACCTTAATGGATGGTGTAGTGATATGTAGAGATATATATAGCTTTCCCATTAAAGGCTTCCATCATTGTGATACATTGAGAGCTTTCCCATGTTTTGAGCTGGATCTTGGCAAGTAGCTATGAATACAGCAAACACTATGTTGCTGGCGTGAGCGTTGAATCCACCCAGAGAGCCTGCAACAGAATAGACGGTGAGAGGTTCTTGAATCTTGAGCATATTGAACTCCACCAAGGCGGCCACACTCGCTAGAGATTCAGATCACATTCACGCCAGGGAAATCATAGGTGAGGAACTTAATAACATTATGCACACCTTTGGTTACCATGTTCATCTATAGCACCCCCAGTGTTACAACTGAACATTACGTAGGCATTTTTCCCTGTCAATGTACAGTAAATAGTTTGTATAGCCTCATAAATCTACTTGACAAGCATCCACAAAATCTCTATTTGATCAGCAAAAGTTCCAATCTTGAATCAATCCACTCCACAAACATAAAGTGATCTGGATTCTACAAGGAAGACTCAAGTTCTTTAACACGACACAAAATCTCAATGCACATGTTACAATGTTACACGGATAAAAATACAATTAGATGGGACCCGAAAGAAACAAATGAAGAAAAAATAGATGAATCCAAGCATTTAGATGGGACTTACTTCTCTCTCGGGTTTGGGACACAACATTTGACTAAGCACCATTTGTTAGTGGTCGGCCCTGTTCGTTTCATCATTTAGATGAACTCATTTAGCTGATTCATTTGTGCGTACCATCTAAATGATCCATTCAAATTTTTGATCATGTTCGTTTCTCCATTCAGATGAGTCATTTGAATGAACCATTTGAATGTATTTTATATTTGTTTCTCCATTTAAATGAATCATTCAAATGAGTTCAATAACCAAATTACATATATACCCATATTTTGGTTTAATCATATGTTTGATATCAATTTTAACTACACAAAATTTTATTATTCATTATAAAATATATTTACACTAAAATTATTTTAAAATTAGCATTTTGACATTTATAAATTTTTATTACATATAACTTTATTTATAAAATAGACTCAAATTTTAATTTTTATAATAAATTTTAAAACAACTCAAAGTAGATATTCAAATTTTCATAAACTTTCAAACCGTTCAAAATAGATATTCAAATGCTAACAATAATGTTTATAAAACTGAAATTTAAAAAATGTCTAACAATTTAAAGAAACAATGTCTCATATCTTTGGACCACAAACAAGAACTTCCACACTCTTCACTCATTGATACAACAATCCAAGAAGAGAAACAACCTGCCATATAAACCATACAAAGAGTTCTTGGTCAGTCAATCAACAATGGGAAAGACATACCTACAAAAATAAAAAGACCAGACACATACTTGTATGAAGCTAGTATGGCAGTCTAGTTCCTCTTGCCATCTCCATAGTAATGCAGTGACGCACACTCTCCATCAGTCTATCACCCTGCGGAATGTATCCAACATGTTCTTCTTCTTCATCACCATGTTGTTCATATGATTCAACTCCTTCCCAATATGAAAAATCAGTATCTCCATGTTGTGATTCTCGAATAAAGTTGTGGAGGGCCATGGTTGCTGTCACAATCTTTATCCACTTCTTCAGCTTATACTTGGGATGTTTTCTGTCTAAAACTCTCCATTGCCTTTCCAAACACCAAAAGTCCTCTCAATCATTGATATTAAACCAGAGTGCCTGCGGTTGAACAATTCCCTAGTGTTTGATGGTGGACCTCCTCTGTTGAACTGATCTATATGGTATCTAGTCTTGCGATGAGGACCTAAGTAACCAGTTCTGGTTGGATAGCCTGAGTCGACCAAGTAGTATTTTCCAGCTGGTGGGTGAGGAAAAGAAGCTTCTTCAGTAGCACAGTAAGTTAGTACCTTCGTGTCATGTGCTCTCCCGAGAACTCCAACATAAGCGTAGATGAGCCTCATATCAAAATTACAAATAGCCAGCACATTCATGGTTGGTTCACCTTTTCTACCTCTAAATGGCTCACTATTTCCAGATGGTGGACGGACAGCAATATGAGTTCCATCTAAAGCATCTATGCAGTTCCTAAAATAAGGCCAATACTGCGGTTTACCTTCTAGAAAAGGACTAGCAGTTGCAAACTCATTCCTCGTTGGTTTCACAATGTCTGATGCAAGCTTCAAGAGAGAACTTAATACATGTAACATAACATAATACCAACGTTAAAAGATTGTAAAAGCAATTTATGGTTTATGAGCAATGTCACTAAGCTAAAGAACTTCACAATACTATTCCAGCAACAACAAAACTACAAAAAAAATCCAATGAAGCAAATAAAGATAAATAAGCAGAAGCAAGCTTCAAGAAAGAACTTAATACCTGGTCTAACTTCCTTTTCACAGTGTCAGTTGAATGCTGATAATGCTCTGCTATAGCCCGTACAGTTGCATCTTGTCCGACCGTCTCTAAGAACATTGCAACACTCTCCTCAACGAAAACATTGTGAGTCTCCTTTAACCCATACTTTTCTGACAGCACCTTACACAAACTCTTAAATGTTTCCTGGTTCATGCGTAGAATCTCATAGCATTGTACCTCAGACCCGTTCATAAAACGTTGCACACGTCGCCAACCTTCACCTCGGTTTGTCCTGACTAATTGCCTATCAGCATCAGCTTCTGTTGCTCCACCCATTTCCTCCAAAAGAGCACACATGTACTGATTCTCATCAAATAACAAATCCAACTCTTCATCCTCAATTAAAAGTCTTAGTATGCTCTGCAAATACACAAAGAATTTAGTAACAAATCAGAAAAAAATCTGATTGCACTACTTCATCAAAAGTTGTATCCTCTACTTCATCAAAAGTCTTAATAAGAGTTTAGACTTACGTTGCTGTCCATCTCGACTTCCTCAACTTCACCAAGTTGTATAATCTACTTCATCAAACCTGGAATATCAAAACCAAATGGTTCACCAAAGGTCAGAACCATTGCACTCCAAACAAAAGTTGATTCTCATATAATAAGATAATTCAAAACACAAATCAAAAGTTGATTCTCATAGATAAGTCAAAACACAAACCGAACAGTAGAGTTTTGAACATAACAAAAGCACAAGCATAACAGTAGCAAACAGAAGCACAAGCACAACATAGTCTTCAAGCATCTCTACTTTCACCAGTAGCATACTCCAAGTAGAGAACCTTGTTCTCATCATCTTTAAAGAACAAGAAGGTCTGACGATTGGTAGCATCCTGCTTGAGATGGTCGATGGCTGCCTTGTACAAAGGAGACCAGTGCCTGATAGCAGACAGCGAGTGTAAGGCTTCCATAGCTGTAAGCTGGTTGCAACTGAACTCAGGGTGGCTCCCTATCATCTTGTTCTTGTCAGAAAGACTATCTGCTACAGCATGTGCTACTTGCGCAGCCCTTGATCTCTTCCTGCTAGCTTTTGTTCTACTGGATGAAGGGCCAGCAGTTCTTGATTCAGCTGGAGCACTGGTTTCCTGAGTAGGAGGAACTTGATCAGTGTCTTCAACATCATTATTGTCGCCTTCCTGATCCACACGGTCATCGCCTTGCTTATCCAAACTGTCTTCACCTTGCTGAGCAGTCCATCCTTCTCCTCAACTTACGTGAACCGCTCCAAACACATTCTCCAACAAGTCAACATTTTCTACTGGATTCTCTTTAAGCTTTCTAGCTGATGGAAATTCCTAAAAACCACAACAACAGACAGACATCACATGAGGAGACAGCAATAACAGACAGACATCACTTAACATAAACAAGCAACCACAAACAATAAATAGCAAGCAGAGACTGTACCTTACAAAGTTGATCCCACCAGTCATCAGACATGTTTATGTATCCATTTGCATCATAGCCAAGTCCGGTCCTCTTGTTGATCAACCGTTTGAACCTTGTATACTGAGTTTTGCAAGTAGTGTGCTTGATCCCAAATTTTCTCCAAGCATGCCTTTCCCCATAAGCTTCATAGAACTTGTCGATAATGGACTTATTCCCAACATCATTGAGATTTCCTTTTCTTTCATTTCCTTTCAGCTTCTCCTCAACTCTCAGTTTGAGGTAGAACCGGGTTTGCTCATCAGTCCATGCAAGGCTCTTATAACATTCAAATATTCAATACCAATTTAAAAATGTACTTAACTAAACTAAGAAAACCATTCAAAAAATCACATGAGGAGACAGCAGCAATAGACACACATCACTTAACTAACCATTCAAATATTCAGTACGAGGAACTAAACTAAGAAACCCATTCGGTTAAAAAATGTACTTACATCATTACCAGCGACAGAGGTCATTGCAGCTTTAGAATACTCTGAAGATCAATAGCTTCCTGTTATCTGGTTTATAAGCTTTGCGTTAGAAACACATTCTCCATAGTAATAAACTTTAGTCAACTTAAGAAAATACTGCTTCAGCGCATGATTCTTATAATCAAAAGATAACAGTTCTTCTCATAAGCAAGTGATGAACTATACAAACCAAGCTAAGCTAATGAAAAAAATGCTTTCAACACAATGATCAGTAAGCTACATGTTTCAACAGCTCCTCACCAAGAAAGAGTTAAAAACACTTAGGCTTCTTTGAGACTATAAATTTGAACAACATCAGTGAAAAACTAAGAAAACCCATCAAACCCAATGTATTAAAAACTAAAACCCACATATATGAGATTGTAAATTTGATCGTTTCAAGTTCAAAGAAGCAAACACATTCTCAAGCATAAACCCATGACAAATTCAAAAGGGAACCCAAGCAGTCTATGAACACAACGATTTCAAGCATAAACCAAGTGACCATCTCGTAATTCAAAAGGGAACCCAAGCCCTGAGATCTCTCTGTGACCATCTCAAGCAAGCTCATAACAGGGCCTAACCATCTATAGAGATCTAAAAGAAGAAAAATCGAGAGAGAGACTTTGAGAGATACCCGAGAGAGAGAGAGAGTGAGTCGCGGCGAGAGAGAGAGAGAGATTCGGCGAGAGAGAGAGAGAGAGAGAAAGATCCGGCGAGAGAGAGAGAGAGAGAGAGAGAGAGAGAGAGAGAGAGAGAGAGAGAAAGATCCGGCGAGAGAGAGAGAGAGAGAGAGAGAGAGAGAGAGAGAGAGAGAGAGAGAGAGAGAGAGAGAGAGAGAGAGAGAGAGAGAGAGAGAGAGAGCGCTCCGGTGAGAGAAAGAGAGCTCCGACGAGAGAGATGGCTCAAGCTATCATGGAGTTCGAGAGAGAGAGAGATCCTTGCGGCTGTAATGGAGTTCAAGAGAGATCATTGCGGCTGTAATGGAGTTCGAGAGAGAGAGAGACCCGCGAGAGAGAGAGAGACCCGTGAGAGAGAGAGAGAGAGAGATCCGCGAGAGCTCAAGCTCCTTTCATGGAGTTCGAGAGAGAGAATGGAGTTCGTCGGCTGAAGAAAAGATCGACACTCTGAATAAAAATTAGGTTTGTAATATTCAAGTTAAATCAGGGGCAATATCGACATTTCAGAATTTCGACTGAACCAGTTCCAGTCAAATGATCTGATTCGGTTCAGTCAACTGGTTTACAAAATTTAAACTATATTTTAAAAAGTCATTCAGCTAATCCATTCAAATGAGTGGTTGATTTTGGGCCTAAACGAACAAGAGACTCAGTTCCAGTCAAATGGATCAGTTTGATGAACAAACGAACAGGCCCGTCCTCAGCTTCCTTAAACATATGTTCCAATCAAAAAAAATAGAATAGTTCCAAACTTGGAAAACAAATCAATTTTATTCAGATTAGTTCCAAACTTGGAAAACAAATCAACATGTATTTGGTGATTTAATCTTATAAGTTCTGTTTCAGATTGATGATTTATACATTCAGCAATTTTTTTCTTTTTAGTTTGAATAGTTTTCTTCAAGTTAGTTAGTGCCTTCAACTGTTCTTTACGATTTAAGGTCAAGTGAGTCTCTAAACTTTGGTATTCATATGCTTTCTACAGCAACGAATGTTAAATAGACCTGAGTGTTTGGTAATTGCAATGTGAGTGTTTGGTAGATAAATTGATGAGTATATTTGAGATGCAGGGTTCAAGCGTTTAACATGAAGTATATATAGGGACAATGTACGAATGTGTATCGATTTGGAGGAGATGTAGAGCTAGGAAAGACAAGCTGTTTCATGGAAACACAAAGAGTCACCCCCGTGTTTCAGAGATGAGAAACCTTCGATTTCCATAGCAAAGAAAACTGACGGACCAAATAGGTAAACTGGGCCATTCTTTTACTGTTTGATACGATGCCCGTTTCATGTCTCACAAAACTCTTTATTACCAAGCCCATTTGAAATGAAACGCTCTGACACAAAATCGTTGTTAAAGAAGATTCAAGTGAGTGAGACCTCAGCATTTTAGGACTAGGGATGGCAATCAAGAATCTGGACCACAGGTCTGACTCGTAAAGGCTTGCTGTGAGGCGAGATTGGACCTCTATTTGATAAGCCTGTAAAGTTGTGGGTTTCGTGGGACAGGCTCAAAACGGGACGGGCCGAATGCGGGACGGTCTCAAAACGGGATGGGCCAAATGTGAAACAGGTTAACCCGCGGGATTTTGAAGATCCGCAACCATAAGTCTCCCCATTTTTGTTTGGTTTTGTTTTCAGTAATATAAATTTCTTTATTACTATCTAGGATTTTCTTGTTTAAGTTGATGGGTTTTGTTTTTAATATTGTCAAATGGTGTTTTAAAAAAATGGTTATAATGATGTTGTTAAAGAGCTACTGCTTGTTCTTTAAATGGCTCGAACTGAGAGTTTGAGTTACTGCAGAATCTTGTCTCTACACTATAAGTTCAACAGTTTGGTTTAAGGAGAAGAAAAAATTATTAGTATTAAGTTACTGTTGCTATGTAGAGACGTTGCTTTACAAAAAATTAAATAAGGAGTATACTTGCAAGAGTTGAATTTCACTGTCCAAATATTTTCACTTACTTCAAGACCATTAAACTGGCGAGGGATTACATTGGATGTTGTTGCGATCAATGTTGTTGAGCTCTCTTCAACTCCCTTACACAACTCTTATACTTTAACATTAATGAAGAAAGCTGAAAGAGGCGTCCCGCAGGACGGCCCGTAAAGACTTATACATAAGTTATGTAGTACATGATTAGGCAGCCATTCGGAAGACCGCAGCCTGCGCGAAACAGGCCCGTCGTGACCCGCTCGATGACAAGTCCGCTGCGGAACAGGACGGGACGAGATGAGAGAGCCCAATTGCCATCTCTACTTAGGACTTGGGAGAGACTAAACTCCTTCAATATAATACTTCATTTGTATTTAAAAGATTGATGTTTTAGATTTTTCACATTTTTAATAAAGCATATTAAAACTTAGCTATAAATGCATTGTTTTCTGTAATTTTATATTTTCTATACTTTTAAACCAATAAGATTTTACAAATTGCAATTAATGTTTTTGAACTTCGTAATTTTTATTATTAGTTGATAAAAATTGTATTGAAAATATAAAACATCTATCTTTTTGAAACAAATTTTTTCTCTAAAACATCAATCATTTGGGAACGGATGGAGTATAGATTTGGTTACAAATCCATTTGATTCACTTACAACAATTTATATATTGTAATTTAAAATTTATATAAATTATTTTAAAATTTACTTGTTTGATTTAAAAATCAATAGATTTATGAAACATTTATAGATTCAGTAAAATACTAGAATAACTTCTACTTGATGTCTAGACCCTAGTAGGAGTCCATTGTGGTTTTTTAATATTAAACAAAGAGAGCTCACTTACCTAGAAGTGATTAGTTGGGCTGTATTAAATATTTTTTTTTGCTTTAATTTTTATTTACAACTATAAAAGTTATCAATTGTATTTTATTTAATTTAAAAGATAAAACCAAAGAATAGAGAAATGATAGTAGGAAATTTGTTTTCTTAAACCAAAAAATGTTATTGTAAGAATATCTTTTCTTTTTAGTATTTCCTTATTTAATTTCTACAATTTTTTTTTTTTAATTTCTACAATTATACTAAATATAACTCTATAATTTTTTGTACAATCTATTATGCAATAAAATTTTTTATAGTTACAACACAACCAATCATCTCCGTTATCCACCCTCGTCCAAGATGCGTACACATTATTCTTTTTTTTGTCAACGATGTGTACACATTATTCAAACGATGAATTGTAACTTATGATAAAAAGGGGCAAATAACTTTCCAAAAAGTGACGGGTTTTATATTTTATATTATATTTTGTGTGCAATCATACATTGTTTCCACTAGAACTTACCTTAAGAATATTGTTTAATAATTGGCTAGAGATCTACCAAATTTAAAAAGTAAAATTAGAAATAAGAGCATTTTATTGCAAGGAAATATACTTTTTAGTAATGATAATGATTAGAAAATGAAAAAGAAATGCAGATTAGTTATAGTAGGACCCCTTTTAGATGTGAATCCTAATTTACCTTATTATATTCATGCAAGTGTGTATACGTAGATTTATTTGCTAACTTTTTTATAGATTACATTTTGTAAATACGTACATTCTAACATACGATAAATGTTAAAACCAAAATATAATAATAACACTAATACAAATCATAAAAATGTAAATTCCATTTAAAAAAGGATGAAAATATAATAAATTGTAAGCCCTTTTTCAAAAAAAAAGTATAATAAATTATATTCGTAAATTTGATTGGTAGCAGGTCTGAGTCATCATATATAATTAAACCATTTGGTCTCTCTCCATCAGGTAATATGATGCATGTTCATACATTTGTCTCTCTTTTTTGCGCAAATGTTAAAACCATACATGTCTTTGAAAATAAATTAGAATTTTCATTTAAACACATCCATCATTTATGGCTTCCAATTTAATATATTATTTAAGAAAGAAACATGAAATAACTTTAGAACTGTACACAGATTTGCATAATTTAATGTTATAAAGTAATTTTAGTTAAAGATAAAGAGCCTAACAATTCTTTAACAAAAAGAGGAGCCTAATAATTAAGTGAAAAATTATATTCCATCTTTCTTTAAAGAAAAAAAACAAGAAAGATTAAAGCACAATTTCTTACCCCTTCCAGAATAAAACAAAAATACAAAACTGTCATTTGATTCCACGAGTCTCTCTCTGTCTACTTCTTCAGTCTCTGTTACTTATTACCTCATTTTCCTCTGATAGGTTTTTGCTAACTGTTAGATACAAAGTATTATTATGATTTAAAGTTTTTTTCTTTGTTGTTAAATCTCGTTCTTCTCAGTTACAAAGCATTCCCCAATAAATCTCTTTGTCTTTCTCAAAAAAAAAAAATCTCTTTGTCTTGTTGTTAAATTTTCCATGGGGTCTTTGGGTGATTACTCAGTGAGAAGTTCTGGGTTTTTGCTTGCTTCAATGAGCTAAGGAATCTTTGAAAAGGTGGATAACTAAAAAAAGAAGAAGAGTATGGAGCTTTCTCTTGTGCGTATTGTTTTAGTAGGGTTCCTCTTTGTTTCCTGTGACGCATTGGCCTCTAAAGAAGGTACATGGTTCCTCCATTCTGGAACCTGAGAAAGTCTCTTAAGTTTTATTCTCTATGAACAATGCATTTTAAAACTTTCATCATTTGTATCTGAGTCTAGGAAGTTTAAACTCTTGTGTTGTTGTTTCTGTATTAGTGGAAGCTCTTAGGAGACTAAAGGACGCTATGTATAAGGACCCTTTGCTAGTTATGTCTAATTGGAATGTTCCCGATTCTGATCCTTGTGATTGGAACGGCATTAAATGTTCTCCATCTAAGGATCACATTATCAAAATGTAAGAAGCTTTCATATCTCTCTGCGTTCCTCTTTTATGATGATTTGATATCTGTCTCATGCCGTGGATTAATGCAGAAATATTTCGGATACATTGATGAGAGGCTTTATTGTGCCAGAACTTGGTCATATAAGCTACTTACAAGAACTGTATGGTTTTGATTCCTTCAAATTTGATGATGGATAGAATTTTGAATTTTTGTGATGTTTTCTTTTTGTTTCATGTGTGTTGAATGCTTCATTAGGATCCTGCGTGGAAACATTCTAATGGGGACAATACCAAAAGAGATAAGAAAGTTGAAAAAGCTCAAGATCTTAGACTTGGGAAACAATCATTTAACAGGACCCATTCCAGCAGAGATTGGAAGTTTGTCTAACATTATGATAATGTATATTAAAAAAAAATTCTTTTGGCAAATCCTTAAAACGCTTGCAATGTCATTTAATCTGATATAACCATTTTTGTGTGTGTTTGTAATTACATTTACAGAAACCTTCAGTCAAATGGTTTAACTGGAAAGCTACCTCCAGAGATTGGAAACTTGAAGTACCTTAGAGAGCTTCTTATTGAAAGGAACAGGCTTCAAGGAAGTATACCTGTCGCGACAACATTGAAAAGGTGAGTTTAGTCTATGATGAACACTTATATATTATTGTCTATGATGGAAATGTTAAATATATGTTCTTTTGTGTTGTCTGAAATCATCAGGAATGGTTCAAATCCAAATGCAAACATCTCTGGTTTGTGCAAGTTTCCTCATTTGAAAGTGGCAGATTTCTCCTACAACTTTTTCAACGGAAAGATACCGACTTGTTTGGATTACCTTCCAAGGTAAAGATAATAATCCATTTTATCTGTCTCTTAGATATACTCTTTTCATCTGATAAAATATCTCTTTGCTTAATGGTAGAGAGAGGTTTCAAGGAAACTGCATGAAAACAAAGGACGTTAAGCAGAGGCCTTCTTCAGAATGTGGTTTGTATAAAATATGAGTTCTTACTTTGTTGACATCAATAAGATAAGCAGATGCCTTTCCTTTATTTTTCATTTTTTTAATAGCTGCGTTTGTGGCGAAGAAGAAGAAGAAACAGAGACATAAGTGGCTTCTGAATTTTGAGATAGTCACAGGATCAGCGGTTGGTTTGCTCTTTCTAGTTGTGACATTCGCTGCATTACGCTTCTGCAACATAAAACGCACTCTCATCGTTCCTTGGAAGAAATCCGCAAGTGGAAAAGAAGAGCACTTCACGGTCTACGTTGATTCTGAAATGCTCAAGGACGTTTCAAGATTCACAAGACAAGAGCTAGAAGTGGCGTGTGAAGACTTCAGCAATATCATCGATTCTTGTGCAAACAGCCAGGTTTACAAAGGAACGATCGAAGGCGGGACTGAGATTGCAGTGATCTCTCTCTGCTTTAAAGAAGAAGATTGGACTGGATACCTTGAGATTTATTTCCAGAGAGAGGTTCTTCTTCTTCTTCTTCTTGTGTCACCACTTGCAAGAAATGCATCAGTCATATCCTCTGACTATTCATTGTTTCAGGTTGCGAATTTGGCTAGATTAGACCATGAAAACGCGGGGAAATTACTTGGATACTGCAAAGAGAACAAACCGTTTACAAGAATGCTCGTTTTTGAGTATGCATCAAACGGGACACTATACGAGCATCTCCACTGTAATATAATGATCAAAACTGTCTTCCTTTAGAGGTCTGTTTTCAACAGGAGTAGAGTTAGGTGATGATATGTTTGTTTTATTGTGCAGATGGGGAAGGCAGTTTGGTGTCGTGGGCAAAACGTATGAAGGTAGTTATAGGCGTCGCGCGTGGTCTCAAGTACCTTCATACTGAACTAGATCCTCCATTTACAGTCTCTGAGGTTAGCTCAAATGCTGTGTATCTAACTGAAGATTTTACTCCCAAGGTAACATTGCAAAATAATAGAACAGTTAGCTAAAAGCTTTGCTTCTATACACTCTTTAAAATCATATCTTCTTCTTCTTCTTTTGCAGCTGGTTGATTTTGAATGCTGGAAGACGGTTCTTGTGAGGTCACAGAAGGACTTGAGTAGTGATCATGGAGGTATATGTGTACTTCCCAACTCAATGGAGCATCGAGATCAGAAACTGAAAGGGAATATCTACGCATTTGGCTTACTTTTGCTAGAAATTGTGAGTGGAAGGCCTTCTTATTGCCAAGAAAGAGGGTGCTTGGTCAAATGGGTAAGTAGTAATTTCTTTTCTCTATATAAATCTCACTTTATGCTTTAAGTCAGAAACCCTTTCTCTTATCCCATTTTTGAAATTGGAGAGAGTTTGAAACTTTGCTAATGTGTAAACCAAATGGATCCAATGGCACATAATAGTGGGTTTTATGGTGTAGGCAAAGGATTATGTTGGTGGTGCACCCGAAGTGTTGGTGGATCCAGAGCTGGAGCATTTCAACCAAAAGGAACTGGAGGCGGTATGTGAAGTGGCGAGCCAATGCTTGAACTTGGACAAGAACCATGAAGATGAAAAGACTTGTTGTTGTTTGGTTAAAGAGCTTTGTGAGACATTAGAGAGTAGAATCAGTGTGTCCATTTCAGGAGGGCTCAGGTCGTCTTCTTTGGCTTGGGCCGAACTCGCGCTAGCTTCGCCTTCTAATGAAGATAAAGATGAATACGAAAGGAGTAAATAAGCACTCCAAGTACTCTTCTAAATAAATTGCGCCTCTTTTTATTTGGTTTTTGACATTAGTTTGTTGGATCAAAGTTTATACCATCTTTTTTGTTTTGTCCTTTGGTGTTGCTAAAAATCAGTCACAGCTTTCATCTGTAAATAGGCCACCGGGAGAATCTGACCCTACACAGAAAGATAATACTACATGGAAAACCTTTTTTTCTCTTTGACTTGACCTGATCCACTGCTTCAACTGTCGGCCAGCCTCTCTCTTTTACTATCGGTTTCTGTTCTCCCTCACTCTCTTTGTTCAGCTTGTGTTTCTTTCTTTTTTTTGGTAAAAATGTTAAAAGTTTGTGTTTCATTATCACACAAGCCCACTCTTCTCTTTTTACTCTCTCATGTTATTTTTGTTCTTGTCCCTGTTGAGAGAGAAGCGAGATAATATTTGTATCTCTACACTGTACTTCTCTCCAACTCTTTTTCTTATTAGAATTGGATACATTCTTACAACACCACATACACACAACCTTAGTTTAGACTTCAACGACTCTTACCAACTAACTCTAATTTAGCTATACATTTACCAACACCTCACCTTGTTGCCTTTAGCCAAAAACTAATTACTTATTTAGACTACGTTTGTTGTGACTCTAGTTCACAACACAACTCTTTTTTAGCTTCGTTCTTCTTCCTTTTCGTTGACTCAACTTCTTATTTTGTTGTCAATGTTTCTTTTGCTTCTTCTTCTTCTCTTTCCTTGGGTGGTAAGCAACCTCTTGCTTCCATTTCTTCATTTTTTCTTCTTCTTTGCTTCTTGTGCTTTATTCTTTAACACTTCTTCTCCCTTCGCATCTTTTGTAGATTTTAAGCAACAAATCCAACAAAATGTAAGATACCCCAATACTTTTACTGAATATACTAAAACCAAAATAGTTTTTTTCCCTCCTTAGATAGGTTTGTTCGTATGTTTTTTACTCGCTTAGTTAGCTTCCATATTTTGTTTTTCTACAGAACTTCAATTTGTGATTATACTTTTTAATTATGTGATAATTTAATGATTATGTAGTTACTTTCACAAAATTCTATGCAATTTATTACACCATTCATTTCATAAAAATACTCTCTCCGTTCCTAAATGATTGATATTTTGGAAAAAAAATTGTTTCAAAAAGATTGATGTTTTACTTTTTAAATGTATAACTTAATTAAAAATTGTAAGTTTCAAAAAAAAATAATGGGTTTTATTGAATTTCTATTGTTAAAAGCTATGAAAAATTGTTATTCACAAAAAACAATGCATATTTAATGAGTTTTCTTAATATATGTGAAAAATCTAAAACATCAGTCTTTAAAAACAGAGGGAGTATACTACATTCGTTTCATAAAGAATGTCATTTTGATTTTTTTTTCACACAGATAAGAAAATGATTTGCATTTAAATTCTTATCAGTTACATATATTTTAATCAATAGTATTTCAGATACAAGATATTATTTATAAAATCAATGCTTTGTAATTACTATTAAGCTGTAAATTTTATTGAAATTCTACAACAACATTTTTTGTAACAGGAAAAAATGTTAAAATAACACTTATTATGAAACAGAGATAATAAGTTTTAGAATTTTCACACATTAAATAATTTTAAAATTATAAATGCATTATATTTGTGATTAATTATTAGGAAATTAATAATTATAGCATTTAACAGTTTATTAAATACATGAGTTTTATTTTGCTTGCAGATCTCTCCCATGATCATATCGTCAAAAGTACATGGTAAGCAAAATGAGATCGATCTCAATAGCATACCGTAATTGCTTCACGTAGTTGACTAAGAACAGTAACATGGTAAGCATAGTTTTCTTTGGCTTCTGCCGAACTCACGATAGCTTCGCCTTCTAATTGAAGGTAAAGATGAATATGAAACGAGATAAATAAGCAAAGCACTCCAAATATTTTAAAATAAATAGATAAGGTGGACCTATTTTAATTTGGTTTTGAAATTTTTTTGTAACAGTAGTTGTAATTGAAAGCTTAATTGAACTACATGATAGTATAGGTCCACAAAAAACAGGTCCATCCATTAAATGTGTGCCACGTGGAGTGTATATACTCCTCGCCGTTTGCTTCTTTCATTCTCGACGATCAAGTGACTTTTTGCTCATCGATCTCACTCTGCGAAAGCTCCCCCACCGGAGAACTGGTTTTGACATTTAGTTTGTTCGATCGAAGTACATACCATTTTTTGGTTTTGTCCTTTGATGTTGCTAAAATTCAGTCCCATCTCTTATATGTAAATAGGCTACCCATTTATCAAAATCGTCTTAAAAGTTTGGAATATAATAGAATTGGTTGTGTTTAAAAAAGGGTGTAAATAGATTTTTGAGAAATTGTAATTCGTTGCAATTGAACATTTCTCAGTAAGGGTATATAATTAATTTATTCCGGTGTTGAATATATAGACTAGATAATTATATTCCCCAAGCGATATATAAACTTCCTAACCCTACCAGAATTTCTTAACTAATTGATCCCAATATTCAAAACGAAATATTTAATTTTGAAAATTGAATAACTTCCTAACCCTACAACACTCTTTATGACTGGAGAGGCAAGACCAGTTTCTGTTCTCTCTGTCTGATAACCAGCATGTTCCCTCTCATATCTCTTCTCGTAGCAGAACGTATAGCCTAACAACAAACTCAAGCGACATCAAATCTCGGCAAACAAAGTTAGTTGTCTTGTTCCTTTTTTACCTCCACTTTCCATCTAATGACTTGAATCCCCAACATGTAGTACTTACCTTTTCTTTTTCTCCTTCATTTCTTCAGGAAAGAGAAATGTCTCTGGAAATAACAGAACAAAAGAATAGTACTGATCGATCTGGGAGAGTATCTGGGTAAGCAATAGACAATGTGAATAGATCTGAGACATCACTGAGAAGTTACTGACGACAACATTCAAGATCAACTACATCATGTTCTTTGTTGGGCGTATGTCTGATGGTAAGTTCTTGTGGCGCTGCATGGCTGGGAGAAGGAGCTTGCAACATTGTGCCTGAGATACTTGTGCACAAGGTTCGTCCAGACCTAGATGGAGAAAAAATTACCTAAAGTTGCAAATTTAAATAGTTCCAATGTCCATAGTTGCTATGATATTACTTTGAAAATGGATTGGCATATGTCCAGAATGCTGGCATACCCAAAGAGGAGCATGGACCATTTAACTACAATTTTGAAAGGACATTTGAAACTTTTGAAAAAAATTCAAATCCTTATTTTTTTCTTCTTAGTTGGAGCTGGAGTTGCTAAATATGAAATTTGATTTCTTTTAATCATTGCATGTGAGTTGTTATGAGTAATATACAAGCTTTGATGAAATAAAGAATTGTTAAACTTGAATGATTCACTTTTACACTATAAATATCATATTTGTAGGATGACCATTTCCAAGAGAAAAGTCTCGAACAGCCAAACATGGTATACTTTGGTAGATTATACAAAAATGAATATTTATTTATGTATCTATACATTCAATCAAACCATAAAAAAAAAATGGATAACAAATATACATGAGTTTCACTTTTGCTTGCAGATCTCTCAAATGGTCATATCGTCAAAGGTACTTGATGAGTAAATGGACCGATTTCAATCTCTGAATAGATTACTACGTTTATGAATTTCTTCAACTTTATGTTCTCTCCCAAGATTAAGTGTATATTGTACTTAGAAGATTTTGTTCTCTCCCAAGATTTTCAAAAAAAGAAAAAAATGTACTTAGAAGATGCATATAGTGGATTTCAATTCAAATTATATAGTTAGCGTGATCAAAGAGTCACCTTGTTGCTGCAAAGTTGACTTTATTCCAGGAATGGAACACATCAAAAGTATATTGTGACCCCAGTATGTAAGGCAATGAATATGTTGGTAAACACGAAATGCTAATGTTTGGTTGTCGCATAATAAATGGAAAAATGGTGGTATGATGCAAAAGTAGCAACAATCAAGATATTTGGGATTTCCGAATACACCTTTGTTTCTTTAGAGGCAATGCTGATAAATGCCGGTTATAGGATGAACACAGAGTTGGAGTTGCCTAGGCCTGGGCAGATAATCCGACATCCGATCAACCGAATGGAAACCGATCCGATAAAAGCGGTTTGGTTCGGTTTCGGATATTCTAAATAAACCGAACGGTTGACATTTTCGTGTTATAATGGTGGTCGGTTCGGTTCGGTTTAAATCCGACATCCATTTGATTACATCCGACACCCGAAGTTCATCGAAACACTAAGACACAACCTTTAAAGGTTGTTTATATGACTGTATGATAGGTCTTGTTTCTTCATTTGAAGAAGGATGTACACTTCTTTATTTGTTTGTAAGACTGTAAGATATGATTTTGATCTTTAAATTCTCAGTCTTCGATCAATATTTAAGGTATATATCACTATCAAACAACTACAATATGGTGTTTTCATAACCGAAACCCGATCAAGAACCGAGTTCTGAATGCATAACGTGTGTAGTCGTAACTTTGCAGTGTTACAAAAACCGAACCGAACCCGATTATAACCCGAACCGACATCGAACCGAATTTTTAAAATATCCGAATGGTGCTATTTTTTCTAGAACCGAAAACCCAACATCCGATTGAAACCGAACCGACACCCGATTGGTCCCCCGATTGCCCATGCCTAGAGTTGCCTATAGATGAAATTTGATTCCTTTTGATTGTCGCCTATGAGTTGTTCTGAGTAATATAGGTTGATGGAAGTAAGAATTGTTAAGCTTGAATGATTGGCCAGTGATTTGTTTGAAACTAGTATTTGGTACCACTACTTTGAGAATCTTCAAGTAATAAACCTTGAGAATCGTCTTCTGTCTAACTCGAAGATTCTCTAGTACTTTGAAAATTGAACATTTTCAAACCTTAAACTCACTTCAAATTCGGAGGTGATGATGTGACAAAATTCACAGGTTAAATTAAACATTTTCAAACCCAGTTTTGAAACTATCAAAAAGAAGAAAAATGCAATTGGCACAAATAAAAGTAGAAGAGATCAAGAGTGCATAGAACGAGAGTAATGGTTGTCATTAGGGTTCCGTTTCTGACTGAAAACAGCCATAGCTTTTCTCACAGGAGGCTGCAATGGTGCTTTTCTATCACTGTGATGGTTCATGAACACATCGTCTGAAATAAAATACTCATCTCCCTGGAAAAAAAATCCACACAGCATTACTCTCTAATCAAAATGTGTTCTTCATCTATCGATTGGAGTTTCTATAAAAAGTACTAACCGGTTTGCTTGCTTTCTTCTTGGTCTTGGGATGGAGATACTTTTGAGGAAGTTGATCTTCCCTTAAAACTAGATTCTTGGTGATTGCGTCTCTTCCACTTTTAGGCATTGGTATCGAAAACTGCACAATAAAGAAGAAGAGGACAAAGGGTTTCTTGTTTAAATACGGATCAACCAAATGACTCAAACAGCAAAACATGGTGGTCTTGTTTAGCTTCTGCTTATAACTGACTACTCACTTTGGTCCCTCGAAGTGTAACACGTGGTTTACGTGCAGCTATGATGGTGCCATTCTCGCCTATTGTAACCGCTACCTTTCGCAGAGTGCCCCCATTACCGCACTTGGGACAGAAGATTCTTCCGATTTCAGGAGTTACTGTGTAGCAAGCATGGCATTTCAACACCCACCTGAACATCCAAATGCAATCAAGTATATCACATCTCTCTCAGCTAATGATTGAACAGTATGCTAAAGGAAGATCTGATTCATAAAGAAGTGTACCTGTTTAGTTGGCGAATTTGCATACCACCGGGTGCAAGTAAACGCAACCCCATTTGAATAATAACATTTTGCATTGCATAGTCACCGGTTATACAGGCTACACTTGACTCAGATAAGGCTCTCAACGACCAACTCTGCTCGCTGCTACCATCATCTGCCATCGAAGATGCCTCAATGGTATCACCAGCCTCACTAGCAACATCGATCCCCTCAGCTTCCACTTCAACATCATCCTCGCAATTGCTCAAATTCGTATCTTCTTGGAGAGAATTTAATGAATCTTCCTCCAACCTCATATCTTTTAAGATGGACGAAAGCTCCTCATCATTCTTTCCACTATCTTTTGCACACTTGTCCTCAGACATCTGATCAGTTGTGTCCTGACTAACAGCTTTGTCAGCTTCTTGATCTTTCTGAATTTCTTGCTCAGCCAAGGCATTGTAATGTTCCCACTTGGCCTTCCTCCTGAGAAACTTTCTATGAGTACTGCTACTAACCGCAGGTCTCCACTCACCACCACCATCTTCATCATCATTTCCTCCCTGTGATGCATCTACTCCTTCCACTACCATCTTACCCTCAACCTTCACCTCTGTTTTCTTAGGCGGGTACCTCTTCTCACTCCTCCCACCTTCTTCCTCATCCTCAGTACGAGACACAACAGAACCAACCTCAGAACAGCTGTCAGAAGCAAGGATGTTGCTCATGTTAAGGTCTTTAAGCGGAAGGATCTTGGAGTTGGAGTTGGATATCTCCTCATCCTCGTTCTCAAGCGCCTCCCACTCCTCCAAGTTAGCCACATTGGATCCCCAGCCAGGTAACTCCTTCTCAGGTAATCTCCTCACCCTAACAGTTTGAATCGGCGGAGGAACGTCTCTAAGATTCTTCGTCCCATGAACCTCAGCCTCGAGCGTGTACGTCAAAGCAATCAACTTAAGATCAACATCAGAGAGCGTATGCAAATCACCAGTAGCTTTAGCAAACTTAATAACTGCAACAAAACAAGAACTGCTTTCACCATCGAATACACACACATATATATAAGGATGTAAACCGGAAATGACATAAACCAATTAACTCATTAAACCAGATCACTAAACCGGATCATTAAAACCACTAATCTTATAACGAAGTAAGCTCAAAAACTACGTTCTGTTACACATATATAAACCGGAAATGACACAGACCAATTAACTCATTAAACCAGATCAGTAAACCGGATCATTAAAACCACGAATCTTATAACGAAGGAAGCTCAAAAACTACGTTCTGTTACACATATATAAACCGGAAAGGACACAAACCAATTAAATCATTAAACCAGATCACTAAACCAGATCATTAAACCACGAATCTAATCGTATATCGAAGGGAGCTCAAAAGCTTCGTTGTGTGTGTACCTTTACTGAGAGATTCGGGAGAAGGTTCCATGGTTTCGATCGTGAAAGGGATTAATTCGAGACGACGTCGAGAATCGGAGTCACGAATCTCCGAGAGTACTTCGGGGACCGTTACGAATTTGTCGGCGAAGTCCGTTAAGCTCTGGCGTCCGTCGATGACGGCGTTGGCGTCGACAACCGCCTTAGATATCCCTTTTGTGGATTTGCAGTTTCCGACCATGCCGAGAATTGAAGACGGAGCTACGTCGGTGGTCGGAGGATTTGATGGAGGATCTTTCTTCACTATGGAGCTCCACATCGACGCTGGACTAGGATCCATGATTGCTTGCGTTAGAGTTTTGTTACTTTCCCCAGCAACGAAGAAGAAGAAGAGATGTTAAACCCTAGTGCTGCTGAATACGACATCGTTTTATTCACTTAATTGAATGGGCCTACATTGGGCCCAAATAAATGGGTGTTGATTGATATCTTATTTTATAAAAGCCCTGATAACGTGATTATTATTACATTCTTCGGTTTCGGTTACAATGTGAATGTTGTTGAACCGAGTTATTACAGTGATTAAACCAGTTTTGCCCAAACCGTCCCCAATACAAGTTTTTGTTTCTTACATCTTGGATTGAAAACCCGGTTTAGACATCTTCCGCTGCTTGGCAAATTTGTCTTTGGCTCCGTAAAGGGTTTTGTGAACCGCATCAAAGTGAGGCAGTGTCGCCTTTCTCGTATTCTCAATCCATTCTCCGACTTTCTTGTAAGGACTAAACAACCTAAGATGATCTTTCTCATCCAAAACCTGCAAAAAAGCCACATTGGATTAAGATTCTAATGAATTACAAACTCTTAAAGAGGATGTTTTGAGTGTTACCTGGAGCTGCATAATCTCGCATACAAGGCTGAGATCAGCTATGGATGGTTGGTTGCTTCCCAGCAAGAATTTACCATTCCCCTTAAGCCAAAAAGTCTCCAGCGTGGACAGAGACTTGGTTAGTATCTTCTCAGCTTCAGCAGCTGCTTTCGAATCCAGAGAACGGCCAAGAAATGGAGCTAGGACACTATTCATTACATATCCAGCTGGAATAGCATAAACAATACTTAACATGAATCTGGTCATTTTTAAATTGACACCATATTGAATACTCCCTCTGTTTTATATTGTAAGTAGTTTAAGGGAAATTTGTTTGTTTCATAACATAAGTAGTTTTCATTCTTCTATGTAACTTTTACTTTATCGATTATAGTGTGACCAATCAAATAATATCAATTCATTTATGATTGGTTTAACTATATTTAATTTATATATCAAATATTATTTTAAAAATAACTAACATAATTCTTAATCTTTGTGCATTCAAGCAAAACTACCTACATAAAAAAAACAGAGGAAGTATAAATTAATACTAATAATAAAGTGTGTAACATACCAGCACCAGGGCGTAAGTTGGTGTGATGCCAATCCAAGACAGAGTGAATCTTGGCTCTCTTGGAAAGATCATTAGGGTACCTAACGAATGAACATATTAAATAGTAAAATAATCACACAAGAACATGTGTTAATTAAAAAACAAAAGGCCACTTACCAATGATCAACCACACTTGGAAAGGCCGAGGCAAGATAAATCAAGATTGCATGACTGCGAGATGAATTACTTAAAAAGATTACAATTCATTTTAAAAGAATTAAGAAGAAGCAAGAATGCCAAAAACAAAGAAGGAAGTTTTTTTTTAAGGTGTGAACCTCTCGAAGAGCTTAAATCTGCCGTCAACAATAGTTGGAACCTTCCCCAATGGGTTAATCTCTGGGAAACAAAAAGCACCATTTAGATTCGTGTAGTCAGTCACTTGGACAAAAACAATCAACATTAGTTATAGCCAATATTAACAAGGAACAGACTGATTTACACAACAGAACAAGAGATCTACTGAAAATAAATCTCACCAAAACTCAAACTACAGACTGGGACGAACAATGAAACTTTTGTCAGATTATTTCTACGAACCTTTGAATTCAGGGGTTGACTGCTGACCCTTCGCCAATATAATCAAAACCTCATCAAATTCGATTCCATTGACCCTTCAATCAATGTATAATCAGAACAAAAAAAAAGTCAACAAGGATATGATTATTTTTTTAAATAAATAACTAGGAAGGATAACGATATTACTTGCAGAAAATGATTACAGCACGAGATGGCTGTGACATACGATCGGCATACACTTTCAGCTCCATCGTCTTCTTATTCTAACTTGTGATCTGTGGATCAGAATGTTTCACAACACTGACTGAAAGGTGATATAATCTTGGGAAGAGGCGTCCACAAGTATAAAACTGTCTTGCTGTTTCTGCTTTACATTTAAAGACATCGTGACGTTTTTATGTTAGAAACGGCAAAGAGTATATCTGTCCTGTCTATAGACACAATTGTCATATTGACACAGTTCAGCGTTTACACTTTACAGTGTGTACCAGACCAAAATAGGTACAACTGTTCTGTTTTACATATAAAATCTGAACAATATATAATCAAATGCTCTGCAAATAATTCATTAGTTTGCTTTCTTACATGTTATAAATGTATGTACATCGATTCGTTCCATTATATAAACTGGCGTTCATGAGTTAGTGTTACTGACCATAATAAAACTGTAGACAAAAATAAAACAAGTTGACCAAGAGGGTATTTTCTTATTATAATGTTGTGCAACTAAAACAATTTTTTTTTAGCAAACCCAACAAAACTAAAGCATATTTTTAAGAGCAATTGTGTGCCTTATACACGAACTGAAAGTTAATTGCATATGTGGTTGCGATCCCTTCTGCCTACTGTTCGGACAATTCAGTATCTCATAAATACCCCTACACGTAGGCACAATATAACTGACACACCTATAGAGTAGAATGTAGGTCGTGTATAAGCAGCATGTGAGAGAATAGTAATTATGATAGAAGACGCGTGAAACGTGTGAACACGACGCAAATCTACGGTGTTTAAACATGCAAACATTCGATCATAGACATCGTGACGTTTTTATGTTAGAAACGGCAAAGAGTATATCTGTCCTGTCTATAGACACAATTGTCATATTGACACAGTTCAGCGTTTACACTTTACAGTGTGTACCAGACCAAAATAGGTACAACTGTTCTGTTTTACATATAAAATCTGAACAATATATAATCAAATGCTCTGCAAATAATTCATTAGTTTGCTTTCTTACATGTTATAAATGTATGTACATCGATTCGTTCCATTATATAAACTGGCGTTCATGAGTTAGTGTTACTGACCATAATAAAACTGTAGACAAAAATAAAACAAGTTGACCAAGAGGGTATTTTCTTATTATAATGTTGTGCAACTAAAACAATTTTTTTTTAGCAAACCCAACAAAACTAAAGCATATTTTTTAAGAGCAATTGTGTGCCTTATACACGAACTGAAAGTTAATTGCATATGTGGTTGCGACCCCTTCTGCCTACTGTTCGGACAATTCAGTATCTCATAAATACCCCTACACGTAGGCACCATATAACTGACACACCTATAGAGTAGAGTGTAGGTCGTGTATAAGCAGCATGTGAGAGAATAGTAATTATGATAGAAGACGCGTGAAACGTGTGAACACGACGCAAATCTACGGTGTTTAAACATGCAAACATTCGATCTCTTGTATTATTGGAGGTAAATGAGTAATCCGAAATCTTTCTCGCTTATCACTCATCTTGTTGGAGTAAATTGAGAGAAATTTTTGGAATCACCCAAGCTCTGTGATATAGTTGAGAGAAAAAATTTGAAGAACTGAAACTAAGTGAGATAGTGTAAGACACCATGGTCTCTGCTCGATTAGTTGATTGTTCTGACATCCCGGAAGAGGTAAAGCTAATAAGACAAAACGTATCTTGAAGTCTGACACATATATCTGGAAGATATGTGTAATCTAATAATCCCGGGAGAATATTGTAAAATCGTTTGGTAGCGAACAACCAAGTACCTAATTTAAAACTTTTGTGCATCCTTACCTAATTAACTTTCTATCCTTGATTTTGTATGCAAATAGCTCTATTTTTAAAACTCATTACAAGGTTACAACTACCTTTAGTAGGGGAACTGAACATAAATTCTAAAATGTTTGAAAACCCCTGAAGTTTGGTATATAGACGAAGTACAAATTACAAAACATCAACGGCTTGAACAAGTTCGTACATGAGTATAAAATTTAGTGAAGTCTGTTAACAAAACATATATGATATTCAACCGATTGTAGTAGAACAACACAATAATTGCAATGTGTCTTTACCAAATATCAACAAACATATGAGAATGTCACACGCACATATTACAACAAAACTATACCAACATGTTAATTTTCTCGATTAAATTATCAAAAGTAATATCAAAAGCATCTCGAAACCTATCAAATTTAGCATTCGAGTCTCCATAGACCAAACCAGGCAAAAGATGATGAACAATGTAACTTCTCATATCCTCTCTTTCCCTTAGAGTCTTTGCCATCAGTTTCTCAACTACATTCACTCTCTTTTCCTTCACATCTTCTTGGTTAATATACACAGAGTATCTCTTATGATCTTCCGGAAGATGCCATGAGTACTGAAAATACGCAGTGTATGGATCAAAGATCACTGGGATGCAACCGGAGATTAGTGAATCGAAAACTGATCTTCTCGTTGGACTATCACCTGGTGGTTGCAAACAGAACTCGGAGTCTTGAAAAAGCTCTATGACATTCTCAGGCTTATCACAACTACCATCAGAACAGTTTAGGAACCGGCACTGGTCGGAGAACAGTGTGCATTGTTCGATTAACGGTGAGCGGATGCTATTGGGGTCACCGGGTCTTGCACCTCCGGCGAAACTAACTAGATTCCGGCGATGTTTGCTTGCCATTTTATTCTGCCACCTGGTGATATCGTTGTCCGTTTTAGGGTGGAAATAGGTGGGATGTGGGATCGCGATGTCGTTGACTTCCCAGGGATGTCTTTCAATGAGAAGCTTTGTAAGGTTTTGCATTTCTTGTAAGTTAAGTAAACTTGAGCCCCAAGGAAACTTACTTCTTCTAAAATCCCAAGAAATCTTTCCGAGGACGAAGACATGATCTTTCCCGGCGTTCCTCCTCCAAGATTCCTTCGATCCAAGCCATTTCAAAACTTCAATCCCCAACCGTCTTTCACATCACTAGAAACATTCTTGAAATGCCATCTCAAAACATCAAAACCGCCATAATAAGGGACGTAGAAAAGCTTAGCTTGGCTTTCCTTGTAAACCCTACAAGGATGCTTCAAAACCCTAGAGTGTAATATCGGTTCGAGAGCATAATGATGTGTCCTAAACCAACCTTGACCAAGATTCTCTATCGGGTCTCCAAACCCATCATTCTTGAAAAACTTACACATGTTAGTCCAAGGGACTATTGGTTCATTTCGGTTTTATCATTACATTTCGGTTTGGTTCAATGTATATATCTTATCCGGTTTGTCCCGGTTAGCTGAGTAGGATCAGTTGTATATATCGACCATTTTGTCGCTTATCAATACTAACAGAAAAGTTTCTTATTTTGTCTTCTTCTCTCTCTCTCTCTCATGCGAGTTTGTTTCACCATGATTGCTTGAGAAAGAAGCAGCATTTCTGTTCATCTCTTTCACTAATATGGTATCAGAGCGTTGAGCTCAGCTCAACATCGTGTTCCTCTTTTCATTTCGGTTCGATCGAACTCTCTTTCGAGGTTTTCCCCTCTGTTTTGCGTTTCGTTCGTACTCCGTTTTCTGGGTTTGTCTTCTTCCGATCGTCGTCGCTCTTGTTTCGATGGTTGTTCTCCGTCGTACTTGTCGTTCCGGTCGTTTCACTCGTGCTGGTAGCTCGAATCCCCACCCTGGTAGCTCCGCTTCTCCTCCTGAAGCTGTTGATGCACCGACTCTTGGAGATTCGCTTGCTCTTGCCGCCGTCATGAACCCTGACAACGTTCACTCTCCGCTGTTTCTCCATCACGCGGATCATCCAGGTTTGCAGATCGTCTCTGTACAGCTCGATGGATCCAACTACACCCAATGGTGCTCTGCTATGAAAATAGCTCTTGACGCGAAGAACAAAATCGCTTTCGTCGATGGTTCTCTACCACGTCCTGACTCAGGTAACGCTTTGTTCAGGATCTGGTCTCGCTGTAATAGCATGGTCAAATCCTGGCTCCTTAACTCTGTTACTAAACAGATCTATGGTAGCATTTTGTCGTTTGATGATGCAACTGAGATTTGGAATGATTTGCACAATCGTTTTCACAAGACAAATTTGCCTAGAACTTTCCAGCTGATACAACAGATCCAGGATCTTCGCCAGGGCTCCATGGATCTCTCTAGCTACTACACAACTCTCAAAACCCTTTGGGATAATCTGGATGGTGCTGAACCCTCTGAGATGTGTCTATGCTGCAACACATTCAACTGTGTCAGTCAAGTTCTGCAAAGGCAAAGGTTGAAAGGGGTCGAATCATTAAGTTCCTCTCAGGCTTGAGTGAGAAGTACTCTATCATTCGAAGCCAGATCTTAATGAAGAAGCCTCTCCCTGATCTTGCTGAGATTTGCAATATTCTCGATCAAGATGATAGCCAACGTCAGTTTAACTCCGTTGTTGCTCCTGCTGCATTTCACGTTAGTCGTGATTCTCCACAGTCTTCTGTTACAGCTTAGTCTGGCGCTTCTACTGGTGATAACAACACCTCCCAGTCTGGAGCATTGAATGCTTTTTAGAAGAAACCAGGACCGATATGTTCTGACTGTAACAACACGGGTCATCTTGTGGACCGTTGTTCCAAACTCCATGGTTATCCTGCTGGTTGGAGAAAGGGTAAATGGAATTCTGATAAGCCCAAATCCTCCACTGCAGCTGCTGCTGTCTCTACTCAGGAACGTTCTTCTCCTGTCACTGGTTTGGATAATCTTGTTGGTCAGCTAAACAAAGATCAGATACAGAATTTCATTGCTTACTTCAGTGCTCAACTGCAGACAAAGCCTACCGAGTATGGTTCTATTAACATGTCTCAGCGTCATGATTCTTCGGGTATTGATTTCTCCTCCTCTACCTTCAGCTTTGTTGGTCTCATAAGTCTCGCTAATTGCGTTACTGACTTGCACATTTGGATTATTGACTCTGGCGCTACGCATCATGTTTCACATGACAAAAGTGTTTTCATTAATCTTGACACTTCAGTTCATCACTTTGTTAATCTACCTAATGGTTCAAAGATTAAAGTTGGTGGTATCGGTCAGATAAAGCTTACTGCATCTCTGACTTTACAAAACGCTCTCTTTATACCAGAGTTCCGACTGAATCTCATAAGCATCAGTTGTTTGACATCTGATCTTGGAGCTCGAGTGACCTTTGATTCTGCCTGTTTTGAAATACAGGAGGCTTCCAGGGGGTCGATGATTGGAAAGGGTAGACGGACTGCAAACTTATATGTCTTGGATCTGGATGCTGAGGGACATATGGATTCGACTGCGTCTTCTTCTTTTCTTTCAAATGTTGTCGTTGATGCATCTGTTTGGCATCAACATTTTGGTCACTCTTCTTTTAAAAGACTTGAGCTACTTCATGATGTTCTTGGGATTTCTAAAGCAAAGAATAAAGGATTGTTACACTGTGATATTTGTCATAGGGCTAAACAAAAGAAGTTGTCTTATTCTTTGAATCCTAAAATCTGTTCTCAACCCTTCGAGTTATTACACATTGATGTTTGGGGTCCATTCTCTGAGTCCACTGCAGAAGGATATCGATATTTTCTCACGATCGTCGATAATCACACGCTAGCTACTTGGGTCCACTAAATGAAGCTGAAAAGTGACGTCCTTTCAGTATTTCCAGAGTTCATAACCATGGTAGAGACACAGTACTCTGCCAAAGTGAAATCAGTACGGTCTGATAACGCTCCTGAGCTCCGTTTTGACTCTCTCTACAAAGCCAAAGGCATTCTTTCGTACCACTCTTGCCCTGAGACGCCTGAACAAAATTCCGTCATTGAGAGGAAACATCAACACATCCTCAATATTGCTCGAGCGTTGATGTTTCAATCAGGCGTTCCCTTGACCTTTTGGGGTGATTGCATCCTCACTTCTGTGTTCCTCATCAATCGGACTCCTTCTCCAGTGATCTCAAACAAAACACCTTATGAGTTACTCACTGGGAAACTTCCTGATTACACACACCTGAAGACATTTGGATGTCTCTGCTATGCCAGCACCTCCCCCAAACAACGACACAAATTCCAGGACAGAGCTCGTGCTTGCGTATTCCTTGGTTACCCCTCAGGTTATAAAGGCTTCAAGTTACTTGACCTTGAGAGTAACACTATCTTTATCACTCGGAATGTGGTCTTTCATGAGGAATTGTTCCCATTTCTCAAGAGTTCTACTCCGTCTGGTTATGAGGATTTCTTTCCTCGTTTATATGTTCCAGAGATACCTACGACCTCGGTACCTTCTTCCAGTACCCCTCCGACTCCTATCTCACCTGTGACTGAGGAGGAGACACACCTCCTTCCCAAACGTGTTTCTCGTCCACCAAGTCATCTCAAAGACTACCATTGCGCTTCAACAGTGTCTTCTACTGAACATCCTATTTCGAATGTTCTGTCATATGCTACTCTATCTGACCCCTATATGATTTTCATCAATGCTCTTAACAGTGTTCCTGAACCCTCTTCTTACACACAGGCTATAAAATTTAAAGAGTGGTGTGATGCTATGGGGATTGAGATTACAGCTCTCGAGGACAATGGAACTTGGGTGGTCTGTTCTTTACCAGCAGGGAAGCAAGCAGTGGGTTGCAAATGGGTTTATAAAATCAAGCTGAACGCTGATGGCACCATTGAGCGATATAAAGCTCGCCTTGTGGCCAAGGGATACACTCAGTAGGAAGGCTTGGATTATGTCAAGACTTTCTCTCCAGTGGCTAAAGCATCCACTGTGAAACTCCTTCTCGCAGTTGCAGCTGCAAAACGTTGGTCATTAACTCAACTCGACATCTCTAATGCCTTCCTTAACGGAGATCTAGAGGAAGAAATCTACATGACTCTTCCACCTGGATACTCACCAAGACAGGGGGAATCTTTCCCACCTAATGTTGTGTGCAAATTGAAGAAATCACTTTATGGTCTCAAGCAAGCTTCTCGCCAATGGTTCTTACAGTTTTCAGAATCTCTGCTTCAGTTGGGTTTTACAACTTCGTCTGGTGATCATACGCTCTTTACAAAACATTCTGGTAATGTTTACATGGCTGTTCTTGTATACGTTGACGACATCATCATAGCAAGCAGCTGTGATCACGCTACGGAGCTTCTTAAAAATGCTCTGCAGGCTTCCTTCAAACTCAGAGATTTGGGACAGCTTTGCTACTTCTTGGGTCTAGAAATAGCTCGATCCTCTGGTGGCATCACCCTGTGTCAACGAAAATACATTCTTGATCTTTTTACAGAGACTGGATTACTAGGCTGCAAACCTGTCTCTATACCTATGGATCCAAGCATCAAACTTTCCAAGGAAGACGGAGATCTTTTGGAAAATGCAGTTCAGTATCGTCGTCTTGTTGGGAAACTTCTTTACTTGACATTTACGAGACCTGATATCACTTTTGCTGTTCACAAGTTGTGTCAGTTTACTGCTTCTCCTGGTGCACCACATCTCCATGCGGCATACAAAGTTCTTCATTACTTGAAAGGCACGGTTGGACAAGGTCTTTTCTACTCATCTACATCTGATTTGAAGCTCTCTGCCTTTGCAGATGCAGATTGGGGAACCTGCCCCGATACTCGCCATAGTGTTTCTGGACTTTGTGTGTTTGTTGGTCCTGCTCTTGTTGCTTGGAAGTCAAATAAACAAGACACTGTCTCTTGTTCCTCTGCAGAATCAGAATATAGAGCTATGGCTGAAGCAGTCAAAGAAATGCTTTGGTTTCGGAACATTCTGCAAGATCTTTTGGGTCGACAATCCAGGTCCAGCTCCTCTATTTTGCGATAACACCGCTGCCATTCACATTGCCAACAATGCCGTGTTTCATGAACGCACCAAACACGTCGAACGTGACTGTCATATTGTTCGTGAGCGGGTTAAGTCAGGTATGATCAAGACTTTACATGTTCGATCACAGAATAAGCTAGCCGACATCTTAACTAAACCTCTCTATCCTGGTCCCTTTCGGCATCTATTAAGCAAGATGGAGTTCATCAACTTATACGCTCCATCTTGAGGGGGAATATTGGTTCATTTCGGTTTTATCATTACATTTCGGTTTGGTTCAATGTATATATCTTATCCGGTTTGTCCCGGTTAGCTGAGTAGGATCAATTGTATATATCGACCATTTTGTCGCTTAATACTAACAGAAAAGTTTCTTATTTTGTCTTCTTCTCTCTCTCTCTCATGCGAGTTTGTTTCACAATGATTGCTTGAGAAAGAAGCAGCATTTCTGTTCATCTCTTTCACTAATAGGGACCATATCCATGCAATCTACCAGCAAATCTCTGTTGAATTTGGACGGTAATTCATAAACATAAACTCCTTTACCTTCACAGGATCTCGAATTTTCGACATTTTTTCTAGTCGATATCCAAGATCTTTGTACCTGGAGATACTTTGTCACTAACCTTAACGCGTGTCCCTCTTCTTCAGTCTTAGGTTTGATGTAGTTCTCTTGTTCTTCCTTTGATTTGTTCTTGGTTTCACTATCAGCAACAGAAACATTATTCACACCATAAGCTTTATCTCTGGATGTCTCTGTGCCGAACGTAGAACTTTGTATAGAACCTATGTCTCCATCATTTAAATTTTTATCTTGACTCTTGGTCCGAGCACCAAGAGCTTTATCTTCATCTTCATTCTCTTCAGAGCCACTTGCGTCATCTTTACCAAAAACATCGCTTTTAGTAGTAAGATTGGTCGACGTTTGGAAAACGGGTTTAGAGCCATCTGTGAGACAGTAAGGATCGTTGAGTTTCCGAGACAACACACAGATATGGAGTGCGACGTTGTCGGAGATTAAGGTGGTAAAAGATAACCACAGATATATAAGAAAAAAGAAGAACACTGTGAGAAGTGTTAGATAAAAAATGAATCTGAAAAAGACAGAACAAAGATTGGTACGGAAGAAGATACGAGGATCGTTATCTGTCTTCTTTGAGGATCTTAACTTTCTCTTTGAGATAGATAGTCCCATTTTTCTGAACTCAGTCCTAATTTTCTTGTGTTTGGATTTTGTTATAAATTGATATATATTTTCATATCGGGGTTGGTTTATGCACGCTATCTTTATATAGGTAATCTTACATAACTACTTTTAAATATATTTACCCAAATTAGCAAATAAAATGAATATCTTGACTTTCTCTTTGAAGAATGAAGACGATGAGATAGCAAATAGAATGAATATCTTGACTTTCTCTTTGAGACGAGGATCGTCTGTCTTCGTTAGATCTTGACTTTCTTTTTGAGACTGATACTCCCATTTTTTTTTACTCAGTCCTAATTTTCTTATGTTTGGATTTGTTATAAATTAATATACTTCCACTTTAATTAGTATAAAAAATGTAGCATGGCGCAAGATTTAGTTTCAACTTTCAAATCTTTATTACTTCAAAGTTATTTTGTAGATCGTTTTTTACTTTCTTTTGTAAAGATTTTTTTTGTAGATTTCTAACTTAAAACTTATTAGTTATTACAGATCTTAACACTCACTTTTAACTCACTTGGGTTTTGCAAGTAAATTTGCAACTCTGTTCTTCTCTTTCGAGATCCTGACAAAACAAATGGATTGGAACTCAGACGCAATAAGTAGAATATCAGTCACGCCTCATACAACTCAGGTACTGAATTACCCTGGTTGATGCTGTTAATCAGAAGCATGGAATCAGCGAAGGTAGTTCACTCCTTTGGGAGTAACTGGAATCACAATAGCCTTGTTTTGCTCCATCTTGAATGCTATGGACTGCTGGATAAGAGAGTGTACTTCAGAGATTTTTTGGAAAACTGAACCTTGAGAATGAACGTATGAAGAGAGTATAGTAGAAATGCAGAAGAAAAGAAGATTTTGAAGCTTGCAAGCTCTGATACCATGTAAATTTTATACAGAACAGAGCATGAACTATCAAGAATAGGGGAGAGAGAGTGTTAGATCGGTTTTACTAAAGAGAGAGAGGTCAGAGGAGAGAATGTGTTTGTCAAGAGAGAGAATATAGAGAAAAAGGGTTATATATATTAATCACTAATCAGCCTCCATGAACTATGGCATACAAGAGAGAGGGCGGGAAAAAAGAGCATCAATCTCAACAGTTCTATTCAGATTTGAATTCAAAATTCAATGAATTACAATTTGTGTTCATACTTGAAATCATGTGAAGTCTTGTGACCCTGGTTTTGTCTTGTAAAGTCTTGCCACATCCTCCATTTTGTATTTTCTTCATCAAACTGATCTTCTTACTTCTAAAAGTCAACGGTCAATATAAGATTAGTTTGATATTAAAAGTTATTTCGAGAAGAAATTAAGCCATACTTACTGAAGGTTGAGTATGTTGCAAGTCTTGCACACCAAACTAAAATAAAAGTCTGACTTTCTTCATTTGTCTCCTTATAAGAAACGTCCCACGCTCGTCTCCCACTTCTTCTCCACTGATTTCTCTCATTTAACAGAAAACAAAAAGAAAAAAAAAGAAATTAAAAATTTAAGGACTTTTAAAAGTCTTGTCCGATAAAGATGTTCTTAGGATATACACTTGTTATCACCAAGTCGTGATAGTAACTTTATGAACTAATTCTATCACTCGATTTCCTTTTTAATATATATATTTGCTAGGCAACTTCTCTTACAGAATTTTCTTAATATAAAACTGGAAGATACCGACGTCGATGAACAAGTATGTATTGACTCTGACTATTTAATAATCGTGTTAATTTAAATAAATTCATTACATACTAGTCCATCACTAGAGACACCATTTTCAGAGCGAACGATTCACACAACACCGACTTTACAAGATCAATGGAGATTCTCATCTCTGTAGTCATTTTTATCCTTTTCTTTTCGACGATCAAATCGGGAGTAGTAGCTGACGGAGAAGATGGCGTTTACGAAGAGGTTAGGGTTGGTTTGGTAGTGGACTTGGGTTCTATAGAAGGAAAGATTCTCCAAACTTCATTACCCTTGGCGCTTTCAGATTTCTATCGCATCAACAGCGGATATCGAACAAGGGTCTCTGTTTCAACCAGGGACTCCCAAGGAGATCCTTTACTTGCCCTAGCCGCCGGTGAGTTTCAAACTTGTTTAGCACGTTTGTGACATTTCCTCGGAAACTTTCACAAAATTGACTTGGTTATACTTTGTTAAATTAAACAAAAAGGTACGGATCTTCTCGAAACATCAAAAGTGGAAGCCATTGTTGGTGCACAATCATTACAGGAAGGAAAGCTTTTGTCGGCAGTTAGTGAGAAAGCTAAAGTTCCGGTGATATCTCCTCTCGTGCCAGTTTCCTTGTCCTTGAAGAAATACCATCACTTTATTCAGTTGACGCATGATTCGACATCAGAGGGTAAAGGGATCACCAAACTCATACATGATTTCAACTGGAAATCGATTGTGTTTCTATATGAGGATGCTGATGATTGGAGAGAGGGTTTGCAGATACTCGTGGACCATTTCCAAGATGACGGTGTCCACATCCATCGTATTATTTCTTTCTCAAATGAATCATCTTTGGGAGAAGAGTATATGATGAATCAGCTGCGGAAGATCAAGTCCTTAAGAGCAGCTGTTTTCGTGGTGCATATGTCTGAGGCTTTTGTTTCTAGTCTCTTCCGGTGTGCGGAGAAGTTGGGAATGATGGAACAAGGCTATGCTTGGATCCTCACTGCTAGAACCATGAATCATTTTCATTACACTGATAGTTTTGCGATTAGGACGTCGATGCAAGGGGTGATTGGTTTCAGATCATATATTACGTTATCAGAAGAAGTTGAGAGTTTCACATCAAGACTGAGAAACCAGATGTCTAATGATGAAAATGCTGGGACGGAGACAAAACATTCTAGTATTGTCATCGGTGCATGGGCGCACGATATTGCTTCCACTCTAGCAACTGCAGTAGAGAAGATGAGGCTAAGAGCATCTGAAAATGTTTCATTAAATCTTCTTGAGACGATTAGGCAGAGTAGATTCAAGGGTTTGAGCCATTGTTAAGGTATCAGTTCTAGGTTCGAGTGCTCGATCAATTCGTTACTAAATCACTCTGAGTTCACCTCGATCACGTTATCTTTTTAACAAGTGACAGAATCAAGAATCAAACGCTAAAGCTAACGACACAGGCTATTTGTTTACCCAGTCTTCGTTTCCTACTGACTGGGGAGAGAAGCAAACTCTCATGCTTTCCACTATGATCGATGTGATACAATAGTGTCAAGATCTAATCTGATCTTTCTTTGTTACACAGGTACTACAAGAGACTCTATCTAGAGACGTTCAGAGAAGAATACCAGAGCGACTGCGACGAAGATGACTCACTATCAACCTCCGGATCTTCCGACGACGACGATGGATCACAGCCTGAACCGAAGAAAGCGACGCGACCTCAAGAGCTATGATCGCTCCTCTAGGATCTCTCTATCTCGGTCAAGCTTTCTTCTCCCGCTCTTGTATTCTCTCTATCTCTCTCCTCTGTAACTTGATCGCCTCTTCTCTCTCTAGACGAAGAAGACGACTCTGTTTCGTCAAGTGTAACAAACTCTGTAACGGCCTCAACGGCTTCTTCTTATCTCGTGATTGACTTAAATCGAACCGGTTTCAACCGGAAATTTGTCTTTGGTTTAATTGCATCTGATTTCGGCCCAACCGGCCCAAACCTGAAACGACAACACTTCACAAATCTCCACCTTTGTCGATTAGGTCATGCCGTAGATCCGCCGAAAGCCAACCATAGTCACGACCAAACCGAAAACACCACCATGCCTGAATCTCCCTCCAGCCAAAATAGCTCCGATCAGTCTGATCACCACCATGTCCATTCTTTCCTGAATCCCCTGACTCCAGTAAGTAGCCCTGACCTGCTCTTACCTGAATCAGAATCCGAGAGATCACCCACTCTCACACTCCCAGCTGATTACAAACCTCCAGAATCAGAACCAGCTCCTCCAAGAGCTTCTGAGAACATTCCCGCTCTGACTCAACCTGAACCAACTGTTGCAGAAGAACCACGATGCCTCACCAACCTTGAGTACTGTAAGTACCAAAAATTTGAATGTTTTATTAAATAAGTTTCATTAAATAAGTTTCAAAAATTTTATTATGTTAGGATTTGTTTTAAAAGGAACACATTGTATTTTATAAATTTTGTTTTTATTTACAATATAAATATAAAAAAAATTAAATACTCTTTTACTTTTTTGTTTAGGATGTAGAAAAAGTAAATTGCTGTTATATAAACTTTTACAATTTATCTTCTCTTTAGAATTTTTTAAGAAAATTGCTATCAAATAATTATTTCTAGTTTCTAATAAATAATTTAAAAAATATTATTTTTACAATTTATATCAATACTATTTTATAGTTCTTTTTTTAACTGTATAATTTTTAGTATCATGTTCATCTTCAAATTCACTCTTAAAATATTATCAAATAATTTTTTACAATTCTCTTTTGGTTATGACTTAAAAATATGATACAAATCTCTTTAGATTAAGATTTTTAGAAAGGAAAACAACTATCAAATATTAATTTACATTTTTAGGGTTTTATAAAAAGAAATTAATATTAAATAATATTTTACAATTCTATTTTGCCTAGGATAAAGAAAAATAAAATTACTATTAAATAATTATGTCCAGTTAATATTAACTATTTTTAAAAGTTGCCATTTTCAAGATTAGGCTTTCTCAATATCAGTAATATTTTTACATTTTTTCTTGTTAATTAATATTTTTAGTATCATATTTTTCAATAATTTTTCAAAGTAAAAATTACTGTTAAGTCAAATTATCTAACTCTCTCTGGTCAGGATTTAAAAAAAATCTTATTGGTTAAAAAGATTAACAAGAAAAATATTTTATAAATCTCTTTTATTTAGGATTTTAGGAAAAAAATTATTTTCACATAATGACATATTTTAATTGTTTTAACTGATATATGTCATAATTATATCGGGTAAAATATATTTTTTATTTTGGTTTATAAGTTTTACACAAAACTATTAAAAGTAAAGTTAGTTAATTATACAAAAAATAAGATTACTTTTACAGTTTTATTTTTTAGACTTTTAGAAAAGGAAAATTAATTATTTCATAATTGGGTTTTCTTTGATATTTTTATACAACTAACTTATTTTCATAATTTTTTATTAATTATATATATCATATACATTATTTGAAAAGTGATTTTGTCACATATCTTCTGAACAGTGATAAATACCGTAAGATGTAATAAAGATAAAAAAAAAATAAGTTGTATCAAGTAATTAAAAAAATACTCAGTAACTTAAACCTAAATATAGATGTGAACTATTTGTAGCTATTTTTTCCATAAATTTTTAACATACAAATATCTATTAGAAAAGGAAAATTAGTTCTTATAAAAAAATATTAAGAGTACTTTTACAAATTTCTTTTGTTTAAGATTTTGAAAAAGGAATATTATTTATTAGTTAGTTTTTTGATATGATTTTATTAAATGATTTATTATACTTTTAGGGTTTTATAATTCGTTTTTGTTTAATTTTTTTTCTTAAAAGTTATTATTTATCTTTAATAATTGTCTTTCTTTAATATCTTTGAAACCAAAAATTATATATATATATTTTAAAAAATAATTACTTTCAAACAGTTTTTTACAATTATTTTTATACTTTTTAAAAAAAGAAGAAAATATTATCAAATGTTTAAACAATATATAATTTTAAAAGACTATGTAATTGTAAACATCACTTTCAACTAACTTTTTACAATTATTTTTTCTTTAGAACTTTTTTATAATAAAAATTATCATCAAATATTTTCTTTCAAATATAATATAAAAAACTATGTAATAGTAATTTTATTTTTCTAAGATTTTATTTTGTAATAGAAATTTTACTTTCCTAAATCGTAAACAAAAGATAATTGTAATTTTTAATACATGTAACAATCTTAAATATATAATTAATCTGTGTTGCAGTTATGTTAATTAGTAACTTTGAAAACCAATAAGATCTGAAAGATTGACTAATTAGGTTCGGTCTTTTTTTTTTTTTTTTGAAACACTAATTAGGTTCGGTCTAATAATGTACACAAACGTCCGAATCCGGTACATTTAAAAAGGGTAACAAACATAAAAGAGAGACAGCAGACTTCACAGTTCGGTTAACTTATAACATAAACAAGTGCTCTACCAAATCTTGGTTTAAGGATCTGGTTGGCCTGCAATTGCATCATCATCTTCATCCTCACCATAACCATATTCCTCTTCACTTAGCTCTTCATCGCTAGACTTATCTTCTGAACCTTCCCCTGCTTTTGCATACTTCTCACAGTATTCTGAAACAGTCAACCAAAACATCACGCAACCAAAATAACCCATCAAGCTTCCTTCAATTTTTGAAAGCAAATGACTAAGCCCTGCCTATGGTTAAGTCTTTACCATCATATTGTTATTCACCTCATAAGTTAATAAGTAGAACATGATGATCCTAAACTTTACTGTGATCATAAACAATATCTTCATCATGAGTTCTCTAACGAGCAAATCAAAGAAGGATTTATATAGTGTACAATCACTTGCAAACCAATGCATAATCTGCGAGACTTGCTAATTTTCAGTTCTCATAAACTAAGCAAAAGCTTCCATTCGAATAAAGAAACACAAACGATTCAACAGTAACATTGAGCTTAAAGAATGGTAATCTCAAAGTTCAAAATACTAATTGACCTCACATCAAATAAAATAACAAATCTTCAAGAAACCAACAGTTTTTTAGAATTTAGACGTAATCTCCTAACAACAGTAGAAGAATATGATTAGATTTACCTTTGACTCGTAGTTCATAAGTAGGACGGTCACGTATCATCAAAGCAGCAGCTTCTCCGTTCAAAGGATCAGATGGGTTTGGATACAAAAGAAGCTGGGGAAGAAATGTCTCAAACACATTCACAAGGTCTGGTGTAAAAAAACAACAAACCCAAAACATAAAAAGTTAAAGTAAAAACCAAATCTTCAAAACAACAACAATTGGATCTTTTAAATTTGGCACTGACCAAACATAGGACTCCAAGTCTGGTTGATCACATCTAAACAAACAGAACCGGACCTGCAATAACAAAGAAAAAAGAGACAAAAGATGTAGAAAATTCTCAAGATGAGGTCCAATAATAACGGAAAAGAATGAAACTGACAGTTCATCAACATTAGGATGATAAATCTTGGTGATGAAACCAACGGAAGGAGATTTGTAAGGATAAGCATCTGGAAGCTCAACTCTTATCTTCCACACTCCTCCTTCATAAAGACCTATCAACATCACACACAGATCAGAGCAAAAAAATAATAAAAAATATTTATGGATGATTTGCAAAAACTCTAACATCAATGATAATCAGCAGAAGCACCAGTGATTGATTAGAAGATGAATCAAAGATAGATAAAGTAAATATTACTGTCTTTGGGACCGTTGAATTCAACAAAGAACTCCTGCATGCCATCGTTGATCGTCTCAACTTTATAATCGCTCATCATCCTTCCAAACAATATATCAAAATCAAATCAAAATTAACTCTCTTTTTCTTTTCTGAAGAAACCCACAAATCAAAATCATCAAAAGAGATATAAAGGAGTGAAAGTTACAGCTTCATCATATCCATTTCTCTGCGTTTGCTCGGCGAAGACATCTCTTTTTCTCTTCTTCTTCCGGATTCGAGTAGAGATGATGAGAAAAAAATATGTGTAGAGAGAAAACTGAAAAATGAAAGATTTTCTTTTTAGTACAGTTTTTTCTTTCACGAACGCCGATGATGAAGTGAAGCGAAGATCCTGTCCTTCCTTCATATATATAAGATCCGTGGTTCGAACCGTGTTCTCTCAGTTAAAATGTTGTGATTCAGTTTCAGTCATAGTTTTTACTTTTTTGCTTTATCCCAAAGTAAACTACAAGATTTCACTCATTAATTTCAGCCCAATTTTAATCAAAACTTTACATATCCAATAAATAGTATTCATGACACAATTAAACCATAGGACACGTAGTGTAGGACAAAATATGTTGAACTACTAGTGTCTCTATCGAGTAATTTAATTGATTTGGTTATGTCTTTTTTTATATAGTCTAATTATACATGTTTTCGGGATGCTAAATCAGATAATATTGAAAATACACACGCACTATTTAACATTTTTTCCTATTATTACACTGTAATAGTTTTCTTTTAAAAAGCAAATAAGCACGAATCTGAAACCATTAGTGCAGATGAAGCGACAAAAAATAAGTGCAGAAAGTAAAAATATACAAAATTTGTTAACGGACTTTGTTTTCTACATCTCGGGACTTCGTCCAGATTTCATCGATCACTAGAATAAGAATGCAAATTCATCATAATTGGCTAATGCATATATCAGGCACAACCCTCCTGACATATTCTTTTCTAGATATATATAGTGATTACAAATAAAAGTACATTCCTCTTTATATTTCATCCGGTTCATCGGAGCACACTGTCTTTTACAACTACAACAGATCTTTTCAATAAAAACGTTTTTGCTAAACTTTCCTTAAGTCTAGACTTTAATCTTTTATTTTTCGGAAATACTTCACTAAGTACGTCAGCACCTAACGCACACCAATAACACCAATAACACGTCATCTCCAACACACCGCACGTTCATCACAAACAACACACTATGGATAATTCCAAACATCAACACCAACACCAACACCACCAAACTAAGTCTACATTGGACTCCATCAGAAACTCCTCAGACACTACTACGACACCAAGTAGTAACAACCACCAATATACAATGAAACCCTTCTCTCTCTCTTCAATGAGATCTGATTTTCTCATAAAACACATCTCTCCTTATATAGCAGACCAAAACTTATTCTCCACATCTTTAACTCGTTTTCCAAATCTTCCACTTACTCTCCAAGTCTTTCTAATACACATAAGATAATTTTTCATTTGCTTTAATAGAAAACTTCATCTTCAAACAAACTCGCTTTATGTAAAACATCTATATATTTTTAAGCACATATATTTTTTTTATCAAGTCCACAAATATCACAAAACCCGACTTCACATTCAATTTCATCTTCATAACAAACGCCTATAGTACCTTCTGTAATACTTTGGTAGCCGATACATATCACCTCTGCAAACTGCATCTTCGTAATAAACTCTATTTCGAAGCTTGATTACTATTTTTCTTAAACCCAAGAAAACAAATTAAACCCAAAACTGAGACCACAGCTTATAAAAGAACCTACGAAAAAAACAAGGATGAACAAAATCACAATACAAGAGCTTCGTTTTTTGGTTGTTATTCACAGAAGCGGATCTTAAAGCATAATTAACCCCTAAATTCTTACCTTAATAATCTCTTTTTTTTTTGTAGACGACTTCAAACATCTGTACAAGCATCAAGAATGTATATATATGAACACTGATGTTGTAATATGGACTTGTGAATCAAGAACGTTACTCTACTGTATTCTCTTAAAATTCTTCTCCTTTTTTTTCTCTGCTGTGGTACTTGCAGGTTGCTAGTCAAGGGGAGAATCAAACACCATTTCCTGCAAAACAAACGGGTCCTCACTAAGACACATCCCGGAAAGTAAACGAGTAATGTCGGGAGTAGAGAGCACCAAACATACCTTGTTGCATACTGGGCAGGTTTCGCTTCTCTCCATCCATTCTAGAACGCATGCCAGGTGAAAATGGTGCTCACATTTGGCTACAAGTTTCGGGTTCTCCAAATCATATTCTGAATCAGTAACAAAGACAATATATATAAAGCTATGTTAACAATCTTTGAGATAGATGTACAGAAGTCAGTAGTAAAAAAAACTTACCTTCCAAGCATATGGGACAGTCCTCCTCTTCCTCTATTGGCACAAAGACGTCTTTTGGTAGCTTCTTGGGGTCTATATCTTCAGTAGAAGATTCAAGATCAATCTCTGTCTGCAGTTTGGTTTCTGTTTCTTTACACGGGCATTCAGTAGTTGGAACCCCGAGAGTGATACCATCGACTGTTCCTTGAGCTAAAACTGGATTAGCGGTTACCACTGAAACCTCTCTAATATCAACACAAGCAGACTCTTCAGCGTTTCCTGGTGTCTGAGGAACACCTATAGCCACATGGAAAGGAGTAGGCAGCGGTGGTGGTATGTAAGCATCAGGAGATGAAGTCTCTAAGTTAGTGTCTACCACGACAACAGCACCAGAGGAGATTGTATGAGCGGAAGATAAAGGAACACGCTCTTCTGTTGCTCTCGGAAACTGCAGAGACAAAGACAAATAAACTAGTTATTTAGCAAAATCAATTCTATCTTACGAAGAATCATGATGATGAGACTAACGTAATAGTAGGGAGGTCCATTATCAAGACCAGCTCTTCGTGAAGAACAACAGCAGCAACCTCCCATTCTCTTCTTTTGTTTTCTTTAAATCATAAATCCGAAAACCGAAGACCCTTTCATCTATGCGTAACCTACAAGAAGTGTGAAGATACAGGAGTCAAATATCATTTTGATTCATCTGCAAAAAGAAGAAAGAAACAAACGCTTTGTCGTTTCAGCTGTCTATCAGATTTATCATGCTATCAATAAATTCAACTACATCAAGTGAGAGCAATAGTCCAATCATAAGAGCATCAATAGACACATGAACAATCTCTTCTCCTTGAAAACAAAATCAAAATGCGGGGTGGGACTTAGCCTGATGTGTGCATCTCCTAAATCAGACTAAAGCTAAATTTACAGTCTCTTTATACTAAAACCTAAAGCTCAGCTAAGAGATTCACTGAGAGCTAAGGTACAATTCGCAGATCATCAGTATTCAGAATCTACGCATAAACAGGACAAAAGAAAAACGGACCGAAACAGTCCAAAACCTAACACGAAATCAGCTGAAAAGGCGAGCGATTCGGGGGAAAAAAACCTCGAACAACAAACAAACGATCACTAGAAAGGAAGATCAAATAGAAAAAAAAAAGGAACCGATCATCTTCGGAATCGAGAATCTCGAAATCAAATTTCACCTTTTTCTCGAGAGAAACCTTTTTTTCGTGCCCCCTTCCTCTTCTGCTTCTACGCTACAGTTGTTGTTTATGGTGGGGCTCTAAACAAAATGGCTTTCTTTTGAAATTACACATCTCTTTAAAATATTAATTGCCCACTTAATAAATTAATTAGCATATCTTTTTCTTTATCAACCAACCAAATGCTTTTATCTTGTGAACAGATGTACTAATAAAAACATATTACCTTCAAATATACTCCATTCGATCCTGAAATATGGATTTTTATAGAGTTTATTATATGCATAATAAAATTATAATAAATATTTATAATTAAATTTATTTCGTTTTTCGACTATATATTTTTAGTAACCAGCAATCAATAGTATTTAACTATTTCAAATATTTGTAAACAATACTTTTATAAAATTTACAATTTATTTATAAAAAAAATTATAAAAAAAATTATTAAAATTTATTAAAGGCAAACAAAATCAAATTTTGTAAATAGAGAAACCGAAGTCAATGAGAATTCCTATCAACATAATCTTGATACATAAACATTTGTATCCTTTAACAAAAAAAAAAACATTTGTATCTTGACATAATTTCATACGGAAGTTTTGTTAGTTTCTTTCTTAATTGTGTGTGTTGGTATGAATTTTGCTAGCTAAAAATTGCTAGTTACAAACAATTTGAATCAGATAAATATCAAATGCATGGAAAGGTTTACAAAAAAATCAAATACATGGAAAGAAATAATGGATTGAATATTCTATTAATGAATAAGGCTATTCTTAGGACATTATTGTCAAATTCACTTTTTATAATGTAATTTCTCAATATATGACGTATGTATCTATTTATGTAGTAATTAATTTTTTGGAAGTTTTGAATATTCAATTTATAATTTTCAATTTTTATTAATGAAATTTGCTTGTTACCGTAAAAGTAATCTAAGATTTATTTTTTTGTAGAGTATTTTTTTTTCAAAAATTGACCTTTAAAAAAAGAGATTGTAGTATAGTTGTTTTTTTAAGTATACATAAGGTACTACTTATCCCCAATTAAAAAACTTTACGTAAATCTAAAAAACGAATTAAACAAGTTATTTTTAAATGGCTGTATAAACAGATTGTGAATACACTTCACTTTGTAACCAAACATTCATTCTCAGTAATAACATTTACAATTTAACTAAAAATAATTTGTTTTTAAATTTAATGATGTATATACTAGAACAAAAAGATACTTAGACTATTTTAGAGGTGACCAAACTATCAAAAGTGTTACTTTTCAACTCAATGCATTAAAAAGAGACAACACAATACATCTCACACACTAAAAAAATGTATCTCAAAAACATGTATAATTTGATTGTCTGAATTTGTTTAATGCGATGATGCTAAGTTAAATTAACGATAGACTATATAAAAGGACATTACCAAATCAATTAAATTACTCGATAGACACTAGTAGTTAACATATTTTGTCCTACACGTATGTGTCCTATGGTTAGATTGTGTCATCAAATACTATTTATTGAATATGTAAAGTTTTAGTTTAAAACTGAGCAACAAATTAACGATAGACTATATAAATATTTTGGTGAAGACATGCGAGCATAGATAAATAAACTAGTCGCTTAGTACATCATCATTATATGCAACAATTTCAGTTATATATAAGATACTGTGAAAACAAATGCACAAATCTTGATTTGGGTTAAGTATATTGAAAAAAATTAAATGTTGCCGTTGATAAGTGAAAAGTTTAGAAGTTTATTGTAAACCTTTTATTATATCAGATTATTATTATATACTTAAATTCACACTTGTAAATATGCACCAGTATTCGTTTCATGCAATTTGGCATGATGGAGTCAATCACTATAATTTTCATTAAATTCAACCACATTATGGTGATACAGTTGAACTAAACTTTGGGGTTTATTGTTACAAAGAAATATATATATATATATATATATATATATATAAGAGTGTTTTAATTTTACTGGCATTTAAGTGAACTTTGAGATTATTGAATGATTTTAGTTAAAGTTTAAAAATTAATTAAAATGTTTTTTTAAATAATATGAGTTTTTTAAATGATTTTCTTATGGGTGAATAATTCAAATTATTGTTTTGCCATATTTTTTAATCTATGTTTGCAGCTGAGAAATTGGCTCAAAAGGTGAGTCAACACCCACATAGTTAAGCAGTTAAACTTCTCAGTGATGTGAAGGTGCTTCAAGGTACAAGCTGAAGAGAAATGTAGCAGAAATGTGATGCTCTTGAAAGAAGACTTGATTTAATCAAAGTGCCATTCACAGATCTATACATTCACCAAATGTAGTAAGGCCATTTATAACTTATTAACTAGGTAATTAGATGGCTATGTTTGTTTGAAGAAATTATGCTTTAAAAGCTTTTATGAGGTTTGGATGATTCTTTGGGTTTTCACTAGACATGACCCACCATTTCTCTAAAGCTACGTTAATGTGGAAAGAAAACATAAAAAACTTGAATGATGCAAATAAATTGTCACTAGTTTCACACTTTTGAGAATATTTTGTTGCTCTATTAGTCAGGTTCATGAAGTGCATTTTGTAAGGTCATCAGCAAAATATATCAGTGATGATTATGGGGAATATAGAATACACAGACCGAACACCATAAAACAATAAGCTTTTTTCTCAAGTCTTCTTTGAATAACTTCTCTAAAGTTCTCACTCTACATCTCAAATATCACAAGAGTTTGAATTTTGGTATCATTTCTATGACTTCTTCTTCTTTTTGCCGCCAAAGATAGGATATAGTCTCGAGCTGCAGCGGTGAAGATGTCCACAAATCATTAACCTTTTAATCACTACTCCCTCCGTTCCTAAAAGATATATGTTCTAGAGAAAAAAATTGTTTCAAAAAAAATGATGTTTAATATTTTCAATACAATTTTTGTCATTTAATAATGAAAAATTGTGAAGTTAATTCAAAAACATTAATTGTAATTTGTAAAATCTAATTGGTTTAAAAGTATAAGAAATATAAAATTACAGAAAATAATATATTTATTGCTAAGTTTTAATATGTTTTATTAAAAAGTGTAAAAATCCTAAAACATCAATCTTTTAGAAACAGAGTGAGTATTTTTTTTAGGAATGCTCTCACACTATCATCGATAGAAACATAGTTCAATATTTTTCGTGTCAATTAATTATGACTCAACCAACAAAAAAGTTTAAGCAAGTCAATTATAATATGCCATCAGGTTTGGGCACAAGACAGGCCACGTCTACCATATAAAATGAAGTAAGCAAGCATGATTTCATATGCATCCAATATTGTGAATTAGGTATGGAAGCATGAGACAAACTGAAAAGAGATTATGCAAAAATCCCTACAAGGGAAGAGATTAAGGACTCGATATAATTATTACAAGGTCTATAACCATGTGAAAGAAGAAATATAGTCTTTTGAAAATTTTAGTGTCAAACTCAGCGCTATCGAAAATAAAGCTCAAAACATAGAACATCAATATTTTTGAAAACATACATTTTAGAGTTTAGAACTGAATAAGAGAAGATGTTTTGGGAAAAGAAATTCAGAGCATGAGAGATTTTATGGACTTCATAAAATAACAAACAACAAAAGCAGCTTATACCCTTGTCAAATAAGCTCAACATGTATCTACATTTTACTAATATTTTACGAACCATCTTCACTTGTATTGTATGATTGTATCACACTGTTAAAATAATAAAAGTTCGTTTCCGTTATACAAAATGGTGGGTTGCCCAGTATAAAGGCCCATGTGAAAGCCCATATTTGATTCTATAAATAATGCGAAGTTTGTATGTATTGTCAGTTTAACCATCATCCATTCATCGTTCTCTTAAAAACCAAATCAGAATCTTCACCGGCGTTTCGGCTCGCTTCGCCGTGTAACTTTCAACGCCGCCGCGTTTTCGCTCTGTAACTATAGCCTTGACGGACTTTTAATAAAAGACAAAGCGAGAGAAATTTTGAGAATCGAATCGATAAATATGGGAAACAGTAATCTACTGATTCTTTTGGTTAATTATGCGATGGAAGAAAATAAATATGCCAACAAAAACAATTGTTTTAATGTTTCAGGTGAAAGAGGACGATCTAGCAAGAAGATGAAATATGGTGGTGGCAAGGTTCGTTCTTCACTTGGAATCAATTTTATTAGGGTTCTTCTTTCTCATTGTTAATTGGCCCACACTGGATTTGTATTTTTTTATTGTTAAAAGATGAAGAACATCCAAAACGAAGAATACTACATCGGTGATGATGCTGATGATGATTTTCGTGATGGTAAAAGTTTACACTTATGTATGTTGCATATTTACATTAGGAACAGAGTGAAGAGAAATTATTAATGTGTGTTTAATTTTGGAGGTGAAGGAGAGAAGATGAATAGGGATTTTAGCGAATTGGAGTTGAAGCCAGATCATGTGAACAGGCCTTTGTGGGCTTGTGCTGATGGGAGGATTTTCTTGGAAACTTTCTCTCCTCTCTACAAACAAGCTTATGATTTTCTTATTGCCATTGCTGAACCCGTTTGCAGGTCCTCACTGCTCTCTATATATATACTTGAGTGGACACTTTCTCTTCCTTTATATGATTTTGGGGTGGTTTTCTTTTGGTTTTATTTCAGGCCAGAGTCAATGCATGAGTATAGTTTAACACCTCACTCTCTGTACGCTGCTGTTTCGGTTGGTCTTGAGACGGAGACTATAATATCTGTTTTGAATAAGCTGTCTAAGACTAAGCTGCCTAAGGATATGATTGATTTCATCAATGCTTCTACTGCCAACTACGGGAAAGTCAAGCTGGTTTTGAAAAAGAATCGCTATTTTATTGAATCCCCATTCCCTGAGGTGATTCACAAGTCTTATCCTCTCTTTTTTTTTCCTGGTCTTGTGTATTTGGATATTGGTTTCAATTTTCCATTTGTTTACGTATTATTTGATTGCAGGTTCTGAAAAAGCTTGGCAATGATGGTCTTATAAGCAAAGCTAGATTGTATTGTGATGTAAGTTGAACTCTTCCATTTATTGCATCTTTTGTCACCTATGTGTGTGGCAGAGATATACATATACTTAAAGTTCTTTGGAACTATGTGTACAGTTTTTAAATAGATGGATGATGTCGAACTAACATAAGATAACCTTTTGCTAGCCATATGGAGGTGATGGATTCACAATCGGAAAAACAAGCGGTGAGCTTGAAGCAGGACATGGGGAGCTGTTGAATGCAGCAGAACTGGCAGCAGTTGCAGAAGAGAAAGAAACTCACTCATTTGAGATAGACCCTGCACAGGTAAACTTCCCCCAACTGAGTCAGAAATGGTGTGTGATGTCCGTTGATCTTTGCTTAAGTTACTATTCATGTGTAGGTGGAGATTGTGAAGCAGCGTTGCTTGCCAAGCGAACTGAATTACCCTATGCTAGAGGAATACGACTTCAAGAACGACAACGTGAGTTAAAAAACACACTTTAAGCCTATTTTTTTCTTTAACAATATGATATGCACTTACATGTTCATGATTCTAAAAGAACTTGATGGTGTTTATCAGGTGAATCCTGATCTTGACATGGAACTGAAGCCCCATGCACAACCGAGGCCATACCAGGAAAAAAGTTTGAGCAAAATGTTTGGGAACGGTATTAGCTGATGCCTGCGTCCTTTTTTGTTGCCTTCTTAGTTTATTGACTGATCTAGAATATCCTGATTTTGCAGGACGGGCAAGATCTGGGATTATTGTGTTGCCATGTGGTGCTGGTAAATCTCTGGTTGGTGTTTCTGCAGCGGCTCGTATAAAAAAGAGTTGTCTATGTTTGGCGACGAATGCTGTCTCGGTGGATCAGTGGGCCTACCAGTTCAAGTTGTGGTCTACTCTAAGAGATGACCAAATATGTCGTTTCACTTCTGATAGTAAAGAACGGTTCCGTGGAAACGCTGGTGTTGTTGTGACAACCTATAATATGGTTGCCTTTGGCGGTAAGCGATCTGCGGAGTCAGAGAAGATCATTGAAGAAATGAGAAACAGGGAGTGGGGTTTGCTGCTCATGGACGAGGTAATCAAATAATTTACAGTGTGATTGAGAAGGTGTGTTAGCCCATGAATGCACTCAAGCGGCGTTATGTTTTTTTTTTTTGTATAGGTGCATGTGGTTCCGGCCCAAATGTTTAGGAAAGTTATCAGCATCACAAAATCTCACTGCAAGCTTGGGCTAACAGCCACCCTTGTGAGAGAAGATGAAAAGATTACAGATTTGAACTTCCTCATTGGCCCGAAGCTATATGAAGCCAATTGGCTAGATTTAGTGAAAGGAGGTTTCATTGCAAATGTTCAGTGTGCTGAAGTATGGTGTCCTATGACCAAAGAATTCTTTGCAGAATATCTGAAGAAAGAGAACTCCAAGAAAAAACAGGTTCATGAATATAATAAATATCTTATGGCATATGAGCCACTTCTATTGGTCTGACATGTGCATCAGTGCATGTATCTTGTCTTGTGGTATCTGCAGGCACTTTATGTCATGAACCCTAACAAGTTCAGAGCGTGTGAGTTTCTTATACGTTTCCATGAACAACAACGTGGGGATAAAATCATTGTCTTTGCAGACAATCTTTTTGCACTAACAGAGTATGCAATGAAACTTAGGAAACCGATGATTTATGGTGCAACCAGGTTCGTTAAACAACTATACAGTTATGCGTGATTCATTCAAAATTAATAAGCGCTCCTTGTTTGTTTAATCTGTAGCCATATCGAACGAACCAAAATTCTAGAGGCGTTTAAAACCAGTAAACACGTGAACACAATCTTCTTGTCAAAGGTGTGCATTTGTTTATTCCATGTTCACTGAGGAACTTAATAATTCATGAGGTTTTTGTTTCTTTTGTGAGTTCAGGTTGGTGATAACTCCATAGACATCCCTGAAGCTAATGTGATTATCCAGATTTCGTCACATGCTGGTTCTAGACGTCAAGAGGCTCAGCGTTTGGGTCGTATTCTTAGGGCCAAGGTTTGACTCTTTACGCTGTGGCCTAGTTCCCTTCTTTGTTGGTTGAATCCAAGATAAATAGTTTATGATTTGTCCATGATGTGGATAAAAACAGGGTAAAATTGAAGATAGAATGGCTGGTGGAAAAGAAGAGTACAATGCATTCTTCTACTCACTTGTCTCTACGGATACGCAGGTATATGAACAATATGAACAAACGAAAGTCACTACTGTAGTGTAGTTTGGGTTTTTCTGATCCTTTTTTGAAAAAAAATGCAGGAAATGTATTATTCAACGAAAAGACAGCAGTTCTTGATCGACCAAGGTTATAGCTTTAAAGTTATAACAAGTCTTCCACCACCTGATGCTGGTTCAAGCTTAAGCTACCACGGTCAAGAAGAACAGTTATCCCTTCTCGCAAAGGTTTGGTCCCACTGCTCACATTCCATATTTAAAAGCATCTTTATAATGATGTTATGTTTTATGATCCACACAGGTATTGAACGCTGGAGACGATTTGGTTGGTTTAGAGCAAGTGGAAGAAGACACTGACGGAAAGGCCCTGCAAGCGACGAGACGAAGAAAGGGAGTGATGAGTGTAATGTCAGGTGCGAGAGGATTTGTGTATCAGGAATTCAACTCTAGCCGTCACAAATCTTCTGGCCAACAATTCAAGAAACCTAAAGACCCTACAAAACAACACCACCTCTTCAAGACACGTTACGTTTCGCGTAAAACACCCACACAAGATTAGAAATAAAAAAGGGGGTGTTAACAGCATAACAAATACAAATTATCTTAAAAATTGGACTGTTTAGTATATTTATTAGAAAAGGTTCAATTTTTAGTCAATAGAGAAGAATCTTTTTTTTTAACGATAAATGGACTTTTATTTATGATTGGTATGTAATCTTAGAAGAGGATATATAGTTGAGAAACAAAGAAGCATAAAACAAGGTAAACGTAGATGAATTGCTACAATAATGTTTAGCAAGAGCATCTGCAGCTTTATTATTTTCTCTTCCAATTCGTATGTAACTTACTTCGACCATTTCTTTAGGTCACTGGAAATATCTGTTATGGTTTGCACCTTTTCTTGGGAATGAAATTAATAATTATATATATATATATATATATAAAGAAAATTTTTATAGTGATCTTAAAAAAAAATTTATCAAAATATAGGGTCAGAATGATTAAAATGTTCCATTAAAAAGTAGATAACATTTTTATCCATAAAACTTACTAATCTAGAGTTTAGATTTGAAGAGTGGGTTTTGAGAGGGATGGGGTTTGGCATTTTAAAACATAAATAAATAAATACTAAAAATTAATATAGTTTTAACAAAAGGTTTTTGGATTTTAAATATTATTTTTAGAATATTGAAAAAATCGAAAAAATATCCGAAAATAATCATTATAATTAAAGAATTATTATTTATTTGAATAATTATTTATATATATTTTTTAATATCTATAAAATAGAAATAGAAGTATATTTATCTCGTTAATAAAACATGTTTTGGTTATTTTTCTTTTTTGTGGTTTTTTGGTAAAAAAAAGTATTTAGGATCATTTGATAGAATTGCCCATATATGTATGTGTGTGTGTGTAAAAAAGGATATTCAACATATAAGTTATAACTTGCAATAATTTATCAAAATACTGCATGTACATTAAATAGTAAATACGATACTTAATACTTTGTAGACTTGTCCGGATATTATCGAATGACAGTTTCAAATCCAAAGAAATTAACACCAAACGAGTGTATGGTTTCAAATTTTAATAAATTAAGACATGAGATTAATGGATGTATTTGATATCTGGTATTTTCTGATCCTACAATAGTAATTGCTGGGGGAGAAAACTCAAAGCACGTATGTTCAAAACGAAAAAAAAAAAACTCATAGCACGTATCACGTATGAAACTTAGCAAAAAAAAAGAAAAAGTAATGAAAATATAGAGCAGTTGGTCAAAAAGATAACAACTTTGGAATCATGCTTCTTAGGGCTGGGAATTATTATCCGAGATCCGGATCCGATCCGAGATCCGATCCGGATCCGCTCCGAAAATAGGGTATCCGGAGCGCTCGGATCCGGATCCGGATAGTAAAATGTCGGATCCGTCGAATCCGGATCCGAATCCGGATATCTGAATTTTTAGGTCCGGATATCCGGATCCGGATTCGATTTTTTAAAATATATTAAATTTTTAATTTTAATTAATAAATATAGTTAATTTATTAATATTTTTATATATAATTAGTCTTATAATATTACATTTAATTTTAATAATGTTATATGCATAAATGCATTCATAAATTTTGTAAAATTATTTAATTTATGTAATATTTAAAGATTTTTTGTGTTTAATTTGTATTTTAAAAAATATTTTTTATTTTTTTTTAATTATTTTGCCGGATCCGGATCCGAATCCGGATACCCGCGGATATCAAGATATTTAGACGGATACCCGAAACCCGGATATCCGGAAGACACAAATCCGGATCCGGATACTGAAATCACGGATCCGACGGATACGAATCCGGATCCGGATACCCCAAATATCCCGGATATCCGGATCCGTCCCAGCCCTAATGCTTCTTCGGTTAGTTGATTATATTTTATCTTTGCACAATAATATATAGTCCAATACAGAAAGGGGCCCTTTTATTACTGTTTACACCATTAACTATCAGGTTAAATGAAGAAGCATCAATTTTGGATTCCCTAGCATTTAAAAGTGAAAAGGTTCATTTTCTGATTACACTGTCGACCGTTCATCAGCTTTCTTTAATCAATTACGATAATTTCTTGCACTAGTAAAAATTTAGTTCGTAGCCATTAAATTGGTAACTTTGGAAAAGCTACAAAAACCCATGAAAAAATCACGAAATTAAAAACGTGACTATTTGTGTTCGAGTTTACAAAAAAAAGAAAAAAAAAACATGAATCTACCTTTGAACAAAATATGGTTAGAATAGCCACAATTGTGCCACAATATTTTGTGACAAAACTGTCATAAAGAAAAAAAGACTACAATCGTAGTTATTTGACAAAATAATACTTTTGCTACGATCTAGTCACTAAATGATTTTGTCGTTATTTTTCTACAATTTTTTTTGTAACATCTCGATTTCTGGTATATAAAAAAAATTAAAATTAATTTGGTTATCTATATCATAAAAGTGTATTTATCTTTTCAATCAACCATTAATTTAAAATTTCAGAATGTGTTTGGACTGCAGTAGTGGATGATGGCCTATTGAAAAGTGTTTCGTGATATCATGCGAGCGAGAACAAAGCACGGAAAAAAATTATGTGGTGAGTACAAAATAAGCAAACAAGACTTTCGAGTTTCCATAAAAATGCACCGCCCGTCGCGCATGATTGAGTCTAAGGGCCGAGTGAACGGAAAAAGGCCCTTACGCCATGGGCAGTCGAGTTGCTACATGTGGTATCGGAGCTTGTAAGCCATCTCGATTTTGATCCGAAAAACGTTTTAAGACCTTATGAGGATATTGGTTTTATGAGTGAGGATGAATTGTAACATTCTGATTTTTAGGATATAAAAAGAAAAACTTAAAATTTTTATTTGGCTATCTATGTCACTGATATCAACATATTTTTTGGGTCAACCATCCAATTAAAACTTTGTTGGGATTAAAATAATTGAATGGTGTGTAACCTATAGAAAAGTGATTAACGATATCGTATCGTACGAGTGCGATCAGAATATAGAAAATAGTTATTTAGTGATTGCAGGATAAGTAAAACAAAACTTTCAAGCTTCCGAAAAATTAACACATTGTAATTGCACAAAATAAAGTTTTTACACCGAATAAACAGACGTGAAAGACTCATTGGCAATAAATAGACGGGAAGTTACAATTTTATGACAGATTGATTATGAAATAAAATGTAGCTAAAATCATGCATAATCCACCAGTTTGCCATGATCTAGCTATAAAATTTTTCGTTGCTATTTTTGCCACAAAAATTTTATGGCTATTTGGATCCATGAACCCTAAACAAAATTTTAAACCATAATATTTTTAATTTCGAATAAAACGAGATATTATAGTATAATAGAACCAAAAATAAACTAGTTTTACTATATACACGTATTTAAAACCATATACAAGCCTTTACCTTCAAACATAAACCATATAATCTATACCTCAAATATTATATCTCAAATCCTAAATTCCAAACCTAAACCATATAGCATAAATCATAAATCTAAATGCCAAATCTACTATTATCAAACTTAGACATCTATTATTTAACATAAACAACCAACTTAATCTTTTAAGGACGTTAATCTGAGATCCTATAATAAATCTTAAATTTCATACCAAAATAACCTTATATCAAACACTTTTAAATTTTGTAAACAAGATTATGCCTATGATACATAATGTTTCAGATTTGTATTGATTTTGGTATAAAAACTATAATCTGTAAATTGATCAATGAAGTGAACTATGAATCTTTAATGAAGTCTTAATTTTTTAATACGCAAAGGTGAAAATGCCTACTTGAACTACAAGACTATACTGTCTCATTAAAAAATGATAATATAGGTAAAAAAAAATTTTCAATAGGTGAGTAGTTTTTATTCAAGTGAGAAATTTCTTAAGAACAAATAAGATTTCATTTTCTTTTATCTCATTTCATACACAATGAATACAAGAACAGTTACATATAACACTTATTATCTCTTATGCTTTTTATATAAATTTATATTATAGATTTTTTTTTAATTTCTAAACTGTCCTATATATATATGTTTTTTTTTTGATAAATATGATATTTAAAGTTTTTAATGAATATAAATATTATTTTATCTCAATTAACCGAACCAACCACTTATGTGTATTAGAATATATACAACTTGATTTATTTATTTGAACTTGATTTTTTTTTGCTTAAATCTTAGAAAGAAGAGGCATGATATGACAAATACTATTTTTATCAAGCTAAGGACATTAATACTATATAGGGGGAACATGCCGCCCAATACTTGAATCCTTTTGAAACTTGAAGTTTCTTTGTGTGCAAAGTCATGATTGGTAATTTATTATGTAGTTGCATTATGGTTGCTGTTCTTATGATTTGTTATCACGGGCTAATAATGGCCATTGGATATATCACCACTTCGCAATACCTTTCTTGTTAAAAATAGCACAATATAAAAATAAAATAAAACTATGAATAAATGGATGAATCTTCCTTCAAAGTGCTATTTCCAATCCTTTTGATATTTTCCTCCACAATGAAAAAGAAACAATTTTAAATACAAGAGAACACACATGTGAGCTTCTCCGTTTCTTCTTTTTTATTTTCATTTTTTCAATTACAAGTTTTATTCAGTCAATTTACCATTTATGCTAAAAGATAGATTCCTGACTTGTTATTAATGATAATACTTGATAAGAGTTGGCCTTACTAGAATAATATAATTGGAATTCAGGTATATAGCGGATTAAATTATATCTAAATGTCATTGGAAATTACATAAGGTTAGAATGAAGTTACACGAAAATGCATAACATTTTTTTTTTCACTTAATCAATCCGACACAAAGAAATTCTGAAGTGATTTACAAATTACATGGAGAAACGATAGTATTTGACTCGCGACAGGATGCCTGGTCATGCTTACAATAAACTCAAAAAAAAGAAGATTGGTGCTCTTGAAGTTTTGGAATCAATAAATTACAATGCATATCGTACTCATCTTCTAGCCGATATCCACACGTCACTACGTCAGATATGTGTTTAACATAAGGTACCTCTCTCGGTTTGTCTCCGATGCAAATGATTCCATTCAAGTATACTGATGGGCAAAGAAATCAGCTAGCCTTTGACGATGTTTTCCATGATATATATGTCGGTTTGTATATTTAGTGGGTCATTTGACTTCAGCAAATATAAATGCAATAATTCCCAATGCTTTTCGTACACCAATATGATCAAGATCCTCTATGTTGGGGATAATTAAATATCAATATTATTTCATGATAAAGAGCATAAACAAAATCAATGTCTCAGTCCACTAATCAATTTTTTTTTATGAAATTGACATTATATTAAAGAACGGAATCTTCGACCTGGGTCAAGGGTTTAATTTATTCGTGCATAGGTTGAATATACATTACTAAACTTCAACATTCGCACAAAGGATCATTTCAATATATAAAAAAGTCAGATGACAAAAAAAAACATACAAAGTAACTCTATAAGATTTACGTTTTTCTAAAATTTATTGGACGGCCTTGGTCTTATTAAGAGTCTTTCACAAGAAAGAAAAATCTGTGTATTGCAAATGTGTCTGTCGTACCACAAAGCTGCTCCCAAAAGCTTCATCTACCTCATGCAGCCCATCCAATTTCTGCACATCAATATTTTAACAAATTAACTGAGATAATTTTTTATTTATTTTATTTATTTTTGATCAAAAGATATTTTTTTATTAATTACACACATTTAGCAACTACAGTATAATAGTTTTCAGTATATATATATATATATAGGTTTCTTACTGTATTCAAAATTATTTATGTTCTTAAGGATATATGCAAAAACCGTTAAAATTATATGAAATGACTATTTTATCTCTACATTTTCACAATGTTTTTAAGATATATGAAGCAAAAGCGACGAGCATGTAATTTACTTTTCATATAAATACCAAATATTTGGATACTAAATCTATAAATTCACAGTTGTATACATTCTGTCATATGGTTTTAGATTCGTAGAACCAGTTTGAAATTGTTTCTGTTTTAGTCATCGACAACTGCACGTATTATTGAGTTGAAACCTGAATTGTCAGCTATGGTACGTGTATTATATATAAGTAGAATCATTTTTCCGAAAAAAACTTGGTAAATGCTGACTAAAAGTATTCAAGTAAAAGAATATGAATTACCCAAAGCTCGGTGTCTTCGTCTTCAGTGTTGGGAATCTCTACAACTTCGTCGTTGCGTGCGAATCTGCCACGTATTCGAGGTCTACTGTCCGCTAGCGTTTTCCTGCATGCATACTTTTTTGTTTTTTTCCAAAAAAGAAAAGATTTCAGAATTTGGGAAATGTAACTTGAACAAATGTAATAGTATTAAGGGAAGGTGTTACCTTAATAGTTTTGCTAAAGTTTCTCTGGTTTCGTTTAGCTCTGTACTTTGAGATCTTCTCTTTACGTTCTTCTGCACTGTATCGTCCAACCTTACTGTTCTGTTCGTCTGGAGACAGCTCCGATGATCTCTGCTCCGCAACACTCTTTCTTGGGTTCTGTAAAAAAGGTTAATCAAAATCGATTGAAATGAAAAAAAAAAAGAGAATCAAAATCAAAAACTTTTAGTAAAATTATAAATAAAGAAATAAAAGAGCAAGAAAAAAGAGACCTGCAAATCGCCTGTGCTATAGACTCGTCGCATCATCTGAGTGGAAAAGAAGTCATTTTCAGGCGATTTCAAGGTATTGTAATGGAGATTTAAATAATCCGTTATCGGAACGTTGTTGAACGGAATCTGGTTTGGTTTTCCGTCTACGGAATTGGTGCTGAAGCTTCTCTGCATGTATCTCCCTGCATTCTCTACTGCACCGTAGCTTCTCGCCATCGACGCAACCGTTTCCGTCTGATTATGACCGGAGCCGCCGTAAAACTGCTCTCTTTTGACGCCATCGGAGAAGTCAGGATATAATCCGGTGGGAATTTGATGAGAGAGAGTTAGGGTTCCAAGAATGTCGCTTGGAGGAGATGACGAGAGGATGTGAGGGGTAAAATGGTCAAAAATGTTGAGAGATTCATCAACAGGGTAGAGTTCATTGTTGCAGAACAAGTCCGTGGTTGTTGTGCCTGAAGAGAACATATCTGACGATGAGGAAGAGCCATCAAAGATATAAAGATCTGAAGAAGTCATTTTGAAACTGATGGAAGTGAAGTGAAACTCTGTTTATGTTCTGTCTTTTTTATTTTCTTGTGTTTTGTTTTACCAAAAATGGCAAAAAGAAAAGTCTTTAACTCGAAAAAATTCCCTTTTTGTTTCCTTGGTTTTCTGGGTTTCTCTGTTTCAGAACAAAGACATGACATGTCAAGTTTCTTTTGTCTGGTACATAACAATGTATTTATAATGGCGAAACAATTGATCTCACTTTTTTTACAAAAAAAACAATTGATCTCACTAATATACATTATGGATTGTTTCGACAGTTTTGTATTCTTACACTTATAACCCAAATGTAGGTGCAAATATAAATTTGATCAATAAAAGGTGCAAATATAATATTGGAAAATTTTAATCAACTTATTTTTCGTTTAGATTCAATAAAAAAATCTTTATATCAGTGTTTTTACATATCAAATCAAATACTAATTTTAATATCAGTTAAAATTTATGTAGATAAAAATAATATAACTTTTAAAACAGATATCTACAAAATCTATGTACGTGTATAAAAATTAGATAATTGTTTTATTTTAACAAGATTTTATAATATTTTACTTACGACATTATTATTTAATTAACATTTTCTAACTTAATTTTACGTCAATGAAATACTATTTTTTACATAAATTCTTAGATTAGTTAATACTTTTGATTATTTTCACGCATATGAAATTGAGTGAATAATCCTGTAATATATAATTTATTGGATATCTAAACATGAATTAGAGATATTACTCAAATTACTCAAAAAATTGATGATATTCTCTTAAAAAAGATGTTCAGTTGTAGTATTTATAGATTAAATCTACAAAGAGCGTGCATACACAATAGAATGTTGATTGATCTCAAATTAGTGGCATTAAAAAGTATCTCAAAGCTCTATCTTGTGTCAAAATATAATCTCACTATGGAAAAGTCTCCATCTATAACTTAACATCTAACGCGTTTGTGCAACTCGACATTTCAAAAGGTTTCAAAAGGTTCCAAAATCACAATATGTTCTTCAAAACATATCTAAACCTGAAAAAAAAAATATAAAACATATTCCAAGCGCATATAATATATTTTAACTTACCTATATAGCATGGATAAAAATAGGTAAAATTCATGGTATATCTACTAGCTAAATAAATAGTACGAATCAAAAAATGTTTATACAGACAAAACGTAGTATATCATAAGTACTTTAAAATTCTAGATATCCATTTGGTGCCTACCTCTACCCAAATGTTTATGTTCAAATATTTTAATTTAAGCCCACTTGGTATTTCTATCTTTTTGATTGTATGATGTTAGCAAAAGCTCCTTTTGTTGTGTATATATATATAACTTTTTTGAACTGTCCTTTTGTTGCTATATTACTATTCAAATCTTACGTTTCTAGAATCTAATTCCGTCATTGGCATAGCTGTTGAAATGCAAATTTAGATTATATAATTATTTTCGAGGTGTAGTTGAGAATATTCGCGCGACTTTACTACCAACATTATGCTTATTTGCAGTCAATATTTTCTAAAATAAAACCTTTTGACCAATACACAGAAAATTATCAGATCATCCATGCATGTTTCCCAATCCCAATGAAAGATGAAAGTTATAGTAGGAACAAAAAATAAGAGTTCGAATCTGTTATAGTATAAGAGTGCTTCAGCTTGTATAACTTCTTTGCAGACTTTTCAGTGTCACGGACAAAAGGTATGTCTATAACTTCATTGTATATTTTTTTCAGTGTCACGGTCTGTCAAAAGGTCGAACTGAAATATGAATTTAATGCAATTGTAAGGTTGGTATCTCACACTAAAAAAAAACTGTATTTAAATTAGGGATAATTTGGAAAATATCATATTTAAGATTTGAATTTTGAAAAATACATTGCTTCTAATTTTTTTTTGAAAACTGCACTTTAATGTGAATTTACTTTTTATCCCAATTTCATATTTCAATAATTAATACATAAATTCGTAATTAATAATAATTAATAATTATTTATGTTTAAAATAAATATGTGTTTAAAGATAAATATGTTACGATAAAAAGATATATAAAATAAATAAAATTATGATTTGAGTTGAGTTTATCATGACGTTAATATAGATTTTAATTTATTTTGTTTACTTTAAAATAAATAAAATTTATTATTCAATATAATACAATTTATAAATATTTTAAAAAGATATGGGAAAAATATTATGTAATTTAAAAATATATTATGCATATTCTCTAATGATTTTTCCTTTTTTTAAACAATTATTTTTAAAAAATATAATAAAATTGAGAAATATTAAGATTGAGCAATTTGGTAAATTTATATATAAATAATTGTATTTTCCAAAAGCTTAAATCAAGGGTGTATTTTTCAAATTATAATCTTATTAAGGTGCATTTATCCAAATTTTCCCTTTAAATTAGTGAGGTTCTTAAATGTTGAGAAACTCATGTCAATTATCTCAAATATCTCCAGTGAGGTAATTTAATATGAATACTAGATTACAGAAGGATGAGTGTATTTTTTTTTATTTTTTTTGAAAATTTTAATTTCATATTTGATTTATTGTAACCATATTTGTATTTAATATTAATTTAATTTGATATAATAGTTCATAAATAAAATATATATTTAGACTAAAACTAAATCAACATGTCATGTTCTTAATTTAATAGAATAAATCTCGATGTTTCAGAAACCCATAATTTAAAAATAATTTATTTTCTTGGTTTATGTGAGATATCCAAAATTAAGAACTTTGCAATAAGGTTTTTCTTTTGAGAATTGACCTTGCTATAAGGTTACTCTAATATATTTTGTTTTGCTTAACAAGGTCACTCTAATTTTGCTCGAGATAAAAAGTGAATGTTGGTATATACAGTAGCCCTATACTAATATATAAGAAAACTACAGCTTTTAAATATAAAAATCAAATATTTTTCCTTACTTGATTGAAGATGGGCTGATATGGGTTTAATTACAAACCAACTCTTAAATCGGTACTCCAAAGATGCTTGTTAATAGTGTGCAGAGATCGTATAATTATTAAGAACTAGATATGGATCCGTGCGTTGCACGAGTTTTATTTGATTTTGGTTTCACAAACACAAAAATAATAAAAAGAATTTCACATTAGTTCTTGGATTTTTCATTATATATTGGTGACTTATTTTAATAATAATAATTTATTTTCTTTCATAAATTTGGATTAGTATTTTTGTTTCAATAGTCACAGTATTTTAAATAGTATATTAATATATTTTTTCACAAATACTTCACTTTTATTTTTTTCAAAATAATATTAGTTGTAGTTAATTAAAACATATAGAACTGTGAAATATCTATATTTTTTATTGTTTAAGACAAATTAAAAATAGCAACTCCTTAATATTATAGAACACCAATCAACATGTATTATTGATAGACATCTAAATATCAAATATATTGCTAGATAAAACATTCAAGTTTGATTAATTTAGCATACATAGTGGCAGTGATTGGTAAATCTCAGAGTAAATGAGAGGGAATTAAAGTAGAGGAAATAAATGGAAAAGTTATAGAATAAATAAATAAAAAAAGAAAACAGTAGTTAATTGAACCCAGTGCAACTTTATTACTCTTGCCAAAACCAAAGAGAAAAAAAACAGTCAGTTTTACGCTTTCTAAACAGTAGTTAGAATAAAAGAGTTTAAAATGTTTTCCACCTGATTGGTACACTAAAAATTGAAATGAGAGTAAAAATGTATATCGCTCGTATATTCTCGCCAAAGTGACTTTTCAATCACACCCAGTGTGATTTTAACCTCTTTTTCTATATATATGATATATTATTAAAAAATTCTTGATACATAATATTTTGTAGAAAACCATTGTCGTTATGTTTTAAAAATCTTAAACTCTGTAGTTATAGTGATTTATTATAGGACTGCGTATAATTGTAAAACTTGACTTGACAAATATAGACAAATTTTTTTAAGTTTTGACCTTAACTCTTGTTGACAGTCATTAAATAGCAAACCATATATGGAATAGATCTTTTCAGTTTGAAATGTCATCTTGCATATGTTTGTCTATGAATAAAAATTCATTTTCCCACATAACTTTCGATTAGGATTCCTGTTTCAATAATCATGTTGTATAGGTCTTCTCTTTGATTTAAATTCTTTAGTAGCATGAGTTGCAATAGCATAACCAATTTTCTTAGTAGCATAGATAAATTCATTTTTTCACATAACTTTCGGTTAGTATTTATGCTTCAATAATTAGTAATCTTGTTCTATTGCAAAGTCTTTTTCTTTGATTTAGATTTCTTAGTAGCATGACCTATAATAGCATAGCATAATAGTCACATTAGTTTTTTTCATAAAATTACGTACACCAGCATATCATCTATATGTTCAAACGCCTAAAAAAGAATATACGAAGATGTGAAAGACATGCATAAATATTCACCTAATATTTTCTAGTATCCCTGACAATGAGAAGTGATAAAATATGAGAGAGATTAATCATACAAATAGATATGAATAGTTGTTGTTTCTTTTGGTTTATGATTAAAAAAAAGAAATTAACTACTTAAATAAAAAATTTGATTATTTATAAAAAAACAATTTGAAATAAATTTTCTACAATATATTTTTATTAGGATTTGAATAAAACTACTATTAAACACTATTTTACAATTTCTACTGTTCAAGATTATACAGAACGACAATTATTATCAAATGTTTTTTACAATTATATTTTCTTTAGAAATTAAGAAAAAAAATTATTATTTTAAATAAATCATTTGATTTTTTTTTAATTTAAAAAAAATGGAAAAATGCTATTAAATATTTTTAAAAGTACTTTTAACAAATCCTCTCTTATCAAATACAAAATTTTCCTTATTAAAATTATATGGTAATTTTCCTTTTAAAAGAATCTGGTGATAAACATGATATTATAAATTATTTAATTAAGAAATACAAACTTTTCCTTATTTTTGTCAGCTATTTTCCTTATTTATGTTTTGTTGATAATGAACATGATATTATAACTTATTTAATTAAAATATATATTTATTATAATTATATAAATAAATGATTCATAGTAATTTCCTTTTTTTATAATATAACCAAAACGTATTTGTAAAAATTAAAATAAATGTTTCCATAGTACTTATTTTATAATATAACCAAAACAAATTTTTAAAATTATAATAAATGATTCATAGTAATTTTTCTTTTTATATTATAACCAAAATCTTATATATTTAAACACATGTAAAATTATTTGAAGAAAAATTGCTATCAGATAATATTTTGTTTAGGAATTTAAAAATGGAAAAATTACTTTTAATTATAGAAAAAATATATGGTAATTTTGTTTTTCAAATTACTTTTGAAACGAAAGTTACTATTTTTAAAAAATCTTTACGATTTTTTTAATAAGATTATCTTTTCTCTATTATAAAAGTAGGAAAATAGGAAAATCAATGTTAAATATTGCACAAATTTATTTTTGTATATAGGTTTTGTAAAAAAAGATAAGTACTATTTAAAATAATAATAATTAGGCTTCGTATTTTAACACATGTCGCAATCTAAAGTATATAACTGCCATGTGTCGCGATCGTGTTAATTAGTAACTTTGAAAACTAAGCATTATATAATAAGATATGTTAATATGAATAATGTGTTTTGAGTCACCCGGATTTCTTACTATTATAAAATATAAAATATGTTGTTAACAAAAAAATAATTGGGTTAATACTATTTTGTCATATGTTGTTTTTAAAATAATTTTGTTTAATTTAAAAAAAAAAACTCATCAAATATCGTCTTTGATAATTTGTTTTACCCGTAAAACTCCGGTTTAAGTCTACCTATGCACATTTTTGACAGCATACGTACCCATGCACATGTAAAAACGGTGTCATGTGAATGTTTGCCCTTCTAAAAGTTCGGCACTTCCAATGGGTCAAAGAACTTTAATCTATTCTATTAATTCTTCAATATATCCAATTGATATTAATTGTGTCCAACTATTTTATAATAACTAACTATAAAGTTATTAAATATTTTAAAACCACTCCTTCCTAAATACACGAGACCAACTTCTCTCTAAACCTAAATCTAACGGAATACTTTTGTTTCCTTGATATATATATATAATCAAAATATGCATTAAAATATGAAAAGTGCATTTGTTGAATATAATTGATATGAGAGTACTCCGATACAGTATAAAAGGTAACATACAACAGTTGGTTTTCACTTCGATACAATATAAAGGTCAAGTTGGTTTAACCAACAGGTGCTATGATTCATTATCATACCACTCTCCTAAATATCATTTTTTTGAATAATACAAAAGCTCTAGAAAATCACAAATCTAATTTTTTATTCGTATATGTGATATTTAAAAGTACATGAAATTTTCATTGTTTTTTTAGAAATCTTATTAAATTTTATGGGTCTTACCGAATTTTTAATTAACGAGTTTTTCATTAAATTTAAACCCGATTATATACGAGTCACCAGATTTATCAGTTTAACCGTAGACTTATATCGGGTATGAAAACACTGAATAAAACCAAAGACACATATATTATGCTTTTTAGAGAAAATTTCATAAAAACCCAAACTAATTTTTTAAATTTTTTTTAATAATCATACTTTTTTTGTTACCCAATTTAATACCCTAACTAATTATTCTGCTTATTTTAATATACAAAATTTTAAAACTATGCCAATTTAGTACCCATGCTAAATTCTGATCCGCCTTTAAAAGGACAGATATAATTTTTGATTTACTATTTTAGAAATATAATTTTATATTTGTATTTTTAGGCATATTTTTGTATATATTTTTTTTCTTAATGATTAATGAGAGATTTTAATAATTGTAATAAAATAATTGGGCCACACCTATATCAATAGCTCATGTTGATGTATTAGTAGTAAATTAAATCTTATTACTAATAATTTTACAAAAATATTTTATACAAATATGATTACAAAGAAAATATAATACGATTATTTAAAACAAATATAAAAACTAAATTTCTAAAAATAAATGTAAAACAAAAAATATACCCGCCCTCTGAAGGGCGGGTCAGAATCTAGTTCAACCAATAAAATCTCAAACAGAGCGAAATTTAAGTTTAAACAACAATTTTTAATAACCGCGTCTTGAAAATTTTCAAAGATGAATGAAAAAGAAAAGAGGAGAGAAGAAGTTTGTAATTTTTCTACGTTTGTTTCTTTATTTTCTACCTATGTTTCCAAATGAAAAAAAAAAATTGAATGTGTAGCGCGTGAAACACTAACTTGATTTTGTTACCATTTTCTAATTTGCATTGTCTGGAGTAAATTCATATTTTATTTTGTGGGTATTCTTGGATTCGAGACTCCATAAAGCAGGTTTTCTATTGAAGAGATTTGTCTTTTGGTTCGTGCTTATTTTAAAATCATGGGAAGGTCTCAAGATAAGCTTGAAAAGATGCAACTCCGGCAGAGTTACCGGAACGTATGGCAGTCTGATCTCATGAGCACCGTCACGGCCGATACTCCCTGTGATTATCTCATTATTTTCCCTCAAAGCGTTTATGTTTTGGATCGATTTTTTTCGTTTTCTGATCTTGATTTGGTTTCTCCAGATTGTTGCTTCTCGTGTTTTTGGTAAGTGGTTATTGTTTCCTCTCTTGTTCATTTATTACTTGATAAGTACATTCTATCGGCTTCTTGTCGTCATTCTGATGCTGTACCAAATGACATGAAAGTTTTTTTGTTATTAAATACAGTTGTTACTCCTTGTAGTAGGTGCTAGGTCATATACAAGTATATACCAAAAAAATACAAGTATACTTTTTTTTGTGGTAAAAATACAAGTATACTTGTCACTAAATGTTTTTGGTTAACACCTAAATCTTCCGTTTATTCTGATTGTAGTGGACCTTGTGTTTCATACTTACTTCGAAAGAGAGCACTTTACAATGACATGTCAAGGTATTGAATTCTACTTTCTGTACACAGATGACCAGTTTGTGAAATTATTTGTTTTCTCTTAAATTCTGCTGTCTTGCTCTCTTCTCTGTGAAGGTACACTTGTTGTGGTGGGTACATGCCTTGTAGTGGTAGGTGTGGAGAAAGCAAATGCCCTCAACTTTGTCTTGCCACCGAGGTTAGTCTTAATAGTCTTAATACTATTTTGAATTTCATGTTGGTGAAAGATGACTTGTGCAATTTGTAATCAGAATTTGCAGTCAGCATACTTATGATATATCACAAATGATTTACTATCGCATATTGTGGAATTGGTAAAAATAAACATGTTGCAGCATTTTAGTTTGATTTTTGATCTTCTATAGCTTTGTTACTTGTTGTTCTAAGTTACGTGATAGAATATTTCTTTGAAATCTCTAATTGAATTGTTAACAGTTTACTGTTTATGGGAACTTGGATACTGAGCTTGTCTTATGCGATTTACACTGATTCTATACAATACAAAAAAAAAACTCCTATGATATTGACCTTGTTGAGGAATGTTTTCAGGTTTTCTTATGTTTTGGAAACTCTGTAGCATCTACGCGCTTTATGCTGCAAGATGAATTTAACATCCACACAACACAATGCGACAACTGCATCATTGTGCTCATCACCTTTCTCTCTTCGTCTTTACTTCCATGATTGGACACAAGATTGTGTACACTACCGTTCTCACATCTTCTTGCCGTTTCGCAGGGATTTATGTTCTGTCTCAACCAAATAGCTTGCATTTTCTCTCTTGTCGCTTGCATTGTTGGAAGTGATGAACTCTCTGAAGCTTCTCAACTTCTTTCTTGCCTGGCTGATATGGTCTATTGCACGTATGTATAATCTCCATAATCTTCCACTCAGGCCGTCTCAAATTATTTATGGATCATGTTTAAAAAATATTAATGATATATTTAATAGTATAATGAAGTACTTTTAAGAGTTTATAGTTTTATTTATTTTTATATATATATATATACTTAACGTATCTTTTGAAATTATAAGCTTTAAATTTAATAGTATATTGAAAAATTTAAAGTTTTATATCATAATTTATATATTTATTTTAAAAAAAAATCGTTTATAAATTTCATTTTTTGATTCGGGTTCTGTTCAACCGCTCTACTTGAATGTGCTGTTAGACGGTCCTGCTTCCACTTTGTGGCTCCCTTTTGTTACTTCAAATTAAGCCAAAAGACTCATTATTAATGTTCGCAATTGTATTTTTTTTTCTCAATTCTATATCTACGTAAGACATTCTTATCCTTGATGATTCTTTACTCTGGTCTTGGTTTTGGCAGGGTCTGCGCGTGTATGCAGGTATGAAAATCAATTTATATCACAGATTATTACAGTATATATGACCAAAAACGCAAAGTCATTCTCTTCTCTTTGCTTTCAGACACAACACAAGATCGAGATGGACAAAAGAGATGGTGTCCTTGGTTCTCAACCAATGTCAGTGCCACCAGCTCAGCAAATGTCTCGCATCGATCAACCGACACCACCCTATGCCGGTTACCCTCCAGCCACAGGCTACCCCCAGCCTTACTATCCACAGCCTGGCCATGGATACCCTCCTGCTCCAGGATATCTTCCTCCCGGTCATAGTTACCCTCCTGCACCAGGATATCCACCTCCTGGTCATGGTTACCCTCCTGCAGCGGCCTATCCACCTGTCGGTCATGGTTATCCTCCTGCACCGGAATATCCCTCAAAGTGAGAATTTCAACCGAAATCGAAATCTAAATATTCAAGAGTCAAGGTGTAATATTATGGTGTTAATATTATGGTCATTTTCATCCAGATGATTCATTTAATTGATCTATACAAATGATCTGTCAAGATGATATTGAGACTGTTTGTTTGTCCATACATATGATTTATCTATATGGAAATTGGGTGAACTTATGTTCGATTCTTCATATTCATTTCCATCTAGATTAGTTTAGCAAACAATTATCTTATATACATATACTATTATTTGATTTAATCATATTAATTTTATTATATCAGTCTAAGATATAATTACACAAATTATTTTTATATTTTCATTTTGACATTTATAAATTATTATCTCATATAAAATTTTAGTTTGATCCTAATAAACGAAGTAGACACTGAAATTTTATAGAATCATAAATAAAGTTTGATAAAATTCCAATATAGCAATTGTAAAGAGCATCATCATATACCCATTGCTATGTTAAAATAAGTTTTCATTTACACATTGCTATACCATCTTGAATCTTCACTCTCTTTACTCTTCTGCTCCACTGCTATCAAACCAAGAATGCCTATGTGAAAGATGAAGAAAGCAGTTTGTGATCAAAAACTCAATATTAAGCTTGTAAAGAATGGAAAACGTATAACAGACAACGAGTGTTTGCTCAATATTAAGCTGATTACAGCTAGACTCAGAGACACTGCCAAGTACGAGGAACATATCTACAGCCTTCATTCCAAAAAGAGACAATGCCAAGTACAAGCTTATACTGCATGCCCTTCAGTATAGTCCTAATCAGTTAAACAAGAAGTAGGACAAACAAAAATAAATAGGCCCCAAAAATCTTTAAAAACCATAGGCCCCATTCAATTGTTTCATGTGCATGTGGTCAAAAACGGACCTGACCAGGATGTAATCCTTCTAAACTAATGACAGCTCGATAGCAAAAAGAATAAAGACAGAAGCCCAACAACATATATGTTTAGACTTCTAGTACTCGAACTACATTTATATCTATATCTTGGTCTATAATATGAAAGGAGCAATTATCATTTTTGAAAAAAGTTCTTAGCTTTGATGGTGTAATAATAACCGAAAGTTTAGAATGATTACAAGCGTGTGGGGCTTTTCTTAATGGGTTTGAAAAGAATGAGCACAAGGGCAGACATATCGTACGAACTCTACGTGGCAACAGCTGAGCATACTAACTTCATGACCTCTCTTTGTGGACTCTCCTTTCAACGAGTGTTCTAAATCGCAGTAGGCACTTATTATGTGTTTTAGGTATTTGATGAAAGCAAATGTTGACTACTTTGTTGTATGTGAAAAAATTCTAAATGATAATTTCTTTTTTTTTTATAAAAAAAACACTAAAAAGGCGAAGTCCAAGTCGATAATTGTTGAGAAGATTTCAACACGTTTAATTTGGGAAATGATAATGAAATTTAACATTTTTAGAAAGTCCAGTCGAGCATCATTTTTTATTTTTAAATAAAGGCGAGCATCATCATGAAATTTATTGTTGTCACAAAAAGAAAATCGTCCTCCGCATCGTCTTTGAAAATGCCCATTTCTTTGAACAATAGAGAGTTTCAAATTATTAAATTTTGTGCACTCGAACGTCTGCTCAGATTTGGTTTGAATTCAGTAAGGTTACGAACTTTCGAGAGCACAATTTGATCCTCATTAGATATTTTAAAGTTCGGATTCGGGTTTCCTCGGATTCAATTTGAATATAGTAACACATCATAAATTAGTTGAACCCATTTTAACATTGGGTTTGATTTTACATCGAATTTCAGTTATCTAAATACTTGTTTATATAAAGTGTATATTTTAGTTCACAAGTTTAACAAGTCTAAACAAATTCCACTAAACAAAAATTTGATGAAATGATTAAAAAGAGTCGTAAGAGAAGAAAACATAAACAATTTAATATTAGCCATTAACAATTTTATAAAAGTAATAAACATTATTTAAATTACAAAATAAAGAATTTTTAAAAACTTTAGAAGTAAACTTATTCAAAAATTAAACTTTAAATGCAATTGTCAAATTATATTTTTTTATCTTTGAACAACTACCAAAATAACAACTAAAATAAACATTTGAATTAGTTATTCATGTAATTAAATACTTGTTTTAGGTACTCAATAGTATTTTAGGATATTTTGGATATTTATTCGAGACTGAGCTCGTGTTTTGTATAAATTTCTTTTGGAATTTTGAAATTAACAAATTTCAAATATCCATCTTGATTGGTTTAGGATAAAACACCTAACTAGAAATATCATAAAACAAAACAAATTTAGTAATTATGTAAGATTATATTTGGTTCGGATTCATTTTTCTTGGGTTGAATTCAATTTAAATTTTTAAATTTAGTTTATACATCTACCCTGGATAATTTGGAATTTCTTACAATGTTTCTAAAAACCAATAGTTTTTAACAAAAAAATAATAGAAACAAGAGTTTAAATGCAGACTTTAGGGAAATAAATGGTGAAAGATTTTTTCACAAAGGTGAGAGATTCCAAAGTAAAAACACTCTTTCTGTTTTAAAATAATTGATGTTTTGATTCATGCACAAGAATTAAGACATGCATTTTTACCTAGTAAATATTATTTAGAATATAAATAAAAATTAATTCAATCAATCATTAAAAAAACTATAAAAACATCATTGACTACACAATTTTCTATAAAACTAAAACTAATATAAAATATCAAAATATCATGTATTTTGAAACATTAAAACTCTACAAAACATCATCTAATTTGAAACGGATGAAGTATTATCATTTCCTTCTAAAGTTGGAGAGAAAGAAGTTCTATAGATAGTAAAGTTAAGAAAATTTAAGCTTCTCATTTTCTTTTTCTTTTTTACTCAAAGAATAATACAAAATCTACCCCAATTTACTTCCTCTAATTTACAGCACCACCTATATTTTTATATTTACATACATCTTTTTTTGTTCTTTTGAACAACCTATTTACATACATCATCAAACCAACTAAAATTGAACAAATATTTCATCAAAAAAAATTAAAAATATACTTTTTTCTAAAAAAAATTATTTCTCCAGTTGCAGAAAGTAATTCCATTAAAAAGGATTCTAATTTGATACTCCGATAGGTTGAGAAACACCATCAGATTCTGCAGATCAAGCCCGTTGGTTAAAATCAACTTGTAGATCATCATCATGAGGAATAAACAGCGTTCTACAAAGTGGACACGTCATCTGACTGTAACTCATCATCCAACGGTCCAAACAGCTCCGGTGGAATATATGTTGGCAATTCATCAGCCGTCGGATTTCTTCTTCATCCTCAAAGTCGTCAAGGCACACGGCGCAGCTATCGAATTCGGATAATCCGGGTTGGTTTTCTGAAAATCTGACGACGGGTATAATTTCTCCGGCCAACCTCGCCGCCACTGGATAAAAGAAGCGGCTTTCCTGGTGATGTGCCGCCGTGGAAACCGATGCTGGTTCCGGCCATGAGGAAGATGAAGTCGGGTCGGATTCGAGGAAGTCGGTTTGACCCATTAACCAAAAAATGGTGTAAATGAGTTGACGGAGTAAGCCTAAGAGGGAGAGTATACATAGGAAGATTCTTGGGAGGAGGTGCTCCGTGTAGCCCACCGGAAAACCCATGGCTTTGCCTTTAGAGAGAGAAAGCAAAGAAATGGAGAGAGAGAGTGGGCTTATCGAATTGGGAAGGAGAGGAGACGTAGAGAAGAGTGGGCTATATATATACACGTGGGTGTTATTACATAATTTAATAACAACTGCCAATATGTTTTTATTTTTACTGGGTTTTTTTTTCATGCTGAGAACTTATTATTATTTGCTTCTCTAGTTTGCTTATATTCATTTATCATATCTCCTGATTATGTATGGATTATGACACGATTGCGGTAATAGTACAAACTATAAAGATATTGTCTTTTTTTTTATAAAGTTATTGTCTTTGCTTCGGAACCATGAAAAAGTGATCGAGTCACTTAACCAAGAAAAATAACGACATAGCAAAGATTTTTATTCATCACATCTTGATTGTTTGGAGAATACTAATTTTACCTCAAAATTAATATAACTTTTGAAATATAAAGATGATTATTATTATCATAAATACAAAAAAATTATTAGGAAAAGATAAAATTAACGTATTAAATCATTTTAAAAGTGTTTACAGAATTTATAAACTCAACCTCCTAAATTTTAACCCTAAACAAAAATCGCTAAACCAAACTCAAATGTTATGATATTTTTAATTGAGTATATTCTGAAAATGGTATTCAATTTTAGTGTATTTTAAGACATTTTTCTTGGTTTATTAGACTTAGACACACCATTTTCATGGCTTTTATTATGCCAAACTAATCAACCTTTCATAACCATTAACGAATAATAACAGTGGTAAAAAAACCATTTTTATATAAGGCTCAACCCAAGTTCATGCTCCTTAAACTATAGGTTTGGCGAACAAATGAGCACCAAGACTCCATAGGTTCCGGGAGCTCACACGCACGTCGTCTCCCACCCACCCCAGCTGGTACTTTTTTTTTTTTTTTAAACGGGAAGTTTTAGATCTGATTACAAGTAGGTTTTGAACAAAATTTCTAAAATCAATCTAAAACAAAGCTAGCTTCACCCGTCCACTAAACCCGGCACATTCCGCTAACCCGTCTTTCGAAATCCTCTTGAATTGGTTGTTGTTCTCAACCATCAACGAAACCACTCGAAGGTGAGGTTCTCCTCATTGCTTTGGATGTCGGGACTTCTTGTGTCGTCTCCAGAGTAGCTAGCTCCCAATGAACTCCACCAAACTTTATAACCATCTCTAACAATGAAGCGCCAGACGACAAATAGGGGAGGGCTTCAGATACAAACCTGGAGCCTTGCGATACCAATGCTTGGTCTGTACATAACACCACACAGCGTTTAAAACCACCTCCCAACCCAAGCAAATGCCTGCTACTGCCGCCACCTAATATGTACAAAGAGGGCCTGACCTCCACACCAAACATCGAAACCGAGAGGGCGCCAAAGACCTGCACAAAATCAGTCAACTACGCTACCAATGAGGAGTCTAAACTCATCACCAGCACTGGGATGGCAGCTGAACACAAGAGAGACACCGCCACAGCTAGACCAAAGCCGAGGCGCCTCTTGCCGCCTTTGAGAACCAAAGAACGGAGATAGTGCTTCGCCAATAAGATCACTTGTGTCAAAAGTGATAACTGAGAGAAAAATACAAGCGCCAAGACTCCAAATTGAGATGCGGCCGCAAATCCACCGGAGTGCTCGATTTGGTGACGCTGAGATGCTGCTGGAAAGACACGGGACACACCAAGAAGGACTTGAAACAGCCATAGACGACTGTGTAGGCATCTTCTCGACACGCCAACACAAGTCAGAGCGGCCAGGTACCATCAACTCAGCCTGCGTACCCAGCCTCGACTCGGCTCCGAAGAGAAACACTACCGGAGCTACCTTTGACTTCAAAAATGGAGAAAAACTCCTACGACCCGTAAGAGTTCCTGCATCCAAACGAAGAAGCCGCACGTCACGCTGGTCAAGAGAAGCAGAGTCACCGCAACCAACCGGACGACGTTCCATCACACCGCCGCGAGCAAAGAAGACACGAGAGAGGATCTAAAAGGGAAAAACAATCACTCTCTCAGCCACTAAAAGCCGACTCCGCCAAACAGGACCTCTTCACACCACCGCGTTCCAGCTCCAGAACAGGCGTCGTTTCCACCACCGACGATAACCTCGCGCGCAGGATCGCAAAGCGACAGAGACATACCTGGCCAGAGACCAAAACAAGGCGATGGCAGTAGAGGAATGGCCGGGAAGCAAAGACGAACATAAATTAAGAAGAACGGAGGCCTCCGACGGCCTGACGCGCCGAGACGCGCCGATCAACGCCGGAGCAGATCTGAAAGGTCGAGACTTGTCTGCAGAGGATAAGGAGAGAGAAAAAGAGGAAAAAGACACGGTCTACCGATCAGCTGGTACTCTTATTTGTAACGTAGATGGAGCTTGGGATGCAGGAACCAGAAACTGTAGCACATGTGGGGTGTTCTCAGGTGAGGGATTAAGCGTGTGCCCTCCGCCCATCTCCACCTTTCGTACTCTCGTGTCATCGGCGTTTATGGTTGAGACCCTTGTCATTCGTTCGGCGGTTATGTATGCCGCCTCATTGAACGTTAAATCCTTAATGATTCTGTCTGATTCTCAATCTTTGGTGAAGCTTGTGAAGGAAAAATGTTCGGTACCAACTTTGTTCGACATTTTATTCGATATTTACCATTTTAACATGTTATTTGATGTTATATCATTTTTGTATGTACCTCGGTTAAGTAATGTGATGGCTGATTTGGTGGCAAAATTAGCCATCTTATTGCTAAGCTTATCCTCTTCTAATGGAATGTAAGACTTTTAGTACGAATGAAATGATAGTTGCTCCAAAAAAAGGCGAACAAATGATCAATGAAAGTAATTGTTCTCCGATTTATGGACGGAAAATTGGTATTTTTTTTATTATAACCTGCAATTGAGTGACTCACGCTTTTTACTTCTTTAAAATTTTAGTCGATACTTTAAGTGGTATTTATCATTTTATTTTATTTTATTTTATTTTATTTGACCGGTAAGATATCGATAGTATGACTCTCAAGTTTTTAAAACAGAAATTTGTATACGAAAGCTAAAGATAAATAATTCAATAAATTACTAAATTGAGCTTCCACGATACTTATTTTCCATGCAGAATATGTATAAAATCCCTTGTTGATGATGATTACCTAATATTCAATTGCATGATTGTAGATATGTTAGAAAGTCTTTGTTGAGTTTACCAAAAAAGGTCTTTGTTGCTGACTAACACTTTTAAAATATATTAAGAGTTCTCCTACGCCACGCGCAAAAAAAATAGTTTTAAATATTATTTTTTTATTTTAAAATATTAATTTATATTTAAATATTATTATTTTTAAAAATTTATCTTCAACGGTTAATAAAAATAAAAAGTATTTTGTAGTATTATTTTTTTATTTGAACTAACTATTTCAATTTTAAATTTATTAATATTTTATTAATAAATATAATATTTTGAAGAACTCTTGTAGGTCTTCCTGAGCACCAAAACTTTAACTTTGACTTTTTTGTTTTTCATCAGCGACATCAATAACTTTCACAAGAACGAAAGAATTGTTTGTTTTAGATATAATCGACATTGCGATGAACTTTGTAAAACCTAATCAACCTTAAAACGTGTAGTCAATTATATGAAGATGTGAATCGTATATATATATATATATATATATATATATATATATATATATGTTGACCTTGCAACAAAGCAGTTGAAGAACTACAACCAGCTTGAGACGGTTCCGTACCAAAGCTTGAGATGTTTACACGGTTCTCAACTATCTTTTATATTGCCAATATTTTGTTCTCTATTCTTTTATATTTCTATTTGTATTCCAAATTAAATATGTAAATCAATAAGTGTGACATGTCATATTTTTAAATATGTAAATATGTAAATTTACTTAAATTTTATATTCTTATTTGTATTCCAAATTAAATATGTAAATTAATAAATATGACATGGCAAGATCATAGTCACAATTACCATAAATTAGTATGAATTGTGTCATGTCATATTTTTTATGTGTCATGTCATCATTTATTTTGTGAAACGGATATTGAAGAATACATGTGGCGAAATCACTTCGCAAATAATATATAAGGGATAAGCAATACGAACTCAAAATCAATTAATGAAATAAATAGTTCTAGAAAAAATAATAATAATAATAATGTTACTAAGAGGGCACATTGCACGTTTGTTTTTTACTTAATTATAACATAATAAACTAGGCCATGACCCGCCCGACCGGGCGGGTTCTTATCTTATTTTTTAATTTTTTGTTTAATACAAAATGATATATTTTGTAATAATTACATGTAATACTTTGTACATCAAAACTTTAAGTTGACTTTAATATATATTTTCATATCAAGTAAAATATAAAATGATCAGTTAGATCGGATTTTATATGCAGTTGTTAGAAGATGGTTGACTTCTCTGGCAGAAGAATTTACAATTAATTCGGCAAGTTATCAGAAGAGTGATGAACAGTAACGTTTCTGTAGCGAATTACTCTTAAGTTTGGAGTTTTTAATCTGCTTTCTCAAAAGGTGAATGCTTTTGCTCGTTTACACATATATATTCATGTGTTCTTCCAATTGGCTTGTGATGTATCTTGGATTTGTTATTGTATGTGTTGGGTTTGTGTTTCTCTGATTTGAGTGGGTGATGAATGATGATTCATCAGGATACTTGCAGGGTCTATTAAGACAAACCTACTCAACACCGATGCATCATTATCTACAGCAACTTGTGTAATCACCCTTCTGATCTACAGCTATATTGGGTTCTAGAACTGAAGAGAGAAGAGCAGAAAATTACCCCAAAGCGAAAAGTGTAGGCTTTACTCAAGGCAATCAAGCAGGTGTGTTCATTATCTGACTCTTTAACACTCTTTGAACTTCAATCAAAATTAGGCTTGTTAGAGAAACGGATAGATAGGATATGACCGGATGAAATTGCTTTTTTTTTTTGACAGCAAATAAACTTTCATTATAGAACCTTACTCTGGTTCGATCCGACCAGCTTCTAGAGCAGGTGGGGGATGAATCAGAACGTCAACCACATTGAAATATTGTACTCGTGATCTTCCTCCCTTAGCTAGGGAGTCCGCACGGAGATTTTCAGAACGGGGTAAAAAAGCAAACGAGATATCAAGAAAAGATGATGAAACAAGCTTAATATCGTCTAACTCCGGCGCCAAGGCTGGCCATTCTTCCTTCCTGATGTTTATTGAAGTTTATCTTACATGATGTTTGTGTTTATTCACTGTCAGAATTAGATCTTCAGTAAATAGTACATGCTGTGTGTTTTAATTGGTTGATATACTTATGCGATCAAAAATTATTTTCCATGTAAAACATAGATTAAAGGTAAATACTAAGCAATAGTATATAGCTTCCAGTAAACACAAAGACACGTGAAGCAAAGAACATGAAAATTTAAAATAAAGAGTAGAAAATAACAAATTTAAAAAAACATGCAAAGTTTGTCGTTGATGGTTCCCACCCAAGCTCATGATAACTGATCTACGCTTGAAGAAAAAAAAATTATTAGTTTCATTCTTAAAGAACAATAGTCTTAGAGTCTTGTAACTAAATCACATACCTTCAAAATTAGAATCACGCTCGTCTAACTTCAAGGTCCTTGAAAATTTGTTTGAAAACCACATTCATAGTTTTCCGCTGAGGTTTTCCATCTTTGCCTACAATCAAAATTTTCAATCCTTTCTTTGATGTGACTCTAGAAACTGCCACATATAGCTGTCCGTGTGAAAACACCGGTCGTGGTAGATAGAGACCAACTTCGGATAGTGATTGCCCTTGACTTTTATTGATTGTCATTGCAAAAGCCACAGCCAAAGGCAATTGCCTACGGCGCATCTTAAAGGGTAACCTGGTGTCTGATGGTGAAATCAACAATCTTGGAATGTAAACAGTTTCCCCAACTTTTTATCCAGTTACGATCTTAGCCCCGACCATAAATTCCATAAGTTCAGTTATCTGAAGCCTTGTTCCATTCATTAAACCTGCAGTGGGCTGAATGTTCCGTAAAACCATGACAGGGCATCCTACCTTGAGTCGAAGACTATGGTTTGGCAAACCAGATACCTTAATAGTATTGAGGAAATCAGCATCCAAAGCTTCGTTATTGACTGAACTTTTATCGGAAGGATCAATACTATCTGCACTGAGATAGATTTTCTCTTCACCTGCAATATTTGAATCCAGTAGTTTATTAGTTAAGGTAATCATCCATACAAAAAATTTAGGATAAAAATTAAAATTTTACCTTCGAGTTTATCTAACATGTACTCATTAATCATATTGACATCTTCGTTAGTTGGACACATGATTGCTCTTTGCTGAAAAAACTTAGGATCTTTGTTCTCTTGAAGCTGAAGAGTATCACCGTAAACAGCCTTGCTGATTGCTTTTATAGGTTCGTCTGAGTCTAGGATCAGAAACTCTTCTGGAATTTTGATTTCTGCTTCCCCATCATTCGGTTCATTAATCTTACCATCCCCAATATCTAATATCCACTGAGAAAACTCTTTAAGATCTGCTGCCTCTCTCTGGCGCCAAAGAACCATTAAACAATCGCATATTCTTTGTGAGCTGTAGAACTCTGCAATGTTCCCATAAGTAGGAAGAATTCAGTGATGCCAAAACAATTTCAGCTCTGGTTGCTCCATTGATAACAGGGAGTACCTTACTTCCTCATATGAACCATCCCACAGGTCAATAGCTCCACAACCAACAATACTTCTAGCAACAGTCTCAAGCATCATTATTTTACATGTTCCACTGTCATCCTCAGCAATCATGTGAAGTTTGAATCTGAATATAACATTTTTAAAAATGTTAAGGAATTTCATAATAAGAAAGAAAAACCAAACTTAAGAAACAGAATAAAAAACCTACTTTGGCTCGACATTAGTAACATTGCAACGACATGTATGACAATGGAACGTAGGTTTGTCCATTTTGTTTCCCTTTCCAGTGATCCTAGTGGTACCATGGAAACATCTCTTACATGCAAAATAGAACCAGTTCCAGTCCGTATCAATAGCCTTAACTGAACAGATGATCTTAGTGTTCTCGATCTGACAAATTTTAAAATAATTAAGAAATTTAGTAAACTGTATCAAGTATAAGACATTTGTTATATTGTATGAAGAATAATTTATAAACCGACAGATAGAAAATATTAGTAGCTCACCTCACTTTCATTGGCAAGTTCAGAGATCATTGTAACCCCCAACATCATTCCAATCAAACCCAGCATTTATGATTATACTTTTCTCATCCTTCTTGTTAGGCAGAGCAAGAGGAAGTGGATCATGTTCTAGCCTGACAATATTGTCAAACTTTTAAGAATTTGGTTATCCAATATGAATCTAAAATGAAAAAAAAACAACATATATAAATTTTACCTTTTCCTCAAATCAACTGCCTCAGCCACAGTTGGGTTCAGATCGAAGATAGTTGCACCAAATGCATTAGTTATTTGAATTTCACCTAATATTTTAACAAACAAACATAATTTGAATATTTTCTTAATCGTATAAACAAATAGGACATTATAAGATATATTACCTCTGAAAGTGTTGATTTTGGCAAACCTAAATAGCCAAATTGTGTTTGCAAAATCTGTTTCTTCAACAGCATTTTCAATTTGCTCAGCATAGGATGACCAAAGACAAAAGGCCAAATCGTTACCACTGTCAAAAAAAATTTTAAAAAATCAAGATGCAAAAAGTAAGTAAATAGTATCTTAGATACTAACATTATTAATTTTATTATTCACCTGAGGTCTCTCATGCGAAATTGCACTCTCTTTCGGTCCTCACCTTTGACTTGAACGATATGAACATCAGAAATATCATAAGGTTGACCAATTATGTCTAAGACACATACAAAAAAAACATAAATATTAGTAATAACACTAATAGAACTCGGTGCTGCTGATATAAGAAAACATTAAAAGAGCATACCAATGAGAATGTTATCATCTAGACTTCCCTTTGAAATTTTATCATAATCAGCAAAACTCAAAAAGAGGCTATCATCCTGATGGTCGGATTCGGAGTAAACCGTATCACCGGTGATAGTCATCTTATATTGATTATTTGTTGGTCGGAATTTTCCTTTACCCACACCGGATACCTTAAAGTTTTCAATGATAGACCACTCTCCAATACGAATGTTACGCTCTGTCCGAAACATGTGCGATCTGCAGCATGATGCATGAACCTTAACTCCCTGTAAACATAAGTAAATATGTTTTAGAAACCACTGAACATTATAAAAAAACCTTTAAAATAAGGGGTAGAACTTACAGTCTCATCAGCGAAAACCATTTCCAGTGTCTGATCATTAGCATAGGGAGGGGTATGTTTCCATGAATGGATCAGCTTCACCTGCACACGCCATTTAGCAGACCTAGGTTTTATATTTTTTAGCAATGTAACACTCTTGTTTGTCGACATTTTTAAGAGAAGAAGTAAAAAAATAATGAGTGTTTAGGTGATATCGAAGTTGGATGCAATGTATAGTATATATATAATGCGAAACTAAAACCCTAGTAAAGAGCATATACCTAGGCAGATTTTCCGAACAATATATTCTCATTTAATACGTTACAGAATATTGTTTCCAAAAAGATTGAGTAATTTACCTAAATGGAAGTTATTGATTGGCGATGAAAATTTTAAAAAATCAATAGGAGTAATGTTTTACTCTTCTGCAAGCAAATTTATGGTTTAGGCGATGAAATAGGAAATAGAATTCGGATACTATAAAATGCCGATTTTGTTAGTTAATGATATCTTTGATTTTGTTATGGTGTCTGCCGTGAAATGATTTTGTTAGTTAATGATTTCTTTTTTTGTTATGGTTTAGGCGATGAAATAGTAAATAGAATTTGGATACTATAAAATGCCGATTTTATTAGTTAATGATATCTTTGATTTTGTTATGCTGTCTGCCGTGAAAGAGGGAATTTAGTTTTTATGAAGTTTAGGAATAATCTTATTTATAATTTTTAGTCATTAGCTAAACTTGATTTTCAAATTTATTATATATACTCAACAATCTCTTTTATTAGGAACATCTTTGAAATTTTATTTCAGGAAAAAATTAAATTGAATATTTTGATTTTCTATTTCGGATATTATCTAAAGAATACAAACTATAATATCTTAAGTTATTCTGTAACAAAAATACTTTTTTGATAAATATAATTCATAGATGTTAGCAAAATCATAATATAATAGCTTTTACAAATAATAGTTTTCACATCTTCCGATTGATTAATAAAAAAAAAAACAGTAAACACAAACTCTGCATGAAACAAATCAAGAACAAAAGTTGGCTGATGTTCTATGAAATATTTTTAAGATCATTAGGAATGAAATTTTATATTCCTTTCCAATTTATGCTATTTGGCAGACGATATTTTTTAAAAAAAGGAAAGATATTTAGCAATCGGTTTATTAAGCAAACGATTTTTCAGAGTGGAAAAGAATGAGAAAAACACATTGAATAAACTGTTTAAAACAAGCAATTTTTTAGGAAAGTTATTAAATTACTTCAGTGGCATTAAAATGTAAATAAAACTGAAAACAAAGGGTTAATTCATATTTGTACTTCAATTTTAATAAAAGAGATATATATGTATATCAAATAATTGAGAATCAAGTAACTACTACATATAATTAAATTTACGTGAACACATGAAATCAAAATAATGACTATATTTGTTTACAATCTCTTTATGAGAAATAAATTAGAACATCCATCCTGTTTCAATTTTCTTATTATTTAATTTTAAAACTATAAGTTATCTTGTAATTTAATTTTCTAATTATTTGGCTCTTAATAATTGAAGGAATAAAAATTTAGAATAGAGGGAGACACTTGTAGTATTTTCATGGTTAGACTAGTAAACGAAGAATAATAAGAAAAAACATTACTATCATCATAACTTAAATATCAAACATATAAATTATGGCAAAATACACAAAATAAACCACAAATTATGTTTTTTTTTAACACTAGATTTTCATTAGATTAACAAGGAGGATACATAGGTGTTCTCTCTCTAAACCACAAATTATGTATACTTGAAGAAAATTGTATGGGAAGATCGCAGAAAATTGAATTTTGACCCGCCTTGACACCTTGTGGTATAGAAAGATAAAGATCGAGCATTGATTGCTAGCTTTATAGTCTATGGGAGAGTCATGATCACCACCTACCTATCATCTGATCTCTGATGAAATACCCATTTTCGCTTCCTAGGTTTATTTCTAACTTTTGTTTTACCATTTTGTGATTATTTATTCTGCCTCTAGTACAAATTAACAGACCCATACTAAAAAGAAAATTAATTTTTACAAAGTACAAAACAAGAGAGAGACAGAGAGGTAAGCCACACACTCTTTTTTCTCCTCGCTCTCTTATATCTCTTAGGGCAACCGCATCGCATAGAAGATGAGCGTATCTAAGAGGAAGGAGGGACCACGAAATTGATGAAACCGAGAAAAAACAGAGTAAAAAGTGAAGGACAGAGTAGAAAGTATGTTAATTAACATACGTTTGTTGTTCGTCCTTCAACTGTTCGCCGATTAAGAAACGCAAGATTGTCCCAGCGATGCTCATGCCCTTATGTTCTTCTTCTTCTTCCTCTGCCTTCTTCTCCTAATCTCTTTCTTTCTCGGTCTCTCAATCTTCACCAAAGAATTAATAAAAACAAATAATTCATATCTTATGCAAACTTTTTCATAGGGTTTTAGAGCTATCTCTATTGTTTCTGTTATGACGCAAACTTTGGTTGCTCTTTCTCATGATTAAGGATATGAAAAGGTTTGCTTTCAATTTTGTTTACTATTTCTTTTCAACTTTCTTGGAGATGGGTTCATCTTGATAAAACTCTTATTTATATCCAAAAAGGAGTTTTTTTTTTCTCTTCTTCTTGGCTTTTTTCATTCTTGAGGCGACATGGCAAGTGATCAGTTCTATGGTCATAACCATCATCAACAACAACAGCATCAACTGATTAATGAGATCCATGGGTTTGATGAGAGAAGTCATAGTCCAACGGTTCATCAGCGCGCAACATCATTATAATCATCAGATCTTTGGCTCAAACTCCAACATGGGGATGATGATAGACTCTTCTAAGCAGAATCAGATTAGGATGACAAGTGGGATGGATCATAATCAGTATCATCACCAGACAAGTGGTCGTACTGATCAGAATCAGCTTCTAGAAGACTCTTATTCCTCTTCCTCCATGAGACTATGCAGTGTTAATAATAATTTCTCAAGTGAAATAAATGAAGAGAGACCACCACAAAGACCAGGCCAAGGTCTTTCTCTTTCTGTATCCTCCTCAAACCCTACAAGCTGTCGTGGGGTCTCAAATGCGGCACGAGGGGAAACTCCACGGCTGAGATTGCTCGATCAAGCTTTAAGGCAGCAGAAATCGTATCGACAAATGAGTCTGATGGAAGCTCATCCTTGGCGTACACAACGTGGTTTGCCTGAACGGGCGGTCACGACGTTAAGAGCCTGGCTCTTTGAGCACTTTCTTCACCCGTAAGTTATACACACTCTTATTTATGCATTATATATATATATATATAACTATTACTCAACGAAAATGCGAACTACAGGTATGAATTTAAACACGTTTTTTATCAAATGATCAGAATTTGTCTTTTTAATTAATTAGTCATTTTGAAGTCATATAAGTTTTAAACAAAGTCAGCATAACCTAGTTTGAAAGTTTTTTTAACGCAATTGCATACAGATCGATAGAATGGAGAAATGATGTAAGTATATTCGTCCAAAAAAGAAAAGAAATGATGTATCTAAGAATTTTATGTGTAAAAAAGCACTGATAGATGATAGTATATATAGTTATAGGGCTTGCCAGAATATATGTGTGTGTGTGTGAACATGTAAGAGATATACATATTTTACATAGAGATTGTCTGGACAAACTGAGGAACAATCTTCTTTAATCATATGCTAATTGCATAAATGGTAGCTTCTTTCACTGGCATGATTGCATCATTGGTGTCAAAGTGAGTGTACAAACGTATACATTCATGTATATATATGTATACATATCTCTTCGATAATGTGTATCAAATAAAAATATTTAACTGATGAAAAAACAGAAGTAGAGAAAGGTACAGAGTGGACTGAGAGAGAGAATCAATGTTCTTTATCGAACAAAAGAGAGAAACGATGCATAAGAGCAACATTATCGCGAGCCCATAAGCCCGGCCCTTACCGCTTTTCGAATTGAAAATAAATGAAAAAGAAAAGGAGAAAGCGAAACCGGACCTTAATTATGGGCCATTTGGGCTGGTCCTCTGTCGACGTGGAGAATGGTGATTGGAAGATGCAGGTGAAGTCGCGGGACGCGTATTGTGTTCGCCTCTTTCATTTTTCATTTCGATCCGAAACCCTAGTTCCTCTTTCTCTCGAGAAAATCAAATCGTCACACGAAATCGAAAGGGAAATCCCGAATATCCTTCAACGAAACCCAAAAAGCTTCTCAATTCCGTCGAGTTGGTTCCATTGTCCTCCACATCTCTTCAATCGCGTAGATTTTCTTCTCTTGCTTGGAGTCGATTCGGTTTGAGGTGGAGTCCAAATCGAATCATTGTAGTCGATTCCGTTTAGTTCTCGTCCAAAGGTGGTTCCTTCCGTCGATTTCCTCCGGTCCAGACCGTCGACTCGATTCCGTTCACGTCCGTCGATTTTCATTTCACGAAGCCGTTCACGTCCGTCGATTTCCGAGCAATCCAACCGTCGATTCGATTCCTGTGAGGTCGGTTCTCATCCAAAGCTGTTCCCTTCCGACTGTCCTTCTCTTCTTCAGCTATTCCAACCTTCGGAAACGGTATGTGCTCCTCGTTTCAACGTTTAGAAAATTAGTTATTGAGATCGTGAAATGTTGTGTTTTGTTATTGAGATCGTGTAATGTTTTGTCTTGAGATCGTTTTGAGTTTTGAGATCGTGAAATGTTGTGTTTTGTTATTGAGATCGTAAAATGTTTTGTCTTGAGATCGTTTTGAGTTTTGAGATCGTGAAATGTTGTGTTTTGTTATTGAGATCGTATAATGTTTTCTCTTGAGATCGTTTTGAGTTTTGAGATCGTATGTTTCTGAAAATTAGATTACTTGAGTAATTGTCGTTAATTGATTCACTAATTGTTTAAGTTTGTATAGTCTTCAGAGCGTCAGATTAGCAGTGGTCAGTCTGACACAGACGTTCTGAAGATGGCACATGACATCTTCTACTCTGATCACACCCTCAAGTTTAACCTTGAACATGCGTGGTGTGTGTTGAGGTATGAACAGAAGTGGCTTAGCCTCAACGACCCACAACCCAATGTCTGTTCAAAGAGGAAAAATGTTGAGTCAGGTTCCCAACCATCTCCCACCCCTATTACTGATAACGAGGCACGACCAGAAGGTGTGAAGGCTGCTAAAGCTAAGAGGAATGGTGGTAAAGAGATCAAGGTTGCTGAGTATACGGCTGTTTGGGAAATGAAGAAGGAGGAAATGGCGTGCAAGGAGAGGTTGTCAAAGCTGGCCATTCTGGACACTCTACTAGCGAGGAAAGAACCTCTCAGTGAAGCAGAGGAAATTGTCAAGAACAACCTTCTAGCTTTGTTATTCTCAGTTTAAAAATTTCTGCTTTCTTTAAGCTTTGTTATAATTATGTTTCAAAATTTCGGATTTTAGTTCTATGAATGTTTTCCTGATGATCAAGTGTTGATCAATGTTTCTAACTTATGTAATGGCTTTATGAAAACTTGATTCTGTTTAACTGTTGATCAATGTTTCAATCTTATTTATGAGAACGATTATGTTTAATTATTTTGAACTTTCATAACTTGTTCTGTGAATTCTTTATTATTCTGTTTAAGATCTTGTTCTGTGAACTAATAAAACTTTGTCTTTTATTCTTGCAGTGTAATCTCAAGATGGGGCAGTTGCATAGCTACACACAGCCTTTGGTTTCCTCACATGCTCGGTCTCTGGAGAGTGGTCAGCCTTCATACAGTGAAACCGATGACCTCATTCGCCGGGATCAAGAGGAGATAGCCTACAACGCTGGTCTTCAGCCTTCATACAGTGAAACCGAAGACCTCATTCGTTGGGATCAAGAGAAGATAGCCTACAATGCTCCTGTTCAGTACCCTCCCCAACCCGAGGTGGAGTTCGGGTTCCCACAGACATGCTACTGTGGTGCTCACCCAATTTTAAGGGCATCTAGGATTGATCCAGGTAGAAGGGTCTACACCTGCGCAAATGTGGATGATGGCGAGTGCCATGTTTGGAAATGGTGGGACGAGGCCGTGATGGAGGAGATGAGGGCTACGGATCGACATGTTCTTCAACTAGCTGAGAAGGTAGATTCTTTAACCATGTTCACTGATAATGAGACTGATCAGAGAGTGTTTAGGCTGGAGAAGTTAGTTAGGGAGGCTTCTAAGTGTAACAAAGTATTTCAATACTTTGTGGGTGTGCTCGGGCTATTCTTAGCCGTAATGATAGGGCTGTCTCTGTGGGTGTGATATTGTTGTAATGTGTAATGGCTTAGCCGTAATGATAGGGCTTCTAAGAAGTTAGTTGGACGTTGTTGTTCTTAATGTGGACGTTGTTTTTGTAATGTGTAATGGCTTGGCTGTCATGTATAACTGAATCTATGTTGTATTTTTTTTTTTTAAAAATTGTGTAATGAATTATGGATTATAACATGGACAATGTCTAATGTGTTATGTGTTGTTGTCTATTGTGTTATGTGTTGTTGTCTTGAAGCAGTGGAAAGTCAGTGTTGCTTTTTGTTCATGACAAAAGCAATGCAAAGTCATTACTTGAAGTACTATGACATTGAAAACTCACAAGATTCTTTGTCAAAAAGCAGTGCCAAGTCAGTCGAAAACTCACAAGATTGTTCACGTGCTGTTGTGATTGAAAAGCCACAAGATTCTTGCCAAAGTCACACTCATGTACTAGTTGTTGTTTCACGTGGAACAGTTTATGTAACATCTCAATATTGTCGAGAAAATCAGGAGAGCCTTCTCCTCTTTCATGTTCTATATATATGACATCTTCTCATTCAAGTAAATGCAAGAGCATATTTTCTCTCCTCATTTCCTCTACTTATTTATCCTTTTTAAATCACCTCTTCCTAAATTTCCTCATGGCTTCTTCATCTTCTTTCCATTATCATTATCACAAAGATGATGATGATATATTTGATTCTTTTTTTGCTGATTTTGAAGATTTTTTAGAATTTCCCGATATTCCCGAACCAAAAGAGAGAAAACAACGTATTAATATTGAGAGACACCGGGAAGAAGGCCACAAGAATCTGTGGAATGATTATTTTAGCGAGACACCAACATATCCCCACAATCTATTCCGTCGCCGGTTCCGAATGAACCAGTGGTTGTTCTTGAGAATTGTGCACCGTCTCTCTACAGAAGTAGACTACTTTCGTCTTACTGAAGATGCTCTCGGACGGACCAGTCTATCGCCACTCCAAAAATGTACCGCAGCAATTCGTCAATTAGCCTATGGTACTACCTCTGATGCAGTTGACGAATACTGTCGACTTGCTGAAACAACGGGTCGACAAAGTTTGAACAACTTCACTGTCGCAATTATCGAGTTATTTGGCGAACAATACCTCAGACGTCCCACACCGGAGGATCTACACAGACTACTTGTTAAGGGTGAAGAACGAGGATTTCCCGGGATGATTGGAAGCATCGACTGTATGCATTGGGAGTGGAAGAATTGCCCCACCGCATGGAAAGGAATGTATGCTCGGGGAACCGGAAAACCAACTATTGTGTTGGAGGCGGTTGCTTCGTACGACCTTTGGATATGGCACTCTTTCTTCGGAGCTCCAGGTACTATGAACGATCTCAATATTCTAGATCGATCACCCGTTTTTGATGATATAATTAACGGGATTGCTCCGGAAGTTAACTACCATGTCAACGGAAGAGAGTATAATTTGGCGTACTATCTGACAGATGGTATTTATCCAAAATGGGCTACTTTTATTCAATCTATCCGATTACCACAAGGTCCAAAACATTGTAAATTTGCCTCAAAGCAAGAATCCGTTCGAAAAGATGTCGAGCGTGTCTTTGGAGTCCTCCAATCAAGGTTTGCCATTGTTAGGAATCCTTGTAATTTATGGGATAAAAACAAGATAGGAAATATTATGAGAGCTTGTCTCATTCTCCATAATATGATTGTCGAAGATGAACGAGATGATGATACTATCGAGGAATTTGATCACACTTTAAGGTTAGAAAAACCAAAAAACACGGCTCCAGGATTGCTCGTCGCAAAGAAGTTCGTGATCCGCAAATTCATCTACATTTAAAGGAAGATTTGATTGAAAATATATGGGAAAAATTCGGACATCTTCCATGAATTCAATAAAATGTTTGTAATTTGTTTTTCAAATTTGTAATTTGTTTTTCAAATTTGTAATTTGTTTTTCTATTTGTAATTTGTTTTTTCAATTTGTAATTTGTTTTTCCATTTTGTAATTTGTTTTTTCATAATGTAATATGTTTTTCCATTCAATTAAAATGTTTAAGTAAATTATATTTTTTAATAAAATATAATGTTAAGGGACCTAGAAAAGTCCCACCAATAATCTAATTTTCTAACTTTGTCCCTTAACATTCATCCCTTAAACTAACTATATTAATAAACTATGTTGGGGACTTCTAATTTGGTCCTAGGGAATAGGGATAATGTTGCCCTAACTCCTTGCTTTTTCTCCCCATTTATTTGTTTTTTTTATTCATTTCCTTTTATTTATTTATTCATGAAATATATATTTTATTAGTTTATATCCATTTTCACCAAACTTTTTACCTTTACTTCCATATCATTGCATCATTCTTCGATCATGTATACCCTTTTTTTAACTAAAACGTGATATATTTACTAGACAAACCATTTTCCCCGAGCAAAGTTTTCTTATATTTTCAGATATCCAAGCGATGTTGATAAGCATTTCTTGGCCCAACAAAGTGGTTTATCAAAAAACCAGGTAAAGAATAACTTCAATAATTCATGATATATACCAAAATATCTATTAATTATCATAGACAGAAATAAAATTCGATGAAGTTTTTTTTTAATTCGATTAAGCTACTACCAGAAATGAAGTGCATAATCTTCACATTCAATGTGTATTTTTGAATAATTTCATTTAATTATAAGTAAATGACCACCATATTGTTGTTAGGTATCAAATTGGTTCATTAATGCAAGAGTTAGGCTATGGAAACCAATGATTGAAGAGATGTATTGCGAGGAAACAAGAGGAGAAGAACAACAAATGGAGATAATAAGCCCGATGTTCGTCGACACTAAACTGGACCCGGACCAGATAATGCAAGTCGAACCGGAATCTTTGTCCTCCATAGTTACAAAGACCGGCCACAAAGAAAACTCCAACCAAAGAACAGCCTCATTTGGGTCAACGTTTGACTTTTCATCATACAATAACCAAGCTGTCACATACACCGGCGAAGGAGGGGCCCGTGACGTCTCGTTGACGCTTGGGTTACAGAACGGTGGTGTGAGTTTAGCTTTATCTCCAGTGACTGCGCAAGGGGGTCCACTTTATTACGGTAGAGACCACATGGAAGGATCGGTTCAATAAACACCGTCGATGTTGGATGATGAGCACGCTCAGAATTTGCCTTACATGAATTTGATGGGAGCTCAATTACTTCACGATATGGGTTGAAGAAATTTTTCAAACCGAAATTAGGATCATGCTCTTTTCAAACAGATTCGGTTATGTCACGCATGTGACGGTTTAGTTAGTTAAGAAAAAACAGAAAATAGATATTTGAAATATGGTGTTCAAAAAAAAAGATATTTGAAATATGCCGTTCTTTGATTAAAAAGCAATTCTTTTGCCACAAAACTGTGGCCGTTGCTATATTTGAATACAACATTTGCAACCAAATATGTGGCCGTATTTGCTATAAGCATAGAATTGTAGTTATTGACTTATTGTCCAAAAAAAAAAGAATTGTAGTTAAATTCTGTTGCTATACTAGTCACAGAAAATCTTTTACAAAGAACGTCGCTAATGAGCAACGGAAAAGTGCAGTAGCCATGTTGTTGCCATACTCTATAGTCGATAAGTTCTGTAGTTACCAAAATAACGTTTTAGTTCTTTTTGATGTTCCTACCCAAAATAAAATTCTAAGAAAATATTTTATAATTATTTAGACTAATCTCAAATGTATTTTGCTATTTTTATTTAAAATAGTAGTTTGGTATAATAGCATTGTTCTAGAATAAAAAAATTAGAAATTGCTATTTTTCCTTAAATATAAAAAAAAATAGCAATCTCTTTTTAAATAACAATGAATTAGAGTGAAATTACCTCTAAAATACTATTTCAAAAAAAATAACAATGGTTTGGCGATACTCTTATTTAACTAACTTTTCAAAACGTTCCAACATATCCAATTAGGTAAAATACTAATATGTATAACTGAATCAGAGCAAAATTTGAAGTTCTTAAACATGAAACGTAATCACATAACTTCAACCACTTCACCTTCCTTGCAAACTGCAACACTGATCTCTAAAGTATTATTCTTCTTTGACTTCACCCTGCAACAATTTCTTCTCGGAGACTGCCAATATAAAACCATATAATATACTATTATATCAATCATTAATAATAGTTTGACTTCATAACAACTAAAACAGATGTTGTATAGGTGACAGAAAAACAAATGTTGACTTACTCTGTCCCAAAGGTGAGGGTCCGGTTTCTTGTATACAGTGACCGTCCTAAGATCGCCAGGATTAGCCATCTTCCACCGACACTCCGGCTGAGCGACAGGGTAGCTTTCGTAACGGGTCACCGTCATATTTGTTGTCGGATGAACTCCCGTCGTTGTCATATAGAACACAAACGGTTTCTGGCATGGATGACGACTCACCGGTCGTGTATTAAAAGCGTACGCCGTGTAATCCGCCCGCCGATACCTGCCAAAAACAATGTCAAATGAATATATCTAGATTTATGGTTTGTGTCTTAGACCATAAAGCAAAAGCAACCATGCTACTACGTAAATATTCTAGTGTAAATTAAAATATATATATATATATATAGATTTACCAGTTTAAGAAGGTTCTTGAAGGCATTTCCATCTCTCTAGCGGAAAAGACTCCGCGGAAGATCTGAACCGCATATCCCCAAGAGACTGAAACGGTCCACTTCCGACGTTTGTCGTAGCATATCGACTGTTGCATAAGTCCGGCAGAGTCTAGCATTGCCGGCCCTTGTAGACGCTTCAAGGAATCTACACGAGTCATGTTTGGGAATATTGGTTCGACCACATCGAGATGGTGAAGTGTTACCAGTGGAGCCACCGGGTGCGCCGCTAGTAGACCGAATAGATTGCCATACACATCGTACTGAAAAACAAAAACAAAGACATAATAATCAGATTGTAAAACCTAATGGTGTCAAAACTGGAGAATAATTAATTAGGAGTTATTGCACCGACTGGTTATTGGTAAGTAACCGACGATTGGTTATGTAGCTAAATGAACTACATAACTAACAATCAATGAAAGTATCGCGTGAGATGCACCCGCCTTAAATGCGTGACAGCTCTTTAAAGAAACGCCCCGACACCCTGACGACGTGTAACTTACTCCGGCAATGTTAGCGTACGGACAAATTTGGGTCCAGTGATGTGGCACTTGTATCATAATTGATTTGCTTTTTAAATTTGGGTTATGTGATGTGGCAGTTGCAACAGATGTGTAATTTGCAAACCAATAGCTAGAATTTTACGGAAGAGGTCCAAAGATAATTTCAGTTTTTAAATATTGACCGATAACGTAAAACAAATTCATTAACTACACATTAATAACACTTTTACGCTTCCTTTTGAATGGCGATGATCAGTAGATCGTTTGTAGTTGAAGTTTAAACTACTTATTAATTGTATTAATGGTAATTATCAAATCAAAATTCAGTTTTACTATATAGTTTTCCAATTTAAACGCCCACTTCAAATATATATATATAAAAAAAAACTTAATGCTTATTTGTGTAAGTTTCTAATTTAAGATATTAATAGATATGTAAATTTATAGGAAAAATCTTGAAGAGCAAGAGTTTTATTAAAAAATATTATTCAAAATTTAAACATGTTTTGGAGTAAAATTAACTGCTGATTAACTAACAACTTAGCTAGATTCATTATTTATAATTAAAGAGATAATCACTGACCTGGTGAAACCCGAGTTCTTTAGTGAGCGGAACACCGAGTTCAGCCATGCAAGCTTGCATCCGATCATCCGAACCGTACAACGCCGGATACCTCTTTATGCAACGATCCTGCATTTTGCTCAGCGCCACCGCCAGAGGATAACTCACGGCGAATCCTCCCCCGCCGTACGCCATTCCGTAGGAGAAGTAAATGTTCTGAAGATGACTCTCCGACAAGCTCCCGATGTAGTACATCTGGTTGTGATCGTATTTCCTCAGCACTCTGATGAGATTCTCGGCCACGAAGACCGTGTCGTCGTCCCCCATCACGAACCACCTCACGTCCCTGAGCCCTAGCTTGAGCGTCTCCGTCACGATGCGCGAGATTCTGATCGCCGACCTGTGCCCCTGTTTGTTCTTGTACGGAAACCTCGAAGTGTCGGCGGAGATTTTAACCGGCGGGAGGAGGTTGGTTTCTTCGTCGTTTTCTTGGTCGAGTCTCTTAACCGGTTTCTCTAACCAGACGTAACCGCGCATTTTATCCGGTTTGTACCAGATCTTGATGTACTCTTTCCTCTGTTTCCACAGCCTCGCCGACGCGGCGATTCCGAACACCACGTGGCGGAGCTCGGTTTTTGGAGGTGGAGGAGGCGGTGAGGAGGAGGTGTGAGATTCGATTACGGCTGTTTGGTTAGACTGGAGGAGGATCAACGGCTGTGATGAGTTGACGATGTCGTTTAAGCGGCGAACGACGGCGGAGAAAGGCTCCACGTGACAGGCACGTGAGTTGGAAATGAGCTGGAGAGTGTAGACGACGTAAGTGGCTGAGACGAGGAGGAGGAGCAGTACCATGAGTTTGGATCCCGGTCGGTTCGATGAACCGGAGCCGGTTAGAATCCGATCCAGCATTAGCTTCTCTGATGAATCTTTATGATTGTTCGACTTCATTTCAAATCAAATTTGTTACTTTGTGATAACAAATTTGGAAAAATCATTCGAGCGACATTTTATTTGTTTATGGGTTTAAGAGATGAACATGCAGTGGCTCGCACTCTGTTCTGAGTTTCTAAAAGGAAACAAAGACTCTTATCGTGAAAGAGACGAGACGAATTTACTTGGTTTTTTTAATTTCAGTGTTTAGAAAACTTTTACTTAGATCGTGAAAAGTATTTTGTTTTTATATGATAAAGGTTAGATAATAATTAAACGGTTTGTTGTGCCATTAGATTGCTTTTGCAAACTATCTTTCAAGTAATTAACAAAAAGTTTTATGATATAGTATGATACTTGGCTCTATAAATAACATCGATTTTTATTGTTTTCTTGTAATTTACCGTCACCGACGACAAAATTTACACTCAAATCATATCGGGGGACAATCTATACTTAAAAAATATATTTTCCGTATTACTATGCGATTGTAATGCTTTTACAATGACACGTGTATGGACCGTAGTCAAAAGCATGTGTCGGTAGTAGCAGAACTTTATAGTGGGGAGCTAGCTACTATTAATTTTCCTTTTATTACTATCATACAGATAAATTCTAGATTTTTGGGGGGGGGGGGGGTGGGGGAATTTAAGAAGGTAATAATGGAGGGCATGGTGATACCGTCGTTACAGGTTACAGACAATGTACCACATCCATGATTACTATTTACTACTCTTGAGGAGCCTCTGACGTTATGAGATAGATGGCTTCAGGATTTTTGGGGGGGGGGGGGGGGGGGGGGGTGGGGGAATTTAAGAAGGTAATAATGGAGGGCATGGTGATACCGTCGTTACAGGTTATAGACAATGTACCACATCCATGATTACTATTTACTACTCTTGAGGAGCCTCTGACGTTATGAGATAGATGGCTTCAGGATTTCTAGCTTTGTTTTCGCCTAATCTGATAGAAAGAAAACAAGGAGTTTGAGTTAAATATTGAGGCCACAAAATCTTTAGGTACATAACAAAACCGTTTATAATACTGTTAAAGCTGTCGGACCAAAGCCCCAGTGGACCTCATGGGATTAATTGATGGATACGTAAGGCAGAGAGCTAGGCCAGCAAAAAAGTGAGTGGAAGAACTATTAAGGAGAAGTGGATGGTTAATAAAAAAAAGGAGAAGTGGAGGAAGAGTCTGCAAAAAATAAGTTGGAGGGATGGACTCAGCAGCCCTAGTTACAAAACCAAACCCAACCAAGATTTCATAATTCAAAGTGGAATCGATGTCTAATATCCGAGATGTTAGAACATTAACTTTTGTAATTTAAGAATACACAATCAGAAAGTTTGGAACGAGATGCTTTGGATTTCTTGATACGGAAGAGTAACAGATGCTAGAAGATTCCTTGTAACACAAGGCAACCTAGAACATTTAACGGTCAGAACAAGTAAAGAACTTTGCAATAACATATCATATTAAACACATGATTATAGCAATCATCAATCTTCATTTATACCGTAACACATTTTACAAGTCAGCTTTCTAAGCATTACCAATTTCTCCGCCAAAAACTTCTCAAGATTTTTTATAGTATACCAACCAATGGCCTCTATGGTCAATATTATGAGTCCGACGGTTTCTAAAAACCTCATTACCAATTTCAAAACTTTGCGTCTCAAACCCGAGATACCTTCTCTACAACACTCCAGGGTCAATGCAATCAGGAATGGTCCAATAAAAATGATGAAGAAGTATGGCTCAAGGAGAAGTATTGTGGTTTCGTGTTCAGATCAACCTATTTCCATGCCAAATCAGCTCTCGGGATACGACGCTGTTATGAAGTTTTATTCGTCTATCAACGAGAAGAATCATGATCAACTAAGAAGTTGCATCTCCAACGATTGCTTTGTTGATGATTTTTCCTTCTCTAAACCTTTTCATGGGAAAAAGGTTAGTTTTGTTTTTAAATGGGACCTTTCCGTGTGTAAGTAATTTTTTACATTTCGAAATTTGGTTTTGTTAATGAATTGAGAACAATGGATGTTCATATTCTTTTGCAGGAAGCCATGAAGTTCTTTGAAGAACTGGTGAACAGTATGGGACAAAATGTAAAGTTTTGTGTTGAAAATGTTTGTGAAGGAGATGGATATACTGCTGCTGTTAATTGGCACATGGGTACGTACGTACACTACTACATCATTAAAGCCTAATCTGTATACTTTAATTAAATAATAATAATAATAATAATAATAATAATACTAATGTTCAAAAAAAAAAAAAAATTAAATAATACATTATTTAAGTTATACATACTTACTAAATTTGTTTTCTGTTGCTGTTATAAAAGAATGGAAAGGACGTAAAATTCCATTTACAAGAGGATGTAGCTTCTACGAATTTACAGACGAAGGAGGAATACTGGTTATAAGGTTTTCTTTTGGAGATTTTAATGTTCTTAGAATTATTTACTTTTTTTTGAAAAAAAATATTTTTTAACCTATTATTTTTTTTGAATATAAAACTATTTTTTAACCTATTATTATCTTAATCTTTTTTGGAAAAATCTATTTATCAAAAGTTCAAAACCAATAAACAAATAATCTCACAAACTATTGATCAACTATTTCAGAAACGCGAGGATTCTAATTGAATCGCCAATTAAACCAGGAGGAATTGCATTGGTAAAAATATTAGCTCTCAGCTTTTACATAGAAAAATGGATGACAATCATTAATATTCTGATGATTTTTTATACTCCTTTATAAATTTGTTGTCTTGGATTATTTTTCCAGACTTTGCTAAAGAACATAACGTTCTTGTTCGACGAGTTCCCACAAATTGCTGACTGTACGTTTCTTTTTTTTATATGTTTGTTAGTTATAAATACATTTAAAAATTGTAGCTGTTAATCTGTGATGTTTCTTAAAAATCTTTTTGAATATTTCAGGGTTTTTGGGGAAGCCTTATGAGATTATTCAATTAACATTAAGAATCTATGGTCTGTTTTTGGCGCCTCTCATTGGCCATGTAATGGCAAGCTATCTGAAGCTATTGAACAACATGACCGAGTTCTTCTTTCTGATTTTGAATATTATCATCAAAACTCAAAGTCTGTTCTTTAAATGGAAGAAATAAGGATGGTGTGGTTTCCAATATATTCTGCTCTGTTATAGTATTGTGGTTAATAATGTTTTAAGAGAATAAACACTTCCAATTTTTTTAATACTTTAGTTGTTTCGAACGAACTTCCTAACATCTTTTGTTCCTCAATACTAAGAGGGTATGCACCGCATCAACGTTCCACATTGTTCACTATTTTCATTCATCATTTATGTGACTGGCTGGTTCATGCATTCTTTAGCTTAATAGCTGATAATTGTTGCATCAATCTTGAAATTAAGAGATCTTGTAAAAATTGACACGTGCATGGCACATGGGTCGTTGTGAGCTTGGAACCCTAGTTGTGTTCTATCGATAAGCTTGTTTGATAACAGAACACAAATAAGCTTGTTCTGTTCATGGACATTTTGATTCTATCGACAAACAAGCTTATTTGTGTTCTGTTATCAGGGGCATTATGGACCTCTAGGATGAGGCATTTGTTTATAGTTCAATTTCTAAAAACCCAACCGTGGATAAACTCATTTGCATTAAGGAATCTGAGACATTTTAGAGAGGTAACAAAGATTGAGAGGCATTAATTTATGTATATCTCAACGATTTAAAACAGTGGAACAAGCTCATTTTCATTTTAGCATCAAAAACACTACAACAAGGTAACTGAGATGACCTCCAGAACAACGCAATTGTTTATAGCTCAACGATTATAAGCCGTAGGACAAATTCATTGCGACATAGGTAATTCAGATTACCTCGAAGACGAGGCAACTGTTTATAGCTCAGTGACTAGGAAACCGTGGGACAAGAGCTCACTCGCATTCTGGCATCAGGGTCAACTGAGAGAGGTAATTAAGGTCACCTCATTTCTTGTATAACATACATATGAAACACACATCTAAGTACTTAGATTTCACATAAGTTTAGAGTGAAGTTACAATGTCATGTATAATATTGAAAAGCAATCAAAATCCTTTGTAATAAAATGTTCTTGCAAAAATGAACTCTTGGGGAAAGTTTAAGTCCCAAAATTAAATTATATATATATAAACCAAGATGCGGAAAAACTATTAATAGCAAGAACAACCTGATCAGCCTCTTGTCAGCCATAGCTTTTGTAAGAACTTGAATAGTGGAAATCATAAAATATAACCAAAGCACACTCTATGGATACATAACCTTAGGCTCTTGTCACAAGCCATCAAACGGTAGAGTGTTGCATCTGTGTATCTTAAATCTCTGTGCACCAGTAAAAGCCCAGCATCCGCGGTATGGTATGCATTTTCGGTTTAGGAAATTTACTTTTTCTATTGTATTTTCTTATTGGGAAAAGAAAATCAGGTTTTTTTTGAGGCTTATATAATTATGGGTCTAAGGGTTTGTAAGTTATTTAATTCACACAATAATAAGAAACTCTAAACGGGTATTTGCCTCAATTCGTTTTGTTCTCTGTTCTTCTTTGATAATTCGCAGCCGTTCACAACATAGAGGCACTTGTTGTCACTACCGCCGCTACCTTTACCTTTACCTCATATTTACTCTCTTAAGGACACCAGCTACGCTCTTCTTCTCGAGGACAATGACGTTTGAGAAGCGAAGCTGTACATCTCTGTAATCAGTGAGGCTTAAAGAACCCAACTTTCTTTGTATAGTCTCATTGTCCAAATATTGCTTAAGCTTGTTTTAACTTAGTTATGCCTTATGGAATTGTTCTAAGTTCTAAAAATGTGGTTATAGTTATTGCAGGTTGACGAAAGGGTTTATGTGGATTTGCATGTTGGTGGGACAGGAGATGTCGAAACGAGAAGCTTCACTTTGGAGTCAAGACAGCAAGCATCTATGGCTGATGGTGTTTCATGGGGCATGGGGGAAGATGCTACTGAAGTACAAGATGCTACTAAAGTAGAAAAGGAGAGCTGAACGCTCTGTGAGAGTAAAGAAAGGGCTGCCTCGAGTTATATTTTAATGATTTGCAAATTTAGGATTGCATATCCCCGACTGGGCTACTGACACGTTAGGATCAAATGGGCTGTTGTGGGCTTGAACTCTCCGAACACGTCAAGTGACTTTGAACTTTCATTCTATAAGTGAGCAGTATAATCCTTTGATTCGTCCCACATCGATTGTGTAGAGAGACATGTGTTAATGAAAGGTTCTATAAAAGAAGTAGAAGTGCAAATCTTGATAAATATGATCCTTCAGGTTTAAAGGGGAAGTGAGGATTGGGTTTATTCTCGTTTAAATGCGGGAAGAGCGTTCCGCTCAAACCTTTTACGACAATTGGGCGCTCCAATTTTCATATCATCTGATCCCTCTCATGTTTCAATTTTTTTTTAAACTTATTTTTCATAATCTTATTTTCAAAAAAAAAGTTAATGAAAAAAGGTTTTGTAGAAATTTTAAGTCTAAAAAACCTCTTTATTTTTGTAATACTGTAGTAATAAGATAAATACTCGAAAAACCTATCACAAGGAACTTGAAAAAATCTTTCACATGTGATTTATTATTTAAGCATTATACAGTTCTCCACGTTTTTGCTCAATAGCCTGAGTTTAAGAAAACATAATACCCAGACAGCCACATACTAAGGATCCAATTGGATAGAAGGCATTTAGTGAAGACAATATACAATAGCAGCTCAGATTCTATGTTCAGCTATTTGAAGAATATCCATGAATACTAAAGCTAAATATTCTACATAATTATTTTTCAAGATTTGTGAGGCTTAGAGTGAACCACACCATAAAACACGATGAAGGTTAGAATAACGAACATAAATATATGAAAATCAAAAGTTCATATAAAAAAGGGAGGGCGAGTGTAATTCTTAACCTGACCAACATTGAAAAACCCTTCATAAAATTGTAAAATATTGAACAATCATAATGAGTAAAACAATTAAGAGAAATAAAAAGTTCCCATAGACATTCATTCTCACATAAAGGTACAATTTAACCAAAAAGAAACAGGAACGGACTACATTTCCCTTTCAAGGAAGATCAGATCCAGCAGCTGGACTAGCACCACTGGCTAGCAAAAATGATAATGTCTCCTTTGCAAAAGAACTTTTCTCAAGTCTAAAAGCTGAAGGCAGTAGTGCCAACAGAAGCCACGATTGCATCTAAAGGTTAGATCAACAACATTTCGATTATAGTCACCGGTTCACTTCACATTGTATCAGCCTTAGCTTTTCTTCAACATTAGAATTCGTGTTTCTTCTTTTCTTTGTTACACTTATGATTCCCTTGTAATTGCAGAGTTAGCAAAGGAAAAAAAAACAATATATTCTCTTTTGTAATTGTCTGCTTCACGAACTTAAAACGAAAAACATAGAAACTTAGTTCGACAAAAGCTCCAAACCGACCTCAAATGAATTTGAAGTATCTCAAACATAGGCTGTGAGTAAATACAAAAGGAGTTCACAAAGTGATTTAAGAAAGACAATGGCAGAGAAATCTGCAAGATACATTCCGAGTCATTCCGCTGTTAATGAAATTAAAAAAATGATTCATAGATAGTATAGAGGGTGTAAAATTACTAATGGTTTGAGTCACAGATTATATCCAACCTGTTGTTAGTACTTAGTAGTTGTAAGACTTGCAAACATTATGTTACGTCTTCAAGTTTCCTAGTTATTTTGAATCACACCAATCATGAGGTTGGCTGTTATGTGAAAACAAATATTGTAACGGCTAGAAATTATATTTTAATGATCTTGGTAATAATTTTATTGACGACTGGGGCCACTGACACGTTCTGATCACATGGTCTGTTATGGGCTTTGAGACCTCTAAATAACCCCAAGACTTTCTATCTGTAGGTGAGCGAGCGAGTATAAGTCTTAGTTCGTCCCACATCGATTGTGTAGACAGACATGTGATAATGAGTGAGTCTATAAAAGAAAAAGAAGTGCGAGACTTGAAAAACATGATCCTTCAGGTTTAAAGGGGATGTGATGATTGGGTTTATTCTCGCTTAAATGCGTGAAGAGCGTTCCGCTCAAACCTTTTTACGACAATTGGGCGCTCCAATTTTCAATATATCTGATCCCTCATTTATTTCATTTTGTTTTTCAAAATTATTTTCTTAATATTAACTTTTAAATTTTCAGTTTTAATAAAGAGGTATTTTAAAGAGATAAAAAATTGATTATCATTTTGTTGTAACTTTTTAAGGCTAAAACTTTTTAAGGCTAAAAGTTATAACGATAAATGAATAAACGACATAAATTATAAGGATTTTAAAAATACAAATTTACATGACCATTTCCTGCTCAATAGTTAAACAACGACATCTAGACCTAGTAAATCCCGTTTCGCTTAAAGCTTTTGATGAATAAAATTGATAATCATTCATGTACTTCACTAGCGTATTCACTTGATAGAAATTCAAATGCTCATGACAAATTCGGGTGAACATCAGTCCATTATCTTATCACGATTTATAGACAAAGATTAACGTAAACAAAATCTGTTAGAATTTTAGTATTTGATAAAAGGAGGTATTCTTTAAAAATCTTGCACATACCTTATTTGCGTAGTCCCCAAACAAATCAGACATTAAAATTCGGAAAAGTACAGGGCAGATACGACTGAATTTTTTTTTTTGTAACGATCCAAAACATTGGACATCCTTTATAAAATTCTAACGTCCGTAAAAACAATCATGTTGAGTAAAAGACATTCCTTTCAAATCCGAAGTACAATTTTAACCAAAAAAGAAACTTCAAAGGATTACATTTCCCTTTCAAGGAAGATCAGATCCAGCAGCTGGACCAGCACCAGCACCATACCCACCGGCTCCACGGCCAAACCCAGGCCTAGATCCAGCTCCAGGTCCCTGTTGAAACCAAACAGATATAAAAGATGAGTGAAGACAGTCTTGTGTTTTCCATCAAAATATGTTGAATTAATGCAGGCACTTTTTTTTCCAATCATGAAACCAAACGGCTCCGACATAAATGAAACAACAGAAAATAAATACATGCATAGCCAAAATAAAAATTTACACAAGACAATAATGACTAGTTTGGTTTGATACAAAATGAAAATGGAAATAGAAAAAGGTACCCTGAAGGAAGGCTGGTAATCAGCAGGAGCACCACTCTTGTCACCAAACTCTCCACCTGATCTTTGTCCTCCACGGTATCCATCTTTGTCACCACCAAACCTCCTCTCTCCATCAGACCGAGGTGGCCCACTGTAACAAAAAAAAACATATAAAATCAATCACACATATCATTGGACAACAAGTAACTTCTACTGATTATAAAGTGAATATTATACCGGGGACGGTCACCCATGGGACGACCAAGAGGCTTCTGCTGTTTCTTCAAAGTGGCGGGAACAATCTCAGAAGGGAGATTGAGGTAAGTCCTCAGAAAGTCAATGCCTTCGTTAGTGAGGAACCAGTAGTAATGCATCCACGCAAACGTCTCCCTCACGTACTCCTTAGACTTGAAGCTCTGCATCAGTTTGATCACTTGCAGATTGGGAACTCCTTCGATCAAAGGATGCTGCGCTAGATTGAAATCCTTTTTCGCAAACAGAACTCCCTCTGCAACACAACGAATCAATCAATCAATGATGATCTTCTTCAATGCATAAACTCAGTCGCAAAAGCAAGAAAGCGTACCTTGGAAGAGGTACTTGGAGATTGCGCGACGGTTCTCCTCTGACATAATCTGCAGCAACAAGTAGGAGCACAAATTACTCGGTTTTTTCTAGAAATGAGTGCTCCACTGACGTGAACAGTGATTGGGAGGAGAGATGTTTACCATGATTGCGATAGAAGAGACGACGGAGAAGGTGTCTGCGTGTGTTGTGCTAGTGACGGCGTTTTCTCCTCCTTTTCGCGCAAGTCTTAACTTCTTCCATTTTTATAACATGTTTGTTCTCTAGGGTTAATGTGTCGGAACTACTATTGGGCTTTTAATTGGGTTCAATATATGTAACAGTAAATGGGGCTATATCAGCGTAATTGATTTTAGATCCAAATCTAATCATCGTTAGGGTGAATCAATACACTAAATTATAAACCCAAAAATATATGTATGTATAAATTGAAACAAGACCAATGGAACAACAAAAAATGGTGTTGACAATTAAGATCTAACGATAGAAGAAAATCAATTCTATATTTTCTATTAACAAGTACATTTCAAAGGAAATCATCTTCTCAACTTATTTCATTTGAAATATTTTAGTTTTCAATATTTTATTTATGTCATGTAATTTTGATGATTGTGTATGTATTCTTATGACTTATTTACGCTCTAATTAATAAATTGAAGTCGACAAAAAATGCATTTGGTACATTTGAATGATATAACGATTGCTGGTACACCATTTATTTACGCAAGGTCGTCATATAAAAGTATGAAACTACTAAACGTTATCTATTATATTAAAATAGAAGTCATGACTTCTCATTCATGTATGATATTTTAAAAATGGACTATTTCATAGAAAGTCTTAACTTTATATAAATGTATGTTTTATTAAACTATGTATTTTATTTTAAACTAACAATAAAAAAACTTAATTAATTAAAACCTGACTTCCAATATTTTAGGGATTTCTTATAGTAACAATATATTGAATATCTTTTTATCTAATATATATATTAAAAATTTCGAAAAATCTGTTTAAAATATTTTAACAAGAACTTAATTTTTAAAAATTATATGTAAATATTTTAACTAATTTCGTGATTAGTTTTAAAATTACAATTATACACTAATATAATTAGTTATCGCTTAAAAAAATGAAAAATAAATATTTTATCTTATTTATCAATTATATAATCAAAATTAATCATATTAAAATAACAATATTATGTTGCTCTAAATACTTTTAAAATATATTAGTTATTAAAAACAATTATGTAAATATCTTCAATAATTTCTTAATTAGAAATGAAATATTATAAAGCATTAATATATACAGTTATTATTTATAAAATTGAAAATAAAAATTCTATCATACTTTTATCTATTTTATATCCATAATCAATCATGTTTAGATAAAATTATATTATATTGAACTACATATGATTAAATTATATTAATTTGATAAATTATAAATTTTATTTTCATCATATAAAATATATAAGTTAAAAAATAATATTTGATGACAGACTAAAATACATGTATAAAAATTAACATATATTAGATTTTTAAATATGCAATAATATATTATGTAAAATAGATAAACATAAAATATTATAAAAATAAAATCCAGTTTTAAAGGCGGGTGAAATTTTAACATAAACTAAATGCAAAATAGTTTTCAAAAAATATTTTTTTCATACACATTAATTTTTTTAATAACTAAATGAAAATACAATAAGAAAAAATATAGAATACAAAGAAACAAATACATGTGATGAATTAAACAATTGATTATTTACGACATGTAACTATAAATTAGTATATTTTGAAATATTTTTATAAAGATTTAATTATATGATTAAAATTAAACAATGATTTAAAACAAATATATATATATATATATATATATATATATATATATATATATATATATATATATATATATATATATATATATATATATATATATATATATATATATATATATATATATATATATAACTGAAAATAAAACCCGCGTGGTTGCGCGGGTCGAAATCTAGTAGTATTTTAAATGACACAAGGAATCCACCATGACATATAGTTGATATGTTACCATTAGGCAGATTTATACCTTCATCTATATAACAATAAAAATTTACGATTAACAAACCTCTGTAGACCAAATTAAATCAGATACTGGCAAATAATAATAATAATTATTATTATTATTATAATAATTATATCAAAACATATAAAAGTGAAAATTGCATGTATGTATTTATCCCAATCACAAGGCAACAAAAGAGAGATTGCTATGGAATTTCTATCAAAAAAATCAGAAAAAAGATCTGTGATAATTTCTACGAAAAAGATATATTATGTGATAACAAGATATAGAAAAAGCAAAGACAGACCAACCGCAAACACCTTAATCATCATAGCCGTCTTCAAACCATAATGGCAGGTTATGTATTCTTCTTCTTCTTCATCATCATATGGATCATAATATTCATCTCCATTCATGTGGTTGTCTTTGCTTCCTCCAGTATCAAAGTATTCCACTTCGACACCATCACAATTCTCCGTTTCCTCACTCAAGATCTTTACACCACACTCAAGAATCTTGAGGTTATCCATGCAGCTGAATTCAAACATAATCTTGGTCGAATGCACATCCACTCTACGTGTTTCTTGAACCAAGTTACCACCACATACGAATAGATGCTCCGTAAGAAAATGAGAAACATTCATTGAATCCCATTTAAGTTCCATGATGATGACACCACCTTCGGTTATTAGACGACAAGATATATCAAGATATGAGTACTTAATTGGCGAAAGCATTAGACATGCCTTGAACCTTGAGGACGCAGAGAAAGTAACCTTAGGTATGGTTATGGAGTTTCCTTTAGTTTTGTGAGTGAACTCCGCAGGAATATCTTTACCCGGTAAACATACATATTCGTAAACCCATTGTTGTATGATTTCTCTTCTTGATTCTTCATCCAGTTTCAAGCAGTTTTGGAACATTAGTTCCCTGATTGGATATTGGAACATGAGTCCCCTCAGTGGATCATTGAAATAGATACACACTCTCTTGAGTGATCTACAATCGGTCGCATCTATGTACTTGAGGGAAGAGGGAAGACCTTGTAGTGACACGAGTTTTCTGCACTTGAAGACAAAAAGACTTTCTAGTCGAGAAAGGCCTATGACGCAATCTGGAATCCTCACTATATCACTGTTGCTTAGGTCTAGATGTGTTACACTTTCGGGGACGTGCGTTAGTCTCTTGAGGTTTCTGCTGCCTATACGAAGCCACTCAAGACGAGGCAAACGTTCAACAATAGATGGATGAACTTCTAGCTTTGTGTTTCCAACATCGAGGTCCTTAATGTTCGTAGAAATATCTGGATAACTTCGCAATCGTGAGCAATCACTCATGTCTACTTCCTCAAGAGATGATGCTAAGTTGATGTTTTTTGGAATAATTTGTAGCTTTGCGCACCCCATCATCATCAGCTTTTTTAGTTTGTGTAGGTTCCTAATTGAAGAGGGAAGCTCCACCAAACTTGTGCAAGATGTAAGTGTCAATGTCATGAGGCTAGTAGCCTTGGAAAGATCTGGGATTTCTATCAAGTTTTTGGAATACCCCAAATCTATATCCTTGAGATTTGTAAGAGGCTGCATTGTTAAGCACAACAAATTAAAATATAATGTATTTAGATCAGAAAAATTAAGAAAAATAGATTTAAAACTCCAAACTTTTAAAATATGCAATTTTTACATAATAAAATACACCATTTTAGATTTAAATACACCCTAATATGCAACTTTATTGCAGATAATTTTATTAATAGTATAGCAAACTTCATTAGTGTAAGTTTCAGAAACGGTATATTTTCCTAAGAGGTTGAGATATCTACCATTCTACCAATCTTCTTAAATCATTATACACATATATGATACCAACCTGGATACCTCGCCATAGCTTCTCGAGCTTACTATATGCCATATGGAATTCGACTAGACATTCAGGTCGAAATGTTGAAGGAAGAAGTTTTCCCGGGTATGAATCCCAATGGAGTAACCTAAGACGAGGTAAATATTCTATATCCTCGAACATCTGCAATGTACTAAAATGTCTCCCATACACTCTTAGGAACCGGAGATTTCGCATTCCTGCAAAGGCTCGCCCACTAATGGAAAACTCACTTATCTTAGACATATCAAGTGATATACCTAAGACAGATCCAGTGCCCTAACAAAAAAAAAAAGAAAATCAAACAAGGCTGGTGACACTGTAAAAAATACAAAATACTTGTGTATCAAGCAAACTATACAAACGTATGGAAAAAAACTTACAGTTTCATTTGCAAGCACATTACGAATCTCTTCGGATTCTACTAGAAATTGACGTTTGCCAGGTTCATCAGATTGTTCATAAACTACTTGCCTCCCCAATTGTTGGAGTAAACAATGCATTGTGATCGATCCATCGGTTGATATATGCACAAGAGATTTATCGGAAAGGGTCTTCAACCCATTTCTGACATCGAATTCACTATCAGAGAGCATTGTTATCAGATGATCAATGGTTTCATTGTTAAAGAAGAATGCAATGTGAAGAAATAGAGATTGTTCTTTCTTCATTAGTTTGTCATATCCCACTCTTAACACATTCTCAATTTTCCTATCAAGGCTATATTCTAGCCTAGAAACTTGACCTTCCCACTCGTGCCTATTCTCCCCCCGCAAAGAGGAACCCACAACACGAAGACCTAATGGAAGATTACCACAAAGTTTTGTTATTTTCTTTGCAAGCTCATCAAAACCATCACATAGAGAATTTGGCTTGAAAGCATATAGACGTAAGATCTCAAGAGCTTCTTCTTCCGATGGATAATCCACATGGTAAATATCAATTACCCAATGTGCTTTCAGTATTTTGTTATCTTCCGTAATAACGATAATTCGACTTCCTAAACCAAACCAAGATGGTTCTCTAGCCAAAGCGTCTAGTTGTTCAAAATCATCTATCTCATCCAGAACTATAAGGACTCTTTGGTCTTGTAGCCATTCTTTTATTGTGCCCAGATGATGAACCTTCATATCCCTTTGGTTCAAAATCTTGGATAGAAGCTGGGTTTGTAAATACAACTTCGATTCATGGTCATCCATACCAGATATTTCATATTTTTCCTTGATGTTCTTGAGAAAACATTTAAATTGAAAATCAGCTGAGAGCTGGTTGAATAAAGCTCTAGCAATAGTTGTCTTACCGATTCCAGCTGGACCTTGGATTCCAATCATCTTTACTTCGTCACAGTCAAGGTGTAAGTAAGCTTTTAGTTTTCTCAAGTGAGCTTCCATTCCCACCATCCCGTCAAATTCGTTTGATGGTGTAACATTGATTTTGTTTGAAACATCAACGGCAATTTTTTCAATCATCTCAGCTTCATCATCCCTACCAAAAAAGAGTCAAAATTACTGATAAACCACCACTAAAGCATTGATTAAAATAAATTATTAGTGTTAATTAAACTTTTCAATAAGCTCAATTATATAATGATTTTTCACAAAATAAAATTGTTATTTTTTATATCCTGTTAGTTTTTATTTTCCAAACTAATTTTTATAAAACTAAATTTAATTATTTATTAATCATTAGTTGTGATTTTCTATAGTTTCTTTATCTAGTCTACGCTTAAATTTGGTGGCTGAGTTTTTTTTATTTTTGCTGGTCTTAGTTTGATGAAATGTGAAAACAATAGTATAAATAACTTTCTCTTTTTGTTCTTATGAATTTTTTCTAATAGTTTTCTAAATAATATATGTATGTATATTATTATATATTCATTAAGTTATTATTTTTATGAATAAAAAGAATGATGTCAGTATTTTTGTTGGATTAAAAATCAAATATTTTTACGGGTTATTAAATGTTTTGTTTTTATAATTTTTTTAAATGATAAAAATATGATAATTTAGGATTTTTCATTAATATTTAATAGTTTCTGCTTATGTGTCAAGTTTATAAATAATCTGTTGATTAGATGGTTTAAAGAGAAGAGCTGAAATTTGTCTTTAGTTTCAAAATATTGGTTATATATATTATATATATTTAACCCTGATTTATGTGTGATCTTTGTTTATATAGGAATTAACATACTGAGATATGAAGTCGTTGCGGTTGACAAAATTGCTTAATAACATAATTTTGATTCTTTGAATGGGTAAGGCATTGTAGTTACTTAATTACATACTTTATTTTGTATGATTTCCTTATGTCATCCTCTATCATGTATGTTCTTATGCGTTCTTTGTAGGGTTGTCTACGACGGTATTCGTCTGGATTTTGTAGCTGTTTACTTTAATTTTAAATTGTAAGAGACGATGTTGTGGTGCCATTTTGTTTTTTGTAGGAGTGTGTCGGGGTGGGACGGACAGGATATCCGGGGTATTTTAAGATATCCGGATCCGGATCCGGATTCGTCGGATCCGTGAAATTGCTATCCGGATTCGGATCCGGGGCTTTCGGGTATCCGGAGTTCGGATATCCGGATTAAAATCTGGATACCCGCAGATATCCGGATCCGAGCGGGTTTTTAAAAAAAATATTTAAAAAAAAATAAATTAAAAAGCAACTAATTAACTATTTATTTGGTCTGTTTAAAATTATTTTTAAAAAATAAAACTGAAAAATTATTGAAATTTAATAAAACTAACCTTTTAGTTATTTTATATATAGTATTCATATATAAATATAATTATATTTTAAATATATAAAAGGTCCGGATCCGGATCCGAATCTGGGTATCCGGATCCGGATCCAAATTCGGGTACCCGCACCAAAAATTTCATTACCCGGATTCGTATACGGATCCGTCGGATCCGTAGAATCACTACCCGAATCCGGATCCGGACCCCCGGATACCCATTTTTTCGGACCGGATCGGACCGGATCTCGGATCGGATCACGGATCCGGATAATAAGTCCCAGGCCTATGTGTCGGTGCTATTTTTATTATTTCATGTATTATATTTTTTTTTTTGGTTATGTAGTAATCATTGATTCTGCCTTTTATATTATTTTTAGTTTAATTCCTCTAAAGTTGAGTTTGGTAACTGCAAAAGAAAGAAGTACTTGCGATTTTCTTTTATGAAACGTGAAAAAGTAATATCATCATACATGGAATTTATACATGGATTTTTTTGTTCTTATTATTTTTTATCTACTTATTCTTGAAATTTATGTATGTATTTTACTAAATTATTATTTGTTAAGTTATTCTTCCAAAAATTCAAGTTATATCAAGTATTTTACTAAATTCTTTATTGTTTACTTGTTATATCATCTCGTTTTTGTTAATCTAACTTATTTTTGTAAAATATTTTTATTAATTATTTATTACTCACTGGTTATGGTTTCTATTATTTTATTAATCTCTAAATTTGAGCTGAACAACAAAAAAAGGAAACACAAATTGGATGAGATTCACCTTTGTTTTTGGCTTAGGGTTGAAGAAATGTAGATAGACAATATTGTAAATGTTTTTTGTTTCCTTTTCGTTTAAATACCTCTCTATTATTTTCTTAAATTTTTGTTTTTAAAATTATTTTCATATTATTTTTTTCCCTCAGTTTCAAATTAAAGATCATTGAAGAGGAAAAAATCGTTATAAAATAAATATCATTTCAAAATTTTATTAAAAAAATTATAATTAACTTTAATATGCTTTATATTCTTTATTTTATTTTTTTATTGGTTGAAATATGGTTAGTGTATAGGTAATGATGTTTTTATTTAGAAAATATACAAAATTAAATATTTTTTCAATCTATATACATGAACCTAAAATGACACTTAAAATCTAACAGAAGAGGTATTAAATTATTGTGCTGACTAATTTTTCACTAAGCTCAAATTATATAATGCATTTTCACAAAAATATTACTTTATTTTATATCTAGTTGGATTTTCTTTTTCAAACTAATTTTTCAAACTTTATTAGATTATATCTTAATCATTGTTCCGCTGGTTTGACTCTGATGAAAAGTGAAAATATTTGTATAAATAAAATTTTATTTTTGTTCTTATTATTATCTCTATTACTTTAAGTTTATGTGTTTTATACTATATTAATGTATATTACTAAGTTGCTATTTATTAACAGAAAGATTGATGTGAGAAGGTTTTAAAAACCAGATCGAGACGGTTTGACCGGTTCAATTGTGAATCGTTTAACATACCAAGTCTGGATTGAGTTAAAAGCCAGATTGAAATTGAATCGTCAAAACTGATTACCAGTTAAACCGACGACTCAGGTCAATAAATAGCTTGGTTCTGTAAAACACTAAATGTTATTGCATTAATTATGATGTAGAAGTGCTATTTTTTTTATTCGATTTTAGATTCTTACCTTTTTGTTTGAAAATCCACAATCATTTTTCCTCTTTTAGTTTTCATTAAAATTTGTTTCCTTGTTGAAACTTTCTTTTAACATTTGTTTCCTTCTTTTTCATTGTACACACTATATATTTATCCATTAATGGTTATTGATTAATAGTTAGTTATCACAATTTTTTATTTAATAATAATTTAATTCAATGCTTCTTTATATATTTTAAGTGTATTTCCCGGTTAATCACATTCCACATGTATATCTGTATAGATAATATGTATAACATAAATATTTAAAATCCGGTTGAATCGGCCCAACCAATCATCCGGGAACAAATTGATATCTTGTCCGGTTTTTAAAACATTGGTCAGAATTTTTGTTGGATTGAAAATCAAATATTGATTAAAGTTTTTTATGAGTTATAGAAAATGTTTTAATATAAATTGTCTCTAAAATTACTTTAGAAACTATCTAAAAAATTTCAAGTGAGGAGTTTCTCACCTAATATCTTAATATTTTAAAAATAAAAAATAGAGAAAGAAAAAAGAGAAGGTTTTGTCCCAAAAAAGAAGAAGAAAGAGAAGGTTAAAAATGAGGCAGAGGTTAGCATATGACCCTGATGAATTTCAAAATATAATGTAAAACATTGAATATGTTCGGTATGCTCCATTGTTTTTAGCAAATATATCCCTAATTCATTGATTTTTTAAATTATTCTTCCAACGAAACATTTCTCTGCACCTGCCCCAGATCATTATAGAGATTTTTTCTAACGTTTTGAAAAGCATTTTCATCACTTGTCACGTGTATAGTGGTTTAAATTTATTTATTTCTTTACAGAAATAGACTTTTTTATTGATTCTATAAAATACTGAGTCATATCTATGTGCATTTTTTAATTATATACTAGATTTTTATATGTGTTTTAAAACAAAAAATACCTTAAATAATTCTAATTTAAGTCAATAAAATAAATTTCTATTTTAAATTTTTTCTTATATTTATGGACTATTTTATTTATTTTATTTTATAATAAATATATTCAGTTTTATTCGGAAAACTTTTGTGTTACTAAAATATAATAAACTTATTTTATTGATTTTCATAACTTATTTTTAATATATATTAGATAAAATTAACTAAAATTATTACTGGTTTAGCATTCTTAGAATTAAAATAAACTTATTTGTTGAAATATATCATATTGTACAAATATATTGCATGTTTGATGTAAGACCCCGAAATCAAAAAAGTATTTAATTTATTTTTCTCAAGTTAAATTTTAATATAATATTAAAATTTAAATTTAAAATTTTCATTTCATTATCTATTAATTTATACTAGTTTAAATAATAAAAATTTTCATTTCATTATTTTATAATATTTACATTTTCAAAATAAGTTAAACTGAAAACACAAAATCATGTTATTTATCTGCATATTCCTTTATAAGAAAATCTGCATATTCCTTTATAAGAAAATCTGCATATTAGCTTATTTAATTATATTCATCATTATTTCAATAATTATACTTATGTATTATATAAAGATATGATGTATTTTTTATTTTAGTTTTAACTTTTAAATTTTAAAATTAACATAATTTTAATTTATAATTATATTCTAACAATTTTTACTAATTTATTTATTTTAAAAATGTAAAATAATTTTTTATTAAGCTTATTTTAAAATCAAAACTAATATTTTACAAAACTTTTTTTGAAATACAAGTTTTTTCTTGGAATATAAGCTTTTGTATTTTGAACTTGCCCTTCTCCAAATCTTTTGATCTGATGTGATACTTGTTTAATGGGTATTTCTAAATCTATTAAAATTCATAAACATTAATAAACGAGTATCTCTACGAAAGATACAACTCACTTATTGAGAGAGAGAGAGAAAGGGGCGATAAAGTAGATCTATCGGGGTCCGGCGTACGGTCGGCGCGTGAGCGCACGTGCCGTCGCCGGAGCCCCTCTAGTTGCCATGGTTTCGGTTCGTGCTCGTTCGCCTTCGTCTTCTCTACCTCCTGCCTTGCCTGAGCCCTGAAACGGAGCTATCTCGTGGTGGTTCCGGCGTTGGAGTTAAGGCGCAGCTGTGTGGAGAAGCGGTGCGGAGAAGCTTAGTTAAAGGTCGTGGGTTTACTTTTGGGGGACGGAGGCTCTCTCAGCTCCGTCTACGCCGTTTTTTCTCCGGGGGGTGGAGACTTCGTCAGCTCCACCGTCGTCGGTTACGTCTCCGGGATGCGAAGGTTCCCCTTTCCTTGCGTCGTCGGCTTTTGGTGGTCCGGTTTTTTGGACAGGTTACGGGTTCTTGTGGGTGTTTATGTGGTTTAATCGTGTTCTCGGTGAGCGAGTTTGGTGGAAGAGGATTCGACGGAGGGAGATTAATTCTCTCCAGCGGAAGAGAAAGTGTGAGTGTGAAACCTCCTCGTGGGTGGTGTGCGGTGATCGTTAACGGATGAGACAGCGCCTTGGTGATTGATTCTCTCCGCCTTTAGATCCCCACGGCGGTGAAATGTTTCGTGGTGTTGAGAGGCGAAGTAATGGAGCTCCGGTGTGTCCGGTGACTCGATAGCTTGTATCGCCGGTGGCGAGAAGTGGTGGAGACGAGACGGGTCTTGCGACACGTGTTCCTCGTCGTCGAGGATGGCAACACGTGTCCGCCTTTTTACAGATCCATATCTGCGAGGCGGCGTCGTCGTTTGGAGGGTAGAGTTAGGGTTTCTACATTTTGGGCTGGAGGCCCATTTGTTTTTCCCTTTGTTGTCCAGTCCGTTTGGACTTGTAATTTGTTATGGGCTTCGGCCTTTTCTAATTTAAATCAACCTTGATGGCAAAAAAAAAAAACGAGTATCTCTACATTATCAAGAATACAAAAAAAAAACGTACCAATTTAGAGAATAATCCCCTTCTATGTTTGCAACATTAGTTAAAGCTTTGGTCCATCTCAGCTTAACGTCCTCACTTTTCCCTTCACAAGTTTTCTCAAAAATGCTTCCGAAATCCCCGTTATGTTTCCGAACACAAGATGGATCAACTTTGTAAAAAATTGTCATCACTATTTTCCCTTGATCTTCTTTGCATTTCAAGATTTCAACCAATTCATCTAAACACCAGCTTGAAGAAGCGTACTGCTTTGAGAGCACTACCATCAGGACCCTCGATTCTCTAATGGCTTGTACGAGTTCAGGTCCAATCGTGTGGCCTCTCTCGATCTCGTGATCCTTGAACATTGTGATCCCTTTGCTTGCAAAGTGTTTATGTAAATGACTGAGGAATGATCTACGTACATCTGGGCCATGGAAGCTAGGGAAGACATGATATCTTCTGATTTGAGTCAAACAGGAAGAAGACGCCATGAGAGGGATTGAAAAAGGAGAAAGCTCGCAATGGAGGAGAAAATGGGTTACAAAGAACGAATAGGTAAAGACAAAAGAAAGGAGAAACGTTGAAGTAGTTTGAATGCTCCATGATTCCTCATACGTATATAACAACATTATAAATCTTTCAAATGAGATTACCAAAAAAAAAAATCTTTCAAAATAGTAAATGTTTCGCCAAGAAAAAAAATACGTAACTTGCAAATGGGTCTTCTTAATTATCGCACACTTGTTGTATGATTGTATCCATTGACTTGGTTCTTTTATTGTATCGTTGTTACTTTGTCACATCCCTCCTTGTACCTTTAATGTGGGAGAAATTTATGCACTATTATGGCAATAGAAACAAGAATAATTTAAAAATGACACGCTAAATATTAGTGTATGTTTCTACGAAAATAACAAATTAATAACAATATAACCAACATTCATTATGAAAATACCTCTACTATATGCCAATTTACAAATCAACTCTGTTTATTTAATAATACCTACTTAATCAGAATGTCTTATTAGACGATTAAGTCAACGTTGATTTTAAGACGACTAGGTCAATATTCTAACAAAAATAATCTTGCTTATGTAACAAGAATAAACATAGGGTGAGTTAAGGAAATAACTATATTGGAAAAAAAATAACCAATAGCCATGCATTAGAGGTTGTGAAAATTTATCAACAAAATTTACTATTTTTTTCCTTCACCACGCGTGAAGGTGTATTTAATAACAATACACCAAAATATGATTATATATCCTATACATTTATTTAATAAATAATTTTGCTACATATATTCTCTATAATTATTTTCATAAAAATAATATGATTTTTTTTATAAAAATAATATAACGTGACTAATAAAATTGATAACATGACTTATAGATTAATATAATACTAGATCTTGATCCGCACAACTGTGCATGTGCATGTTTTACAATATATATCTAGTATATACAAATGTCGACAAAAAAAAAATCTAGCATATACAAATTTTAGAAATTTAAAATTTTACGATTTCAGTTTTAATATTTTTTATTGTTCATGCTACGTATTTTATGTCATGTAATAGGAGTGTCCGTAAAATAATGGAAACTGTAAACACTGTAGTAAGAATTTTACACATATATACTTTATGTAATTTAATATTTTAACTTAATAATAATGTATCATTCTTACACAAAATAAATCATGAGTGAATAACTTATAATTATAATGTATTTGTTAAATTATATATCAAGAAATTTCCGGAAAGATATTTAAAATATATGAAAACAGAAAGTAACAGTACGTAATATATATTGTATAGATTATATTTTGTTTTTTATTTATTCAAAAAACCTTTAAAATGAAACTATAAATAATTCTAATAATTTTTTTAACAAATTAATAACAATCATATAAAACCTAAAAATAAATATTAATTGTATTTTAGGCCATAATAATATATAATTCAAATTAATCCCATTATTCTTTTAGTATATTGTTATCTATGTTTCCAAACAACATTATATTTTTTTACTACTATCTTTGCTTCTAAACAACTCTAAAGTGCACTTCAACTTTAATAATATAGATGTACAATTACATTTAATTTATATTTTGGTAAACTTTTTAAAATATAGTAATAACTCATATATAACATTGAATGTGAATTTATATTTTTGGAATTTTTTTAGAGTATGGTAATAAATCATAAACCATCATTAAAATAAATATATATATTCAAATATGACACTAAATTTTTTGAAATATCATTTAATTATACATTTTTAAATTATACAATTTTATTACTAAAATTTTCAAATGTATACCATTTGTTTTAGAAAATTATAAAAAATTTAATTGTAAAATAATTAGTTTCTTATATATCTACAAATTTTATAAATATTATATAATTTTAATTTTTTGATAATTATACAATTTTATTACAAATTTATTTAATATATGTAATTCAAATAAATAGATATAAAAATATATCTAAGCAAATAATTTTAAATATATACATAAATATTCTTAAAATATAATTTTAAATAAAAACATATTTTTATCTTAATTTTTATGTTTAATTAAATCAAATTTATATTAAAATATTGATAAGAAACAGAAAATTTATAATATTAATAATTATTTTTAAATATAGTTTATATTTATCTGTTAAAAATATTTCAAATTTTTTTACTGCACATAGTGTAGGAAAACACATACAACAGAATAGATAAAAATGTAACTATGAAAATTTATTTATTCTTTAATATTATTCATCTTAATTTTTAAAACATTCTAAAAAGGTTTCAACCTTTTGCCCAAAATAGGTTTCAACATATGTTGAGGATTCATCCTGTCTCACTCTCACGGAACCAATTTCTCTCTCTCTCTACTTCACATATCTTATTTTTATATATTTATTCAACATAATATACCTATAAAATACGAATGCATAATCCAATATGAATGTCATCGTTAAGATTACTTAGAATATTTTTAACTTATATTTTAGAGACCATATTTTATACATCAAAAGTTACTTCGAATTCTAAGAAAACTGTAAATATTAATATCCATTCATGAGTTTCAAAATTTTATCAGTATTAATGTTCATTTATAAAAGTTCGTACTTATCATCATTTCAATTTCACAATTCAAATATACTAACCATATTCACAACTTTCACTAACATCATACTTCATCGATATAAATAAATCACATATTAAATAAAACAATTAAATAATTTATTAGAATATAATATAAAACTGTTATCAATTATTTGTGACGAGAATTTACAAAATGGGCTAAAATTATAAAATTAAGTAATATCTTATATATAATGTATGTTAACTATCATACAAGAACGCAAAATACAATGGCGGACAAAGTTGCACGTGATGCGAAGAATTTTCCTTCAGCTATGTTATATGTCGATTCCACACCCCCTGTTTGGTTCGTCAATCCGGTGACTTCTTAGTAGAGTAGAATATTGTTGTCAACAAAAAAAAAAAACTATCATACAAAGTAATACAAATTATATGATATTATCATATACACTAAAACAAAAATGAAAAACATCGGATATTCTGATTCTTCAAATGTAAGTATACACTAATATATATATATATATATATATATATATATATATATATATATATATATATATATATATATATATATAAATTTTGTTAAAAATATTCTGGGTTTTAAAAGCTCTCATTCATATATAAGCTCTCATTCATATATATATATTTTGTTAAAAATATTCTGAGTTTTAAAAGCTCTCATTCAAATCTTGTTATTTCTGATGATCCTAAATATAAATAGCAAAACTAAGAGCACGTCCAACACAGGATTTTAACAAATCCTTAAACAAAATCCTTAATACTTTTTGATTAAATCAGATTAAAATAATAGGGGAAAGTTAAGAATTAATCCTAAGTTAAGGATTAAAATGGGAAGTCCTTAGTGACGTGGAGCCCTCTTCTCCCCTCCTCCGTCTTCACTTCTGGGCTTCGTGGTGTGACGCTTCCAAGCAGATGGATCAAGTTTCTCTCACCTCGCCACGAGCTACGGAGCTTCGACCGCCGTCCGCGAGCTTCCTTTCTCCACGGCGGAGATCCTAATCTGCGGCGGAGCTCAATCCGGAGCTTTCACAGCGCGTGCCGTCGATGCACCGGCGCACGGAACCTGCGGTCGAATCGTCGCCACCGATACTGTCGGATGCGTCGGAGGAACGTAAGCTTTCCTCTCCTCTTAGCTTGTAGATGAGTCCAGCGAAGCTAGTTTAGTTATGAAACATTTATATTGGTTAAATTTTGTTCAAGTTGGGTTTGATTCGTTTTAGATACTCAGGAAAGAATGGTATAGTTGTCATTGATGTTTTCTGCTCTGCTTTCATTTTGGTACTTTGATCTGGTTTTAGAATCTTCCGCTTGGGTATTGAAAACATTTGTGTTCAAGATGTTAGCTTTGATGTCAAAGCATCTGACTTTTGATGTTGTATTATGGTTTTTAATTGTCTTTCTGAGTTTTGGTTATTGATTGACTCGTTAAAGGGAAGCAAAAAACATCTGACTAGGGTTGAAGATGGGTCTGAATTGGGTTTCTGTATTTATCTGATTGAGTCTCTTTTGTTGTTGTTGTTAAGAAAGATTGTAGCTTTACGTTTACTTTAGATGACGAAAGACTTATCTTTTTGAATTTGATGATCATTTGTCTGCTCTGTTTTGGAGAAGATGATATCAGAGATGGAAGAAGAGGAACAAGAACAAGCATATGGAAACAGTTATTTGTGTCCTGAACCATACCCTGAGGACAATCTCAAGTCTCTTGCATCCAACAACATCAAGCTCTTCCAGTTCGGTATCCAAGGCAAACGGTATGTTCTTCTACTTTCTAATGAATCATTGAATTGTATCTTCCTTTTCTTGTTCCTCTCGGTTGTCTTAATTGGGATCATGTCTTGTTTCTGTTAACTATATTGTTAAGGATTCACCATTGAATAACACCATTGGACTTAGTATTTTGATTAGGATCCTTACCTATTCAAAAAGGTAAAAAAACTATTATTCTATTGTTAAGGATTCCAATGGTGAGTAACACCATTGGAGTTGCTCTAAACTCTTTGAAGTGCATTTCTCCATACTCAATCTAATTAAACCAAAGCTTGCAACCAAACAGCAATACAGTAGCGAACAAAAACGGCAGAGACGCAACAAAATGTCGATATATAGAAGCCAACCAACTATCAATACAAGTCTTTGCCAATTATTCACCAACACACCACAGTATATTTACCAACACCTAATCTAGCGAACAAAAACGGCAGAGACGCAACAAAATGTCGATACTCGATATATAGAAGCCATACAAAGTAGCGGCACCAACATAGTAAGAAGTTTGTTTTTCTTGTTAATGACAGTCTATGATCGATGCTTCTATTTTTAAGGAGCTGAACAGCTTCAGCCTCAAAGTCTCCATCTCTGTATATTTTGTTTTTCTAATGAGATAGTACCTCATAAAAATGGTAATGTATCATCACCTGGTCGCTGGTCTAATGAGATTCCACGAGAAGTCTGCTCTGTCCATTTTTATCTTCTTCTTTCCGGGGCTAAGATTCCTAAGCCAACTCCAACGACTTGTATGTTTACTTCTTTTTGATGTTTTCGACTTTACAAAGTGTTTTCTGCTTCATACTCTCTATCTGTGTGGTGGTTGTTGTTGCCTCTAGTTTCGTAGCATTCCATTGCGCTGCTACTACTCTCGCCTTCCTCCCTCAAGATCTGTACACCGCACTCAATAATCTTGTCATCATTATCCTTACAGCTGAATTCAAACAGAATCTCACTCGTAGTAATATCCAATTCATGGCATTTGTCTGTTTGAAACAAGTCCCCACAAAATATTAGGAGATGTTCCGTCAGAAACTTAGGAGACAGCCCTGAAATCCAGTACTCAACTTCGTTTAGGAGGATACCTTCTTTGCTTTTTAGACGACAAGTTATATCAAAAAGTGGATATCCCTTAACTGGAGAAAGCAGAAGGCAAGCCTTGAATCTTGACGATGCTAAGAAAGCTCCCTCACCATGCAAACCCATATGGATGGCTATGGAGTTTCCTTTCTCTTTGCGAGTGAAGTTTATAGGGACTTCGTTACCCGGTATGCATACATAGTTGTAATCCCATTGTTGTATGATTCTTCTCCGTGCTTCTTCCTCCAGCATCACACAGTTGCGGTAGTTAAAACTTGCCCACGGATAACCGAAAGATTGAAATACGCTTGTTAGTGATCTGCAATCAGTTGCATCGAGACACCTAAGCGAAGGGGGGAGACCCTGTAGTGACACGAGCTTTCTACAGTTTTGGATGATAAGACTTTGTAAAAAAGGAAGACTAATGACGCAATCTGGAAGCGTGATAAAATGACTGTTTCTTAGGTCTAGCTTCTTTATACTTTCCGGGACATAACTTAATGTCTTGAGGTTTCTGCTGCCTAAATGAAGCCATGTAAAACTAGACCAATGCCCTCCAATTGTCGGAGGAACTTCTCTAATCTTTGTGTTTCGTACATTGAGATGCTTGAGGTTCCTAGAAATGTCTGGAAAACTTGTCAAGCTTGAGCAGTTACTCATGTCTACTTCCTCAAGCGATGCTAAGTTGATGTTGGTAGGAATAAATTGTAGCTTTTTGCACCCCTTCATTATCAACTTTTTCAGTTTGTGTAGATTCAAAATGGAGGATGGAAGCTCCACCAAACTTTTACAGAATACAAGTCTCATTATCTCGAGATTTGAAGCTTTCAAAAGATTTGGGATCTCTTTCAACCTGAAGGAATAGCTCAAATCTAGCTTCTTGAGATTTACAACCGGCTACACAACAAATGAAAGTTATTTTTATAATTAGGCTGAATCATCAGAAAGATCAACAGATAAGTAAAATACTAACCTGGACTCCTCTCCAGAGCTTCTCAAGCTTGCTGAATTGCATACGGAGCTCAATGAGACACTCCGGTCGAAATCTTGATGGAAGATGTTTACTCGGGTATGAATTCCACTCTAATAACCTTAGACGAGGTAGATATTCCATGTCGTCTAACAAGGTGACGTTTTGATGGATGCCTGGTTTATTTACATAAAATCTTATGAATCGAAGATTAGGCATTCTTGCAAATGCTCGCTTACTTATAGAGAACTCACTGATCTTAGACATATCAAATGATATACCTATTACAGATCCAGTACCCTAACACATTTTTGCAAAACAAAGAATTGAACGTGTCAGAATATGAAAAATATATTGACAATATATCAAGAGTGTATAAAAATGTAAAAACTTACAGTTTCATTTGCTAGTACATCACAAATCTCTTGAGGCTCTACTAAAAACTGACGTCTCCCAGGTTCATTAGACTGTTCAAGAACTATCTGTCTACCCAATTTCTGTAGTAAACAGTGCATCACTATCCGCCCATCGGTAGATTCCTTCACAAGAGATTTATCAGCAAGGGTCCTCAATCCATTTCTGACGTCCAAGCTACTGTTTGAAAGTAGGGTTGTCATGTGATGAACATTCTCATTGTTGAATAAGCATGCAATGTGAAGAAAAAGACCTTGATGTTCCTTTAACAGTTTTTCATATCCAACTCTTAGTACATTATCAGTTTTTCTATCAAGACTGGTTTCTAGCCTATTTAGTTGATGCTCCCACTCGTCCTTGCTTGCTCCACCGTAAAGATGAACCAACAACGCAAAGACCCAACGGAAGATAACCGCAAAACCCTGTTATTTTATGTGCAAGCTCTTCAAAACCTTCTTGTGGAGAACTTTGTTTGAAAGCAGATAAGCATAATATCTCAAGAGCTTCTGCTTCTGATGGAAGATCCACATGATAAATTTCTTTGATCCCATGTGCCTTTAAAATATTTTTATCTTTCATGGTAAAGATGATTCGACTTCCAGGACCAAACCAAGAAGCTTCTTTAGCTAAGGTATCTAGTTGCTCTAGCTCCTCTACATCATCAAGAATGATAAGAACTCTCTGATCATGTAGCCATTCCTTTATTGCACATAAACCACGTACCGTCATGTCGGTTTGGTTAAAAATCCTGGACAGAAGTTGGCTTTGCAAACACAACTTGGAATCATAGTCATCAACACCCATTATGCTCTTCTTGTAACTTCCCTTGAGGTTACCCATAAAACACCTAAGTGGAAAACGGCTAGATAGTTGGTTGAATAAAGCTCGAGCAATGGTTGTCTTACCAATACCCGCAGGACCCCACATTCCAATCATCTTCACTTCCTCGCTTTCTAGGCATAACAAAGAGTACAGTTTTCTTAAGTGAGAGTCAAGTCCAACAATCTTGTCAAAATCCCTGGACAGTGTGACATTCAGATTTTTGGAAACATCGGCAACAATCTTCTGCAGCATCTTAGCCTCATCATCCCTGAATAAAAAAAGACACACAAAATCATGTTGGTACGATATTAATTTTCTTCCCATGCCAAATTGATGAATTTAGTTTCTCCAGAAATCAAACAAAATAATGTTAGTGGGTCTAAAATTTGAGACCTTTGAAGCTAATGAACCCAAAAAAAGAAAAAAAAAATACATACCAACGTAAAGAATGTACTCCGGCTATTTCTGCGACATCAGTCAAAGCTTTTCTCCATCTCAGCTTCACTTCCTCCGTTTTTCCTACACAATTTCCGTCCAAAGCTGTTCCAAAATCACCGCTCTGTTTTCGTACATTAGGTGGATCAACGTCGTAAAAAATAGGCATCACCATCTGCCCACAAGCTTCCTTGCATTCCAAGATTTCAACCAATTCATCTAAACACCAGCTGGAAGAAGCGTAATTCTTTGATAGCACCACGATCGAGATCCTAGATTCTCTTATTGCTTGTTTGAGTTCTGGACCAATCGTCTGGCCTCTTACGATCTCCTGGTCTTTAAACACCGTGATTCCCTTCCTTGCAAAGTGGTAATGTAAATGACTAAGAAATTTTCTACGGACGTCCGGGCCATGGAAGCTTGGAAAGACATGATATTTCCTTTTCCGGTAAAAAGAAGAAGCCATGAGTCGAAGAATGTATGATCAGAGAGCCGCAGTGCTATTCGAAAAGAAAGCAATCTATGGAAGATAAAATGTTATTTAAGTAATACAAAAGCATAAAGACTAAATACATGTAGAGGGTAAACTCCAAGGAGATGTGAATTATAATTTTATATTATGATAATAATCACTGAACAGAAAATTTCATCATAGCCGTCTCATTGACAGTGGCCTTCATAAAATCAACCAACTGACTTGGTTTATTCTCTCTGTTTACTTAGTAAAACCAATAATTAATCAGAATGTCTGTTTTTCTTGTTTTTTTATTAACAGTTGCATCAATTTTTCTAATGAAAAAATAATCATCCTAACTGTCAAAGAAAAGTAGATATACAAGTTTGGGATTTTTGAAAACAGTGAGCAGGAGGATGAAGAAAAAGAAAGCTGGCCGGCCACCAATCAGTTATCTCTGTAACGAACATGTAAAACAAGATATATAATCTATGTTGAATTTGATTAATACCCATTTGACTCAAGTTTGAATCACCGAGGCAATTTCAATCACTGAGCATAGTAATTAGATCAGTTTATTGGAGCAAATTCAAGGTTCATAAGTTCAAGGCCAACTGTAGACTACATAAAACCATACTATGATTGATACTACTGATGACTAAACCAAACAAATCCTAATGGATGATTTCTCAAAACATAGGTTCTAAACTGGTAGAAACCTGCTATATGATTATTCCAATCATCTTTACATCATCTATCACTCTCGGCGGCTATAATACTTCTGATCGCTTGATCAGAGACAGTTTGGGATAGCCGCCAGAGGTAGAGAGGTGCATGGCCGACGACTGAGAAATACGGAGCATCAAGTAGTTCCCAGTGGCGGTTCTTGTTGGTGCTACAAGTCTTCAGAACACCGGTGGCGGAGAGAATAGGGTGAACAGAGGCGCAGCTTGACACAGCTTTCCTAGACTCCTCTGAGAGGCGAGCGATGGAACAAATGAATACTTATGTATGTATATTTTTTTTTGAAAAAACATCATCGATAACCAAATCAACATGAAAAAGGAATCAATAAAACTGGCTTGTACGTAATGTATAACAAATACTTATGGTCGTTACAAAATGAGGGAAACATGAGATCAAAAAGTAGGGAATAACTTTCATATCTCTATATATGGCTAGTGTAACTGCTTTCATATTCCCCTTGTAATAAGTATGTGGAAGCAACCTCAGAACGAGTTTACACTTTCGAAGAGACAAAAGCTAAGAATGACTTGGTTAACATCTAGGATGAAGCCTCTCCATATGATCAACCACTGTACGAGTTAGCAGACTAGTAACATCAAGGATCAGATATTCCAATCTCTCTAAAGATGTGTATAATTAGAAACATACACAAGACAACAACTACCCCTAAGATAATGGAGGTTTTGTCTTCTTCCCCAGACCAAATCTGTCGACCTTTACGAACAGCTTCATCACTGTGGTGGCTGCTGACTGCTGTCGCCTCCAGTTTCAGAGTAGGCCAGTTCTCCGCTAATACTACTCTCAGCTTCCCCACTTAAGATCTGTACACCGCATCCCATAACCTGGCATTCCTTGCATTCTTTTAAATCACCCGATAATTGGCAACTGAATTCAAACACAATCTCACCCTTTTTCTCATCATCATCAATGGATACGTAATATTCATCAAATAAGCGACCACCAAATAGAAACAGATGTTCGGATCGAGTCTTGGGAGACGGATCTGTTGAAAGCCGTAGAAAGTAGTAAGCTATGTTAACTTGGACGCGTCCTTTGCTTCTTACATGACTTATTCTCTTTTCGAAGTAATCCTCGATTGTCGAAAGCATAAAGCAAGCTGTATATCTTGTGGACTCAGAGAAAGAGCAGGGGATGGTTATGGAGTTCCCTGTAGCTCTGTGCGTGAACTCCCCAGGAATTTCTTTACCGGGTAAGCATCCGTACCAGTAAATGTCTTGCTGTAAGATCCTTCTTCTTGCTTCCTCATCCAGTTTCAAACAGTCTGATGAATGTGTTGTTTAGAGCGAAGCATACTCTCTTGAGTGATACGCAGTTGTTCGCATTCAGGTCCACTAGCAGAGAAGAAAAACTCGGAATTGACTCAAGTTTTGTGCAGTTTTCGACATTGAGATATTGTAGACAAGGGAGACTTATAACAGAATCTGGAATCTTCTTTATATCACTGTTGCTTAGGTATAGATCTCTTACCGTTACCGGGACATGGTTTAATGTCTTCAGGTTTCTGCTACCTATCTCAAGCCAGCGACAACGAAACCAACGTCCAACAACTGCAGGAGGAACGTCTTCTATCTTTGTGTTTAGCACATCGAGAGTCTCGATGTTGCTCGAGATATCTGGAAAACTTCTCAACCGTATACAGTGCCTCATGCGAACGTTCGTTAGAGATGCTAAGTTGATGTTGGTGGGAATAACTTGTAGTTTATCACACCATGACGCATCCAGCTCTACCAGTTTGTGTAGATTCGAAATAGACGATGGAACCTCCACCAAACTTGTGCAATTAAAAAGTGTCAATTTCTCGAGATTGGTAGCTTTCGAAAGATCTGGGATTTCTTTCAAGTTACTGGAATGTCCCAAGTCTACATACCTAAGATTTGCTAGGGGCTGCATGTTGACATACAATAAATTTGAGAAAATATTGTATTTAGGTTGAATCATTATACAGAGTATCAAAAGACGAACCTGAATTCCATCCCAAAGCTTCTCGAGATTGCTATATGACATACGAAGTTCCACGAGACGTTCCGGCTGAAATGTCGCAGGAAGACTTCTTCTCGGGTATGAATCCCAATGAAGTAACCTTAGATGAGGTAGGTATTCCATGTCCTCTAACATGCTAATATTTCCATTGCAGAATTTCAAGAATTTGAGATTGCGCATTCCTTCAAAGGCCCGCTTACTTATCGACAGCTCACCAATATTGGACATATCAAATGTTATCCCTATGACAGATCCAGTACCCTACCAAATATTCCAAACGAACTGATCAAATTGTTATCATAGAAAATATAAGACAATCTTTAGGGAACATATATGAAGAAGTTACCGTGTTATTTGCAAACACATCACGAATCTCTTCAGCCACCACTAGAAATTGACGTTTTCCCGGCTCTCCAGACTGTAGAGCAACTAGTTGCTTACCAAGTTGTTGTAGTAGATAGTGCATCACTATAGACCCATCAGTAGTTACATACACAAGAGATTTCACAACCAGGGTCTTCAATGTATTTCCAACATCCAAGTTACTGTCAGCGAGCATGGTTGTCACATAATCGACATGTCTACGGTTGAAGAAGCATGCAATGTGAAGGAACAGATATTGATCTTTCATCGACAATCTGCCATATCCAACTTTTAAGACGTCCTCAATCTTTCTATCAAGATTAGTTTCAATCCTAGATAACTGAAGTTCCCACTCCTCTTTACTTTCCCCACGCAAAGATGAACCCACAACAGAAAGGCCTAACGGAAGGCCACCGCAAAAAACTCGGCTACTTTGTTTGCAAGCTCTTCAAAGCCATCTGGTACAGAACTCTGTTTGAAAGCAGATATGCATAGAATCTCGAGAGCTTCTTTCTTGGATGGAAAATCCACATGGTAGATATCTTTAATCCCATGTGCTTTCAAAATCTTCCTATCTTTTGTGGTCACGATGATCCGACTCCCATAACCGAACCAAGAGACTTCTTTAGCCAAAACTTCTAGCTGCTCTAGATCATCTACATCATCAAGAATGATAAGCACTCTTTGATCTTGTAGCCGTTCCTTAATCGCGCCTAAATGATGTACCTTCATATCCTTTTGGTTCAAGATCTTGGACAGAAGTTGGTTTTGCAACCACAACTTGGAATCATAGGCATCAAGACCAATGCCTTTATAACCCTTGAGGTTCCCCATGAAACATATAAGCTTGAAACTGCTGCAGAGTTGGTTATATAAAGCTCTAGCAATCGTGGACTTGCCTATTCCCGCGGGACCCCATATGCCAACCATTTTCACTTCATCACTCTCTAGGCGTAACAAAGAGTTCACTTTTCTCAAGTGAACTTGTAATCCCACCATGTCGTCGAAATCCTTTGATAGTGTGACATTCAGCTTGTTCGAAACATCCGTGGCAAACTTTTCAATCATGTCCGCTTCACCATCCCTAAAAAACCAAATAAAGTCATGTTGGTGGCTCTGAATTCACAAAAAAAGACAAAGGAATTGTGATTGATTGAGCTCAAGATAAACAACAAACCAGTTAAGAGAGTGTTCTCCAGCTATGTCTGCTACACATGCCAAAGCTTTGGTCCATCTCTGCCTCTCTTCCTCGGTTCTCCCTTCACATGTTTTCTCAAACGTGTTTCCAAACTCTCCCTTCTGTTTCCGTACACCTGACGGATCAACTTGGTAAAAAACCACCATCACCATCTGCCCATGATCTTCTCTGCATTTCAAAATTTCAACCAGCTCATCTAAACACCAGCTTGAAGAAGCGTACTTCTTGGAGAGCACCACGATGGAGATCCTCGATTCTCTGATGGCTTGGACGAGCTCAGGTCCAATCGTGTAGCCTCTCTTGATCTCTTGATCATTGAAAATCGTGATTCCTTTCCTTTCAAAGAGATTTTTTAAGTGACTGAGAAATCCTTTACGAACATCTGGACCGTGGAAACTAGGGAAGACATGGTATCTCTTAATGTTAGCAGAAGAAACCATTAGAGACATGGAATGAGTAAAAGAGAGTTCAAAGACAAAGTTACTGTGGTTTTGGCTAAGCAATACGTGGAAGAAGAAAGAAGCCCCGTCTTTATATATTGAGAGACAAAACGCGTATAGACCAGAGATATTTCAAAGACATTTGCTGGTGGTAGGACCACTGGGTTTTTGTTTGGTAACTCCAGATTTGACTTTGTAAGGATTGCTGTCACTAAAAATGAGCTTAGCGGTGAAGCAAGCTTACATTGTCCTGTATCACTTTTTTGGGTCTTCTTTCCTCAAATACCAGTCTTAAACTCTTCAATCTTCGGACGTTATAAATTTAACAATACTGGTTTTCACCTCAAGGTTAATTGGTATCTAAATAGGAAGCTATTTGAATAGTAAACTCTGGATCTAAGATTCGCCATTTGTGGGATCGTACTACTGCCAACATTTATTTACGTTTTATCATTACAAGCCAGCAGAAAGCTAAATTATCCCCAACTAAATTACCGGAATCCTAAATCAAGTTCATGCTATGCGCAAAATGATAAGTTACAAAAGTTCATTATTGATAAGAGTTGTTTGTCTTAACTATCAAGCTTCCCTTGTTCTGCTCTCTCAAGTTTTCCACGGTGCTGTCGGTCCAGAAGGCCTCGTGAAGGCTGGAGGGGCGGTAGAAAAAGGCGGCTGGGCCTGAGATGTTTGAACCGTTGGTGTCTGCGCCGGTTGAGACTGTTGGGTAGGTCGGATGATCATGTGGTCAAGAGCAGGGGAATACGAACCGGGCGTGATGCTGCCTCGCATCCTTGGGCGCCAGTTGGTTGTATCAGGAATTACCGAGTCCACATCCATTAGGTCACTGGTTCGGGTAACTGATTGAACAGAGGGACTACTCGGTCGCTGCGTCTGAGTGGCTAAGTGGTTACTGTTTAGACTTCTAGGGATACGCGGGGACTGAGCCAAAGATGAACCATTCCCAGGAGACTGGCTCGTCACTTGAACTCGGCCCTGCAAGGAACACATACATACTCTCAACATCTGAATACTCACTCAAGAGAACAAAGTATGGTTCTCATACGGATTTCACTAACCTGTGATGAAGTTGTCAATGATGACATCTGACTGGAGGTTCTATTAAGATACGTTCCGGCGGGAGTAACAGGTGAAGCATGAACCTGAGAGAACTGAGGAGATGGGAAGACGGTGGAAGTAGTTATTGATCTCTCTCTTGGAGATGGTGCATGTGAGAATGGCGCAGATACATGTGTTAGATCTTGAGGCATTGTTATATCCTGACCACTTCCAGTATTCAAGTGATCCAGCATCACATCGTCAAGTGATATCACATCTGAGAAGTTGAACATAGAAGAGTAATCGTCGACCGAAGCAACTTTGCTTGCGTTGATATTATTCAATTGACCCGGAGCATCTGACAAGCGGGGCTTCTGGTCCACAGCCTTGGTGGTGCTACCAAATTGTTCAATATCAGCATCATCCTCATCATCCGCAGTAAGATCCAAGACAACCGGACCAGCATTTAACAAGCTGTTTGGATCTTCAAGATCATGGATTATTGCATCACGAACAGGTTCCTCGTTCCCATTGTTTTCCACTGAAACCTTCCATGTACCACCAGCATGGATGATTACATCAGAAGCATTGCGCCCTGCATCCTTTAATATCTGAGGATTTGAAATGAGACGCGTTAATCTATATTGAGATGCAATGCAGAACTATAACACTACGTAAACTATAACACCTATAGTTACTTGCCTTGACCATGTTTTGATCTAAACGGATCTCTGGGTAGGAAACAGGTTGATTGCAATGAGGGCAGCGCCAAGATGGGTTTCTCATGTTTATGTTGACATAATTCCAGAAATCAAAACACTGCAGCAGAAAAAGTTACTTTACAAATAACAAAATTTACGAGAAAACGAAGATAAATTCAAAGTCATGTATCACCTGATGATGTTTACACAACTGGCCCTTGACTGGAAGCTTGATCCGGCTGCGACTGTTTCAAATATACACTTAATGAACGACAAAAGACAATCATAACATTACACAGTAGTTTATGAAAAGAGGCAGAAGTGATACCTTATAGGGCATCTGAGAGATACTCGTGATGGTCCCTCAATGATGTCAGAATCTATTGACAGAATAAAGAAAAAAGTACAGAGCCAATAATTCCAAGTCAATGAAAGATCCACAGCGCGAATAAAGAAAAATTTAATCACTCCGTGTTATCTTGAATTACCTGGATTTGGCTCGACAACTCCAGACTGCACGTACTCTTTAAGAACTGGTTTTTCAGGTAGCTGTGCTAAACCCGTAAAAGCAATTACAACGATGTAATGGCCACTGGAATTTCCCATAACCTGTAAGAGGTTTGTTCCGTATTTGAGGATGGCAGTAACATTTGTTGGGAGTTGAGGCCCAGAATCCTGAAAAGAAAAATAAATATTTGTCAATAAACATAAACAATTGCACAGAACTAGTTCAGAGAAACAAAGTTACATCAAAATTGCACGAACCATTGAGATATTAACCCTCTTCTCCACCACCTTTCCATTCAAAATGAAGCTGCAATTTTGATACAAAGGCCAGGGAGGTTAAACTGGATAGCTTATTTCTTTTAAGTGATGAACAATAGCAAAATTCTTTTCTCATGCCTGACTTCTGGAGGATTTATAATACAGGCGGACGTGTCTATGTTTTCCGTCTGCACGACAAATAGACGCTGAGAGCAAACAAGAATGTGGAGTTAGTGCAATAATATTCTAACCATAAGGCACACAGAGCCAGCCAGTGCATCAACAAGAAGATTCAAACTGTATATGAAAGAAGGGACTGGTACGTAATATGCAAGTAAACGGTCGTAAGTAAAAACAATATTACATGAACATCACCACCTATACGGATAGAATTCAAAATGAAAAATGATAGCATAATATGCAAGCAAATGGTCGTAAGTAAATGCACATACATGGATGGAATTCAAAATGGAAAAATGATATCAATGACAACACACAAGCCATACGTACAATTCTCTCTTGAGGAGAATGCGGCATATTCTTCGAGATATGGAAATCATGCGCAAGCATTGTATAGCCAGACTGTCATAAATGGGAAACAAAAATGAAAAAGAAGCACCGTTAGAAGGGTAAAAAAACAGAAGAAGATGTTCAATCCAGAAGACAGAACATCACCTTCACTTCAAGAGAAACAAGAACATGGCCAAGCTTCACAAATGGATAAAACCTAAATATCAGAAAGAAACAAAATTTAAACCAGCGCATAGAAAGTGAAAGTGGAAGAAAAAGCTTGCGACATCAACAGTATGTAAAGAGATTGAAAGCAAAAGCTAACCTCTCCATGATCTGCGATAACGTACCACCAGGAGTTTGAATAGCAGGGAGAATGTTTTCAGGATTCCCGAAACCATTTTTCATCTGAATAAGGAAAAACATTAGTAGCAGCTCCCTCAAAATAATCCTCTCTCAAAAAAGAAGACAAGACCTGATCAGCAAGAGAGATGAGTTCTTGAGCCTCGCTATCCGAAAACCATCCCAGCTTACAAGCATGCTGTTGCCATCAACACAAATCACGCATTGACAAGTCTTAAAACTTTTGACTCTAAACAAAAGTATCATTCTTTCATTACAAATCCAAAACTACAAAATGCCATTTTTGACTGATGTTACCTTAATGGAGATCATGAGCACCATAACGGCCGTTTTAGTGTACACGTCATCTCTATGGCAGCACACCTAACACAAAACCACTATATAAAGTACACTAACAAAGGCCTCCTCAATCAGCTTTAAGAGAAGCAAAAAACGAACCTGTTTGAGTAAAGAGGGAAGATCTTCAACCTTCTTCGGTATTTCATTATTAGCTATCGCAAAATCAATTCCTCTAACATGCAATCCAATCCAATCCAATCGATTAAAAAAAAAAAAGCCAAACACAAGATTGCAAAAAAAAGAAGCAATTTAATGTTATACTTGGCGAGAGAGATGCAGCAGATTTGGAACTCTTTAACGTCGCTATTGGCTCCGGATTGGATGTGGAAAGCTAGCCGTTGCGTCACGGAGGCCAGACGGAACGAATTGACCAGAGCTGCTGCCGCCTTCTCCTGTAACCCTGTTCCAGCCACCACCGGACGCACCGTCGTCGTGGACGCAGATGACATCGAGTGGGAGTCAGTCCTCAGACGCAAAGGATCTTCTTTTCTTTGATTTTGAACAAATTGAGAGATCAAACGGTGTTCCTCCTTAGTAAATCCATTTGATCGATTGATTCTCTTTTTTTAGTAGTCACCCGAGAGTATTTCAACTATTGGGTTTTTACTGGGCCTTCGTGATTGAAGCCCAATTTGCTACGTTTTTTTTTTTTAGTTTGCTACATTTGATAACACCAGACCAAGCCTATAGTGTTCCAATGGATCTTTGTGTCCGTTCTGAGTAAGGATGATGGTGAGCTTCTCCCTTACTGCTACTTCGTACTAAGAGCTTGTTGGCTGCTTGTTGTACCTTAATAACACCAGACTATATATTACTTTTGCAGTACACAAGTTGAGTTAGTTTTTTTAAGGCTGTTACCAATACATACTTGCAAGTTGTTCATCGGATATTAAGTATCTTAAAAGTAATATTCTAATCAGCTACTTCTGAGTTGTCCTTGAATGTCTTTGCTGATGAAAACTGAGCCTCATGTCCTGACTCTCATATATCCACCACTGGCTTTTGCATCTATCTTAGTGCTTCTCTCATCTGTTGGAGTTCATAGAATAGAAGCAGATGGTTGTTAGACACAGTAGCATAAAAGGAGAGTATCATAGTTTTGCAGCTGTTATTTGAGAAATTATCTGGTTCCAACAATTTTGGTTGTTTTTCACATTAAAGTAACAACCACGACCAATTTATTTTGTGGTAACAAGTCGGCCATCTAAATTGCTATCAATTCCGTATTACATTAGCGTCTAAAGCATGTGGCACTTGATGGTTACATTGTTCGGTATCAGCTCAAGAATGTTACTCAAAAGGTCATTCATGTTACCAGTGCCAACCAACTTGTTGACATACTCACCAAGACGTTTCATACTGGTCCATTTCATTTATTTCTTGGCCGCTTATCTCTGTCAAGCATTTTTTTTCAGAGAGTATGGATTAAAAAGCTTGTGGGGGCGTAACAGAAATATGCCAGCATATTGGTGCAAATGGCAAGTGTATGTATGAGATAATGTATAGTTAATGTCTATGTTTAGCAAAGTTGTACACACTACAAGAAACATAGATTTTCTGACTATGTAATCAGTAGCTAATTAGTTGTTTATTAACGTTTTACATTGAATTGAATTGCGACTGATCCACTTAGGGTCCAACTGGTGACTACTTTAGGAACATGAGGAACGAATAGAAAATGAACAATGAGGAATAAAATTGCAGGAATGAAAAGAAAAAGTTGTTCCATACCAAATTTGATAAGGAATGATTTTGTTCTTTATTTCTCTACAGAAAAAGGAATGGTAGGGAACAAGAAGAAAAAACTATTCCTTATGAATGGTAATTTTTTTAAGGAATCTCAAGGAATGCATTATTCATCTCCATTCATTGGTCACCAGTTGGACCCTAGTCGTAAATCAGACGTGAATTTATGACTTATTTACGACTGATTTACGAGTGGTGATCACAAAATTTTCTACTAATAACCTGCGAGAACTTAACCAAATTCTACGACTAATGTGACACCCTTATGTCTAGCCTCAAATTGCAATAGTTGCAAAACATTGACTTCTTCAAAAATAAAAAACAAAAAAAAAATTAAAGAGACAAAATTTATCAATTAATTACTAAAATATAAATATGAAGACAGTTTCGGTTTTACAGATATAAAAATTGTCATGACATGATGCTCGGTAGGAGTGGGCATATTCATCCGGGTTATGGTTCAAATCTATTCGGATTTCAGGCTTTCAAGATCGAAGATTTTAGTTTCATTAGGTATCTCGTAATTTTGATTCGAGTTCGATTCGGATCTTAGCGGGTTCGGTTCATTTCGGATTCAGATAACCTATTTAAATTATTTCTAAATTTTTAAAATTCCTTATATACTTTAATTATTTTTAAAAAAAATATTATATTACATAGAAATTTGAATAATATATGTCAAAATACATAAATTTAACATATAAATTGGTTTGGTATAACTGTTTGGATAGAGTAAAATAAATATTTTAAGTACTTTTGGTGCTTTGTATATACTTTAACTATTTTAAATACTAGGATTGGCCCGCCTTTCGGGCGCGGTGTTAAAATTGAACAAATTTTATAATGATTACTGGGTAGTTAATTTAAATCTGTATATATTTAGATTTGCATGAAAACAAAAAAAAGTGTATGTAACTGAAGCAAAGTAAGTGATTTCGTAGGAATTTTTATTATCGTATTAGATTTTTTTTAGAAGATTTGTGATTTATAAATTTTGTAAGGTTACGAAAATCTAAATAAAATTATGCACTATTGAGTTATTGATTTTAGGGGTTTTTGCAACTTATGACTCAAAACTTGATCCTAACCACAAAACCAAACCCCAACTTGAATCAAATAGAAACCTAACCTCAAGGCCATGTGAAATTACAGCCAGCCCCTTGTGACCAAACAAAAAAATCGCTACCATTTTTACGAATAATACCCTATTAAGTCATCTGGGTCATCTGATATTTTGGAAGTCGTCCAGACGACTTCCACGGAAGTCGTCTGGAGTTAATGATCTTAAAAATAATTTTAAAAAATTTTAAAAAATATTTTGAGGGGTGAAAAATCAAAATCATGTAATTATAAACATTTATAAGTGATGTAAATTAAAAAATAAAAAATTTGAATAGTTTTCAACATAGATGAGTGAAAGTGGTTAATCATGATATTCTTTGGTTCTAGGGTTTGAGAACATATGTAGTAGTATTGTTTGTTTTGTTAGGGTTAGATTTTGGAAAGCTTGGATGATTTTTTGAAAATGTGAATTTTTACATATTCGTGCTTGTTTTAGTGTATAGTAAACAATTGTTAAGTTTAATTTGATTTTTTGAAGTGTTTAGTTAGTTAAATTTGTTTAGGGATTGTGTTTAGGGTCTAGACGACTTAAAATTAAGTCGTCTATTGAATTGTTAAAGTTAGACGACTTTAGCTGACTTTAGACGACTTTCTTTTCCCGCTTAAATATTTTAAACCAGACGACTTCCTAGACGACTTACTTGTAAGTCGTCTAGGAAGTCGTCTATTTTAGTTTCCCGCTAAAAGTATTTTAGTTTCCCGCTAAATATATTAAAGTCTTCTGGACGACTTACAATTAAGTCGTCCAAAGTCGTCTGAATAGAAAATATTTAACCTAATTGGATTTTGTGCCTCCATATATAAATAAAATTTTACACATTCTCTCTCCTCCTCTCAAATGGCTGCAACAAAAATGTAGTGTTCATCATTCTTAAACTCTCTAACCTCTCTCTAATCTTTTTGAACTTATAAACACCAAGTTTTATATCAATTTATTGTTTTTGTCTCATATTTTTATCACTAATATATCTTGTTTATGCAGGTGTTTCATAACATATTTTTCATATTTTACTCATTATAAAGATATATTTATCTAATCTTCTACTTATTTTCTCTGTTCTAAGCCATATGAACGTTTATGGATATCAGGTTTTTCAGATCTGGATTTGGATTTGCAGGTTTTTCAAATCTGGATTTGGAAGACTTTTGGGACGACTTACCTGGAAGTCGTCTGGACGACTTATCTAAAAGTTGTCTGGACTTCCAGGAAGTCGTCTGGACTTCCTGGAAGTCGTCTGGACTTCCTGGAAGTCGTCTGGACTTCCTGGAAGTCGTCTGACGAACTCTTCCCTCATGCCTCTCCTTTTAATAAGAAATCTGAACATTTTGGTAAGTTTTTGTGTCTGATTTTTCTTTATTTGGTCACCTCATGTTGTATAAAGTTCTTATATTTTTCCTAAACTAAAACTCTCCAAACCCACTCTAATCTCCTTGACTTCAATACACCAAATTTTAGATGATTTTTTCAGTTTTGTCTCATGTCTTTCTCACTAATTTATTTTTATTTGTTTGCAGATTTTTTATCACATGGTTCTCAACTTCCACTCATTTAAAGGTAAATTTATTAATTTTAGATATGTATTTTTGTGTGTTCTGTAAATGTAGATTTGTCTAATCTTCCACTAATTTTATCTATTTTAAGCCATTTTAACGTTTTTGGATATGCATATTTTCAGATCTGGATTTGGAAGACTTCTGGGACGATTTATCTGGAAGTCGTCTAGACGACTTACCTAGAAGTCGTCTGGACTTCCTGGAAGTCGTCTGGACTTCCTGAAAGTCTTCTAGGCTTCCTAGAAGTCGTCTGGACTTCTTGGAAGTCGTCTGACGGAGTCTTCTCTCATGTCTCTCCTTTTTTTAACAGATCTGAGCATTTTGGTAAGTTTTTAAGTCTGATTTTTCTTTATTTGGTCAACTAATATTGTATAAAGTTCTAATATCTTTCTCAAACTAAAACTCTCCAAACCACTCTATTTTTTTTTTAACTTCAATACACCAAATTTTAGATGAATTTTTCAGTTTTTTCTCATGTCTTTCTCACTAATTTAACCTTCTTTTTGCAGATTTTTTATCACATGGTTCTCATTTTCCACTCAATTAAAGGTATATCTATTAATTTTAGATATGTATTTTTGTGTGTTTTATAAAGGTAGATTTGTCTAATCTTCCACTCATTTTCTCTATTTTAAGCCATTTGAACGTTTTTGGATATGCAGGTTTTCTAGATCTGGATTTGGAAGAGTTTTGGGACGACTTACTTGGAAGTCGTCTAGACGACTTACTTAGAAGTCGTCTGGACTTCTTGGAAGTCGTCTAAACTTCTTAGAAGTCGTCTGGACTTCCTGAAAGTCGTCTGGGCTTTCTGGAAGTCTTCTGACTAAGTCTTCTTTCATATAAAGTGGATTCCAAGCTTGTTTACTCATTTAGTTGTATTTTTTTTTTGTATAATCAGTAAAATTGTTTCCCAAGATGTAATATATGTGATAAAAATCAAAGAAATTAATTATGTCAATAGTTTTTATCTTATCTTTGGATTTCCTAAATGCAATAATAAACTCTAAATATCTTCTTCTCATCTTAATAAAGAATGTTGGTAGTCTTATATTGATACAATATTTGAAGAAGCATTTTAACCTTTCTTCCAACTCATAAAAAAAATATACTTAAGAGATGGAACCAAACAATAGTAACTAATCAAAGCATATCACATTTTTTACAAGTTTCTATTGAAAATATAAATTTTACATATCTTAAAGTTTGTGTTGATCAACCACAAAATTCCAACATCCATCTTGTCAGAGCCGGCCTTTAACATAAGCGAGTGAAGCACATGCTTCCAGCCGCCAAATATTATGTAGTAATTCGGCCACTTTTTGTCAAAACTCCCTATAGCATACTTGGTAAATGTACTCATATCAACGTGAGGTGGTTACGAGTTCGAACCTAGTCAGCCACATAATATTTTTTGGCTTCTAGCCTCCATATTTATAGGACCGGCTCTGATCTTGCAACAACCATTCTTCATACAATGCATGTAACTTACACCTCATCTGCAAAAATAAAAAAAATACACATTAGCAAACATTGAACATGTATGACTTTTCTCAGACGACTTCCCTGGAAGTCTTCTACGTTAGCTAGAAACTTTAATTAACATGAATGTTGGCAACCTAATAATTATCATAAATAAAGTTAAAAATTTCATCCAGTAGCCCTAATATAGTCTAATATACATGAATTAATAAGAAAATGTTAAAAAGTCTTTATGATTTTAAAGAAAATATAAGTTTATTAAACATTCGCTCAGACGACATCTACGGAAGTCTTCTGGACGACGTCCAGAGAAGTCGCCATTTAGGTCATTTTTGTGATTAAATTTTTGCAAAGACGACTTACATGGCAGTCGTCCGTCCAGACGACTTCTCTGGAAGTCGTCCTTTGTTAAAAATAATGGAAGTCGTCCGTCCAGACGACCTTTGACGACTTCCACGGAAGTCGTCTAGGACAAAGAGGTTAGTTTTGCGTTTGACCGAAATGTGTCAGAAATTTTACTTTTTCCAGACGACTTCCGTGGAAGTCGTCTACGAGAAAAGTAAAAAATTAATATTTTATTATAACCAGACGACTTCCACGGGAGTCGTCTCAGGTTAGTTTTGGAGTTTGAAAATCAAAACAAAAAAAGTTTTTTTTTTCAGACGACTTCCGTGGAAGTCGTCCAAGATTACCGAGGTTTGACCAGAATCTCGGAATAAAATCTTGGACGACTTCCGTGGAAGTCGTCTACCGGACGACTTCCACGGAAGTCGTCTAGAAAAAAAAACTTTTTTTGTTTTGATTTTCAAACTCCAAAACTAACCTGAGACGACTTCCGTGGAAGTCGTCTGGTTATAATAAAATATTGATTTTTTACTTTTCTCGTAGACGACTTCCACGGAAGTCGTCTGGAAAAGTCAAATTTCTGACACATTTCAGTCAAACGCAAAACTAACCTCTTTATCTCAGACGACTTCCGTGGAAGTCGTCTGGGATTTTATTTTCAACAAAGAAAGTCGGACGACTTCTATGTAAGTCGTCCAACGAAACACATTTTAAAAGTCAATTGCAAAACTAACCTCTGCTTTGACCAGACGACTTCCACGGAAGTCGTCTAGATCCAGACGACTTCCACGGAAGTCGTCTGGACGAACAGATCTGGAAAATAACTCGATTTCCTACCTTAAACTTGGGAGATAACTTTCTTTGCTCCCAGAAGTCTTCTCCAAGCACCCAGAAGCTCAAAGAAAGTGACCCAACGAGAATCGTGAGGTTCAATGGCTCAATGAACCATACAAATTTTAGAATCAAAATCTATGGTTTTTATGGTTGAATATGGAGAGAAAATGAAAGATAAGTTGGTTTTAGTTGATAGAAATGAAGAAAGAGGTAGTGTTTAATCGATTTATGAGCATTAAGAGCTTCAAAGTGGTTGTTCATGGTGGTTGGTGTATTGATGGCAATGACAATCTTGTAAATAAGTGAAGAAGATGAGGTTGTGAGAGTAAAAGTGTATTTTTCAAAAAAAAAAAAAATATCAATGGCATTTTCGTGAATATTGTGAACTTCTGGGGTGAATAGGTCAAACACAATTTCCAAAAAAATCATAGGTTAGATTTATGTTTGACTTTAAGTTTTGAGTCATATGTGCAAAACTCCCTTGATTTTAACTGCCTTAATAAATTAAAATTTCGGTGTAAAGAGCCGAAAATCTATATATATATATATATATATACAAAACACCTTCCCTGTGCTAGAGGACAATGTCACATTAACTTTTGTTCTGCTGGTGTTGTTTGTTCGGTTTATAATAAAGATATGAAACCGTTTTGGCTGTCTGTGACTTCCGACCTAAAACCACTTTTTAAAATTTCTGTAGTGGTATACAATTTCAAGTGTAGTGTCTTACAAATGTGACTTGATCACAAAAAGATACATATATCACCTAAAAAATTCAAAAACAAATGTACAAATATAAAATAGATCTTTAGTATTAACGACCAACAAATTCAACCAAATATGTTGTGTCAAAATTTTGCATTTTAAAAATACTTGAAATATGTGAGCCAACAAATGGAACTAATCTTGTGTTCTTGTGCCACAATGATCCGGGATAGTTCATCGAAGTAGAAGATTGGTTCAAATAAGAAAATGGTTTGTGTGGCATCCCGTTCGAAAATTTGCAAGTTTTCTATTTCTTTACCAAAATAGATATTATGATTAGCAACAACCAAAGTAGCAGAGTTAAAAACAGAAGCATTAAGTCTTACAAAGTCCTATAATGTTGTGTACAAAAAGAACTAAACGTCTTCTTCACATTTTTCTTTATTACGACATATGTAACTGAAAATAGAACAGACACTATCCATTCTTTGTTATGATCTTCAAAGATTATGTACGGCTTAGCCGGAAAATCCAAAAAAAAACTGATTTAAGATATTAAAGAATGTTTGTATGGTTTACATCAATTTCGCAGTTCCATTGAAGCTGAGTTTATTGGAAATCAGCATTTGTCGTCTCATCTCTCACACACATCATTTTGGCTGCACTTTTATGAAATAAATACGAACATAGTCGCTCACTGCATAATCGCTAATGCTGGCATTGTTCATGCCTTTCATAGGAACACTGAAGCTGAGATTCTGTACCAGTATTTTCCAGCTCTGCCAACTTTAGTGCATCTTATGACGAAACTTATTGCCGAGTCTTCTCCGTGAAGAAACACACCAACCCTTTTCTCGTTTTTTGGAGGTTTTCTTCTATATACACACGGTAATAGCTCAAAGAAATCTTATTCTTTTTGAGGAATCTGTTGCAACAATCAAGACATCAAAAAAAAGAATAATGATGAGACAACCACACCAAATATATAAATGGTCGTGTAATAGAAAATCAAATGCAAGAGATTGAATCTTTTACCTGTTAAAGAAACAAACTTCCAGAGAAGTCACGTGTAAGAGCTTATGTATACTTAGCTCAGGAAAGAAAAAGAGCCTATGTATACATAAGAGATAACAGAGTGCATCAACATTCAGAACAATGGGATGTTGATTCATATAGATCTTCAAGACCTTCTTAAAGAGAAAAGGACAACTTAACTGGTCGTAGATTCTTCAAATTAATTAGAAGATGACATCAAGCCCTGAAAATTTACAGGACACCAAGCCACACCGTATGTGAAACATGCTAGCAACAAATGAAATCAGGGACACACATGTGGATACCAAGAGAGAAGCTTGTAAAAGGAGCCTCCGTGCACTTCTTCTGGGTCTTGACTTGTCAGCATCAACAACAACTTACCAACCCAATCCAAATCAAGAACAATAAAACATAGAAGTTTTTTAAAGAAAAAAGATGAAATGCAAAATGGCAACTTGCGGGCATGGCCACTATGCATTAGAGAAAGGTTAAAAAAAAAACAAAGAGAACTCATACCAATCAATATATATACATACATATGCTATGGTAGTAGTCAACGGCATCGTTTGGAGAAGCATAGTCGGCGGCGGAGGAAGAAGTAGTTCCACCAACACCGACCATTCCGCCGCCACCACCACCTTTTTGGTTCCGTCAAATTCAAAAGAGAACTCAAGTATTAACAGTAATAATTGTGACATGATCTATTAGTGAATTAAAGAAGCAAAAGAGATATACACTGAGAATAACAGAGGAAAGTGTTGAGATTAAAAATGCACAAACCTCTTTAAGCTTCAATCAACAATGAACATCCCTAATCTTAACAGCAACAATATCGTCAAACATATGAGGACTGATAATTTCACGGAGGGATTGTATCATATTTATACCTGATTTCGCCTGACGGGCATCGCAATCGAACGTTTCGTAGTGCGCTTACAATTTAAGAGGATTTAAGATGATTAAATCACAAAACGCCGTTACAGAATCTGATTCAGCCCTGCACCGTTCGAAGAACCAAGAACAGGAAGGAGAGCATCTCGTCGGTTTCCGCTGAAGCTTGTGCTTGATGGACCGCAGTCGAAGTGCAACAGAAAGTCCAATGTTAAACCCGATCAAAAGGAAGCACATTTTAAATGAAACGGTGCGTTTCATGCGTGTCACAACAGCAGAACTTGAATTAATGATGTGGCATCTTTGTTGGCATATTTAGGAGAGAAACAATGTGTCTTTTATATATAAAGATTAGGGTCGGCCCGCCCTACGGGCGGGATGTAAATTCAATATTAAATGAAACGGTTATAGTATATAGTATATATTTAACATATATTTGTATTATATAAAATCTTTATATATATGTTAGATTTTTACATGTTATTGTAATATGAGACTAATAAGTCAAGCTTTACAGAACATTACTTTTGTTGTCTTTTTATATTTAAACTATACAATTATATTTCTTTTTGTATATATTACAAATTATGGCGAGTCCGCGATTCGCGCATGATTTTGACGTAATTAAGTGTTTATAATACTGATTGTTATTATTTAAAATATACATATTCATTTGAAATATTCATCAAATACACATATTTTCCAAATTGATTAGTTTTTTTTAAGTATATACTATCCTTTAGTTCTCAGAATATTATTAGTGACTGTTTTGTTTCCATTTTGTTACTTTTTGTATTTGATATAATTGATCTATTATTTAGTTAACAATTTTTAAAAAATCGTAGTCCTTTGTATTAAGTCTTTTAGATTTATTATAAATAATATATATGCTAAAATTTGGGATCAAGTCACATTTGTTCGCCAAATCATTTTTCTAAATATAATCACATCACTGAAAATTCAATGTTTAGGAAACATACAAAAAGAAATGCTTTTAGAATAGATATTATTCATATTTACCAAAATGCAGACACTGGCAAAAAAGATTTCCATTCTAAACAAACTACAAAGCCTTAGGGGGTGTATTCAATCTAAAAATTTAAGGTGATTTGATTTTTGATGAACTTTGATATGATTTTAACAAATTGCAGAGATTAAAGTGATTTTAGTTAAACAACTCTAGAATCTCACCTAAAACCATGATATTTGAATTTTAATTTTTTTAACTAAGAAACTCTAACCAAACACTTTAAAATCACTTGAAAACTTTAAAACTCCAAAACTTAAAATATTTCCAATAACAGTGGATTTCAAAGTACTTTATGAAATGTCAAGTTCAATAACAGTGAATTTTAAATGGGGTTTTGAAATTCATATTTGAATAACAATGGATTTGACAATTTAATACAAATCACCTAAAACTCCTAGTTCAATACACCCCTTAAAGTAACTCTTACCTTACCTACACAATGAAGCATCACTTTGATCTTGGTTTTCATTTCGTAACTGTCATTTCATATGTGGCACGACAGCCATCAAATCAATATGACTATAAGCTTCTACACTTCAACTATATATATTGTTACTAACGGAAAACAATGTTACTCTCTCATTTTCGAAAAAAAATATCTATCAACAGACAGACACTCAGTCACTCAACCATTTGAATTGCTGAAACCCACGTTTGCTTCTCCCTCTTGATTTCCAATCTTCTCCACTTATCCCTCTTGATTTCCAATCTTCTCCACATTGCACAACTCCTCGCTTTCTCCAGTTTCTCTTCATTGTTGATCCTTACTGTTCCAATTCCCAACCCCGCAGTAGTTGTAGCAGCTGTTTCCATCATTCTTCTCTTGAAGCCAGGTTTCTGTTTTTGAAATTGTTGTTCTTTTTCTTGGGACCCAAGTTCATGTTTTCAAACTGACTCCATCCATGACAATACTGGTCCTATTACTATGAATTCTCCAGTGTTTTCAGCATCACATGTCCAAGAGACATAGATTTTTGTTATACTCATCCATCGTCAATGTCCTTAATCAAATATGAGCTGCTATAAACCCACCTGGTAATTAGTGTACAGTTCACAAAAGATCCAACATGAGTAAAGCTTAAAACAACATACAAACTGGATTCAATAATAATGTGTTACCTGATGCCAATGTCCTCCAGTAAACAGAAAAAAATTGGTCAATGAACGACACCTCTCATCCCCTTGTTGCACTCACAAACCGAATGCACTTTTTATAGATGGCTCAGCCAATTCCTAGCGTAAAGTGAACATCAGAAAATAGAGAGCAGCACGAAAAGAATGACCAAGCTCTCTTTCCAATCAAAAAGTTAACAAATAAAACTAAAGAAAAGAAAAACAGCAGCAATAAATATGATTACCTCGTAATGATCGGGACGCCACGCAGCGACCGCTTCAGTTGCAGCCACAGCTTATCAACGACGGCAATGATGTTTTTCCATTCAAAGATGTCTAGAATCTGCATCCCTTTCATCATCGTCACATGCTGATTAACCTGTTTTTCATTGAGGGAGAGCTTGATCCAAAGAAAAGTTTAAAGTATGCAATATTCAAACATATAATCATTATCGTAATGGAACTACTTTTAAAGCCAAATACTTCTTCTCAGCAGGTAAATCAGGTGTGGTGAAACTGAAATAACCTACAAACATATAGTCCCACAACGTCACTAATAAAGAATGTGAGACTCAAAGAATATAAATAGAAGCAAACATAAGACATTACCTAACAACCAGTGTCCAAAGCAGTCCTACCACCTTAAGGGAAATGAGTTCCACCACCAAGTAATCTAAAAACGTCCCTCTCATACCATAAATCCATTACTGAATAGCCTTTTACGGGGCATCAGCATAAGGCACAAGATCTATACTCTTGGGAGAAGAGAGAGGCGTAACATATGCTTTAGGTGCTGGTATAAGACGATGTAGCTTCTCACTCTCCCTCGGTTCCTGGTTTTACGTACCATAAGAAGAACTCGTCTTCAATTGGTCTAAATAAACAAAAGAAACTTAGATCAGCTCAAGAGTACTCAGAACAGCAGATCAAGAGGACAAAGTGTGACGCTTTTGATTTCAATTAGCAATCGAGACATAAGAACAGATCGACATAAGACAATAAGATCAGATACATACATGTGCTCACACTGGTAAAGATATAGTAAATATATATATACTTGGTGATGTCTTCAATAATAAGAAAAGGATCAATCCTTTATGACATAATTTAAAAAAAAAAGATCCGTAAGATCAACGAAAGCGTATGGAGACAGGAAGTAGAAGTAGATTTGTCGAATGAACAAATAAGAACGTACGGTGGCGAACATGATTGATGTAGGATAAGGGATTGAATGAAACCGTGGCCATGGAACTTTTTCCGGGATCGCCCTAACCGACCATGATTATCAAGATCTGAAGAATTAACATACATTTACAACCACCATGAGAGGATCAACCCACATCTTTATAAGAGGAACACTGACATATTTATACTGGCAAGTCCACCGACTCAACAAAGCTAAGACCGCATTCAAAGCTTCATCGTGGTATTCTGAATTAATAAGGCTTTAACACGAAAACACATAACTCCAACCGTTTCAGATTCAGTGATGAAAGTTCAGAGGTTGCCACTGGAAAAAGAAGAGAGACGAACACAATTAGGCTTTCCTTGTTGGACTATCGGGCTTAAAACCATGAAAACGTCAGAACATAAGTCAACAGAAGCCCAAATAAACAATGATTAATGAAACTGTGCGTTTTCATAGGTGGACAAGTGCCAGCACCACGTAGCCCGACTTAATGACATGGATGTATAGGTGGATAGCTTAAGAGTGATTCAATCTATACTTTATATAATTAGATTTACTTTTGACTATTTGTATATATATTTCCAATTTTTTTAGATACCTTAAAGTATTATATATATTTTGGATGTTTTTAATAAACATTAAATCTAAAATTAATTATTATATATAAGTACATAAATGTATTTCGGATACATTCGGATATCCGAAATATTTTGGTTCGGCCCAAGTTTAGTTTCAGTTTTTTAATAACCTAAATTTTAAATTCATTCATATTTTTAATCAGTTTCGACTCAGATTTTTTCAGATCAGATTTAGTTTGGTTGTTAGGATTTTTTTGTCCAGCCCTAGTGCTCGGTGTCAGTTTCACACGCCCGTGTAACCCCCACTTTACACGCGAACAGAGAGTATAGCGTCCATTCTGGGTCGAAACTGTCACATGCCTCCCT